>JAVJAQ010004792.1:2400000-3801572 GCA_032362365.1 Zygogramma bicolorata | reverse complement strand
TTATGATGAATGGAAAAATATAAACAGTTTTCAACAGAAAAACACACTCACACAATTGCTGCAGATATGGCACTGAATAACTAACTCACAAACTGCTGCAGATATAATGATTCCACATGTAAATCCTCGTTTCTTATATAATGGATAGCGAACCACCTCCCACTACAATCTGTGCAGCAGTTGCGCACACGGGGCCACTCGCGATTGTCTGGCGTACAACCCCTCCACTCTCCGCTGAGCTCACAGAGAGCAGTGCGGGCATTCATTCGTGGCTGGGACTTCGTGGAGTGCAGACGTGAGGTGTAGTGAGGGCTCGTGTTGGTGAACTTTGGGTGGGGGGTGTTTGTCAGTTCGGGTATTCATTCGTGGCTGGGACTTCGTGGAGTGCAGACATGAGGTGTAGTGAGGGCTCGTGTTGGTGAACTTTGGGTGGGTGGTGTTTGTCAGTTCGGGTATTCATTCGTGGCTGGGACTTCGTGGAGTGCAGACGTGAGGTGTAGTGAGGGTTCGTGTGATAGACATTCTTTTTATTATAGTTCATGAAACCAGCATTGCCCTCTCTCTTTCCTGTATTGTAGCTGTTGTTTGTAACCATGCGAATGGAATCTGTATCAATACAAATTGTAGGGTTCTTTAGACTGCCACTAGATGGCGGAGCTGTATAGAGGCTATGCCATTAGAATTTTGAGATTTGACATAAGTTGTTGTTGATGTGGTCGTTCAGTAACTAACAAGTAGAAGTCAAGTCTTTTTGATATGTAATATTTTCTGTTATGACAATAAAGTTACTCTGCGAACAAAAAGGCCATAATTTCTAACAGGTTATGGGCCCAGTGTTGAGTCAAATCTAGAAAGATCCAGTGGCGTAAAACGTGCTGAAATCAGTAACAAGAAATTGTATTTTTGACTTGTTTTGGAAAATCCAATATGGCGGGATTGTCAAGCGTCCCGGTCCCAATTCTGAAGGCAAACAATTTTAATAACTGGTGGTTTAGGATTCAAACAATTCTAAGACGAGAACTATGCGAGGATATTTTGGAAACAGAGATCAGTACGACGGCAACACAAGCAGAAAAGAAGGAATGGAAAAAGAAAGACACAAAGGCACAGTCAATTATAGTTCAAGGACTGTCTGATAAACATTTGGACATTGTCAAAGATTGTAAAACTACAAAGCAACAAGTAGAAGCTCTAAAAGCTGTATTTGCCAGGTCAAGTTCATTTACAAAATTGTCAACATGGAGAAGGCTCATAAATCTAAAGTCAGAACCTGATGAAAAGTTAGAAGATCATTTCGTTAAGTTTGACACAGTCATCCGAGAGCTGAAAGAACATGGAACTATTTTAGATGAAAGTGATAGAGTATGCCATTTGTTCTTAACATTACCTCCAAAATATGGTACAACCATAACAGCTCTAGAAACAGTTGACAAGCTGACAATGGATTTTGCAAAAGCTAGATTACTAGATGAAGAACTGAAGTTACAGTCACAAACGTGTCAAAAGTGTGATAATGAGACAAGCTTCAAGGCAACCTATAATAAAGGATGCTATAAATGTGGAAGCATGGATCATTTTATTAGGAAATGTCCTAAAAGTACAAGAGGCCAAGGTAGAGGAAGACCAGGGTATCGAGGCACAAGAAGAAGAGGTTACAGTCAACATAATCAGCAGCAGGCAAATAATGCTGACGAGAAACAAATGGAAACTGAAATACAGTTGTATGCAGCCAACTTATGTGATGTCAAAGATGAGTTATACTTTGTTTTTGATTCAGGAGCAAGTAATCATTTTGTGAAGGAAGATGTTGAGAAGTATATGACCGATATAAAATATCTGCCTCAGTATGTAACAATCCAGATAGCCAACGGTGAAAATTTGAAAACTAATAAGAAAGGAATGTTGAAATTTGAATGCCAAGGTCAAAAGGTGTCTATTGAAGCCTTAATAGTACCAAATATGCAGCACAATCTACTTTCTGCATCAAAAATGACAGAAAAGGGATGCAAGATAATTATGGATAAATATAAGATGGAAATAAAAGAAGAAAAGTTTATTTTAAGTACTAAATACTCCAAAGGACTATATATTTTGAAAGCTGACAAAGTGCTTAATGAAGAAACAACTGGAAAAATTTGTGAAGTAATCTGTGGCACAGAAGACTAGGCCATCCTAGTAAAGAAGTTTTAACTGAACTTGGCTTACCGAATCTGACCAAAATTTGTTCGACCTGTGTCGAAGGCAAAGGAACAAGATTACCATTCAAGGAGTCCGAGAGGAGAACCAAAACCATTGGAGATTTAATACACAGTGATGTCTGTGGACCATTTAATCCTGTAGCTTTTGATGGGTCAAGATATTTCCAAACAATAATTGATGACTATTCGCACTTTGTTGTTGTCAAAACATTGAAAACAAAGGATGAAGCCAATCAGAACCTAATAGATTATGTAGAAGAAATTGAAAGACAAAAGGATGTAAAAGTGAAAGCTATGAGACTAGATAATGGCGGTGAATATATTTCAAACAGCTTCAAGTCATACTGTCGAAAAAAGGGTATAATTTTAGAATATACAATCCCTTACAACCCACAAGGAAATGGTACAGCTGAGAGAATGAACAGAACACTGCTAAATAAAATAAGAACAAAATTTATCGACTCTGGAGCTCCGAAAGATTTGTGGAGCGAGGCGCTAAAGTGTTCTGTGTATGAATTGAATCGATTAACTACCAAAAGTCTACCTAAAGGTCAAACACCTGCAAACATTTTTCATGGAAAAAGTGAGTTGGATAAAATAAAGATATTTGGAAGTCGAGCATGGTATACAGTGTTGCCGAAGCAAAATAAATTAGAAAAAAGAGCTGAAAAAGGAGTTCTAGTTGGTTATTGTGGTGGAGGCTATAGACTATGGATTCCAGACAAACGGACAGTGATAAGATCTAGAGACGTACGAGTAGATGAAGGCATCATGGAATATAAAACCTCAAACAATCATGAAATTATGCACAAACCTGCTGAAAATCAGCCTGATCAAATGATTTATGAATTTCCTGAGGAAGAAAAAAAAAGTATACATGAAAACATGAGAGAAATGAGGACTTCATCAAATGATGACAGCTCTTCAAGTTCGAGTGACAATGAGGGAGTTGTATCACAAGAACCAATTGTGACAAGACTCGGCAGAACTGTGAAAGTACCACAAAATCTACAAGATTACGAAATTTACACAGCCTACTGTTTGCTGACCAGAGTAGATCAGGACCCAAAAACCTATAACGAAGCAATCATAACATCTGACTGGCAGCAAGCGATAGATAAAGAATTGAGCTCTCACGAAAAATTAAAAACGTGGCAACCTGCAGAACTACCAGAGGGTCAGATTGCTATTGACACCAGATGGCTCTTCAAAACTAAAGAGGATGGAACAAAGAAAGCTCGATTGGTTGCAAAAGGTTTTCAAGTGCCTTTTAACAATGCAGATGAATTCAGTTATGCACCAGTATGCAGATTATCTACGATAAGAATGCTTTTGTCGGTTTCAGTACAGAAGGATTGGAATTTACACCAAATCGATGTACCGACAGCATTTTTGAATGGAGTAATGGACACCGATGTTTACATAAAGACACCAGAAGGTTTAAAATCAGAGTCAAAATATCTGAAACTCAATCGTGCACTATATGGGTTGAAAAATGCTCCAAAATGTTGGAACCTGAAATTTGACCAAGTCATGAAACAATTAAATTTCAAACGCTCTGATTATGACTATTGTCTGTACACGAGAAATGATGTTTATCTGGTATTATTTGTGGATGATGGGCTGATTACAGGGACAGAAGACAAAATTCAAGAGCTACTAAGAGACTTGCGAAGAGAATTCAACATTAAAGAGATGACCGAAGTTAAACATTTTCTTGGTATGGAAATCAGTAAAAACGAAAAAGGTTTAAAAGTCACACAAACTAGGATGATATCAAGGCTACTTGAAGAATTTTCAATGATTGAAACAAGAAATGTATCAACACCCATGGAAGTTAATTTTCAAGTTAAAGAAGAAGAGCCTATCATAAATAATGTTCCATACAGAAGATTAATATGCAGTTTGATGTACCTTTCTTTAGTAAGCAGACCAGATATTTCCTACAGTATCTCTTATTTGAGTAGATTCTTGGACAAACCAAGAAAAAGTACATGGGACGCTGGTAAGCGAATCTTACGTTACCTAAATCATACCAAAGAATATGGTTTACAATTTGAGAAGGGGAACATACAAAAGTTAATGGCTTTATGTGATGCTGATTGGGCAGGAGACCAAGAAACCAGAAAAAGTGTGTGTGGTTTCATATGTTTCCATGCTGGAAACCCAATAGCGTGGCATTCCAGGAAGCAAATGTGTGTTGCACAATCATCAATGGAAGCAGAATATATTTCAGCTGGTATTGCTTCACAGGAACTTGTTAACCTTAAGGGTCTCTTGGGTGAATTCAAAATTTATGAATCAGTGATACTGAAAATTGATAATTTGAGTGCAATATCCCTGATCAAAAATTTTGAAAATTCTAAACGTTCAAAACATATCGATATAAAATATCATTTCATAAAAGACCTGTGTTTGCGAAAAGAAATTATTCTGCAATATATTCCGACAAATGAAAATGTTTCTGATATATTTACAAAACCACTGAATAAAGTAAAATTTTTGAGATGTAGGTTAGGTATATTGGGCCAATGAATGTTTGTTATTTTGCAATTTAAATGTTTGTTTATTTTAGTACATTTAAATTGAGAAGGGGTGATAGAAATTCTTTTTATTATAGTTCATGAAACCAGCATTGCCCTCTCTCTTTCCTGTATTGTAGCTGTTGTTTGTAACCATGCGAATGGAATCTGTATCAATACAAATTGTAGGGTTCTTTAGACTGCCACTAGATGGCGGAGCTGTATAGAGGCTATGCCATTAGGATTTTGAGATTTGACATAAGTTGTTGTTGATGTGGTCGTTCAGTAACTAACAAGTAGAAGTCAAGTCTTTTTGATATGTAATATTTTCTGTTATGACAATAAAGTTACTCTGCGAACAAAAAGGCCATAATTTCTAACATCGTGTTGGTGAACTTTGGGTGTGTGGTGTTTGTGCATGTATGTGTAGACATGTGTACTTCTATGCCATGTAGTTTGCACAGAGAACACATGCTTTATCCGTGTGTATGCAATCTATTCTTCATACATGAAGGATATCTTTACCGTGTATGCAAATTCTAATTACCCCCCCCCCCACTGACTAGAGTACACATGTAATGCGCCTATCTCAAGGTCGAATGACTTCACACACAGACAAAGAATCCCATGATTACATTTTCAGAAATGTTTCAAGGTCCTATGCACCAGTTGAGCCGTTCAAGGTCAACCCCCACCACTATGATGTCATTTATTAGTCATTAATCACGTCATAGTGGTGGGGGGAGGCATAGAACCGGCTCAAATCTCCTACTGCTTCGTGAGACCAAGTCCAAGACTTATCAATCTTGGTCTTGATATCGAAAAATAAAATTAATTTTTCGAGACTACATTTAATGTAGTCTTGGTATTGGTCTTTATGTTTCAACCCAAGACGAGACTGGTTCAGTCTTGGTTTTGATAGTCTTGGATCAAAATGCGTCTAGAAATTTGAATTATTCAATTCAATTGTCAATTTTATTGACCATTTTACAATGGATTATTGTGTCATAAGCAGAAAGATGGGGATGCGGTAGAGGGGTGGAATCGGAATCCCGAGGAAATTCTAAGAGTTATTATATTAATTCTTGTACTAATCTGTATCTATGTTTTTCAATTAATAGATATGTTATCTACCTTCTATGTGTTATTTTCAAATATAAATATAACCCATATACAGGAAGAGCTAATAAAGCTGGGGTAGTAGGCTGTCGAAAATTGCAAAATCTCACTTTTCACTATTTCAAAAATAGTTAAAGATAGGTATAGAATATTAATGAAATATTCAAAATAAAATTCAAATAGGTATGCATGCATCAATACGCAGGATGAGTCATTCGAAACGAATAATCGTTGACAAGTTCAGCTGGAAGTGGCAACAACACAGTATCAAAAATATTTTCAAAAAATCCAATTTCAGTATCTCCCGAAGCGAAAGATGACGCTACGGATGATCTCTTATTGACTTAGTCCTTCGTCCGTTACGGAGGACGCAATCCTCGATCACGAAGTAAACAACGCGTGAAAGTTGAAACCTTACTGGAAACGTATAAAATTTGGGTTTCATACCTCGCCGCAAAACCTATTATTCATCCATGAAAATGACCACGGTCCCTTTTGAGACTCGCTGAGACCACTGATGAGCCACTTCCAACGTGAGTGTAATAGATTGTGCTGTGAGTTGCGAGTTGTAAATACATGTTCTATGATAGGGATATGACAGAGGCCTGTCAGCTGTCATGTCATGAAAAAGGGGGTTGTGGACAAGCCGAAATAAAAATATAGTCGTTTAATTCACTCTGCATATTATCTATAATCATCACACAAGAAATAAAACCTAAGACACAACAGTGGCGACGAGGATAAGCAGTGCGATAAGTACTGTCGAACCACACCAGTATTGTGAATGCTGAAAAGCTAAAACATAAGATTTACCAAAATGAGTGGACACCTGTTCGGAGCGTTCGTACCATATGGGCCAGAAGATATTAACTCGTATCTGAGACGCTTCACGAGTTATTTGTTCACCAAAGGGGTAACTGAACCGACTGTACCAGGCAGTACAGACGCTGAAGCAACTTACCAGTTGTCCAGGAAGAGGTGGCTTTTAGCATCCATAGGAGCAGATACCTATGCCGTTCTTGATAATTTGTGTGGTGCAAGCATTCCAGAGGATAAAACGTGCGATGAGTTGGAAACCTACCTAAAAAATCACTTCAAACCACAGCGTAACAAGAATACTGAAAGGGCCAAATTCTATGCTCGTAAACAGCTTCCGAATGAATCAGTGGCTGAGTTTTCTATTGCGCTACACCATCTATCCAAAACTTGTGAGTTCGATGCATTTTTAGATCAAGCACTACAGACACAGTTCATAAACAATGTCAGATCAACACAAATAAGGGAGAAGATAGCTGAAGGAGGTGTGACTTTTTCAAAAGTTGTGGAGGAAGCAGCCAAGTATGAACTAATGTATGCCAGTGCAGTTTCTGAACCGTCCACTATCCATTGGGTGGGAAGGAAACAGAAACATAGTTCCGCTGAATCAAAGACTGAGTCAACAGACCGCAGGCAGCCCAGAAAGGCAAATCCTAGAGACCGTTGCTACAATTGTAATAAATATGGACATTTTGCCAAGGATTGCCGCAAACCAAAGAAAAAGACTGTTCGACTGGTGGAAAATGAAAATCCCGAACCACAGGTGAACATGGTAGAAAGGGAGGGATATGATTTGTACCCAATTGACACATATGGTAGGCCTCCTGATAGAATTATAGACCAGGTATCCATTTGCGACATTACAATTCCCATGGAAATTGATACGGCAGCAAAAGCTAGCACTATTGGAAAAAGCACATATCAACAGTTATTTAGTCACATTCCACTGAAACCAACAGCACCGTTAATATGGGGCGAGCGATTGCCTATGCTTGGTGAAGCCATGGTAACAGTCAAATATAATCAACAAGTGGGAAAGATGAAGCTGTGCGTAGTCAATCAGGAGTTCCCATCTTTGTGTGGTTTACCATGGATATGGAAGATCAGACCAGACTTTGAAAAATTAATTCCACGTGTTGTATTACCGGTCGAAGCTGCTATCAACGTTCAGCACATCATCCAGCAGCTGAAAGAAAAGTACCCAACAGTTTTCAGTTTCAAACCTAGAGTCATCAAAGATTTTGAGGTCCAACTGGTCCTCAAAGAAGGTGTCGAGCCTGTTTTTCGAGGTCCAAGAGTTATACCAATACCCTTGAGGAAGGCTACCAAGGAAGCATTGGATGCCATGGAAAAGCTGGGATATATTGAGCCAAGCCCACCAGGACCCTGGGGGACTCCCATTGTTCCCGTACAGAAAGGTTCAGGGGAAATTCGAGTTTGTGGCGATTTCTCTGGTACGCTGAACCCGTCTCTAGAAGTTATAGGGAGAGCCCTTCCATTGATAGATGATCTGTCAACCGTAAATGGTAATATATTTTGTGTCCTGGATATGAAAAACGCATACCTCCAACTAAAACTCTGTGAGCAGTCTCAGGAGATAACCAAACTCAATACTCCATTTGGAACCTATAAATGCAAGACGATGCCATTTGGAATATCAGCAGCGCCCGGAATTTTCCAGGAGGTTATCAGTACTATTTTAGCTGGTATTGAAAAAATATTCATATATTTAGATGATATTTTGTTATGGGGTAACACCATAGAAGAGTGCCTCCTAACCTTACACCAAGTCCTGGGTCGAATGGAGGAATACCAGGTCATGCTGAACATAGACAAAAGTAAATTCTTCGTAGAGTCAGTTGTCTATCTGGGAACATTACTGGACAAAAATGGATCCAGGCCGAACCCCAGCCGTATGGATGAACTCTTGAAGAAGAAAGTTCCAGGTAACCATCAGGAACTGGAGACTTTCCTGGGTATGATTACATTCTTTCACAAATATGGAAAGGACCTGGCAACCATTTTGAATCCATTATACACCCTGAAGGGGTGCCGAGATTGGTATTGGCACCGCCGAGAGCAGGCAGCTTACGATAAGGCCTTAGAACTCCTGTCTACAACAGTACTGGTACCGTATTCTTTGGACCGCCCATTGAGACTAACAGCAGATGCATCACCTGTAGGAGCAGGTTGTGTTTTGGCACATCTCACAGACGATGGTAAAGAAGAACCAATCGCATTCACTTCCAAGAAGTTTAGTTCCACCGAATTGAACTATCCAGTACATGAGAGAGAAGCTGCAGCGCTCATCTATGGAATTAAGAAGTTCTACCTAATGGGTAGAGAGTTTGAGATAGTGACAGATAACAAGCCATTGGCCGCTATATTTGGGGAAAAGAGTCATGTCCGACCCCTGGCAGCAGCCAGACTTCAAAGATGGGGCTTACTGTTGTCTGCACATAAGTATAAAATTATTCACAAGAGAAGTGAACAGATATATCATGCAGATTTTTTGAGCCGGTTTCCATCTGAAGAAAAAGAGCCAGTAGAGTCTGAAATTTATTTAGTCTCACATATGGATGAAAAACTACTAGTGGCACAAGAAGTAGCAGCTAAAACAGCCACAGACCCTATCCTCAAGAAGGTTTTACAGTATGTAAAAGAAGGATGGCCTGATATAGTTGAAGAAGAGCTGAAACCTTTTCACACCAGGTTTTTAGAGCTCTCCGCAGAACATAACTGTGTTCTCTGGGGTACCAGGGTGATCGTCCCAGTCGATTTACGCCCAAGGGTGATGAGCCTACTCCATGAAGCTCACCCGGGGGGTAGCAGGATGAAAAGTTTGGCCAGAAGTTATGTTTGGTGGCCAAACTTGGACCAACAAATAGAGAACTATGTGAAAAATTGTGGAGTATGTCAAATAAAATCTATTACATTAATAGGTATTTTACGTTCATTATTTGCTGCATATGGTTTGCCAGAAGAGATCGTCAGTGATAATGGACCACCTTTCAATTCTCAGGAGCTTACCTTATTCTTAACTAAGAATGGGGTAGTGAAAACATTTTCTCCAACGTATCACCCTCAAAGCAATGGAGCAGCAGAGAAGAGTGTGGGTTCCATTAAAGATGGTCTACTCAAACAACTTTTAGATAGTCGTACTACCGATCGTACTTTACAACACAAGATAGATGTGTGGTTATTCCATTATCGGAATACCCCACACACAACCACAGGTGTCACACCTTCAGAACTATTCTTAGGAAGAACTGTTAGGACACCATTGGCATTACTTAAACCAAGTAATATTTTAAAAATGAAAATGAAAGAAAGTCAAGAAAAGAAGAAGGAAGAACAAAGAGCCAGCATCTCCACATATCAAGCTGGAGATTTGGTTTGGGTTAGAAATAAGACTCATAAAAAAATCAAGTGGGTCATGGGAGTCGTGAAAAACAACGTATCCAGCGTTTCCTATGATGTGCTCATCTGTTACTCAAACCGGGTACGACAGGTATCCTCCTCCCACCTCCATAGGAGATCACCAGGAGCCAAGGAAATCGAAGTGGATCCATTGGCTGTAGATGCCTCTACGACACCAACCACACAACCACCAGATGAAGCCCAGGTTCTATCAAAGCAGGGACTTTCCCGTGAAGACCCTCCTGCCCTTCCCATGCTATTGACTAAGATGCCTTCACATGAGCCTGTCAGTAATAAGCAGTCAGGGAGTAATCAAGGCACTGATGTTAGTTCAGCTAGTCTCGAGGTGCCTTTTCCAGTGACACCACCACCAGCGCCCCAGGCTGAACTGTCTCCTTGCAAGAAGTTAAGGGAGACAGCATCAACTCCAATCCAACCAATTACTAGTCGAGGTCGAGTTCGTAGAACACCTGCTTACCTAGAGGACTACATCCTACCAAGAAGAATTGTCTAACCAATAGGGCTTATCGAACCTCAAGATGATTTAGAAATTTCCTCTTATTATGTATTAGTTACCATTTACTATAAGTAGCAATAATACCTATGTCTTATTTGGTAGGGGAGAATGTAATAGAATGTGCTGTGAGTTGCGAGTTGTAAATACATGTTCTATGATAGGGATATGACAGAGGCCTGTCAGCTGTCATGTCATGAAAAAGGGGGTTGTGGACAAGCCGAAATAAAAATATAGTCGTTTAATTCACTCTGCATATTATCTATAATCATCGCTATACATGGCGCTATACAAAGAATAAGACCGCATTTGAAAACATTCTCCCGAAAGAACTTTCATTCCATGATTTTGAATTTTTGTAATTGAATCCTTTTACTGGGTATGTAACAACCATTGTCACTAATACTGGAACTTAGAATAAATATGAAAATTTGGAAATTCTGAGAAGCAATCAGCAAATATCACAAATATAACTTCTAACGAATATAACAGATGAAAATAGTCTTTTCCAGATTTTTCATGTATAATTATGTAAGTGTTTTCAATGAAGAACAAAAAAAAGTGAACACTGAGCAAGATAAACTTTGTTTTTGTCGGGGTCAGAAAAATCTTGCGTTTTATTGACCAGTTGAACTTAAGTACGTGTATTGAATTTTTGTAATAACCATCGGAAGATGATATTGATGAATAGATGATTGATTATTTTGTCCACAAATAATACAACAGCGAGTTATAGGAACGTCTTCTTACGACACCGACAGCTGAACCCAGCGGACGAACGCAGCGTCAGCACCTTTCTTAGAATAGCAAGAAATGTGATTCTTTCTAATCTCTTTTGATTCTAATGTTCATGAGAACTTTTAATTCAGTATTCATTCGGTATTCATGTAGACTCCAACCTGTATGTTTGCTCAAATAAAATTCGCTTTTCGTAATTGTTTTTAAAAAGTTATTTTCAATCGGCGAACACTTAATTAGCGTTTGATATTATGAAACACGCTTTTCAAAACGACACCTGAAAAAAATACTAAACAAACGGAAAATGACTAATTTTTAAAACAACACTTAAATTAATTACTGAACAAACGGCGAACAAATAATAATTGAAATCAACGGTAGATAAACGACAAACAACTAAGAAAACTAAATAGCTGGTTGAAAAGAAAAGTAGGAAAATGGAAAACTTCGATCAGAATTCTAATGAAATAGACGAGTTCCTCACAAGTTGCCAACTTATAAAATTCGTCGAAAAGGTCTGCCTCTCCAATTTTCATTATTTTAAGATAGTTGTGTAGAGAATCAAAAATTATATACGCTGGATCGTTTACTTTGAGTCAGAAAGCCTTTATAAAGTTTTTATATCACTTATGTCAATCATAGATTTTTTGTCTAAAAATAGGAACTGTTGGTAACGCAATTCCATGACAAAAACATTGATGGTGCTTGTAACATAACCTGATATTTTTGTGTTTATTTTTTTTCACAATATTAAGTAATTTGTGCTTGAATGTTTACGAATTTTCCCTGATTATCCACATTCGTCATGCATATTGTTTATATGATGCTCTTGTTGAATGAGAATGTAGGTAGGTAGATTGAATTATTGTTTTCTTTACAATACCTAATGTGTTTTTAGGTATGAGACGAGGTTGTTTTAAGATATGAGTATTTTAACATTCAGACACGACAAGGCATTCCATATTCACCAATAAAGAACATATCAAAATTGTTAAATCTTTGGAATGAATACACTGCATTGTTTGGTGAACCTTCTTGTGCAAGAGCTAGAGAAATTTTGATGGATGCTGTTCATGTAACCACTTGAAAAAAATCCTTTTGTATAATGAACGTGATTCCTGTGGGACGAGAAGAAAAACTATGAAACTGTTCGAAAGGAATCCGGGTTTATCCAATGCTACAGAAAAGATGATTGAACAGACTCTACATTTTATTCTTGGAGCTATCAAAAATGTATGATTAATGGTTGTGGGAAAGGTGAAATGAGAGAATGAGATATGCTTGTCTTTTTGAAAAGGGAAAATGAAGTAAAGATTTTCACCATTAATGTATCACCATTCAGTGTTCAGCATGGAAGTCGACTGGGACTGCAGACAGTAAACATATCCCCACCTAATACCAATTTTTAATGGACTTAAATTAAGGTGTTCAAAATGATAAGCAGGGGAAGTTTATCTGCAACAATTCAAATTTTTTATGATGCAAAGATTGGAGTGGTACATACTCTTAGAAAGGCAGAAAGAAAATTTCACCTCAAGATATAGGCGAAAGAAGATTATGAAGTTACTATGCCAACTATTTAATTGAGACAAAGTGTATTCACATTCATCTTAATGATTAAGATGTGTGAGATTTGTATTATAAGACTACTGTACACAGAAATAACCATGACCACTGGGAGATCTGTGTACTGCACACCAAGGGTCTGCGTTAGAGAGAAAAAGCAGGGTTCTAAATGTAATATAGAAAAAAAAACATGTTTTATATACTAGCAGGTGACATGTTATAATCAAAAATGTAGTTAGTAAATAGGTAGGTACATTGGCAAAAATTAATAGAAAAATATTATTTAATTTATATTTATTTATATATGATTGTTTTCTGTCAAAGGACATGAATTAGCAAGAATAAATATCTGAATACAGAAATAAAAAATTCATGTACAGGACACTTCTGGATTTAATATGAGTGATTAATTTTTTTTTTCTCCAAGATGATGTCTTAAGTATACTAAAGTAACGTAAGATAATTAGCAAACTTCTGGGCAGATATCAATCAAAAAGCAATAGTAAGCATGATAATTTGAAAATAATGGTAACACTCTTCATTCAGAAAACAAAAAAAGCTTAGCCAAATATTCTCTTCTATGTACTAATAGAATAAGGACAATCCAAAATGATAATGTTGCGACTATTAATAATCGTCAATATTTATAAACTGCAGTAATCAAATTTTCTAGCTATCATAAGGGATATTGAAGACAAACAGAAGTATACTTGAAGCTTGGCTAACCCTGGGTTTGTAGAGATTTATTGAGTATATTACATACGTTATGCATTTTTATATATCTGTCAACTTTTCATTTTGAAGATTTTTCACCTCCTTCATTTCAAAAGTCTTGTTAAGGGTATTTTTTGTCTACACGTTACAAGATAATAATTGTTTTTTGATAAATTCATTTCAAATTAGGTAAAAGTGCTGATGATGTAAATGGCTCATCTTCTGATATCTGATTTTTTATTGTATGTTTCCAAAACCTTTGTCAAATTTTTTGTCACTGAGTATAGGTAGGTTATATAATTTTTGTGTGATCCAGGCATTTGAAGATATTCGATAACATAATTGGAAAAATTTGTAATTCAGTAGATCACTCTTCTTATTCAGCATCCTAAAGATCAATAGCCATAGCTTATATTTTCAACAATGTCTTCTGAGAAGAACTTTGTTGAGACTCTATTTTCATCGATACATATCTAACACTCTTGAGGTCTGAACTCCCATTTTATAGTTCATAATTCCTGAAATAAGACGAATCATTATTATGATTGATCTTGAAGCCTCCATCTACTTAGGTTTTATTGTGGTTTCATTCGGTTTTTACACCAAGATGATTGTGATTGACATTATTGACAAACTACCTAGATTTATTGTTCACTCCATAAATTCTTCTAAACAGGATACTAGTAGTATCGATCGTCAGTATGAATTTCACGTGTAAAAAATTTGGGGAAAAAGTTTCTATCCCCTTATCCCCATAACAATAATAAATAACCTCACTTTCTAGTTCAATCTCAGATTTATTTTGAATCATTCGCCAGCGCCAGTTACGGAAAATGAAAATGTTTTTTCATGGACTTGCGTTACCAACAGTTCCTATTTTTAGACAAAAAAATCTATGATTGACATAAGTGATATAAAAACTTTATAAAGGCTTTCTGACTCAAAATAAACCATCCAGCGTATATAATTTTTGATTCTTTACACAACTATCTTAAAATAATGAAAATTGGAGAGGCAGACCTTTTCGACGAATTTTGTAAGTTGGCAACTTTGTGAGGAACTCGTCTATTGGAATGCAAATGTCAATAGATGCATGACAGCATTCGATTCTTGCACCATATACCGGAAAACGCAGTAAATTTCCTGGATATGATTGAGCGACAAAACCATATCGAATCGAAGATATCGCACCAGGAATATATACTCCTTGCTGCTAGGTCCATAAAAACCTTTGTAACTATGTACGGATGGCATCGGAACATATACATATTGGCTGCGTCTAACAGTTACAGATAAACTGTTGTTAAGGCTGGATTCACACAAATCCGAAATCCGATGGTACGACGATCCGACAGCTTTCTGATTGGTCTAAATTGGTCTCAATTCCAATTTAGATGATCTGAAAGCTTTCTGACTGGTCTAAATTTCAATTTAGACCAATCAGAAAGCTGTCGGATCGTCGTACCATTTGGATTTCGAATCTGTCTGAATCCAGCCTAAGAAGGATAGAATAATCCAAGTATAGAAGCTTGTCCTTCAAAATATAACTTCAATTTGCATATCCTATATATCTCTCTCTATTTTATTCCGCATCGTGTTATATGAAAAACTGTCATAAAGGCGGAGTCCATTAGTTGTTATGCCTATGCATCGGATGGCATAGGCATAATACTGAAAAGAAAGTGTAATATATACACTTGTTGGAGACAAAACATTTGTGGGAACCATAATATTTGGTAATACCTTCCAATGAAGGTCTGTTCTATTTTATAATCGAGATAAAACAATAAGCACATTTCATTAGTCATGGCCCATGGCCCTTTGTAAAAGGTGAAATGAGGTGTTATAAAAACTTGACAAGTCGGGAATATTTTTAGTCGGGAATATTTTTTTATCATTTTTTGCTACAAAAAAATTAATGAGTTGTGCCCTCTTTCCTAACTTTGAAGAGCAATAACAACGGAACGCAGAGAAAACATAGCGTATTATTGACAAGAACTAGATTAAGTTCTTTGTAGGCAATCATATAAAAGTTGTACTAAATCCACTCGCTCAATTCGTTCTAGTGACCCTCTCTCTAGGCTTTCCTGGCATTTGCTTCCGTGCGGCGCATTGAGCCATTCGTCCTAGTGAAAATCCACCTCAACCCTGTTGATGCCCCAGCAAGATGGGGGGATCGAAATGATGACATTTCGTAACCTTCTTATATATACGAACAAAACTGGGCCACAGACTCAAGTCACATAACACAGAACACCTTACCATACCTAGGTGCTCTATGCTGTTTTCCAAAGCTGCGTTCGTGTTGACGCCCAAATCGACCCAGGTGCGCACTTAATAACCTTATCGCATTTCTTTTGAAACTCGAGCGAGTTCCGTTTAAGGCTGGATTCAGACAGATCCGAAATTCGATCGTACGACGATCAGATAGCTTTCTGATTGGTCTTAATTTGAATTCAGACCAATTTAGACCAATCAGAAAGCTATCTGATCGGCGTACGATTGGATTTCGGATCTGTCTGAATCCAGCCTTATTGTTTTCAATGGCACTGAAAGCCCCGTTAATGCACCAAATGCCACCAAATGCCCTGATCGCTCGATCGGGCTTTATCGCGAACGTACCATGAGTCTCCCAGTTAGGGCCCTCTTATGCCCTCTTCCTCCAAAAAGCCGTGTTTTGACTTCTGACTAGTGTTCTTGTCCTTGTCGTTCTGTAGTTCTGTAGTCTCGTGGTTCGTGGTCTCCCTCCCCTCCACAAATATCTGCTGTTGAAGTTATTTGAAATGCTACCTTTTATTTTAATCATTTAAAAGAACTATAATGCGCAGAAAAGAAAGTGGGGTATTTCAGGTATTTATTCGAAATGGCTTTCCATTGTCCATTGTTACAACTCTCAACAGAACTACTTCTCAAAATATTCAGCGACCTGGAAATCCATGATTTATGCCATTTGAGACAAACTTGTAAAAGATTCAATGATGTGATCTCTTCCTGGGATCATATTCTAGTAAAAAGAACACCTCTTGTAACAAATCAGAAAAAACACCTCTTCTCAAATAGGTGAGCTTTGACGAGGTTAATGCCATGTTCACTTTTCCTACCTGATTTTTGCTTCCCAATTATGAAATTCACATGATTTGTTCATCACATATTATTTGCTTTCAGATGTATGCAACGTTTGTCAACATTGGAGAAAATTAGAATTTCTCGAAACTGGATATGTGGTAGATACTTGGAAAGATCATTGCTCCCTAGCAAAGAGAAATTCATGCCATGGCTTCAAATTAATGATCAGTTTCTATGGTTGAGTAGAGGCAAACAAATATTGGGTTTCAGAAGAAGTAACAAGGGAATCAGTACAGTTAGTCCATGTTTTAAGCTCCAAGGAAACAGTAAGGAAGATATTGTGAACTTTCAGATTAAAGCTGGCTTATTGGTATGCGGTCTAAGGCAAGTAAGAGCATAGTTTGTGTTTCAAGAGAACAGCATGTGTTAGTGACACAAATCTTTAGACTTGTACCACTAAGGGGAGTTGGCGCTTTGGTTTTGTACCCTATTCATGATGAAGGGGTCTTAGGTTCGATCCCCAAAGAGGCAGATATATTTTTCTTGAGAATTTTTCAGTCTTATTGGAGAATCACTCCGCCAGGTTTCATGATTGGGGGGTCAGTCAATAGCCATAATGTTCCTGAAGTATGGCATAGGGAGTTGGTAACAAGGCCTACTTTCTGAAGGACTTCAATTGAATACAATGGGTTTATAGTATGAAGATAGCATAAATAACATAAACTACTAATTACAGTTTTCGTTTTGAGAGTGTGCTGCTGCTTGAGGCCCATATTGGTCTAGCATTAGAGGCTCAAAGGCAGCACATTTTTGGAAAGAAAGCAGCAAGTATTTTGTATAAAATAAAATAATATTAAAGTAGGATGAAATAAAGATGGAAATACACATCAAATGACATTAGGTTGATTGTATGAATATGAGTAAATACATCAAGTCTTTTGTCTGATCAAATAATGTAAAAATATAGTATCATTAATGAAATATGATCAAAAGAAGTTTTAAAGTAATTTTGTGAAGTTGAACCATCTTAAAAATGCTTAGTTTTCGATTTTTCTGAAATTTTTTGACAGTTGGTGGCACGGGAATGACAAACTGATGGGAATGACAAACGATTTTGATTTTGATTAGGGATTTGATATATATTTTTTGTGAGATAAATTTGGATTGAATGAAAAAACAGCCCTACAAAAATTATATATTAATAATGGAATGGATAATGAAAAAGAAATTGAAAAAAATCATCTAATACCTACCTAATGAGTATTGGTAACTCAAATATCTTTTGTTTGCAGAAATAAGATTAAAAAAGTAAAATAAGTTTATGCAGTTTCCAAAACATTAATTGAACGTGGAAATTGGTAATATATTCTGTGTCCCTTTATTAATAATTTTGGCTCTGGAAGAGCTTCAAGTATCTGTTTTTCTTGTACATAAGATATATCATTTTCTTCACCAAGCCTAAATGTATCTCCATTTGCATAATCAGATAGTTTCAAAAAGGCTACTTTGATTTTACCATCTTGGAAATCTGATTGACACACAGCAGCATATCTATAGTCTACAAGCTTTTTGTTGGCACTTTGAAGAGATATTAATACATAATCTCCAGTTTTTGCCTTGGGGCTGGCATAAGAGCACGTTGTTGCTTCTTTGTCGCTGTAAACATCACTAAATTTTATTTTTGATTTAGTTTTAACTGGATCACTAAGGGATAAATCTTCATTAAAGTCTTCATCAAACTCTGCAGAAGAGGATACATCTTCGTAATCGAGGGAGCCTAGATGAAAGTGGTTATTACAAAAATCTCTACATGTGAAGCATGAAAGACTTCTTAACCAAAGCTTTTTCTTTACTGGTATAATTTGATGAACTTTCAAAGTGCCTTCAGAATCAATTACATTAAACTATACCTGTGCTGCAATTCTTGAGTCATGCGGATTTGTTCTCATACCAATAGAGTGACGTAGAGATATATAGACTAGATGTGTTAAACTGCGACACAACACAAAGTCGTATACGGATTTATTTCAAGAATAGCAGCCCAGGACAACATTCTCGTAAAACGTTAACCAGAGATTCAAAATTAGAAATGTGCCTTCCTCGTGCTACAACTTGATCTGCGGTTCTCTCACAAACGCCACCAATTCCATCAGGAGCTCCCTTGCCATGGCCTGCCTCTTTGTGATTCCAGGATACATTTTTAACTTCTGGAAAATGCTCCATGAAGTTACGCTATAAGGTAGACACGATTAAATTTCCACAAAATTTATTGTCTTCGCGAATGTTTTTAAACACTTTCGCTTGATAAAGATACAGTGTATCGAAACATGTCGCGAAGACAATAAATTTTGTGGAAATTTAATCGTGTCTACCTTATAGCGTAATAACTATGGATTTCCAAGTAAAGGCCACCTCAATCCAAAAAAAAGCTCCATGAAGTGATTAGTAATGAACGAGAACATCTGTTTGTTTCTATATTGGGTTGCAGGACTGGGCCCAAATAACCGCTGGTCCAAGATATAGGGATTCTGACAGAGTGCAGTAACTTTTGGTAACAGTGTCTGATCCATCATTGCTGTAAACTACAACAGTCTGCAATGAAATTTGCTGTCTTGCACCTCCGAAATGAAAAACTGTATTTCTTCTGCATATTTCAAAGAATAATGATTTCTTATTGAAAGGACAAGATTTAAACCCACTTCTTGTATCGATTATGTGGAGATTTCGCTAGGGAAAATACGCATTCTCAGGAGATATACGGGAAATGTTTCATCAAATCATCATCAGGAAAGAAGACAGGGTCAGCCAAAGATTTCTTCTCAGAGGTACAGATAGAAGTGAATGTCTATCAGATGAGAGTGATGAATTTTGGAGTAGTGTGTTCGCCCTCAATAGCTCAATTTGTCAAGAATCATAATACAGCAGATTTTCAAGACGAATATTCCGACATTTTACAGATAATGGAACGTCAGCGTTACGTTGATGACTACCTGTATTCCACAACTACGACTGAAGATGCAGTAAAAGCGATAAAGTTATTGAAGTTCATCGCAGGGGAGGATTTGAAATGGTGAACTGGCTCAGTAATTCAGAGCAAAATCAAAGAAATATCTTCGAACTATGTTTTGAAAAACAATAACCTGCATTTAGATACTCGAAACATTGAAAGAGTTCTCGGATTACGATGGGACACCCAAGCCCAAGAGGATACCCTATTATTTGATACCAAATTCAAGAAAATTCCAGAAAATTTGCTGACTGGTGAAAAGCTCCAACTCCAACAATACGGGAAAATCTAGGAGTTTTTATGACAATTTCAGATCCAATTGGGTTTCTTTCTCCATTATATGTTCATGGAAAGTTGTTAATGCAAGAATGTTGGAGTAACAAAATCGATTTGGGGATATAGTCAATGGAGAAATTTGTGAAAAATGGTGTGAAATTATGAAAGATAGCGAACGTTTCAAAATTCCCAGATCATATTTTTTGGTTTACCGTACACAAGTTGATCTACATATATTTTCCGATGCAAGTCTCAAAATTCATTCCGCTGTGTGCTTACTTTGTATCGAATAATGGAACCAAGATTGAAACGTCGTTAGTCAGCTCGAAAAGTAAACTCGGTCCACTCAAAAAATGACGTCAATTCCGAGAATGGAGTTACGAGGAGCTGGAATGGCTGCTAGATTTGGAAATTCCATAGAGAAAGACTCAAATTACAATATTCAAGACATTACTTGGTGGACAGATTCGGAAATATTTTTGAGATGGCTAAACACAACGACAAAACAGCTTAAATCATATGAAGAACATAGAATACAAGAAATTCAAATTATAACATGTTACCATATGGAGATGGGTACTTTCAGGGTTGAATCCAGCGGACTCTGCCACAAAGAAATCAAATATCAACCCAATTATGAAAGAAATGTGGTTACACTGGCCATTGTTCCTGAAACAATCACAAGATGAATTGCCAATAAAAACACTCTTTCACGAAAAGAATAGAATACATAATAATATTAAAGAAACAGATATTCGTGCACCAGATCCTCATATATTTTCTAGTTGGCTAAAGTTGATAATAAGCACTGCTTGGATGCTGATATTTTGTAATAGTTAGAAGAGATCCAAATAATTTTCTGAACAACGAATGAAAAATAATTTTGCGATAAAAAACAAAGCGATAACTATACCAGAACTCGTAGAAATATTTGAATTGTGTCCAAGTGAGTTGAATAATGCAGAAATGTTATGGTGGAGGAAAATTCAAGCTGTACACTTTGATATGGAAATCAGTTCCCTGAAGAAAAGAAAATATCCTAGCAGTACATCGAAGCTATACGAGCTCTCTCCATTTTTGGATGATAGTGGAATTTTGAGAATGAATATTCGAATACAATATGCCGATATTCCATACGACATGAAATTCCCCATTATTTTACCACCAGCTAAGTATGAGGTAACAGTAAATCTTCTCATTCAGCAATATCACGAGGACTTGAGACATGGAGGGAAAGAAACTGTCATTATTATTTTGAGTATGAAATTTTGGATAATCAATTTGAGAATATCGGTGAAATTTGCAGAGAATGCCAATTTCGCAAGATCAAAAACGCAAATGCACTTCAACCAGAAATGTCTCTATTGCCGTCTTCTAGACTGAAACCATATACGAGACCATTTATAGTGGTGTGGATTATTTCGGACCATTACTAGTAAATGTGAAAAGAAGTACAGAAAAAGATACGTAGTTTTATTTACCTGTTTCAATACTAGAGCTATATATATATATCCAACTAGCTTCGTCACTTTCTACTTATTCTGCCCTGATGACACTTCACCGATTCATTGCCAGATGAGGATAACCTTTGGAATTGTGGTCGGATAACAGAACAATCTTTGTTGGCGCATAAAATAAATTGAACAGTTTGGAAGATATAGATCAGGAAAAGATAATCAGAGATCTGTCGAAAAATGAAATTATATTGAATTATATTCAACACCCCAGCAGCACGTTTTATGGGTGGTGTTTGGGAGAGAATGATCAAGTCTGTCAAAAAGGTATTATACACATCTTTGAAAGAGCAGCGTCCCTCAGAGGAACCGCTACTGACGTTATTCATCAAACCAGAGAAAATAGTGAACAGCCGACCTATAAGTTATGTCTCATGCGAAAAAGATGCTACAAATGTACCGGGTGTTTTCAGGGCTGGAGATCTATATGGGCACAGACAATGGAAAATTGGTCAAAAGAATATATACCCGTCTTGAGAAAACGCAATAAATGGCATGAAAAAAAAACTCAACTGAAAGTCGACGATATAGTTGCTATTATTGCTGATGGAAAATATAGAAGCCGTTGGATACTAGGAAGCATTACTCAAGTCCATACTGAAAAAGATAAAGAGGTCAGATCAGCAGAGGTTAAGATAAAAGATCTCACACTGGCTCGACCTGTCAGCAGTTTACGGAGGTTGGAGGATGTTGAAAGTTACTTCTGATTCACTTATCACGACACTGTAGATGAAAAAAAAGAGGGATTGAGATGTGTCAGATATAAGAATTGACGTATAAGAAAATTGTAAAAAGATTTTTTGAATAATTAGAATAAAAACGTTTTGCCTGAGATTTTTGAAATAATTATCGTTTAATTTCGCGGAAAAACCATCCAATACTTTTAACACCTATTTTCAATGTCAAAATTGAAAAATTTAATGTAGAGGAATTTGAACCAAAATTGTTATGTAAGCTGATCAGGTGATGGAATCAAAGGGGCTCTAGTGATTATGGGTTTTATACTTGTTTTTTGAATGACCAGGCAGAGGAGGGATTGAGAGGTGTCAGAGATAAAAAATGGCGTATTAGAATTGTAATAAGATTGGTAGGTACAATTAATTTGAATAAAGACGTTCTGCTTGAGATTTTTCAAACTAATTATTGTTTAAATTTGTGGAAAAATCACCCAAGAATTTTAACATCTATGTTCAATGTCAAAATTGGAAAATTTGTTGTAGAGGGATTTGAACCAAACTTGTTATGTCAGCTGATCAGGTGATGGTATCAAAGTGGCCCTAGTGATTATAGGTTTCATACTTGTTTTTTAAATGACCAGGCAGAAGTGGACATTGATTGTTACATGAATTTGAAGTTCTTGAGAGAAAAAAGTAGTGAGTCATTTTTTCCTCCGTTTACCGAAATTACCGAAGGCACGCATTTCAAGAGATATCAGAAGCAGCCAATATCAGCTCTGGTATAATTGGTTGATATACTTTTTTTCCATCTTATTTTATTATAAACATTGTGATTTTACTTCTTGCTTCAGTTTAATTCGTTTTTTATTCAATCTTGATTTTTTTATGAACCCACCTTTATTGGATTAAAAGTAATGTTTAATATCGAACATGAGGAATGACGGATTATAGTAGCGACATTAACCTTTTTCAGAATAACAAATACTATATATTTTTCAAACGAAATGAAAACTGCGAATCCTGGGAATGGATGATCAAACTTTGAAATGGAGTGGATCTACGAATGCTACGCCTCAATTCGATTGAAAAAAAAAACAACTTCACAGAAATGTTTCAAAGGTCGTAACGTTAAATTTCTTGTGTTGTACGAATTGTGTTGTACGAATTGTGTTGAACGAAAACACTGCTCTCTTCTTTGGACCATACTCTTCTTTGGGAACTTATACCTGACATTTGTCAATTTCAAACTCGTTTATCTCGTAATTTCACTTCTCTTCAAGGCTATCAGTTGGGTCCTATCATATATTTCATGGTATTGACTTCAGTGGTTCAATCCAATCCAAAAACTGTCCATTAGGTGGCACGGATCCACTCAAGTCGAACCCAGTTTGAGCTTATACAACGTTCTGGGATAGATGTAGTCATTTATGGTTAGATCAGAGGAGTTGAACGTCATTTTCACAATATAGCAAGACCGTTCTCTAACCAGCAGAATGTTCCTCTACTGACCATTTGCCTTCTTGCAAATCGTTTATAACCTGCAAGCTACCGCCATCTCTCTCATAGAGAAAAATTCCCAAAGAAGTTCATTAGAGTGATATACATGAATATTTTAGCTTCAGCACATCAACAGAAACATTTCAGAATAGTGGTACGTATGTTGTACCCTCGGTTGTACCACGATGTATCAGCTGAGACAACACTTGTACCATTGCCGGAAAGAGTTAATTTTTTTTTTCGTTCATTTCATCCCAAAATACACTGAGTGTTACATAGGGACACCTCTATTACTAAAAGTAACAATTTAGCCCTTCATGGGCGTGTCAATAAATAATTACTGTCTATATATACCTACAGGTAAACATATATACAAACATTCACTACAATTAATGACTCGACACAAAAAATTAAATATATGTATCACAGATGAATGGTCATTTAATAATTGTATCACATACAGTACTCAGTTAAATATATCACAGTAGTGGAGTTATTTGGTTTCAGTTGACAACAATACTATTGTCTATTATATTTTCAATTAATATACAATGGGACGTGATTCCCCACAGTAATTTTGAATTTGCTCACATTCAACTTTTTCATGTTGGAGGGGAGTTTGTTTTATTCTATTGCTCCTTTATATAACATTGAATTTAGGCCATGACGTGAGCATATTTGTGGTAAAGATATCTTTGTACTGCCTAGTTTAATTTAATCCATTCCCTCCTCAATGTATGAGAGAGAGAAAGGTTGTGGATAGATTAATTCCAGCATACGATTGGAAAACTGTTATGATGGCCAGTCAATTACTGATATATCTTCGAAACTACTGGGTAACTGGATGAATCGAATTTCAATAATACAAGAAATTATTGGAAAAAAGGAAAGTTGGGGTGATTTTTCAAAAGTGCGAAAAATCCAAACAAGTAGAAAATGCATATAGTCCCCGTATACATAAAGTCAAATTCTAGGCTCCTAAATTCTAGGCTCCTAAATTCTAGGCTTTTGTCGCCTGTTTCTTGATTACTACACACTATTACTGTGCAGCGGTTACTGTGAGCGCTTAAATATTTCGCCAAGATATAATTTGAAATCGAAAGGAGTATAAGAATACATACTCCTATTGCTTGCTTGAAACACATTCCCTCAAAGGCACAGATACGCTCGATTCGAAATAAATAGAGGTGGGGAAATACTAAGGAAATGAATGTTGTAAACAAACAAAAACATGGGACCAACTGACTCCATAATATATTACGTCCAAGTTTTTCATTGCTTGATCTGCAATGACACCACAAAAGCTTGAAATTGTTTATCGCTGAGCACAGCACGCTCTTACAATCATTCAATAATAATAATAATAATAATATTTATTGATCTTCAGAAACACAAGGTTTATAGATACGTCAAATACAAATTTCGTCAAATCTACTAGTATCCATAGCATAAAAGTCTAAAATTTTAATGAAATCATGAACAATAACAATACACTTTAAAATATACAACCTAAAACTATTGTGTAACAGTGACATGACATTTTTCCTTCATGTAATCAACCCGAACAAATCTCCACTTTCTTGGGCCAATCTGAAAAATTGGTAAAGAGGGTTCGTTGTCAATATGTTTCTCAGATGTTTCACGAATGTCCTGTATGACAACTCTCGAAAATGTGTTGGCAGTGAGTTGTATAACTTCACACCAAGATTTTCAGTCTTTTTCAGTCTACTCGGTTCTTGTACTAGGTCTGATTTGTTTCTTGTATTATAGTGATGCAAGTCTGTATGTGTGATATGCTCGTTTAAGTTTTTTTAATGTTTAATAGGTTTTCAAACACTATAACTGAATATAGGGTCATTGTATTTAGTGCTTTGAATAAAGGTCGGCAAGAATCATCGTTTTTAGCAGACATTATAATTCTTACCACAGACTTCTGGACGGTCAGTACTCAATTAAGATGGTGAGTCCCAGCTTAGGATTCCATATCTGAGTATTGCATGAAATGATATGCTGTTAGCGCTGCATTTTGGTTAATTGTTTTTCTTATTACTCTAATGGCATAAGATGCTTTACTCAGTTTAGTGCATAGAGTGTTATATGATCTATCCATATTAAATTTGAATCCATACTAACGCCCAAAAAACTGACAGGTGACTTCATTTGGTCCCGACTTCCTAGTTTCGGAGATTAAGACTTGAGTTTTTTGTTCATTCAGTATCAATTCATTAAGTATAAACCAAGACCTTGCTTTCTCCAATATTATATTGAGAGTTTGTTGAAGGGATTCACTTTCTTCCAACGTTTTGCTCAAGGTAGTGTCATCTGCATATATTGTAGTTTTGATATTCAGTGGAATCATGGCATATGACAAATCATTAATATATATATTAGAAAAAGCAGAGGTCTCAATATGGAGCCTTGCGGTACTCCTCTAATCAACTGCTACTACGATAACCTCCCCATTCAACTACTTGTGATCTTCCTTCTAAATATGAAGATATCATATTCAGGCAGACTCCACGTACTCCATAGAAATCCAGTTTATTTAAAAGCATTTTATGATTGACACAATCGAATGCTGATGTAAGGTCTGTGAAAACACTAATATACTTATTTTTGTTTTCGAATGCATTTTTTATATCATTTGTAAGGGAGTTTATCGCATCTGACGTTGACATGCCCCTCCTAAAGCCAAACAGCCAAACTGATTTGAACTTAAGATATTATTATTTTCTGAGAATCAGAAACAGATATCAATTCTCCCATCCATATCAAAGGTCATTGAGCATGCTATATATATATATATATATATATATATATATATATATATATATATATATATATATATATGGATGGGAGAATTGATATCTGTCTGAAATTTTTCACATCAGTGTGACTGCCTTTCTTGTGTGTACACGTATAACCTTACCAATTCAAAATAACCCTGAATAAAACACGCATTGATTATATCTGACAAAGGTGCAGTTGAGGAATGCATACAAGGTTTGATCACAAAAGTGCTAACACCGTTTATGTCTTCTGTTCGTTTGTTTTTAAGCTTACCTATTATTATTCGTATGGCGTCTGGCGTTACAGGTCTGAAATACATTGATTTTTTTGTATTACATTTTACATTAAGCGAACTAATAAGATCTATTTCAGATTTTGGTAGATTTTCTAAGATAGAATTTATATTATTAACGAAGAACTGATTTATTTCATCGACTGTTAGATTTTCTGGGCCCATTACTGTCTTATTTTTTCTACCTGTCTCTAAATTTATAATCTGCCACGCTGTGTTACTATAACTATCAGTATTTGCTAACAATTTTTGATAATATTCCCTTTTTGCTTTTTGTATCATATCTAGGTATCTGTTTCTATATTCTTTATATACCCTTTTATTTTGTTCATTGGGGATTTTGTTTCTGAACTACAAATAAAAACATCATTTTTTGTTTGGATGCCGTTACTTGTGGAGTTATCCACTTTACTTCTTTTTCCCCAGGTTTTTTGATTTGTTTTACTTTCCTTTGGTCCAAATGACACGAATAACTGGATTACCCTTTGTGTATATACATAATTTTTGTTGGAGTGTACATTGAAATCACCTACTAGATATATATGTGTATCTGAACCGAATTTTAAGGAATACTCCAGAACATGCTCTATTTTTTCTAAGAATAGATCAAAATTTTTCGGATCAGGGGATCTGTATACATTTATTATTATGGCTTTCATTTCCTTGACATAACATGCGAATACTTCACATACCTGTTCACAGGACTATTCTTTTGAGCAAGTCAGTTGTGTTGCCTTGAGATCTTTGTGAACATATATGCAAGAGCCTCCATTTTTTAGTTGTTCTAAAAAAATAACTTACAAGTTTGTATGCACTGAAGCTAGTACATTCAATCTCATTTAGCTTCATCCAATGTTCTGTGAAACATACAATTTTTATTGACGAGTGTGTCGATAGGAAATGTTCAATAGCCGTAGTTTTATTTTTCAAACACTGAATGTTTGGATAGAAAATGGAGATATTATCGACTTGATCACCACATGGAATGTGTGATTTACGGTATGTTTCTTCACTTATAAAAAAGAATTCGGTTGATGACGAGCAGCCTGATTCGTTTCTGCTTGATGTGGATGATCTAAAAAACGATTTCCAAGCTTGAAGTTGAATCGGCTGTATAGGATGTTTGCTGGCCAAAAGTTGGGGTCATAAACTCGTTCATGTTGATGCGGTTCCACTCCTACCATAAATGACTGGTTGTGTTTACAGGTACTTTTTGTAGGGAGTTTTTTTACCTGACTGTTTTGTGACTCAGTGCGATTTTCAATGAACTTTTGTATGTTTTCAACTGTGATGTCATCAGGCGCTCTGGTTGAGAATAGCCAGATTTTTTTTTCTGTAGCTTCTCTTCCTCTCAGTTCCTTATCGCCTTCTCCTCTACCTACATCATGTTTTCTATTCCTTTTCACTATTTTGAAGTCTTTACCATCCTCATTTACATTTTCCTCCTTTTCTTTTTGAGTCATTTCGTCCTTTGTTAGGTATATTATTTCTTCACATTTTTGTTGAGAGTGTATTTTTAGGAGCTCAGTTGATACATGATTCTCCTGTATGGTTGATCCACCCTGTACAATGGGTCTTTCTTTAATTTTGTCCGTGTTTACATTACTAACGTTTTGGAAGGTTTTTGTTGGAAGTTCCTCTGACTTTTTCTGTAGGAGGTCCCCAGGTTTTTTTTTACATTTTTTGTTGGTGACAACTTTTTGTTTGGTATATTTATTTTAGTAGATTGTCTTTGTGTCCGCTGTTCTTTCCACTTGTCGGTGGATTTATTTTTGTTTGCGGATTCCAGTGTATACCTTTCAACTGGCAATTTGGAATTCACCGAAATTATCATGTCCATCAAGGATTCTAGTTTGGATTCGAATGCCAGTTGTTTCTGTTGAATCATTTCCAGTATGTTTTGCTCTTGAGATTTGTCTCTCTGGAAAGCACTTTCTCGTAGATCAGCCATTTCCATTTCCAAGTTCTCGATTTTTTCTTTGAGAAGCTCATTGTTTTCCCTCAGATCACTATTGATTTCCTTTAGGATTTTATTTTCCCACTGTATCGACTTTTTGATTAGGGAATCATCCAGGTCTTCTAAGTTAGGATTAATGTCATTAATAGGTTCTTCTAGTAAATTTTGTTTCAAACAGCAATTTTTTCTTCTTTTCGTTGCACAGCTTGGATGGAAAGTGGCTAAACACTCCATGCACTTTACTTTTTTGTTTACCATTGCTTTTTTACAGTATCTACATATAACCATATTCGACTCATTGTCAGCCACGTCGGCCATCTTGATCATTCACAACTTGTTGAATACATTCAGAACTTCAGAAAATACATTCAGAACTTCAGACAATACATTTAGAATTTCAGACAATACAGTTAGAATAACTACCTACTTTTCTTCGGGCTTGACCAATGTGTCAAATATATTTAGAACTTCAGACATTATTTATACCTCAGAACTGGATTTAACTGGACGCCATAGCTTAATTCGCGAATTATCTTATACAAGATGGCAATGAATTCAGAAACAGTAGTAGATCATTTTCGTCATTCATTCACATGTGTGTTGATGTACCGTTCGACTGCACGGGTGTCTCCTTCACACCTCTCATATTAGATTCGTCGTGTTACTGAATTTAGTTGAAATAATTAAACCTTTCCTTGCATTTCATCGTACAGTGTGTAAATAAATAAGTGGAGTTCTGTGTAGTGAAAGTGCATTGAAGTGCATTATAATGCCTCTGAAAAAGGAACAATTGTCAGACATCAAAATTGCTGTTGACGGCTTAGTGAAACAAATCTGTACAGACACAGATTTCATTCAATCTCTTGCCAAAAGTGTTTTTGATGGTATTGTTAATATTTTGAATGAGAAACTAAATGCCTTTACAAAAAAGTTCGACGATCTAGAAATACAGTTAGCAGAGTCTGACAAAAAACATACCGAAGAAATTACTCTGATAAGAGAACAGCTGAGCGAGATTCGCGCAAAACAAGGGGAATCTGGAAAGAATTCTATTAACATGAAAACACTAATATCAGAAGTTAATGAATCCATACATAAACGAAACAATATTTTGATATTTGGAATACCTGAAAATGTTGTAAATCTTCGTGAGTACATTGCTACCATGTTGGATACGATATCTCCGAATGTGAACATTTCCCTTGATCTAAAACCTATAAGACTGGGAATCACGACTCAAAACTCGAACAAATGCAGACCAGTAAAAATAACAATGCAATCCGAGGTAATGGTTTCATCTCTCTTGTCTTGCAATAAAATCCTCAAAGAGAATGATGATTACAAAAATATTTACCTAAGACCAGATCAAACAATTCTTCAACGGGAGTATTTCCTCAAAATTAGAAACGAACTCTCAGATCGGCGAGATAACGGTGAATCAAATCTAATGATAAAATATAAGAATGGTCTACCTACGATTGTCACAAAAAACCAACAATAGCATCCAGCAGTAATACAAATAAGCCAGAACTTCTTCACATCGCTTATCAGAATTGCAGGGGTCTAAACACTAAAACGCAAGAATTTCGCAACAACGTTCTCTCATCATCGCATGATGTAATAGCGGTGAGTGAAACTTGGTTGAGGGATGGTTTTTTCGACAGAGAGATATTTCCTGACAACTTCACTGTTTATCGAAAGGATCGAAATTACGGTTCAAGAGGAGGAGGAGTCTTACTAGCTGTTGATAACGATGTTTGTCACTCGGAACCACACAATCTAATATCCCCTATTGAAAAAATTGATCTTTTGTGTGTAAGGATTTCAAACAACTTCAACAAGGTATTTCATGTCATTCTTGTATATATTCCGCCAAACACAAACCTCGACGAATATGAACAATTTTTTGATTGTATCGAAAATTTCTCGGTGTCTCATAGTGTTATTGTTTTGGGCGATTTCAACTTAACCGACCTAGCAAATCATTATGATACCAATTTGGAATCAACTCTGATATCAAGGTATAAATCATTTCTAAATTTTTGCGATTTTACACAACGAAACTATATCAGAAATAGTAATAACCGAATACTGGATTTAGTTGTCTCACCAAGCGAACTTGATTGCAATATTTATATAAACGAAGAACCTTTAGTATGCATTGATTTGCATCATCCTCCCCTCATTATAACAGTCCCCTTACATTCCTCGAGAATGCATTTTTTTTCATCGAACGTTAGTCGATATAATTTCAATAAAATAAATACTCGCAAATTTCATAGATTATTACTCGATGTGAATTGGGAGGAACTTCATTCAGTTTCAGAAGTAGATGATGCATGTCGGATATTTAATGAAGCCGTCCAGAACATTATCAAAAAGTGCACCCCTCTCGAAAAATGTCGCTCTCGTAAATACCCAGTATGGTTCAATCGAACAATAATTCGTCAACTGAAAATCAAAAACCACTATCTGAAAATGTACAGACGACATAGATTGAGAAATTCGAGACGCGTCGTGAAATATTCCATTAATTATGCATATAAAAAATATATTGAACGATCCGAGAGCTTCCTTAAGAAAGATCCAACTTTTTTTTGGAATTTCATAAATTCGAATAAAGGGAAATCACGCATTCCAGGTTTGATGAAATTTGATGGTCAAACATACACTAATGCAAAATCTATTGTAGATGTGTTTGCGAAATACTTCGAAAGTGTCTATCTTCCACCCAGTGAAAACAACAATTATGACAATGTGCAATCCCCTCGTAATTTCTGCCAATATCTTCATATAAATTTTATCACGCGTGAACAAATCCTGAATGCAGCACAGAAATTAAAAAACAAACTTACTTGCGGTCCTGATAATATCCCTGTAAAGATCGTTAAAGATCACATACAATTTTTGTCCAAACCTCTGGAGATCATTTATAACTTGATACTTCGGAACTGTCAGTTTCCCAATATATGGAAAATATCTAGAATATGTCCTATATTTAAATCTGGAAATGCTAGCGAGATCATTAATTATAGACCTGTTGCTCTCATTTCTGTTTTTTCCAAAGTCTTTGAAATCATTTTATCTGATTTAATTTTTGATCACGTCCATCACTCAATTTCTCAATTTCAGCATGGTTTTATGAAATATCGAAGTACCGCTACGAATCTGTGTACTTTCGCACAATTTGTTTCTGGTGCTCTAGACATCAAGGGACAGGTTGATGTGGTTTACACAGACTTCAGCAAGGCCTTTGATCGTGTCAAAACTGAACAACTGATTAAAAAGCTATCTAATTTCGGAATATCCCCACCTATTCAGCAACTTTTGAAGTCTTATTTAACTAACCGACGTTTATTCGTTGAATATGAGGGCAGCAGGTCATACGTATTCTCCTCTACTTCTGGGGTACCTCAAGGGTCCAACCTAGGTCCACTTCTTTTCTTGTTGTTCATCAATGACATTGGCACGTCGATTAAATCGCAGAAATTATTGTACGCGGACGACATGAAGATTTTTAGAGTAATTAATGACGAATCAGACTGTATCGTCCTGCAGAGCGACATCGATAGTCTTAGCGATTGGTGCATTGTGAATGAATTGGCGCTCAACATCTCGAAATGTAAGATCATGACATATACTAGGCGTAATCAGCCACTAGAATATAATTATAAGATTGATAATCGTCTTATTTGTCGTGTTGACACCTTCAAGGACCCTGGGGTAACATTTGATGCTAATCTCACATTTTCTACACATATTAAAAACTCAGTTTCGAGAGCAACTAAATCATTAGGATATTTGATTCGCACCTGCAGAGACATCAAATCTATAGATCCGTATATTTTGCAAATGTGAGGAGTAAATTACAATACTGCAGTATAGTGTGGAATCCCAGTCATGAGAATCTGATTTCAAGTATCGATAGGGTTCAAAAGAAATTTTTGAAATACTGTTATTTCAAAAGACACGGAATATATCCTGCACGTGGCGTTGAATACGATCACCTTCTCAATGAGTTCGGATTCGCATCACTCAGAAAAGTAAGAGAAATTGTAGACCTAACGTTTACCTATAAGCTGATTCACAACCTCATTGATTCAAATACTCTTTTATCCCAAATTCATTTCAATGTCTCCCGTTTGACATCTAGATCAAATATAACTTTTCATCTCAACGTACCAAATTCATATCATCATCTCAATTCACCAATCATGAGGATGTGCAGAACAGCTAATAGGATAAGTAACATAGATATATATTACCTGAATATAAAACAGTTCAAACGGAATCTGTACGAAACGTTAATTGATGGACTCTAGACACTCTGTTGTTCATTTTTCTCTGAAATGTCACACTCGTATCTTATCGAATGATGTATACATATATTATGTACCTCCTGTTAATGGGCTTGTCCTGCTGGATGTAATAAATAAATAAATAAATAAATCTGATGCTGATGGTGTAAACCTCGAAGGCGCCATCTGCTGGATGGTAAACCTTTTTTTTTTTTTTTCCCATCGGATGCTGGTCCTGTCACCAGCAGCACCTCAGCCTCTTGGGCTTTTTGTGCATTCCAATTAGTTTCACAGCACCCACTCCGTAATTCTAGTCCCCTGTACCAATCTGTACAGGTTCTTCACCGGATGACTGTTGTATTCTTCGGGAGTTAGTCTGGGCTTCCCGAATATTGCCTGTCTCTTGCGGTCTAGTGCTTCGCATTCTGACAGTATGTGTTTGGCTGTTTCTGTTCCTTTGCCACATTGTCTGCAGGAAAGTTCTCCGTTGTACAGCCCCATTTTGTTCAGGTGTTTCCTCATTGGGCTGTGACCAGTGAGAAGGCCCGTTATTGTTCGAACTTGATTCCTGCTCAGCTTGAGTAGTTCTTCAGTTTTGTGTTTTGACGGTTCTTTGATGTATGTTTTCCCGTGGTGCATGAGAGGGGCATCTTTCCACCTCTCCTTATGTTTTCGTTTGATCCAGTCCCGAATGCATCCTCGAATGTCGGATTTAGTAATCCCGAGTGCGGGTTCTGGACCAATATATGGAGTTGATGAACCGTTTCTGGCTAGTTCATCAGCTTTTTCATTGCCCTCGATGCCACAGTGTCCTGGAACCCATAACAAAGTTGTTTTGTTATGTTCTGAAAGGACCCTGAGCTCTTCTCGGCATTCCCATACCAGTCTTGATGTCACTTTCGGGTTCATAAGAGCCTTCAGTGATGCCTGGCTATCTGAGCATATTTTGATCCGTGCATTACGCATTTCCCTCATATTGATTTCTCTTGCGCATTGCAAGATAGCGTACATCTCTGCTTGGAATACGGAGGTGTTTGTTCCTAGTGAGACACTTATTTGAGAGTTTCTCCCCTCACTGTATATTCCAGCACCAGTTCCTTCCCTGGTTTTGGATCCGTCCGTATACCAGATCCTCTCTCCGGGTTTGCCCCTGATGTTGTCATCTGACCATTCCCTTCGATCTTGTATTATAACCTCGAAGTTGATGTTGAAGGAGTATCTAGGAGTCATGTGGTCCGTTGCTTCCATTTCAAGAATGTTCCCGCCCACTATCTCCTTTATCTTGTTGTGATCCGATCTCTTGCTCGATTTTTGTATCCTTGCTATTACAGATCTACATTTTTGCAGAGATTTGAAGATTGATGTGACACATTTGTTGAAACACCCAACCAAAATTTGAACTCCGAACGAAATCTACTTAGTCCATTGAAAAGTTACGTTAGGGGTTGCGTTTCTCCTTACTACACCAAGTAGAGGAGATCTTCAACAGCGGTAACCTTGTACTGCAGCCTCCTCTGCAAGTAGGCCGAAGATGATTCCCGTTCGCAGCGGGTCATTTATCGAGTCTTTGAGTTTAAAGTAGTGTGTTCTTGAAGTTTGCATGTGTTTGAGGGAATAGGTCAACCATTGTGTAGTACCTGTATTGACTTACCATATGTACATGAGTACCGAAATGGTGAATAAATATTATTATTATTATTATTATTATTATTATTATCATATCTTGTATGTCATTATACCCACCCCCTTTGCGATCTGGTCGAAGGACGATTGTTCATCCTATAGGTAAGTAGTTGTATGAAATGGAATTCTGAACAGAGGAGGATTGCGTGTTATTGATTGATAACATTGTGCTGAAATTATTTTGAAATTAAGAGTTTCATTGGTCTATTACAACTTATAATTCCAATGTAGTTTGCATGTGAATAAATGCAGTTTCTTTCATAACTGAGCTTTTAACTTTGCCGTTTCAGGTTTTTTGGAGCCAACTCGAACTTGTTTCTTGGCCAGTATTTTGTATTCATTCCACGAAGGTTTTTCTTGAAGATTATCTATATTAAATTTTTTTATTCAATTGTTCATTTTATTTGGTAGCAGTAGCACAGTCTATGCATTTGAACTTTCACAGTTCTGTTTCGGCCTCTGAATTACTGGTCCACCTCAAATATACAATTTTTATTTTCAGAGAAGGCGGCATATGGCTCAGGAGTATGCATGACTGCAGGTTGAGATTTGACTTGAACAACTGCCATAATTCAGATGTTAAATCTGTGGACATAGGTATTGATGCAAGAACCATAGTGTCAGGATCCAGAGATCATGTTCTTAAAATCTGGAAACTGAAAAATGACACTGACAAACCGTTAGAAGAAATACATTGTTCTGTGTACGATGATACAATTTTGAAAGTGGCATTATCAGATGAGGAGCCATTCCTTGCTGTTGGAACATCTGGAAATCAAACCAAAAAATCTATTTTGGTCTATGATATGGAAAGGTATTGTTTTCAAACTACTCGCAAGAAATAGGAAGATGTACAGAAAGTGTTACATAATACCCAGTATTATTTTACATTCTCAGTATATACATATGATTCTTCAGTACGAGCCAGTGATATGCATAGGCGCTATTGTCATTTAGGAATTTGAATAATCATAATTTTGGTAACCAGACACCGTTTACTTAGGATCAACTTCTCCTGTATGTTTAGTATCCGTTTGCAGCTCGTTTGAAAATTTCAAAATTGCTCTAGAATATTCCTCAGTGTGTCATATCAATATACTTTTTGTTTCGATATTCCTCAAGATATTTGCATGTTCCTTGTTGATTGTTCCAGCAAGGATATTCCATGTGTGTAGAACATATCAAGATGAATGATGTGTGTGTTGGAAAAAAACTGTGGTACTTTCATTGCAAACAAATATTTATTCATGAAACATGTGACTGGAAATTGGAGTTTCAACCAACTTCTCATAATGTCAATAAATCGATTACTAGAATGTGCGTGAACTGCACTTTTGGTGTTTGAATTTTGCATCAACATACCTGAATTTTGTTTTTTAGAATGTCCAATCATTTGGAACTCTCTTCCTCCAGACTTGGCCAAGGAATTCTTGATTTGAGATGGGATGGACTTCATTGTTTATGGTCTTGTGGTTATGATAGTCACTTAAAGCGTTGGGATCTGAGAACTGGGAGGTGCGAACAACGTTATCCCGATCCCTATCAATCCTCTCTGTATTGCTTTGACTATGACTATCATAATACGATTATGACAGGTACTCAAATGCATGGTAGAGTGGTTCTATGGGATATTCGACATACAAAGTTTGTGCAGGTTGGTAGTCGTTTACGTTATATATTACTAAAATAATACACTCAACTTGATACTTGGCGTCAAAATTTGATCATGTTACTTCATATTCCTTCATTTAAATTTTTTGACTTTGCTATTTCAAATGTAATATCTCTTTTTTTGTTACAATACCTTTAATTTTATTTTATGACCAAAAATTCATTTTCAATCTTTTTGTTTGGATTTGGTTTTCTAATTTGATTTGCATTTCTTTAATTTTTTCCTTTGCAACTGCTTTTGATAGTTCATAAGTACGAACCAATACCACTCAGCAAGGAACAGTGTGAACCATATTCAAGCAAAAGTGAAAAGTTATTTGCATAGGCAGTATAAAAACTTCCTGTTAATTGAATCAATACTTTTTACATAAAGTATAAACCCATATTGTGGTGGGATGAACTGTTTTCGATTTTCAGGAAATGATGACAGGCAATGTAGTGAAACACCTCTAACACAATAAATTTCTAATTTTGAGACAGGTTTTCCATGATTAACACAGTCAAACTCTCTACCTAAATCACAGAAAATTACTGATGGACACTCTCCAGCATCAAAATGTCCAACAATTTCATTTAGCATTGGAGACAAAGTCATATTTGTAGACTTTTCAGCCCGAAATCCATGTTGCATTTGACTAATTATTATGGAATGTGTATCCAAAAATATATTTTTTCAATGTTACTCCTTTCTTGCTCTGTGTTAGGTATTTTATCAAATATCCCATTTGAGTTGATATGGCTAAAGTTGATTAATCCATTTTGAAAGTCGTTGAGTCTTTGATCCTGAGGCAGGTGAGGTGATCCAAGATCTGAATTTTTAACTAATTGTGTTGATAAACAATAAATTCCTTTGAAAATCATTTCTGAGATGCCTTCAATTTCATTCGTTAGTAGAAATATTTTTTTTCAAGAGTTTTATTTGAACAATGCAACATAGGAATACTGCTGAGAAAGCTACATTGTTATGGATGCAGAGGAGTAACTCTCAAATGGTTCGATTCCTACCTGAAGGAACGGGCGCAAATGGTCAAAACAGTTCAACTTTCAAGGAAAAGGGAAATTAATTCGGGTGTTCCACAAGGTTCTGTGTTAGGTCCCATTTTTTTATTATATATTAATGACCTCACCAAGCTTAATATTTCTGGAAAGTTCACCTTATTTGCAGATGACACAACCATTCTTTGGAATAATAAAAACACTTGTGAGTTACATAAAATAATCTCTGCTGACTTGAAAAAAGTTAAAGATTGGTGTGATTCAAACATCCTATCTTTCAATCTAACTAAAACAAATTTAATATCGTTTAGATGCTCGATCAACGAACTTTATTTTGAAGACAGATCATTGGAATCTAAAAATAGCAATAAATTTCTAGGAGTGTTCATTGATCAGAATTTAAAATTTGTGGATCATGTCAAACAACTCACTAGCAAAGTCTCCTCTGGCTGTTATGCGGTTAGAGTAATTCGTAATGAATTGGGATTCGGCACTGCAAAGATGGCTTACTATGCACTCATAGATTCTCACTTACGCTACGGAATACCGTTCTGGGGAGCATACAGCCCAACTTTATTCAATAGTCTTCTAATTTTACAGAAAAGGGCAAAAGGTATATGGGAAACCTTTCGCCACATCTTCTTCCCATTATAGAAGTTAGTCAAACAATTTCTATCTGATAGACCCTATTAACCTTTGAATGAATTTTTTGACGATAACTTTTAACTGATTGACTAGCTCATGTTTTTTATCTTCATTAAGAAGCTTTTAAGTTTTACTTTCTATGTCTATTCTTATATGAACTTGACTTCCACTCTTTTATATATACATACTTTTTATAACCTCCATTTTACCATGTTTTGGATGTATTTTTATAGTTTTATTTTTGTTATCTTTTGGTATATATCGCATCTTTTTAAGTAAGTATTTACTACCCAAGCTTTGTCAACAAGATCATGTCTTATGATAATAAAGCATATTATTATTATTAATTATGACGCAGTTCTGTTACTCACCTGGAATTGAAAGAAAAGTGAGAGCGTTAGGTAAGTCTTCTTTCAATTGTGGCAGCGTGAATTCCAAAGCGAACTGTATTCTGAACAAAATATGGTTTGGAAATTTAATTCTGAGGAGATTTTTAAAGTTTGGTGGTTTCATTCACTCGATCCAAGTATAAGAAAATCACTGGGATATTCTTAGAATAAACGATGACTTTTTAGGAAATATAGTCTACTATTGAATCAAAAAACACCTTGGAACTCGCAGAAAACTATTTCGTCGAATAAATTTGAAAGTTTTGCTTCAGAGTATTCAAAATTTCATTACGTCAGATAAACATGTAAAAGTCAATGGAAACTATCATAGAAGTCTGTGTTTAGGTATTTTCACTCTTAGAACAGAATAACCGCCATCAGCTCCATCGGTTGTCGCTTACATTAAGCTTCCGAGTTTTGCACAAGAAGGCGGCTGTTTCTAAACTTATTTCTGTGGTTTGACCAAAAATAAGTGCTCTTGAAAGAAATATTGCTTAGGTGAAATATACACATTTTGAAGACCCCTCAAACTTCAGGCCAATTGCTCTTTTACCTACACTTGCAAAAATAATTGAAAAATTCGTTAAAAACAGCTTCAATTAGTTTTTTGTCACCAACAAGGTAATACATGAAAATCAGTTTGGATTCCAATATAATAAAAACACTCACGACGCAATTATCTCTTCCTTTTTTGAAGTTTACTCAAACATCAATATAGATGTGGCAGCGGTAGTCTTCTGCGATTTGACAAAGGCGTTTGACTGTGTGGACCGCAAAATACTTTTGCAAAAGCTGCTTCAATATTGCTGCAGAGAAAAAACATATGAGTGGTTTGAGTCATATTTAACGGGAAGAAGTCAGATGGTGAGGACAAACGAAATGTCCAGAAAATCTTGTATTGATTCAGGCGTACCGCAGGGTTCAGTCTTGGGGCCAATCCTCTTTCTTGTGTATGTGAATGACTTGATAAATGTTGGCATATCGGGTAAAATCACTCTTTTTGCTGACGATACCACAATTTTGTGGCATAGTAAATCGGCATGTAGCCTGCACGAGATGAGATCTAGAGATATAAAAATCATTAAATCCTGGTGTGATTCAAACCTTCTAACATTTAATATAAAAAAAAACGAATATAATTCCATCCAAACATCCAAATGCTCACTAGACGATTTGCCTATGCAAAATGAAACTATCCCAGGTAGCACACTGACGTCAATTTAGACCATCTGCGACGTCATATTGACCTAATATATGACGTTAAAATAACGTCATAAATGACGGTCGAATGTCATAGACTAATGACGTCAATTTCATGACGTCTTATAGACATTATGAAAGACGTCTATAAGACGTCATTAAATTGACGTACATAAGACGTCAAAGAAGTGACGACATATCGACCCAATATATGACGTCATATCAGCGTAATTATCTCACAGGTAATGACGTTTATATAACGTCATATCTCACAGGTAATGACGTCTTTTGGATTCAGCCTTCAAAATCATATAATTCGCTTTCGGAAGCAAATATATAAGGATTATTAGGGAGGTTATAGGTAGCCAATACTCAATAAGAAAAGATCAAAAAAATGTATGTATTGAACATATTGAATATTTTAACATATTATATTATTAAAATGAAAAACATTGGCTGCATTAGTAATATTTTCGAGTACTTTTGTAAATGCAAAATAATGGAAAGTAATGACAGATTCTGAGAGATAATCAAGCTATTTTCAATACTGTACTGTAAGCAATAATGTACCTGACAAATTATACTCTGCATATTTTATTTTTACAAGACATGTTATTTAGAGTAAAAACCTCTATGGAAATGTAATTTTCCGTGGTTCAATATAGGTTTTATTCTATCTAAGTGAACATATCTTAAAAAAGCAGGGGAAAAGAAATAAATTTATCATTTTTCTTGAGTATTAAACATTTTGTGACAACACTGTCAATTTCCCACATTTTCATGTGTGATGTATCTGATACAACATGTATTTTCAAATGATTTGATGAATATGGATAGGTATACAAAGGTTCATATGATTTAAAATGTTTTCCTATAAAAAATGTTTGCTTTTCTAGGGTAACCACAATATTGAAAATTTGTATAACCTGATTATTATTTGAAAAACAATATGAATTTTTATCTGAATAAGTCTTTGTGCTGTAAGTTAAACCTTTGAAAATAGCCTTATGATATTGTCTACAAATCAATTCAGCAGGTGAAGGTCCACTTTTATGTTCTCTGAAAAATGAAAGTGTGTCTGTTATATTTGCTGAGTCAATCAAGTTATTAGCTTCGTATAATCTTTTGTACAACTGTTGAAGAGGTTTTTGAGGAGATTTGATGAAACGTTTTATTTCTCCGAGAAAATTTTCGAAAGGGAACGCAAAAAATGTATTCAAAGCTCCAAATACTCTCACATCGTCACTTAAATGAGTCAAGGAATAAATGTTATAAATGAGGTATTTTAAACCATATATATTTTCACAATGAGTGACAAACATTTTTAACAGATCATCTGCTACATTAACTCCTAAATTTTCAATATGTTTTCGTGATGCTAATATAGTAATTGCAAAATGGAGTAGCATGAAGTGGTCATAAATAGTTTTGTCAACGATATCCCTGAGAACAACAGGACCCACATACAATAAGAAAGTTCTGAATTCTGTTGCCCTTCACCTTGGTAGATCAGAAAGGCTTCTTGGTTTTCTATTGAATTCAGTTGGAAAAAAGGAACCTGAAGCTAACAAATCCTGAGACATTTTTTGGGTACGTGCACTTCCCAAACGAACATGTAAATCTCCATTCACCCAAGAATTCAGTAACTATTTCATGACTCCTAAGCACACACATTGCATATAATATATTGGAAATATTGAAACCAATCCAATATTCAATTCCAATAATGGTGATATTCCAATATGATGGTCTTCATCAGTTTGTCTAGCAAATGACTCATTTGTACGTTTCAAAGATTCAGTGTTGGGAAATACTACCCGTCTATCAACATAACTGCCATATACAAGACATTTTTCACAAGAAGCATAATCCATATGACCCTTAATGCACTTAATATATGCCCGAGCTGGGGCATCACATACAAAACTATGAACTTTTATATTGTATTGTTTTTCTTTTACATTGAGTCCATTTCTTTGTAATTCCTGAAATTCGGCTAAAAAGTCACTCAAAACATCATTTAAAGGCATTGGTTTTGAATTACCACAAAATACCCCAATTGCAAAAGGTTTCTTCAGAATACAGTTCTTGAATACTCCTAATATTGGCCAAAATTGCGTACTTGAACTATGGAAAAGAGGAATTCCATCAATGTTAAATGATATTTCTATATCCTTATCAAATAATGTTTTATTTTTGGAAATAAAACGTTTCAATATTTGAGTTAACCCAAAATGGCAATATATACCAGTATCTAAATTCCTGAAATCCACTTTTCTTGGTGTATTCAGCAATGATCTAGAATCTAGAGGTAATTCAGGATGGATAGGAGCTACAGTTTTCAAAAGATCATCAAGAGCCTTATGAGATATTTTTTGCCGAAGAGCCCACTGACGTAATTCAGATTTCAAATCAAATGTGGATACTGATGAGAAACTGATATATCAATCAAATGTGCATTTTCCTTTATGTTGGGGCTGACTATATTAGAATCACAAGGACTGTCAATCAAATGTAAAGTATTAGTCATATCAGAGCTGATTATATTAGGATCACAAGGACTTTGAATATTTTGGTGTACATTTTCAATGTATTTTCTAGTATTATAGATTTCCTTAGAAACCCTTCTATAGATTTGACGTTCTCCAACGGCTACTTTCTTATATGCTCGAGACATCTCAGAATCGAAAAGATTGACTAAAGTAGACTAAGTATCATTATGCATATAACACATAATGCAAAATGACAATGGGCTGCAAATTATCATGTACTGAAAAATGAAATGAAAATTCGTTGAATCAATTACCTTTATCACTTTCCTCATCTTCATCACTGTCATATAGTATTTTTTTTGCAATTATCTTCCTTTTTTGCTTTATATTTTGTTCATCTTTTTCTGAAAGATCTGAGGTTACTCGTGCTCTGTTTAATTTCTCTTGAGCAGCTTGAAAATCATCTGTAAATGTGTAATCAAGTTTTCTATTTATAGTTCTCACAAATTGATATACATAATGGTGGATTCATGCAGCAATCGTAACTCGGAATTCGCAAGTCGTAAGGAAGAAGTTGAGTCGATATCTTTCAATGAAAACGTTCATGCAGGTATATTAAGTCGGAATTCGTAAGATATTGAACAAATTTCCACTCTTACGATTCAACAGCTCTTGAGATTGCTGCATGAATGGTTTATATTTTGTTGCGAGTTCCGATTTCCGAGTTACGATTGTTGCATGAATCCACCATAACATACTTATCAATAACAATAAGATAATAGCTATAGTCTAATCTACCCTTATACCTATGATCTGAACATATCGAGGAACATATTCAACTCAGTCTCTACTACCTATACATATCTGCCTATCAAGCGGAAGGCCGGGGTTCGATTCCTCGCCGGGCCACCGTGCTGGGTAATCGCACGTTAAAAGGTAAGGCCTCGTTGATCCATTGCTCGCACAAGTTTCGACTTCTGAGGGTTGACGTTCGTCAGCTGGTTAACGAAAACGAACAATTTTAGAACAATTTTATAGGTACTGTGTACCTACAAGAAAAGGATGTATAGCATGGAGAGCCAAATAACAGTTCTCAAAAAAGTTACTGTAGAGAAATAGAAGTAGTTAGTTTAGTAATAGCAGCTTTCCAAAAATAATTGAAATAATGGTAATCATAATATCATAATAATTATCGACGCACTTTCGGTAATTTAATAGGCACACCAAAACATGGCTTTCCTAACGTTGCTCATGGCGGAGATAACAGCCCTGTTCTGGTTTGATGTCCAGACTGATTCAAACAGTCAGAGAATAGTTGTCCAGTTGGTTAGTGAACATAACCTGGCGTAAATTCGCTCTCTGCACAACTGACTTACTGATTTTGGACGATCCCAAACAGTAAATACTAAAAACCAGAACAAACACAACATAACCTAGATATTATATCACCTAACATCAAAAGTTTGTACCTGAGACTGAAAACATTACTAATATATAATCGAACTTACCAGTTTCATAAAAAATTCTCTGAATTTCATACAATTTCCATGTAGAACCTACTTCAGTATCAGAAAGTAAAAGTCTGTTAAATTTCTTTTGATCCTTGATTGGCGGCCAGAAGACTTCTTTTTTTCGCGGCGTCACCCAAGAATTTTTGACTATTGCAAGACCCCCACCCGATAATTCGTTGAACTCAACTAATATGTAACTCATGATTATTATTTATTATTATATCTGCAGCAGTTAGAATATACACACATCACACACTTTATTAATACCACATACCACGCGTTCGGCGTGGTTCGGTGGTTCGGGTTCGGTCGGTGTGGAGTGTGTGGAGTTCGTGGTACGGTAATGTCAGTACACCGTTGCCAGTACTTCTTAAAAAAAAGTCGCCAAACCAACATGACGATGACCCGAATTATAATCTTATTTGTATCAAATAATGCCTGTTGATGGGTTGGAAACGAATTTATATTATAATATGAATAAACATCAAGAATAGTTGAGCCAGAAATATATTTTCACGATTTAACAGACTAAATAGCAAACACACGTGAAAAATATCAATGTCTGGATTATATATATTTTCATTTTTCCCATACCCGCAAGAATGTTCATATGAGGATAGATATAATCTACTTCCTACTTCTATATACCAAAATACAACAGAAGTCGATATAGTACAATCGGCATCGAAACGATCACACTGACAACACTGGTCATAACCGAGACACCGACCGTCGGTGTCGTTCGGCGATCGAGATTAGTAAACAGTGCTGCCATCGCTATATTGCCGCGCTATTCGAATCAAATATATTATTAGAATAATTTTGAAGGCATGATAAGATTTTTTTGATGGTGAACAATAATGACGTCAATAGTATGTCAACTAGACGTCAATTTATAGACGTCGTTTTTCGAGAAAAATAATCACGTCATTATGACGGATATTTATATCACGTTGAATGACGTCATGATAATCGACGTCATAAAGACGTCCCATATCGGTCACATGACGTCTCTGACCAATATTGACCTGAAATCGACGTCATAACGACGTCTCTAAAGACAACTGTGCTACCTGGGATTGTTAGTAAAGATTATACTGTTTTTAGGACTGCATATCGACAAAGATCTGAAATTTGAAAATCACATCAAATTTCTGAAAGGCAAGGTATCTACGGGATGCTATGCATTGAGAATCATTTCCAGAGAACTTGGAACTTCAATAGCAAAAACGGCATACCATGCTCTCATTGAGTCACAATTGAGGTATGGCATTCCTTTTTTGGGAGGATGTAGCTCTAGTTTATTACAATCAGTTTTGAAAATTACAAAAAAGAGCTATCAGATATATGTATAAGATGAAACCACATGACTCATGTAAACAGATATTCAAAGATAGAAAAATTTTGACAGTTATAGCTCTTTATATCTTAGAAACTGTTTGTCTTGTGAAAAAACATATATTAAGATTTGAGAACACCCCTTCGTATAACGACACTCGTCTAAGCAGGAAAAATAGTTTAAAACTGCCCCTGCCATCCTCTGAACTGATCAAAGACTCATTTTTTATAATGGGTTGAAAATGTATAATCACTTACCAGAGAATATCAAGGAAACCAATCAGAATATTGACTACTTCAGAAAAAACATAAAACATTTATTGATGAGCAGACCCTATTATAGTTTGCATGAATTTTACTAGGATCGCTTCTGAAGTGAAGTATTTTATCTTGTATATATTTTATGTTGTATATATGTTATTGTGAATATATGTTTATAAAGACAATTTTAAAGTGTTCGTGTATGGAACCTGTATGCCACGTATATGTGTTTGTAAAAGATGTCTATGTTTTATATATACATGTATCTAATTTGATGCTTTGTCAACAAGATTCAATCTTCAGACAATAAAGTATATTTATTATTATTATTATTATTATTATTATTTATCATCTTTTTATATATATATATATATATATATATATATATATATATATATATATATATATATATATATATATATATATATATATATATATATATATTTTTTTTTTTCAGTAGTTTGATTTCCTTTTTTTTCCAGATCTATTTCATGGAATCTTGTAAAAGCAGAAGATTCCAGAGAAGCTCCCCGGTCTACAGTCTGGGATTTGATGCGCAGTTTTTATTCACAGCTACAGATCGAAACTTGAACGTCCTCGACTTCACAACGTATGACGGTGAACCTAAAGATTATTCTTTTTGGAAGAGTTTCCGGTGATACCAAATGCAGGTTCCTGATAGTGTACACTTTATAGTAGTTGGGATTCAAAAGATGTCAAAGACTAATTAAGGTTGGTGTCTGCCAATTACCAAACTGCCTTTGAAAAATATTTCCAAATTTTTATCCACAGAAATTCAAATTTATTTTTTTTTCCATACGAGAACATCGGTTGTATCAAACTGTACTATATGTTAAGTGAGAAATGAAGTTATTGACGTGAAACAGTGTTCATATAAATACATGAACGTATACAAAAATGTATACAGAATAAAAAGGATTTCATACGAAGTCGGGGTATCCTGTCTCTCCTGTGAATTCACCCAAGTAGAATATTGGACATATGACCGTCTGAAACGACTTGTCTGGCTGATAGTGCGCTAAACATTGAATACAAGGAAGACATATGCGTTTAGGTGCACTTTTTTATTGAACACTCAGAACCTTGTTACAACAAATATATGTGTAATGATTTTCAACTTGTTCGAATCCACCGAAGAGACGGTATTTTCCGTTCGTTCAAAATTTATCTTTCTTCATTAAATGAACTATGTGTTCAATTTGAGCGTGTACTATATAGTTCTTTTTGCGATAAACTCAAGAAAAAATGCACATTCGACTGATTGGTAGAAAAATATGCGCGGCTTATCGATCTATTGATATTCTCGAACTCCTGCCGGCCGTCACTACAATATTTTCCTTGAGGAAATATACTGTATATCGGAGATAGCGATATCGAAGGATTTTTTCACTTCTGAACTCACAAAGAGGTATTGCTAGTCAAACAAAAATTTTTCGAGTAAAAAGATTCTATATAGGGGAACATGGGGGGGAGGTTTGATAGATATTTGTACATTTTTCATATGAAAATAATGCATTAACCCAGACAATGCCACTGCCCTTTTAAAAGCCTAAAGTGCTGTTTTGCCAGAATTTTTTTTCTACAAAAATTAATTGGGAGCTTGAAAAGTACACTCTTAGGCGTAAAAAATTAATGGGAAATTATCAAGTTTACCCTTCTATGTGTCACTCAAGAGAAATTGGGTGTCCTTTTAAATGGCCAATGGCAAAATGGGTGACTATCATCAGGTAGATTTTTTATTCGGTATTCAAAACAAAACAGTATAGATATGTCCATAAGCGAATTTATTCAGGTCTTAAACTTGAAATAAAAATATAACTGTCAAAACAAAAATAAAGATTTCTCATAATAGAAAACTCAACAAACTAGTTTTTAGTGTGATAATTCTGAAAACAATCCTTGGGATGTAGGGCTACTGGGCATTCTTTACAAAAAAGTTGCTTTTTTTATGACAGAAAGTACAGCGAGTTTGCTCATCTTGGTTCGCAACCAGGTGATCTACTCCATCGTACCTGAAGAAAGAATGGGCTTCTGCCGGAAGTCTACTAGTCCTTCCTTCTGATTTCTTTTTGAAGGATTCTAGTATTCCTACTGCAATGGATCGTCTGAAACTAAGATGATCCAATTTTCCACCTTGAAATTTGTGAAGACACCAGGAGTTTTGTTCAGCCATATCAACAAAGTGACTGAAAAGAGGAAAATACCACTTTTTGCCTCGAATGGACGATCTATATAAACTAATGTTTTGATCCGCCCTGTCTACGCCTCCCATATTTTCATTATAAATTTTTATAATACTTGGCTGTGGGATGAGAATTGCTTTATTTTCTTTCTTAGAAAATCTTTTGACCTGGATAGTTGGGAAAACCTTAGCATGGTTTGAAGCGATGTTGACAATACTGTTGTCATGCCACTTACACACGATGATTTCATTGTCCACTATTGAAGCATAGTCAAAATTTGGATGACATCATTTGCCAACTCTTCGGTAAACGATTTTCTCGTATTGTTCCGGTGCCCTTTATGCCTCTTGATTTCAATTCTGGAAGCAGCGGCAAGGAATTGAATAAGTTGTCCAAAAAAAAAAAGTGTTAATTCATGTTAGTTCCAGAAGCTTTCAAAGCATCTACAAACTCAAGGACAACACTTGCACCTAATCCTAGAGCCTTATATTCTTCTGACAGTTTGGTATTTGAGCCTTGATATGGCTCGAACCACTCAATATACCCTAGTCGGTTGATTTCCGTCCATAATTTATACCCCCAGCGAATTGGTTTCCCACGAATGAATTGTTTCGTTGGATGTCTTCCATAGTAGGGTACCATCGACTCGTCTACACTATGATGCTCGGCTGGTGGAGCCATGTCCATAAATTTCTCATTCAATAAACTAATCAGGGGGCGAAGTTTCGCAAACCTGTCGCCAGCAGCAAGATTTGCATTGTCACAACAATGTAGATTTTGCATTAGGTGGCGAAACCTGTTTCTGGTCATTGCATTACAGATCAACCTATTGTTTGTATCAGGCGAATTTTCCCAATACATTTCTCGTCGCGGACGGCAATTGTTACCACTGAGTAATAATACCCCAATAAAACAACGCATTTCATCAGTTGTTACATCAGCAACACGATTTTGACCACTGGCGTACAAATTAGTGTAATTGACGAGCAAGTTCATCACTTCATCATCAAAAAATGAAAAGAATGTGTCCACAGGCGAATGTTGTTGTGGTCCACAAACAGCATCCCAAGCAGGTAAATCAGAGGTGGTGTCATTTTTGGTCCACACAAATTCATTTTTTTCTTTCATTGGCTTGAACATTTTCTTTCTCTTCACAAAACGGGACAATGGAAGATCGTCATCACTATCGTATATACTATCCGAGTCAATATTGTCAAAATTCACCTCAGCGTCAGCTCTAAGCTGTCCTGGTAGGTTACTTATGTCCTCATTACATTCATCTCTACTGTCTTCATCTGTTATGTCTTTGTTGTCAGGTGGAAAAATGATTATTTCATTTGGTATTACTCCATCATCAATATCCAAGTTCTCAGCCTCTTCCAAAAGTTCGTTGAGAGTCAAAGGTCTTCTCCAAAAATCGCTAAAAGAAAAACCATAAAGAAATTAAAAATTGTGTTTTATTCTCATGGGCTACTATAAAAGTAATCATGTTTTGAAAACACCCAAATTTAGCAGTGCATTTTGCCATTGTCTTTTTGAAAGAACACAGTCAAACATGAACCTAGCTAAGAACCCATAACTTACATCTGGATGATAATTGTTGTTGAAGAGATACCCATTGATTGTTCATTAAATTTTATAGGCTGTCATTTTATTGTCGAAGTATTTGAAGCTATAACTTACCTGGAAGTTTTCATATTTTTCGGCATTTCGGCACAAACTTCTAATATCACCCCTTGACAAGACACCGATGGCGACAAATGAACGACAGTCGCCACAAATATATGCAACTGGAAATAGGTCACTGTACAAGTAATTCCATCTATCAACAAGTAGCCCTAGTTGTGCTAGAGGCGCCTATTTCACGATTACTTTCAAAAGTACGGTGGCTTTGTCTGGGTTAAAAATTATTAAATTTGGCATAAACACAGAATAATACTTCGAAATTATTCTATACGAGTGTCAATGCTATATTCAATAAAAAACCTGTCAAATCTGTAATTTTTATCTCAAAAAAAAAAAATCAAAGCTCCCTATCAGTGGGAGGTATGAAAGGGACATAAGAGAGGAATGATACGTCATTCTGAAATTACAGTTTTTGTTGTCATTTTTGTTATAACATTTCAATTAACGTTGTCAAACTTTGTAAAGTTTATGGAAAAACTTAACTTGCGGTCGACTCTTGCAGGACCTCCCACACTGCATGGGTGGGATAATTTCACAGCATCATCAGCAGGTACCATGGAAACATCTTCAATAGCTGGGATAACCAAGGTAGACCCATTCGGTTCAATGTCCCGGACCTGCCCAACGTAATATTTATGGGATTTCTTTGTGAAAAATTTCACAATAATGAAATGATCCTTTGCAATTATTCCATTGGCAAAACTTTCATCTAGGTCTTCTGTAATCTTAGTTTCTATATCGGTTAATTTGGAAGGGAGTGTAGATGAAACCGTTGAGAAACACTCCGAATCAGAATCATTATTTGAATACAACTTTGCTTTTTTTATCGACGGCTTTTTTACGGATGAGAAAACCCTTTTCTTGGCAGTTTTTACATCTTTTTTTTTTCACATTTTGTTGAACAATCTTCTTTTATTTCTTTCATATTTGACGTATCTGTAAAATTTTTATTCTGACATGTTTTCGTTAAACCTTGTGTTTTTCGAGATAAAGCGTTTGGATTTAGACGAACTTCTGGAGTCTTCAAACATGTGAGCTTTTTTGGCGAAGGGAAGTGGGTTGCTTCTTCTATTTTTGTATCTGAAGTGGAAGGTCCAGCAATATTTTTGTCTCAGTTTTTCGGCTCATTGGAGACATTGTTCAAAGCTTCTAATCTTATGTGCTGATTTTCTATACGAAGATCGGGTCTGTTAGTCACAGAAGCAAAATCAGCATTGGAAAATATGTTCGGATTGTAGGGACAAATTTTCGTATGTTCAAATCCCATGGTAATGTTTGAAGAAGTGAAACCATAAATAACTCAGAAACGTAATAGGTCTTTAAGTGTCCATACACAGACACATTCAGCGGTTGTAGCTTATGGCTGGTGTGTGGTGGCAAAGAAAGGATAATTATTCCATTATTCTTACAAATGTCAAGTCCATTTGAAGACATATGACTTTTATGGTTATCTAAAAAGAGCAGAACTTTGTTGTCCAAGGAACATTTAGCAAATTCAATAAAATGCATGAGATATTTCTCAAAGATCCTAGGGGGCACCTGCAGTCATATAATCTTGAACATTTTTCCTAGGAAAGATGAAAAAGCGTGAATATCTGAAGAGAATGTTAAAAACGTTTTTTTTAATACGTGATACAGAAAGTTATTACACCCTCAATAAACTATTAATTATCATTTATTGTAAAAATTGACACTTCTGTGGGTGTATTTATTTTTTGTAGCCTTTCTTTGGCATGCCTCAACCAACTTTTGATAGCCACTTCAATTTTCTTTTCAGAAGGATCCAATTTCGGATTCTGCATTATTGCCTCTCAAATGATAACATGATCAGTGAGGAATTTAGATATACACAAGCAATATAAATGGAAATTCGTGGTTTAAGCAAAAACAAATAGTGAACACAAATAGATAACTACGAGACTATAATTTATTTCTCAAGTAACTTAGACGATTTTAAAGGGAAACTAAGAATTGAATCATTATTATAGAAATTAACATGTAGGAGATTGAAAAAAACAGGATTCATGCCTTGCATCGAATATTTTCAGACGAACACAGGATTATCAACATACCAGCAAAGCAAAAAATAAATAAAACGATAATTAAGAAATATACCCGAGTAGCATGATGGATCAAAGAAAAACAGAAAAGATAAAATAACACTTCTGGATGAACAACCACTTCTTTTAGTCATATCCTAAAGAATATAAATCGTCGCTCTGAATACGTAAAGGCGTAACACGTTTTCTCAAGGTTTTCAGTAGAGCGATTAAAGAAAACTGACCACATAATTTTCGGCATAAAGCTACGCATTTTAAGAATCCGTTTACAAAACGGGTGCGTTTTCAAAAAGGACCCGCTTTTCAAACGGTTCCGTTTAAAATGGACAGAGTGCAATGTATGGACTGATGAATCAGTTTGTCAAACGCATCCCAACTCTTTCCTTCGGACAGTAGAAACAAAATTGGTTTCGTGTTTTGTGCATCAAAATAGCTATAAATGGATGTTACTGACTTTTTGTTATTAAATTTAATAATGGAGGAAATGAGGAAATTTAATAATGGAGGAAATGTATCAATTTTCAATTTATCGCACAAAGATTTTGTGATAAAACTACTTTGAGATCCGCTATCTAACATAATGCGAACCTACATATATTCTTTCCAACCTTCAATTTCATAAAGGCAGTGGATAAAAGAATTTGTTATGCCACTGGAGTCATAAAACTGTTGAAATCGGTAACTTTGGCCACCACCGATTCAAAACATTCGTTTTCCAGTTCTGATGTGCCTGCAATGGCAACGTTGTCGATAACATGTGGTGATGGTTCTCCGCCCACCCTGGTGTTCCTGACTAGGGTAAACCGAGGAGATATGGACCACTTTTGGTTGATGAACTATAGTTTTTCGACTATGTACTATGGCTAAATAATTTTGATCTGCCTAGGTTCCCAGCTCTATTTTACCTACTACAGATTCTTTTTTGGTTGCTCCAAACATTTTTCAGTCAGTAGTGAATAATTTTCCAGACCCTTGCAAAGTCCATCTCACCTCCAGCGTTGAGGTTAGATGGACTCTATAGTAAGGAGAGATGGACCTATGTTTATGCCATAAAGGTGAGTTGGACCAGGTGAAATATGAAAAAGCAAGTATAATTTATCCAAGGAATAATCAGTTTATTTATTCAAACCTAAGCTAGAACATTTTCTAAATCCGACAAATCTGTCCCAAATGTTATGGCTCCTTCAAAACGGGAAGCAGTACTTCTCACCGGATTTGACAGAAGGCGGACAATGTCCGATGTTTCGATGAAGCATTCCTCTTCTGTTGTTTCATAGAAACGCAGTCCTTTTTTAGACTTTTTGAGATATTTCACAAAAAAAACCCCATCGCATTTGCCGACAGCCTTCGCAACATATAGGCCAAATGAGTCCTTTCCCCTCTCTCTTTTCACTTTCACTACAGCAAAGCGATCAATTCTGAGTTCCTCAAGAATATCTTCATCCGATTCTTTTTCCCAGTCCACATCTTCTAAACTGTCATCACTGCAAACAATATCATCATTGCTGTCAGTGGCTGATGAGGTAGAATCATTGAACTGCAACTTTTCATTTGTTTCAGTTTTGCGTGCCTTTTTCTTGGAAAACATATCTTCATTTTGAGATAACTTACGTGCCTACTCAGCTTGTTTCTCTGCCTTTTTGTTAGCGTCATCTAGCTTCTTTGCTTGTTTTTCTGCCCTTTTAGCTTCCATCGCTTCTTTTTTTGCAATTTTTGTGGCCTTCTTGACTTCAGCCTCGAGTTTCCTTTTTTTCATTCTCTCCAAATTTTCAGGTGAGTTGAAAATTTCGGCAATATTTCTCCCTCTGAAGGCAGCAGCCTGTTTGGCTTCGGGAACCGGAGAGATGTCCATTAGTATTTTACCCGGTGTTTGAACGTTTGGACATGAATTTTCTTCATTTTCCGCTTGTGTTTGATAGCTTACACTAGGAGAACCGACTTCTGAAGTTTCTCGCAGGCTTTCATCGACAGTTGATTCTAGATGTGTTGTATCAGGTGGGCCGGCTTCTGAAGTATTTTGTACGTCTGTTTCAGCATCAATGTTATGCTGTTCGTTCTCATCCCTTACTGAGTAAGCGTCTTTTGGAATGACGGATCTGTCGCAAGGAATGACTCCGGTTGCCTGGAAACACTTAATTCCAATTGCCACACTTGTAGCTGCATTCCAAGCCGAAGAGAGCAGGCGGCCGAATACAAGCCGGTTGATGGACCTGCCTGGATGGTTTCTGATAAACGTGTTACACGCATAGTTCCAATTCAATTTGAGGGACTTGAAAAACCCTCTGTCGAGTGGTTGCAAAAAGTGTGTAGTGTGGCTGGGGAAACCGAGGAAGATGACTTCATTTTCTTCAGCCCACTCTAGCAAGTCGATGTCACTTAAGTGACTAGTGTGGCCATCTAATAGAAGTAACACCTTTCCAGTTGGTTTCCTCGGAAGGAAGTGGTCTCGGAACCAAATTTTGAAAATTTCGGTATTTACAAAAGATGATTTTTGCTTCATCTCATAGTGGGATCCTGGAGGCATACCATCGTTCCATTCGGCCTTCTTATGTTTTCCTCTGAAAATGCAAAAAGGTGGCAAGAACACCCCTTCGCCATTTACGCATGTCATCACTGTGACAGATTCTCCTCTCTCTGTTGAGGTCACTGTAGCCACATTTCTTGAGCCTTTCTGAGCTACGACTCTGCCAGGCTTGTTGTTCAGCTGTAGACCAGTCTCATCCATATTGAAGATGCTTCCAGGCTTATAATGTAGCTGATTGTCTCCAATGGTTTCAAGTAAATCAAAGTATTGATTTACGTTTTTTTCACGCAATCCTAATGCCCGTGACCTAGATACTCCTTCACTTTGCCGGACACTCAGGTTTGGGTGGCGTCTCATAAAAGAATGAAACCAGGGGTAGCCGTCCATTTCTTGAACAGTATTAAACCGGGTTTTCAAATTCAACGCTTGTGCGATTCTAAAGGCCATTTCACGCACGTCTCTGCACGATGGTGCAAACCCGTTCCGTTGTAATTTAAGAATGTGTTAAACCATTTTGGACTCGACTTCAGTACCTAGAGACGCCTCTGGTCCTAGAGGCAGCTTGCTCGTTTTTCCTGTCAGCAATCTTCGTTTGAGCGTAGTTTTCGGAATGCCATAATGATTAGCTGCAGCATTTACCCCCAGCTCTTCATTCTTCATAGCTGCAATAGCTCTCAGTAAGCTTTCTTCACTCCAGCTGGAACGATCACCATTGCCTTTCCTTTTGTAAAACGTAGGCATCTTGTATCTAAAAAAAATAAACAATTCTTCAGCTAGTGTTCGATAAGAATAGTATATTGGGATGACAAGCTTATTACGGTGTTTTGGGCATTTCGATCTGTGATCAGGTAATTTTCCCCAACATGAGGCCATCGGTCCATCTCACCTTGAGACCATGAAAAGCTGTCCATCTCTCCCTAATGTCAAGTGGACCATCTCTCCTTTTCTTATAGGTGAGAAGGACCAGTTAATTGTCGCTGTTCCTTCACCGAAAGCAAGCTCCTGGCAATGGAATATATAAATCCAATATTTACTTCACAATCCTAGAAATTCAGGAAGCCAAAATAGCAGAAGTTGAAAAATGACACTCATTTGAAAAAATGTACATTTTTATTTTTTACTTACCGAAATCTTTAACACACAATCACTTCAATTTGAATCACAGTAAACGTCTACGAATTCGTCTGTCCACCATCATCAGACATCAGACAGTTGATTCTATGTAATGAACAACTGACTGGTTCATCTACTTTCAGCTAGAGGGCTGATGGTCCGTCTCACCTCGTGGTCCATCTCTCCTCGGTTTACCCTACACAGCAACTGTTCGCGCTAAAATTTTCGATGTGAATCAGTGAATTATGAGCCTTATTGCATTTGAGGCATTTTTTGAACTTACATTTTCGCGTATGATGATTTGGGCTGAAACAAATCATGCAAAATTTTCGTTTCTTTATTTCATCGATTCGTTGAGAGACTGAGAGTTTTGAAAATTTGTCACAAGTATACATGGTGTGATTTTTATCGCAATCGTAGAATTCAGACTCCTTTGAATTTGAGTGTAGAGAATGAGATGTACTATTAAATTTTTTGAATTTATTATCAGTTTTGTTGGCGACGAATGAATTTTTAGACCTTTCAACTTTATCGGCATTATCAATCGCGAGTTTTTCGAGCATCTGACATCTTTCCTTTAGAAAATCGCGCATATCTTGCATTTCCGGTAAATTTCCTTTAGTTTTATACGCCTCCCATTCTCTACGGGTTATTTTATCAAATTTTTGAGTTATGATGTTGATAATCAATCTATCCCAGGAGTCAACCCTTTCTCCTAAGGATTTCAGCGATAACAAATGATCAGTAATAGAATCAAATAATTGACGTAATTCAATGTGGGACTCTCTCATAATATTAGGTTTTTATAATATTGCCTTAATGTGATTATGAATCATTAGGGATTTATTTTCATATCGTTCTTTGAGTAACTTCCATGCTTCACTCTATAGTTCTCAGTTGTGGTATCTAAATTAGCAATTATCTGTAACGGTTCATTTGCCAAAGAAGTTAAGGTAATAAAATTTCTGTATGAGGTTCAAAGAATTATTGCCATCGATAAAAGATCTCCAAATTCAGGCCAACTGTTGTGATTGTCATGAAATGTAGGTAATTGGATTGTAGGTAGTTTTATATTATCACTCGGCCATCCTCTAGAACTTGTCTCAGATGATATTCTCTGAATATCGCTAACATTAGCGCGTTCCTGTTGTTTTTGTTTATAAAACGTATCAATTAAATTTTCAGCTTCCGAAGTTACGTTGAAATAGGAATATTTTAATTCGGTGAAATCTTTTTCTATATTTTCACTAGGATAAAGAACTCCAATTTCATTTTGGAGATCTAGAAAATTATCATAACAGCACTGAATTTTTTGCAATCAATTCTTTATTATCTTATCATTCAAGTTTTCGTCATCTATAGCACTAAAAAACGTTTCAAAACGCGTAAGCTGCCCTTTCAACTGGTCCCTTTTCACCTTCCACACACCTTGTGGCCCCATAGTTAAAAAAAATTAAATTGAATCCCAATAATAATTTCAAATTGAGAATATCTTCGAATGAGGAGTAGGAAATTATCAAATGAAACAAAAACGACTCACGAATAATAGAGAGCTGCACCCTTCTGCTCCCCGACACTTGATGAGGCGGTAGCTATCCTCCTCCCACCTATCTGGCGAGGATCTTCTGTTTCACTATGTTTGTCGCACTATCGTCGACCGGCTTCTTGATTGCTGCCGCTTTCACGCAAATGACTGAACAATATATCTGTTTTCTTTCATCATTTTGACATATATAAACAATGTTGACATTGTTTATATTACCGGAATCTTCATTTCCACTTTCCGAGTTACCACTTGGATAACTGTCATTTAACGTATTTTTTTCATTTGATCGACTATCTCTCTTGATTGAGTTTTTTCTACCTCATTACCTGATTTTTGTTCTTACCTTCTTTTTACATCTGTTTGCTTTTTCAGCAGCAATTTCTTCTCCTTTCGATTTCTTTCCTTTATTTCTTTTTTGAAGTTGCCGTTTCTTTTTTTTTCTGCTGGTATTGTCTCCATGAATTGAAGTAGCCACAGAAACTAACTCTACTTTCGGCTTTGTTTTGGACGGTATATTCAATAATAGTTTTTTTGGGCGTTGTAGTATTAATCTCACACATCGATAAACTACAAGCTAATTCACAGGCTGTCCCAACACCTCACTGTACGGATTCAGTATAGATTCATCCGATTCTGTTTCAGTGTCCGGGACATGATTTGTATCGCATCTAATTTGGACTTTCAATCTCAGTTGCTGCCAGAAGTGAAATACGTTTTTATCTTCCAAATTTCTTCCACAAGTCTAGTGAATTTTTGGGAGTAAGGTTGCTTTACTCGACTGAGTTTCAAAATATTGCTAGTATTTCAGCAACTGTTGACTGGTTCTTGTAATTTTATAATTCTTTCATATTTGATGACATCATCGGTAAAGAGATGCAACCCACCCACACGTACGAAAACTATTTAATGGAACTTTCTCAAAGCCAACATTTTCAAATTTTCAGGATGGACCCAAAGCTTTCGCGTTTCAAACCGTTCAACATTGTGTTCTATCCTCCAATTGTGAAAAACATATTTCCAAGGCTGCAGAATATGTGTTGAATTTGGAAATAGTGCAGCCGATTCTATACAATTTTTCACGTCAGAACCATTGACAAATGCGAACTATGTCCGTCAACGAACAAGACGGCTGATAGTTGGATATTATTAATCAATTAATCAGGTGTCTGAGCGCCCAACTGTCCAATTAGCTGGCATGTTTCTCATAGGCTTAGGTACTCTGGTACGAAAGCAGAATCGTCGGGCTGCTAACATGCTCTTTGTATTCTCACAAATTAATCTTGTCAATCACTCCCTTTTGACGTTGGGTTTGAAATTATAAACATCTTCTCCCTTTTTGACGATAACTTTGTTTTCTTTTGGGCTTAAGTTATAAAAAGCGTGAAAAATGTTCATGAGATTCATTTTTTTAATGTTTTCCAATATCAAAAAACAATTGTTTTATTTTCTGGTCCGAAATTGATGCTCGTCTATGTGTCAATTTTGAGATGTTCTCGAACGGATTTCTGGATGTCTGCGCAGAAAGGCTTCGTAGTGGTCCTTAGTAACCTTGTTTTCCCGTTTCAGTTTTTTCACTGGCATTTCTACACTATCCAACAACGTGAAATTCTGTCACTGGAAATCCTACATTACCAACGAATCCACCTAACCAATAATGTTCCCTCTTCTGTCGAAAGAACTATGTCGGGGCCCATTTTTCTTTCTTTGTGGTAAGCATCTGTTGATTTATATAGAAGCGTCGTTGTTTGAACAAAAGTATGTTTTAATTGGGAAGTTCATAATTGTGTGCGACGTCTGGCGGAAATATAACGCACTGCTATAATTTAACAAACAAACGGCTTCCATTTTTTAATGTTTGAATTTATTGAGTTCTTTGGTGTTTATTTTGGAAATCTCATCTAAAGTTGTAGTTTTTTTGATTATTCATGGATGCAGATTGCTCAGTGAGCCGTATAAAGTGTTTGGTGCCAAGTTGCCGCAAGTCTAGGAACCGAAATCCAAAGTTGTCTTTGCACACGTTTCCAAAGAGAAATACATCTTTGGTGGAAAACATTACGGAGAGTGGCTTGGAAAACTGAACTGAAACTGCATAAATCACCATCTAGAGCGGCTTCAGTGTGTTCCTTGCATTTCAGAAGAGATGATTTCTTGTTACCTGGTGAGTCTGTTTGTCTATTTTTAGGCAAAGTTATGGCGCATTTCATCATCCATGTAATAAAAGCCTCTTTGGTTCACTAACACTACACTAACACTAAAAAATGTCCTGGAACAAATATTATTATATTTTGAAACGCAAGGTGTCTATGTTTACCTCCAAAAATTTCGTACAATGAAAATATAGCAATAAAACCACCAAAATCTTGTCTAGCGAGGGCAACTGATGACTGTTTAGCGCGTTATTTCATAAATGTAAACAAGGTAACTATTTCAAAATGGTGGATATAGTTTGACCACCACTAGCGCCCTCATCGGTCGATATTCTTCCCTATTGCAGTAAAAACGTTCATGCCATCAGCAACAGCTGTAAAGCTTTTTGTATTTTCTCTTCCAAATATTGAATAGCCAAGTTTCGAAAAAAAAAAAGCATTGTACCAATTACTGACTAATGAATGTCCTAATACATTGATTAAAGGAAAGGAGCATTTAGCAAGACACGAACTAGGAAAAAACGGTTTGGATATTAGATGTAAAGCTCGCAATCAAGGAGGAATGTTCCTGCTTGAAGAAGCTATTGTATAGCGAAACACGTATCGCGGTTCACTAAACCCTAATATGTGAAAATTTTACAGGCAACTGTGTCGCACTCCCTAGAACTCTAGTAGAAGAGTGACAGGGTAGGCATCTCAAAATGCATCGGCAGCTCTTTGTCAGTAGAATAAGTGGCTGGAGCTAGGATTTTGCCGAGTGGCCGGGTGAGCGCCACTTAGTTTGCTTCAGAAGGAAACTAAGAAAAATATAAAAAGTGTTTACATGAAGACATCTTGGTAATTATTAAAAACAAACTTGTGGACTCAAACTATGTTTAATGGGTTTATTACTTTTTCACAAATATTCAATTGAACTGTCAGTGAAATCGGGAATTTTTTTATGCGATTAGATAATCAGGAGGAACAAATCGTTGTTCAAATCAAGAGAGTAATACCCGATAAGTGCGAATACATGTAGAACTAAAAGAATTCCTTTTCTTCCCCCACTATAGTACTATAGTAAGTGCACAAATTAATCATATCTCCTCTGAGGATATTAAGAAAGTATGAAAAGTATGATAACTAAATTAAAAATACTGGTTGTAACATTAGAAATCGTTGTAATATTTGGAATTGTGATAGTTAGAAATTGTGGTGAAAGTTGCAAATCGTTGTAATATTTCTCTTACGAATACGCCTTGGCCTCTGGTTGCAAATGTCGACACTACGAAGTCACTGCATGAAAATGTAGGGGACATACATAACTACTGCTGTAACCCTCGGTCCTGAAGGTCGATGAGCCCAGGTAGGTAGTGTTCTTCTGCAGAGAGAAGACCGGGACAGCAGTGCAGATTTTCAGGGCGACTGGAGGACACTTCAGAGGTAGTAGCAGATGGAATCGGTGCTCCTGGTGGTGATGTTCCAAGAAGGGACGAGTACTCCTCCCAGAGAGTAAGACTGGTACGCAACACATTGACTGCAGTTTTCACAACGGAGTGTTGTGACAGGATAGCCCCTGACTTGCAGAACGTGAGCCGGAAAAAAGTAGTCATCCACAGGAATGCTGTCAACCCCAAAAATAGCGTGGACCACAAGGAAGGTTTGAACCACCAACACAGCGTGAGCCACCAGAACGGCGTCGGCCACAAGAACAACCTGAATCTCCACCACCAGGACAACGTGGACCAGAAGAACGTGGGCCAGAAAAAGGTCCTCAAATCTATGAAATAGAAAATAGAAGACTTGAAAAATGGCTCTAGTGATAAAAAAATGAACTCACCTCCTAACAGGATGGCATTCACACTCGACAAACAAAACAGGAATGAATTTCGAAACCTCGCCATTTCGCCAACTTTCACAGACATCTTAGGAAAAAAGTATAACTTCCTGTTCGACTAAATCATAAAGATGTACAAAAAAACTTTAGGTGCTAAAAATCGTTTCGACGCAGAAACACAAACAAAACAGTGACCTTCACCAGTCAAACTTGAAACATCCGAGCAGTTTGAATTGACGCGGGAAAGTTACTAAAATACGTGACCCCCAGAGTTCGCCTATTCGAATATGATAAATTCTACCGTTCTGTAATAATTAGAGCGCGGAAGCGGAACGATTAAGTCCTTACAGTAGACCATTAAAACACAAAACTCGAGTAATTGTCTCTCACTTCCTTGACAGCGAGTGGTAGACATCTGCAGCTTTGTACGTGACCACCCAAAATCATGATCATGAATTTGAAGGACATCTATGAGGGGAGAGTCTCAAGTAACGGTTACTCATTTTCGAGATAATACTTCACATTGCCAGTAAATGGCCCTGTAATTCCATTTTACAATTGTTATGACTTATGGTTGTTATATTTCTCTGCAAGGTAATACAGATAAAATGATTTTTATGTTCTTGCAAAACGTATAAATAATGTTGTGAATACCAAATGTGTTGATGAAGAGCAATCAATCTTTGAAAACGTCAAAAATATTATAGTCATCATTCTCATAAATTCAGTAAATGTTTTATTGATATGTTTCCTCTTTATCTTACAGACTAATTTTCCTAATTTCTAATTTTCCCGAAGATGACTTATCACTGTCAGATACTCAGAACAGTCTCTAACTTTTGATGATTTGGAATATTTCAAAATTTAAATCAATACAAAATGTTCTCAAATATATCTATATATTTGACGAAAAAAACTTCACACAATAAAAACATGATAATATTTTACACTACGGAATCTTCTGTCACAGTGGCAGCCCTAGAAAGAAAAAGTATACTTGAAGGTTGAATGGAAGTGGCCGATACTTTATGAAAATACATATTTAACAAATAATATACAGTTTGTTCTAAAATTGTTCGTTTTCGTTAACCAGCTGACGAACGTCAACCCTCAGAAGTCGAAACTTGAGCGAGCAATGGATTAACGATGCCTTACCTTTCAACGTGCGATTACCCATCACAGTGGCCTGGCAGGGATTTGAACCCCGGTCTTCCGCTTGAAAGGCGGACGTGCTAACCTATACTACCGAGACCAGTTTCCTTTGAGATTTTCACATATTGGGGTTTACTAAATCGTGACACGTGTTTCGCTATACAATAGCTTCTTTAAACAAGAACATTTCTTAATATGTGAAAATCTTACAGGCAACTGTATATTACTTGCTTTATATTTAAAGGTTATTTGAATGATCAATCGACTTACCTGGTAAGGAAGAGTGATCCCAATTATATGAGCAGTCTCGTCGAAAGATTATAAGTTCACCATGTAGTATCAGTGCTCCTGTACTATGCTACGAACGTTGAAAGAAAGCGTTTTTTGTTGGTATTTACATTCTCCGCCTTATCGCTTCCGTTCTTTTTACCTCACTGATTCAAAGTGGCCCCTAGATTGCTAGGGGTGGGTGTTATGGTTATTACATAAACACACATTTTCTTTGTTGGGGGGGTAACTTATAATCTTTCGACGAGACTGCTCATATAATTGGGATCACTCTTCCTTACCAGGTAAGTCGATTGATCATTCAATTATATGTCGCAGTCCCGTCTCAGATTATAAGTTCACCATGTAGATGTTGAAAGAAGTCGCAATCTAGGGTAACAAATCATATAATGTGTAATCACAATTTGGTACATTTAATTTTGTGAATTACAGTTTATGAAAGTAATATATCAAACATCGACAATAATAATCATTAATATCCATAATATAACCATAATAATCCTTATATACTAAAGGTAACAACATAAAAAAATATTACTCAACTCACTGTCATTCCTGAACCTCGTAAAAGTCCTTCTACAAAATCGTCTTCATTTGGTGAGATGGGTTTATTGTAGAATTTAAAAAAAAACGTGGATTTCTTTGTCCACCCAGCCGCTTTTCTGATTGATTCTATATTTGCGCCTCCCCGTAGAGCCGCGGATGTTGCGGCATGTCTCGACGAGTATGGCGAGTAAACGCTGGTGTCAATGCCACATGCAGAAAGAACTTGTTTTTTTTATCCAATGGCTGATTGTTTGGGAACTAGCTGCATGAATAGGTTTCTTAATGGTTAATATAAGACTTTTCTCGCCCATTGAACGAAATTCGTTTGTTCGTTTCAGATATTCTAAAATAGTGGAAGCTAAACATAAATCGGGTTTTTCATGAAAAAATACTACAAGTACCGGTTGAAGTTTATTTCGTCCGGATGTTTTGAGTCTGTCAGGTACATACATATATAAAGAATCATCCGAACGTTTAATATTGTCAATTTTAACTTTAGTGAGTGTTTGTATTCTCTGACCAGATATAAGAGCAAGTAAGGTTACCATTTTTAGGGTGAGATCTCTCAACGATATTTTTTCTATAGGGTAAAATTTCGATAAATATACAAGAACGGGATGTGGGTCCCATGTCGTGTTATATTTTGGGCAGGGAGGATTGGAATTATAGATACCTTTCAAAAAACGTTTTATCATAGATTCGTCTTTTTTTTGAAAGGAGAAAATCAACGCCAACGCAGATTTGTGTAAGTTTACCGATGAAAAGGCCTTAGATCGTGAAATGTCCAGAAGGAATTCAATAACCATGTTTAAGTTGTACTGAAAAGGGGAATGATGTTTTTTGGCACAGAACGACCACCATCTTCTATAAACCAAATTATACTGAGTGAATGTTGTATCAGTCACTGATGCTAGAACTGTGGTTAGTCCTATTTCTGGAAAGTTTCTTCGAAGAAAAGCTTCCCTGACAAATTCCCGACCTCCAGGATAAGGTCCTTGGACAACGGATGGAGCTCTCTGAAAGGAGAGAGAATGAGATTTTTGTTAGGTCCAAAAAACAATGGTTCGGAACAGAGTAATTTTTTGAATATCGGATACCATGGTTGGCCGGGCCATTTAGGTACCACCAAAATGTCATTTGCTTTATCAGTAATTATTTTCTTGATAACTCTATTAATGACAGAAAATGGAGGGAAAGCATAGAAGTAAATATCTTTCCAGGAAAGTAAAAAAGCATCAACATTTATAGACTTGGGGTCGGGTTTCCAAGAAACATAATCTTTACACTTAGCGTTGAGTTGTGTCGCAAAAAGATCGACAATTGGTTTTCCAAAATGTGTACAGATCAATGAAAAATATTCATTTGAAAGTTCATATTCGGTCTCGATTTCTATAGTTCGTGATTCTGCATCAGCATTAGTATTCAATTTCGTATTAATATACGAGGCAAAAAGAAATAAATTTTTCTTTTCACAATAACCCCAGATTTCTTGAGCAATATCATTCAAAGCTTTGAACTTTATTCCCCCCATTCTATTTATATATGCGATGGCAGTTGTGTTATCAATCCTTATGAGAACATCACAATTAGACACGTCCTTCGTAAAACATTTGAGCGAATTCAGCGCTGCTTTCAGCTCTAATACGTTAATGCGATATCTTTATCATTACAAAAGATCCCCAGGCAAATTTTGAGGAGTCAGAAAAAATTTCCAATGTAAAATCTGTTTCTTGAAGACTCATTCGGCTTCTATGGATTGTTGATGCCCACCAATATATATCCTCACTAGTAAAATCGGGAAGTATCATATTTCTGTCATAGTTATCATGTTCCTTAACCAATGCTAAATATTTGGCTCGTTCTAAACTCTTTGTGTGTGCCCACCCGTATTTTACAGCGGGACAAGCTGCTACAAGAGTACCTATGAATTTTGAGAATTTTCTGATAGAAATATGCTGGGATCGATTTATTTCTTTAGCTAGGAGTTCGATATTATCTTTTTTACTTTTTGGTAAGCAGAAGTACATATCAACAGTGTTGAAAATGAATCCCAAATAACGACATTCTTGACTAGGAATAAGCTTACTTTTTTCCGTATTCACAATGAAACCTAGAAATTGAAGCAACTTGATTGTTTCATGTGTATGTTGAGCACATTGTTCATATGAATTTGATATAATAATTATGTCGTCTAAATAAGCCACACAGATAATTCCCAATATGCGCAGATGACGAAAAAATGGTTTTAATATTTTCGTAAAAATATAGGGAGCGGTATTCAATCCAAATACTAGCGAGTTGAAATGAAACAAGTTAACAAGATAAATTTCAGGAATTTTTTGCTCGCATTACTCACTGGAATGAAATAATAAGCGTCCTTTAAATCAATTGTGCACATAAAACTACCCTTATCCAAGAGTTGCTTGACGCTACGATTATCCTCCAGTTTGAAATGGGGTGGATTTATGAATCTATTCAAAGGTTTCAAATTTAAAATAAATCTGAAATTGCCGTTGGATTTTTTGATGAGGAAAAAATTTGACAAAAACTCTCCGCCTTCATGGACGGAAGGAGATATTGCACCAATAGCACATACATTGTCAATTTCGTTCCCAATAAGGGAAAAGTCAGAATCTTTGGCGAGGTTCGGAGGTAGTATATGTTGATGTGGTTGAGTTATAAAAATAATATTATAACCTGATATCCACTCAAGAACAAGTGGATTGCTCGTTATTTTCTTCCAGTTACAAGAAAAATTTCGCAATCTACCACCATAATTTACCTCTAGTATTTCCGGTACTGATGGTACCTCCGTCCTGAGGACTGCTGATGTCCTTTCGCCCTCTTCTCCTCCACCTTCTTGCGACGAAACTTCTGAGGCTGCCGCTTGAAGTTCAAAGTACTCGCTGAAGGTTGGTCATTTTGTTGTGGTTTTCGAAATGCTGATTGGGTGTGGTTAAAGGATATACGTTTTTGCTTCAATTCCGAAGATGTCTTCTGCAGCTCTTTATTACTTTTCACGTTAGCCGCCAGGTTTTCTCCAAAAAGCCATTCATCGATAGGTCTTTCCATAACGATCTTTTTGATAGATTGATCTAATGTAGCCACTACATCGAAACGACGGTGGCAAGAAAGTGAATGGTGGACGTCTGTGAGGAGCTTTGTGGCATTTGCCAAGTGGAGAAGATGAGAACTAGTTTCATCTGATGGGGAAGAGAAGAAATTGTTCATTGGAAGTGCTACTGCGCCTATGGCGGCGCTTAGTTGTTCCTGTATTCGCGAAAGAAATGAGTCCTGTTTTGCTGATGTATCGTTCAGACATCCTTGAACCTCTGGATTTAATTTAGGAGGTAAAAGGGCAGACGCATTATTAATCACGGGATATTTATCCAACAGTTCCTTGCGTTCATTCTTTTCTACACCCTGTCTCAGAAAAGTAGTCCATCTATTAGCAATTTCCTCATGGACATCAGGCCCCAACTCCTTTAGCGCCAAGGGATCAGTCCCCAAAACAGCAGAGGGATCCATAATAAAAGGTACCGCAAATGTTTGTTGCGGTTCGTCTTGTGGAACAGTCGCTGACGATTAATGTAGTGAACGTTCCGAGTCGTCACTGTGGGAAGAATCGCTAGAACTTGAGCTCGAACCTGTATAGGAGAAAAAGGAAAGTGTTCAATTGCGAGTATTCGTGTGAGACCATGAAAAAAGGCATGGAATATTCCAGCGCGGTCAGCTTGACAAGAAAGGTCCTTTGCTTGTGGTAGCTTATGAAAACAATACCAACTTATAAGCGTATTACCGTCTCGATCGGTACATATGTACCGCAGAGCTTGATATATAGACATATATACATATGCAAACATGGCAATGGAATGTTCCAGCCAGCTCTGTTCCAAAAGGCGAAGGGACATGAGGCACAGTCACTTGAGGGCACTTCAAGGTGAGGTTATCAGATACATGTGTATCTGGGAGCTAAAAGGTGATTGACATGGAATATTCCAGCTAGCTCCGGTAGCCCTTAACGGCTGACAGTGATAAACATACATGTGTATTCTATCATTACACGTCAGCTCTCACTATTGCAGTAAAAGTTACCACAACGCATGAACGCTAAATGTAGTAGTAAGAGTTATCAGAAAAGAAATAGTACTCACTTTTCCTACAAGATCGTAACTCCTGTTGTAGTTTCAACAGTTTCCTTTCTACGCGTTCCAGTTTGTCTTTGCCATATTTACGTTTTCTCATTGTTGAAGAGTTTCTTTGTGAAGCACAAAATTTCACGTTCGTTTAGCACCGTACGAAAAACTGAAGTGAGGTAAAAAGAACGGAAGCGATAAGGCGGAGAATGTAAATACCAACAAAAAACGCTTTCTTTCAACGTTCGTAGCATAGTACAGGAGCACTGGTACTACATGGTGAACTTATAATCTGAGACGAGACTGCGACATATAATTATTATTAAAGTAATGAATGGGAGTAAAATCCAATCAAAACCACTTACTGAGTGTTTTTGTCAACAACTGAGAAACTGATTTGGATTATCTTTCAACTAGTCATGAAAAATTAATTTCAACTGAGAAATTATTTCAATTCTGTATTCAACAAATGTTCACTTTCGATTTTTCTAAAAATGGTGGTTGGTAGATGTGAATTATTTCAAAATGTATCTATCTCATTCACTTATGTTAATAATGAAAAATATAAAGATAACTCACTGTTGTCTCTTCATTCTTTCTGTGGACTTTGCCAATTAGGCTGAAACAACCACCTCAATCTCCTTCAGGCTTATATTTTTATGGCAACGTTGTATCGCATCTACAAATATAGAGAATATATCACTTCATTTTCCGATAAATGTTTTTATATAGGCACTTATCATTTTTAGGCTATGACGGCAAAATGGTGATGATAATTGTGGAATGCCATCATTGCAACCGACGATTTCATAAAAAATGAATTATCGCGTTCAATTTATCTAACGTCATAAAAAATATACTGAACCAATTATATACTGTCATATAGAAGAACCTTACCCAAAACACAGGTACAAAGTTTTGTGATTTTGAATTTTTTTGTTTGTGTCCATGTAAACTATATTCGAGAGCAAATTTATCATCCAAGACTTTTTTTAAGTGGCCGAAAACAGAAACGTGAACTGCATCGAAGATGGCCGCTGTTTTTGTCGCATGCGGATATATACGTCTTAGCCATTGTTCTGAATTATGACGTATTTATTCGTCATAGCCATTCAAAATTCTCACTGATACATGATTTATATAATAGGTATATTTGTACGAAATGATACACAACCGAAGGAGATTAGTATATAATAATCGAATCATTATAGAAACATATTCAAATATTCAAAAACAAGAAGAATTCTCCAGGAAACCAAAAATAATTTTCTCCCCACTACCCCATCTGAAAAAAAAAATTGAATAAAATAGTATGAGATAGATAATTTGTGTTACATACAATTTTTCATTCGATAGTTACAGGCAATAGTTATCCTTAAGTATGGTAGATCTCGAAACATGGAGCCGGACATAACCCTGTATGACATTCTTTGCACCAGTACCTTGACTCTTTGATTTTTCTGACGGCACATACAGCACACCTGAAAATATATGGATTTTAGACTATCTAAAATTGAACTCATGCATTATACTATGAGATCAGTAACCTACCTTTTTGTTGGTTTAGCCGTTGTAGTGGGAGGAATAATTGCTGGAAAATGTCGCTCAATGTATTTGCATGGCATAGGGGTCTGTGATCTTCGTTGAGCTGTTTGATTTGGTTTACTATATTTTTTTATCATTCTCTCACTGAGTTCAAGTAGAAAGTTTATCCGATTTTTTCATATCCGATGGAACGTTTTTCCTTTTTATTCTCATGGTGCATATGCAGTCAGTTCTATTTTTTACGAGATTATCAACTAAGTCGACGCTTGTGTAGAAATTGTCTAAGAAGAGTCGATATCCCTTGCCTAGTAATGGGTGAACAAGTGAAAAAACTATTCTCGAAGTAATTGGTTCTCCTGCATAAGCCTCCAAATATTCTGTATCCACTCCAGTATAGATAATAAAGTTGAACATATAACCTGAACAACTTTCACATAAAGCATATAATTTCATGCCGAATCGTTTACGTTTTGATGGTATATACTGCTTCCCCTACCCTTCCATCCTATGAGAGATTCATCAATGGCAACATCCCGGTCCGGAATGTAAGATGTCATGAATTTTTGTTTTAGGTGAATCAAAATGGGCGAAACTTTTGCCAGTTTTCTCTGGCTTGTATTTTGGTGCAGAGTTGAGTTATCAACAAAATGTAAGAACTTCAGAAGAAGATGAAATCTTTTCTCAGTCATAATCCGTGGAAAAAATGGTGTCTCGATACTTTATCGCCGAGAAAAATACATTTTGAATTCTGGTTTGGGACACAAGCCCTGTAATATCATTATTCCTATAAGAGTTCTTATTTCGTCCTTATCAGTCTGTTTCCATCTCCTCACTCTTGAGTTAGGCTTGATTTTATCATTATTAGTTATGATGAATTGAATGGCAAACCTATTGGTTTCTTCAACAATATGGTCGATAATACGATCATCAAAAAAATGCAAAATATTTGCACTATATCATCAGAATTCATCTGTGATCCAGAGTTTTCTGTGAATGGAAATGCAGGACGAGGAATGCCGTTTTCCGTCCAAGGCATATCAAAAGTCACTTCATGCTCATCTGATTCTGGTTCCGATTCATCCATACTCTCCTCGCTATACTCGGAGCTCCCTTCTGACCCGTCAGAACTTGTAAGTTTGTCCTCATAGTCACTATTCATTTCACTATCCGATTCAGACATTATTTATGGTTATATTCATTCAATTCAAACGCGTCTCTGAACACTAATGATGCTGCTCGCTTCACGCCAAATCGCCTCCCAATACAGGCTAAAAATAAAAGTCTCTATAACAATGTAATTTGTCGCATGCGGACGTATTCGGCTTAGCCAGAGAGAGCTCATACAATTTTGTCATGGCGAATATATCCGCCTTAGCCATTATGTGGACCTCTTTGATGCGCGGATTTATCCGTTTAAGCCACCCAAGAGGTTAAAAATCGACGTGAACATTCTTTAAAATCTTTGCCTCCGATTCGACATAGAACATCAACCTGAAAAAAAAATGGAACTAATATCTATCTTAAATTTCGGTTTGGGGATCTACACATTTCAAATATTGATTATCGACTCTTATCAGAAATAAAGTTATTTAAAAAAAATATTCTCACTAGATTCTTGAATGCTGACTCACTTTTCAATGCGTTCTCTATATGATTCAGCATTTCTTCACTTTTAATTGGGAAATCGGTGAAGAAATCTATAATTTCCCCCTGATTTTCCTCTGATTGTTGAGATTTTTCTTCAAGAGACAGTGAGATATTATTTACTTCCATAGATATTTGTTCTAATTTTTCCTCTAAGTCTCTCAGCAGTTTATTCGTTTTCACTAACATTGCGATACAACTCTTCTTCAATTTGTTGTCGTCTAGAACAGAATGTTGTACAGATAACAGATAATAGTGATGTTAGTAGTTGAATATGAAATAAAGGTACCTGTTGAAATTGATACTTCTCCAAGATGATAATAATAATAATAATAAACGCTTTTATTGGTAGATAGTGGATTATAGAGAAAAGATACAGTAAGTACTAGAGAGAACTACCTACCAAATGGCAGAGTTAGCTCCGGTACCAACCAGTTAAGGTATGGAACAGGTGCTGTCTTCCACTCAACCATTGAATGCAAATAGACTAACAAATGAAGGCAATGTGTGACAAGTGCGAATTCAAATTATACAAAAAAAAACTTGAATTGATAAAGACATACTAAGTTCAATAAATTCGAATGCAGAGAAAAAATAAATCGAATAAATAAATGAATTATTGGACTAAAACAAAAACTCTTCTGATAGAAGGATTTTTTCAGTTCCTTTTTGAAACTAGAGATGGACAAATTCTTAAAATCATTCGGAATCCTGTTATAAAGCCTGGCTATGTTATAAGAAAATGACGATCGGAACTGACTCGTTGTGTGCAATGGTGGTGTAAGTCTAGACTTGAAACGAACATTCAAGTGATGAACATCAGTTCTGAAGGTAATTTTTTCATGAAGATACGGTGGGTTCTTCGTTTGTATTATACGATGAAATAATAAGCAAATGTGAAGTATCTGCCTCTCGTGTATATTAAGCCAGCCAATATCTCTCAACGGGGCAGATATGTGATCACGTTTTCTCAGGCTATGAATTAAACGCACACATGAATTTTGAACCATTTGAAGGCGACTCAAATCTCTTTTAGTTATGGCAGGACTATAGAATTATATCTGCGTAGTTCAGGTGGGAGAGAACTAATGACTCGCACAAAATTATTTTACTCTTTTTATCTAGTATTTTCCTATTCGAATATACCAACTTCAAGTTACAAAATGCGCGACGAATGACAAGATTGATGTGATCATGAAAGTTGAGTGAAGAGTCTAGGATGCATCCAAGATTTTTCATTTCCTGAATCTGAAAATAAAATCATTCATTTTATATTTCATAATATTGAGACATTCAATTCATACTGAGCAGGAAAAATGAAGTATTCGTCATCAGAAACAAATATTAACGATTCATCCTGACATACACTTAAATTCAAGTAGGTTAACTCACTTTTACTGAAGTCCTCAGATTTATGCAGCAGTTTTAAGTAATAAGCTCCAAGTAATAAGAGATGGAAATCATCTAATTTTCTTATGACAAGTGCATAAACGACCCATTGAAAAGTGAAGATTGAACTTAAAGCTTATTACCCAGCTTGTTGCTTGAAAGTGCTGCATAAATCCGGTGAAGATAAAAATGGTGCAGCTGTGAAGCATAATTGTCGATTTTTCGGAAGGCAGGTGTACTTATGTATTCACTCATCCAGTTCTGTAAAACTCAGACACACATCTTTCAATACTCGTCAGGCACCTTGAAAAACGAAATGCAACTTTTCTGAATTGCAGTAAACCTAAATATTCTCACGAAAAACTCCTAAATTTCCTAACCTAACTTACGAAAAAAAAAAACAATGTGTGAATTGTTACTTACGTTTCTATAAATAAAAACCTCACAGTACCAGAACAACTGATTAAACAAATCCAAAATGATGCCTTGAAATATCGAACGAGATGGACAAGATAAAAAGTTTAAAATCGTTGGATAAAACACCACACAGGGCTCGAAATTCTAAATCAAAATGGCGCGCACGGTATGGATTATGGACTGACAACTGACGGAATAGTAGGGGTTAAGTTCCAGTTCTATTTCACGAATTGTTTAGAATATGCGTATATTTTCGGTACAGCGCATTTACAGTCACAGTCTAAGCTACTCGACAATCGAATTCGTGAAATAGAAACAGTTTTACTTCTACTGATATTATCACGATAATATAACCCCTACCATACTAGTTCAGTCTGAAGACGGATCCCCGAGGAGTGACTGAAAAAATGTTAGACGGCAACGAATTTACAATATTCCATGAATATCCGTAGCATATTCATTCAGGGATATTCTCGTTTGAATATTCCTTGAATGTATATATTCGGAATATATATATCCTCTTTCGCATATTTAGGGAATATTCTAGGAATATCCTGTGCTCTCTGGGTTATCAACCAGATTTACAGAAGTAAAAAATCTGTCTGGACGTTTTACAGTCGAGGTGAGTTTTTTTACAACTCTTTCGCCTAGACTTACATCAGATGGTTCATTTTCTTTTCCACAATAAATGTTGAAATAATAAAAATAGCCTGATTTTGCATCACAACGTTGCCAAATTTTTATACCACGTTTTATTGGTTTCAATGGTAAATATTGTTTCAAAGCTGATTTGGTCATTGATTCTTCAATAGATTGGTGTGCAGACAATTAACAACATCTTCAATGTAATGAAGTTTGCTACCGTTTTCTGTTTTTTGCGGAGAAAGGAAATATAGTTCGCTTATTAGAATCTGAAATATGCCTCTGGAAATGGCCTGTTTTATAGCTTCATTGCCTAAAGATTCATTCGTCAACCAATAATGATGCATTGAAGGAACTCTATTATGCGCCATAGTAAAAAGACAATCTATGACAATTTTTATTTCATTATCATCGGTTGGTTTCTGTTTTTTCTGTAGCTCCTCACTAGCTTTATTCTCAATTTCCAAGCGCTCCTTTGTGCACTGAGCTATGTAGTTGAATAAACTATTTGGAAACAATTTCATGAAAATCTCCAACTCGGATGACTCGCGGTTCAAATCTGCCAAAACAGAACACGATTTGTCATTTGGAATTTTCATGCACAAAACAAAACTTTCGCTAACTTATTTCCATCCAATGAGAACAGGATCCTTCTTATGTGGAACGGGGAATGAATTATCATTAGGTACATGTACGTCATATATATCACTCTCTACTCTCGGAAGAGCTGGAGTAATATATATATTGGTTTGGCATTGGTTTTTCGGAGAATTTGAAATTTTCTGGGTCTCTCAAAATCTGACTCCTGTCTGAGTCAGGCTCCGACTCAATATACTCGGAACCGCTATCTTGGAATGGATCATCAAGTGACTCCACATCTGATAAATATGTTCAGCTATGGAATTTATTTGTTTTTCATTTAAACGTTTGCTGAAACAAAAACAAACCCTCTTTACTAATATCACTACTGGGACATGATACGCCCATAATAGAATTTCCCTTAAAGCCATAAACTAAAAATTCTCCCAACAAAAGAGACTAAAATTAAAAATATGTATGTAATATGCCTCACCTAGCCAGTATGGCACTCCCTGATATAAATTCGTAATAGAAATGTGCGTTTTATAACATAAAACTGCACTCAAATGATAACCACCTGTGCACCAAATCAAGTAATGAGGTTAACTGATGTCATAAGTTACTAAAGTCGAGTTTAGTGCGAGCACATTCATTGTCGGCATTCTCGGAACGACATGTTGAGGTACATAAATCAGACATGGAGTTAATAATGAAATATTAATCCGTTTATCAGAAGGAAAAAAGTACACAGAGTCAACACAGAGCATTAGTTACATATAGCAGATTATGAAAATAAGTTATTCCAAAATTCCTTGTGAATATTTGTTAACCTCTTCCACTTCGAAGAACCATCTGGAATTCATACAAAATCTCATCTTTTCCTTTGGCCACTTCCATTTTCTCAGGCCGCTAGTAGTCATTGTACTGATTAAAGCTTTACCGTCTAGATTTTTCATGACTCCAGGATAATATTCACCTTCATAGTAAACAATAACGAATCATCGACACTGGAGTTACTCTTTTCACAATCTCCGCTAGTGGAAGCCTTTTCATTTTCATTTGGTACCTATATCTATGCAACTTGATTCATTATCATTGTTCGTAACCCATTTTTGCCCAAAACAAAAATAAGAACCATTGTACGTTTTTTTCAGTTTATTCACAGAATATATGCTTATGAGAATACAAAGCATTTCATAAAAAAAAAAGTTTTCACTTTGATAAAAAATTGGTGTACATCGAGTACAATGGGATGATTCATATATCTCATTTCGAGTGATATGTTTCAAAACATTTTCTTTCTATGCAAAGCGTAGTTTTACATTTTTTTCAACACCATCTTATTCGCGCATGACAGATTACGCAACGCAGTTGTTCTTCCAATTTTTCAGGATAATGTCCCATATTGTCTTGAACTACAGATAGTGGCACTGTATCGTGTTTGCATTTTCTCTTCGAACTAGAGGACATCAAATAATGTCTTGCTATATATCTGACTCATTTTTCCATGTGGTAGGATCAAAGACATTTTCCAAGCATTTGTGACGGTGAGGTCTAACATATATGTAAATAAAACCCACCACCATTTTTTTCCACGAATTCCGATATGATAGGTAGGTATTGACAGACTGATCACTCAAATCAACACCGCCCATTTTCTGGTTGTAATGATGGAAAACTTGTGGTTGAGGGACGTCCACTGTGTCGAAATTTGTAATCATTGTCACAACACTAATCTACCCATTTGACCATGAGAAGTTTATTTATTTTTTCAAAAACATACTCGTATCTGCCTCTTTTTTGCTTAGCTGAAGTTTTGGATGGTGTCAGACACTTGCCCATTCTATTTTCTCGCATTGTTGCAGAAGCACGAAATCCTTTCTCCCATAGGGTTTTCATAAGCAAATTGGTTGAAAAATAATTGTCAAAGAAGACAAACTGCTTCGACGGGTCGGGTATTTCATTTAATATTCCCGAAACAACTTTGCTGCCGATGGAATCAGCCTTCTTTTCGCGATTACTTTTTCCACAATATATATCGAAATGGTAGCAATAGCCTGATGAGCTAGCTAACACCCAGTTCTTGTACCCGAACCGAACAGGTTTGCCCCTAATGAACTGTTTTGCCGAATGGCGGCCAAAATACTTGACCATTGCTTCATCTGTAGAAAGATAAGTATGAAAAATGCCCCACTGCTCGAATTTTTTGTTGAGAATATTTACTAATGAGCGTAATTTGAACATTTCATCAGACTGATCAATGTTGGAGTTATCTACAAAATGAATATTTTGTTTTATACTGTCATATGTATTTCGGAACATGGCAGATGGAACTATTTCCACTTTCAAATCGTCATCCGATTTCCAGTACATTCTTTCTTGCGGTAACTGGTGATATCCTGACAGTAAAAGAATCGCGAAAAATGTTTCTGATGCAGATACTGAAAAATTGTGACGATTGTGCTGCATTGCATATAAATTCGTTTGCTTCACTATATATTCGATGGTTTCGTCATCAATTTTTTTTTTTTCGAATATTTCAACGGGGTTGAAGTCTCTCAATTCATTCAGTATTTTTTCATTCTCTTGTGGCAATATCAGTTCGGTTGATGATTCACCTGCATTTCACTTCTCATAAACAGGACGCTCTTTCTTCCAGTCGAATTGAAGTTTAGAAGAGCTTTTTGCTGCAGTGTCTTGTGTTGGAATGTTTTTTACTAAATTTTTCAATCGGGTTTGCTTCTCACTCGATAATTCATCGCCACTTGAATCGAACATTTCCCCTGTACGATATTTTCTCATTATCTCCAATGTACCAGCTACTTCTTGTGGAAAAGATTCATCATTTAGAAAATCATCATCAAAGCTTTCTTTGTCGGTATAGGCATCTACTTCTGGAGGTATGATAACTAGATCGTCGTCTTCATCCAAAGCCTCTGAAGCATTTGGCAAGAAGTTGAAATACCCGTACTCCTTTCTAGGATCGTCATAAAAGGATTCCATAATACTGGAAAAAAAAGAAGAGTCAATCTTTCCATTGTACTCAAATGAGTACAGACAAATTTGAACAGGAATAATGAATAAGTTCATCATCTAATTGTGAAAATAGATATGGTAATTCAATAACAATGGTTCACCCAAATTTGAATGAACACAATTTGTTCACACACAACGAACTTCTTCACTAACTGTCAGTTTTGAAACTGGCTGCAAATATGCAACGTGAGCAATACATTTCTGAATGTTACAGAAATCTACTCCATCATTCATCAAAAACGCTTATTAAATTCCGAAAAGTCATAGAAATTTCAATAAAGGGCGCAATACATTACATTCATGGTGTACTCACTTGAGTACGGCAGGTAAAAATGGGTTTACGCAACTGACGTCTAGTATTTTTCGGTTTAGGAGGGTTCTTCTTCTCTCTTTCGTTTTCTATTTCATTTTTCTTCCATTTGCTTTTCTTTTTCGCCCTCGTTTTTCAAATAATATTCCTTCCATGCATCAGAAGTTGTCACTGAAGGTATTTTTTCTTTTTTGTGTTTCACAGGCTTTCCAGATGTCGTTGCTTCTGGCCAGAATGAAACTTTTTTGAATGCCAAAGGGATAACAATTTCTGGAAAAATAGTATTTGTTACGTTTTCTGGAGACTTGCGTTCAGTTCCTTTTGTTTTTCGTAAGGTTGCTTGATTGCCTTTTTTATCTTCTGGTGTAACCTGAATTCATTCAATATGATCCTATCCTATTGTTTGGTGACTGGGGACCCAGTTTTCTCCTCGATGTTGTTTTCAAGTATTTCTTCCTCTGGTGTGCTTTCAACTATATACTCTTCGGTCACCTTATCTTCGGCAATGACTCCTTTGTTTTTGAATATGTAATTTTTCATTGTGATATTGTTCTGTTCTTCCTCCATGTTAATTTCAGCTATTGTTTTCTCCGTTTCTCCATCTGTGATAACATTTTTCTTTTTTTCTATATTATCATTATTGATTCCTTCTGAATCATCTTTCACTTCGCTGAATATTTCATCTGCAATTCGTTTCCTTCTGTAACAGTTGAAATGTTCTGAAGGATACGGATTTCGGCCTTGCTGCCAAGATTCTGTGGGTTTCGGCTTTTTCCTGTTTTTTTCTGAGGCCTCTTGAGTGTTATGTTCGATTCCATCGTAAGCGAATTGATCATCATCATTGTAATCAGTTGTTTGCAAGACGTAAATATCATGATTAGTCTCATGTTCTTCGGTCATTGTCATGTTTATATCTTCTGCCAAATTTAATATCGTGTTGTCCCAATCCTCTTCTAAATCTATACCACCCTCTACTTCAATTATTATATTCTCACCCGATTCTTCTTCCATAGGAAAACTCAAACCAGACTTTGTGAAAATTTGCTTACAAACACTATACAAAGTTTTGTCTTCATCATTTCCATTTCAATTAGCACCCCTCAGAAAATGACATTTTTGGACTATTTCCTTTTCAATATTTTGCTCTAAATATCTCAAATTCTTCACTATATCAGAATTCTCTGTTGACTGGTTGGTTTTGTTTTCAGGGATTATCGTGATTTGCAAAACCTTTGATAAATAAACATTTTCAATATCAAATGGATGAAATCCGCACACTTTGAAGGCATTTTCGAATATTGCTTTTAAATTTTTCATCAAGAGCGGTTCTGAGAACGGGAGCAAAATATTCTCTGTTTGAAGTTTTGAAGTTGTTTTGAGTTCGATAACACCTAATCTTGTTTTCCAGCTATTTTTCAGAGCCTTTAAGAGGCCCACATCAAAGGGCTATAAGTTGTGAGTAGAATTTGGGAACAAACTGATTAAAATGATCGCTTTTTACCTACAAAAACCACTTAACGGAAATGTTATGTGGGTTTTACCATCTACATATAAAATAGGCAATTCGATCATTTTCGATACGAGCCATGGGAAAAACATATTTGTTATATATTCAAAAAATGACTCAGATGTCATCCAACCCGTTTCTGATTTACCTACTCCCCAACCAGAGGGAATTTGCATTGCGATGTGCTTCGGTATCCTTTCATAGAGATACATTACCATGGGAGGGGCCAAGTGGCCTGCTGCATTACTTGTTATATTAATACAATAAAGGATTCTTTGTCATTTCCCGATCGGTCATATACGGTTTTACTTCCCTTCATTGCACAGAATTTCCTTTTGGCGATAAAAAAATGCAGACTCGTCAGAATTAAATATTCTCTCTGGGTCCCGGATATCGATATTTGATGAAATGAAGTAATCGCTGATTTCTCCAAACTGAATTTTGATTTTGGTTACTGCTGCTCGAGAAGCAGTTAGATTTTGGGCCATTTGCGAAATTTCAAGATGCCTTTAAAGAAATCCCTCACACCATTGGCGCTCAGGGTGCCTATCATTGAACTTATTTGGTCTTTTCAAATTCTCAACTAGTCTCAAGTGATACACTATCCATCAACTGCAGCTTTGTGACGGGGAATCCCATTCTTGCCATATTGTGGATCCATTGTACCAAAATATTTTTCTCCTCAGAGGTCAAGTACAGAACATCATAGAACTGTTCAACAGCCTCATCAGTACTAAGAGAGTATGAGTATGAGTATGACTCCCAATTGATAGACGAGAGGTAGTAGTTGGGAGCATCGTAATCCCCCCTAACAAAGTCAAAAACCCGCTCAACAGTCTCCAAGGAGTTCTTCTCAGGGCTGATGGGTATTTTGAATCCATTGCAGCTGCTTCATTAATTGATTTTACATTAGAGAACAACAAATCGAGCAAAACTCCACGCCTGTTGAGGACTTCATTGTGCTGATATAAATGAGGAAAGCTGAAATGTTCACATAAGGTGTTTGCAGGTGATGTCAGATTACATTGAACAGTAACTCCAAGTTTTCCGTTAGACCAGTAGGCATCTGGCAGATTATAATCACCTACTATGAGGAACTGATAGGAGCTTTACTTTGACATCATATTCTCATTGGTATGAATACCGTATTAATCAATGTCTGAATTCGGTGGCAAATTTACCACTCCTAAAATGAATTCAATTCAGTAATACGTGGCCTCAACGAAGCACTGCTCAACTTTGCGATCAGTAACTATGAGTTTAGGTTTAGAAACTTTTCTTGCAGGTAATAAAGTGCCTCCACCTTGTATTTTCACACTAGATTTGACAGATCTGTCGCAACGAAATATTGTGTAACCCGCTATATCACATTCGGAAGGACATATGTAGTCAGAAAACTAGGTTTCAGATAAAAGTATAAAGTCATAACATAATTGTGAAACTGAAATTCTGAATGAGGTTATAGAAGACCTGAGACCACCAACATTCTGGTAATAGCAGGCAGGTTTCTTCTTGACTGCTGATGGCCTTTGTTGAAATTGGTCGCATGTTGACGACAATATCGTACATCAGGAGTTAGTTCGCTGGAATCTCCTCGCGGGGCGCATTCCTTTGCTTGAGAAAAAACTTCCTGACAAACTCCTTCTTGTGCCAAATGTATTTACGTCATGCTTTATGGTAATAGTGTTTGTTCAATACTGATATTAACCTTCATGGATGCATAGTCATTAGGATGTTTCTAATGAAACTACCGTTTCGAGTTATACGTCAAGACTAACTTTTTATTCATAACCACCTCTAAGGTACAGAACACAGAACGTTAAAATTAGGTTATGGAACATGAAACGAAAGAAAGGTTCAACATGCCACAGAACAATATGCTCTTATTTTAGTTTTGTATATAATATCTCTAATATTCTCAACACCCCCACTTACAAAACTCAAAAATATATTCTCACATTAAAGAAGTTTCTTGAACACCTAATAATTTCATACAATTATAATGTTTTTCACTTGACGGTCCTTTAGTCAATACATCAGCAGGCATCAATGTGTTTTGATCTCTTGTGGCAAGTATGATTGGCTGCTAAACTGATTGCTCCTTGGTTATCATTAAAAAGGTTAATACATAGATCATTTCCTGTCAGCTCATATAATAAATTTTTTAAATGTATAGCTTCTTTGGCTGCTTCAGAAATGGCCATGTATTCAGCCTCGGTGCTAGAAAGCGCTACAGTTTTTTGTTCGTTACTTTCCCAGGAAATCACAGAACCACAATATTTAAAACCATACCCTGTGTATGATTTCCTGTCTATCAAATCATTTCCCCAATCAGCATCTACGAAACCAACAAGATCTGTGTTTTCTTTGGAAAATATCAAGCAATAATCACTCGTTCCTTTTAAATACCTTAAAACACGTTTAACATGTTTCCAATGTTTTTCAGAATGACACTTATTGAATTGACTTAAGTAACTTACACAAAGCAATATCAGGTCTTGTAAGTACAGCCAGATACATCAAGCTGCCTATTAAATTTTGATATGGTAATTTTTTCATTCAAATTTTGTTCACATAAATTCAAGTTAAGTCTACTTTAAATAGGTGTTTTTGACATATGACATTCAGTCATATTGAATTTTTTCAATAGTTGATCAATATATGACTTCTGACTCAAAGATAAAATGTATTTTTCTTTATCATAATTTACCGTCATTCCTAAGCATTCCTTAACTAATCCTAAATCTTTAATCTTGAACCTAGAACTCAGTTGATCTCTTAAAGAGAAGAAGAGTTTCCTGTTCATCATTAGAAAAAATAAAGAAATCATCAACATATAATGTTACGATTGTGTACTGACCACTCTCACGTTTTATGAAAACACATGGTTCATATTTGGATCTAGTATAACCTAACTGTAACAAGACTGTATTGACTCTATCGTTCCAACACTTGGATGATTGTTTAAGACCATATATGGCTCTATTAAGTTTTAAAACTTTGTTTTTATATGAATCTGGACAATCGAAACCTTCTGGTAATTTCATGAGAACTTTTTCTTTCAAGAAACCATTTAGAATGATGTCAGATGTCTGACATGTAAACCTAGTTTTACAGACAATGCAAATAGCAATCTAAGAGTTGAATACCGCACTACTGGTGAAAAAGTTTCATTATAATCTATGCCATACTTCTGAGAAAAACCTTTAGCAACTAACCTAGCACGATATTTGACTTCTCCATAACTATTTTCTTTTTTCTTGAAGACCCATTTACAGTCCACGACTGTAACGTTTTCTTCCAAGTCAACAAGCTGCCAGGCATCATTTTCTTCGAAAGACTCTAACTCCTCTTCAATGGCTTTCCTCCAAAAAACAGCTTCTGGCCCTGACAAGGCTTCTGAAACATTTTTTGGATCGCTTTCCAAATTGACTTCCTCTCCACACATGTAAGACACAACATCTTCATAAACTTTTGGTTTTGGCTGTCTTTGAGTTCTCCTCACAGGTTCCTGAGGTAAATCCAGAGTTATATCTGGAGTATAGTCACTATCTTCGTCTCCTGTATCATACATAGACTCTTCAAGATTTGACCCATCAATATTTGTCACTTCAGAAGGAAGTGTCATTTCTTCCTCCAGTGAATCTGAGGTTTCTGATACCAGTACCTGGTCATCCATGACTATGCTTTGTTTATTTGAACTTTCCATAACAGTTACATCTCGACTATTGACAACCTTTTTCGTAATGGGATTATACAGCCTGTAACCTTTTATATTTTCATTATAGCCAACCAGGATGTGTTTGATCGCTTTTTTATCCCACTTCTGTCTATTTACTTTAGGAACATGCACCATTGTGGGGCTACCAAACACTCTTAAGTGACTGATATCTGTTTTTTTCCTGTCCAAAGTTCAAACGGAGTTTTCGAAATTCCTGAAGCCACTGAACGATTCTTTAAATAGGATGCCGTATTGCAAGCTTCTGCCCAAAATTTTTTTTCAAGCTTCTGATCGAAGAGTAAACATTTGGCCTTCTCGACAATTGTTCGATTAAATCTTTCAGCCATCCCATTTTGCTCTGGAGTATGACTGTTGGTTTTTTGATGAACAATCCCATTGTCTGTTAGATATGTTTCGAACTCTCTACTGCAGTATTCTCCACCGTTGTCCGTTCTCAGCACTTTTATCTGTGTGTTCTTTTGCTTCTCAGCTGAATTTTTGAACTCTTTGAACTTCTGTAGGACTTCATCCTTTGTTTTCAAAAAATATATGAAAGTCATCCGGCTATAGTCGTCAATAAAGGTTAGAAAATATTTTGAACCTCCTATTGATGTTTTTTCCATAGGGCCACAAACGTCACTGTGGACAATTTCCAACAAACCACCTGCTCTACTTCCTTTGTCAGGAAAAGGTAAACGGGTTTGTTTAGCTTCACAGCAAATTTCGCAATCAAATTTGTGAATATTTGTTTGTCCTTTGTAATTAAGTCCATATAAGATGCATTCAAATGTCCCAAGCGTCTATGCCACAGATCATCTGTAACCACTGGAGCAGCCAGTCCCACCTGAGGCTTGTGTAGTTTCAGCTTGTACACATTATTCAACAAATCTGCTGATCCAACTAAAAAATTGTCTTTGCTATAAATGTTACAACCATTTTCTGTGAAACTGACTCTGTTACCTTTGCTAATCAACTGGCCCACAGATAGTAAATTCGTTGTTAGATTTGGAACATATTGTACATCTTTCAAAATAATTTCTATAGGTTTGTTATTCACAACTGTTGTCATCTCCACATCTCCAGCACACACCACTGGTATTTTTGTTTTGTCAGCCACCATGATTTCAGCCAAGTCTGTAGTACAGATAGTAAATTCGTTGTTAGATTTGGAACATATTGTACATCTTTCAAAATAATTTCTATAGGTTTGTTATTCACAACTGTTGTCATCTCCACATCTCCAGCACACACCACTGGTATTTTTGTTTTGTCAGCCACCATGATTTCAGCCAAGTCTGGTTCCCTTCGATTTTTTAACCAGTCCTTTCTTGTGGTTAAATGAAAACTAGCTCCACTGTCTATGTACCAATCACAGTTTTCAAATTGGCCACTGGCAAACATGGCATTCAAGGCAAACACTCGTTCATTTGGACATTTTGCCATGAAATGTCCAGGCTGCTTACATTTAAAACAAGTAAAATGCTCCTGTCATGAATTGATTTATTTACTTTGTTTTCATTCGGATTTGACATGTTTCTGTTTACGCTGTTGCTGCCATCTTTCGGGTGCTTCTGATACTGTCTACTTTTAAAGGCCTGTTTGACAGCAAAAGCTCCTCCAGAACTGCCTCCAGCGCCATCTGTGTTCATGTCCAGCAACTTGTTTTTTATGGTATCTGTACTAATGATAATTCCAGAATGTTCCACGGCCATTATCATCGGGCTGAACCTTTCTGGCAATCCTGCTAACAATAAAGAACCAATCCATTCCTCATCAATGCTAAATCCTGTTCTGCGTAATTTCTGGGAGGTTTCGACAACTTGATTTATGTACGATTCCATGGACTCACAGTTCTCCATTCGTAATGATATGAGAGTACGTAATAACAATCTTCCTAGAAAAACCACTATCGTCATACAAGTTTTTCAACTTCGTCCACACTTCTTTGGCATTCGTAGCATCCTTGATGTGCGCGAACAAAGACGGATCCAGAGTTAAAATCAATTTTGACTTTGCTTTTGCAATGAGATCGGTATCTGCCTCTGTGCCGTTCATACACTTGGACATACCTTCAAGCACAAGCACGTTTTCGACAGCAAACGCCCATTCTTCGAAATTTTCTCGGCCTAGGAGTTTGGTATACTTGATAGATAATTAACTGCCATGTCTCTTAACAACTGATAACTCGAACTGAAATAATTGAATATTTTCCGGTTTTCTTGGCGGCAATGTCTGGGCCCATAACCTAATGAAACTACCGTTTCGAGTTATACATCAAGACTAACTTTTTATTCATAACCACCTCTAAGGTACAGAACACAGAACGTTAAAATTAGGTTATGGAACATGAAACGAAAGGAAGGTTCAACATGCCACAGAACAATATGCTCTTATTTTAGTTTTGTATATAATATCTCTAATATTCTCAACAGTTTCGATTTTATTGTTTCAACAGGGACTTCAGGGAAATGCTAGGTGAGTATAGCTTTAGGATCATCTGGAGATGTGTCTGGTTGTAGCCGGGTAACATGGAGGGCCACATATTTGGTAACAGTTGGTACATTGGCAATATTAGACTTGTCTCCTACCAGAAATCGACTATTTTTACGGGCTCGTGACTTAGACCACTTGTCATCAGCAGTGTTGTCCACTGATTCTCTTGAAGTGTGAGAAGGATCTCCTAGATTTTGCATATAATGCATGGTCTCGCTTGAAGGAGTTTCTGAGAGAGCAGCATTTAGATTCTTTGCTGTAATTTTGTTTTCGTTTCCGTTCGATAAACAAACCTCCGCCATGTTGCGGACAGTGTTGACGTCAATGACAGATGAAGGTTTTTCCTTAGTTGAGTTGACCTTGTAGCTTGGACCAGGGTTAGCTGCTTGCGCATAACTCGAGATGTTGCTGGGGCCGGTGATGGCGGTTGTGAATTCTTGATTGCCGACTGTTAAATTTGAACCTCTTGATGACTGTAGGATATGCGGATGACGGTTGCCTTCGGTTGCTGCGACCACGGGCACATTACCGGTCATTGTATTTGAAATGCCTACTGATGATATTGAGGTTAACCCTCTATTCCATAACATTTTTCACAGTGGAATGAAAAATATTTCCAAGGAGAAATACGATTGGAAATGACAGTAAAAATATTTGAAAAAATCCTGCTTGAATATTTTCTGTGTTTTTCGATTTTTTGTACACGTTCCCATATGGGAACTTCATGTAGTAGGGTATCTCTGGTGAATAAAATTAATTTTTTTCAATGTTTTTATTTAAAGATGAAAAACTACAAGACATTTTTTTTTGTCATGAAAACACAAATGTACTTTACATTTCTCACAATATACTCTACTTTTTCCTACACAACCCTCCAATTTACATCTCTGTCAGTCTTGTGAATGTTGTGGTCAGTGCTCGAATGAATCCTTCTGAACATCAACTGTTGGGAGAGGTTCTTTACACCTTCTCTTGGCTTCAGGTTCCTCATCAATTTCATTCTGTATTGGCCGACCCCTTTTTCTTTGTAATGTAGTACCTATACCACACAATGTCTTAGCAAGATTCATCCTGAATTCCCCCAATGAACAGGTGTGGGAATCTCCGCGATATTTTGCTATTCTACGAGATAACAACCAAGAGTTGCATATCACTACATCAATCATGTGGAAGAAATGTCTGTGATACCATTTTTTACTACGGACATTTATTCTGTTAAGGCCAAGAAGTGAATCCAACAGGTCAACTCCCCCCATATGTTTATTGTAAATTTTGACAATATCTGGGCAGTTTATGTCTTTCACCTGCTGCTGTGTTCTGAAAAAGCGTTTGACATTGTGTATTGGTTGACTTCCTCCGAATGTAGACAGTAAAGTAACCAATTTCTTATCAAACCACTGAATAGCATTCACCCGCACATTATCATGAATGGTAATTTTCTGTGCATAATGGCCTCTTCCTTTTTTTTATATTCTTTTTCATGAGGAAATGTATAACCCAATAATCTGTTGACTCTGACTGTTCCAACACAATCAGTACCTTTTTGTGCCAAATATGACATTGTTGTCGTAGGCATGTACTATTGTTGGAATTATTAAACCCGGAGAACGGATTGTTCGTCGAACTTTCCATCTCTGAGTCTAATTTGTGTTATGCCCGGCTCGTGGGTTCTGTACTGCCTAGACCAGCTAAACAGAGCTCCGCAACAGTATGCAGAGGTGTTTTCTTCCCCGACAAACAGAATTTTTAACGTCGAGGTGGATGGGACAGGGATGTGTATGCAGACCACAGCGTTTCGCGCACGCGACCTGGACACGATGTCTACTATAATTTTTCCCGAAATTTAATAAGTTCCCTAAGAGATGTCTGTTCTAGACGCGGTTTAACCTCCACCCACCACGTTGGCACTAGGCACGGAGTGGAGGGTCCCTACGCTCCCTAACGCTATCGAGACACACGAGGTTCGAGTAAAATTCCCCGACCTAGCCCGCGACCACGTGTCTGACGCTCCGCTGTCAGAAGTGCGTTTAGAGCCGCAGCATTCAAGTGCTATGGCCCACCCACGTAGGTGAGCCGTATGAATCGCTGGTAGGCGTCCCCGGGCAACCAACCTTGTTTTTGCAGGGTTGATAGCCAAGAGCTTCCGTCGGCTTCCCACGGCTCCGCCCGGACTCAGGCAAGATGTTGTCCAATTATATTCCTGGGTACCGTGGGAAGAAGGCTTCTTCTTGATGTCAATTGTTTCACAAGTAAAATAGGGTTATAGAGGCGGTGCAAAGCACTTTATTAACCCTTTCACTGTACGACGGGGAAATCATAGATAAAAAAATTATTCTTTTAGATGGTTGCAGTTATAATGATGCATATAGGCATACTTGATCGAAAAAATCTTAACCACCCCCTCTATTTATTTTCTACCACTTGTCCCCCCATAGGGACAAATACAGTTGAAGGGACTTATAGTTAAAAAAATTAAACACGTTAAAATTAAAATTTTATTATTATTTCTAAGTAAAGCAATACCCCACAAACGTTTATCTTAAATGAAATTTGTAAAAACAGTTTCTGTTGTTCTGAAAACATAAATGAACTTCACATTTTCCACAAATCACGTGTGATTTGTATTTGCAACCTTCCATCTTACATCTGGAATTATCCTTTTTGTTGTCATACTGAGGAAAATGGTTATATCCATCATACCGTGCTTCAACCATAGGTCTAACTTCATTGCAGTGCTTCTTTGGAGGTACAGGAGACGAGCTAGCAGTCGAAGGTCTTCCACGTGTAGGAGGACGTTTGAACAAAATTAAATGTTCTGCTACAGATTGTCTAAATGCAAATAAATCAAAGATATTCTTTTTTAGAACACCCAATTGCTGGGCTTGTTGTCTATATTCTATCCACGAATTGGTTAGTGCAAGATCAACAGCATGAGTTATCATACGCACAGTCCATTTCTTGGATCTGACATATGATCTGTAAATACTTAGTAGAAAGTCTACTTTATCTACGCCCCCCATATTTTTATTATACAACTGTATTGATTCTGGTCTTCGAACTTGTACATATTGTTTTTCTACTTTGTTCCATCTTTTACAATGATCTTCATCTCCTATTCCAACATAATTTGATGCTGTCACGACAGATTTATTATCGTACCATTTTACTAGTACTACTCCATCTCTACTGACACATTCTGCAGATGTTCCTCGTCCCCGTTTCTTCATTTCTTTATCACTTGGAAGATTATGACCAGAAAAACGATCTAGTCGTACAGTGCCCACAGCAAAAATGGTCTTCGCACTCAGAAATTGAAATAACTGGTAGCTGCTAAAATAGTTATCAAAATACAATGCATGATTAGGTTCACCAATTCTGTCTGAAAGATGCATCACTACGGCAGCGGAAGCTCCACAATGTAAATATAAATCGTTTATTTCCGTTGTTGTTCCCTGGTAAATAAGAAAGTCGTATATTGTACCACTTTGCCCAGCTAAAATATAGATCTTTATACCCCATTTTTTGGGCTTATTTTTTATATATTGTTTGATATTTAAATTTCCTTTGAAAGGCACCACTTGCTCGTCTACACACAAGTTTCGTTCCAATGGTAACTCTTGACATCTTGTTCTTACCGCATCATACAACAAACGAACCTTCCATAGACGGTCTGAATTACCTTCTTCGCGAGAGGTTACATCAACCAAATGAATTGTCTGTCTGAGTTTATAAAATCTTCTTAGAATCATGTTGTCACTTATAAGTCGGATTCCTGTTGTTGGTTTCCAGTACATCTCTACTCGTGGAAATTTCAAATTTCCCATAACAATGTGAATTCCAATAAATGTTTTTATTTCCTCTATCGTGGTAGGCATAAAACGAGGTATATTGTTTTGGATAGCAAATAAATTTGTCATTGTTGACATGGTTTGAAAAACGTTTTCACTGATATACTTAGAAAAAAAATGTATAGGTGCTGGTAAATCAACCACTGGCAAAATAGGTTGACAACACCAGTTTATTTTTCTCGTCTCATACTGAACATTCTTCAACCACTCTATATTGTTTTTTGTCGTTAGATCGTAAGTTGTAAAAAACTCCCTTTTTTCTTTTTCCTTTTCTTTATTCACTTCTTTTTTTTTACGTTTGACCTCTGGTTGTTCGAAAGTGTTATTAGCGTCTTCACGGTTCTCAGTTTCCGTAATATTCGTACCTACCACGTTATTTTCCGTTTCTTGAATTACTGCATCGTCCATTACCTCTTCTGCATCATCTGATTTCTCTGAATCTGACATGAATTCCTCTGAATCATCTTCCCAACCGCCATCATCCTCGTCCGATACATCGGGTAAATCTGAGTGATCGTCAGTCTCGAGGTAATGCAGAAGTTGCCCATAAGAAAGACCTTTACGAGACATTATATCTGAAACAAGATACGTTCTGATATATTCACGAAACCAGAAATCAACAATTCAACAAAAACGAATTTTCTCATAAAAACGAAACTGTGTAAATCAGCATCTGCAATTGTCCCCACGTAGGGACATGTTTTCTGTGAACAAAAACAAACAATAAAGCAATCCCGGAACACAAACACACTAATTATGCATGAAACTATATTGTTTTTACTTACCGAAGATCGATTTCAAGTATTGTTTATCACAAAATATCAACAAAACTTTTTATCAACAAACTGTCGGCAACGTGCACATAACCTGATCGGTTAAAACCACTGTCAAATAATGAAATTTGTTGATACGATTTTTTTACCAGAGATGGCGTTAACTGTTCCGATACGTATACTACGATTCTCTGATTATGTACAAAAGCAGATAGTGGCGTAGAATCTCATAGGACAGCATTACATGTATTAGAAAACTGTGTCCCTCCCAAAGGACAAATCTAGTGAAAGGGTTAATCTGCCTCGAGGGTGGTTTCGGTGCTGTGCTCTCCTGAGCACAGTGGTTAACTGGATCGTGCAGTGCGAGACTGCCTGGAACAATAATCGAATTCTTCAGTTCTGAAAAGAACTAGATGCTTTTCATCAGTAGACAATACGAATTCATCCAGGAGGAGATTGCGCTAGCAATCACCAACCTCTTTCCCCAGTGGAAAATTCTCTCCGCCAAATACCGCTATTACTTCAACAGCCAAGATCTATATATGCTCGTAGCTTTGTTTATTCCGCTGAATAAACTCTAATTTCTCGATTTCCAATACCAATTGATTTTCGGATTACTTTTATGGTCTCAACAGACTACTTCTTCTTATCTCGTATCTTAATTCGGATGGAAGCTGAAACGCAAGTGCTCAACTAAAATCGAGAGTGCTGCTGAATGCACAAACCACCATGCCCCCCCCCCCGAGGTTGAGCGCCCAGGATGACGTGATGCCATATCCAGTTGCCTGGATACGAGACCTCGCCATCCTCCATTTTCCTTTCCACCCCCGCCCTCTCAGGAGCGGACCTCAACCTGCTGCTGGGCACTTCAGCAAGATTGATATCTAACCCGCTTTGGTTGGAAATCAGCCTTTAGGTGCTATTGCTTCCTCTCTATCTCTTACTTTGAATGCACAAAATCTCCCTATATTAGTATGCTCGCGGCGAGTTTCGTTTAGCTCCGCCCCTTGGCGAATCGAGAGCTCGCGCGCTCCTATTGGCCGGCCGCTCCGACTGGGTCAGTTTGCTCGCGCCACATCGACGGTGGCGGGAGTAAATTTACTCTGAAAGTTTTTAACGAAACTATTCCTATTTTTATTATTTATTATTTTTATGCATAAAAATCGTATTCTCGGCTGTTGATAACAACATCAGGGGTATACTTGTGAAATAGTTATCAAAATAAACCTTGTGATGCATTTCTATAACAGCGCCACATATGTTACAATAGCGGAAGCTAAAAAGTAGTGTTCCCTATTGGGAATTATGTGCGTATGGGCTTCGAAAAATGTGTATTTGATATTTTTTAATACCTTTGAACATAAAGTTCCCAAATGGGAACGCAATGAAATAGAGGGTTGAATCACTTTTTTCAGGAAGGGCTTGATTGTCCATAAGTAGAAGAATAAGCTTGCTGAGGAGCTCGTTCTCTTGCATAAAGTCTTTTAATTACTTGCCTCTGTCCTCTATATCAGTACACGACGAGCACATGACTTCCTCAAAATTTGTCACTCTAAGACCTTTCACCCAAACCGCACAAGAAGGGTGGAAATTCACACCACATTCAACACATTTCAACTCGCCCTTTACACCCCGCTTACAGATAGAGCACATTGGTTTTTGACTATCTGCATTATTTTTCACTGGATTGACAGGATCACCGACTATCTTGGATATATTTATTATATATTAGTTGTTCGACCATAATTGTACTTTTTAGCCTCAATAAAGACAATTAGAAGGCTAATCTTTTACACTTGTCTAGATTCCTCTATCAATTCTTGATTTTTTCCGATTATAGTAGGCTAAAAACCCAGAAAACTACGAAGAAAGGATTCATCCAACACCAAATAATGTCTTCCGAACTGTATTGCACCGACTTTTTCTTATGGGAGTATTAAGCTAATGGGCCATTAAAGGTCATTTAACGCACTGCAGCGATCGCACCATAGTTTAAGAGATTATTAAACACCCATTAATGAACTCTCACCTATCTCAAAGAGTTCCTTTGTTAATGGTCTAATAAGAAAAAGTCGGTGCAATCGGCTGTTTAAATCTTTCAAAGACTTACAGCCGATTACTCCATTTTTTTCTTATGAGGTCATTAACAACCCAGCAAACCAGAGTTCATCCCTGGGAAGTCGCGAGTAATAAACAACAGGAATACCACTTCCAATGCGATGTTCAAAAAACTGTAACCAGTAATTCCCGGCGACTGTCGAATGTCCGCGACACCGAAGATCCCATGGAAATCCATGAAACTTTGCAACAAACCCATTTTGCGAAGTTCAACGGAATGTTTAAGAATATCCACTTTGTGAGTCCCTGTATCTTACTGAAAATAACATTATTTCGCATTGCACTTCCATGTTCAACATAATTTCATTGTATGACATTTATGCGAGTTCACTTATGGAATGCTGTGAGAAGTTACAGTGATAACATGTATTACTTTAAATTCATTTCTGCATTGTAAATTCCATAGAAATCCCAAATTGATATACTTTTCACTCTTGCGGAGTCACATGTGATTCTTTTTGGGTACCAACTTCGATCATTGATGCACGTGTCTGCTTATATGAAGACCTTCACATAAAGGAATATGTTTGATCAGACATGCTCCTATTCGGTCTCGATTAGTTTTCGAGATATAACTAGTCAAAGTATGACATTTTTTTCATCATTGACATTTGGAATGTTGAGATTTAGAAAAATTGACAGTCGCCATCTGTTCTTCGTTTTTCATCATGGCCTTAGCTACCAGGGCTAACTGTCATTCGTGTATGGAATGCATTTTGACTTTGACATTCAAAAAACTCTTGAAAAAGTGTACGAGATACTCACGGATTTTCGTGACTCTTTCTATGATGATAATACATGATAGTAGGAATTAAAAACCTTTTAATTTATTCGGACTAAATTAGTTTTAGAAATATAACCTGTACAAGTAATATGAATGACGTAATAGAGGTTTCTCACAAATGGCATTTAAAATATTGAAATATAGGGAGGAAACAGCTAACCAAAAAAAGACAACCGTAATAAATTCAATGACGTAAAACATCCACTCAGTCATAATAACATGAAATAATTCTGTGAAACTGATAATCCAAAAAAAAATTGAAAAGTGAAAAACCTGACTAGAGAATTCCCAGGTTTGCCATCCGTGCATCCTAAATGTGTGTCCCTAGTAGGAATATTTCCGTTGAGTTTTGTTAAAGACAGGTCCGCCGCGTGTAGGCACTCGACGATCTTGCCAGTATAGAGGCTATTGTTTTCGCTTTATACCGGCCTGGGAAAGATAAATATTATTATTTATCCCGCCGCATTAACATCTTCCAACAGAAATTTTGGCCAAGTCCCTTGGACCCACCCAACCCAAACCAAATTAATATAATCAAACAAAACCCAACCCAAACTAATTGAACATAACCCAACATAACCGAATATAACTTAGTCTGAGCGGGCATTACCAAACGAAGTCCAATCAGCATAATCAGACTTAATCAATGAAACGTAATTGAACAAAATCTACCCACATATTACCTAACTTTGAAAAGAAAAATCCATAAAGAATTTTCTCGACCTAAACGAACCTAACCTAACCGGCAGAGCTCATGGCCTGTGTGTACATAATCAAGCCTAAAAAACATAACTTAATCCAAACCAACATAGCTTCAGAGCCTAACCTGGATTTATCCTAGCGCAGCCTAACCTAAAATAGACCAACCAACCTTGAAATACCAAACCTTTTTGTTCATTTTTGGTATCGACAGTATAATTATTCATCCGAAATTTCATGCTGAAACTCGGCCACTCCAGGATAAACTTGTCCCGCCATTTTACAAAATTCGATCACTGGGTCGAGTTTAAGTTCTTTACATCGCTTGAAAAACATATATCTTGCAAGATTTCCAGCAATATTTGTTTTCTTGCGGCCCGAAGACATAGAATCTTTAGCAGCTCTCCAAGATGACTCTATGGAATTGGTATGGGCACCAGCATCAGGATCTACAAAGTTGATACTGTGATTTACTTTCAAATGTTGATAACCTCTCGAATTTAAACAATCATATGCCTTCCAGATATCTGACATAATGGTTGTCCCGGGTAAATGAAAAAAACCTGAAATCAACTGGAACCATAAAAACCCTTCCAGTGCCGCGTTCGTAGCCACCGAAAACCCATTGCCCTTCCACAAGTCGTCCTCTATGATATTTCCGCTTACCAAATTTCGATTCATCAATCTCCACAATTTTGTCTTTCCCGCCAAGTTTTATGGGGCGATTAAAAAAAAAACGCGAAAACTACCTCGCGGTTGAATGAAGCCCAATCAACAGCTGTTCTTGATGAAATCTCCAATTCTTCAGCAGCCACAATAAGAGAAACTTTCTTGACCCAGAAATTAACAAAACCAAGAATTTTAAATATAGATAAATGCGACCGTTCAGAAAAAGTTCCTTTGCGGAGTTCCTGTTTGTGGTTACACTTAACCCGTTTACATTTGGCGTATTTTTGTAATACACCACCGCAAACCCAACGCATACCATCGATCCTGAAGGAAGAAAGAAATCGAATAAAGAAGCGTACAAATTCATTGCGCTTGACTTACCTGTCGCAAGACTTGTACAGATTCATATCATTCCCACACATCAAACATTTAACACTATTTGGAATCAATGTCCACTCTTGTAACTTTTCCAACAAAAGGTCTTCATCCTCACATAGATCACGAATATACATTAAGTTGATATTAGGCATTTTCGATAAAAAATTGCTCTCACTGATGAAATTTCAAATAAGAGTAATATTGACAGATAAACAAGCGTAACTAGGCATCAACAATTCAACAAATGAGCAGATTGCTGTTAAAGAAAAATGTAAAATATGACATCCTACATCTTTGACAGGCTATATCTCGAAAACTAATCGAGACCGAATAAAAATAAAAACTTCTGGATTCCTCGCACCATGTAGTATCATCCCAGAAAAAAATCTCGAAAATCCGTTAGTATCCACATCAGAATTGAGCTTATGTTATTTTCAAATATCCAAAATATCCATTGGAAATATCAAAATGTTTACTTGAAAAAATTCACCATTGACACTGACAACAGTGACTGTCATAGTGACAACATTTTACCGATAACGCACGTGATGTAAAGCAAAGTTGCCAAACTGTTAATTAGGACAATTTCGTATTCGAATTGCGATCAAAACCTAAACTAACCTAGCATCATTTGAATGACGTTTGATTATTGAGATATATCAAAATCAAACCTAACTAATCTAGCATCACTTGAATTAAATCTGGTAAGATAAATGAAAGTAAACCTTACTAACCTAGCATCACTTGAATAACGTCTGATTATTGAGAAATATCAAAGAATGAGACCGAATGCAATTATGGTACAAATCAAAAATTTTCAGTAGTCAACATTTTTCGATTTTTTTGAGAATTGAATATTATACCATTTCGAAAAACCAGCTCCTACGAAATATTTCAGAAATCTCGGTGGTGCGTCATAATATTCGTTTATAACAGTTGTCGATTATTTTCAACAACCAATACAATTTTATCATCTCATATATTATATAAAATAAAACTGATTATGATCCAAAATGTGCAATCATGTGAAAGAGTAAGTCAAACCTAACTCAACACAGAACCTATACTCAACAAAATGTTATTAAACTACTTCCATAACATCAATCATAGTCGTTTCCGTCTTCTTGCATCAAGATATCTTCAATCGCATCAGACGAATGCAAAGAAACATCTTCAGAATCATAGTTGTTCGGATTATACAATTTACCCGCTAACTTTAGGAATTCTCCCATTTTGTCGAGATTTTGAATTCTGTATTTTTTCAGAAACATTTATTTTCCCAAGTTTCCTTGTATATGTTTTTTTTTTCGTCCATACGAGGAATTCACCGCTTTGGCGTCTCTCCAAGAAGACTCGATTGAATTTGTATGTGTACCAGTTATTGGATCTTCGAAAGTTATAAAATGATCTACAGTGAGATGTTGGGAACCCTCCTTTGACAAACAATCGTAGGCTTTCAAACAATCAGAATAAATTGTTGTACCATCCTCAATCCACTCTTTTATTCTAGGTAATAGAGTTTCTGCATCTCTTCGTTCGACTGGCACCATAAAAACCCTCCCAGTTTCTCGCTCGAATTCACCGAACACCCATTGCCCCTCAATTCGATGACCACGATGGTGTTTTCGTTTTCCGAATTTACTTTCATCGATCTCAACAATTTTACCTGGACCACCAAGTTTTTCGGGCTTTGTATAAAATGCCTCCAATCACTCCCTTACAGAAGCTCGCCCGGCCAACCGCTGTCTTTTTTGAGATCTTAACACTTGTTCACCAAACAAATGTAAAGAAGCGTTTGCCACCCATAAATTAGTAAAAATTAGTACTTGCAGATTAGTCATTTTGGTCTTTGCAAAAAATGTTCCTGCGCGTAGTGTTTTTGTATTCCCACATGGAACTCGTTTCTGTTTTCTGACAGGTTTATTTCGGCAAGTCCATCTCCAGCCATCAGTCCTTGAAAATCATATCATGATTATAGGTATATATTAAAAAATGTAAATAATGTTCAAACTTACAGCTTATCCAATCCATCTTGGCACAGAACTAATAACCTATATGCCCAGCAATCTCTGTGAAGTATACTTTATTCCAAAACTACCCTTTATATGTGTTCAATGTGTTGAAATCTATGCCTAGAAGGTATTTCTTCTTTCGTCATGGTCTACACAACCAGTGTGCAACTGGAAAAGTATCGGAGTTTGTGCCAAGATGGATTGGATAAGCTGTACCTGTGATCATCTTCAACGAGCGTCAAATATCCACCACATTTTGAACATACATACTCACCCTCTTTGGGAATCAGCCCTCAACCTCTCAAATGAGTAACTAGTTGTCCTTCATTTTCACAAATTTCAGCCAAATCAAGAATTTTCACTGTTTAGATTTCAAGATAAGCGTCTTTCCCACACAACATCCATGAGATATCCATTATGGACATTCATAAGATTTCCTTCATGGAAACCCATAAGATATCCATTATGGATATCTACAAGATATACTTCATGGACAGCCATTAGATATCCATCAAGAACGTTCATAAGATATCGTTCTTAATCCTACCTAATTATTTGTGCAATTCGTTACAGAGAAACCAACCTAGCTTGAGACGTGAAAAAGTGCTGCACACTTCTTGGACAACGGATTATAGTCAGTAATATATCCTGTGATAAGGCACTCAACGTGACCGTATGTGCAATTTAAAATGTTCTGCTAGATTGGTTTCTCTGTATTTTAAAAAATTTAGACAAGCTAAGATAAACTGTAGAGTGGTAGACGAATGATTAAAAAACTTATGTCGTTAATAAGAATTTTTTATTTTTTTTCATTACTTTTCAAACAAAATACTTGAAATAGTTAAAATTTTAAAAATAGTTTGCCAAGAATTAATTCTCAACAGAAAAGTTATTGATGAATTTAAATAGTTCCCAATTTGAATAACATTTAGTATATAGTATTTCAATTTCAAAATCACATTATTTTGAGGTATAACAAATCAGTGGCCATTTACAACTATTAAATGTTACACTTAACATATTTTTATTCCAACAGGCAACTGAAATAGGATACATTTGAGAACAACTCTTTTTTCATATTTTTATTCCGATAGGGATCAACATGGTTTATCCGATAAATTTTTTTTGAAAAAAAAAAAACTAAAAACTTTCTGTTTTTATAATAGAACCAGTGAGTAAAAACTTAAATGGACACTTGAGAAATGAAAAACTATTAAAATAACATTAAATAAGGAAAACTGCAAGGGATGTTTTTGGCGTATATTTTCAAACAGCGCAGTCTATGCATACCCTTTTCGTACATTCCATACAAATAGGAATTTTGCATATAATGCAACAATGGGATGTCTTTCTTCTTTTACTTGATGGACATCTTTGACATGCCTTCCTGGTGTTGAATGTATCTTCAGAAGTGCTACATTCTTTCTTTATTTGTAATATTCTTCTGATGTTCATTCTGACTTCACGAGTAATGCGAAGATTCTGTGACCTTCGTTTCATTTCAGGTTCTACTTATGTCATTGCTTTTTTTTTATGAAATTATATCTGCTAATCGTGGGATTATCCCTATAACACTGATACAAGATATAGGAATTGACAGAAGAAATATTCAATATTCTGAAAAAGATCGACATTGGCCATCGTCTGGTTCTTCTACCCGATGAATAAACACTACATTTTTCATCAAGGCTATCTACGCCACCTTTCGTATTATTATAATACGAAATCACCTCAGGTTTACCATCATCATTTTTATCTTCTATGTGGTGAACAGAAGAAAGAAGTATGACGGCTTTATTTTTTTTCGTCACATATGATAACATCGTCATATTATTGGTGTATCCATATAAAGATGATCCTACCTCCCTTGTTCGTTCTGGAAAAAACTCTGCAGGAATTTCCTTCTTATTTTTCTTCAGAGTCCCCACATATGTGAGTTTTACTTGCTTCAAAGCATCTATTAATTCCACAGAAGAAAACCAATTGTCGGCAGTTATATTCCTATTTGTACCAAAAATCGGCTTGGCAAGCCTAAGTACGGACTGAGTTGGTTTAGAAAAATGTTTTATTTCGTTTGGCAAGTCATATCCGTCCGAGCTTTTACAGCTATAAATATATGCATTCAACAAATATCCGGTTTTGGCATCGGTTAATGCCATTATTTTGATGCCGTACTTACTAGGCTTCTTAGGCATATACATCTTGAATTTAGAACGACCTCTAAATGAGACCAGCATCTCATCTACACATGCACAATTACCTATTATGTAAACATTCTGGCAATTACGAATGAAAGCTGTAAAAATGTCTGCAATCGGAGCAAGAATGTCTTGATTTCTTCGTTCAACTCTAGTTTCAGAATCATCAAAGCGTAGTGCTGAAAGAATGACTGCGAATCGGTTTGCGTTTGTGGCGCACCTAAATATGTCACGACCTGTTTCATCAGTAGCGAAATAGACCGTAAATCTTCATGATTAGACTTGAAGATTGAAGTAAACAACAACAAACCCATACAAGCTTGAAGTTCTGTGATATCCAAATCACGAAGATCACTCGAGGATTCATTTTTGTACTTCAATCTCAATCAAAGAACAGCTGAGAAGGTACTGTAGCTCATAGGCACCTAGATAGCGTAGGTCGGAAAAAATCAGTATTTCGAAACCTGGACTGCGTCAATTTGACCCCGCGTCAGTGGTTACGGGTTATAAAACGAACATTAGATGAAGAAAATATATTTAGGAGTAACAAACATGAACAAAATAAAACTGATATTCTATGGGAAATAAAAATAATATTCTTATCTTAATAACAAAAATATTTTGATTTCATGAATCAGTCAGTGAAAAAACAACTGACTTTTTGTCTCTTCTGATTGGGGTGGCAACATCTTCTTATTTGCGGATATGTGCCTTTCCTTGGCTCTTCGCAGCCAAGCCTTAATTGCATCTTCTGAAGATTTTCTATTTGATATCTCACCGCAGTGCCGTATTAGTAAATGGGCTGACTGGGCTGCAGCCCAGGGGCGCACGAGCTTGGGGGGCGCTCGAGTTTGGGTTAAAAAAATGAGAAAAACGAGATTGACCTAATAAGGCGTTCAAAGCAAAGTATTTACGTACTATTTGACTATTTCAAAAGTTATTATTGAATTAATGTAATATTTACAGATTATTAACATTATCTTATTCTATACGTCGGACAAGAAGGAGAGTAGAATAGTGTAAGAGACAATGTTAAATAGTGTAAATAAATACTTGTAAATATTTTAGATTGAAGAACCTAACTAAACAAATAAAATCAATAAAATGAGGTGGGTGGGTGGTCCGCGATGTTGGAAAAATATCGACATGTTGAGCTTAGTACTGGTTCTTAGTTCTTATCTCACCAGTAAATACACGCTCAACGTGTCGGATTTCCAACTACCGGTTTCCAGTCCGGCACACGGCGGGTCCATAGGTGGTGGATAATGGAATGACTCTCTTTTGAGTTAGGGGATATTAATACCCTCCCGAACCAAAACTGGAAAACTGACAAACTTGAAAACTTTAACATTAGTAAAAACATATTGGGGGGGGGGGTTGCCTATCATTCAGCCCAGGGCGCCAAGGGTTCCTAATGCGGCCCTGTCTCACCGACTTGCGCTGCTTCTGAAATAATATAAAATATTATTTAATGAATCGCTCAGACTAATATTGTAAAGTGATATCAAGATTTTTAGATTCTTTATGATTTCAGCTAAGGTTTTCTATTTTTGGCATCTCTGTAACCTAAAAAGAAAAAACATTGTAACGGAAGAATTTAACTTTAAAAATCTATTCACAGCATCTTCAAAATGTTTCCTTTCAGACAGATATTCTTCAAGAAGTCCCAATGTTTCTTCGGAGTTGACAGGAAAATGTGCAAAAGTCAAAAAGATTGATTGTACATGACTCTTTGCTGATACAGTAGTATTAGTATTTAGATCCATTTCTATTTTTCTGACATCATCCAGTGATTCAGTGAGTAAGTATCGAGTTAACACTTGTTGTTTGACCAAGTTTTTCAGGGTGTTACCTGTGAAATGTCAGAATAAAAAAAATATTTTGAGATATATTGAATTTTCAAGTTTTCAAGACTTTTTTGATAATCACCGATCAGAGGTATACAGCCTGCGCAAACCTGTGAGTCAGCTCCAGTTAAACCAGGAGTAGTAAAATATCAGTAGTGGCGTCAAAATATGCATATTCAAATACTATTATAGCAAAATATCAAATTTGAAATCTGTAACTTCAAACTTCATCTGAAAATGAAAAATGCTTACTGCTATGTTGACATGTTGACATAGTAGTTTAGATTACTGCTGATTAGAGAGGTATATAGGACCCCAGGAGCTGACAAGGTTTTTTGCTAAATTAAAATGCTCTAGGCAAATACTAACATGAACTTTACATATATTATCAAAATATCCTAAGAATGACGTCAACAGGGCCATGACGTCTTTAGACGTCGTCAGCCTCCCATGAAAAAAAAGTATGCCAAGGGCTGATGACGTCTAAAGACGTCATGTGTGTATTCACTATACAAACATACCAAATAATATACATTTTGGAAAATAGTTATTGAAAAAATATTTTTCATAAAATACACATATTATTATATGTGAACAGAACGAGACTCAGATCCTTATTCTAATATTTCCTGAAAATGAATTTTCGATACTAACATCTTACATAGTATACCTTATATACTCAAAAAACAAAAATGCAACTAAAAATATGGTAAAATAAATATATAACAACAATAATTTAATTATTCATATGGAATATAGAAAAACGCGGTTCTAAACAAAGCGCTGGTGTTCCAGGACAAGCTGGGCAGTGGAAAAGTGTCTCTTTTCTTATCTTATTTTTGTTATAAATCTTCTATGTGCATGTTCCTTTCCTTCTCTGGTTTGAGGATTTTTTTGTGGAATATGCGTTGCTAGCATTTGCCTTCCCTGATTATTTCGATCTTCTGTTTCAGGTATGAATTTTTCCAACAATTGTAGTCTATAACCATATAATGAACTTCTTGGACTCACATATTTTTTATAAAATAAAAAAGAATTGATCAGGCTCATGTATATTATTTGTACACCCAGTTTCTTATACCATCGCATAGTCTTCCTCTCACATGGGTAGTATGCCATCATTTGATCTTTTCTATCAATTCCTCCCATGAAATTATTTTACTGTAAAACAGCTTCTGGCTTTTTCACTTCTTGTTGCCTCTTGTTGAAATAATCAACCAAATTATTTCTGAACTCTGTCGAGATATAAAAGACGTCTCTTTTGTCTTTCCACTTGGCAATCATCACTCCATTTGAGAAGCGGGCAATTGTCTCGCCCTTTTTTAATTTCGCCTCCTTCACATCTTTAGGGTTACTTTTCCTATCCACTCTCATTGTCCCCGTACAATAAGTTTTTCTGGTCAGCAATTGAGAAGCCAGCTTATAGGAGTTATAATAATTATCCATATACAATGAATGTCCTACATCCAATTTTTGATCCATTAGACTCAGTACTATGTTGGCGGCATGACCTTTGCCACCAAAATCAACTAAAGTACCTGTATAGACGGCAAACTTTTGAACAATGCCGTCAGGCTCGGTAAGAAGGTATAATTTGACGCCATATTTATGCCTTTTATTTTTTATGTATTGTCGGAAACTTAGCCTTCCCCGCCACTGTACCATCGATTCATCTAAAGACAGCTCATTACCTGGATAAAGATTACTCATCATCATTATCAATTGTTGTTGTTGTTCTGAAATTGTTCGTTCCGTTAACCAGCTGACGAACGTCAACCCTCAGAAGTCGAAACTTGTGCGAGCAATGGATCAACGAGGCCTTACCTTTTAACGTGCGATTACCCAGCACGGTGGCCCGGCGAGGATTCGAACCCCGGCCTTCCGCTTTATAGGCAGATATGCTAACCACTACACTACCGAGACTACAATGAGATCTTATATAACCTATCAGTAGGTTTTTCCTGACCAGGTAAAGCATTTCTTGAAAAATGCAGACATCTGAAAATTAGCATGAATCGATCTCTACTCATGTAATTTTTGAAAGCAGGTAAATTGAACAACCGATGAGTCTTCCAATAGTCTTGAAGTCTATTCAACTTGATTGTGCCTGAATGAAGTAATAATCCTATGAATATTTTAAGTTTTTCCACAGTAACATCCTTCCAGGCCGTTATGCGTGATCTTTCTTTCGTTCCACCCGAAAGAAAAACTTCTTCGGCATAAATATTGGTTTCTTCAGCAAGAAGTTCGTCAGTAACCAACAGGTTGAAAAAATCTAGTGGCGTGTTTCCTAAAAATGAAACATTATTTCAGGAAAAAATCACCTAGCGTTCTTCGATTTTTGTGAGGAGAAATATGCATAATTTACTACACAATGCAATATATTTACTTCACAAAATTAGAACTCACCATCAGGTTGAATCAAGAGCTCTCGTTGCTTAGAAAACGGTATTACTGTTGGAATATCTTCTACAGAGTCACATATCACAGTAGGTAAGGGCCCCTGAGGAGGTGGTCTCTCATCTGGTGGAAAATCTAAGGCACTACTAGTAGTAGGATTATCACCGGTACAAATATCCTCCGGTTCTTCATCGTCACTGTTCTCGAACTCTGAGTCTCTGCATAGTCTGGATCCTTAATATCGTCATCCGAATCCATCAAATACTGTAATAACTGTTCTTCAGTCAACGGATATCTATCACGTACTCACGTACCGAATTCACTTTTTTGCTCATTTTTTGTTTTTTCATACCCCAAGAGCCTGGGCGACTTTCGTTCATGGTGAACTCGAACTGCGACAATGTTTCTTATATATCACGCTTATACTACAGGCTGACGACCGCACGACCACTTCTCTCACTGGCTAACAGCGTACTGAAGCAATCCCAGACAACACAAGTCAATCCATTGGACAACCAATGGACATCCATTGGATGTACGGCATTCTCCAATATATGTCCGATGGACATCCATTGGATGATACATGTCCGAAACATTGGACATACATTGGAAGTCCATTGGATACCCATCAGACATCCGATGGATTTCCATTGGAGATCCAATTTATGTCCAATCCAGTCGGAACTCTAATGGATACCCATCAAACATCCATTGGACTTTCAATGAAGATCCATTTTATGTCCATTTCAGTTGGACATCCGTTGTATAGCCATCAAACTTCCAATGGATTTCCATTAAAGATCCAATTTATGTCCACTCCAATTGGGAGTCTATCGGATGCCCATCAGACATACGATGGATTTCCATTGGACATCCAATTCATATCCATTCCAGAACTGAAAGATATATGGACAATATGTTTAAAATTTTCAGTTATGATCTTCAGAAATCATTTATACAGAATGAATATATCCATTCCAACAATATATCCACTCAATGAGTTCCTATTGGAAATATAATTTTTTTGTAGATTGGCTAGAGAAGTAGGATGTATATTGAACAAAAAATACTATTTATTAAATTTTCATTATTTAATAATTTATGATAGTTTTACAAACATATTGAAAATAAAATATATTACGAGTATTTCATACAGTTGTATGATATGAATAGAAAAACAAACGAATTTTACAAAGAGGAATATGAAATAAAACAAACAAAAGATTGGTACTAATCAAGATTACATGAACATAAAAAAATCATTTGGCTGTCTCAGCTCTCGATTCATAAGCGCTTCTCTCTTTGGCTCTCCTTACATATTTCTTGATGGCATCCTCCACTGATTTTCTATCAGTATATATGGACGTTTTTTCTGCTGCTTCTAAAAAAATTGAAGGTTTTATATTTATTTAATTCGTCATTATTCAAGATTGTTTCAAATAATTCTCTTAGGTTTTTCTGGGTTTATTAGCGTCCACAACCTAAAAAATGGTAGATGATACAAGTGTAGAAGGGAAACTAATTAGCCTGCCTCGAAAAGTTACTGTGTTCACCAAAAATTATTTGCTTTGCAAAGAAAATATATTCTGAATTTGACTTCCAAAAATAATTATTGAATTGAAAGGATTTGAATGAATAAATGATACCTACTTCTCTTTCAATTAACATTTCAAGAAATTGAAAAAACTACGACGAATATTTTCTTCCAAGGTTTTGAAAACGGATTGTGTCTCAGAACCGTCAACTTAAAGAGAAATATCATTTATTCAATAAAATTAATTTAATTCAGAAAATTTTTTGGTATACAAATTCAGAATATCACAAGTTACTGACGAATTGAATATATTTTCTTTGTGAAGAAAATATTTTTCGGTGAACACAGTAACTGTTCGGGGCAGACTGGTTATAGTTGCCCTTCTACACTTGTATAAATTTGTTATATTGAATCTATTATTTTTTAGGTTGTGAATGGTTTCGAACTCAGAAAAACTCAAGTGAAAAATAGACTTCTCCCACAAAAAATGGTGTTCAAACAATTGAGTGTTTGAAAAAAAGTTATTTTATTCAGAGTTGAAAAGTACTTTTAACGAACAATATTAACTGTTATAGAAATAAAGCATAAGCACATATCATACGGTGAAATTTTCTACGAACATAGGGAAATCATAAGTATCTATGAATATGAGCAATTAGGTTCAGAATAGCACTAAGGAGCTCCGGTAGCGTAGGCAGTGTAACGTCGAATATATCATCACTATTGTTGAATACATGGTATTTCCCTATATTTTGAAATCGCTTCACAGTACGGTTATATACTTCATTTCACAAAATGTCAAAATGGAAACAAAATATTGGACTCACTTAGTATGACTTGTCCAAGCTTTGTGGATATTAGTCCCTTTTTTCTTTGGTGCCATGCCAAGTGTATTGCATTAGGAGGGAGTTTTTCATAACCCAACTGAGACATCTTTTAATAAAGTCGTAGATGTCAGTTCCACCGATTTTGGACACTTCAATCACCTGAAAAAAATATTTTCAAGATTTAATTAATAATTATTCTCTAAAAACCAAGTTCATTCCATATTCTATAATGATTTAATGAATACAGGATACTGGATATATGACTTAAATTACTAGATTAAATATCTGGATCACTTGCAGCTGAACCGAATTGTTTTCCATCAGAAAGATATTTGTCAAGCTCATCGAAATCATCTACACTTGATAAGGGGAAGGAAAAATGTGAATTCAGGGTAGAATCTGGTTGAATATCTTCTATATCAATTTTCTTCAGTTGAACTGATAACTTTTTGATCTCTTCAATGGTCTCAGTTGCAACAGACATTGTCAAATTATGTTTTTTGTGATATCTCTCATCTCAGTTATTAAATTCTTCAAAGTTATGTTTAATTCTGAAAAAAGTAAATGTACAAGATGGACTTATGCCATCTTGAGGATCATTCACAGTAGCAAATGTATTTCCATTATCTAAAAAATTGTTATTAATAAACATTTTGTATCAAATAATTATCAGATGGTTGTAGTTATTATCATGATCATTACTTTTATATTTATAATTAATAAGTGTTTGCTTGCAATGGTGGTAAAACAACCTATATTTGTCCTTCGATGTGTGATTACATTGAAAACAAAAAATCTTTAATAATTTTTTGACAATGAATAAAACTGTTTCTGATTGTGTTGTATTCATTTGAATCATATATTTTAATAATCATGCCTGTACAATACTCAAACAAGAGAAGTAAGGTAGTTTTACCTCCAGAGTCATTCATGCAAGCAACCCATACTGGAATACAAGCTATTCTGAAGGTTGATTTGGAAACATACCTTTCATGCTAGAAGCTGATAATCTGATGTTCCTGGTAGGTGAGGGAACATCTGAGTTACTACCATTCTCATCGGAAGATGATGACATCAACTTCTTCCTACATCTAGATTTTCTGGTTTCACGTGATTCATCTTGGTCATTAACATCACTCGTTTCCACAGCCACTCTTGATTTTGATAGAGCTTCTTTATACGTATCTAACAAATAATTCATATGAGAATCAAATGAAATATAAAATAATTGTAACTTACCATAAGTGGCATTTCGAAATATACGAATCTCGAAGGATTCCCAGCATGAATTGGGATGCTCATGGTTCCTTATTGCCTTGTGAACTTTTTCTGAAGTGAATGACGGCCAACAGCACATATTACCAATTATCCAATTAGTGGGTACTGCCTCCACACTATTTTCCTTTAGGAAGTGGACTACTGTCCATGTGTGATCCATGGAGAAGTAAAAAAAATCTGAGAAAAATTGTACCAACAGTAAAACAGTTGAAACAAATTAGACATTTTCTCCTTGGTTTTTTGGGTTTCCAACCTACTACAATCTGAAAAAATAAGAATTAATATTGGAATCTATAAAAGTGTAAAGTGTAGAAGGGCAGATTTCAAATCTACTCTGAGTTGCTGCTGCTTAATTTGAAACAACTGTTTTTTCTGGCTAGAACAAGTCCAATTAGTGAACAACTTTTCGTATTACTTAGGTTTGCCTATAAAAAAAATTACAAGAGCTTATATATAATATATGGAATGCTTATCGTTAACGTTTCGGAAGACAAATCCGAACAAATGAGTCATTTTTTTGGTAGGCAAATGTAAGTAATACGTAAAGTTGCTGACTGATTGGATTTGTTCCAGCCAGAAAAAACAGTTGTTTCAAATTGAGCAGCAACTTCTCGGGGTAGATTTAAAATCTGCCCTTCTACACTTTACACTTGTATAGATTCCAATATTATTTCTTATTTTTTCAGATTGTGGTAGGTTAGAAACCCAAAAACGATGAAGAAAACATTTATCCACCACAAAAAATGACGTTCAAACAAAATTTGACATTATAGATAGGTACTCAATCTCGACAAAACTAATAGTAATATTATTAATTATTTATATCATCATTTGAATAAGTAAACGTTTCATCATAATAATATAAAAAATTAGTTAGTACCTACTTAGGTCATAACATTATTAATCATTTGATTATGAGGTAAATACATTTTTTTTGAACAAATTCTTTGTGTATCATGCCACAAAATTCAACATAATACATGGAGAAAAATGTTCGCTTTCAAATAACTTCAAAAAGAAGGGTGATTATTAAAAAAAATATCGATTACATCACTCACTGTATATTTTTATAAAAAACAATGATATCGAGCAAGTTTTGGTTTATATTGTGTTTGTTTGATGTAAAACTCACCATAATATTTTTTACATAAGAGGGTATTTCAAAGGTTGATGGAAAGTCTTACAGAGGTGAGAGGCGAGCACTTTTGTATTACATTAAGCCAGAGATACAGACTCTAGTATCAGAAAAAAAATCTCGGTGTCATATTATAAGTGTGGAAATGAAGAGTTTTACAAAACCACGAATTTTTGGATAACTGAAAAATAGAAAGATTTTGTACTGAGGTATGTTTAGCTTGATGCATTTCAAATAAGCTCCCTTCTCACCACTACGATTTTGCATTGACCAACGTTATTTCAAATGCAATAATGGAAAAACAACATAATTATTTTCGTAATCTAGTTTCACTAGTTTACAAGAAACAGCTTCTATCGGGAACAACTCTAGAGGTGACAAATGAGACACTGAATATATTCCTAAGTCTGAAGAGTTGCAAGGAGTTGTATAAAAATTTTCCAATTGTAAAAACTTTTGTCCTATTATCATTATTTTATTGTCGAGTACTATGAAATTCTTAATTATAACAGTATCATTTATATTAATTTCACAACAATTATTTCGTTCAGATATGCTCAAGAAGTAATTTTTGAATTGAATTTTTTTAAATTGTTTTCCATAATAATTGTTAAGTACAGGTCCTATACAATGTTCATTGGAAAGTACAGGAAACATTTCCATGTTCTGATCAACTTGATTAGTATGGTGTAGAGAGTTTAACTCATTTATCCTGAAAACAATTCGTTGCAGCGGCTTATCTCCTTTTCTTATATGTTTTTTCAAAGTTTGCATATAATTTTCGAAGGGAAATGCGCTAAAATCGTCTAAAGAACCAAATCTTCTGACATCATCACAAATATGTAACAAATTATGTACATTATGTGAGACATTTTCCTCCTCATATATAATAATGAAGGTTTCCACAAAATATATCAATAATGATTCTGCATACTCTATTTTATCACTGAAAGTCTCATCAGCCAAAATAAGCATCGAAACATGTAGAGTTAGAAAATGTTTATATTTAGTTGTTTTACTCAAAACAGATTTTAGCACTACCATGCCAGTATAAAAGAGAAATTGTCGAAATTCTGTGGCCTTCCATCTTTTAGCTTCACTCAAAGATCTTGGTTTACGATTGAATTCTCCAGGTATATTAGGTACTTGGTTTAGTAAGTTATGTGATATATTAGTTATTTCTGAGAATGACAGTTTATGTGATGGTCTACCTCCTATCCATAAATTCACAATCAATTTTTTAACCACCCCCAAACAAATAAGATGCATATAATCTAAGGGGAAATCGTTTATCATATGAATGTTGGGCAATGTCTCTAAAAGTGATGTACCGGTATGATGATTTTCTTGTTGTTTCAGTCTGAAACTTTCATCAGTTCTTAAAACTGAATTTCTATTATTCGAGAAACAAATACGATTACTAACATAACTGCCTTCAATAGAACATTTTGAGCATGACTGGTAGCCACTATGTCCCCTACAATATTTAATGAAGGATTTTGCAGGTACATCACAAATAAATCCTTTGATTTTTATAGCATATAAGTTTCCTTTGAAATTGAAACCATTGTTTAAAATGAAGGATGCTTCCTCAATAAAATATTTTAAAAACTCATTAGCTTCGGCAGGCTTCTCTGTACCATGATATATACCTATTGCACAAACTGTATTTCTATTTTTAAATGAATTACACAAAATTGGGTAGAATTGACTCCCAGAGCTTTTGCTTATGGGCAAACCATCAATATTAATATTAACTTCTACAATATTAGATTCAAAAACTATTCCTTCAGAGACCTGATGCATCAATGTTTCTAAACAATTTCCAAAGCCGAAATGGTGATACTGACCGGGTTCTACTACCACTAGTTTATTCTCCCTGGGGGTTTTCAGTAAGGTTCGAGAGTCAATAGGTAGAGATGTATGTGAGGGTTTTAGAATAACTAATAAATCAGAAAGGGCAGAATGAGTAATGTTATGTTTGCAAGCCCAATTTGCAAGTAGAACTTTGATATCATTTTCTAGCTGGGCTTCATTACCAGTTTGTATAGTATTTTTCCAGGTATTTTCCAAGTATTCTACTTCAAATTCATTTACACTATCATCTTGATCGTCATAAAAAAAATTAGGCTCATGTTCGTCTTCAGTTTCGGTAATTAATTCAGATTGAGATTTTTCATTATCACTACAGTCACTATCTTTGTCACAACCGGAAACATTGCTGGCTCCGGACTAAGATGAATTTGATGAAATATCCAGAGAAGCTCCCTCTCGACTATTTCTCTTGCCATTTCTAATAAACCGCTCGTAATGTTTATCAATAATTTTGAATTTTTGTTTACAATGATCCATAATACAAATCAAAACACAAATATTTTCATGGGTAAGAAAAAAAATGGTAGGAAATAGGTACTCAACCAAATTTGACCGTGTTGAGACCTCACAGCACACACTGTTTACTTCCAGAACACCAACACCAAGTATTATGACTGTATATCCACCTTGATCACAGAGACACAATAAAACTACATCAGCTTTTTATGCTGTGATTGCTGTACCTTATTGATACTAACTCGCAACAGTAAATATTTCTCAAAAGGGCTTGTGAAATTCGATTTTGATTCTGAACAATATCAATACCGGTGAGTAAAATCTAAATTCAAATAATCAAAATGGCGTATGACGTTCCCCAGAACCCAGAACAAAATACGAGAGGTTAAACAGCCCAGTCCGTATCAACAATCAATTTCGAGCGAATAACCAGACTCTTTACGGTATTTACCGCGGTTATGCACGATTTCTGAGAAGGGGAAATATTTAATGACGTCAAAGTTCATTACCAAAAAGGATCGCTCGAATGAATTGGTTTTTATGGCGGTTATCTCAGTTGCGGTTTTGTTTATCAATCTAACCCTAACCTAACTTTTAGTAATTTGTTGTGTTTTTTGGACGATATTCTTCTTAGATTTCACACTATATTCAGAACTTGGAACGTTTGAAAAATGGATTTGAGACTTTTGAGTGACAACAGAAAATTGCTCATTTTATGTGCCCAAGTAATTTTTAATAAAAATAAATATATATTTCTTCATGATTTTCTTAGTAAAAGAGACTACCCCAATTATCTGCTCTACAGTTGTTGGTCTTATATGTGTGATATGACTCCAAAAATATTTGGGACCGAGGAATGGCTGGTAAACCTCACCAACCTACAATTTTTCCATTTATTTAGGATGAGTAAAGACAGTTTTGAGAGATTCATAAATGTTGTTGGTGATGCTGATAAAACAAAAATTTTATGCAGACCCTATACTGGTGGGCACTACCCAATTGGCCTTACTGGAAATATCTTGGTATTTTTGTGGTACATGGCCACTCAAGATACCCTTTTAAGCATTGGCACCAGATTCAGAATTGCTCCATCTACTGTTATGACCATTATCAACCGAATGTTATTCATTACTTTAGTGTTAAAGAAACAGTTTATTCGATTTCCAAATGGGCAAGAAGAGCTTCAGGTTGTATCGGAAGGTTTTAAGAACTATCCAGGTAACTGCATACTTCGGTTAGTGAATAAAAATACCTTTTATACCGCAATCTACATATATTATGAAATTTCCTGCAAACTACAGAGGCAATCTGCTTGGTTACAAAATTATACTTTTTATATTTGAGGGGTTTATTTTATTTTTTTATTTTACAAAAATAGGTTGCCTAACAGATTTGAAATCCTATAAGAAGGCAACGCAAAAGAATCAGTGTAATATTGAATATTCGAGTAAACTAAATATAAACTTAACTAAACTAAATATAACTTAACCTAAATATCCACGGATAATGAATATCCGAATTATCAATGTATTGGTGTGATATTAATATTTGAGCAGTGTGATGAGTATACGATTAGTTGATAAAATCGGAAATTCATAAATATATAAATAAAGTGTATTCAAAATTTACTTAGAGTCTAATCTTGTAGTAAAATCAATTATTATATATACGGCTTTTTAACCTAAATTTAAATGATCTGAAGCTTAGACGATATATATCAATCTCATATTCATTTGAGACAGAAATGTTATTATAGGAGAGGGCACATCTACTCAAGGGTGCGTTTTGCATATAATTCGATCTGTAATTATTTGTGACAAAAATATTCCTACTGCGGTAAGAGTGTGGATTGCAATTTAGGTTAAAGAATTGAAGGCAGTATTCAGAATCCACCAAGTTATTAAATATTTTGAATACAAAACAGATATCGAAATATATTCTACGGTCAGCTAATGAAGATAGATTGTAGAATTTAAGATTGGATGTATAGGAAAATTGATGGCGATGCCGGTTGAACTTATAGTTGATAAAATTAATCAACTTTTTCTGAACTCGCTCAATGCGTTTAGTATACTTCAAATAAAACGGATTCCATATTACCGTGGAGAATTAAATAATTGGTCTGACTATAGTGTTGAATAATTGAATGATAGAGGTGATGTTTTTGAATTCCTTTGTTGTCCTAAAAATGAAGCCCATATTTCTCATAGCTTTGCGAGTAATATACTCTATATGTTCATCAAAAGTTAACTTCGAGTCCATTAAAATACCGAGATCTTTAATAGTTCTGGTTGTCTCGATTTTAACCTCGTTCAAATATAGCTCATTATGTACTGGAGACAAAGACCGTGAAAAAATTATTGTATTACATTTCGTAGAATTTACCAAAAATTTATGATCTTGGCAATAGTGATAAAACCGATTGAGATCGGATTGTATAAGATCATAGTCTTCCTCGGAGTTTATTCTCCTGAATATTTTCAGATCGTCTGCGTAGAGAGAGTGATTTGTGTGCTGAAAGCATTTGCCGATATCGTTCAGAAAGATACTGAAGAGAATTGGTCCAAGATGGGATCCTTGCGGCACCCCGGATGTTACTTTTATAGAGCGCGATGTCTTGTTGTTGATAGTAACGTGTTGAATTCTATCTGAAACATATGATGAAAGTATTCCCAGCAGCGACCCATGCACGCCGAAATTCTCGAGTTTCACAACGAGGGTGGGCAGATGTACCCTATCGAAGGCCTTCGAGAAGTCGGCGTACACCGCGCTGACTGATGCACCCCCATTAAAAGCTTCAAGGATATCCTGCACGTAAGGAGCCATGTTGGTTACAACAGAGCGTTTTTTGTAAAATCCATGCTGATGTTGTGAGATTTGATGTTTGGCAATAAAAAAAAGCTCTTGGGTTAATATTGCCTCAAAAAGTTTTCCAAAGTGATCCAAAAGAGAGATAGGTCGATAGTTTGCAATTTTATATTTATCCCCAGTCTTGAAAACTGGGATGATATATGCACATTTCCATTTGTTCGGAAAAGTGCCAGATTTTAAGATTTTGTTATATAAAATATGTAAGGGATTAATCAAACTCTCAGAGCAATTTTTCAAGAAAAGAGCCGGAATTCCATCTGGGCCTGGCCCTTTTTTTGGGTCTAGTGTTTGAAGGGCATTTTTGATTTGTAGACTAGAAATTTGCTCAATAATTATAGCTTTCTGATTGGGACTTGTATCTGATTGGATAGCGCAGGGGGTTGAATTGGACACATAAACACTTCCAAAGTAATCGGCAAAAAGATTACATATGCCAACACAGTCAGAAGCTTGTGCTTCATTGTGGTACATTTGTTGTGGAAGAGATTTGTTTGTTTTTTTGTTTGCAAGAAATGACCAGAAACATTTAGGATTATTTTGCAAATTTGATTCTGTTCTGTCAATATAAGCCTGATAGTCCTCTTTTACACGACGTTTCACCTCTCTACGCAGATCGGAAAATTGATTATAGTCCGAAATATTATGATATATTTTCCACTTTTTACGATATTTTTCTTTCCTCTTTAATTCCGACACTGTGGTTGGCGAAAACCATATAGGATGTTTCTTTTTATTTACAGTTTTAACGGGCACATGAGTATGAATGATTTCATCGATCACCCTATAAAAGTTATCAACGCACACATTGATATCGTTATGATGAATAATGTTATGCCAATCATGACTACTAATACTTTCGTTCATCAAAGCATAATCTGCCCGTGAAAAAAGTCGTTTAAAGTACGAGTCCTTCGAACTTATTTAACATGATTAGAGGTTATAATGGCCTCAATTGCAGGGTGTGCCAAATCTTCTTTGACAAGTGGAGAGTTGCTACGAACTATCTCTTCAATTATAAGCGAATCTGATAAAATTAAATCTAGAATTTTTTTGTTAGTGTTCCTGATATTGACAAATTGTTTTAGATTACATACATTCATGCTATCAACAAAGCATGAGCTTATGGGGCCCATAGCGTTGGAAGGTTCAAAAGTTTTGGGATCGATTCCAGATTCCACCCATTCAATATCAGGGAGGTTAAAATCTCCAACCAATATAAACTGGTGGTCTCCGTTTTCGGAAACAATTTTTTCTACATTGTTGAAAAATGATATAAAATCTTGCAATTTACTGCTAGGGGGAGCGTAAACACAGCATATAAAAATACTCTTACCTCCTTCCAATGTTATGGACACCCAGACGTGCTCAATTAAAATGTCAGGGGCGTGCCAACGGGACATGCAGCGCGAGGTTACAGCACTATTCACTGCGATCATAACACCACCACCAACCTCTTTTCCAGTGAGCGTTAAATCCTGATCTGTTCTGTAGACTTCATACAATTCATCCGGAAAGAGCTCCTTACTTGAAATACTGTCGTTCAGCCAAGCTTCAGTAATACAAATTATGTGGTAATCAAAAGAGCTAACCGATTTGAGGAACTCGTCAGTTTTGGTCCTGAGACCACGTACGTTTTGATAGAAAAACCTTAAACCCATTAGAGAATTCTTACAATATAAACAAATTTAGCACTATTATAATTATGATTCACCAAGTTTCTTCAGTGACTCCTCGCTGATAACTTGCACACTGCGACCAGTCTCAGCAATATTTGAATTTAATTTTAGCACAAAATTCTCTGGCTTTTTTGTGAAGTAATTTATTTGATGGTGACAAGTGATCACTGATGTAAATGGGATTTTTTCCAAAATCTGGGCATATCATATCTGCAGTTAGTCTTTTGCTTTTATTCGAAGTGGATACGGCATTCATGAATTGTTTTTTGGTATTAATTTTAGTGAAGGATACAATTATAGCTTTGGGGTCCGCCTGTGACTCTCTCTTACTGGAATTAGGAAAAGGAAACACTCTATGAAGTGCTTCAATCTCATCTGGATTTAATTGGAAATCTACTAGCTCGGAAATCTTTTGAATCAATGTAATAAGATTTTCACCTTTTTTTCGTTAATACCCCTTATTTCGACGTTTCTGACCCGCCCTTGTTGCTGAAGATAATCTACAGAAGAGCGGAGTTGCATATTTTCTCGCTATTTTTCCCTTCAGCTTCTCCATTACCGGCTCATTTTTCCATTCGATGCAATTAGGGCATTTCCATACGAAACCGCTGTTGGCTGGAAGTTCTGCTAGATTTGGCGGAAGTTTTAAACATTTGAAATGGAATTCCTTTTCGCACGACCCACGGCACTGAGTACCCGGATTCGACCTGGTGACGGAAGATAAACATATCGCACATTGACCAGGCATCTCCGAGAAAAAGTGTCCAGGACACTTTTTATCTACCTTCTTTTATTAATTTTGTACAACTGCTGCACGATTATGAAGCAAATTATGCACTTTGGGTACACTAATTTGACTATAATTTGGTGTCAGTTCGAAGCCCAAACTATTAGGTAGAGAATGGTACCACTCACGTGTTGAAATTTACAGAAAGAACTAACGAAAATCAGATATTTAACGGAGCAATTTTAAACGTGTTTACTCGAAAACTACTCGAAACGAAGACCGAAACGAGGGTTGATACTACATATATTTTTATATCTATGTTTAAGCCAGTGTGTTGGTAATCTTTTACAGAATTAAACTTTGAAAGTCATTCATTTTAACCAAGTTTTTGTGACATTCATAATTTTCTCCCAAAACCTTCCATATGTAAATTTTTTTTATCACATTTATACCAGAATGTATAATTATTGCCCAATAGGTATACTTATTTAATAAATAAATAAATTGTTGGGTCATTATGAGGTAAAAAATCTATGTAGGTACCTCTTAAATTTTAGGAGTTGTAGGAGCAATAGATGGTACCCACATATTTTTAAAAGTAGAAAAGGACCAGCAAGACAGCTATATTGATAGGTATCGGCGAAACTCCATTAACCTAATGGCTATATGTGATGCAAAGACACTGTTCACATATGTTTTCGTTGGATTTCCAGGATCGGCACATGATTCCAGGGTACTTAGTACAGTTTTCCCTATCTAAATCAAACTTATCAGAATTTACTACATAATTACCCAGAGAAATGCCTTTGTTTTTGGTTGAGGTAACTATAGGGTTAGAGTTGCTAGTGTTGCCACTTGCCACCCTTCCTATATTGAATGTGTTATATTTTATTAATTAGTTCTTCAAATTTAAAAAATTTAAATTTTAGGTATTTGAAAATTCAATTTTCTACAGAAACATAGAGAGGTTGGGTCCTCAACATTATTTCAAAGATCTGAGCAAATACCACTTGATTGGAGACAGTGCATTTGCATTAAAAACATGGTTGATAACTCCTTACCGAGGGGATAATTTGACACGCATACAAAGACACCATAATTATCGCCTAAGCTCTGAGCGTGTAAAAATAGAACACTTTTGGAGCTTACAAGGGAAGGTTGAGAAGAGTCCAATTTATTAATACTTATCATGTTTATAAAGCAATTGAAATTGCCACTTCAGCATGTGTGCTTCACAATTTCTGTCTTCTTAATGGTGACTTTTGGGAAGAAACATTTGTGGATCCCGATGAGACACCTAACATGGGTGATCAAAATTATGGACGAGGTGACATGGAAGCAAAGCTGAAGAGGGACAGAATTGCAAGAGAACTAATACATAATAACTAATTTTTGTCTTTAATCTTAAGTACACTACCCCCAAAAATTGTGGAATATGTTAGAATTTAGGTAAAGTTTGAAGGGTCATAATTTTGGTAATGCATAATCCGATTTTCGAACACTTTTTTTCTTGTGTAGGTGATTTCTCCTTCTAACATCTAGTCTAAAGCAAGTTTCTTACTAGTTGTTGGTATACAGAGAAAATCAAGTAGTACGCGATCCTGTCATTTTGCCTACATTTCAAATGATTCTGTGGAAAGCAGGAAGTCAGTTTTTTAAGTTTTTCTAATTCCTCCAGGTGTGGTGTCATTAAATGTCTCCACTGCCAAAAGAATTTGTAAGTAACTGTAAATAAAAATATACCAGGTAATTGAAAAAATGATGAACACCTCTCAACAACAAAATCATGATTTCGAGTGACAAATTTTTCATCACAGGGGTAATTTGTTGTGTTTCCAATCAGGAAAATTTTCATTGTTGCCAAATTTCTCATTTTTCCTTTAAAAATATCAGTATACAGGATTTTTATTAAACAGACGGCAAAATTCAAGCAGGTGATTCCTGAGATGATTCTAAGAAAAAAAGTTCCCTTAAACATGGGTCTGGAAGGAAAAGCTTCGTTGAGAAGATACAGGGTGTTGAAATTTTATTATTTTTCTAGTTTTCTTCAAATAACTCCTAAAATTTCAGAGATATCAATTTTAAATTTCAAACGGTTATTGCTCTTCAAGAGATCATAATTTTGAGTATTTGAGTGATATTTAGTCTCTACAGAGTGACACAACTGGTCTTTAGCAAACAAGTATTTGGATTCCTCGTTGGATTTAGAAACGTTTTTGTTTCTTGCAATTTGTTCGAAAAATACATAGGTTACGAGATAAATGCGAAAATGTAATAGAAAACGCGGTCATTTATCCCTAATGATTTCTTAATGCAGCAAAATGATTATGTATGATCAAATTTTCGCATTTATCTTGAAATCTGTGCATTTTTTGAACAAACTTCGAGAAACAAAGAAGCTTCTAAATCCAAATACTTGATTGCTAAAGACCAGTGGTGACCCATAAAAAAGTTCGGGGGGGATAAGGAGAGCCTGACCCCTGGAAATGTATCACCCTGTAGATACTAAATACCACTTGAACACTTAAAAAATATTGACCTCTTGAAGAGTAATAAGCACTTCAAATTTGAAATCAATATCTCTAAAATTGTAGGAGTTATTCGAAACTAATAAAATTTCAACACCTTGTATCTTCTAAATGAAACGTTTCCGGACCCATGCTTATAGCAACTTTCATTCTTACAATCCTCTCAGGAATCACCTCCTGAAATATTGCCACCTGTTTAATAAACACCCTGTATACTTATATTTTTAAAGAAAAAATGAAGAATTTGGCAACAATGAAAATTTTGCTGTAAGGAAACTAAACAAATTACCCCTCTGATAGAAAAATTGTCATAATTTTGTTGTTGTTGAGGTGTTCTTCATTTTTTCAATTACCTGGTATATTTTTATTAACAGATACCAAAACAAACAAATTCTTCTGGCAGTGGAGACATTTGATTACACCACACCTGGGGGAATTTAAAAAAAATTAAAAAACTCACTTCCTGCTTTCCACAGAATCATTTGACATTTTTTCCACCGCTCTATTGAATGGTACCATCGATTTTTACCGAGAGCTACACACAAAAAAGTCAGTGTTTTAACTTTTTCTTAAGAAGACAGAAAGGCCCTAAATTAACAAAAAAAATCGCTGATACACGTCAATTGAGAAGTAGATTGAAGTTTTAATTTGTAGCATTAGTTTTTTGATAGTTCGCATATGATTAAAATTTTTCATAAAATTCTAGCGTCCGAATATTTAGATGTTAGGGCTCGTACAATAAAATGAAATGAATGATGAAGCCTGAAAAAAAATGAAACATAGATGTCCACAGAAAATAACCAACCGCCAAATTGTACTTACCCATAAATCTCTTTGTTATTTTTATCCCGTTAATACTTCAACAAAAAATTAGATTTAGGATGAAAGTTTAAGTTAAATGTCTTCATATCAAGTTTTGATTTACCCTTCTTAAATATTAGTTAATTTTTAAGTGTCCTTTGATAACCACATTATGGTATTATTTCAATCCTTAGAAAAAAACGTTACTTTGAATACTTCTTTTAAAAAATACCTAATAAAAATTACATAAACCATGATTGCATTTTATTTATTGTGAAAATCACTGACAAGGATGGAGCAAAATGGTATAGTAAACTACTTATATCAAGAAACCAGGCAAATATTTTAAAACAATTTTATTTGCTGGTAACTACAAACTAATAAATTACCAGATCATCAAATACACTTCCTGTAATAGGTCTTTTATTCTTAGTCATCTGAATCACTATCTTCCCTCTTCCTTCTATTTGATAAAAACGCTCTTTCAATGACATCTATAAGTCTGTCTACTCGCTTTTCAGATTTTGTTAGATGAGATTTTATGAAATCAAATTCTTGGCTCCTGCCAGCCCTATCTTTTTCAATTTCTTTGATTAATTCATCGTGTCTGGAAGGAGTTACTTTTCTGCTGCTTATTTTAAATCTTTCACTGAAATCTTTCGATGTTGTTGGAGTGTTATTTGCCTTATCATCCTCGTTTTTTTTTTGTTGTAGATGCTGTTTGCTTGTGGAAGGTCTACTGTGTTCATCCTCTGTTTTGCTGTCAGAATTATTGGACTGTTCTATATCTTTATTAAGAATCCCCGCATTGTCTGAAATACTTTGCTGAGTTGATTCCATTGAATCTCCCAGGTTTATTGGATTTATTTTATGCTTTCCTCCTAAATGAATATGGAATAAAAAATAAATAAACTGCTCAAAAATTGCTAGTTATTATCAAAGAAATATTCCTCAGTTGACGTGCTGTGGCAATTTTTTCCATAAAATTTCATAGTGCTATTTTGAAACGTTTGAAAAAAAACTTTTTCCTATGTGGTTGTATGTGAAAATGGCTGGAGCATTCAAAAGAGCTCTGAAAATTACCCCATTCCTGAAAATTGCTCAACAAGTGAACAAAGTATAGTCTAGAAATAAAATTTTGAATTCGGCAAAGAAGATCAATTTTTGCAAAGATCATCAAAAAATAATGAGAAATGGGCCATTGTGAGCACTTTTAAAATTTTATTCCTAGACCATTCTTGGTTCAATTGTTGGGTAATTTTCAGGAAGGAGGTAATTTTCATCACTCTCTCGAATGATACTAGCTATTTTCAACTACAACTACCAAAAACTACACAGAAAAACGATTTTTTCGAACGTTTCAGAATGGCACTATAAAATTTTATGAAAAAAATCGCCAAAGCATGGCAACTGAGAAATGGATTGAAAATTTCAAATGCACTATCAGTTCTTCGATAATTGGAGCAGGGCCGCAGGGTAAAATATTATTACAACTTTAGGTTGATCCTTAGCATTATAATATGTTTAAACAATTTAATCCAAATACAGAGAGCACACCCATAGGCAGTACTTTGTAAATCATATCAAATCAAAACATGCTTTACTGTCAAAAGAAATAAAAATAGCCTTTTAAATCAAAGCAATTGACACTTATCTTCACATGGACCCTAGCTGTATGAAGTTTAATTGAATCTTAACTTTAGTAAAAACAAATGTCAAGAATTCTAAAAAATACTGCAATCTGAGTCAATACTCTGTCTGCGTATCAAATTTGAAGTCAATAGCTTAAGGCGCCTTCAACAGTTATTGCAGAAACAGACAGACACAGAAAGACAGACATTTTTTGATCGACAAATTGTAATTTTTACGCATTTCAGATTTTGATTTAATTAAACCAGATTTTTTTTAAATCTTTTACTGATACTACACTTCATCACTTCGTAAAAAAATAAATATACGCCTACCTAATATTGAGTGGATTTCATCCATAAATAAAGGAATATCATCATTCCGTTCACTTCCTGTTGTGTTTTGATGTTTAATATATTGCAAATGAGCCTTTTGCAAATTTGCAAATTTTTGGCGAAATTTTTCTCCCCCTTTGTCACCAAGAAAAAACCTTTTTCTATCAATTTTTGGGCGATATCATTCCACAGTTTACTTTTTCTAGTTTTTTTGTCATCAAAAAGACTACTTAATGTTTGTCTTTCGGCAAGTAAAAGTGCTGTAGCTTCATTGTCACGGTCATTGGGTTTCTTTCTGGTCCATATTTCTTCGCAGGGAGCAGGTGACTGCTCTTGGGCAACCTCCTCGGTGTTCTCATCAACATGTGGTTGATTTTGGAAACTTACGTTATGTTCATTTTCTATAGCAGGCAATTCAGTACCTCTATTGAATTGATACTCCATGAATTGCCTAGCTGCATCAATATCTAAAAGAAAGTGTAAAGTTGTACGCTCAAAATAATTGTTTACCTTGCGGTTAACTTATACTTTCTGACTTAGTTTACATTCACAATATCAAAACAGATTTTACTGAAAATAAAATATCAAACATAAAGCGTTCATTCACTCTATAGAGAGTCTCAAAAATTATCAAAAAAACATTACTTTGTTTTCAGCCCTGTATATGACATTGGGACTATTTGTTCAAAATTAGAAATAGGTCTACCCTGATCTTAAGGAATAAGGCTACATTTTGAAAAAAAATATCAAAATTGAGTGTAGGGTTCAAGAGAAAGTTATAGATACTACACAGACCTATATCCTTATTAAACTTTTCTTGTAGTCATGATCAGAATAGAAGTCGAAAGCATTTCGAAACTACTAAACTTACCATTTAAAAGTGGATAGCTTTAACGAACAGAGAACCAAGCGCCAAAATATAATATGCGAGAATTTGGTATGAATAGAATTGAGGCCTGAATTGTGAATTTATCAGCTGCTGTCAACGACTTTTGCTAATTTTATCACGCTGTGGTATCGAACATATTACCATCCTCGTATCTAAGCATCTTATTTTCCAAAAAAGAAAAATTTGAGATGTGGATCTTTTTTAAAAACCAAAAATATTGGGGTCGATAGTCTGAACAGATAGAACCAGCTTACTTGGTTCCTTATAAAATACTTTATTTTGAGCATTTGGCTGAATGGAATACAATACAAATCAATATACCAGCAATTGGATCTTTTTCTAAAAACGACATGAACTCGAATTATTAAACTGAACAAAATTTTCTCAGAGGAGATAATCTGGTTCCGTATTCTAAAACAGAAAAATCAGTTAGATATGAATCAAAAAACGTCTTTATTGAAAAATTTAAATTAAAAAACATTTCGAACATATTAAACATTATCAATATGATCCAGTAAACTATTCATTCTCAAAATCGAAGTCCACATCTCCATCATACCCCTCAATATCGTCGACGATTTCTCTGTCCTCAGTTAATGCATTGTAAAATGCTTGATCCGCTTCTGGAATTAAATGCATTATAGATTTGCTATCGTTGAACTTGGGTGTGGATATTGGCTTGCCTTCTGGCCAAAGTAAGCCCAATTCGGGATTGTTGAAAGAAAACGTTCCTTTGTTTTTCGATCTTGCCTGTGGTTTTATATTGATTTCAGTATACTGTTCATCTTCGTTATGGGACATTTTGAAAAATAAGCTGCTTGGACAATCCTTTTCAATTTTGATTTCTCGTACCTGTAACCAGTTGATTTTCTGTCCCTCAATGCTTTTCTTTCTATTTACTATCATCTGTTCTGGTGCAGCACTGCTTTTAAAATCAGTGTTTTTCATCATGGTAACAATCAATGGATTCTTTTTCCTGCAATTTCTCATAACATAAATATAGTCTTGTGGCGTATAAAGACGTTGCTGCATTTTCAGTGCTTTTTCGATATCGCCAAAATCTGAATCGTTCAATAAGAAACTGTGGCCCGACACAAGAAATCTAATATTAATTTGTTCTAACGTCGGATGATTATTCAGAAGATGCTTTAACATCAAACACAGCTTTATGTTACGGTTTTGACCGCCGCAGGAGTCGCTCCACAAATAAAGATTCCTAATGTTTTTTTCCATATAGAGTTCGGCAAATTTTCGAATACAAGATGCCACTTCTTGTGATCCCCTTCCCGCGGTTCCCTCGGGCCATACAAAACAATAACCTTTATCATATTTTCCAGTATGAACACCCAAATTATAGAGCCACAGTTGTTTATAAAAAATTATATTCGTTGGAATTCTGGGCATAGGCAAGGTTTTCTCTAAATCAAATGTGCATGTTTCTACAGTTGCTTCAACTTTTGCACGTTGCAAATCTTGTTGGAGTATTCCTGGCATCTTCTGCTGCCTTCAGATGTCGTTCGTGTTCCACTTTTTCCAACTGCTGCAGTTCAGTACTAGTGGCATTTGAAAGTTTTGATGCATAAGCGTCGCATTTGTTGCAGGTGTCTTTTTTTAGTTGTTTTCGAGTTATGTTAAAGTGCGTGTAGAAAATATGTTTGTAATAGGACAAACTTACGGGATTGTCAGTTTCTGATTTATACAAAGAGTACATGAGCTCTATGGTCATATGAGGAGGAAGATATTCTCGATCGGTCTGCTGTCGCCTATAATGAGATTTGTACTTTGGAATCTTATTGTACGATGATGTTTATGTCGCCCACGATTATCTCTTATTTCAAGAGTTCTGGCTTTTGTCAGAGCAGTATTCACTCGTTTGGTTGATATACCAATTGATTTCATAAACATATCTCTACAAACAGTCGTTTTTGCCAAGCGGTAGGTTCTTGTGAAAGACCGATTTCTTGTGTTTGTTATCCCTCTATTGCGATTCACGTTTTTTTCGTCAACTAATGAACAAATAAAGGCCGTTTGCAGATCGTACGATCCAAGGTTCCAATATTTCTCGAAAATACGTTTTCGATCCTCAACATCCATCTTTTCATTACATTTTTCTGAGCAATTGCAAACATAGTTCACAAATAATTTTGTATCAATTTTTTTCCCACGTTTTGTAACGTACTGCTGATTGGAGTTTTTTAGAATTTTTCGAGTAGAATCTGTTTGGTTCACGTACTTTCTTTTTCTTCCTTTCTTTGGTCTTCCTTTCTTTGGTCTTCCTTTGTGAACTGTGTCTGCCTCTTCCTGTTCTGGAAAATTGGATATGTTTTCATTTCTTTCTTCTTCAGATGTATCGCTCTCTTCACTGGACGCAGAGTGGTACTCAAAATCAGGATCTCGAACATCATCGTCTGCATTTTCGATCTCGTCAATGTCCAAAGTTGCATTACTGAGTTGGTGGTGATTAACTGGTGACGTCGCAATTCGTGTGGTATCCGATTCCAATGGAAGGATTTTCTCTACTTCATCACATGGTGAAGGTAATGTGTTGAACAAGCTGTAGGCTTCAGTATCCGTTTCATCTATGGATATTTTTGTCCTCATTTCTCCATTTGCAGAGTCATTTTCCTTCTCTCGAAGTGAAATATTCCATTCCTTAGATGATAAAAACTGCGTACTGATAGGGTATTGAATATCAGCAGACCTGATGGGATTTGGACGATTACTGGGCTGCAATAGAATATAGGGGATGTAAGAAAATCAATGAAAATGCTCATCAAAATTATCAAAATGACTTAAACAGTTTTTAAAAAAAGATCCAAATTCTGAACCAGATGATGAATATCGGATTATTGTTTCAGAACAAGGAACCAATATTTTGAGGTTATCATGTTTTATTATACTATAAACATCTTGAAATGCTTACCTCAGATGGTCTATCACCTCCTAACACAAGCTGAACCATTCTTTCGCCCCTAGAAGTCATAATACCTCACTGATAGTTACTATTCATAAAATTAACAACTAAAACCGCTAAGCAACTGTCAAGCACTCGTCTCTCAGTTGGTTCTGTGTTCCGAATTGGATAAAGGCACGCTCGGAATTATTTAAAGGAAACTTATTTCAACAGATGGCGCCCCTATAAGGAAACAACATCAGTGTACCCAGAGGAAGCTGTGTCTACGAAAACGAATTCCGTTTGTGAGTGAAGGCGGTAATTTAAAAAGGGGCAGTTGGTTCTCTGTTCGTTAACGTTATCCAAGTAAGTTTGCGGTTTCAAGATCCGGGACCTCTACGCGGCAGTCTTGCCCCTGGTAATTTAAGCTTAATGAGTATTTGTAATTTTCTGAGGAATTTTCCATTTTGATTTACGAATTCTTTGCACAATCCACATTCTCAGCACACTGAACTGACTGAACTTTTTTTTGGTTAGAATCACAGAAAACGTTCGGTTAAGTTAAATGTCAATTTTTAAATAATAACCGTACTTCAAAAACAACTCTGGAGTTAGGTAATTACCAAAAATTTTGCGGTTATTGATTGACAGAAATCAGCTGATTCATGACGTCCCTAAACCAAAACCAAACGGATAACCAAACTCTCTCGAACGGAGTGGTAATTACCATTTGCAGATTGGTAAATACTAAAGAGGATTGGTTATTCGCTCGAAATTGGTTAACGTTGCCAGTTCATTGACAGTGCTTTTGGCGGGCAATTTCAAATATTGTCAATGAATATTTGAAAAAGAAACTGAATAGAAATAAAAGGGAGCATATCGTTGCACCCACATTTCCATAGTCCAGTCTCCGAACATACCTAAAGGATGTCTTTTGCAAAATTCACCGAAATTATGCATTTTTTTATTAACCCAACCTAACCTAACCCAACACAACACTAAAGGACAAAAAGCTCTGTCAAAGATCTGGCAACGTTGATACCAGAATCACTAGAGGGGGTGAATAAATGCTAAATACAATGGTTTATTTTAAACAGACCGCCACACTGAAACGGCAATGGCAGTTCCAGTTATGGTTGAGTATTGAACTACAGTAATTACTCGTCAATTCATTTTGTTTAAAGGCCACGTGGCTCCACTTGATGGTGCACTGCGCGTTTATTGAAAAAAGTTCAAGATGATTCCGTAAAAAGTAATAGAAGCGAATGCATTGATGGAAAAAATATATCAATTGAAATGGAAAAATCATAAATTTCAATTCTTTTAAACGATTTTCACTGGATAGGTAATGGATATCCATCGGAAGTACAAATTTCGATGTCCATTGTACAACTACAAAATGGATGTACAAATTTTTATGTCCATTGTAAATCTACGAAATGGATATCCAATGGCCGTCCATGGACATCCGGCTATCTGATGGATATAAAACGGACATCCAATGGATGTATGTGTGTTGTCTGAGTATATCCCTATGTATCGATGGCGTCGAAAGACGCCTCCCGCGTGAAAAACGAATGACGCATATATTATATATATATATATATTGTTCTAAAATTGTTCTAAAATTGTTCGTTTTCGTTAACCAGCTGACGAACGTCAACCCTCAAAAGTCGAAACTTGTGCGAGCAATGGATCAACGAGGCCTTACCTTTTAACGTGCGATTACCCAGCACGGTGGCCCGGCGAGGATTCGAACCCCGGCCTTCCGCTTTACAGGCAGATATGCTAACCACTACACTACCGAGACCACAATAATATATATATACTTTCCAGATCGATTATGGTACATCCACAACTCAAGTATTCAAATATCGGATTTATTGAACACTATACATATGGTACATATCTTTGGTAATGAAAGTACTAAAATGTTGAACTTAAAAATCAGTAACTTAAATGTTTTATTGCGGCTGTAGTAAGACGTTATATTAAAAAAAATATTTTACTCTGTCAAGCTTTTTCAAACTTTCATTTGTTTTAAAGTCTTCAACAGACAACTTGAGAGGTTTCAAATAAATTTATATATTGTAAATAAAACTAGCTTGACTTGAGATTGAAATTGGTATTGAATTAGATGAATAGAAAATAATTTTATACTGAACACTACAATATGGTACATATCTTTGATAATAAAAGTCTTTAAATATTCAACTGAAAAATCAGTTCCCTCAAAAACTTTTTAGTACATGTCTTTGGTCATGAATCATAAAGTATTTGACACCGTGAAGTTGGTTATTCAAATGGTTCATTGCGGCTGTAGTAAGAAGTTATAAAGAAAAATCTGTTGCTTTGTCAAACTTTCATATCCTTCTTAATCTCTAACAGACAGCTTCAAAGGTATTAAATATTTTTGAATATTGTATAACAAACTTACTTGACTTTAGATTGAAATTAGCAATGTAACAGGAAAAGAAGAAAATATTTTTGAATTTCTCAAAATATTTCGCATCTGTGATGTATAGTTTTTTAAATTGCATGTATTGAATATGGCGAATCAGGAGTAATTAGTGCCCTCTGCTTTTTCTTCTCTGTTGGCTCTTTCCTTAGCTCTTTTGAGCTATGATTTAATGGCTATTCGTTTCCATTTTGGAAGAAGCAATTTTGCCCTCATCAGCAGCACCTTAAATAAGTCCCATAAGTTTTACTGAGCATGACTGATACTATAGACAGAAAAAAACTCATTGAAAACGAAACACAAAGTCTGGTTATACTTATACTTATCGTGAAAACAGACACATTACAGAGGAAAAGATAACCAAATATTTGAAAGATCAGATTGCTTTATAAACTCTGATATGGTCATACACAAGAAAATCGAAGCAAACGCTCCGTGTGTGTGTAGTTGATTATGAATTGAATAATGAAATCTACAAACCATCAACCTGGCTAAAATCAGTTGCATTCAAGAGGTTCGATTTCTGGAATGAGTATCATCAGTATGACAACCGCTCACAGGACTGTTGAATAGATCCCCCTCCAATGTCAATGTAAACGGACATATAACCCAAACTAATATTAGCCTAATATACCAGAATGTACAGTCGATTGGTAATGAAATTGAGCTACTAAGCTATCATACGCATACATACAAAAGACTATTCGATTTATATTTCATCCGGCACAGTTATCTGAGTAGATAAAAAACTTAGAACTCCTGTTCAACTTTCATCTCGATGAAAGGGTACTGCGCTACTGATTTCATTAGCACCTTTTTTGGTTATAGTTTCATTCCAAACGTAGCGAAACTCTTCATTCTTCCCGACATCGAATATTGTAAAATTTTATACTGCTATTTTTTTGTAATTAAATAGTAATGCCCCGGACCTATGTGTCGCCAGAACTTTTTGTGTTGATGGAAGTAGCTTCGGCTGTGATTTTAGTTTTCCGACAACATACTTTCATGCTTTATGCGGTGTGTGGTCCTGGCAAGTTCTTTCTTTCTGTAATCGAAGCTCGGGTGTATATTTCGCACGTTGGACATTGGTCCTTTTTAGGTTTTAAGAAGTCAATATTATATTCATTCCAAAATATTTTATTGTGTTTCGGTAGCTCTGAGTAGCGGTTCAAAGTTATTTTCAGTTAGCTTGTATACTTTCAAAAATGTTACATTTTCTTCCAAATACTTTTTTCCTGTCCTGGCTCTTACGTAGTGGAAATCAACAAATTGAATTTGTGAAATATCTTTTCTGTGTTTACATTAAAGAAGTATTTTTATGACCAACGACGTTTTGAAGTTTGAATATTTCATAAAACTTTTTTTTTTCAACATCCCTAATAACACAGAAACATCTGTAAGACATTTAAGAAACATTCGTGTGGGGTGATAGGGACATCTCTGGAAAATTCTTTTTTTCCTTGGGACATACTTGAGATGTCGTTGGCAACACCCTTGTCAGCATTTGCAATGTCCTATAAACATCCCTTAAGGATGTACGTATGTGGGAAATGTACCAAAGACATCCACGGTACTTGCGATAAAACATCCTCAGAGATGTCAGTTTCCTGTAAGACTCTCACTACATGTGTTTACAAAACCGCGACACGTGTTTCGCTATACAACAAATATAATATAATAAAGATATTCATCCTGCTTGAGGGAGCTATCGCATAGTGAAACACATGTCGCGGTTTTTTGAACCCATATGCAGTGAGAATCGTACAGTGAACTGTAATAATTTATGTTTCCCGGTGTTTCCCGAGGATATGAAGGAATATATTAAAGTATGTTATATCTTGTTCTGCCACGGTTTAAACATCATAAAACATTCATTTTCAATTATTAAGTTACATACTGCAATGTAGGGTAATATTTAATATCCTTTGCCAAATGTAATGAACGAGAAGAATACTCAGTATAGTTTCATGTATGCCTAGTCCATGCATGCTCCATTAGTATTCTTTTTTAGTTTAGCTCGTAGATTGCGCTTTTTTACTCTTCTCAGCCAATCGCCAATCCTTCGCTCGATTTCCTTAGTGTTCAAAGCAAGACCCGATTTCTGCACACCTTCTGGAACAAAATAAGTATACATCAATCATTCATGTTAAAGAATCATCTATTCTATATGTTTTTTATTGAAAAAAAAACAATCTGTTCCTTTTTATGAAACCACAATAAAATAAATTCTGAACAAATTAAATGGATACATTGGAAACAAACTATATTTTACTGTAATATATTGAATTAAACAATAGGTTGAACTTATAATTGACACTTTTCAAGTTCTAATATGAAATGATACCACGTAAGAAGTGATAGGAAAATGCATACTATTTCTGCTTTCGATCTCTTCATCTCAATAATTGTATTGGAATATTTTTAAATTAATCAATAATTATATTTTCACATGTCCTATATCAAGAATAACAGTAAATAAAAATAATTTGGTACATATATTTCAATAAGCGTTCCTAAAGTACAACAGCAACACAGGTGCTTATCGAACAATGGCAAATAAGTGTTCTGAGAATTAACTTCCTTATTCCTGAAATAGGCATTATATACTTCTATCAAATAAAAACCAATTTATAATTACCAATCATTGCTTTAGCTGAAAGTGTGGTTCCAAAGGTATTTTTTCTTTTTTTACCCAAAAATGAAAACTGCTCTGCTAATGAGTCATCAATTATTGGTGCAATGCACTGTCTAATTAATTCAAAAGTATTATTTCCACCAAGCTTGGCAAAATCTGAACATCAAATCAAAAATATAATTATCAATAACTAGTCAACTGAAATGCAAGCTTTACCTTTGTTTGTTTCTTGTACATACTAGACAGATCAATTACTATGTATATTCAATCACCTTTTGGTATTAAGTTGGATATTTATTTTTGAAAACTAATTCAATAATTTGTAGGAAATATGACTCACATCCCAGGATTGAAGCCCAGTATTTAAAATTTATTCAATTAGATGATTCACAAGGTGACAAATAAGAGTTTTCCATGATTGAAAATCTCTGACCAACTATTTTAATGTTTTTTCCATGAACTATAACATTTTTATCAGAATTACAGTTTCATTCTCGAGCTCACAACAGTTATCACCTTATTTCAATGATAAAAAAAAGTATTTGAATAAACTTGTTCAAACTGTTTTACACCGGGAGACCTGTCATTGCCTGATCCTTGCGAATGCTCTTTCTTACATTCGTTAGAAAAAATTGATGATTTGGATTTGCATCAGAATCTATGATTGACCTTTCAGAAATTTATGTCGACTATCTGTAGAAGGGGTTTGTCACCTTTGCGAACAAGTTTCTTGATAAACATCACGTGTTGTTTTCAAAAGAGAAAGCACTGAAATTTTTTATACTACCAAATGCTTTAACATCATCATCAAGGTGTAGCAAATTTTAATATATGTTCTGACCAAAATAGTGCGCCTTGCACTTGGATTTAATAAATAAACTTCGAATGAGGAAAATTATAACTTTAATGACCACATTCACCAGTAACGACAATGGCATGACAGAAAAGGTTACTACTGACGACTGACAATTGACAATTCATTTCTTAGGATCGTCTTCTTTTTTTTTTCATAAATATCACATCCCTCCACGCCTAGATGATAACATAATACTGAAAATTATAAATTAAGATGGTCTGGAGGCTTAATCTGCCTACGAGGTCTTTCTCTGACTGTACTTGAACTGTATCATCATTTGAATTTGAAGCACAATCCTCCACAGTAACAATTGGTGGATTTTCCGAATTTTTTGATCGCAACTTCACTATCAGAAGTTTCTGGTAATCGCGCACTCACAACGGGATACTCAATTCACTTTCCAAGATTTTGTGAAGAAAGTGGCTCATAATCTTCATGTTCATAAAATTGACCAATTTTAAGAATTTGTTCCAAGTGCCTCTTCCACACAAGATCTGTATTATTGATAGGTGAACAAAAATAGTGTTGTAAGCCAATTTTATCACTAATTACTGCTTTGGTCCAAGTAGGTTTGATAGTGCGGTAATCTTTCACATAAACTACCTTTCCCACCTCTAACTGCAGGACACGGGTGCCTCTATGGATTTTAATCTGCCTTTCCCTGGCCTTAGGAGCATCGTGTTTTAACTTTTCTGCCAAACAGCTTTGATGGAGTTTGATTGGTAGTGCAATGTGGTGTATTGCGATATGAAAACAGAAATTTGCTTATGAGAGTGTTCATATTTTTATTCGAGTTCCTTTCGCTCAACATTTTATTTATAGCATATTCGAAAGATTTCACCGAATTTTCATAATATTTTGAAATCTTGCGAAACAAATTGGGTACCTACCATTATCTGAGATAATAGTGTTCGGTAAACCGTACCTCGCAAAACAATCTCTTTAATTATCTGTTGTATTGCTAGAGTCAATTTTGGACATCTCATATATTTCAGGCCACTTGGAGTAAGCATCAGTAATTATTAGGTATGTTTTACCATGAAATGGTCCAAGAAAATCAATATGTATTCGGTCGAAAACATATTTACGATCCCCAAACTCAATAAATGAAGCCTTTGGAGGATTTTTTGTCATGCATCACACTTTTCAACTTAGTTTTCTATATCAGAATCTAACCCTGGCCACCAAAGGAATTGTCGAGCTAATGATTTCATTCGAACTATCCCATTATGAGCTCCATGTAGCTCTCTTAACATTTGCTCCCGGAATTTCAGAGGTATAATAACCCTGTACCCCCACATTGAAATATCATTATCAATACTGAGTTATAAAGACCTCTGAGAAAACTGTCTTAACTCATCTGTTGGCCATCCATCTCTAACATATTTATAAATCGTACTAAGGGTTATATCTGCACGAATTCCTTTTTTTATATCCGAAGAATTTACTGGAATATTATTCTCAACTGAAAAATTTAAGTAATCTAATTCGGTTTCTGAATCTTCAGTAATCTTCATTGGAATGCGTGAAAGACTATCTGCTCCATTATCTGCGCCCTTAATATGTTTGAAGGTATAATCAAACCCGCTCAGAAATAAAGCCCACCTTTGTAATGTTCCTGCAGCCATTTGTGGCATACCCTTATTCTCAACAAAAAGCGCGATAAGTGGTTTATGGTCTGAACATAAAATGATATGCTTACCCATTAAATACTGGTAAAATTTTTTTACTCCCCAATATATGGCCAACGCTTCTTTATGAATAACAGAATATGTTTATTTAGTATTCGTGGAGCAAAACTGATTGGTTTTTCCGTACCATCATCATAAACATGCATCAATACTGATCCTAATCCTACTTGAGACGCGTCACAAACCAATTTTAAGGTGACTTCAGGATCAAAATGTTCAACACTGATATCTGAACATATAAGCTGTCTTGCTTTCAAAAAAGCTTTTCCACAATCTGGAGTCCACTTGAAATCTGTCTCATTTCTCAGCAACTTTCACCGACTCAATAATTTCCTTGTCTAAAGCTTCCTCGAAAGAAAATGGCACGGGCCGTGGTTTTCAATAAATAGGTTTACAGTTTGGATCAACCTTTAGTTCAATTTTGTTCATTTTATAATGGCCTAAGGTTTCATTAAATGAATCTTTATATTTTTTGAGTAGAAGTTCCAAATCACACACTAAATGAATTTTATTTATATTTTTACCTTCATCTTTTATTTGAAATTTGAAAATTTTCATCAAGTCTCTACCCAACAATGGTGTTGAACCGTTTTTAATAATGATGAATCGGCAGTGGACTGAAATGTCTCCATATTGAGCCTTAGCCAAAATTTCACCAACTTGTGTTATGGTATTACCATCATATGTTTTTAATCTAACCTGAGTATTATTGTTTTTAAAATTAATCAGATAAATGGCTCTGGTAAGACAGATATTCCAGCCCCCGAATCTAATTCCATTAGTGAAGGTTTGCCTTCTATTAACATTTCTACATTAATTGGCTTGACATACTGATTCACAGTTACAAAATACATATAAATAAAATCTAAATTGTTAGGACTGATAACGCCAGTCTCCTCACCATTTGATGGTTCCACAAAATTTGTATTAACACATACCTTCGCTAGGTGTCCAACCTTTTTACACTTTTTGCAATTGTACCTCTTGTACTTGCAAGTCTTGGAATTGTGGCCTCCCCTGCCACAGCTGTTGCACTCAGCTCCAGATCTTCTTGGCTCCTTCATGGTCCTTTCATCTCGATTCCTCTCTTCCCCGTGTCTGCTAGAATGACTGCCTGCCGTTGGTAGTCTCTTCTTATTAATACTAAGAGTACTGAGTGCTGCTGTGTTCCTTGAATGCCTCAAGGCAGCCTCTTTCTTAAGGGCCACCTCCACTATTACCTGGAGTGAAGCCGTATGCTCCTCTTCACACACTCGCTCTAGAATTGCACCTTTTCTGAGACCAGAGATAAATCGATCTTTAAGAATTTCATTCAAGCTGTTTCCAAACTTGCATTCAATTGCTTTATTTCTGCCCGTTTTAGGTCATAAAATTCTAGTCTCTTTCTGAATACCGATACCTTTTTGGTGAACTGTTCCTTCAATAGTTTGCATAACTCTGCGTACGTCTTATCTTTAGGAAGAACAGGATCGCAGAGCCCCTTCAGAATGTCGTAGACTTCGTCCCCAATGGCTGTGATTAGTACTGCGACTTTCCTGTCATCCTCAATATAGTTCGCCAAAACATACTGGTCCATTCTTTCCTGGTATGTACACCAATGTGCGTTTTGTATTCAGGCAGAGTGCCTATTTGACCTCGCACGATCACTGCTTCTGCCATAATTAATGAAAATGTAGGTTCCCAACCTAACACCGAGCATGTGCTGGGAGACAGAAAAAAAAATCACGGTTCGGCAGCGTGGAAAAAATTTCACTACTCGTCGCCAATATGTAATATATGCTCTGACCTAAATAGTGCGCCTTGCACTTGGATTTGATTGAAATAAACTCCGAATGAGGAAAATTATAACTTCGATGATAATATTCACCAGTAACGACAATGGCATGACAGAAAAGGTAACTACTGACGACTGACAATTGACAACTCATTTCTTAGATCTTCTTCTTTTTTTTCCACATATATCACACAAATAATGAGCATTTTGGGAAATATTTCTTCTACGATAGTGTATAGATAATGTTTCCATAAAATGTTTAATTATTCGCTGAGAATATAATGAATTTTTATTTTTTTAAAACAATGATATTGAAACATGAATAATATTAAAATTTTTGGGACTCTGTAGCTTTCCATCGTTTCACTTCCGACAAAGATCTTGGTTTTCGGAGTATTTCTTTTGACATTTGATCCTCAAATGCTTGGTATTGATCTGAAATATTTTTCATTTGTTGAGAGGAAAAACGATATGGTGGTTTTCCACTAAGCCACAGGTTGTTCGGTAGCTTTTTCATGGCACCCAGGCACACCAAGTGCATGTAATCTAGTGGGAATGATGTTACAATATCTAACTTGGAAAACATGTTCGATTACCTACATATATATCTTCAATGTCAGATTTAGTGCAAAACATATTCACTGTGTCCCTTGACAAACTTTAAGAATGATTTAGCAGGAACATCACATATGAAAGCAAGTATTTTAACATTATGTTTTGTGTTGTTGTACAAAAATAACATTTTCAATCAAGTCTACTGCTTCATACACGCAGTCACACATGAAATTATCGCTACTCTTTAGCTTTTCGTTGCCCTGATAAATTCCACAAATCTGAACAAAATGTTTATTTTTGAAAAAATCCATCATCATTGGCCAAACTTCGTTTTCAGAACTATTGGAAAGAGGCAACGTTTTCAGAACTATTGGAAAGAGGCAAGCCATCAATATTCACACAAATTTCAAGAACATTAGTGTCTAGAATATTATTTTTGAAATACTCAATCGACAATTTTGTAATGCACAGTGATAATCCGAAATGATAATAAAATCCTGGCTTCACAATCTTGATTTGGGAGCCCGTTTGTCTGGGTTTTTCAGAAGGGTCCTCGGGTCTTTAAGTAATTTAGGATTATTTCGTCTCAAAATATCTAGCAGATCAGATAAAGCAGAATGATTTATATTATGCTTCATAGCCCAGTTCCCCAAAGAAGAAGCCAAAGATTCATTTTGGTATATCGTGAGATGAAATAGGTTGGTAATTTTCAACAGAAATATCAAAATCACATCTATTTGAACCAGATAGAATGTCTGCACAATGATATGATTCATCAAAATTATCAGAATCAGACACAGGCATTGGCTCAAGAATGTTGGTGGGTCCCCCCATGAACTGAAGCATGTGAGATGGAAGCTTCTCTTTTTGACCCTTTTGGAATATTTTAGAGCTTTCAGTGGTTTCACCTTAATTCATACCGTAAAACGGGGTTACTTTGCTCCATATTTTTACGTTATTTTCTATAGTTTGTGATACATACCTTATGAAGGATACTGAAAATTTTGCCATTGTTTGGATCAATATCAGAAGTGTTGAAATAAGTGCCTACCTAATTTCAACGTGATATATAGGCCCAGATTTGAAATATGTAAATTTGAAATCTGGTGCAAAGTAGGCTTTACGATGGGTTTACTTTGCACCATTTCATTCAAGACTTGTTTTTCTATAGTAAAATTCAGGAGAGGCAAAGAAACCCCACACCGTTATTTAGTTTAGAAGCGTGCGGTTTTTTTGGTATAGGAATTTTGATTTTTGAGGGATTTAGGCATAAAATCGACCCAACTTGGAATTGTAATAGTCTATTATCTAAAAAAATACAGGAAATTGAAGTTTAATCAGGCATAACAGTTAACCTAAAATGAATTTAATATAATCACAAATCTTAATTCCACCCAAATCGATCGCACTCAGGTACAGAATATAAACCACGTTTGGTTATTTGCTTAGGAGCATTTATCGCGCCAAGTATATCGTCCCAGTTATACCAAATTTCATCGGTCTTTTCGGGCCATTTCCAAGATTTCAGTGACTTCACCATTGCGTTAATCTTCACCATTTCACCCTCAATTTCGGTTATCACTCCAGGATAAGGATTGCCATCATATAAGACTACAACATATTCGCCTACAACTTTCTGAATTTCTTTTAGACCTAATTCTTGAATTTTTTCAACTGCAGATTTGGCAAAATAACCAGATTCAAGTTTTTTAGTGAATTCAATTTCCTCCTCGATGTCTTGGATTTCATCAACTTCATCATCTGAATCACTAAATTCCGGAAGCTTATCTGAGTTCTCTTCATTTCCCCTTTTCTTTTTTGAATTTTTGGAGTTTTGGATAACTATTCCTGAAGTTCCAGGTAAATCAGCAGAATCGATTTCACTGTGAGCAATACTTTTTCCGGCTGGAACTGTTATTTTCTTTTTCTTTCCCCGGACTTGAAACTGAGTAGCCTCCCTTCTTTTATTTTCCAAAGATTCAAGAAATGAATTTTCTATTGCAGGTATATTCTCTTGATTGATGACACTGTTATGATTGTTATGTAATCGCTCTAGCAAAGGACTCAAATCACAAGGAACGATTCCACATTTTCTGAATCCTGCTATCAAATTTGAAGCACTGTTCTCAGAAATTTTCTCCATCAGTCGTCTCAGAAGTGTCGGAAAATGTTGTTTTTCGAGCACACTCGACCTGCTTCCAACGTGGGATTCTTTATAATCTGACAAAATTTCACGCCATGCCTTTTTCAATGGGGCGAAGAATGCCACATCTAGGGGCTGCGTTACATGAGTGCTATTTGGCGGCAGGCATACAAATTGAACATCATTATCCTTACAGGCTGCTAATACATCGACATTCAGATGCGAAGATAAATTATCGCCGATAATAACCTTTTTACCTTCAATTTTTTTCAGTTTTGGCAATAACAGCTGGAAAAACCAATCAGAAAATGTTTCTGACTCAAACCACCCAGATGCTGTGTTGGCATAGCGAGTACCAGGTGGGCCATTTTCTGTCCACGTGTCCCATAAATGTTTTGATTTGTATACCACATAAGGTGGCAGAACCTCACCTACTGCATTTCCTGCAATCATTAGGGATATACAACTTTTTGATGAGTTAACTATCCTTTCTGGGTATTTCATGCCCCGTTTGGTCAAAACTTTTTTTTGACCAGGATTATCTGTTAAATTCGTTTCATCATAATTGAAAATTGCATGTGGTGGAACCCCCTCCAAGGTTTGCTTCAAGTTTTCTATATACTCCTGCATTTGCTGACGATTGAGAGCTGCTCTGCTCCTCTTTATGTTGGTGGCAAACCTGACTGTTAGGTCCTTATGCCTCTTTAAGAAAGCTTTAACCCAGTCCTTGCCAGGAAGGTTGTCTTTGAAACGGGGTATTCTCCTACCTTTTCAATAGAAATAAAATTATATTAAACTATAATCAACAATGTCTTGATACCCACCTTTCTTATTTAAAAATATCCTGGATATTTGACGAAGCTCCATCTCAGTCACTGGGAATCCGAATTCGCTCATTTGATGAATGCAAGAAACAAAAGCTCTTTCTTCTTCATTTGTAAAAGTAGCAGGGTAACCTGGTTTGTTAGTGTGTAGATTCTTCAATTTGTTCATAATGGTTCTCCGTGGTATATTATAAGTTTCCGCGGCTACTCTGGTACTCATTCCATTTCTGATTGCTTCCAAACATGTTTTTAGACTTTCTTGCGTGTAGTCGCCATACCTCCTAGAGCCTAGGGCCCTCTTATAAACCCTTGGCATCCTCTATAAACAATAAAAGTAGATAAAGAGAATTCACAGGGATACTTTGCACCACTTCTGTAGGGGATACTTTGCACCATAACTCTGGTGCAAAGTTTTCCCATTTAACCAAGGAATGTGCATGTAAAACAAAAACAAGAAAAAAATAATTGTTCGAATTCAAATTGCTCTTTTACATTTCTTACATAGTTAAAACAATGTTTAATGATTGCAAATGAGATTTTACTTACATTTGTCTTCGATTGGGAGCCTTTCACCACGAAGATTTTTCCACCCAACAAATAACACAGATTTCAAGGTTAGCTTTTGAAATCTAACTGACTGCATTTGACGCGGCGGCCGGAGCGTATAATTCCGCTCCGGTGACGTTTGTAACTCCCTCTATGGGATGGAACTAGTAATTTCTAGAAATTCAGCAATGTATCCTGTAATTGGATAATAATAAACTTTTACACGCATGGTGCAAAGTTAGCCGAGGTTTGGCAAAGTAACCCCGTTTTACGGTACCTTTATATCCCTGCTCGAACTTATTTACCTCTTCAAGGACGAATAAATTGGTTGAAAGAAAAAGTAAGGACAGAATTTTTTTACGCTTTTAATATAGATGAATGATCACAGAAAAATATTGAAAAAGATTCATATCGGTTTTTGAGTTCTAAAATTTGAAAAACTCAAGTGTACACATATGTGGCCAGTGAGAAAATGTGTTACTCATGAAAAGGCTGCATGCATTCGGGACGAACACTTTCGTTGCATTATGGGAAAGCATATCGTGTTCTCCTTTTGCAGTTTTTTTTCGGGACAACGTGGTGGATTTTTATATTCCCCCTTTTCAGGGTAATGGCCATCTTGTCGAACTTTCACTGCCACTTTGGTCCAAGCTTTCTTTTTCAAACATCTCGGAATGTCAGTTGAAGGTCTCCCTCTTTTTCTATTATTTTGACTCATCTGAAATATTCTAGAAGCGATGGACGCTTTGAACTCAAGTAAAGGTATCTTCGGATTCTTTGCTTGTCAGTATAGTAACCATGCATTTATTATGGCTGCATTCAAAAAGTGAAATGCAATACGCATGTAGAATTTCTTGGTTTTCAGAATTTGTGGGTAATGGTAATTCTATCTGCCAAATCCACTCCTCCCATAAATAGATTATAACGAATAACAGCCTGTATTCTCGAAACATCTTCATATAATTCAGTTTTCCTATTCCATCTTCAAACTATGTCCTGGGGATCCTTACCAACAAATGATGAAATCATATGAACACGATTATTATCCTCCCAGCGCAGTACTGTGATGTTATTCGAAGACGTTGTTACAGAACATGAACCTCTACCCTTCTTCTGATGGACTTTTCCATCAGTCAATTTTTTGTTTGCTTCTTTGATTGTATTGATTCGAACAGTTCCCGGAACATCAGCTTGGTATTTGTGGGAACTGAAGTAAAAAGATTATCCAAAAACATTTTATGATTCAAACCCTCCAGACCTTCACACAGTCTCTGTATCTCTGTATCTCCAATCACACCCAAATTTGTTGTGGTCTGATTCTTTGAAGGCTGGTACATCTCAAATTTGGATACATAACCATTTGATGAAGCTCTTACCCAAACTTTGAAACACCATTTTTTCTGTTTGGATTTTTTATATTGCTTGGCTCTATTTCTTCCTTCGAATTGAATTATCATATCATCATCAGTTGGCATGTATTCTGCAGGGGTAGCAGCAGCTGCAAATGACTTTTTCAAAATATCCAGGTAGGTTCATACTTTGATGAAGCAATCTTCATTATGTTCTGGAATCTCATCATTATTCACAAAATGTAGGTAACGCTTTATTTCCTCACATCTTTTCAAAGACATTGCATTAGCAATAAGTGTTGTGAATCTAACAAAATCGTAGTAATACTATATTTCAACTTACTTTTTAGCATTGTTTCGTAGTTTGTGCAAAGAACAAGAATAACAGTTTACATATATAAGTTCTTCTATCAGCCGACTAGCACTTCATCTTCACCTTCAGAATCACTGTCAATGAATGATTCATCTTTATCGGAACTGGCGCCAAACTCTTCCCATAAACGTTTGAGTCGTGGGGTATGACATACCCCTGAACCCTAATGGAGGAATAATGGTGATGTCGAAATTCAGTACTTACCTTACTCTTCTTTACGGAAGTATTTGGAAATTCGTTTGCATTGTCGGTTCAACGTTCAATGAACTGTTTTCGCATTTCATCCCCAGTTTTGTCAACAGATAGCTATATATACCTGACACGTGCCTGTAAAGAGTTTGTTGAATGACTTATTCCCGTTAACTCTCGACCAGCGTCTGCATTTATTGTTTGTTCGACCACTAAGTCGATGGGCTGTCTTGAAAAACTCTTATCGGTTCTTTTTATGCCGAAATATCCTGCTGCAAAGTCTTCTGAAAGCTTCTGAAAACTCTCATCAAGTTATCGTGATAACGAAGTAACCTACGGGCGTAGTTCACATGATTCATTGGGAACAACAAATTGTTTATTCTGTGTATTTCAGCAGGGAAAAGTCGCCTGTACGAACGCTTCTGCTCAGTATTAAGAAATTATCGAAAATATTTGTGCACATCAAGTAGTACTGAGCGGTTTTACATGTTCTGCCAATGTCTTTTCTTTGAAACAATGGGTACGTCTGATAGCATGCAACGATTGCAGCCGCTTTTACGCTTCATCTGATAGACGGCTGACAGCTCTCACAGCCGCTGCAGATAAATGAAGCTCTTTATTTTCCGCTGGATTTATTTGAAACGGTTCAGCGGTTTCTAATTTGACAGACATTTTATGAGTTTAATTAGGTATGAGTTGATGTTAAGGTCATCACAAACAAAGAACGAAAATATATCCATGAAGTATGGAATAGTTTAATTATATCTCAAATCAACAGTATTTTGAAAACATCCAGATTTAGTTATATTTCTCAGAAATAACCATCGGTAAAAAGTTATACCAGGTATGTGTCATAAAAAAAGTTACAAGTCTTCAGGCAGATCAATCATTTATTAAGATTCTTACAAATAGCTTTTTTTTTCCTCTAGAGACAATCCAAATAAAATTAAATACATTTCACCAGTGTCCTCATCACCTTGAATATTCATTGCGGTGTCTGCATTTTCCTGTTCATGTATTATAATGAAGTTGTGAATAACACATGCAGCACAAATGATGATGAATATATTCTCTGTCTTATTGATTTTCAGATATTTTAATCTCCTGAATTTACCCTTCAATCGCCCAAATGCCCTTTCTATACATTCCCTTGCTTTAGCATGAATAGTGTTGTAGTGAACTTGATAAATCTTCTGATAAATGTCTATTATCACGATATGGAGTCATAATGTTTGCTTGAAGAGTAGATGCAGAATCACCCAGAAGGTGGTTTTCAGTTTCAATGAGTTCGTATATTCTTTCAGACAAAAGGCATTTTCTCAAAAATCAGGCATCATGTGCTCTTCCTGTCTGGACCAAAAAAATGTCGATGAATTTTAGGGTGTCATCACAAACTCCTTGTACAAAACTGTGTGTATCTTTCCTATTATAATAATCTGTGAGATTATATTTTGGTGCCTTCAGCCAACCATCGATGAAACCCATACAATTTGGAAAACCATAAGAATTCATTCACTATATTCTTTGTATGGTTTTGTATTTCTCTGGTAGGCCATTTGAGAAATTCGTACCTGCAGTGTGATATGATTTCACACATTTCCTGGAAAACATAGGAAACTGTTGATTTGTGCAATCCAAATAAACTCCCTGCTTTCCTGTAGGCTTTATTGGCCATTAGTCAAACCGTTGTCCTTTTCCAAAGGAACTTTATGACTTTGCTTCGACTTCGATTTCAAATGGTCAATCAGTGCCTAGAATTACATAAAATTTTAATTTATACACTCAATTGAACAATAACTGTTTCGATACCTGCATGGTAATTCTGCTCATTCTAAATGTAAACTCATAAACTCCTTTTCACTATATTTCTTCACTGTTTTCCCGAAATACTGGGAAACATTCGCACCTGTAGTTATAGTGATTCCATATTATGTTTCATTTCACATACAGTACTGAAGTCTTCAATTGATTGTATATTTTCTTTCACAATCTCTAACATGTTTTCATTAATAGATTTTACATCGTCGTTTACAAATAACTGCACCACAAACTCTGTCATCGTGTTTTCCGATTAAACTAACTTCAGAGTCTCGTACAAATGAGTAGATTACAGTTTCTAATTGTACAAGTTAATAACTAATTATTTACAATTGATAGTAACTGACCCGTTACAATAAGCGTAAATAAAATAATTTTGAAATTCCCAGATTCCAACATTGACATAAGTAGACAAATGTCATTTCATGTACCGTCTAGTAGACTTGTAAAATGATTTTTCCAGCATAGCGCTTTCCGCTTTTCTCTGATAGACACGGTAATTGATACTTTTCAATAAATATGCGTAAATCAGCATTATCAATAACTTCGTCAGTCAAGCCGTGTGACTGCAAACTTTTCAAGTACTCTGTGACGCTGTTGTCAATGTCGACATTTTTGGTCTCCGCGAAACATTTGAAATGCTCAGAGCTTGAAACACTAGAACGTGTAATCTCTTAGCTCGATTAAAATTTTTTGCCGAAAGGAATCCTTCCTGATCCGGCCGCCAACAATTCGCTGCCGATCATAGCGCTAGTCAATCCACAATTCGAACTGAATGTTCCGACTGCCTTCAAGAACGACATTCCAATGTGGAACGGGCCGAGATGGATGAATAAACGATCGAATTCATCCTTCTCTATGGACTGCATGTATCTTTGATTACATTCATCAACTATTCGTATTGCTCGTTTCATAGTTTCAACTATCACAGCTGGATCAGTAGGAGAAGAATTGATTGTGGTGCTTTTTAGAAGAGTCGTTCATGATTTTCGCATTGTAGCCAACCCACATTGTCGTTTCGATGTTTTGAAAGTGCAAAATCAACCCGTCAATCATTTTAGTTTCTTGTTAATTGGGAGGTATAACATGTCGGTCGCGGAAGTCCACAGGCAGAAGTTCACCTACAGATTTCAGTTTCCTGGTAACTGGTTCTGGGTCTGCAATAATTGTATCGAACTTTCTGGTCTTTTTCTTGTGTGATCAGTGACGTCTGTTGGAACTACGTTTTGTTCAACGTTTTCAATTACTTTCTGGTAGATGATTCCCACCATATCGTGGAGCGTACCTTTCCCGTGGATAGTTTCAACGAACCTATCGAAGTTGTCGAATCCAACACCTGTATTTAGATCACCTCTTAAACCCTTTATCGGTTTTTGATACCATATGGTTACAATATTTTTTCAGTCCCTTAATGGGCAAGACTGCAAGGAGGATTGATGAAATATTCAATATGAAGAAAATGATTCAAAAGAACTCACTGGCTTCCTTGAAAGTGTCAGTATATGCAGATTGACAGTTATCTGATGAAAGGTTGTAAACAAGGACCGCCAAATTAGCATTACCACTCATGCATATTACGTGAAATTTCTGCACATGGCAGCTTTAGATTTTCATTAAAACAATATACATATTTATAAAATTAATTTTTCACACAATCCAACATATTATAATTAAACTTTTTTTTATGAAATGCTTCGAAACAGTTCCTATTGTCAATTAGACATAATCTTGCATCACATTTTTCGCATTTTAGGCGGCTTGTACCTTTCACACAATATCTGCATCTTCCCTTGCTTGTATTTATTTGCCAATGAGCATATAAATCAGTCCTTGATGCAGAATCTGGTCTTTCAGAAACCGGACGATGTATAGTTGGTACTCCAATGTCAAAACTTGGTCGTCCTCTTCTGGCTTGCTTTCCGCAACGAGATAAACCCATCGCAACTTCCAACCTGAACCGTTTGAGAGGTATATGATTTTGCTTCAAAGCTGCAAAATCCAGTCAATAAAGAAGCCATGCGTTAACAACCGTCACATCTAAAAGATATGCAAATATGGGGAAGTACCATCTTTCTGCTTTGTGGGGTGTTTTATAAAGACCCATAAGAGCATTAGCTATATCAACACCACCCATATGTTTATTATATTGTTTGACGATTGCTGGAAACTTTATATCTGTTTCTGTCTTTGTATTTTTATTGTATCCCTTGGCTCTATGCCATATAAAGTACTTCCTAATAATACAACCCTGTTATCAACCCATTTCACTTCAATAAAGCCTTTGTCTTTATCGGTTTTGTAGTCATAGTATCCTCTTTCTTGTTTTCGTAGAACTTTGTCAGTTTCTATCGGGCAGCCACCAATTCTATTGGCTCATAGTGTTCCCAGACTATTTATTTTCATTTCATCCTTGAGATACAAGAAGAGTGGCAGACTAGCGAAATAGTTATAAAAAAATAAAGTCGATATGTTTGGATCATGCAAAGATTTTGCCAAAGCTATTACAATTGAAGCTCCAACACCCAAGTCGAACTCGTTTGGAGTTATTTCATTGGTGGTTCCCTTAAAAACATCAAAGGTGCTTGAACCTTGGTATGGAATGAAATCCAACATATATCGGCTTACACCAGCAATAACAAAAAATATATACCATCATTTATGGGGTTTATTTTTTATGTATTGACGAAGATTTTCCGCACGAGTACCTTTATAAGCGACCATTGTCTTGTCTACAGAGTACTGATTTTCGGTGTAGCTGGTACAGTATCCAGGACTGTTCACAAGCGACAAAACTTTCTTACTACTCGTGAGTGATTTCAATTGCATTTTAAGTACCGCTAGACCTCATCCGCTAGATAAGATAAGGTATAAATTGTGTATAAATTCTGTATAAATTGTGCATGATTGGAATTGATAGCAATGGAGGAAGGTATTTCTTGTGAATATTCTTATTTCTTGAGTAGTGCGATTCCTCGGCAGGAAAACTGGAAATATGCTGAATAATGTAAGCCGCTACATCGTCTGGTGTTTTGTTTGGTCTGGTGTTGTGTTTTCCTCTTCTGTCAGGTGCAGAAGCTCCCAAACCACTTTTGATAGCGGCTTGGATCAACTCAACCATTTTTGTACTTATAGTATATAGTTTGACAAAGGCTCTCTTACAAACAGTTGTTTATTTTCCCCCGACAGTTACACTATACTTGAATGTCGCAGTTTTATGATTGACTGCACCAGTTCGCTTCCTTTGTGGAATACTTCTATGCATTGAACTAAATAGTAAAGACTTTTTAGCATTAATATCTAGTTTGTAGTAAAACGAAAAGATTTGTTCCCTATCTTCCAAGGCAAAAGCTTCTGAGCATTTCAAACGACATTTTTGTCAGGGCACAGGTTCCTTACACAAACGGTTTTAGCTGGTTTGAAGTCACCTTTAGAGTTTATATAGGCCTCACCTCTTTCTCTGTTTAGGATTCGTTTCATTTTCTTCCACTCATTTGGATTTCTCTGCCTCTTTTTAGGTACTTTAAGTTTCGGAGAGAATATTTTCTTCTTCCGCTTAACACTGTGAATTTGCGGCTCCTCGGACTTTATAATATTTTCATCAGCCATTGGAAGATCTCCATTCCCACTTTGCACTACTTCAATTCGATCATCAATAGCATCAGTTCATTTCGATTCATTCGACATTTGTCACCACTATAGGTTAGGTTTTCTTACATTAGTTGATGAATCAGAAGCAGTTGTAAACATATTTTTATTACCAATAATACAACAGAAAATGTAACACAAAATCAAAACCACACAAAGTTCTTAGAACAGAAATATAAATTAATATTCAGAAATGTTTAAAAACTTAACTAGTTATCACACCGTGAATATCTTTGGTATCATTTCCAGGTGTTTCAAAAATGAATCTAACCTTTTCATAGAGGCTTTTAAGAGGGTCAACAATTTATTTTGATAGACGCTGTTTCGCAAAACGCAGCCAGTCCATGACAGCATGCTCTAAATCCTTATCTGTGGTGGTTCTGAAATTCATTTTCACAGCTTCTGGAATGGAGTTATATTTTTTGTTAATGAAAATAAAATATAAGTCAGTGAATATAATATTATTTCAGCCATACGACCATGCCACAGTATCGCATCCATTATTTTATTATTTGTAGTAACAGCAGAATATAATTTCAAATAAGCTTTATGGATATATTCACAAAAATATGTAGGTAATGCTGAAAAATTTGAGAGATCATCTCATTCATAATCTAAAGGTAACTTGGAACATTTCTCTCGCTATGGAAATCGGAATTGATTTTCTTATGGCATTACATTTTAGTGAATATTTTCAGAAAATCATAGATTTGCAAGTGAGGCCACGTAATATTTGTACCTTCACAAATGAATATTCCCATCAATATATTTTCTTAGTTTTCGTTTAGAATACTGGAAAATAATTCGCTCAACTATATTGGGTGAAATGAATAAAAGTGAACATTAGTTCCAACTATGGATCTGTCCTTGTCATATCTCAAGAACACAGATAAGTTGGCCCAAAAATTCCAAGTACCTACGAGCATTTGCTCAAACTTCATTCACTCTACCCATTATTCACAGTACGGAGATCTTAAAACAATGCCCCTGGTCTAAGAATATTACCCCCAATAATCCGTTCTCTGATATCATTCTGCACACTTACTCCTTAATATGCCCATAATCTTTGTGTCTGCAACTTTCAGATTATTTTTCTGCCCTGTCCATAGCATGGCCAGTTCATCTTTTAGAAGAACAGTTGAAGATCTTCTGATGAAATTTTTGTAATCTGATCCTCCAACCAACAATAATTTGTTGCACTGAAAAGAATACAACATATTAGCAAATCACATTTGGAAAATTAAATATTCTAATAACCACATTTATATACATCTAGAATTTCTTTGATAATTTCTAGTCACAGCTTACATCAAGAAATTTTTTTTAAACCTTTATTGAAAATTCACGATGCAGAAAAACTCGAAGTCGTCTCCACAATTATTTTGAACTCATTCTCGTTATTGAATGTAGAATCTACGTTGCTATGTTTTTCAAAACAATGGATGTCATGTGAAAAAGTTGGCAAATTTGACATGTTATTAGTGTCTCCACCAGAATTTGTTGGTTCGACCCCAACAGCCATATTACGAGAAGAAGGTTTTTGAACATTCTGCTGTTTGTACATCTGAACATTCTTTTTTATCAGCCTTTTCAGATATTCTTTGGAATAGCCCCCAGTCTTTCGATTCTTGAAAACCTGAAAAAATAGTACTTTGAAAAGATCAGGACTCATTATATTCAGTCACCACGATCACCTGTACACCTCATTTCACCCCCTCGATAAATTTATCCTAACATATTCGTATTTTGGATTGAAAACTCGATTTGAAACTTTCGAAATGTTAGGTTACGGGAATTGACCAGTACATATACGAGGATATATAACTGAACCAAGCGATTATTATATCGCATTTTAAGCAAATTTGCCAACTATAGATTGCGTTGTTTTTCGTGCAACCACAGTACCATATTAACAAAAACCCTACACGATAAAATATATTAAGTACTTACCTTTTCGGGAATTTTTCTTTCCATTGAGTTCAATACTAATAGACAAACTCTCAAAACTACAATCACCAAATATATCTTGACCAGTATCACCTCGTAGAGTTCTCGTGTTCTCGACTCGACAGATCAGATACAAGATACAAGAAAAAAAAATAAAAAACGCGGACAATGGGCAGAGCAGACCGCAAAACAACGACAAAAGAAACGAAACACTGCCAAACGTCTAACTTCATATTCTAATATTCTGTCTGGGAAACCTCAGATAAGGTATCCTTTTTTAACATATGTTACTAGATAGAGACAGAATTGCACCAACAATACATGTGTACAACCTCGACAAAAAAAGTATTAATATTACATTATATTGATATGAAGGAATAACATTAAACGAAATATAATATCAACGAGACGCATACATTTTCAATACATTGAAACAACAAAGATGCAACATTAATCAAATACTTCATTTCAATCTATATTTAACATTATTTATACATGCGTAAAGAAACATCTGTCAGAAGTTTTATACAGGGTGTAACTGAATAAGTGTAAAACATTTGAGGAGGTGATTCCTCATCGAAAAAAAGATAGGATCTTTCATATAAAGAAACTTCATTGGATCATCCCTTGTTAAGATACAGCCCCTTAAAGGGGGTACATACTAATTAAAGTAACAAATCAAGAACAGAACAACAACACACAATTGGTATTAATTCAATTTCGAAAATTCACAAACTGACAGCTTCATACCAATTTAATTGTCACTATCGCTAATAGTGACCTACTAGATAGATTAGTTTCGTATTTTCGCATTTATGACGATGTATTTGTGTAGTTGTTCGTAAAATAACTTTTTGCTGCGAACTGGTTTATTTTGGTCAAAAAACCCAAGAGACATTTTTTGTTTAGAATGAAACAGGCTATCAGAAATGAATATTCAAATGGTAAACAAATGATAAGACAAAAAGTTACATTCGAAATAAATTTTAGGGGTTGCGTTTTCCACCCCTTACAACCATGGGGTAAACCAAATAAATTTCTGGCTAAGTGTCTTTTTAGTAGTACGAAACGTCAGGTTAATTTCAATATTGTAACTTTTTTAGTGCTTGTGAAAAAAATTGTTATACAAATTTTAGGTACCCTCTTTCAGGGGCTGTATCTTAACAAGGGATGCTCCAATGAAGTTTCTTTATATGAAAGATTCTATCTTTTTTTCGATGAGGAATCACCTCCTTAAATGTTTTACACTTATTCAGTTACACCCTGTATAAGTAGGTATTTCAGATATTCATAAACAAAACATTTCTGATTGAACTTATTACAATATAGATGGTATGTTTGTGAATAATATAAGAAGACATACAAAAAGAAAACGTTGAAACTTGTTTTTTAGATGTATGTTTCTCAGTGGGTATCCTGTTGAAATGCTGAGCGAAAAGGGTATATCAAGTTTGTTAACTGAAATCAATTCGAAAAAAGTCTACTCTCATCTCATCTACGATTCATATTAGTAGAAATCTTCACAATTTATCAAAGGAATGTGTGTATATGTCGTCAGTAAGTTGAAAAAAAAAATGTCATGAGCTGTTTATTATTACCTTTAGGCACAAGTGCACCAATTTCCTGAGAAATGGAAAGTGAAATATAACTTATTCACCTTCACCATGACAGCTTTCGGAGGGTCCTGGAGGCGAAGGACACCTGATATCATTTCCTGAAACAATTACCAGTTTTACACGTATAAAATAACTCTCACAATATTTTTTTTAAGGAAAAAGCAGTCGAAATGTAGACTGCAAAAAATATCTTATTGGATTTACTATTTCATTATTCAAAAAAATTTTGTTGAGCGAAACAGAAATATGACTTAGCTGCGATGGAGACAACATTCTTACTACCGTCACTTACATACACATTATTCTGGGTATCTCAAAAAATAAGAAATGAAGTGAATTTCAAAGACTCACCTGTCAAGTGCTTGGAATTTTGTTTTTCTATCTCCTTCCCCTTCTCCTCTGAAGTTGTGTCATTATGACACCCTCTTCTCGCTAGTTCGAGACTCTCTGAAAAATTGTGATTTTCACTTTGACTGATCTTTTGGATCTCTATACATACCACATATTTTGTCAACTCGGACTCTATATTTTTTCCACGCAGAAGTGGGCAGAGTTGCATTTGCAATATGATATGATTGATTGTTGAGTGGCCATAAACATACTTTGTTGTCTTCCGTCAACCAAGTAAGTGGCACCTCCTGTACCAATTCAGAGTCTGCCTCACTTTTATCGAGAAAGCATACCGCAGCATATGACATTCTGTAAATAAAACAAAAGGCAACAGTATGGAGAGATATAAAACTAATAATCAGACACTTTTTGAAAAATTTAAATTTCCAGAGAGAGTTGAATCAATCTACTACAGTGATGTAGCCAATGAGCTGAATATTGGATCAAATATGAGATGGAATAAGCACTTGGATCAGACAGATGGAGAGATAGTTACCAAAATTGATGACCTAAAGCAAACTGGTTGAATTCATTACTTTGCCGGACTTATATCCACCACTGGTTTGATTTCTAGCTGCAGGTTTATTGGCTTTTCTTGTAAGATATTCACAAGTTTAAATAAAAAAGTAGCAGTAAGTAATTTTACTTCTTTGAGTTAAAAAAGTGTACGCTTTGTCGCACGTTCGAAGAGAAAATACATTTTTCTTCGACAGTAACCACTTTTTCCAACAGATTCATGGCAATTATTTTCTGAAAATAACGTAATATTAATATTTTGATTAAGGGAAAAATCTGAGAAAAGGACTCAGTGGCTGATGCAAACTGAAAACTCTTTGAAAAAACAATTCAGGACTCAAGCACAAATTGATTTCATTTTTTTTCCAAACAGTACTACAAAACTTGAGGAAGTGATTTTTTTTGTTCTTTCTCCAATTCGATGCAAACAAAATACAAAATTTCTATAAAAAAAGTTACATAAAAAAAACAAGACAAGATTCCAACATCAACTTTTATCAATAGCAAACAATTTCTGTTGATATATGTACATCCTTTGTAGGAGAAGAGAAAAAGACAAAAATGACTTCCTCAAAACATCCTTCTCTTCAGAAAAATAATCATGTTCCCATACTATACAATCAATGTTTGAATTATTCTACTGGATGTATATTTTCCATATGATGGATGTATGGTACTGTTATAAATTTTCAGAATCGATGTTGAATTTCAAACACTTTTGGTGAATTTGGTTTATAGAGATACACTTGACTACATAACTATCAGATTTAATGAGAAACAGATTCAAAACATTAACATCAGGTTTTTTCAGGAATAGTTCTTTAATCAGGAAATATTTTCCATGTAAAAATAAATTGTTATCTGTTTTTTCGATACGCATTATTTCAAAAATGTTTGATTTGTCAAAAATACAAATATTGTTGGGGAAATCTGTGGAGAGCATAAAATTTTCAAAGTTAATATTTCTAAAAGTAGAGTGACCATTTCTCACAGTAACTATATCTACAAAAGGGTATGTTATTGACACGTTTTCAACAGGAATGTGTGAATAACTTTCACAAATTCTTTTATAAATTTGCTGTAATGGTTTATGAGTTTGTCTCAACTTATTTTTCAATTTGAAAAGAGCATTCTCATACTTGAATGCACTGAAAATTATCAAGAGCTTCAAAGTTTTGCACATCAGAATACAGGTGAATCAAACCATGAACGTATGTAATATTCTCTCTGCCATAGAAAGTTTCAAAATTATCAACAAAATAAAGCAACAGACAATGACCATATGAATAAAGTTTACTGTTCTCAAGGCATAATATTCTGATAGCAATACTTAGTGACATGAAATGTATGTACTGATCTTTAGGAAGACTGTCTCTCAAAATGATGGGACCAGTATATAACAAAAACTGTTCATACTCAGTGGCTTTCCAACGATCAATTTCAACTAATGGTCTTGGTTTTCGGGCAAATTCTAGGGGTATGTAACATTTGAAATTCAATAATTTGGAATTTAAACTTTCGATACTATCCTTGTGTAGCCTTATGGAAATATTACCTCTGATCAGTAATAATAACATTTTTTTCATCACCCTCAAACAAACCAGATGCATGTTATCCAACGGAAACTGGCTTACCATTCCAATATCTAATGTTTCTAAATCTGAGATTCCTTTGTGATGATATTCATCTTGTTTCAATTTGAATGATAGGTCAGTTCTTGGACTACACTTCAAATCAGGAAATATTACACGACGCTCATAGTATTCGCCCTGAGTTGCACATTTGGTACAAAAACTAAAACCACTATGTGATTTGACATTTATCAAAAATGCCCTGGCAGGGGCATCACATATGAAAGCTCCTATACCAATGTTTAGAATTTTATTGTTGAAATTGAGCCCTGTTTGTATTAATTCTCTCAATTCATTTATAAATATATGTAAAAAATTATTATTCGATTCAGGTTTAGTATTACCATGATATATACCATCTGTGAAAGGTTCTGTGAAAATATTTTTGTATGAAACTGAACTAAGAATTGGCCAAAACTGGCTGAGGCTACTTTTAGCAATTGGAAGACCGTCTATACTGAAATTCAATATTATTTTCTATGGCATTTCAACTTGATTTATTTAAATGAGAAACCAAGCCCTGTTTCAAACCTAAATGTATATATTTTCCCGGAGAAACATCAAATATAGGTACTTCTCGTGGTGTATTCAAAAATGTACGAATGTCTTTGGGTAAACTCTTATCAATATTATGCTTATTCAAAATTTGCAGGATTCTATTGGCAACACAATGACTAATATTTTCCTCTAAAAAACACTGACGTAAGTCGATGGCAAAACTTTTTGTATTTTTGTCACAAAATATTGGAGTTTGTTCATTGAATTGAATAGGTTTTGAAATAACGTGATTCACTGGTTCACGGGATATAGGAAGGCTATAAGCTGATTCAGTATCCATAACAATACAACCAAAAGAATTTGAAATAGCTGGATCATCAGGGATATTAGAAACTGTCTCTAATGATAACGAAAGGTTAGGATCCATAACCATGTTCGACTCTTTCAACATCGATGCTGACTTGTTTTGATCGAAAGAGGCATAATGATCCAACAACGCTAAACTCATTCTTCTCCTCTTTCGGGAGCTCATACAACATTAAACCGATTTGTACCTTACCATGGTAAAATTGAAGTAATGTTGATACCAGTTCAATTATTATTCTTACGATATATATATAAAGGAGATTCTTTCGTGTTTCCCCCCACTGGATATTTTAGCAAAACAGAATGAGCGTATTTATTTCAAATAAAAGTGAAAATATAATCAATAAAATGAAGAAAATAGAGATAATTAATCATCAGCAGTTGGGTCATATAAATCAATAATACCCTCAATCACTAACTCAAAGAGGTCCAGTCCGTTGTTCTTTGCATGGTGGCGCCAAATATACTCAGCGATGTGATGAAGGCGATTGTACAATTTTATACCACCTCTTTGTAAAAAACTTTTTATAGGGCGCCAGTGGGATTCAATGGTTTCTGCATTTGCACCTATATAGGGATTGACAAAATTTCGTGAATGATTGACTGACTGTAAAGTGTTCATATTCATTTTTTTGCAAATGTATATATCCTTTCCATAAATCTGTGACGATAATAGTGCCAGGTGCTATATGTTCTCGAATTATTGGAATTAATGTATCCGGACACATAAACACTCTAAATTCTCCTCCTCTTCTTTCGCCTCCTACCTTAACCTCTACCATACCTAAAATACACGAACCATCTACCATCCTACCCCTATTAAACTTCCGTCTCTTCACCTCAGCTTCATCAACTTCTACAACTCTATATGGACCTCCCATCAAACTTGCAGCTTGATGTTGTTGACACCAATGATAGACAACTTCTCTGCAATATGACAGCCAATCGCTAACAGTTTCAGAAGACAGCTCTTCTTTCTCATCTGGATTATTTTTTTTTTCGATTTTATTGATGCTTCTTGAATTATTTTTTCATATTTTGTTTCTCCAATAGCAAACATGTGGGTGATTATTAATATTTGTCTTATTGTCAACTATGTGCCAGAAAGCCAAGAATTTTTGAAATGCGACGTCATAACATCATGGTCATCTTCTACTGTTTTTCTACATCTGTACATATGCTTCTCGTTGTCTTTCTCTCTCTTCTTCACATCATCTCCAAAAACATTGCACTTTAAAGGTAATGGCTTGATGAGTCCCAATTTGATGAGGTAATTAATACATTCTTCTTCAGTCAGAGTATTTTCAATTATATCCTTGAAATTCGTCTTGCTTAAAACACTAAAATTGCATTAAGAACAGTAATACCAAAGTCAACAGTTTTTAATTATTTGAATAGAATTAAAAAAGGTGTCCATATTCCATATTAATTTAATTAGAAAAACCTAACCTAACCTAATCCAACCTAGCCATACTTAACCTTAGACTTAATATTAGTAGGTAAGGGATTTCTAAAATTTACTTACATTTTGTGTGGAAAATTACGTCTTCTGTGTACAACCTAACCTTCACAAATTTCCAAGCAAAATCACTTTTATTTCATATATGACACGTGTGGAACTATATTCTACTATGCCTATATGATTATTAAGGGGTCAGCTATCCATTTACCTAGTGGGGGGAACACGGAAGAAGGCCCCATATAAATAATATTTACGCGATATAGAGTCCTTTTTCCTTATAATGTATTTATTGCCACTTAACTTTTGCATCAAAACTCAGAGAACAGCAATAAAATTAAACTCACAACGACCTCAAACAATCGTATATAATAAATGTTTTTAAATTTTAATAAACTCAAGTCCGTGTGTGAATAGATGACAACAAAACACAATCACTATCAAAAGGCGGGTAAACAGGCTAGGGCGAAACGAAGCAGCTCCTCACTCTCAGAGCAACGGGTAGGTAATGCGATTTAATAAATGGATAGAGACTTGAAGGATAATGCAAAACTTTGCAAAAATGGAAAATCATTCTTTCCAAAGAGAAGGTATAAACGTCAAACATCTATATTAAAAGATACATGTATCAAATCGGGAAATATCACAAAATCTGCATTGTTTACTAGAAAATACAGTTAACAGTTTTGAAATAATACCTATTCTTACCTTACCTATATTACATTATATAATCCATTTTGAGTTGGGCCAATGCATGCAATCTTCAAATCCCCCGTCAAAGTTTTGAAGTTGGGAACTGGGCATTTGTCACATCCTCTCCTGCTACGAGCCGCAGGCGAGTGGTCTAAATCACCAAGAGAATGATAGCCATTACACGAGAGTAGAATACTATACCTTATCCACAACCAATGAAAATTTTTGTTGACGTCTTTTTGATAACTGAATGGATGTGGCAGTTACTTGATGGAAATAATCCATATTAAACAAATGATATTTGTTTAACATGGATTTCTATTAGTTACCTGTAATATTTTCACATATTAGGGTTAACTTAACCGCGACCCGTGTTTTGCTTTATAATAGCTTCCTCCTGTTTATTATTTGTGAAGTTCTTTTTTGGGAAAACAAAATATCAAAACACAGAAATCTAACAGGTTTGAGTCAAACTTCTGTTTTGTCTCAAAATCTATTTCGATGTATAACATGTTTCGAAAAACACGGTATATGTTGAGAAACTGACATGGACACGCACACTTAAAGTCGCTGACAGCTCAGTAGGCAACCACGAGTCCCGGGTTCGAATCTGGTTTAGGAAAATTAACTTTCTGTTGTTTTTTCTTTCACATGTAGGTACAGAACTGAATTTGAAATATTTGGTGGTTCGCACGATACAATTTTAAAAACCGATTGCAAAACAATATAATATTAATCACTGCCGTGAATAATGTATAACGTATGATGGGTACAATATACAATATCCGTGGATAAACACGTTTTTAGTCGCTATATAAACATGTCCATATAGTTTATTTCACTTTCTTTTCATACATTTTGATGCGAATAATTGGAGATATGTTCTGAGTATGAATGATATATTCTACTATATACTACATTTGGCAACTCCTTTATTTCTGAAATAAATTAGTTTCGGTTGACATTTAACTCACTATTCACTACTTTGTGAGTCCCAATGTGAACCGTTTAGAGAATGACATATACTGCCCAGAGACGAGTAGATGTGAATCAAAGGAAAATTAATTTGTGATTCACATTTGGACATCCTTGATACATTGAATAGCATCACAAATCCACGTCTACTTGTGCATCGTTGTAACAAAAAAGTGATGATAGATAACGCGTTTGATCAAATTCCATTTCCCTTTACGGTAACAGAGATGTATGTATGAACCTCACATTTCAATAGATTCAGAAACAAGAAAGTGACATCGCATAGATGTTTGTGTTAACTGGGTGGTATAGAAAATAATCTGAAGACTATTTTGTTTGAAAAAGGTGAAAATATTTCATCCATGAGTTATTCGAAGAAAACGTCTACTGAAAATATTTCAGTCATGAATGAATCAATGAAAACATCTAGTAAAAATATTTCAGTCATGAATAAATTAAAGAAATTATCTACTGAAAATATTCGACTCGTGAATGCTTAAAAAAAATATCTAGTGAAACTATTCTCGTCATGAATGAATCAAAGTAAACATCCAGTGTGAAAAGTATGTATTCATACCTACACAACCAGTAATCCATTGATTGTACTCCAGATCTGAATATTGAATCAACAGAACCTTCTTTTTCTGAAACACTGGGAACCGTAAAGTCGAAAAATAAGCTCACAGAAGATTGTAGATTAAAAATTAATGTGCTCTCGGAAGCTAAATTGGAATTGGTACATTTACAAATAGAAGCACTCCGTCAGGAAATGCATTGTAAAAAAGTAGAACACAATCAGAAAATAGACAATAACCAAGTAGAACAGGAGTTGAGAGTAGAACAACTGAAATTGCAAATTCAATTATTAAAAAAGCAACTTGAACTGAATTTATTAGGGCATTGTCAACTAGACACACAGATATATATTCATTAAAATGTGTTATTATTTTCATTTTTATTGAGTGTCTGTCTGTCCCTATATATGCTTGGCTCTTTAAAACTATGAAACGGATTCTGATGAGGTTTTTTAATAAAGTGATACACAAGGAACGTTATGTATACTCCATACATAATATAGTAGAGCAACGTTAATCATTTTAGAGGTTTCTATTGTGATGTCAAAAATGAAAATATTATATAAAGAAATTGCGTAGTATATTTAGTATCATCATTGCACCCGTGCGAAGCCGGGGCGAGTCGCTGGTTGAAACTATAAGAAATGAAATAAATTTGAAAACAACTATTACATATATTCTTACCAATTACCTATTAACATATTTGAAGTACTACACTAAATTTATGAAATAATTTTGAATTAGGTTTGCTCTAACTTCTGTTCTATTATTTCCCTCATACTCATATAGTATTTGAGGATCTACAGCACCGTCATTCTCTGGAATGTCAATATTCATATTCACAGCAATGTTGTGCAAAACGGCAGTGGCAACAATCACTTGTAAGGTTGTGTTGAGTTTGATTCTTAGCCCCATTGACAAACATAGAAATCTACGTTTCCACACCCCATGAGAGCGTTCCACTACATTTCTAGTCCGAATTAATGATTCGTTATATAAGTTTCTGCAGCTGTAATTTGATTCGGTAAAGGAACCATTATATAGTTTGCTACAGGATAGCCAGAGTCTCCCAAAAGAAAACAATCTCTGTATGTAGATTCCATCAATGCTTTTAATCTACAGTTGTCAAAAATAGTAGTATCATGAACTGATCCTGGTCACCTTGCTATTATAATTCTTATTCTCTACTCAGCATCTGATACTGTTTGCACATTAATGGAAAAATATCCTTTTCTATTTCTGAAACGTTCCGCTTCAGCACCTCCTGAAAATTGAAATAACAGAATTATGTTTAGTTCAAATTCGAATAGTTTTGTAATTATTAATCTACCTGGAGATTGTATTCTAACATGTGTACAATCAATTGCTCCTATTACTTTCGGAAAACGAGCTAATTCATAAAGCTTTGCTTTTACAAGTGCAATATCATCTTCCTCTGAAGGCATTTTGATATATTCCTGTGCCAATGCAGCTATTGCTCTAGTTACCCTAGCTATGCTCCTTGAGGCGGTTGATTTATGAATTCCAACAAAATCGCCCATTGTAATGATCATTGAACCAGATGAATAAAATCTCAGTGTCAACAATAGTTGTGTCGAAGGATCAACGGCTTGGTTTCTACGAAATACCATCTAAATGAATTGCAAAGTAAACTTACTCACCTACCTATTTGTTGCATGATTTATTGTGTCATGGATTCTTCCCAAAACTTCCATAACACAGTCCTTTGAGATTCTGAATCTGACTAAAAATTCTTTATCATCTCAAATTTCAGAGTGATTAACTCTTGCTCTGAATATGTTTCGTCTTCGAGGTCTTTCAACAAATTCTATTATTGCTTCATCATCTGAGAAAATGTCATCAAATATTTCGAATATGTCAATATACAAGACCAAAGAGTAATATTATTTTACTCATAGAAAAATATTTTTTTTAAGTCTTGATATTCTTCATTGAATTTTTAGGTTAGGCTATTGCTTCTGATAATTCTTCCAAATGAGGATCATTTCTGCGCTTGCGTAAATCTCCGATCCTCAGATTTACGGGCAGATGAAGTAGCAGTAGAAATTTACTGGCACTTTCTAACGATTATCAGTGTAGCTTCGACTGTACAACCCAATTTTTCAACAAACTAGAGTTTTATCACCAATCTACAGATTAATCGTATATTGTACAACCGGCCCTTAGAAATTTTTGTTGATATTTTATATAATTTTGATTCCTCCATTGATTTGATCATTGTACTATCAGGATCAAAAGTGCAACAATCACCTATCTCTCTCAATCCTTCCTCAGCATAAATAACTGAAAACACATTTATATTCTCAAATCTATTTGTCTTCAGTTTTTATTCTATTCACGTCTGAGAATATCCTCTCACATTCCACATTTGAAACAGATAGACACAGCAATTGTTTTGCTAAAGTCCCTATATTTTTGTATTTGACAATTCCATCACCATAAGAAATTTTTCTGACGTCCGCCCAAAATGTTCCAACATTAACTGTTCCAGTTATTTTGGTCTTTCTGACTCCATCTGATTGATTTTGTGAAGAATATGTCGGATCTATAAAACAATGTTGCTTATTTGAATGAATCGAATTATTCACCCAGAATATGCCAGTCTTCTAATTGTTACAAACCTGGGAGGAGCCTGCATACACCGTAATATTTTTTTATGTTTTCACGATAGACTATGTTTCTTGATCGAAGCATGCCTTGCAGAGAGCATTTTCAGTTTTAGCCTTTGACAGCCAAGTTGAAAAATTGGGATTTTGTTCCCATTCGGCGCGATACGTCTGTTCATATTTTCTTCATTATCGAATCTCAGTTATTACTTATCAGTCTTATCACTAACGCTGCCACCACTCACTATAAATTTCAACGAGCAAAAGCGATGTATGAACTGTAGGTAGAAAACCAGAAAACTTCACTTCGGCTTAGGAATTCGCTAAATTCGCTTATCACACAGACTATTACCTACCGTAATTTCTGTCCACTTCAAATATTATGACTGTTAAAACAGAGAACTGCTACCTCGCTTCGAACGTCAATAACGAAATAGAGAGGAAACCACATTGTAAAATTGTTATATTCAATAAAACTGCTACATATTTCTTTCTTTCGCTACTTTACCTAATTTCATTTGAGTGTATGCATGTCAACCGAGATGTCTCAAAACCTACCAGACGATTTCTTCCTACTAAAAATTACTGATTTGAGTCAAAAATCTACCAAAAAAGTAGATTTCTACTAAATATGGTCACGCTGTCCTCAGTCTTCTTCATGTCTTCATGTGATGTGAAATATGACATATCGTCAGCTGAGAATTATAGTGTTGTTTTATGTCCCTGTAGTATTGGTTGTGGATAATAGAAGTTGAATATTTGGAACTTTTCCACAACAAGTATTCGAATCGGATCGCTGACGTAACAGGACATAAAAATAGTCCTGAATATCAGTTGTTCTATAAATAAAGTACTTTTATTGTAATGTCACAATGCTTCAAAGCCATAAGTATTAGGGGGAAAGGTGTATTTGGATAGAGAACACGTAAAACTTCTTTTGGATTTTTAGTGGGATATTGCACAAGTCAGCATTAAAAGTACTACCGATTGTTGTGGGATTTTATTCAGTCATCAATACAAAAATACAAGTTTTTCCTAGCTTATATCACAAAAAGTAGAAAAATTGTAAAAATAGAAATTCATGTAACTTTTTCAACTATTATATTCATTTATTCAGTTTTGCCTTGGATTTTGACAAGATTCTAGCTGAAAATCTGGACGAAGAAGCTGATGCTAGTGTCTGACGAGTGCTTGCTGCAGTTTGAGTAGTGGAAGTTGAAGATTATTTAGCTGGTACTTTATGTAATAATTTCGACTGCTTTGACAATGACTTTGCGGGAGGTTTTGATTTCGATAGCAGTATGTGATAAAAGTGACGTTCCTCTACAGGCATTTGTGGTAACATTTCAGTAATTGCTCTTTTCTTTTCTTCAGCTATTCCTGAATTAACATCCTTCAGAGTTTCAACACCATTCCAGTCAAAGACTTCTTCATGTAAGTCTTCGCACCCTTCTTCAGAATCTTAACTTCAGTTACCTCACCATGAAATGTTAGACGATATTTCAAATTTATCAGATTCTGTTTTTCTTATATGATATTCTTGACCTTAGAGTACGGCAAAACAGCATAATTCAGTTTAGCCGAAGCACCTCCATAATCCAGATAATCAGTAGACTGCATTTGCAAATTCTATTTCTGCCTGCTTCTATTTCAATCGGTAGTTCTTTGAATTTTCCTTCCATTTCTTTCGTATCTGACGTTGTTCTCTGGAGGTCATATCATCAACAGTTTTTTCGATTTTATTTTGTTTCTGTTCCAAATATTTCGGCCTTTCCTTTTTGTTCCTGTTTTTTAACTGGATCTTCCCGTATTTTCCTACGCCTTTCCCGCTCACGCTCTCGTTTTTCTCTCAAAATTTCTTCCTTCGATTTTTTAAACCTTGCCGTTTGCCCTAAACCGAATAAATTCATGTAAATTTACATGTTTAACATTTTTGTCATTCTCGTGTCGTACTTATCATTCGACTAAATCTTGCATAGTATGTAACAAATCGCGTTTGAGTTCATTTTGAAGTTATTTGTTCAGAAAAATTATATGTCCAAAACTGCTTTTCACTCACCATGGTAATGACGACCCAACTGGTTACAGCCTTGTTCAAAACACCAACTAGCGTCACACGAAGTCAAATTCCAACAAAATGGCGGTAAAATGACCGACACGGGAATGATGAGATTTTTGAGGGACACTTCAAAATTTTTTAATTCAAGTGTGTTCAATGCAAGTCATATTTAATTAGTGTTCCCATTGAATATAAGTATCTTACAATTGGGAAAAAATATTGTACTTTTATTCAAAGCTTAAAATTCATTTTAAGCTATTAGCAGTGTCATTATTACGTTAAGTTCCGTTATTAGGGTAGGGACAGCCACGGGAATGACGAAATGTCAGTTTTTTCATAGAAAAAAATCTATTATCGTATTTTTCTCAATAATGTAAATATATGGCCATCAATTATACGTTGAATCAGTTGACACTACAAATATTTGAACCGCTAATTACACGTAAAATCGATTTTATACATCAGGGACATAGAACTACTTAGTATTTATACAATTACCCATTTCCATCTCTATAGCCCATGATTCTCTGGAGATGTTGTCCATTGCACTCTCAACGGAACCTACAAAAATAAAATATTGAACATCTGATGATTCAATATCAGTTTCAGGAGAAACATTTTCGACAGTATTTACGCTTTGAATCTTTCTATTATATTTTCTTGGACTTTTAGAAAAACGTTTGTCTGAAAATCTTTCTTGTTTTTAAAATTTACACATCAAGGAGGAATGATTCAGTTTACCACAATTGCCACAGACTTTACGAAAAGCTGGACACTCTCCTGGCTAATGTTGTCGATTACACTCGAAACAGTTGGAGTTACCATGGTGTGTTGTCCTTTGTTGACTCTGTTGAAGCACTGCTCTATTATTTCCACTCTGCCTACTTGACCTTGAATAATTTGGCCTGCCTTGGACCATATCGATATCACTGCTCGGCTGTTCCCCATCAATTCCATTACTTATTTATCGGTTATGCTCCCTTGTGCTCTCAATGTTCATGCAGACGTGGATTACCTTTTCAAGAGTATCAGCATCATCTCCTAGTAATCTACTTCTCAACATCTCACAGCGTAGACCACAAACCAGTATATCTTTGACCAAACTCTCTCGAAGACTTTCAAATTAACAGTTTAGTGACAAGTATTTCAATTCTATGGCATATTGTTCCACAGTTTGACCTTCTTTCTGTTTGCCAGTGAACATCTTATAGCGTTCGAAAGTGAGGTTCTTCTTTGGATTGAAATGGGCCTCAAATTTATCGATTAATACTTGAAATTTGTCGTTCTCTTCATCCGTAAATACGAATGCATTATAAATTCTAATACCTTCATCACCAATTAGTGTTAAGAGTTGTGCGCTTTTGGTGATTTCTTTTTTCTTACTAATCTCTGTTGCTTTGAGGTACGACAAAAATCGTTGCTTCCAGAAACGACAATTTTCTGATTGATTTCCTGAATAACTCATCGGCGGGACACCTCTGAAATCCATTCTGCCAGTATTCAATTATCATTGAATAACTATTTATAGTTATGCCTAAGGCAAAGGCCTCATACAATTTGAAGAAACTGATTTTTCGAAAATTTATCCAATATAGCAACAGCTTTCACCCATGTGTTCAAGACTGTGCCATGTGTTATATGTAAATGAGGAGGGGTTAACTGAATCATCGGACTGGCTAGGAACAACTGCTTCATTCCTTTTGATCAGGGTTGCCAATCTTAATTCTTCAATATCCCCAATTTTTTGTGACCAAATCCCAAATATCCCCAAATAAATTTCTCTGAATCCTCACCAAATCCTCACACAGAACATGCTACACAAATTGATCCCTAAAAATGTATATTTGAGTTTTTCTTACAATTCGGGGATTAATTATTATAGGAACACATTTGTTAAAAATGAAAAACTTTATTCAGTAGGTAACAAAAAACACATTAGCTAAAAAAAATCACTGTTTTTTCCAAATTTCACAGTGCAACATTGAATCCCCTGGTTTGAACTGAAGTATGCCACCCTCAGATTCAATACCATCTTTACCTATGAATAGGGCTCTCAAGGTATTTGTTTTAAGTTTATTCCTCAGATCGATTCTCAGAAGCTTCACTTTGCTGAAAACCCTCTCAACACACGCATTTTAAAATGGTTAAATGATTAATAAATTAATAACAATAATTTTCAGATTGGGTAATAATGGCATATCACCACTATTTTTTAGGGAAAAAACTTCAGGCCAATACTTCTCAGTAGATAAATGTGAATGAAATCCAAGATTTTCAAAATCCAATAATGCATCATGTTCCCTCCATTCAATATCAAGCTGCTGAATATTTACATATTCTTTTAAAAAGCTGAATCTTTTGATAACAAAGGTCAGCGACTTGATTTCATAGGAATGAGCCTCGACAGGATCCAAAATATTCAATATTTTCCAAAAATGGGATCACTGAAATCAAATCGTACTTTTACGACTAACTAATTCAATATAGAATGAGAGACAAGTCTTCATGAAAAGTTCAAACTGTGAGTCTTGATGATTCTGTTCTGCTTTCAGTTCATGGAGAGATTAAGAAGCTTCCATTCCAACATATATTTTACTCAGAGGAACGAAGTGTCTTGGGTTGGTATGATCATATTTGAATATGTCATTTTTCTTCAGATGAGAAGATTCTATGTAATTACTGCACATATTTTTCAATAATCGTTCCACCTCAGATTTCAATTTACATAGCAGAGGTGATTCTCCTTGAAACATTCTATTGAACTTGTTTAAATAACCCAAAACGTAGGACATAAATTCTTAATACATCTTCGTGTACTCATTGTTAAGTATTTGTAATATTTCCTTTGTTGTTTTTGAAAAATCATCAAAAACTGTTTCTGTAAAATATGCTAATAAAGCACTGTACTGCTCAAGTACCCTTTTAGTACAGGCTTCTACTGACAACCACCCAGTAATAGAGAGCTGTAGAATTTATGAATATCATTCTGGAAAAACAATTGAAATTCTTTTAACCCTTTCAGACCGGATAAATTATTGACGGGTGAAAAAGATTAAACAGGGAATGAAGTTGTTACAAATGGTCTTAGATATGATATCAATTACCGAAAAATATCGAAATATATTTTTTTTTTGGAAAAAAATTATGGTCATAATTATGCACGATTCTATTCAATCAACATCATACCAGATGATAAAAGAAAGTTAAATCAAACAAAAATTAAATTTTATTCTCCCTGTTACACAAAGTAAAAGTAAAAAAATACAGAAGAACATTATTATAATGAATACCTAAGTGCTATTTTCATTTTTTGTCATTATGAAAATCAACAAAACAGTTCTCTCTTTCTTGATGCATGAGTGCACCTGGCACTTTTGGCAATAGAAATGTGTCTTTTCATTACATTTACCATGTTTGCACCTTTTGCCTTCTTGATTACCATCAAGAGATGGTAAGTGATCTACTGAATCATGTTGAACTTCTGGCAAAGGCCTATTTTCTTCATTTCTGTTCGCTAACTTGCTTCTAACTGGTTCAGGTGCGCCACTTGGACGTCCTCTTTTAGTACTGACTGATCTCTTGCCAACTTTGCAAAGATAATCAGCGATATGTAAACGAAATTCTAATAATTCAACACGTTTATTTTTCGATATTTGTAGACTGTCATAGTCCCGCCGATATTCGAACCAACTATTTGCTACTGCAAGGTCAACTGCGTGAAATATAAGACGGAGGGTCCATTTCCGGGAACGTATATATATTCGGTACAATACTATCATTTGATCGAGCAGGTCTACACCATGCACCCATGGAATGGTTATACAATGTAACAATTTCGGGACTTGCTACACTTATATATTTTTTTCTACTCTTGTCCCATCTAGAAACTTCATCTGTATTCCCAGATCCAATAAAATTTGATGCTAAAACTACAGACCGGTTGTCTAGCCACTTCACCAAAACAATATCTTTATCTTCACTAGTTATTTCGTCATGTGCTCCCCTTCCTATTATTTTCAATTCCTTGTCTCCCAATACAGGAGGATTCGAAAACCTATTTATCCTTATTGTTCCTGCGCCATATACCTTATTTTCTTTCGAAATTTGTAGAAACTGATAGGAAGAAAAATAGTTATCAAAGTATAGTTCATGCCCCCATCATCTATTCGTTTTGCAAGATGCAGAACAACAGATGCTCCAAGGCCAAATTTTTTTAGATAGTCTAGGTCGAATTCAGTGGTAGCTCCTTGATATATCACAAAGTCTTATGCCATTCCTGATTTCCACACAAAACAAATATTTTCACACCCCATAGTGTAGGTTTTCCCTTCACATATTGTTTTATTGATATGCTTCCCCTAAACGGAACCTTTTTTTGCTCATCGATGCATAAATTTTCTTCCAAATCAAGGCAGCGTTTTCTAATAGCTTCTTATAAGGGGCGAACTTTGTAAAGTTCATCTTGACAACTTTCTGGTATTTCTAAATTATTTACGCAGTGTAAATTAGTTCGGAGTTGGAAAAACTTATCTCGTGACATTGTTTCATGAAAACGATTTATTCGTAACCCTGTGATCCAAAAAAGTCCAATTCTTGGAAACTTTAGAGTTCCAGCTGCAATATGTAATCCAAACAAACTTTTGATTTCAGCAGCATTGGTTGATTTGAAATTTGCGTTATTCTGGAGAGCATATATATTTGTGAACTTGGCCATATCTTGAAATTCAGTCTCACCAATGTATCTCTCGAAATATTTCAAAGGGCTAAGAACTTCCGGATGAACATCTTGATTTTCCTTTTCCGGCCAAACAATTTCAGGAATTTTGAAAGCTTGCCTACACCACTTCACCGAAGCTTTTGCAGTGACTCCAACCGTCTTGCGACCAGCAAGAATTGACAGTGGTATGTCATCTTCTTCCTCTGAATCTGGCTCCACTATCTCTCTTGTCTGTGGTCCGATGTTATCAGCACCAACCCGAACTCCTCCTACTCCAGAAATCTCATATTCGTTATCTATATCTCCTCCTCCATCATCGCTCAAATCAATATCCGAATCCGGTAAATTTTCTAAAATTTTCAACAATTCCTCAGCATCTTTTTCATTCTGAGAGTCGTACCGTCGTTCTAAAAATAGAAACAAATGACATATATCTACTCTTAGAAAAATTCAGAATAATTGGAAGAAAAGTTCAATGATACCAGTTGGGCATAATTATGAACATCAAAGAATCAGCTGGCATGTGAACGAAATAATGCCACAGAATAACCATTCATGTACTGTAAATAACTTCTCATTTACTTATATTGCAATTATATTATACATTTCTCGTACTAGTATAGAGCAAAGTAATCAATATTTGATAAATATTTGTACTCACGGTCACTGTATTTACTAGACGACGCCATCTTCACTAAACCTTCCCTCCTGTATGAATTCAGTCGGAGCCGCACCTGCTAACTATGCAACCAACTAACCTTTGAGTGCATTATTCTGGCCAAACGGTCGCAGGCGTTGAATTTATTTTTGGAAGGCATTTATTACTGTACGAAATTGCAAATTATGATAATGCATAATTATGACCCTCGTTATGACCACAGGGTCTGAAGGGGTTAATTTACTCTGTCCCAGATAACATCTACTAGAATGAACCCCAATATTCCTCAAAACATCTTCCACAGATTTTGACAGAGTCAAACATGCTCTAGAAGATTCTAGGTGCATCATATGACAAGAGCATTTTATGCAAACTATTTCAGGAATGTCTCTTTTTAGGAAAGCAAATACTGATTTGTTTTCCCCCACCATTACATTTGTGGTATCACTGGAAAAGCCCACACAGTCACTTAGAGGATTTTTTTTTCTTTCAAACAGTTGGTCAATATTTTGTATAGATGCTCAGCATCCCCATTAGGAGTAGACACAATATCAAGAAACATGGTTCGAATTTCGTTTTGGTCTTCATAAATGACAGCAAATGCACACTGCTTCATACTGGCTACATCAGTAGTCTCATCCATTACTAATGATTATTTTTTTCACTTGTCAAAATGTAACGTTTTCTGGCATTTCAACCAATAGTAGCGGGTTATTCTATGGTTATTCTAGTCAATCATTGGGTATTATACTGATAAAACTGCCTGGTTCTTTTGATAAAACATTGTTTACCTTCGAACTGTCAAAACTATATGGTTTACCCCGTCGATTCTATTGAACTGGCTCATATTTATATAAATTATCATGAATGAAGAGTTACCTTATTATTAATAGTCATTCGCTTTTCACTTTTTCAGCATAATAACAACATAAACAACACATTTCAATGAACACTCAAACATGTAAATAGCTCATAACCCCAACTTTAAGACAGATATAGCGAACGACTGATTCAAATATTTAAGGTTTCCTGAACTCAAATGAAGATGGCGTACAATTAGTTTTTATTGAATACAATTAATTTTTTGTGGTATGAAAGAAACCGTTGTATGAAGATTTTGATATAAGTAACGACATAACGAATGATTTTATGTTCCTTCTGGCGCGATTTTCATTTCATAAGAACTTTTCAATTATCAATCTTGTTCAATGAGAGTTGTGACGCCATCTCTTGGTATCGTCAGCAAGCATTATCATATGCACGTGTAAGCATCATATCTCTTCTGGATCATAGAAGACATACATCGTTGTTTGACATTTCAATTTTGTAAAATTTTCACCTATTCTCCTTTCCTTCTCATGTAAATGAAATACTGATCAATTAAATTGTTCTTCCTTCTATTTGTTCAAAAAATAATCTCTCCAAATACAACTCGTTTTTCAAATTTAATAAGATAAATTTTCATTTTCGAAACACTAAAACTTTTTTATATTGAGGCAAAAGTATTCAAACAAACCAAATTAGATAAAATCACGAGTCCGTAGGACGAGTGATTTCATCAATCGGTTTATTTTCATACTTTTGCCAAATAAAAAAGTTTTTGTGGAAAATGTAAATTCATCGATTAAATTTGAAGGACTCGTGGTATTACCTTTGAATAAAAACTCCCTGGTTTTCGTAGGTGATCAAACAAATTTTCACTGAAATGCTTGGCAATACACTCTTAGAATAGCAGTGGCTTTAGTTCGCTTCAAAGCCATTCTCTAGGCAACTTCAGAATCCGAGAAAACCTCAGTGCGTAAACTGGTTAGGCTGAATGGCAAGTTGTTAGTTGCCAACAAACCAGTAAATTTTATTTCCGCAGTCCTAATCTTCTCTTCGAGTGGTGTAGTCAATAACATTCTTATATCTCTATTTTTGTTCAGCTAATCTCAATGAATAAATATGTATGTGTAATTTTGTTATATATTTTTTTTCATGATTTAGGATAAGCCAGACTATTCTTATACAAATGTGAATTTGTCAAATAGAAAATAAATTTTACTACTACTACTACTACTACTACTATTACTACTTTCCCTGAGTTACAATGGCGTTTAAAGTCATTTTTTTGAGGAAATATATCGCAGTTACAAACTATGCAGGTAGCAAGTTCTATATTTTTTTCTCGGTGCAATTTTTCTGATTTACCCAATCAGTCCTTGAATTCCTCGAGTTCCATCCATTCACCACAAAATCTATTATAAACTCTACAACACAATTTACAATTTACATCAAATCTATACACGTTGTGTGCAGTACCATATTATAGTATACATTGAGGGAAAAGTGCATGGTTTCGATATAATTGATAAAGAATTATTTTTTCAGAAGGATTTCAGTTTTCAAAATTTTTAATACTAAATGAAAAAGAGAATAGAGACGGTGATAACTTTTTAGCAGGGAGAGAATCCTAATACTTTTGGATTTGTATAAGTCGTACAAACCAAAAGTAGGTAGAGGAGAAATTAAGTCTATGAAGAAAATGTGGGAAAAAATATCCATTGACTTATCCAATAGATTCCATATCACCATTCACCCTTCGAAATGTGGAAACAAATTCAAAGTTTTAGAGCGGTCCTATAAAAAAGTGGTTGCCAATAACAATCGTACAGGAAGAGGAAGGAAAGATTTCCCATATGAAAATGAATTCAATAAGACCTTTGGAAAAAACCTAATATAACTATAAAAATATTATTGACTTCATCTGAAATAATACGACCTTCTGATAAAATTCCTTGTACATACCATCATCAAGATGTACCAGTGGTGGAAAGTTCCCCGTCATCATCTAGGGCTCATAAACAGATTAAAGAAAATGATCCCCCCGTCATAAGCTCACCTGAAAGACGGAAAGAAACAAGAAACAAGAAAAAAAAAGAAAACGGCCTCTACCTCTTCCTATGGAATGAGCAATGATGTTTTAATAGATATAAAAAATGATTTGAGAACGCATTATGCCGAGAAGCTAAGTTTTATTTCATTTTTCCGAGAATTTTTTTTTTCAGATCAGTATAATACAGTTGATGATTCTGTTCTAAAATCCTCAATAGATGTGAATAATTCTGTGGTGTTGCAGGTCTCAAATTTATTTTTCCTGCTATCAGTTGAACCCTTTTTTGTTGAAATTTTCAAAATCGTCATTTCCCTCCCCAATTTACAACTTCAAAATTGGGAAATACATGCTTCAGTAAGGACAAATGATAATATCCATTTACTGAAATTGTTTGAATATAATAGTGTATTTCAACAAGTCTAGTCAAAAGACCTGTATAATGAACTGTCATTCAAGAGGTATTCATCAAATCAAAAACTTGTTTAGTATCGATTCAACAGAAAAAAATGTGAAAGTTGCCATTTTTATATGATTTTATAACATATCTAAAAGATAAATCGCCTTGAATACTTATCACACTACTCACGTCACAAGGCAAGGTATCTTATTAAAATACATCCACACACAGATTACAAATTTCTTAAGATATTGTTATCTCAGTTGAATTCAGTTCAAATCAACCTAGGTTCGTATGAAGATTTCAGATTACACATAATAAACAACATTGGTTTCAGAACAAAAATATTCAATACAATTCACTTAATTGAACCATGTCCTAAAGAAAAGTATATTATACTAAATTATAATTTATATACCTATACGAAAAAAACTAAACATTCAAAATACTAGCAATATAGTTTCGAAAAGCATGGCCTGGTTTATTTTGACCTTCGTTATTTCGTTCATCATCTTCGTTCACCACTAGATTGTCTGTCACTGTAGCTTCGTCTGTTTGATCCCAGTTGATATCATCATCAATTGCTGGATTGTGTAGAACACAACAAACAACTCTACATTGACTCAATTTTTTGTTAAACTCTTTCTCAGTCACACTTAAATCTTCTCTGTATTTATATGGTGTCATCGAATTTCTCAAGCATGGATAGACACTGTCTTCCAAAATGAAATTCTCACCACATTTTTCTTTTAGAGATGCTGACAGAGATGAATTTTGAAAAACTCTTGAATCATGTACAGATCCAGGAAATCCAATTAAGATGTCTCTGAATCGTTTCTTGTCATCACATACAGCCTGCATCTGCAAAGAAATGGTTTTTAAAGTATTAAGACATAAAACTATGTACATAGGTACTATAAGTAATAAATGTTTATCAAATAATGGCAAGTGGCAAGTAAATATAAAAAATTGATCAAACTTCTGTAACACACACACACACAAATGAGTTCTATTCGAATAGATTCAATCAGTAACTTTTTGATGCTGAAAATATAATTTTTGTGTATTTTGAAACATTATTAAACATCTGCTTGTTACTCACATGAATTGAATGATATTTTTTCTATTATAATACGATACAGGATCTTCAGAAAGGGTATCAATTTTGATATGATTCCCATCTACGACTCCCAAAACTCTTGGAAATCCCATGGTCTTGAAATTTTCAGTTTTCCCTCATCCGTTGGCCATCTGATGACATTTTCTCACAAACCAGAAATGAAGTATGAGACTACTTCTATTATATTATGCAGTTTACTTATTGTGATATTGAATATGTCTGCAACATCTCGGAATCCAACAGCTTCACCAACAAACCACAAAAATATCTGGATGCACTTCTCGGGTGGGATAATTTCGAACCCAGTGCTACAATTGGGATAACGTCCCGATTCTTTCAATAGTGATGCTAGTTGGGTGACAACTTTTCTGGACACTCAACAAAGCTAAAATAGAAATAATTGAACACTCTGTTTTTAATCATACAAAACGGAACGTATAAAATAAATTTACACAAACCGTTTGAACATATTAACATTTATATAAAGTTGCCATATATTTTTTCAATAAACAATATAAATGGTTGCATAGGGTAAACCCCCCATTTGTTGGTACTTTGAGGTAGTCATCCGTGATTTTATTCCAGAATTGATCAATTGTACATATTGACGTCTAAAATCTATGAGATATCCCCACAATATACACAGTTTTAACCGAAAAGGAGGTCCAGATATTGTATATTATATAGAAACTTGTGATTTTTCAGGAAAATATAAATTTTTTCCATTTTACCAGTTATTGGCACTTGGAATTCAGTCATTGGCATATCAATATAGCTATTGGCTATTTGCATGCCGACCAATAATTGGCACGAGGCTGCAGTCATTCATTGGCAGTGCTGTAAATGTATGAAAAATGTTGGAAAAAACACAAAATCAATTCCAGAATATTTTTTGTTTATTTCACATATCAATTGTACATAATTCAAACACTTTTTTTAGCGCAAGAGGTACAAACAAAAAAAATCTTTGAAGATATTTTTTTTCTCTAAACACCTTTCAGAGCTTGCCACAGTCTTATCGCAGTCAGAAAATAGGTTCCGACTATGATTGCCGTTAGCATTATCATTTTGTAACTGAAGAGTACTAGTAAGACCACTAGTATCATCGTTGACTATTTTTTTTCTGAAAGTTATTCAAAGTTTCCTTTTTAATTGCTTTTTGTTTTCCTGTATTCTTTCCTTTCTTATCGCAGTCAGAAAATGGGTTCCGAATATGATTGCCGTTAGCATTATCATTTTGTAACTGAAGGGTACTAGTAAGACCACTAGTATCATCGTTGACTATTTTTTTTCTGAAAGTTATTCAAAGTTTCCTTTTAAGTTGCTTTTTGTTTTCCTGTATTCTTTCCTTTCTTGGCCAAATTTTCATCCGCTTTCTTCATTCTTTTGATTTCATTTTCTTTTCTTTTGTCTCAGATTTTTCCTTAGATCGTTCTTTTTCTTCTAAAATTTGTTTGTATATGGAAAATGTAATGACATAAGGCATTTTTTCTGATTTTTTTTTACCGGTTCTTTGTGGTGTCTTGGGTGGTATCAGATAATTCAATAGGTTTTTATTCTCCTTATTTTCATCTTGCATATTTTCTTCTGCTTCTCTGTGTCTGTTCTTGTATTTCGTTTTCTGATGGTGCCATATTCAAACTGACATTATTAAGGTAAAACACCCAATAGTTGACATATTAAAAAAGATATTGCATAATATGTAATATGTTTAATCAACTAGATTAGTTAGAAGTAAATCTGTTGGTACAACGTTAAGTATGATGCTTTGCAATTGCAAAATTCTAACAAAAAATCATAAAATCAGAGATAGAGATCATAGTTTGATTGAGTGATAAATCTTATTAAAAATGCTAATAATTGACATCATTGAAATCCAAATTATCACTAGTGGACACATGATTTTACCAATAGTTGACTTTCCTCATGTATTGTTTGTTTTTAAGCATGTTTTTGTATGTTACCTATTATTTCCAGATACTTCGAGTTCATCAATGTCTCTACTAATTTGTTTGAACAATTGAAATAAGGACAAATCTTCATTATTGCCATCCCATACTTCTGAATTTGTAAATTGTTTGATTTTTTCTTTTTCCAGGTATTTTTCTATAAAACATTTGCCATTTCTAAGTCTCTTTAGGTCTTGTTCCATTTCAGTTTTAGTGCGACAGATAGTGGAATTAAGTTTTTCTTCGGATGAAAACTTCACAGCTTCTGGATTCCATGGCACCAATCCATAGATTTTAAAGCCATTCTTTAAAACTTCTGGAGTTACTCTTTCTGTGATAGCGTTATTGAGTAAAGAACAAAAGTGTATTTTTCTCAGAGTTGTATTATCTTTATTATCTAATCTCCATCTATAGACTCGGTCTTCCCAGCCAGCTTTTATGGTTCTAAATACAGCTACGTCCATTGGTTGTAGCTTATGTGTAGCGTTGGGGAACAGCGCGACCAGGAAAACGCCATATTCTTCGCAGAAACGGCTTGACTGTAGGGTAAAAACAATTTTTATCTCCAGTAACCAAGGATGAAAGACGTTACCAAGAAACTCAAAAAATGTTTCCCCAGTCATCCATCCTGTGTCAGATTCTCCTATTCCCCAATTTTCAGGGACACTATAAGCAACCTCCCGTGGAATTCTTCCATATTTGAACACGACTAATGGAGGTGCCAGATCACCAGCAGCATTAGCTGTGATTAGGACTGTGAGGCACTCTTTTTCATCACTATTTACTATCTGATGAACATTTGTCTCCCTTTTTAGCGAGCACTTTATTCCCCTTCGGATTAAAAAAAATGCAGCCTCGTCTGCATCAAAAACCCTACTAGGTTCCTTTAAAATATCGTCCAATTTCGCGGACTTAAGATATTCATGAACTTCCTTTGCCCAGGCTTTGATTTGTGATTCTCCTACAGCAGACCTGGTGATCGTTAAATTTTGGGGTGTTCTGATGCTAATTTCGAGATTTCGATTCAAAAAACCGGCATACCGGCTGCTACAAGGCTTGTTTTCTTTGAATGGATTAACCCTTTTCAGTTCCATCATTAGCCGTTGCACGCTTTCTATGAGTTGCTATTTTTGTATAGGAAACCCAGCTCTTGTCATCTTTGATATCCAGGAGACGAGTAATTTCTCTTCTTCTTGTCGTAATTAGGAATCGCGTTCTGTTTTTCTTTGTACTGGTGTTTTCCCTCGTACTTTGTACAACAGAGTTACTCTTGGAACTTTATGCTTTTTTGCTGCCGTAGCGACAGGCATTCCCCGTTGGATATCATTCATAGCAGCTGTCATTTGCTACTCTGAATATTTAAGAAAATTTTGCTTTGTTCCAGGCATCTCACTTGTAAATCTGTAATCACCAATGGTTGACATGAAATTGGTATCGTATTAAGCTGAAACTTATCTTTGGCTGTATCTCTTTTTATAAACAACGAAAAAAGACAGAGTACAACAGATTCTGAAATTCCAATAAAAATTATGAATATTTTTATCAATAGTTGACACCCTATCAAACAAGAGAATTGACCAAACAAGAAGCGTAAATACAATTAGATAAACTCATTAAAAATCATAAAATCATTAGCGTTGATAGAATTCCGAACACATATCGCAAAACAAAAAATTGCACTAATATGAATATTTTTAATAACTTACGTTCTTATGGTTTTCCTTTAAAATTCACTAAAACAGCTTCGACAATCAACACACTATAAAATATTTGCCACCATTTTGGGAAAAAAGGAAGATATATCATATATTTATTATACATATCAACAGAGGGCGTTGTGTGACCTAACTACGCGTAAAAAACTCCGAAACGTTCAACTGACGTCTTATTTTGTGATATTCTTTCTGAAAGTGTCAACTAATGGTGTGATGTCAACTATTGGGTGTTTTTCCTTATTAACTTCTGGTTGTTTGTTCCTGTTCTTCTTGTGTTTCAATTTCCGTTGGAACTATATCCAGACTGTCATCATTCATTTCGTCTGCTTCTATTTGTTCAAGTTCTTTTTGTATTTCATCTCATGATGGTGTCATATCTAGACTGTTATTATCTCTTTCTGGTTCAATAATATTTCTTCAAGGATGCAAATTTCATTCCCATTGTCAAATATTATCGGCATATTGCCTATCTCTTCGTCGCTATACCCTTGATTTTTGATTTTTCAACTCTTGAAGTGTATTCTGCGCCACCAAATCAGAAAATTGTTGGGCGTTTATTACTAATGTTTCATCACTATCTAGACCATGATCACTACTGAAAATATTTTGTTTCCCCAGACATTTTGAATAGTCTATGGAATCAATTTTCAGATGCGATATCGCCTCTTTCAATATTGGAGCGAAGTGTTGCTTTCCCAGTTGGCAGTAGGGATTATCTCTTGGCCAACGGAGTACTCCATCATTCCATGATTTTTTGGGGGGTTTGAAACAAGATACGTCCGCAGGTTGTAGTATGCGAGTAAGAGATTTGAGCCGGTTCTAAGCCTCCCCCCACCACTATGACGTCATTAATGACTAATTAATGACATCATAGTGGTGGGGGTTGACCTTGAACGGCTCAACTGGTGCATAGGACCTTGAATTTTTTTTTGAAAATGTAATTATGGGATTATTTGTGTGTGACGTCATTCGACCTTGAGATAGGCTGGTAATGCATCTTCATGTGTACTCTAGTCGAGGGAGGGGGGGGGGGGTAATTAGAATTTGCATACGCGGTAAAGATATTCTTCATGTATGAAGAATAGATTGCATACACACGGATAAATGTGTTCTCTGTACTACATTGCATAGAAGTACACATGTCTACACATACACGCACAAAGTTCACCAACACGAGCCCTCACTACACCTCACGTCTGCACTCCACGAAGTCACAGCCACGAATGAATACCCGAACTGACAAACACCACCCACCCAAACCAACACGAGCCCCCACTACACCGCACGTCTGCACTCCACGAAGTCACAGCCACGAATGAATACCCGAACTGACAAACACCACCCACCCAAACCAACACGAGCCCTCACTACACCGCACGTCTGCACTCCACGAAGTCACAGCCACGAATGAATGCCCGCACTGCTCTCTGAAAGCTCATCGGAGAGTGGAGGGGTAGCAACGTCAGACAGTCTGGTGGGGTACTAGCGATGTGTGCGCATCCGCTGCACAGATAGTGGTGGGAGGCGGCTCACTATCCATTATATAAGAAATGCGGATTTACATGTGGAATCATTATATCTGCAGCAGTTCGTGAGTTAGTTATTCAGTGCCATATCCGCAGCAATTGTGTGAGTGTGTTTTTCTGTTGAAAACTGTTTATATTTTCCATTCATCATGTCCGTTTCCAAAGTAGACTTGCAAAAAATCAATAATGTGATTATACAGGAGGTAGAAGTGTTAGAGCAAAGGGTCTTATCGTCATTACCAATAAATGAAACATATGTAATAAGGAATATGACTCCTTTTTCCACCCGGTTTGGTAAATCAATTTTATTAACTATGGAAGATGTTAGGAATAATAATAAATTATTTAAAACATGGCTTCCCAAACGGATCTCAATGCAATTCAGTGATGATGATATAACTTGCATCAATTCATCGAATGGTAAATATACACTAGTATATTTAGGTCAAAGTCCACAAAGTTTTGCTGGTATGAAAACAAGATCTCTTGTCGCATTCAATTGCATTGAATAGCATTACTAATAATCATTGGTATTAGGTTAATAGTGTTTCATTTGTATATAAGATTATTTGCATGTAAGTTTTGAGGAAACATATAAACATTTTCATACATTGTTGAACACACTCACTTTATAAATCGTAAGACGATACAGTTTTCTGTGAGTATTATTAATGATGACGATGAGTTTATGTTCTAATGTTCTGTTTTCATTTGTTTTCAGTTCAATCATTCAAAGATGTGGATGCAGTATGCTAGTGAACACTGGGTCAAGGCTGAGGATCTCGCTTCATCCATCCAAAGACTGTCTTCCGAACTGAAGGCGTTGAGTGAGAATGCTGAGCATGCAACAGTTTATGACCTGAGTGTGTGCTATGATGAAGAAAGAATCGAATTGTGCCTTCGTGATGCTGAGAACTACAACAGTGGTGCGGAAGTTTGCGACAAATTTCTGGCTGGGACATTGGATCTGAATCATCTTTGTGCTGCAATGATTGAATTGAACCTGAAGAGATTCCTGTACCGTCTTCAACTGCACCTACCAGAATGGATCATTCATAGGTTCCAATTGATTGACGAAAATCGTGAAGAAATTGAAGACGGTCGAGAGAATGACGAATATGAGGAAGAAATAATTTTAGATTGTTTATATGTACCAAAAAGTTAAATAAAACACATAAGTATAATTTTTCATGTTCATTTATTCAATTCCCTTTAATACAATATTGAGAAAATTATTATAAATTAAAATATAAATGAAGAGAAAAGAAAACGAGTACAAAGATATAATGAGAAAAAAATATAATCAATTAAAAGTATCAATAAGTGTCAATATCTGCTGTGAACTGAACCATCCAATGCATTGTACGTTAGAAATGTATCATGCAAAATGAGTGCATATACTTTGGTGTTGTCTGGAAATTTGGCCTTCCTGGTTTCAAATTCAACCTTTATGTCGATAGTTGAGGATTTTGTGGCATTCGGTTGATGTGAACAATCGATTATGAAGAGTGGATTGCTTCGAAACTGTCCAATATCCATTAGAGGTTCACTCATATCTTTATCATAATAACTACGTTGAAAGTTCTCATAAGCATAGTATGCAGACGAATCTAGTTTTTTGTCAAAATCCAAATTCCAACGCTCATATGGATATACTTCAGAATTCAAGTATACCCGAATATTATTGATGTCAGCTGTTATGAATTTCGTGATGTCCTCTGCTCGGTTTTCAGATATTGCGGTATTTTGAAATCCGATTATAATGAAACGAGGTGTTTCCAAAGCATTGGTTGTTTTTATGGCCCATATGTCTGAAGATGTAGCTCGTAATGAAGGGAGTTCATACAAGTCCCACATACGATAGGCCAACTTAATTTTCGCATTCAGACCACTTTTGTTGATTCTATGCAAAAGTTTGAGTTTGTGCTTATCCTCTGGTACTATGTGTCGTATTCTCCATTCGATTTTATTTATTTCCAAATTAGCATCAACTTCACCTATATATGAGTTGTTGAAGGTACGAGCGATTATCAAAATTAGTTCTTGTTTGGCATTCAAGATACTTTTATTGTAATCTTCGGCAAAGCCCATCAGATATTTCAGCGGTAATTTGCCACTGAATACATGACTGGTTGTATCCAATATGTCCTGTTTGAATCTTGAAAGACCCCAGCCTGTAGTCAGTAAGGTGTTAGCGTGCGATTGTCCAAATGAAATCATGGTTTTCATTGTAGAGGTTATTCCAGGTTTTCTGATGACAGCCACTTGTTCTCCACCCATTTCATAACGAATTTCATCAAACAGAAAAGCCATTGCATTATTCGATAAATAGCATGGTTTCGTTGCATCCTCCGGTGTGAATTTTCCCTCTATGTAAATGAAACTTTCTGCAATATCAAGAATGACATCTTGATTATTGATTGCAATTCGAATTTCATCTGAATTCCTGAATAGGGGCGAGCCATATGGTTTATATGTGTGCTCATGTAAACTTATGAGGGAATGATCGAGCACCGGTTCATCGAATATATTCAACTTTTCACTATTTGTTTCATGCACCATTGTTACTTCCTTACTTTCAATCCTATCGATTTCAAGAATTTGAGGTCTCTTACAGATAGGTGGTGACGTGTTGACTGTTTAGCGAACACTTTTGGAATGACCTTTTTTGCGGTTGAGCATTCCTTTTTGGTTTCGATTTGCTCAAATCGTTGATGATTTCTTCTATTGAAACAAAAACCCATAATAGAATTCAATCGATTTTTTTCAATTCCAAAACGATAAAGATCTCTTCTTCACTTCCGAAATCCACGAGCTTATTTTTCTGATCCAAAATACGCACTGTTATATTGTGAATCAATTGACGTCCTTCTGGGCTGACAGGCATATATATAATATTGTGTGGTTCTTTCGTGAGATTGTATCCAGCTTCGACGTCAACATCGAATGAGAAAAGAATGTGGGACTCTTCATTATTTATATATGAACCAGAAATTATATTGCAATCCAAACGGATGAGTCTCACAATCGTTATATTAATCGGTAGTGAGGATTCATGTATTTGATTCTGTGGAAATATTTTATGGCCAAATCCCATCATGCTCGCAATAGAGTTTGGATGTGTCAGATCAATTTCATATTTTGATCGCATTTCACATTTCATCGTATTATTATTGGCATGTAGGTAGAAAATATCATCTGCAGTAATATCGATTGGTTTTTTGTCATGAAACAATCTGAACATTATATTTTTCTGTATAACTGCATTGATCTCTTCTATTTCATAAGCACCACATGGAATTTCAATGGTGTGTAATTGTAGCATGGGTGAGTCGTCACCACTAAGTCTGAATCTGATTAAATTGTTTTCTTCAGTTATATTATTGATTGTGTTGCATCCATAGAATCCCAATAGTCCTAGTCCATAACGGCTGTTTCTATCCAATTCGATAGGTGGAAAAAAGTCTGCACTTAAGACACTCGTCCCGACAGCTTGTAGTTCGAACTTCCGCGACATGACTGATGTATTTTACAAATGACACTTCAATTTATTGTTGTCTACAACACATCTGCAATAATCCACACTTTTTTTTGGGCAGCGCGTTCAAATGAATATTGTTTTTATTGACACCAATACTCATATCCTCTACATTGCAATAGCAGCAGAAAATTTTTCGAGGCATGGGACCATCATTCACATCAGAATTTGAATTAGATTCTTCGTCAGAGTGGTGTTCATAGCAGTATTGATACTTCATTATGTCGATATCATCTTGTAGATGTTTTGGTAATTTTTCCCAAACATTTGCAATCTCATGTGCAGCACAGGCAATTATAACTTCCTTAGGCATATTGGCAAGCATCATGCTATCCATTTTTGTTAGGGTGCGATATTTAGAATACATCTTCAATGAATATCCCATTCTCTTGATAGCCTCACGATCCATTGTTGGAGTTGTATCCATTTTTTATTTGCGAATTGATTCAGAGAGGAACTTTAGGCACAAATGACCACAGAAGACTGTATTGAATTTTTGTTGGCGATCATAGTTATATTTGATTTTCACTCCCGAATATTTTCGAAAGTATCGAATCAATTCCATTGGTGGGGGCAAATCTCCAAAACTATCGAAATATGTGACTTCTTTGCCACATTTCTTGTATGCCACCCAATGTGTTCCAGGACCACTTATTTTATCCAAATTGACAATAGCTGTCTCATACAGTTTTGGCCTTGAAGAAGGTAATCTGTCACGCATAAAAACACCACGAAAGTGTGGAATTTTCATTTTCTGTGCATAATAATTGAGATCGAAATCGGTGAGAGGCCTCAGAGGTAGGGAATCTACTAGTTTTTTGACTTGTATGATTGCGATGGTTTGTATGGTTTCAAATATAATCCCAATCCTTTACGATAAGGTTTAAGATATATTCCACTACCTCGTTTACCTAATGCTACAGCCTCCATTGTTTTATTGTGGCGATTGGCTTCAATGAGAGCTGCTCTGCTTGCTTTTGCCGAATTCACAGCTTTGGTAATTCCTGCAGCTGCACCTGCTAAACTTCCGAGTGCAGAAAGTCCGGCGAAAATCGGAATCAATGGCAAAATCCCACCAATTTTGGGAATTGGAATTATTCGAGGTGTGCGAATTTTTTTCTTACCACCGGCAGCTTTAAGATATTTACGTGCTGCTTGCAATGCCACAGTGATAGCTTTTTTTCTATCAGTCGTCACAAACTGATCCCCACCAGATCTTTTCAATACATTTCGCACTTTACTAACCACTCCAGCACCGAATGCAACTTTTTTTATTTTATTTTTCCTTGATGGTTTTCTCTTAACCTTCTTCTTGTTGGAACTATTACAGCCCATACCCAAATGTCTCTTCGCTTTCATAATATTGGTGACCAGTAGGGCAGCTGCCCTTTCTCCAATATTTGCGTCCTTTGATTTAACCCTATCCCAAGCTGCGTATTCTAGTTCTTTATCTGCTATATGTCTCGCTGTGAGATCTGATGGATGATTCGAATATTGAATGTCGTGTTTTTTGCATGCAATATCTAATTTATTGATGCCAGGATCGTTGCGTGCTAAACGTTCATTCAGTTTCGTACCGGGTCCACAATATTGATAACCGCCAGGTATATGTAATTCGAATGGAAGTGTATTTATTAATTTATTCACAAATCCAAAACCTTCTTTACTCTGACTTCTACTATCGATACGTCCGTATCGTTTGATGGTACACATTTAAATGAGATGCTCATAACATTTTTCCATTTACATAGTCTCCAACCGTGGTACGATGCGCATTGTGAAACAGAAAGAAAATTTTGTCGTTGACAATCTAGATGAGAAATTTGGGTGTGGATTGAATGGGCAGGTATTGTTAAGACATGGCCCACTACTTCCATCATCAGTTCGAGGACTCATTATTGGACCTTCAAATTGTGGAAAGACCAATGCAATGATATCACTCTTAACACATCCACAAGGATTGCGATTCGCAAATGTATATCTCTATTCAAAATCACTCAATCAACCCAAGTATAAATTCCTACAAAATGTGTTGGAACCTATTAAAGGGTTAGGATTTTATACGTTCAGCAATAATGCGGAAATAGTGGAACCCTCCGATGCTAAACCAAATTCTGTTTTCATTTTCGATGATGTGATATGTGAAAAGCAGGATATCATAAGATCATACTTCTGTATGGGACGTCATAAAGATGTTGATTGTTTTTATCTTGCACAGACATATTCACGAGTGCCAAAGCAATTAGTGCGTGATAATACCAATTTCATTGTAATGTTCAAGCAAGATGAGACAAACCTACACCATATTTATTCAGATCATGTGTCACCCGATGTGACATTCAAACAGTTTCAATTGATGTGTGTTAAATGTTGGGAAGATCAATATGGATTTCTAGTCATTGACAAGGATAGAAAAATACATGAAGGTAGATATCGCAAGGGATTCGATAGTTTTATATATCCATGATGATGCTATTCAACTTCAATCGATCATTGGATTGTATAGAGATCACTTCAGTGAATTCGTATATGATAACAAAAAAATATGAAGACAAACATTGGTTCTGTAGCTGGAAATGCGAGCAATGAAATGCATTTGAAACGTCAACTAGTTGAGACAACAGAAGCTGTCAGACAAAAATTCAACTCAATCAAGCATGGTAATATTGAGAATCGTATGGCATTGGAAAAACTTTATGAACCCATAACGAAACCATTGAATGTTTTATCATCGAATGCTACTTCATCGAAAACACCACAGTTATCCAACAATCAAGTGAACTTTCAGACTACTCCATTTCACGCCACGAGTACTCCAATAGGAAAGAATCAATCTTCTGGTAGTGTATCATCTACAGACAGTGAGTCAGACACAATAAAAGATGAAATTGCAGCGAGCCTCTTTGAAACACCGCCATCATCATCACGCATCAGTTCTTCAGATCTCAATTCTCCATCCAATGTAGATGAAAGTCTTGAAGATGTATTGAAAAAACATTTGAGAAATATCAGAAGTAGAAATGTGGCATATGATGCAACATTTGGCGTACGAATGGATCCTATCACACAAAAACTAAAAATGGGAAATCTTCAGGTTCACTTCAATGATGGAAACATAGTATTTTGGAATACCAATAAAACGAGAAAATATCAATTTCCTGGCAGCTCAGAATTATATGATATAATATTCCTCAAGAATCCACAAAATATTGACGATGAACAGATTCGTCAAACATATTCAAAGATATTGAAACTAACGAATGCTCCATTCAAACAATACCAATTGAAGAATGGTTTCAGATATACGAATTCCAAGAAATTTCGCGAAGTTATCAAACCTATACTAGACTCAACTCATTATCCAATGAGGGATGGAACTAAAATTGGTGGAACAGTCAATCGAAACAAAATACAGAAAATATATAATCCCAAACCAGCGAATTATGTCTACTGGAACTCACCCAAGGAATTGATTGCTCGCTTACGACTATTACTATCTTCAAAGGCAGCTGGTCATACTGGACACAATAATGAAATAATTTCAATAATTGAGGAATTGCGTGAAGAAGGTATAATATATTGAAACATTCACAAATAAAAATCACTCTCGCCTCATTATTCAATGAAGTAACATTACCAGATTTATTTTTCATTTGCACTCGAAAGAAAGAATGGATAATGGAATGAGTGATGTAAAGCGACAAGTCGTCAACGAGTTGCATGGCTCTGTAAGACGTAATTTTCAAAGAAGAATAACTACCATCAAAGGGTTTGCAGATCTATGGCAAATAGATCTAGCAGAAATGCAACCATTCGCAAGAAGTAACAAAGGTCATCGATATATCCTTGTGGTGATTGATTGCTACTCAAAGTATCTATGGACAGTGCCAACTAAAAATAAAACAGGTAGTACCGTAACCAATGCAATGAAACGTGTTCTGAAGCAAGCCAAGTTTTCTCCAAATCATCTACAGAGCGATCAAGGAAAAGAATTCTTCAATAAAAATTTTTCCTCTCTCATGCGACAATATAAAATCAATCATTATTCAACATTCAGCACAAAAAAAGCAGCCATAGCAGAAAGGGTAATTCGAACAATCAAAACATGGCTCTACAAAGAATTTTCGATGAGGGGCAATCACAAGTGGATTGATATTCTTCCGATCATAACGAAGAAATATAACAACAAGGTGCATAGTACTACTGGTATAGAACCTATAAATGTTAATTCAACCACGAAATTAAAATTCAGAACCACCAGAGGAATCCGAAGGAAACAAAGTACACCCAAATTCCAATTGAATGATATTGTACGCATAAGCAAGTATAAAAACATATTTGAAAAGGGATTCACAGCCAACTATACGACAGAACTCTTTAAAATCGTTAAAGTGAACAGAACATACCCCACTACATATATTCTTGAAGATATGGATAGTCAACCCATAAGAGGTTGTTTTTATGAGGAAGAATTATTGAAAACTGCGAATCCTGACGTGTATCTAGTGGAAAAGGTGTTGAGAAGAAAAAATAATAAACTATATATAAAGTGGTTAGGTCTTCCAAGTGAGCATAATTCGTGGATTGATGAATCAGATGTGGTTTAATAATTATATGAAAATGATTTCAATTATCTATATGGTGAATAATAAAGCTCTGGAGGAGTATACTGGTTTTATATATGTATGTTTTCTGCAATAAATTTGATATAACCCAATCTTTGTTTGTTTCATTTACTTATATGGTTCGAAACTCTTTCAATTGGTAACTTTTATATTTGAAAAATAAATGACACAAATGTAATAATATTCAATCAATTTATTCATCATAATTACAACAGTGGTTATTATTTATTGGGAAATTGCATGTGGAAGCCTTTCTGGTCCAATTTCAGTGTACGTTGGAATACGGTCTCCTAGTATTTGGCGCCTTTCGATTTGCTCGTCATGTGTTAGACACCAGCAATGATTGAAGTGGATTTTCCTGTTGGGATGGAGTTGACCAACTTTCTCACATAGCTGCCAGTTACTTCTACAAACAGCACAGATATGGTTCCAACAGTCCATAGTGTAATTATCACACTGCAAGCAACGTTGTTTAAGTGGCACCTCTTCTATCGCACAAGTTCTACAAATATTTCTACAAATGCCCAGGATGATGCACTCAATTTTCTCGTGACACTTGAAGCACTTGAGATGGTTTCCCTGTTCGTTAGTTATTTGTCGCTTGGGCTGTGGCACTGGATTTCGTGAAACACACTCGGTACACAATCCGGTACATGGATTGAAGTATGATTTGGGTCGAGTGATTTGACAATTGTAGCACTGAGCAGCTCCAGCAACCACTAGGGGATAGATGCACACTTTCGGTTTAGAATCCCACTCTTTTGGAAAAGGCATATTGTTACTCACTGGTGGCAATGACAGAACTCAATCCAATAATCCAACCCTCCCTACATATATACAGTAAGAGTTTGTGGAGGGGCGCCCCACCACTACCAGATCGTATAAAACATAGCTGCGGGCTCTAAACTTCACTCATTCATTCAGAGCATTCGAAGGATATAACCAAGATGGCTGAAGAAAGAGCTGCAATGTTAGATGTTCTGGCACATGCTGACCTTAATAACAATTTGGAGGGTGAAGAGCAGGTCGCTGAAGACGTCATCGAACAAGAGATTCCTAATGACTCTGAAGACGAGGGTATTGAATGCGATGCAGAGACCAATCAACCTGGTGATTTGGCCATCGGTGTGGAATTTTGCAGAGTCAAGGTTCTGAATATGAATCACACTTTGGAAAATCCATTGGAGTTGTGCTGTGTGACTGAGAGCTATGTCAGAATTCCCACTGTTACAGGACAAATTGAGAAATTATGCCTCATGTGTTTTAAATTTTATGCTTTTCGTGTAAACAATGGTGGGTGGTATGAGCACGTAGATAAGCATAGGACTCAACCATTCTCTGAATTATTATGGAGTAGGTGTAAAGCATGCAGCACTCTGCTTACACAGTATCGATATATCGAGACATGTATGATCTGCAATAACGCCCCTCCTTTGCACCACTAACCTTGGACCACTGGTCAAAAAAAAACCATCAGCCCTTTTCAGGGCTACATTAAAGAAACAGACAGTAGATAGATATCTCACACACATGAGATAAATGTATGTAACATTTGTAATGTGTTCGTTCACCTCTTGACTATGGTAGAGTACACACACTTATTAGCTGTAATATTGAAATTCTAGTGATGTGGATCCACTGCCGCGACAGAATGAAAAGCCGCGGATACGCGAATGATTCGCGAATGTAGCCACGGTTCCGCGACCACCGCGATAATCCATGGAATAAACTTCACGGAATGAAGATGAGACAATAGCTACACTCTCACTTGGACTAATAACGCGGGCGCAACCGCGGAACTGCGACCGCAGTGGATGTGGATCCGCTGCCGCGGCAGAATGAAAAGCCGCGGATACGTGAATGATTCGCGAAAGTAGCCGCAGTTCCGCGACCACCGCGACAATCCATGGAATAAACTTCGCGGAATAAAGATGAAACAATACCCACACTCTGACTTGGACTAATAACGCAGGCGCAACCGTGGAACCGCGATCGCAGTGGTAATAGATCCGCTGCCGCGACAGAATGAAAAGCCGTGGAAACGCGAATGATTCGCGAATGTAGCCGCGGTTCCGCGACCACCGCGACAATCCATGATTTAAACTTCGCGGAATAAAGATGAAAAAATAGCTACACTCTGACTCGGACTAATAACGCGGGTGCAACCGTGGAACCGCGATCGCAGAACCGCGACCGCAGTGGATTGAATCACGACTGCATCAAATCCGTCGAATGATGATCGTAATTTGCGGAAATATATGTAAAAAACCAGGTCCGCTCCGCGTCGCTCCGCTCCGCTTCAAAAATTTTTCGACCCGCGTATTAAATTATTTCACGGCCGCGATTGAAATTATTCCGCGGATGCGCGATTTCGTTGCCACGGCCGCGGATTCGCGCCTATTCCGCGGATAAAACCGCGGATCCGCGGCCACGGCCGCGGACCCGCGGATTTATTGGTGGAATATGCGCGAATCCGCGGCCGCGGCCGCGGATCCGCGGTTTTATCCGCGGATTATTTTAATTCGCGGCCGCGAATTAATTTAATTCGCGGGTCGAAAAATTTTTGGTCAACCGCTAGATTGTAAACGCAATAGAAGTTGGGGATATAAATAATACTCTTCACGACTTCAAATCACTACACATAATATTATCAACCATAAGTATCTTTACTTTTATTCATTCATCACATATATATGAGCGTGAATACACCATGATTTCGAGTCTGGTCTAACTCAACCCTCATTAATTAGTTCGTTTTGCATGCAATTCAGGAGAAAAATTCATACTCTGATCAGCTAACCGCATATTGAGATTACCTAAAAACTTATTTTGTGAGTACGATTAATATCTTTGAAAAACCAACCTCAGGAGCAACCACACGAAATGACCTTGACCTAACCTTTATTGATTTATTTTTCCAAATTGTATCATTACGGGTGGTAATACATATTTCGAGCGCCTTTTGTCATGTGTACATTATACTATAACTGAGACGGGAACAACTGAGAATTGTGAGATCTTTTTTTTTTTCGAATCTTTAATCTCATTTTGTCTGTGATATCTGCAACAGAGTTGCAGAGACAAGTATTTATACATATTGTGAACATGTGTGATCCATTAGATCATGAATATGTAATAACGCATATTCAATAGGTGATCACCTAATGAATCTCACTGTGAGATAGCTACTTTGAGTTCTTAATGGTAGCCCTGAAAAGGGCTGTTTTTGTGAGTCTACACTCTGTAGACTAGTCGTCGTCGTCGTCAGTATCAGATGAGATACTGATAGGTCTCCCGATGGATGATGGCCAACTTACAGTGGATGGTAGACTGATTGAGTCTATATCAGAGCCATCCACTTGCATCCTATCAAAGAACCCTTCCGGAAACCCAAACTGTTGTGATAAATACTCGAAGTAACCAAGATTGCCTCGAGTATTGACACTATCGGTTGAAGAACTAACTTCTTCAACCTGGATAGGTCCTGTCGCTGGTTCCGAAGTTGGTACACTCCTTGGCTCCGTCGTTGAATCAGCTCTCATCGACATCGTGAAGAGAATGATATAGAACTCTGGTCTCGCATTGTATTTATACAAAAAAAATGTTGGTGGGGAGAGTGGTGGGAAGAGAAAAGCGATGATATTTGTGAACATTCTAAAAGGTATACTTGTTGAATTCATTATGAAGCAAGCCAATTTTCTGCAAGATATTCATATGACAAGGAAATACACATTGTTGTTGAAAGGTTTGTGTAGAAAAGTATGAAATTCAAATACGCATTTATAATGTAATTACAAAATATTCAGATGAAATGAAGAGCAATGCCCCAACCATCGCATTGTTCAATGTGTACCAAACCAATTTAATGTACACTCTTTCGTTTCATTTCATCTGCGTTCATAAACTATTTATTGAAAGAAATATATAAACAAATGAACTTAAAACTATTGGAATAAACACCTAAAACTAACTCAACCTACTTCATCGAAATATTTCCTAATATAACAAAATATTCAGATGAAATGAAGAGCAATGCCCCAACCAACGCATTGTTCAATGTGTACCAAACCAATTTAATGTACACTCTTTTTTTCATTTCATCTGTTTATTCAATGATTTATTGAAATATATACATATATACAAATTAACTTAAAACTATATAAAAAAATCGACTAGGACTAACTTAACCTATTTAATCTCATCGAAGAGGTCACCCAAGGGAAGGAGCAATTTGGAGATCTTCCCCTTGGTCCGTTTGAATCGGGCATATCTCTCCTTGTGTTGCTGGATTTCCACCCGATCACTCTCAGCAAGACGTTCCGATTCCCGGGCAAGTTCTGACCTCTGTTCGGCAAGTTCAGCTATTTGCCGATCGATGTCAGCTTGTTGCCTGGCAATCTCGTCTTGACGATGCCTTATGCCCGCCCTCGTAGTCTCACTTTGTTGGCAGGCACGTTTGGTATCGTCGAACTTCTTCCTGAGAGCCAAGAAGAAGGTATGCCCAACTCGAACGTCCTCCTCGTCTGAAGAGTCAACCCCTTCGGTGAGCGTAGCGGTGGTGGCTACAGTGGTGGCGGCAGTGATGGTGGTGGCGGCAGTGATGGCGGTGGCGTCAGTGATGGCGGTGGCGTCAGTGGTGGCGGTGGCGTCAGTGGTGGCGGCAGTGGTGGCAGCAGTGACGGAGGCAACGGCGGTAGCGGCGGTCACGATGGCCGCGGGAGCATTGTCCTCCATGGAAGCGTCTACTGCAGGCGGCATGGGAAGTGGCGGTCTAGCCACTATGGCAGCGGAGGCTCCAGCAGGTGTAGCCGGTATGCTGGGTACCGGAGCTCTCGTCGAAACTGGCCATGGCCCAGCTCGAGGATTGGTATCATTACATACTTTGCGATACTTCGCAATGACACCAACCTTCGCTTTGGGCGCCCGTTTGGCTGGTGGCCGCCGGCTCGTCGAGGGCTTCGGTTCTTCGAATTCGTCCTCGCTCTCGATATTCTCCAGCATGTCAAGGAAGCCAGACATCTTCTTCTTTGACGAACCTTGCCTAGCTCCACCTGCACGTTTCCGGCGTTGTACCGTCGCCTCCGTCGTCACCACTTCCTGCGAAGACACCGCTGATGTCGACGGGATCGCCTCCGTCGTCACCACTTCCTTGGAAGGCACCGTTGATGATGGGATCGGCTTCGTCGTCATCACCTCCTGGGAAGGCACCGCTGATGTCGACGGGGTTGCCACCACCTCCTGGGTTGGGGCTGCCACCACATCTGGGTCTCGGAGTTGGGACAGCACCATATTCCGGAAGATCCCCTCGTCCAGCATACCGATAAGGTCGTCCTGGCACACCTCCGGGAAGTCGTCAATGGCGGCACCCTCCTCCATCGGCTCAGGAATGATGCTGTCAATGGCAGCATTAACTTCATTCTTTGAGAAATCCATTTCTGAAACATATAGAAAACATACAATTAGACAAATTCATAAAATTGAAATTGTTACTTACCGATCACTAGTTGTATCAGTTCGGAGAGAAAAACACTCGATGTGGCACTGGTCCGGAGTAGGGCAATGAGACTGGTCGGCTAGCTGCTGAAAGTCACACTGAAGAAATTATGAACGGAGCTCTGCTTTTGTACACTCCAGCAAGCCCCCACCCTCCCACTCCTCTCACATAATTCTTTCTTGGAAGCTAAGTCCCACCCTCCCCTCTCAAACTATTCCAACCCACAATCGCTCTCTAAGCCCCGCCCTCCCCACTACAACAAACCCGACCAACCAATCCCACCATCGCTCTATCGCCACTCTCTTCATTATTTGCATTTAGCTGTTTACTGATTGGGTACAAATGAAACACAGTTTTCCGTTTATGGTAAAGATCAATTTATTTCATTTGATACATAGCATTCTACTTATTGGAACATCATACATATATTCATTTTTTAACACCAGGATTGATGTCTATACCCGGATACCACAATAATGGTCTATCCTTCGGCCACCGCTCCGCATGTTTCTTCTCAAGCGTTGCAACTCTTTCTTCCAATGCATTATATTTTTGTGTCATCGCAGTAGTAGCGTCAGATGTTTTTATTTCGACATCACTCTTAAGATTGTTGTATTTGCGAGCCAATGTTATTCTCGCTTCAGCTATCTTATCATCAAATGCTTGACGGGCTTCACGTTCTACATTACCTATTGCAGATTGTATGGCAGCTTGGAGTGCCATGAGGGTGAGCTCCTTAGTTTCTTTAATTTTTGCCTCGAGATATGATACAGTTACACAATCACCATTTTCGCATGGCTCTCCAGTATTTTTCAATATTTTTCTCTGCATATCATATTGACCGTCTGATGTTAATTTGAATCCAATACCCGGTGGGCCACGAACAGTGCCACCACCCCATTTCCTTTTACGACCAAATTTATCAATTGTTTTGGACATTATACCCAGAGAACGATACTTCTCAAACTGATGGTTCTTCAATGGTTCATTTATTTATATTATCATTTCTACATGGCGACGATTGAGTATTAGAAACAATAAAACAATACATATTCCAAAACATTTAATATTTAATAAAAATATCCATACTTCAATGTACAAAATCACAATACAAAAATCACAAATGATGAATGTTCCGGTTTGAAGGATAAAAACACCGAGACTAATAATTTAGTTATTCATCTCGGCATTCAACAAATTAATAAGTTGGTCTAGGGGGCTCTCCTGAGAAAAAGAATGAACGATTTCAGATACCCAACGAATGTTATCATTCGGATCATTTTGATAGAACTCTATATCGCTATGACCCCATGGAAGAGTTCGAGTGGTATTCGGAATAATGAATCGTTTGTCGTCGTGGTATGATAATGCAACTTTATTTTTCAGTTCAGTATAAATATCATGCAACACGCTTCTAAAAGAGTTCATCTTTCTGAATATCATACCTCCTTGTTCGACAATTTTTTCATAGTCTTCACACGTCAATTCATTCTTTATAACAGATCTTTTGATACCTTTGGCCTTTTTCAGTTCAGTGTTGACAGATTTTACATAATATGCTTTGGCACCTGTACCGTAAAAGCTTATTATTGGATCATTTGGAAATTCGTCCTTGAAATTACCCAGAACTGACTTTGTCACTGGAATATCGAATTGGTTCCCTATATTGTAATTAGATGTATCGAACTTGTTTATATTATTTTTGATGAATTCATAGAAATTTTCTGTATTTACTTTGAGAATAAGAGAGTCGGTATCAGTATAGAGTAAGGACACATCTTCTCCAAATCGATGTTTGATGCATCCGTAAAAAAAGTCATACATGACCGTTTTGGATAGTTCCAGAATGGAAAATCCTAAATATAGTGGTTTATCATAATGAACTTTAACTCTGCCCAATTGAATGGCAACAAAATTGTCAGTAAAGATGGAGCAATTTTTGAAATTTGGTCGCGAAAGGAGACAACTAGCACCCATAGTTCTCTTTATATTTTCCCAATGTGTAACGAGTCTAACATCAATTCTATTGTCTACGTTTTCCATTGTTTTTCCATAAACTGCATTGTTCATAAGCTTGAAGAAGTCTTTCTCAGACTTATTATTAGACCTATTACGCATTTCAGTATTCAGATCTATATAGGGCTTCATCCAACATGATTGCTTGAACCTCAATACTCTATGTGTGTTCATCACTATCAAACCATGATTGAGAGCTTGCTGTAAGTTTCTATAGTGAACAATATATTTTCTTTTATCATTCAAATTTGGAATTAATTTGGGAACTTTTGATTTAGAGCATGGAGGTACCAAACGTTCAACTAAGAATGGAAGATCAGAATGTTTATCATGAAGTTCTTGTGGATAATGAATATCCACTTCCAGTACATATCCATACGAACTATCAGCATCCACATTCATTATGTCAAGATTGAGAATTTCATTGGGTGTTAACCATTGAAATTCACCTGTTGGTAATGGTTGTGACATGCTGTGTCCATATAAATTTGTTGCATCCAAATATGAAATGAATGAAGATGGTTCGTTTGGATTATAATTTGGCAAAAATTTATTGTTTGCTTTATGTTTCCTTTCACTACACTGACTGATTCCACCACGTATACCTTTTTGAAAAAAATGAATCATATCAATGTCGGTCAGTAATTCCAATTCGATATTCGTATATTTTAACATGGCATCCCAAGATAATCCCGGTGCGGTGTAGTATTGTGCCGGATCCAAATCATATTTATCAATACATATATTTCTAAAATTTTCAAAAATGTCACATAATAGTAACACATCTGACTTTAAATATAAATCAGAATATTCACCCAAACTATGGCACTCGAACAAATTCCATACAAGTTGGGCCCTCCTATAATCATTATCTGATATATGCTCACAATTGAGAGTGTCATAGAATTGATTTTTTGTTGGAAGTCTTGGATGATTTAGTTTGTCAATGTCATCAACAAAGCTATAGGGAAATACACCTTTCTTTCTCATCAAATCGAATTTTTCAATTTGTGGAAAATGTTTGTGCATCTCAATACACTGATCAGATGTTAAATTTGCACCTAAGTTCTCCAAAGAATTCGACATGAATTTGAAACTATCTATGAATCTCATTTTCAAATAATTCTTCTTCGACCTCCCATCTTTATCCGTATAGGAGTGTGTAAAGAGATGTTTTGTGAAAGATATATATTTCTCTTTAGTTTGTGGAATAACATCCACTTTCTCTTTGTTCTTATACAATTCCTTTATGAATAAGTGAGAATCGTATCCACTCAGATTGTGAAAGATAATGGGAATGAAATTTGGTAATTTAAAATTCAAATTACATGATGAATGAGCAGCAGGGGACCTCTTTTTCCCTGTGAGATGACAATGATCTCTCACTTTAACTTCACCATCATTGAACGGCTTAGAACAAATGCCACAATTTGTGGCAGAAGCAAACTGTTCCTCTTCTTCAAGAGTTTGTGCAGCCATAGGAATAGGATACCTGAGATGATTCTCATAAATGTTTTTCAAATCATCTTCAATTTTACTGACAAATTTCTGGGCTGCATCCACACCCCTATACGTAACAAATTTCGACAAATCATCATTGTATGAACATTTAATCAAATAAGCAAATGAATAAGGCTCATGTTTGTATGTCTTGATCGAGTACGATTGTTCGGGACTCGGCTTGGTAGTTTGAATCGGATTCAGTACTGATTCAAAATCAGCATATACTACAAATGGTACTTTCATTTGTTTCTCGAAGTTTTCGAATGTTAATATATTTTCAGGCACCATTTTCCCATATTTATTGATTTTGAAATTGGTTGATGGTGTTGTAGTACTCAGGTGATTACAATCATTCATCTTATGACGTAATAGTAATCGCTCATGAGAAAAATATAACAAACATCCATCACAAAAATATTTTTTATGTTCATGGGCAGATAGTTGACTTGAAACTAATCTTGAAAGATCTTTGATCCAACAATAGTGACTATTACCGAAATCATCTGTGATAAGTAACAAATTGACATGTCTCCTAAGTCTTCTCTGAGAGTAACGCAATGGTCCAACAATTTCATACATTATTTTACCCTTCTCGAATTTACTTTCCAAACCATACACATTAACTGAAATATCATTCTTGTCCTCAAATTTTTCAATATCCTTCAACTTAACCGGAAAATTCATACCTGTTACATCTATGACAGTATTGAAATGTGGATATGATGAAACTTCTGACGTTCTGTCGACTGCAGGATGTAATGCTGAAGTGATAGCCCACGCAAAACAGTGCTGATCTTCATTACGAACATTTACCACGGCTTTCCTCCGCTCGATACACACAGGTAGCTTCACATATGAACATCCACTGAGTGGGCTGTATTTATTGATGTTCACCTCCAGGAACATGATTTTTTCACAAGTCCAACCTCAAATCAAAATCAAAATTACTAATACATTCCAATCTAATTTAAAGAAAATGTTTACCTGAATCACGTTCCTGGAATTCAGTCGTTTGAGCGATCATACCATTACGAAATCCCTCGAATAAGGAATTTAAATCAGTGGTTTGGTCAACTGTTCTATTCTGAGAGTTGAATGATTTGGTCTCCTTCAGGTCTTGCGTTTGAAGAAAATAACTCCCGAACACTTCCATATTAACTTTGATTATTTTGTGAATCCTGATAGCTGATTCCAGTAATTCAATGACTTTCTGCCTAATTTCATTGAAGAATAACATGTAATCAGCGGAAACAATGGAACTCTGCACCCTGTATGTAGCAATCCGACACTTGAAGGCACTCTTTATAATTTGAACACCATCACTTAATTGTACACATGCATTATTCTTATGTTGTAAGCTTCTTTTGTGAGAATTCACTTGAGTCAATGGAATCGTCACATTACAACAATTACATGTGTACATAGGTGTTGCAACGTCATCTAATTTCACTCGTTTTACTGATGGGCCTCCTTGGCAACTCTGGAGCTGATGACGACGAAGGTTATCACTACGAGTGAAAGATTTACCACAATCACAGGAATACATAATTTCAATATGATCTCACAAAATCACTCGATGTCAACTGATATTAGGAGAGATCCCAACCTCTTACTAGACACTGTTTAACTCACAATTCCTAACTGATGCGGCAATTCTTATATAATGGATAGTGAGCCGCCTCCCACCACTATCTGTGCAGCGGATGCGCACACATCGCTAGTACCCCACCAGACTGTCTGACGTTGCTACCCCTCCACTCTCCGATGAGCTTTCAGAGAGCAGTGCGGGCATTCATTCGTGGCTGTGACTTCGTGGAGTGCAGACGTGCGGTGTAGTGAGGGCTCGTGTTGGTTTGGGTGGGTGGTGTTTGTCAGTTCGGGTATTCATTCGTGGCTGTGACTTCGTGGAGTGCAGACGTGCGGTGTAGTGGGGGCTCGTGTTGGTGAACTTTGTGCGTGTATGTGTAGACATGTGTACTTCTATGCAATGTAGTACAGAGAACACATTTATCCGTGTGTATGCAATCTATTCTTCATACATGAAGAATATCTTTACCGCGTATGCAAATTCTAATTACCCCCCCCCCCCTCCCTCGACTAGAGTACACATGAAGATGCATTACCAGCCTATCTCAAGGTCGAATGACGTCACACACAAATAATCCCATAATTACATTTTCAAAAAAAAATTCAAGGTCCTATGCACCAGTTGAGCCGTTCAAGGTCAACCCCCACCACTATGATGTCATTAATTAGTCATTAATGACGTCATAGTGGTGGGGGGAGGCTTAGAACCGGCTCAAATCTCTTACTTATGCGTGTTGCATTGGGGTATAAAGCTATTAGAATAATTTTTAGTTCAGTACAGAGTTTGCTCAGCTCATAAGGGAGGTGTGTTTTGTGACCATCTACAAATAGAATCACGGTAAATTCGACCCCTTTCATTAACAAATAGTTATAGGATATTTTTTTTATGTAGTCGATGAAAATCTCATATTTCATTCACCCATTCTCATTCATACCTATTTTCCAATCATCTGGAATACTTTCTGCTATTGGTTTGCTGAGTCTCTTGTTCGGAAATATTATCATTGGTGGCGTCACAATTCCTGTTATGCTGAACATCACGGTACGATTCTGTTTTGCTTGTCCCCTATCCACCTCATACAAATTCTTCGTACCTTTTGGAGCAACTACTTTTCCCAATTTAGGACAGAACTGGAAAAAGGTTTCATCTCCGTTATACACCCTTTTGGGATCTTGTAATATTGTTAACCAGTTTTTTGATTTCAAATAACTTTTTATCTCTGTGAACCACTTGCGTATATCCATCTATCCATCTCAGCTACATTTGAGGATGCTGCTGTAACAGCTTTTGAGGTATGATTTGTCAAAATTGGGTGGCGGGCCAAAAAAGAATTACACCAACGAACTCCTAGAAATGAATAAGTATTTGCTATCAATAATATAATCAGATGAAAGGATATTTGGGATTGCCAGTATGTAGTCTTAGAACAAGTATTCCAAGCTTTCGATATTATTTAATATCATCTTCAGGGAAAAATGTAAAATGAGATTATCTGATATATGATCCATTGCTCGCACAAGTTTCGACTTCTGAGGGTTGACGTTCGTCAGCTGATTAACGGAACGAACAATTTTAGAACAACAACAATATATATATAAAGAGAAGGGTAGTCTTGTTTGCTGACTAGTTGGGAAATGAGTGAGACAATATTTGGGTTTGCAGCAGGCCAAAACAGTGTTCTCATTGTACTCTTATAACACAGATTCCAAGCTTCTGATAATCTTTATTATCATCATCAGGGATGCTACAATATGGTGAAACAAGCAGTTAGATCCATGAAGAGAGATCAGTCAAACAACTTACAGTGTAAGTGAGGTTAAACGGCACGATGAATAAAATTTTTTGGACACAGCATATCTGCGCGTAGACAATAAAACACGACAGTCAGGACGTTAACGAACAACAATGTTTCACATAATAAAACGCTTTTTAAATTTTTAAAACCACCTGTTTGTTCCTTGTCGAGGAAACGCCGAACACGCGGGAATGATCAGATTGGCGTTGACAAAAGACAACTGTCTAAATGGCGCATGTGCAGTGCCAACCAATGACGATGCCCAAGTTCACGCGGCCTTCGACCCGATATCGATCTGTTCTGTGACCAGATCACGTTCAGTGAAACATTCCTAGTTCCTCAACATCCGTGTTGAAATTGAATTTTATATGAACTTAATTAATGAGATGACTGTGAGGAAAAGTGAGAATTTTTAGAATTTTGAAAAATGTACAATTAATTTTCGAAGTGAATATATTTGTAAAAGAATGCCTAAATTATCACATTTCTGATGATGTGTCTTGAGTAACTGTAAGATTTGTGGAGGAAAACTGATGATTTTCTCTCACTTTTGGATCATCCATACAAATTAAGTAGGAGTGAATCTCACTTAGGTGATTCAAGTCTATTTTTTTATTTAAGGAGTTATCAGACTGTGCTATATGTACCATTTCTAAGAAGAGCCTCTTGCCTATATATATATATATATATATATATATATATATATATCAGCATCCATGAAATTCTTCTCTCACACCTGTAAATCAATTTTCCTCCTCGGGAATCCCTTTTGTTGGCTTTCAATGATCCATTTTTCCAATAAATTCTCCTCTTCTTCAGTTGAATAAGTTTTGGGTCCATGTCTGATCTTATTGAATTCGGGGCCTAGACGAAACTAATGTCGATCGAGGTATCCCATATTTACTTGAAATCTTCAGTTTCGGTTCCCCGTTCCGGATTTCTTGTTTCGTTTGGTTTTTGGCGTCTGTGAGTTTCGAAAATATTTGAATTCAGTACAAAACAGTGAGGTGTAAATAATTGGTGCTATCAAAACTAATCTCACTTTCATTTATTGGCATGGGTGCCAATGAATGAATTTTAGCTTGGGATACACATGCCTGTAAAACGGGACAGTAGCGTGCATGCTAGTTAACGGCATGTAGAAGTAACTGGCATACTGCGGTTACATACACACAAGCCAGTGTGTTCACGAGACAGTACGTGCCAGTCCCACATTTTTTCGCAATGGAAAACATTCGAAGTGAACTAAATCGTATTGTATTGCGTTTAGCAATAGAATGTGTGGCTAAATTAATGAGAGAAAAAAAGAGAAGAAGAAGAAGACGGATTTGGGTGAAAGATTGGATTAGCAGAAGGGAAAATTTTGCAGCAAGTAGTTGTCTGCTTACAGAAATGCGACAAGAAGATGTAGCTGGGTACAGAAACCATTTAAGAATGCTTCCAGAAAAATCGGATGAATTGTTAGCAAAAATTGGGGATAAAATAAAAAAAAATGATACTCATATGCGAAATGCAATCCCGGCCAGATTTTTAGCTACTGGTGATTCATTTGCATCTCTAGAAGCACTGTATAGAGTAGGAAAATCGACGATTTCACAATTTGTTCCAGTTGTTTGTGGTGAAATAGCTACTGCATTAAAGGATTTTATTAAAGTGAGTAAAGCAAATTGTTATATAATATTTATTCTTTATTTAGGTACTTAAATACACTTCACGCACACAAGATCTAAAATTGACCGCACTGTCATCGTGTTCGGCGATACGTCTTAACTTTTGTGTCAGCTATTGAAAACCTTGTGCATCATTCCAAGCTTCAAGAAAAATGTTCCGTCCTTGTTCTGAATTAGCTTGGTATATTGTAACCGTGTTACCTTCTACTTTGTCAGAGTCTACGTATGGTATTGTGTGTATCACTGGATAACTGACAGAAGATGATGCTGTTGTATCGTCAGACTGTATAGATATGTTAGAAAACGGAGTAGAAGACTGCGAATATGAAGCGGACAACCGAGACCTCTCTGTGGATAACAAACTTTGAATTTTGGATTGGATATCCAGTGCGTTGTTTAATGGTAATGATCTTAACTGGGCAGCAACACCTTGGCCAAAATAATAAAACTCATCTTCATTGGATCTTGGATTATTAACTACACTAGAAATATTTTCCAGGCGTTGAAGTGCAGTAGTTAAGGTTTCAGTTTGTTCTACACGTTTTCTCTTATTCTGCACAGTTTTTTTTCATAACTGTTTGAGAGGATGACTGTGGTTTCTCGACTGCTGCAGTGCTTGTTTGAGTGGATGACTGTGGTTGCTCGACTGTTGCAGTGCTTGTTTGAGTGGTTGACTGTGGTTGCTCGACTGTTGCAGGGCTTGTTTCAGACGATGCCTGTGATTGCTCGACTGATGCAGTGCTTGCTTGAGAGGATGACTGTGATTGCCCGACTGTTGCAGTGCTTGTTTGCGAGGACGGTTGTACCTACAAAAAGTAATTTGTTATCGAGTGTGGCAGGTGTATGGCTATGGGTACATAACATAAATTTCGTTTTTCAGATGCCAACGAGGCAGGAATGGAAGGTGATAGAACATGGCTTTCGAACTAAATGGAATTTTCCTGGCTGTATTGGAGCGATCGATGGCAAACACATAAATATAATTGCTCCTGATGATAGTTCAGATTATTTTAATTATAAAGGACACAACAGCATAGTACTATTAGCATTGGTGGATGATGATTACTGCTTTTCTTATATTGATGTAGGATGCAACAGTAGAGCTTCAGATGGAGGAGTATTTGACAGATCAAGCTTGGGACAAGCACTAGCGAATAATTCTTTGGATATTCCTGAAAATTCCATTATAGTTGGAGATGCAGCTTTTCCATTAAAAAAATATCTTATGAAACCGTTTCCTACCATGACAACTCAAAGAGAAAAAGTTTTTAACTATAGGTTATCAAGGGCTAGGCGAATCGTCGAAAATGCGTTTGGTATCCTTGTATCAAGATTTCGAGTTTTTCAATCGACAATAGCCCTAAAACCGGAAAAAGTTGATATCATAGTATTAGCGGCATGTTCTTTACACAATTGGTTGCGAAAAACTACTCATACTTAATATCACTCAACGATGTGTAGATTATGAAGATATTCAAGTCGGTAATACGATTGACGGCTCTTGGCGTCATCAATTACAACGTTCATTACAGGATTTACCAGCAACACGCAGTAATCATTCATCTAGAGAAGCAATACTTATTCGAAATAATTATGCTGATCATTTCATTACAACAGGAGCGTTGGCTTGGCAAGATCGTATGATCAATATTTCAGGTTAATGAATATAACTACTTTATATAATTTTTAATAAAACTTTTGTCCATGCCTATTCGTTCGTTCTTTTTTTTATAATGATAACAGAAAATAAAGATAACGTAGATGGATATAGGTACTTACTTCTGTTTCAGTATGAATTGACTTTCTATACTCCAATGTATCCTTTAAAAAATCCATTTCCTTAAACCAAGTCAAACTGGGTTTATAAACGTCACTCAATCCGGCTCCGGATCGTTTTGATTTTTCCACTTTATTCAATTCTTGATGGTAAGTACTTCTTAGACTTTTTATTTTATTTTTAATCTCTTTAACAGTCAAATTGAATTCCTCTTGGATTTTGGTGTAGGCATTGTCTCGGGCTATTTTATTTTTATATAAAGAGCAACTCGGATTCCACAGACATTCGTATTCTCTGTACACAAGAATAAACTGTGTAGTCTTTTTATCTCCCCATCGTGACATATTGATAACAACTTGAAACTACAAACACAAAAAGCAATCATCAAACGCACGTGCACCGAAGGCGACTCGTCAGCTACTGGCATGCCCGTAGCTGTCGCGAGTTAAGAATCCCACCGGCGACGACCCTGTATAACTCCGAATGACCACAAGATGAAGAAGATCATATTACATTCTTATCTATTGCATTCATTTCGAGCATAAGATCTTTTAGTATCATATTACATCTTTATCTATTCTGTTTGAAATAGGTGTTTTAGGTAGGATTCTCATTACATTGTTATCTAGCGCATTCATTTTGATACCTTGTTGTACATTATAAATTGAGATCTTTCTCACAAATGAGTAGTATAGTTTTGGCATCGTTCACGATACTTACATGTAAAATTGAATTTTCAATAAAGTGTTTGAGTTCCATAACCTCGTTTTTGGCACGATATAACTGGCGCAGTCGGTAGGATTGGTGAAATTGTGACTTCAACTTCAAGGAGTGCAGCCCTTTTCCACTCTTGGAGACAGCTGCTACGAGGATCATCCAAGCGAATATTGGCCCTGAACCCAGGCAGTGAAGAAGCAGTTTGGATTTCTATCCTTCATCACCAAGTTACAAGAATTCAACCCACTGAAGTAGAGAACTGGACCACTTCCACCGAGGATGAGCTGGCTAGTCTTAATTCTACTGGGCATGTAAGAAATTTGAAACGATTCCTTCCTATATCTCACCCTTGTCCTGCTAAGTGTATATTAGCACCATTTTACTTATTGAGACCTTCAGTCAATCAATATTTATTGCAATTTATTCTCTGAGTGAATATCAGTTTGGATATTTGCAACTTTTGCTATTAAATTTTCATAAGTGATTAAATAAGGATTAGTTGACAACAAAATACAATTGTAGAACTTACCACAAATAACGCTTATCGATTTTGATTCAATTTCAAGTGGATATTTTTTCAACAAGTGTGTGAACATTTTTTTTTGCAAAACAAAAATGGCTGAGGCTGTTCCTGCTAATGATTGGAGACTAAAATTAGCAATTGATACTATTGCACCTTTCACTGGTAATCCAAATCAGATTAATTCATTTTTAAGTCAATGTGATTCTTTTATTGAAACATTTCAAAAACCGAATGAACCTCTTTTCAATGCTTTTCTATTTGTGTTGATCAAAGGAAAAATTCAAGGTAGAGCACAAGAACTTATAGATTGTAGAAATGAACTGAATACTTGGGCGCTATTGAGACAGTCCCTATATCAAAGTTTTGCTGATTTGCGTACAGTCCCAGTGCTTGCTGCTGAGCTACACAATATGAAAATTAAAGGTAGAGATCATTTAGATTTAGCAGAAAGAATAAAAACTATTAGAAGTAAAATCGCTAATGCCATTAATTTGACTAATTTGACACCACAAGAAAAATTATTCAAGATCAATATTTATGACGAAATTTCATTGAATGTTTACACCCAAAACTTGCCTGCAGAATATGAACAGATAGTTAGGTATAAAACCCCTGCCACTTTAGAACAAGCTATTAACATGGTCATTGAGGAAGAAAATTATCTAAGCCATAAGGCCAGAAACAAAGTATTCATGACTCCCAGAGAGCAGAATCATCCCAAGATTCCGCAATACCAGAGGTACCCAAATTCTTTCAATACACCAAAACCTGCATTCGCAAATAACAGTTTTCAAATGCCAAGACATAATTTCCCATCCATGCAAGTCCAACAACCAAGGCCAAATTTTCAACCCCAACGTCCATTCAACAATTTCAGACCCAATTTTCCACCCAAATTGATTCGTCAGAATAATCCGCCTCCAATAAATGTATGGCAACCAAGGTCTATACCGCAACCAAATCCTGTGCCTATGTCAGGTGTATCCAGACGAGTGCACACACCCATGGAAACAAATAACCATGAAAGTTCTTCTCTTTTTGATCAGGAAATTGTTTATGATTGCGATTATTACCCCCAAGTTCAAGAGTTCGAATTTGCCCAAGAAGAAACTATGAGTAGTAATGATGACTACTTTGTTTCTGAGATAGGTGAACACACAGATTCAAATGAGGATTTTACCAAACTTGCCAACCAGAACAACCCACCATAATGGAAATAAATCACTTCATTTCGAGTCGTTTGCCCTATATCCAAATCAAAAATCCCCCCATAAAATTACTTATAGACACAGGTGCGATGACTTCGTTCATTCAACCTGAACTTGTAAGACAGCTTTGCCCCCATTTAATATATCACCTACCAACAGTTATACAAACAATTTCATGCGAAACAACCCTAACTGAGGCAGTAAATTTGCCGATGTTCGATGAATTCAAGATTAACAAATCTTGTCAATTCAGATTATTCAACTTTCATTCCTATTTTCATGGAATTATTGGTATGGATATTCTGAAGCAATTGAATTGCATCATCGATATACCAAACGGAGAACTTGTAACACCCACAACAAAAATACCCATTCATTACTATCAAAAGGAAGAGCGAGAATTGTATACTACCCTTCTACAACAGGGATATACAGAGAGTGGTGACGAGATGATATATGATCATCAAACGCAACAATACGAAGTGCGTATGCCACCAGTCGCTACAAAACTTCGTACAGATCATCTGAACGAAGAAGAATTCCAGTTAATCAACAGATTATGCCATGAATTCACAGACGTTTTCTACAGAGACGATGAGCCTCTGACGGCTACTACAAAAGTATGCCATAAAATTAGGACAACCGATAACCAACCAGTTCACAAAAAAGCTTATCGTTATCCCCCAAAACATCGAGAGGAAATTCAAAAACAGGTCAAGAAAATGCTACAGCAAGCTATCATTAGACCTAGCCATTCCCCTTGGAATGCACCCATCGTTGTTGTTCCTAAGAAAGATGATGCATCTGGAATAACTAAATGGAGAATTTGTATAGATTATCGTGGTTTAAACGATAAAACCCTCGATGATAAGTACCCAATCCCAAATATAACCGAAGTACTTGACAAACTCGGTAGATGTCAGTACTTTACCACTCTCGACCTTGCATCAGGGTACCATCAAATCCCTATCCATCCACCGGATATGGAAAAAACTGCCTTCAGTGTTGATCGAGGACACTACGAGTTTACTCGTATGCCATTTGGCTTGAAGACAGCTCCTAGCACTTTCCAGCGTGCCATGGACGACATCCTCAAAGATGTGATCAACACAGAATGTCTAGTTTACCTAGACGATGTGATTGTCTTCTCCACATCATTACAAGAACATATTAAGAGTTTACGGAAAATATTTTCAATATTTAGGGAACATAACTTCAAAGTCCAAATGGATAAAAGTGAGTTCTTGAGGAAAGAGACAGAATTTCTTGGACATGTGATCACAACCCAAGGAGTTAAACCAAACCCAAAAAAAATTAATGCTATCAAAAACTATCCTATCCCCACAACCACAACTCAAATCAAAGGATTCTTGGGTTTACTTGGGTATTATCGGAAATTCATTAAGGATTTCGCGAAAATCACGAAACCAATGACAAATTTCTTGAAAAAGGGATCTGTCATCAAGCTCACCCCAGAGTATGTTAACTGTTTCGAGCAATGCAAAAATTTATTGACCAATGATCCCCTGCTGCAATATCCGGACTTTGAAAAACCCTTCAATGTGTCCACCGATGCCAGCAATATTGCGATAGGAGCTGTTCTGTCGCAAGGAACGCCCGGTAGGGACCTTCCGGTTGCATATGCATCTCGAACTCTCAATAATGCGGAAAAAAATTATTCCACTATTGAGAAAGAGCTACTTGCCGTAGTATGGGCAACGCAGTATTTTCGACCGTACTTATACGGCCGTAAGTTCACTATCCTCACAGATCATAGGCCATTGCAATGGTTGATGAAACTGAAAGACCCTCACTCCAGGTTATTACGATGGAAAATCAGACTTGAAGAGTATGATTTCAACATCGAGTACAAACCAGGTAAAAGTAACAGTAACGCCGACGCTTTGTCGAGAGTTATCATACCTGAAGAGCCAATGGAAATCAACGTGTTAGAAGACAATGAGATCATTGAACTTCTGAACGATACATCTTCCCTTTATAACAATGTAGACAACGAGGAGTATCTAGACGATCTTCTTGATATGCTACCACTGGAAACGTGTATACCCCCCACCAACAATAACGCACCAACCGAGAATGTCTCCATACAATCTGCGGACGAAGATCCTATATTGGATATTCCTATAACAGACGATCCGATTAACGTGAATAAACAACAGCTTATATTCAAATCAGGAGAACCACATGTGTCTACAAGAATTATTTTCGAAAACCCACTCAGAAAAAGACATACTATAAGTCTTGACCGAGTTTTCGATACGATTCTGTTAGATATTCTGAAAGAGATTATAAACTTCAAAATTGAAACTGTCTATTACACAGATGATGAAACGTTAGCAAAACAACTGAGTTTGTTTTTTGCAAAACATTTCTTACCGATGTCATTCAAAATCAAGAGAAGTACATTACTTCTCGAAGATTTAGAAACTCCTGAGATCCAACAGCGAGTTATTAAAGAATATCACGAAGGAAAGACTAACCATAGAGGTGTATCTGAAACATATCTAGCACTCCGTGAAAAATATTACTTCCCTAAACTCCAGGAAACCGTTAGTCGTATTTTAGCACAATGTGATGTTTGTCAAGTTAATAAATACGAAAGACATCCCAACAAGTTACCATTAGAAAAAACCCCCACTTCAACAAAACCATTTCAACATGTGTTCATGGACACATTCAAAGTCGGTAATGAGAAATTCATAACATTGGTAGATGATTTCTCGAAACTGGCCCAAGCATACCCATTACAGAGTATGAACGCTGTTCATATAATCGAATCGCTCGAATATTGGTTACAATCCTTTCCTGCCCCCGAGCTGATAACAACTGATCAAGGTTCTGAATTCAAGAACTATTTAGTACAAGAATTCCTCACCTCACAAAACACGAAAATTCACTATACAACTGTGAACCACCCCCAGTCGAATAGTCCCGTTGAAAGGTTCCACAGTACTATTACAGAGCATCTTCGAATATTGCGTGATAAAGAAAAATCAATCCCCATATTCAAAGCTATGCGATATGCTTTAACTGCTTACAACAATTCTCACCATGCAACAACGAAGCTCACACCTTTTCAAGTCCTTTATGGACGTGATAAACCCCCTGTTAGTGATACAATTAATCTGAATGAAGCTACCACAGCACATCAAAATAGGATTAAAATCCTCCAAAATATTGTTATAAAAGAAGCAACAAAGCAAAAAGATTCTTCAATTGAAAAACAGAATACCGATCGAAAACCTCCGAAACCTTACACTCAAACTGTAGGTTACGTCAAGAAAAACGCCGTAAGGAATAAACTAGCTTCCAGATATCACAAAATTGATATCGATAAAGTTTTACCAACCAAGATCACTGATAAAAAAGGACGATATTTTCATAAAAATGAAATACGACCTCCTTTGTTACAGATGCCTCCAGCTTCTCAAAGCCCAGGCACAAGTCTCGATAACCAGCCTAGAAAATAATCCAGGCATAGTAATATATCCTTTGGGACCTACCAAAATCCAAAGATCCCAACATACCTTTATTCATTATTTTTCCTTACAGAATTTACATGATAGATTAGAATACTTAGAACACATAATTGATCAAATTCCCGAACAGGCTAAAGAATTTCAACTTGTAGCGCAGCAACAAATCATGAGGTTGAAACAACAACTTAAGTCATTATTAATTCATCAAAGGCCTAAAAGAGGTCTAATTAATGGTATAGGGTCGATTTCCAAAACTCTATTTGGCACCTTGAGTGCAGAGGATGGAGAAAGGTACGACAATGCAATTTTAGAACTCCAAAAGCAGCAAACAGACGTTATAGAACACACGAATGAACAAATATCCATAATGCAAGGCATAACGAAAAATTTCAATTCAACAATTACTACTTTATTTTCTAACGAAGCAATTTTGAAACAGTCCGTAGAAAACTTGGTTGAACAAGCAAAAAATCAATATAACACCTACAACCTCAGAACTACAACTTTGGAAGTGAACATTGTTATAGCATCAACTGTCCAATTGTTGTCATCAATCGTTTTAGAAATTGAGGGTGCTGTCACTTTTGCGAAAATGCATGCACCTCACCCAATGATTCTTTCACAAGATGCATTGATAGCTCACTTGAATACTCTACAAAAATATTATATGCCTAGCGAATTATTATTCACAACCACAGAAGAATTGCAATTTAATTATGAAACAATCAGAGTTCTTGTTTACGTCAATTCAAATAATGACCTAGTATTTGTCATTCAAGTACCAATTGTAGAATCTTCCCTCTTCACTTCCTATAAACTCCTTCCTGTACCTAACCAGGACAATAGAATAATTATTCCAAAATCTCCTATCCTGGTCGTTTCAAACGATTACTTCCAGTATGAGCCCGAAGAATGCCACAAGATACAGAAGACCTACTTCTGCCGGAGTAATAACCTGAGGCCTAGTTCCGAAGAAACCTGTATACGACCGCTACTAGAGGCTAAAGCCGCCCAATGTCCCACAGTTCCCGCCAGGACGATGACTACCTTGGTCCACCAGGAAACAAATGATGCCATCCTGGTCATCACGAAGTCTGACACTGCTGTGAAGAGTACATGTCCAACCACTACTCAGGTGGAGATGATTAATGTGCCGGTACAAATTCGACTACCTCAAGGATGTACCATTCAAATCAATGACGAATACTTCGATAATACGGAAGACGTCAGCACTATACCACCGTTAGTGATATCACATATCACTGTCAATTCTACTACCACTCCAGGGGAGCTGCCACCTATCACTCTGCAACAACCAGACTACCACAACCTGAATCAACTCATAGACCATGCGAATAAGTTGCAGCCAATGCCGCCCATGTCATACTCATTCCACCAAACAACCACTATTCCAGTGACAGCCATAGTACTCATTATTCTCATACTAGTGCTGTTATGGTGGTACCGTAAAATGATCAGCCGGAAGTATCTAGCCCTATTTCCAAGGAAATCAGCACCAGATACTCCCCTCGACCCATTTTCCAGCTGAAGGAGGGAGGAGTTAAGAATCCCACCGGCGACGACCCTGTATAACTCCGAATGACCACAAGATGAAGAAGATCATATTACATTCTTATCTATTGCATTCATTTCGAGCATAAGATCTTTTAGTATCATATTACATCTTTATCTATTCTGTTTGAAATAGGTGTTTTAGGTAGGATTCTCATTACATTGTTATCTAGCGCATTCATTTTGATACCTTGTTGTACATTATAAATTGAGATCTTTCTCACAAATGAGTAGTATAGTTTTGGCATCGTTCACGATACTTACATGTAAAATTGAATTTTCAATAAAGTGTTTGAGTTCCATAACCTCGTTTTTGGCACGATATAACTCGCGTAAGTTCACACGTGCAAGTTTTGCAGCCCCCTGCGTCCCCTCAATCATATTGCATGCCAGTAAATCAAATGTTGTGCAATCTACTTGTTTGCCAAGTACTGGCATGCCATTTAACGTATACACATGAAAGTAGCTTGCACATGCCAGGAGCTGGTATGCAAGCGTGCAAGGTACATGCATGTGTATTCCCGGCTTTTTACCAATAGTGGCTGTACTTGTATTTTATCATTCCTGGACTCTCACACATAACTTCTTCCCTTCTGTGTTAACAGTTCTGTTTTTCAAATGACTTGTGAAAGTACAAAATCATAAAAATCAGAATATTTTAATTCTTTCACAAAGTATGGATCGAGCCATTTTAAAAATATTAATTCAATCATTAAGTGTATAAACTGACAAATATATTTCTGACCTAACTGCTGGCATCTATAACATTTATATTTTTGGTATTCTGCCCTCCAATAACAAACCCCCGTACCTCCATCCGAAGTGAAATCGAGAAATCTAGAATCAAAGATAATTATGTTATCTGTTGACCAAGAAATGTACATATCACAACTATCGATAGAGTTGAGGTAATTGGGGTCGATTGAATCGATTTAAAATAAAAAAAAATATTGAAAATCGATCAAGAATACCAAAAAATGGACATGAACGAGTTCTGGTTGAACCAAAGTAGAGTGATTTTGCTAAGTTGAATCACCATAGATTTACATTGTTGTCTGAACGAGGTTATTACTGAGTAAATTGATAGCATTTCGTGTACTTACTTCCTCTTCATTCCTCACTTTCAATAGAAAACATTATTGGATGACTGACTGTATATTTCTTGTTAAATTTTTTTTTGGTGGGAATAACTGAAGATAGTTATATCTTGAATAGGTATAATTCACTTGAAATTAATGACTCCAATGATTGTTAAGAATTATTATACCAGAATCAATTTATTATGAACACCAAAAAAACTTCACTAATCCAATATAAAAATACAAAATACAACATATCAATCATGTTCCTGGACTTGGAGGTCCTGCCAGAAGGGAAGGCTGTTTTCAGGTATGATATCTTTCAAATTTTTTCAAATATTATCTTTCCTATCCATTGGAATACCGGCAGCTCTTTCTTTCCCTTTTGGATCACTGAAACCGTTCTTTAATATTTTTTACGTTTGTAAGAAATCTATATCCAGCAAGTCCTATGATATGTCGGTTCGTACTTTCAATGTGTTCCTTCCCTTTTCAACCGCAACTTTCGATATTTGGGAAAGGTACACCCGGGGTTCCATTTTTTTCAATTTAGCTTGGGACGAATAGTCTTTCCATTCAAAAAAATCTGATATCGACATTTCTTCTGCCACCACAAATCCATAATTGTAGTTTTTCACGGCTTCTACGAAGTCATTGAAATCGTAAACTTTTTTTTCTTTTTCAACTTGGTAGTGAAAATTATCCGCCGACATGAAAGAATGGCCTGGCTCGAAATAGTTTAATGTGATGTCTTGTGCTGCCAGTTTATTAGAGTTAATTATGTAAACAAGAAATGAAAATAACGACCAATTCTTGTTTTGTGAGGAACAATTATCCAGCCATATGATGAAATGTTCAGCTTCACGATTATGCAGAAGAAAGTCGTTGAATGTACTAATCAGTTCATCTTTAGTTCGTCCTGCTAAAGCTTCATGCCATAAAGCCGCATAAATTTTAAATTTTCGAAATTTTCCCAATGGCACGAAGCTCTCATTGTAAATAACTAGTCTTTGCGTGAATATAACCTTCTTGAACATATCTATGCGTGGAAGCATGATGACTTTTTCTAGATCCGCTGACATTTTTATAGTATTTGAATCAGGTTTTGTCTCGGAATCTATCTTATACAGTTCTCTTGATGCCTTAGCTTTTTTGATATGTTTATCCCATTTTTGACTTATTTCACAATTATCATTCAAATTATCGGCTGAATGACATGCGTCGTGCAATTGAAATCCCTCACAAGTTTCGCACTCTTCGTGTCCTAATTTCGTAAAGGATATATGTTTCAACTTCAGGACTTTTCGATAGACCTCGTATGAACATTTCTGGTTGGGATATATTTCGAGAAAATTTTTGTGCATATCATTGATAGTCAAATCACTCGGCAGATAACGACGATTGGGCGCATGTTCTCTGCGATAATGTGACACTGATGGATTGAATGATTCGATATGATTTTCTATATCATTGGGAGCAATCTCATTGTTTGAAGCTCGCTTTCCCCTTTTATCTGCATCAGGAGCGATTTCTTGTTTTTTGAAAACATCTTGCCTCACAAAACTTTGGATGGGCCAGTCATTATTTTTTTGTAACCAAGGGTTGTCAATAGAAAAATTTTGCAAGGAATATTGGAACGTATTTTGCCTTGCAGATTCTGATGAACCTTCTTTTCACATTGGTTCTGGAAATATAATTCAGCATAAATGTTTTTTTCTCAAGCCAATTCAAATTCCAGTTTCAATCATTCGTTCTCTTCCTGTGTAATTTTTTCAAGGCATTTCTTCTTACAATTTGATATATCACATAGTGGGCGTACTTTCTTTCTATTTCTTCCCGTTTAGTCATTCTCCTTGATGCTAACGGAATTCTAAATTTTTTGTCGTTTTCTTAGCGTACCTTTTTTGTGTACTCTTCTTCAATATCTACAATAATTAAATGCATCACCCATATTATTTGGAGGGGATTTTTGTGAAATATGTTTCAGGAATCTAGTATTTTTGTGGGGGAGAATTAACAGATGCTCAAAGTGAAGTACTTTAGGTAATGTGAGTAGTATTTACTGAAAACAACCGAAATCGTCTCTACATGTAACATATTTCGGATGAATTTTTGTTCAACAACAGATAATAAATAATTTTTGATTCATCTATAAGTATTTTACGAACCCTGTTCCACTGCATCATCTATGTTCTGAACTTCGTTCTGATCTACATCCTGAACCATTTCCTGATGTAAATCCTGTACATTCTGACCCATTTCCTGACATACATCCTGATGTAATTCATTATTCAAATCCTGACCCATATCCTCATATATTTCATGAACTACTTCCTGATCTATTTCTTGATTGGAATATTGAATACATTTCTCTGTCATTGATTCATAAACTTCAGCTGCAGAATGAATATGGTGTGGTAATACTCCTTTCACGGAAAGTGTTTATAGGTGGTCTGAAATGTGTTTTTAGCACATTGCACAGCTCTTCGTACTTCTTATCCTTTGGGGGATCCGGAAAACAGATACCCTTCATTGTATTATAGATCTCTGTTACAATTAAGCTTATCAACATGGCTACCTTGACCTTGTCATATTCGATCTTGTTAGCGGTACAATACGGGGAAAATTTTTCTTCATAAATAATGGAGTCGTCTTTCGGGGATTACTCAGCAATCGTTCCGATATAAACGGCCATTGTAATAATTAGGAATTGGGAATACCTCTTTGAATTGGATTCGTCGGTACAGCTTCGACACGTGGCAAAATGGAGGTGGTTGTCTTGACCAGCATTCTTTGATTTACTTTCCAATTTTATCGTCGCCATATAAAGTGTACATGATGCGGAATCAAACACAGCTGCTCAATAACAAATTTATTTATAGTCACGTTGAACACCAATTTACACATGCAATTGTAGATATTACAAAATAGGTCGTTCCAGCCGTTTGCTGCTGACCTGCGCCTTGCTGGCTAACTTTTCGTCATATGTGCTTTAGAATATATGGTACGCATGCGCAGTACAATGGTTGACCAATATTGGTGTACATAGCACTTTGGTTCAACATGGTTACAGAATAAGGCGTCTCTGATGTTTTGGCACATCTTATAATTATGATCCATTGTTCAGGAACGTATAAAATTTGGTGCTTTTGACGCCTTTCAATAGGCGCGTGCATTGAATCTCCTTCGTTCGGTGTATGACCTACCTCATAAAATACGTGAGTGACTTTGTTCTTGAATTCCTCTGCAGCATACGCATACATACAAAACACCCTTCGATTTTTATTCTATCCTGCACAGTTACCTGAGTGAAAAAAAATTTTTGTTCCTGTTCAACTTTTATCTCGATGCAAGGACTTACAGCGCTACTGATTTCATTAGCACCTTTTTTTGGCTATGGTTCCATTCCTAACGAAGCGAAACACTTCTGTCTTCCCGACATCGAATATTGTTAAGTTATATACTGCTATTTTCTTCGTAATTAAATAGTGATACCTTGGACATAGGTGTCGCCAGAACTTTTTGTGAATCATAGCTCACCAAAACAACAGATTGTTGAGGAAGTAGCTTCGGCAGTAATTTAAGTTCCCCGACAACATAGGTTTATGCTATATGCGGTATATAGGCTTGAAGCAAGTTCCCTCTTTCTGTACTCGAAGCTCGGGTGTATATGTCGCACGTTGGACACTGGTCCTTTTTAGGTTCGAAGAAGTCAATATTATATTCATTGTAAAATATTCCATTGTGTTTCAGTAGCTTGTATAATTTCGAAAATGTTGAATTTTCCTCAAAATACTCTTTTCCTGTCCTGGCTCTTACGTAGTGGGAATCAACAAATGGAATTTGCGAAATATGTTTTCTTTGTTTACATTTACATTACATTATTGTATGACCAATGACGTCTTGAAGTTTGAATATTTGTTACTGAAACATTTTTTTCGTACCAGGCCTACGAACTGTAAGCAAAAAGGTTGTATGTTGAGTGACTGCATGACTGTAAGGTGATAATACGATTTTTTCCAATAACAAGCATTTCATCATACTTTTTTTAAAGAAAAGTCAAAATAAAAATGCAGTTTATATGATACTGATATTTTCGTAATTTATTTGTCTAGAGGTACTCTTTTTTTTCTTCAGCATGAGTTTTTTATGCTGAATACACCTGTAACGATAACTTTAAGTCGCTGTAATTTCAGTTACGGCTTTCTCCGTTGGGGGTATCGATTTGTTGAAGGCTGCTCAAAAAATAGCGGGTAACAAAGAAGCAACAGAACCGAAAGAAAGAACTCTCATTTCTTGAATGATTATGATCAATGTCAGTTAAATGGTAGCAGATTACGAACGAATTACTAAAATGTCGCTATGAATTGAGAAATTATGATCAGCCGAAGATGCACCTTTCGTCCAATGTACCTATGACATCATCTGATCAGATGACGGTGGTCATATTCGATAAAGTGTATTAGTAAATATTCTGTCATCCTCACACCACTGGAGTGCGTTCTGAAATACTTTGAAGAAGTATACTCTGTAATAGAATGACGGCCATAATGGAATGTAACAAAACGTAACTTTTCTTTTTGAACGGACTTGGGAGATGTCCTTTGGATCAGAGTTGAATTTAACCTGAGTTTATATTTATTTCATTTCAAGACGTTCACATGGTGTCAATGTAGAAGCATCAAATTGATAGATTTTGTGCGTTTACATTTGCTGTCCTCAGAGTCGAGGAGGAATTGATAAGCAGCAGTAGCGAAAGCGAAAGAAGGATCAAGAATAAGCCCCAACGTATTGATGATTATAAGTAGAGTTTACTCTAGGAAATTTCACGGCCAAGCAATTTCAAGCACATTTTAGGATATATGTTGTCAGTTGTCCGAATGTTGCATCCCTCCCTTATGAGGCAAGGTCCAGTTGGAAAAAATTAACGTTGAAAAGCAAATATTTTCCATCATATAGTTGCTTGCAAACGCCCAGTATTGGCAAATCATCGCTCTCTGTCTGTTTTGTGAGGATGGTAAAGGCTATTTGTGAGAAAGAGCCAGAAATCATAGCATGGCCATCTCACCAACAAAGAACTGAGATACAACAACATTTTCAACGAATGGGTGGTTTACCCAATGTTATAGGGGCAGTTGATGGCACTTATATTAACACCAAGGTTCCTAAAAATGACGCAGAAGTATATGTCACCAGAAAGTATACATATGCATTTACCTTTCAAGCAGTTAGTGATCCAAAGTTGAAATTTACAGATGCTTTTATGAGTTATCCTGGATCCGTAAACAGATATTCCGAAATTCATATAATTTTAATGATATTCAAAATGATCCAGATAGATTCATTTCAGATAACCGATACATAATAGGGGATAAATCATACCTTCTTTTGATTTGGTTTATTCCACCCTACATTAACAGAGGGAATTTAACGCCAGCAGAAATCTTCTTTAAACAACAAGCTGAAACCAGACAGACCATTGAACGGTCTTTTGCACTTTCATTTGGTAGATTCATGCGCCTAAAATATCTAGACATGAATAGAATGATTCCAGGCACAGTTCTTTCATGTTGTGTTCTTCACAACATATGTCTCAATCGTGAGGGAGAAGAAAGATATATCGGGAAGGGTCTCCAGCATGTAGCAATGAACCTTGCTGATAACAAAAGGGATATCAGAAATTGAGAGCATGGAGCTAATGCTGCCAACAATGAAGCCAGGATGAGAAGATATCAGATCTTATCAGAGAAAGCAATAGATTAAGATCTTTATGTATTTATACAGCGTGACTCACGGTCACAAGCTATTATGTTTGGCTGTTGTCCAAGAATATCATCGTCAATATCTACAAAGTAATCAAATTTTATTGATTTCTTTTTTCTTCAGCAACTGATAAAGTTTTAATGGGTCTCACAGTTTATTGTTGCATTGTTTCAGGCTTATATGATCGATAAACCTTTTCGATATACTTTAAATCCAAGAATTTATTAGAAAATATATTGTTATTCGTAAAATGTGTCGTAATTCGTATGAAATTTCTAAAATCATAATAGTATTAACGTTTTTTGTATCAACAATGAACATTATTATTATCCTCTCCTTAGATACTGCCATCTATCCTTTACTTGAGCCCTAGTGTAGCCCTTCATTTTTGCCGTTATTTGATCCCACACACTATCATTCCTTATTGAAGTAGATTCGAAGAGGTTATTATACTGTTTGCATAGTGAAATCAGTTACGGTTCCACTTTTTGTATATATATATATATATATATATATATATATATATATATATATATATATATATATTACCAAGCCTTGAGGGCCAATTGCACTGCTCTATTAAAATGAAGGTTTGAACGAAGCTGGGTTTATTCAATAAGAAACAAGGAATGCAAATTCGTGCAATTGGCGCTAAGTCTCTCAAGCGGTTTCAGAATAATTTTTTTATTACCTTCAACATTTTGAAGCCAAATGTTTCCTTCAGTTATTATTATTAATGATGAAATGCTCCATGTTCATGTCTCAGCTTATACCTGTGGTCCGTATAAAATCCTTCTTTTGTTTTCACTTAACCACAAACTGCACAAATTACAAATGAAAGACGTAACTTAAAGGTCTGTAAAACTATATTTTTCTACCAGAGGACGAAGTGTACTCCCCCTGTGAAAAAACTGTTCATTATGAACGCTAAAAAAGGTAATCCAAACTGTGAAATGACTTTATTTATGAACGCAAATTGTAACAGAACTGTAAGAAATGTGTACTCTGTCACGATGGCTGGAATAAAATGCGTTCAATTACGCAAACTTCAATAGTTTTCAGTTCATTTTTTGGTGAAGAGAATGTTTGTTTGATCTTGAGCAGTGCAATCACAATTCATGTTTTTTTTTATTTCCTGATGAAGTGAACGGCTGTATGAATGGAAAAATAGAACTGCAGACGGATTGTTATTTCATCCTTTACGAGCCCTTAAATTAAAGAAATGGGTAATAATCATCAAAGTTCCCTGTTACCTAATAGTGGTGGAAAATATTCGATTCTTATTGAGTATAGGATACTCTTGAGAAAAAAATCAATTTCAGAATGGGAACTATGGGAAATTTTCATTTAAAAATGGATTAATAATCAACCTCAAAAGTTTTCTTGGGGTATATACATTCTCAGAGATTCCAAGACTTCCAGTATGAATATACACATTACTTTTTTACATTAAAAGGAAATCAAGGGGTTTCCCGGTCAGAAATTTGATTAGTGCTTGTAATAAGTCAGTTTCGAAGATTTCTGTTTTTTAAATTCATTTATGATGCTATACAATACACCAATGATAGGAGAAAGTATTTCTGTCAAATACCTGTATGATATGATTTACCCATGAATGTATTGAGTCTAGATATGTACCCAAAAATTATTTTGAACTTGGAGAACTCTGAAATGTTTTCGAAGCGTTTTTTATATGTTTTTTCTCTTCTCCACTTCCGTTGTTACTCTAATCATAAGTAGATACTGTCAATTTGAAAACATTCGATAATTCTTGACAATGAGCTAACAATTTCAACAAAAATTGGCAGATTTCTCACTGTCGTCCCTGATGCGGGAGGAAAAAGGTTGCACTAGAAAAAATTACGATATTTCCTAAAGAGCACTCACCTGATAGAACAGAATAAATGTTTCGAGTGATCTGTGCTGAAGGTTTAATAAAAGAAACTTGGATTCACGTTTTATTCTATATTTTAACATTAACTACAAAATCAGTCATATGGCTTCACTACGCCATCTTATCATTCTAGAACATTCGCTTCACTTGACATGGACGTTGACATATGACACAGAACAAAGAAGTGACAGTGACTACTACTATATATGTTATTATTCTAACACCTTCCTCTTCAAGACGACTTGTCCGATTCATTGGAAGTATAAATATAACGACTCGGTGGTCTAACTATGCGACGATAACGGGAGCTGGTTCTAGTATTTCTAGTTTGACACTCATTAGGAGAACAGTATTGGTTAAACACACTCACTGCACTATGCGAACTATGGCTACTTAATCTAGAAAGCGAGTCACTATTGTTACAACTATTATTGTGTAGACTTGCTTTTGGACTAGACAAACTGTCATTCAGAAAGTTATGAATAGAATCATTCTAAGCGTCCTCAAAGTTTCGATTATTTTGGATATTACAAGAAGTATTGCGACGAATGATTTTATCATTGCTTTCTTTCTCAACCCAGTATGATCTAGGTTTGGTTGCTTTCTCCATTACATTAGCTTCAGACCAAGTACTATAATTATTACACTTTATTACTACTTCACCCCCCTTTTTGAACACTTGGGGGTTTCTACGAACTAATTTATCATAGTTAATTTTTACAATTTCTTTTTGTGAGACTAGTTGCTGGTAGATATGTGTTTGAATTTTCGGTTCTAAGGTTTTCATAGTCACTGGTAATTGAGATTTCAAAATTTCTGATTTGAAAATATGAGCAGGAGAAGCATCAACATTATTAATGGAAGAATTATTGTATTCTATTACACATTCTCTGAAATCTGTCTTATCCTCATTACATTTTCTTAAAATTTGTTTACTTATACTAACTGCTTTTTTGGCCATACCATTACTTTGGTGATAGTAAGGAGAGCATGTTTTTATTGTTATATCATTTTCACTATAATATTTAAGACAACGATTTGATATAAAAGGTAGATTATCTGCAATAATGAAGGATGGATATCCAAAACGAGTAAAAGTGTCCCGAAAGGCATTTATAACAGATTCAGAGGTTTTATCTTTAAACAAAATTAATTCTAAAGATGAAAAATAATCAATAATAACCAAGTAACTATGATTACCAAATTCCAATATACCTGTATACCAACTTCATTAAATCTATGTTTCGGTATATCGTGAGGTAACATAGGTTCTCTGAAGTTTCCAGGCACATACTTTTCGCAAATTCGACATTTTTTTTTTATAAAAGAAGTGATATCTGTAGACAAGTTTGGCCAATAAAATAACTTTCTAGCTCTATTTATGGTTTTGCTGATTCCTATATGACCTTTTTGTAATAACTTCATCATATCCAATCTAAGAGAGTGAGGAACAATTATTTCATCTTCAATGAAAATGATTCCTGCCTCATGAACATGAATTGAATCTTTTAGTGGAAAAATGTTCTACAATTTGGGGGATTTAAATCAGGTTTTGGCCACCCGTTATAATAATAATCATGAATTTTCGATAACTTTTGGTCTCTAGACGTTTCCATTCTAAACCAGCATATAAGGATCTGGCTTGTTATCACCTTTAATACTTGATCGATACAGCATGTCTGCGAAATGTACATTCTGGAGGCCAATTCTCGAGATCATTCGTTCGATGAACGAATACGTTCATGACGTTATGAGCGTTGATTTTTGAAAACTACAATTCTCGGGGAACGAATAATGAGCTATTCGTTCCAAATCGTCGCCCAAATATTCGTTCGACAACGTGTGCTCCATTTCGTTCGTTCCGAGGTACGATCATTGAGACTATGTGACAGTTAAAGTCACTTGGAAGTCAGATACATTCTGAATTTAGAATTTAAGTGAGGCAAACATGAATATGAAAGATATTGTTGCGGAAAATGTGATTGATATTGTGACAGATGCTGAAATTTTGATACAAGAAGGTCGCGCAAGGCAGTATTATATTAGATTCAGGCTTGACCCCTTTCGTCACATACTCAGAAAGTATGTTTATTCGCTCAATTCGTTTAAATGAACAATCAGTCAGAGAACTGATAGAAATGTTGTATCTGTTTCTCACAGCCCCTAAGAGACCTCATGATTTAGATAAGCAAATATGGGTCAGCCAAGTTCAAAGAAGTGATGATATCAGACAATTAGATAATTTTTGTATCAAAAAGTACTAGTGACATTGAAGTTTTTCGCATCTGGAAGCTATCAAATGGATATCGGCGCAAATGCATGGACAAGGCTCAGCCAATCTATTGTGAGTCGATGCATTGGAGAGGTTTCAGCTGCTCTCAATTCCAATGAGATGTTCAATGAATTGAAATTTCCCTCAAATATTAGAAAATGTGAAGCTCTACGTGAAAAGTAATTATGTTTATCAATTTGGAAAATAATGTTTTTTTCAAAATAAATTCTTTGTTGAATACGCATTTTCAGTTTCTACAAAAAGTTTGGATTTCCTGTAGTTATTAGAGTCATTGAATGTATATACTCATAGCTTTAAAGCAATGATGTATCGCAATTATTCGAAAAAATCATAACGATGGCATTTTCCATTAGAATAGAAAATAGATTTTTCAATACGATTAGAAACATTATGAATCTTTCGAATGAGAGCAATAAACCGTTATTTTTAGGAGATCAAGAGCACTTGAAATCCATAATAAAAATTCCAGGGCCGTATTCAAAAAAACAAAATCGATGGTGACAGCGTCGGCAACGTCGGTTAACAAATCTGAAAGCACCATCATGTAGTATAGAGAAAAACTGATAATGCAGAAGTCTGATTCATTTTGAAATCCTAAAAATGAATGGAGCTAGCAAAAAATTAAACCACTTTTCCAAAATTTTGGGTTTTCCGGACATACTTGGAATTTTGAAACTTCTTCAACGGCATATTGTTAGTTAATGAGCAACTTTGCCACAATTTAACCATCTTCGTATCTCTTATAGCTTCCGAGATCCCAATGGTGGGGGTCGAATTTGAATTACCCTGTATAGGCTCTTCGGTAGATTATTAATATCGATGTTCAAGCTGCCCGCTATAATGATCAAGACTTCTTTCTCAGCTGCAGGAAATGTAATCGACTCGGGAAGTTGAATTGAAATCGCCCGGTATACGGTTGAAAGAGAATGCAAATAATTATAATTTGAAAAATAAAACTTCTCTGCAACGATGAATGTTCACCACATATTTAAAATATTTTTATAATTGATGAATGAATACGAGAAATAACCATAAGCATCAGAAGTACTCTACATACATATTGAATAAAACAATTACTATCATTACTCTCTTTTAAATGAGCTAGTATTGCTAATTTCAACCCTCTGAGTTCTGAAGCAATGTTCTCATTTGCTATAACATTACTAGTCATAAGTTTCAGGTTTTTGGCGAAGTAACATTTTTTGATCTGAACTTTCTCACGTAAAAGTTCTATGGTTTTATTACTTTGTTCTACTGCTTTGTCCGAACGCTGGGTAGCAACATTCTTTTTCTTTCTCCCAGAGGGTGCGAAATTTTCAGATTTCACAGATTTCAGCACAGATGAGATAATTGTCTTCTTCAACTGTGGAATTGGCCAATTTTACATCATTCATGCTAGAATCTGCATTTTGGAGGTTTCCAGATCGAGAAATGATACGTAGAAAACGTAATTTCGCCCACTTCCATATCCTCAACCTAAAATTGTTTTGTTGTTCTAAAATTGTTCGTTTCGTTAACCAGCTGATGAACGTCAACCCTCAAAAGTCGAAACTTGTGCGAGCAATGGATCAACGAGGCCTTACCTTTTAACGTGCGATTTCCTAGCACGGTGGCCCGGCGAGGATTCGAACCCTGGCCTTCCGCTTGATAGGCAGATATGCCAACCACTACACTACCGAGACCACTGGACCACTGGAGTTGAACATTGAAATTTTCCAGAAAAATAAGTTTTGGTTTATATACATTTCTCCAATCTTTCCAATCTTTGTTGCATTCGATAGGTTCGCAACTTCTATCCACATTTTCATGTAGTCTTGTCTATAATAATGAGAAAATTTTTGTTTCAATTGAGGATGAGAACGCATCTATTCAATTGATGAATTCTTCTGCTCAATTGACATTATGGTTTATTCCTCTTCTCCATTTTCATTACCAACATCAGTAAAAATATAATATTGAATAAAGTAAATATTATATATGTAATTCTTGAGAAACTCGGATAATACTCGGACAAGAAAATATTTGAATTCAAATTTTCAAATACAATGATACTATTGATGAAATTTATCGACACTGGCACACATACACCACGAATTCACAAAACACTTTCTTCCCGATCATTCAGTTGAAATTTACAACGATGCCAAGCTCATTTCTTACCAAAATCTCAACGAATGCTTTCTTTGAAACGAGTAGTTGGATATATGCCCGAGAATAGGCTCCTTCCCAAATGTACGGTAAACTTCATTCGTTCGCGAACGAATGATCTCAAGAATTGACCTCCTACCCGGAACGTAGTAGACATTAATTGAATATTTGAGAAGTTTAAATCTTAATCTCTGTAAACGAACAGAGGCTCGATTTTTGACGGTCTTCGTTATGGTAACGCATACGCTATTGCTAAGGCGCAGCCAATCAAATCTTTCCTACCTTAGTGATAGCGTACTCGCTAAACAACGAGAGTGGTCAAAAATTGGACCCCTGATCCCATACGATGAATGGGTTTTTCCATAATAGAGACTATAGGTTTGTGGTCAGATTGTACATCCAAATTATATTTAAAAATGATATCATGGTATTTTTGGCAACCAAAATATATTGCCAAGATTTCCTTTTCAGTTTGACTGTAATTAATTTCATAATCATTTATGGTGCGAGATGCACAAGCTACTAACTTAAGTATATTATTATCATATTGTTGCAACATCCTAAAGCATTTATAGACGCATCACACTGTAACACAGTTTTTCTGTTAACTAATGCTGGAGACTTACTTATAACGGTTTTCAGTGTATCAAATATCTCTTGATGCTTGCGCAACCATGAAAATTCTACATTACGGTTTAAAAGTTCTTGTGAAGGATGCGACATACTGTCTTACATAATTTAATGGACCTATAATTATCTGAAGTTCAACTTTATTATTGGGGGGACTTGATTTCTTAAGGCTTTCAACTCTATCTTCATCAATTTGCATACCTTCTTGAGAAAATACCTGACCCATAAATTAAACCCTATCGTTACAAATTGGCAATTTTTCCTTATTAAATTTCGCATTCACTTGTTTCGCTCTTTTTATGACTTCACCCACAGCTATGTCATGTTCCTCTTTGTTAGCGCCTGAACAGATCATGTCATCGTGGCAAATCAATACATTTTTATTGCCTAAAAAATGTTTTTCAACCTCCTCCTGGGGGAGATCCTGTGAATTAGATAGGCCATAAGGTAAAACAATAAAACGATAAATGCCAAATGGTGTTGCAAAACAGCATTTCCTTGAAGACTCTTCATTTAATTCTAAATGGTGATATCCTTCAGCTAAATCAAATACAGTGAAAAGTTTTTTTCCTACCAAGTTAGAGCAAATCTCTTCAATATATAAACCAACTTTTGGCTTTCTAATAATTTGAGTATTTAAGTCAGAAGTATCTCAACAAAGGCGAATTTTGCCATTAGCCTTCTCGACTAAAACAATTCTCTTACACTGGAGACATTCCACCCACTTTTACAATAGCCCTTCGAGCTACCAACCTATCCAACTCTTTTATGCTCACCACGAATAGCAATAGGTACCTTTGTACAGAACAAAGAAGTGACGGTGACTTCTACTCATATGTTATTATTCTAACACTGAATTTTTATGATAATATAGATTCCAAAAATCAATACAAAAATGTCTTTGAAACTTCCAGACGAAGACATATCTATATGCTATAGAATCGGCAAGAAAAATGGAAACAAAACAAGAGGTATATTTTTGAAGCTCAATAAACTAGAGAGTAAACAAAACATTTACGAGAAGAAAAAACTGCTCAAGGGAACCGGAATCGTATTGAGGGAGGACCTAACAGTAATGAGAGTGAAACAACTAAACGCGGCTATTGAGAGATTTGGACTCAAAAATGTTTGGACCAATCATGAAAAAATATATGTTAGTAAAGATAATAAAGTGAAATTCATCAGACACAGAGAAGACTTCAATAGCATTATACAGTAAAGAAATGGGAGTTTAATATACTTGAGTCGATTTAAATTAGGAGTTGATTCTTTTTCACTTTCATGAAATTGGAGATGCTTTTTTTTTCCTTGTTTTTTATTTTTACTTTTATATTTGAACTACAGGAGCTTTCAAATTTCAAACTGATAGATTTCTTGAACGTATTAGACAATAACGCTGAGTATCGAACCGGTCTAATGAGCTGATCGAATAGTGCTGAAAATTGAAAATTAGAAGAAATGATAAAATCGTTTATATATATTTATATATATATATATATATATATTATATATATAGACTATATATTTATTATACATAATACTCACGAGTCTTTTTTATAGATATTCCACTACGGGAAGCTTTTACTGATTACAATCAAGCAATCATCTTACTACTCAAATACTTTTATTTTTTATATAAACTTGGAAAAACAATGGTAACAAAAATGAGCAAGGCTTCTATATCATCTTACATTTTTTTCTTCTTCTTCTTCTAACCTAACCTAGTTAACATGAGCATACAGAATTGCTAAGGGTACGTTCACGAATATGAACTACAACACTCCCCCTCAATTCTGTATTGCAAAGATCTTATTACCATATTATTAATTGAAAATAAAACTAACACTGTTATTAATCATTAATCAACTATTCTGAATTTTAGATTAAATTAAGTGTCACTTACATCAACTATATTCAAACAGTTTCTAAAAAATTTAAATTTTGTATTAGACAAAGCTTTAGTCAACATGTCTGCTGGTTGATCATTTGTTGATATATATTTTAAAACAATTTTTTCCTGGTTTACACAATCTCTTACAAAATAATGCCTTATGTCTATATGTTTAGTACGTTTGTTCTCCAGTGTCGAAGCCATCTTTATGCAAGCCTGATTATCCTCAAACACATAAATTGGAAAAATATTTGTATTTAAAATTTCTGAAAACAATTGTCCAAATAATAAACAATCATTTGAGCATGTTGACAATGCTATATATTCGGATTCGGCACTTGAGAGCGCAACAATATTCTGTTTTTTAGTCTTCCAATCAATGATATTCTGATTCATTTTAATAAAATATCCTGACACACTTTTCCGATCTGTAATGTCGTTTGCAAAATCAGCATCTACATAGGCTTGTAACTGGACGTTGGAATTGTCTGACTTTATAAATTTTACACCATAGTCTTTAGTTTGTTTCAAATATCTCAAAATATGTTTTAGATGATTCCAATGTTCAGTATCAAAACAATTTTGAAATTGGCTAAAATAGCTTACTGCAAAACTCAGATCTGGCCTAGAGCCTAACATTATATACATTGATGAGCCTATAATACCCTGTAAGGAAAATTTTCCTTACACTCAGTTTTAGATTTTGTCAATTTGAGTTTAGGTTGAATTGGCAGGTCATGAGGTTTACAATTTACCATATTGAATTTTTTCAAAACTTTGTTTATCAAATCGGTTTGCTTCACATAAACAGCATCACTGCGCTTTACAATTTCTAGCCCAAGAAAATTCATATTAATCATATTTCCGATTTCTCTCATTTTAAATTTTTTAGCTAAATTGATTTTTATAGACTCTGAATTTTCCTGAGATTTTGAGAAAATTATCAAATCGTCTACATGTATTAACAAAAATGTTTGATCATAAAAATACATACAAGGATCTTTCTTGGATCTTTGAAATCCCAGATTTATTAAATATTCATTAAGTAACGAATTCCAGCACTTTGGAGATTGGCGAAGGCCATAAAGTGCCTTTTGTAATTTACATACTAAATGCTTTCCATCCACTTCCAAACCTTCAGGAGGAATCATATAAACAGGTTCTTGCACAGTTCCATTTAAGAAAGCTGACTTCACGTCAAGTTGAAGTACATATAAATCATATTCTACAAATAAAGACAATAAAATTCTTATACTAGACATGCGTGCCACAGGCGCATATATATCTTCACTTAAAGAGCTCTGCTTGAACCCTCGAGCAACTAACCGCGCTTTCTTTTTTACTTTTCCATCCACGATTTTTTCAGAGAAAACCCACTTAGAGTCTATTATTTCAGACTTATCAGGTGGCACTACTAATTCCCATGTATTGCACTCCTTTAGGGCTGAAAGTTCTTCTTCCACAGCATCTCTCCATCCTTGGTCTTTTTCCATAGCCTCTGTATAGGTTTGTGGCATGTCATCTAACAAATCTCCTGCGGACAAAACTGCAAAGAGGTTTAACTCATCGCTGTCAAGGTCATAGTCGAGTAGGTGTTTTGGAAGCTGTTTATTTCGTGAACTTTTTCTTATGTTAATCACACTGTTTGGTATTTCACTGTCAGGTTCTACTTGTTTCATCCTTTCCTGCATTCCTTTATTTTCATCTGGTTTTTCTTGTTCAACTCCCTTTTCTTTTTCTACCTGTTGGTTTTTATCATTTTCTATATATATGTTTGGTTGTATTGGTCTGTTAGTTTCGTTAAATACAACATTTCTTCCATGAATTATTTTTCTTTCATTTGCATCCCAAAGCCTATAGCCGTTATCTACGTACCCTATCATAATAAACTTTTCACAATGCGAGTCTAGCTTTGATCTTCGCAGCTCTTTTGGTACTAGATTATATGCAGCACACCCGAAAAGTTTGATTTTGTTTAGATCAGGTTTTTCCTTATACCAAATTTCAGCCGGAGTTCTATTGTCATTCAGGGCATTAGTTTCAGTTCTGTTCAATAAATATATTGATGTACGAACTGCCTCACCCCATAATTCTTTCCCTAACTGAGAATCAAATATTAAACATCGAGCTTTTTCCATTATGGAGCGATTTAAACGTTCCGCAACCCCATTTTGCTCAGGGTTGTAGGCAACTGTGTATTGGATTCTTATTCCTTTTTGTGTGCAAAAATCTTAAAACTCATGGGAGGTATACTCTCCTCCGTTATCGCATCTTAACTTAGATATTCTCATATTGAATGTGGCCTCAACCAACGAAACATAATTTTTAAATATTTGTAGAGCTTCACTCTTGCTTTTAATCAAATAACAAATGCAGAAATGGGAATAATGATCAATAAAGAAAATATAATAACGCTTACCATTATAAGTTGCAGGGTTTATTGGTCCACAAATGTCAGTTGATACGATTTCCAATAGTCTATTCGCCTTTTTCTCTGCATTAATTTTGTGCAGAAAACTTAGTCTGGTTTGTTTACCTTGTAGGCACACTTCACATGGTCCTGGGGCAGGGTACCTTGATAAATGCCCCATTTTTCGATGCATTAACATTTCGTTATCCTTCGCAAGTATGGCTCTATGCCCTTCACTCGGTTCCTCATAACTCAAATTGGAATTTTCATTGAAACTCACAACATACAAGTTTCCTTTTAAAGTTCCTTCAAATAATTTAACTGAGTTTTTCAACACAGTAACTTTTCTATCTTTAAATATTACTTCTAGTCCACTCTCTTCTAGTTTCTTGACACTCAGTAAATTGTATAACAAATTTTCACATACCCATACATTTTTCATTCTTATAGGGTTACCCATCTCGGTTTTCAAAAACAAATCACCTTCTGTTCTTGCTACTATTATCTCTCCCTGCTTAGCAACATTTATCTTGTGGCATACATTTTTCCCATTTTGTATATATTTTCCGATGTCTTGTCCTACCAAGTGATTTGTTGCGCCACTATCAACAATAAATTTTAACAAGTACTTAAAAATGATATCCCATTTTCTTCATCTTCCATATTCTGAGTATTCTGGGCATTATTTCCGCCTCTATTAGTATAACTTGAATTATAGCTACCTCTACCAACTCTATGACCAGAGTATCCTCCTCGATACCCAGTGTAACTCCCTCGGTATGAAGCATGACCACCTCGGAAACCACCTTGATTTCCTTCATAGTTATTTTGCTTTTTCTGTGGACATTCGAAACGTTTATGTCCCTCTCTATTACACAAGTGACATCTATATGAAAAATTTCTGTTATTGTTTTGCATTGCAGCTCCTGCGCCTCTTCCAGAATGTCCTGGTACCCCTGATCTCCCCCTTTTTCCTCTAAATCCCATAAAGGCAAGATTGGGATCATCTTCTTCCTTGGTTTTATTCTGACAAGCTTCCTCCATTAATAATTTATTTTTCACAAATTCAAGAGTGACTGCAGATTGATTTTGACAAAACATAATGTCAATGGCTGTAGTAACTGACTGGAAAGACTCAGGCATAGCCGATAGCAACTGCAAAATCATTTCACTTTCATCAACATTGCCTCCAGCACCCTTTATTTCACAAATAGTTTGTTCAAATTCAGTCAAAAACTCATTAAGTGTTGATTTTCCTACAAATTTCAAGGCCCTTAATTTCCTTTGCAAAACTACCTGAGTGGATATTCCTTTTCTGGCATATGTGTTGCTCAATGTATCCATTACTTCCCTTGCTGTGCTTTTATTCTTTTATCCTTCAACATTTCCAGTATATTATCGGCCACACACTGTATTAGTATCACTTTTGCTTCAACATCAGCCTTATGAAATTTTTCAGGATCTGGAGGTGTTTCAGTAAGTGTATGAAGTACACCCTGTTGTTCTAGCAACAATTTTATACGAAATTCCCAGTTCGAAAACGAGCTTCCATCGAACGGTTTCACATAGAACATATTTTGTTGTTTTTCCATTTTGAAGATTTCCGTTGAAATTTTCTGTTATAGCTTCTATAGGATTCCGCCAAATTCCAGCGTTCAAAAATTCCGATTGTAATCAGCTAGGTGCTCTGGGCCCATAACCTATAGATATTCCACTACGGGAAGCTTTTACTGATTACAATCAAGCAATCATCTTACTACTCAAATACTTTTATTTTTAATATAAACTTGGAAAAACAATGGTAACAAAAATGAGCAAGGCTTCTATATCATCTTACATTTTTTTCTTCTTCTAACCTAACCTAGTTAACATGAGCATACAGAATTGCTAAGGGTACGTTCACGAATATGAACATAAACTATGGCTAAGAACTACAACATTTTTCATATCATGGAAAAATGTGTTTTCAGAGACTTCCTCTTTCTGACAGAAATATTCGTATTTTTTACAATTTTTGTGTTCCCCCAGAATATGACTGGGACTATTCAATATGTCGCCGCTGAGTCTCCTGACTTTCTAGTCATCGCAGACTTTCTCATCTTTTCTATAGATCATTGCTCTAGTTACTGCATATCTGAATCGTAGGAGATTTTCCTGAAATTTCGATCGTTCCATATATTGTAATATAGCATATAGAGATTATGTTGAAAAAGAACCAGGCAAAAGTGGAAATTAATAATAATAATTTATTATGGAAGATAAGTTCTAAATTCTCATGAAAATAAAATTAAATGGTTTCAGTATTTTCATCGTGACATACTGGACTCACAAATGAAAATGAGACAAATGGAAAGCTGAATACCTTGATTTTTTTTCTGAGGACAAGAGGCCGTGCTTCTGCATCTTTACTTATTTCGGTCAATTTCCTGATATAGTTTCCGAGGATATGATTTCGACACTTTATTTTTTCCACTTTGATTTTGTGATTTCTGTAGGGATCGCTTTCCAGTATTGTTTTGTGACAAGAACTGTCACCATCCGCCACCATTGTACGATATATCAAACCATTCTCACCAATACTGTTTTCGAATCCTTCGCGTAAGATATCAGCTTCCATACTACTCGAGGAACCATCCCAATTTTTGAAACATCTGTGTGATTCAGCTTTTTTTTATGAATTTTCAGCTTTCTTGCATGTGAGACAAAATTTATTCCGAACTCCGATATGAATAACTTTTTTTGTGACAGCACCCAGTATAGTAGCACAACCAGACAAAGAGTTGTAATTAGATCTATACAACCGTTTAGCCCAGAAACCGTCACATATAACAGTTATGAATGGTATGCTATTGACAACATTTCCGGCTCTTATGGCTATTTGTTTTTCTTCCTCAACTGCTTCCATCCTTCCATCTTCGACTCCTTGGATGTTTTTTCTAATACATCATTCATATATCTATGCATCAATTCAAGAATATTTCAACAAAAACCAAACTACTGATAAAATAACTCACAAAAACACCTCGAAAGAATTAAAGTTGCTGGGCAACGATTTGGTTTTTTAAAAATTTCGTTTATTTTCAAAATGAATACAATTGCTCGGTAGCTGTGCTGGATCAAACGTAAAAATCAGACTTTAAAGCGTACTCGCGTTCATATAAAAAATATAATGCAAAGTCAGCGTATACGAGCTATGATAAACACTTGGATTAATACAATGAAGGTATTCATTATGAATATATAACTAAAGTGAACAACAAAAAAAAAGAAAGTAACTAAGGGGGGATTCCAAAAACAACAGGACAAATAACAGAAATAATAAATATTGAAAATGACATAGCATGCACGAGCCCAAATAAAAATGTAACTGAGAAAGAATAAAAACATATAGCCAAAACCAAGAAAGTAATGAAAGATATTACTAACTCGGAATATGATGTGACAAATGAATTGGAGCAAACAAAATATAATCCTGGATAAAAGTAATGTGATTGAAGAGACGAGGCATACACAGAGAAAGAAGCGGAATTATAAAAGGAATATAGGACTATCAGCAGAAGATGGAGAAAAATTCAATGGGGAAAAACAGAGAATATGGATGTACCTGTCCAAGATCTCACACGATGTCAATGAAGGCGACATGAGAGAGTTTATACAGAAGAAAACACAGGATAACGAAGAGGAATTCATCTGGCTAGATTGTTTCACAGTCAAGCAGAAAAAACAGCAGGAGTTTTTTTTTCAAATTAGGTGATTAATTAGCCTAACATTTGATTGTAGCAAATCCCCAAACTGAATGGGTTTTGAAAAATTGATTTGCCAAGTTTACCTCAAGCAAATCAATAGTTTTTTCTATCCTTGAATATTCAGTATTCTAAGGGAAACAATATATTTGAGAACCGTTTAAAAAAATTACATATTTCTGTGATTCACAATAATATTCCTCACATAGGTTCGAATGGTCAAATAATGATTAACTCCTTGCCTTCCATCATCTAAGAGTGGGTCTGGGAGAATATAATTGATTTCTGGCTCCATTTGTACAAGATTATTATCTATTTGTGGAATAACAATGTTATTTCGAGTGATGATAGGTACTAATGGTCTATCAACATCATTTCCATATAAATCTGGATTTCCAATATAATCTGGATCTTCCTCTTCTGGGTAGTTTCGAATCATCCCTATCTGGCACATGATCACCTCTGACTCTACTTGGAAGTCCAAACTGTCTTATTCCCTCTTCGAACAGTTGCAAAACAGTTCTTGATGTATTATCTGTAAGACATTGTAGATAAATAATGCATCGGCTGAAACCATCAATAGCCCCATGGAAAACAAAGCGAAAACTTGGTAGTTTGTGATTAGAATGCATATGCCTACAGAAAAAAGAATCATTCTATATTTCATCTAAGCACAAAACATTTTGAAATGTTAGTACTACTAATCCAAAATAATTTGTTTTATGATGGTGATTGAACCATGCAATCACAGTATTTACACCCTTCAGGAAAAGTTCAGATGGCAGCAGACATCACTTACCAAAGATAATTGGTACCTTCAACCCTATAAACTCTTCTACAAATAATATTGCTTCTACTAAGAGCAGTTTCCAGAGGATTCAAAGCATGTAAACTTTCCCTCAATCTCCATCTGGAAACATGAATATTTCGTTCGACTTAACACCTCCCATAATATATACTTCACCAGAATTGGGAGTCATAGACAATATTTCTTGTAGTACAGTGTCTATTTCCTCATCAGAGGTTACTTCTCGAGCTTCAGGAATACACAACAATTTCCTGTGACGGTATAGAGTTTTTGGTATTTATCCGTTAAGCTGGCTCCATCGTGAAATTGAAAAATTTTTGGTGGAACTTACGTATTTCGGCCTCCTTAACAAAAAATTCTAATAAAGTTTTTGGGGCTCGCAACTAGTTTCGGAGATACGGCCCCCCAAAGACTGGAAATCGGGGTTTTACGCCTATGTTTGTTTCTCAGCCAATTCAGCAGAACAGTAGAACGCGCATCGCGCGTTCTACTGTTTTGCTAACCTCGAATTTCTATGACGATTTACCTTTTAGAGTTTTGTAGTGAAAAATGGAAAAATGCTTATAATTCTGTTGGAAAGTGATGAAGAAGGTGGTATAGAATGTGTATATTGTGCTGATATAAAGAAGGAGGAAATTCGAGCGGAATTGGCTGAATAAACAAACATAAATGTCAACCCTGAAAACCCTGCTTTCCTGTCTTTGGGAGGCCATATCTTCGAAACTAGTTGCGAGCCCCAAAAACTTTATTAGAATTTTTTGTTCAGGAGGCCGAAATACGTAAGTTCCACCAAAAAAATTTTTTAATTTCACGATGGAGCCCGCTTGACGGATAATTACTCTGTTCAGCAGTTGACTTTCTTGGACGTCCTGAGCCTGGATTTCTATCGATTCTTCCTTCGTTTCGCCATCTTCTTAAAATACTTGAAACTGAGTTCTTGCTAACATCGTAAAATGCCGCAGTGTGCCTGACTGACCACCGATCCTCCATTTTAGCGATTATTCCACCTTTCGTCATTGCATTTATATGCGGCATGATAAATTACTAATTTAATATTGTTTGACACTTTATGTCAAATATTCAATGTTGCTATATGACACTCATAAGACAAATTCAAGCAGCTAGAATTAAACAAAAATCTGCTATAAGAGTTGTCCCATTTTTTATTGGCCGCAACTGTACACATGTCCCCTTCTGTGAAAATGTTCGCACATAAATCTATCATTACATCCATTAAACGAAATGGTAAGTGATTAGTTGCCAATAATCCAGTTAGTTTTAGTTCTGCTCTTCTGAGTGTTTCGTCAAATAGTTTAGTGAGTAAACTACGGATCTTTTGTTTTGTCCACTTGTCTGGAACGGAAAACATGTCTCTGACTCATACTGTGTCTAACAATGTCGTTTCTGGTGAGGAAATATGTCCGAATTACATAATTTACAATGTGCATATTCTGCTACAGTGGAGGTGCTTGCTGACTGGACAGCATTTGTCGATTTTGTCAACCAGTCCTTGAAGTTATCTTCAAGTATCCATTCATTTCGGAATTTGAAATGCCGATTTCTCCTTTTATTTTTTCCTGAAAAATGTGGAACTTGCAAAAAAGTGGTTGATTGCTTCGTGGAAAGCTGATAATGAACGCAATTTGAGACTTTTCAGGCGTGAACGAATATGTAGTTTGCATTTTACTAAAGAGGATGAACAAAAATCGTCAAAAAGAATTCCCAAACTTTTTTTACGTGGTCCGGAATTGAGTAGTGTGTGATATGCTGGAGTGAAAATATAGGCGTCAGTGTTTTTTATTCAATTTTAGTCAGTCGTTCATTAGCACCACCTGGATTGTCCTCACCTAGTGAAGAAATTTTGTATTTTTTCGATGTCACAGATGTTGATGTTACAAAAGTAACTACAGAAAATTACATTGAAGGCAAAGTTGCCCATCCAATTATTATCAAACACAAACCATTTACAATATCGGAACAGGACCATCGTGACCATACATACCATTTTAATGGAAACATAAATATTGTAAAAAATTTGCAAGCTGCAAATCACCAGCTTGATTTGGGAAAAACCAAACTAAAATATTGCCTCTTGGATGAAGTTTTATTGAGACCCTTCTTGTTGAATTTTTATACAGGGTTTGACAAGCCCAAACTTTTTTCGTCTTTTTTGACTATATAAAGTCTCAGGCTGAGATATTCAACAAACACTGTATAAAAAAGGCACGAGCACATAAACTTTCAAAAGACCACGATTTAATGATATTCTTCTCCAGGTTGAGACTTGGTTTACTGGAGAATGATTTGGCATTCCAGCATAAGGTGTCTCAATGTGTGGTTTCAAGATCATTCAATTTCTGGCTAAAGTGATTTATACTTACTTAATTCAAATACATATGTGGCCAAGCAAATCATCAGTAAAAAAGTATATGCCGGAAGCATTCGAGAGAGTATATCCAAGTACTAGAGTAATTTTGGATGCTACCGAAATAAAAATACAAAAGCCTTCTGATTATATTTGTCAAAGTAAGACATATTCCAGTTACAAATCTACAAATACAGCAGAAGGTTTAATCGGTATCAGTCCGAATGGATATGTATCATTCGTATCCCCTTTATATCCAGGCAGGATAAGTGATGAAGCAATGTACATAAAAAGCAAGTTAAATGATAAATTGGAACCAGGTGACTCTGTCATGGCTGATAGAGGATTTACAATTCAAAATGAGTTGTGCAGAGTAAACTACCTATGACTTGGATATTCTTCCTTTTGCTTTGAAATCTTGCCAGCTGGACCACCTTCAAGAACACGTTACAAAGGATATTGCAAGTAATTTTTCAATAGCACATAAAGTGTACCATTAATTTTTATTCATTCCAGGTCTGAGAATTCACGTTGACCGAAAAATTCGAAAGGTGAAAGTTTTCAGTCTGCTCAAAACTGCAATCCCAATAAACTCAATAGATCAGCTCAATAAAATATCGACTGTTTGTGGTTTGTAACCAAATATTGCAAAACCACCTCTTCTATCCAGAAAGTGATAACAACTAATCATCAAAACTATTAACCTAACTTGTGACTAAGATGCCTTCGAATCCAAAATAAAAATGTGACAAAAAAAATTGTTATTCACTGATTGTTGTCATGTGATTTCTCAAAATTATTAAAATAGAATGCCGTCAGTATTGGCAAACACATAACTGTCCATAAATGTTCATCAAAACAAACATCTTTAATAAACACATCACATCCACTATCAACCATGAAATGACACCTATTGAGACCAGTAAGTACCATTTGTCCCTGTATCTGGAGATAGTATGTGTCAAATTTAAAACAATGGTATCATTAACATTTCTTTATATATATTTATATTTCTTCTTTATACAATCGGAAACACTGAGTCCACCAATTATTCCACCTTTAACCAATGTTTTTATTTCCAACAGATGCCATTCATTTGTCTCCACGTTATGAATAACTCTGTCAGGCGATGCTGCCATATAAGGTACACCAGGATTTACTCATAGGCCAACTTTGAAAGCTCTGTAATTGGGGTACATCTCCAGATATTTCCCAACAGCTTTTTTTTTTCATTGTCAATTCCCAATTTCATCAATGCAGTTGTCACATGTTTTTTTGGCTAAATTCTTTCAATCATTGCTTGATTCACCGGCTACTTCCGCTTGATAACATCACCAAATTTGCTAGCTGTTAATATTTATATACTGTACACAGTACACAGTATCTACTGTGAGAACGAGATCATTGCGTCCGTTACCTCACAGACTTTGATAATGCCTACCATAGTCGTAGGCGAAACGTCAGGAATAAAAACCTGTGGACCACGGCCATCAAACCCGGAAAACACCCAAGAATCAACCATCTTTGGGGTTGTTCTTTCTTTTAGCGTTTACTGTACCAGTACAATAGGTACCACGACTAGTAAGCTGTCTGGCCAATTCAAACGAATTGTAGAAATTATCCATATAGATGGAATGGCCCGAATCGAGATAACTTTCTAGTAAATGTAACACAACTTTGGTTGTATGGCCTTTTCCACCAATGTCATCTAGCGACCCCTTATATATCACTGATTTTAAAATCAATCCGGTTGGTTCTGTTAGCATATGCATATACAGCTTGACACCGTATTTATGCCGTTTGTTTTTGATATATTGGCGGAAAATCAACCGTCCACGCCACAATACCATAGATTCATCAAGTGACAAGTTTTTGCCAGGATAATATATTGTTGCCATTTTATTATTGAAAAAATCCACAATAGGCCGTATTTTGTACAACCTATCTGTCGAATTTGCTGTATCAGGTCTGTTTGTGGAAAAATGTAAACATCGCATTATTATTAGGAATCGGTCGCGGCTCATGAATGTAGAAAAACACTTCAAATTATAAAGCGGGTGCTTTTTCCAGTAATCCTGCAGCCTATTCATCCTTATTGATCCTGTGTGAAGAACTAACGCAATAAATTTCAACATTTCTTCAGATGTAACAGGCTTCCATCTTGTTACTCGTGATTTGTCGCTAATGCGTTCGGAGCAAAATATATTTTCAGCTTGATGATTTGTTTCATTTACTATCAAAGTAAGTATTTCATCGTCGAATATCATGCGAAAATAGTCCACCGGCTTATTGTTGCCTGGAATTGGTACTAAAAGTTCATTATTTTTTAAAAAAGGAAATATCTTAGATGAATGAGTAGCACTCCAGTTTGGACTTATAGTCGTGCCGTCAACCAAACCTGACAAAAAAATGGTTCAGCTTAACATATTAGTGCAATCGAAAATACTAACCTTCGCCTGGACCTTGGAAAATGACGCCAGGTACTATTTCCGAACGGTCGTTTGCAACGTCATCATGCTTTCCTTCTTCTACATCTAGAAATATATGTATTGAGCTAGTGTTCAAATATATATTTGGTTTAGAACGTATGAAATCGTAAATATTACCTGTGTCATTTTCGTCCGAAAAATCCTCTTCGGAATCTGAGTCACCTTGCTCCAGATGAACATCAATATCACTCAAGTGTCCTGTTTCACGTAATTCTTCATCCTCATCAATAGATGACATTAAAAGAGAATACATTTCTTCGTCTGTGAGTTTTCTGGGATTTTTTGGCCCTAATTTAGGCTTCTTGGAAGTTGAGGCACCCTGCTCATTGTCGGCCATCTTGAACTATCACCAAACTAAAAAACTCGAATCTACGCAAACACTGTTTTTTCCCGATGCATAACCTACACGCTCACAATAATACAACCGGTTTGCAGCGATGCTCTGCCCATACTGCTCCGTAGCTCCGTATATAAAATAATGGTGATTGCGGTACCGATCGGGGCCATGCGCACCTGGAGAGCGACGGTGGCGGCCCTCATCGGGGCCATGCGCATTGAATGTGGTATAACGCAAAATCAATGTTATGAAGATTATTACTTGAATTTGTTATCATATTTTACTTACTTCATTTTCAATCTCCCTGTCAAACTCTGTTATAATTTCTTCCTGTTCGGGGTCTTTCACTACATTAAAATCATTACTATCTGGTCTAATCCGAACATTCATTATTGATAATGCCAATTCTTTCTTTGGATCAGTAACCACAATCCCAGACCCTCCTCCCGTACATCGACTTAACGTTTTCTCTCAGCTACTTCCTTATATTCTTTTTGATATTATCGTATAATTTTTTCAAAGATTCCATTGGTCTGTGTTCTTGATTTACATTTTGACTATTGTTAATATCTGGGATTTTGTTCCATGCATTTGCTTTCTCTTTCCGATTAACTCTGTTATTTTGGACTCTACTACTTGCTTGAATTTACTCAAATAATTTAGAAGTAATGATATATCATTTTTATTATAGTTATGGGAACTTTTTTTGCTATTTGAGGATTCTGTCAAAAATTATAATCGAATAAATCAGTCTGATATAATGGACCAGATAAAATATGGAAAATTAGAAATATTCTAGTATTGATCATGACTGTTATTATTTATGCATAATCATAGGGCTTTCTTTTCTAAAGAACAGCATGCTCTTGGGGGCGCATTACTATGGTGTCAGTTGAGACTAATGAAAAACAATAATATCCATGTTCTAAACACGGTTCATCTGACTACGAACAATCTCAGAAAATCTATGAGATCAAATCGAGAAACGCTGGAGAGACCATAACGTAGTAACCTTATATTCTGTCAAAAATCATGACGAAATATATTTTTATTGAAGTTAGCTAAAAATGAATTCAGTGGCTCTCAAACGTTGATATTGACCTTAGTTGGAGGCAACTAAAAACAGCATCGTGCAAAAAACTTTATTTTTGAGTTCCACTATCTTGTGAAGCTTTGTTAAGGATCGGTTCGATGCAAATGGCCATTAGACTTTTTCTTTAATAGTTTCTTCTCTCACTCCTCGCAGAAGAGTGAAGAAAACACACAATTCCTTCGACAAATTTTGTCGAATTCGGAAAAATTTTTGCTCTTTATTTTTCAGTTCAAAAAGTCTTGACCAAAATGATTCGAAATTTGACGTATCTATTCCTGTCGATGACGGAATTTGGGGTATTGCTCTCCATTCAGTATTCAACGCTACAATATCACCAACCAAAGTTGGTTTGCCAGAACAGAAGAATACAAAGTGGAAAATCTTGAGTAAAAACTATATGTTTGGGTTGTTTTACTCTGAAACTGTAAATTCATTTTGTTTAATAATTGGCAAAATATATGCCAGACAAAGCATGTATATTTGGTAAACCGGATTTCTCATGTGTTCTAGAATGACTGTTGTTTTTCCTTAGATGTAATAATCAATTTGTAATAATATAATTCTACATAAATATACATGACCAAATGGTGACATGTCGAAATATTTGTAACAAAGCTGGTCTGTGCAGGTTTCAGCAATTTGTAGAGTTCCATATTGAAGAACTGATGGATCTCTCGGAATGAAAAAGCTAGACACTCGTGCCAGCGAAACGTCAGGAGAAAATTCCAAAGAACGACGGCCTTCAAACCCGAACGGAAGTAGTGACACTGAAAACCTCGGCCGCGAAAGCCTTAACCATTTGGTCAGTGATTCCTTGTGTTAGATTCCTTCGTGAAATTTCACAAAGAATCACTACTTGGATATTCTTTACCTACTTGGGAAACACCCTGAATATGGCTACACATTCTAATGTCAATTCTCTCTCCTCACGTTTTTTCTCTCTTTTCTTCTCTTCTCCCGCCCTCCGTCCCGGTCCCCAGCACTCCGAAACCAGGATTTGATTATAGATACCACTTCAAATTCAGAGGCCTGAGCACACATGTATTTTTGTTCCTTATGTTTTTCACACTCCAAAATTCAATTATAGCAGTAAATCCAAAAAAAACTTATGTCAAGTTGCTTATTGCATTTTTTTTTAGCAAGAAAAAATACCAATTGATAGTAGCATAAACTAGAATAAAGGCAAGATATCAATGCCATACACGCAGAATTGAATGGAGTTGATGATATACCCACCCATGTTCAATTTGGAAACACTCTCCATTGTTTTGAACTAAAATTTACCATTTCTTCCATACCAATTTATTTTCAGGGATAGCCCGTGTGAAATCAATTTTTCCAGAATTCTCCTTACAGTATCTTGAACATTTTTCCCCCCAATAATGGATAATGATTTACACTGAAAAGGAAATATACACAGAATTATATTGTTTACTTCAATAAAAAAATAGCCGGAAAAGTAACACTTTCATGTATGTTTGAGTAATGTCAATGTTCAAATGATGGAATATTGGTCTTTTTCAAAAAAAGTGATGTTCGAGAGAAATTTGAAAACCAAGCTGTTATTTTCTCATGATATAATGATGGAACAATCGCTTGAATTAATCCCAAAGTATATACTGAGATTATAATTACCATATCGTTGAAATACTGTTCGTCCATCAATTGCTCATTGACAATTTTCAGGTCATCAACGGTGGCTGGAGCCTGAGTAGTTATCCTAGGGCCGGCTGAGATATCTGGCTGATTTTGGCGTTGATAAATTTCTGTGAGGAAATTTACTTTTTCGGATAAAATTTCTACTTTTGTAATTGTAGTCTTTACTAAAGCTGTAAAATGAAAAATAATCGAACTAAAATTGATATTTAAAAATTTTGAAGTTTCTTGGGCAATTCTCATTTCATTTTTTATGTTCAACCTCAACAGGAAAAAGCAACAATGTAACTTATGATTTGTTGTAATACCATTTTGATTGTGTAATTAACTTGCATTTGATTTTGCTTCACTTACTTTCGATTCTTTGGACCTTTTTGAACAGTTCTTCAAAGGTATAGAGAGGATCTTCAGAAATTAATGTCTTTTCAGAGTTTTATATTTCTGTGCTTTCCACTGATTTGGGAGTGAATAGATTCTGACGGCCAGTTGCACCGCTTTTCTTAAGTTGTGCTTTATCTGAACCAGGCTTTGTTGCTATGGATTTGCCAATCAGCTTCCTTGTTGTAGTTTTCTCAAATAATCCAATAACTTCTTTCAATGGAATAGTACCTCATTCTCATTCAAATATATGAATTGGGCGTGTGAAACAACCCAGAAAAACTTCGTCGTAGTTTGTGAGGCTTCGAGAGGGGTGTGGTTGGGGGTAGTTTTCTCAAATAATACAATAACTTCTTTATATGGAATAGTACCTTACTCTTATTCGTATATATGTATTGGCTCGTCTATTGAGCATGTTAAACAACCCAAAAAAAGTTTGTTTCAAAGTTTGTGCGGCCTCGAGAGAGGTGTGGAGGGGATAGGTGTTTTTTTCAAATAATTGAATAATTAGAGAATATCTATCATTATAGCGAAAAAAAATTCGTACGAAATGTTATCAAAATGTATCGACAAATATACATTTACAGCTTTTTTATTAGACATTCATTCATATCACACTTGAGACAGAATTCAATAACTATTATATTTGTACATCATATTCGTAACGTTATACAATTCACTACCATTATTTCATTTGCCATGTTGAAATCTCCAATTGAGCCCTATTTCCAAACAGACAAGGCTTTCAATATGCATGCCCAAGATGACAAAGAATATTAAAAAAATCACATTATCGAAGATTGAATCAAATGAATTTGTGACATAATTCACAAATTTGTTCTTTCACCGGATTCAATGAACATCCACCTTCAATATATTGTTGGAAGATAGTATATTATGCAACGATCGTGTAATGATGGTTATTAATATATGAGCATAAACCGGGATACGAAACGAGCCGAAGGTGAGTTTCGTATGGTTTATGCGAGTGTATTAATAACCATTACATGAGAGTTGCATACGCTATTTTATCTACACCCAATAAATAATGAAGAACTAAAAATATTATAATATTAGGTATTTATATTGAACACAATAATAGTAGGTAATCAATCGTATTTCTTTGAGAAATTCTACAGAATTATAATTAATGATATAACCACCGAAAATACAACAATGGGAAGAAAAAAAATTAAAAAAAGGCTTTGCCGTGGTCTGGAATTGAACCCGGGTCGTTTGTGAACACTGCCCGCGCTGCTGACCATTCGGCCATGAAAGCACATACGACTGGAATGAAAATAACAACATATGTGTTGCATTTGTCAAATGAAAAATATAATCCTTTCGATTGTATTTTTTTCTTGTCTAAGACATCTGTGGAGGAGTCGCTGGTAATTCTTCTATATCACTGCTATAAGACATTTTCATTCGATTATCGAAAATTGACTGAATTCTTCAAAAATTCAATACCTACTGATTTTGACTTGACAAACGTCAAAATGCAAAGCTTGCACATCATGCTTGATTGAAAAATAATGGGTTTCTATTGGTTGAAAATCTGTATCGTAATGAAAATCTGTATCGTAATGGATTTCATTATAAAACGGGTGGTGGGCATATAAGTGTATTATTAGAGTACGGGTGTAGATAAAATATATTATGTACACCCCACAATTGTATGCATCTTTTTACTCGATATGGTAAATTCTACTAATTTCCCAACATTTCATGTATAGCAGAGTGCCCTTGTTTCCATCATAAATCTTCAAAAATCCTTCGAACAATCTAAAATAATTCTCTTCATCCCTGGAAAAGCTACCTCGAGAGTCAAGCAACGTAAATTTACATTGACCGACGTTAATTATTATGGCAAAAAAGTCGTATTATTTTCTGTGAAAAATGGCATTTCATCAAGAAATGTATTCTCCAGATTCATATTGAAAATAGTTGTAGAGAGCTCCCACAGGAATTAGAACGTGATCACTTTCATCAGAAGAACGAAGCAGAACTTGTAGAGAAAAATTGATAACTAGATCAGTCAACCAATTTGTTCCACTCAGAGTTTCAAAATCTTCTATCTTAAGTTCACTGAACAATGAATTCTCGAACCTGGATACAACATAGTTTAGAATTCAGGATTGAAATAAGGATTCTTTTCTATGCCTGTGTTTGATTTTGCCGTCATATCGATTGAATCATGTAATTCTTCAAAATGCTTGTAGAAAGGACTAGTTTTATATATCGCTTCATCGTCTTCAAACTCAATAATTTTTTGGTCTGGGGTGAGTTGTGTTTCTATTTCCTGTAGAAAATTGGGATCAATCGATATTTTCAATAATCGAATCATTACATTTTTTACCGAATCCGTCATATTCTCAGACTTCGTTAATAAAACAAAATCTTTGAACCATCTACAAATAATTTCAAAATAATTCAAATTGAATAAACACGCCAATAATTCTTTTATTAATTTTTGATCAATAGGATCAGTATTATGTGTCTTCACATCATTACAAATTATCTTGAAAAAGTGAGAGCAACAAATATCTATCTGTGTTACATTGCCATGTCACAGTTTGAATCAAAAGTAGATCGATGTCAATTCAAGATATTTTTTTAAAGAATTGTTCCAAAATAAACGAGTAGTATTAATCAAAAGAAAACTGAAATCGGTTACCAATCTTGTAAAAAGTGGCCATTTTTCTTTCTGCTTCAAGACGAAATATTTGAATTTTGCTAGCCATGAACCAATAGATACAGTGTCGTGATCACAGCTGACCATTTCAAAAATAGAAAATACCCTTTAATTGAAATCCGTTTTGATGACTCCTGCATAATATTTTCTTTAGCAGTTGGTGGCCTTCTAATAATATTTCCTGTGGCATCCATTTTTATTATGAACAAGTTGTGAAACAACCTCTAGTTGTTGTGAACTAAACACATATACATGAAGAGGTTGTCCTACAACTTGAGTATAGGAATACTAATTTTTCTATAAACTGATTAATTTTGTAGATGCACTCATTTGGACGGTTTCTTGTATTCAACATCCTTTTTGAAGATCTTTCTTCCGATACCATTCAAATATCTGGTCAGATCATTGGTATGGTTGTAGTTCAAAGAAGAGCTAAAAACGGTTACCAAGTGCTCACCTTTAGTTGATACCTTATCGATATCATAATATAAACTTTACACATCTGGGAACAATATGCATAAATTTTGAACTCATCCACAGAAGATAAATATCCGGGATCCTGGAAGGTGATCAAGCAGATATTATTCACTTTTTGAATTTTACTGGTAATGATGTAACGTCAAGAAATGTCCCCTATAAACTCCCTATCTTTACACATTTCCCCGAACTCTTCCTCAGATATCGTGAAGCTACCTTCCAAATTTCGGCAAGCATTATACGAAGGACGCCGCCAGGTTAGGAGTTTTAGATTTTTCGGTCCTTTTGGCAGAACTTGAGTATCTTCATTACTTAAACCATCCGAAACCGTATAATTCACGAAAATTGAGAAAAGTTCACTTTTAACACGATCACTTTTTTCATGAGTGTTATCGATCTCTACATTGTATCCAGAAATGGGTTCCTCTGTAATGATTGAGTTCGATCCAGTCTCAGTCTCAAGTTTTTCAAAATTTGTTTCACTTTTGAGGTCTGTCACTTCAATTGCTTCAGTTATCAGATAATCCGGAACTATATTCTCGTTATTGTGATTTTTCATTGGCATATCAATAATTGGAGATTATTGAATTTGCCTGTTTTCCAAATGGATTGTCATGAGTGAAAGAAGCAGGTATTCCCACAGGATTTGTATGAGTAACTCGGCCAGTGTTGTATTCTACACGTTCAGAATTTTGAATTTTCAGGTCATTATTCGAATTTTCCGTAACCATGTGATTCGTGATATGCGAAATTTCTATTTAATCTGATGCAAAATAAATTTTCTCAGCAGACATAGAGTTCAATTCAGAAATGGAGAATTCTATCGGGGCTGAGTTTGTTTCATCTTCAAATTGGGTGTCTCTAGCTTATTTGTTGAATTCAGTCCTTTTACTCTCAGTTCTTTGGGAATGATATAATCTGAGAGAATATTAATTTTGCCACGTTTTTTGTCGTTATATTAATATTAGGAGACATCTTTAATGATGAAGTAAACTGCTCTTCGTGTGGACTGAAATGGGTGATAGGCGAGAGGTTGTTTCGATTTTTTTAAGAGAACTATCGATCCTTTTGCAATATATTTTCACGCTTCACTATTGAATCTTCCGCCAATATGCCATAGAACTCCAGGTCCTTGCGCAGATATGCACGACCACTTTTTTTTGAGAAATTGACATAATTCTCTCCAAACCGTGTATTCGGTGGGCGATAGACCCGATTATTGCCACTATTTGAGGATTGAAAAACCTTTTCATCCGTAAAAATAACACGAATCCAAAAGTGTTCGTAATGAGCAATGTGTTCTAAAGCAAACCCCATTCTTGCTTCGGTAAAATTCTAGTAACCCGAAGCCACGCGTTAGAATTTTTTTTTCGAAGATATCACCCCCATAGACAGAAAAAACTTGGGAGACGCATATTTTTTTCTCAGCCAATTCCGCTCGAAATTCTTCTTCCTTTCTATCGGCAAGATACACAACTGTTTCCACCTTCTTCATCACTTTTCAACCGAATTATTAGCAGTTTTCACTTCAAGATCCTAAAAAAATGGATCTTCATAGGAAATCGAGGTTAGCAAAACAGTAGAACGAGCATCGCATTCAACCAAAAAAGCATACACCTCATCTGAAGTTATCTTATTCAGATTCATGATTCAATCTGGAAAAAATTAATAGAATAAAATATAAATAACGTTCAAAAACCTAGTGGTTTCTTTTGGGACCACATCATTTTCTAACCTGTATCATAATACACCCACAAATTTTTTTACCCAAATAAAACCTTTTATTATAATTTATGATACTGAACAAACATAAAACCAACCCATCTCAAAATAATTGACGAAGAACAAAAGCAGAAAAAATTATGTTTTCAAAGTGTTTGTTTTCATAGGTAACGCGTGACCTTGCTATCTATACAAACGTATCTCACGAGACCACCTAATGGCAAAGGGTTTCAACTTAACAGGCCGTTTGGCCGCCTGCCCTTCACCAGTGGTGAATCAGCACTAGGGATGTTTCGATACCCCCAAAGTATCGATACTACTCATATGAGTGATGAGTACCGAGAAAGTATCGATACATACTCATATCGATACTTTTAATGTGAATTGAACAAAATAAGGAATTTATTTGTTATCATTCGTATTGTGACATTTAATGAATTAGTTTAAGGAGATGAAACGAAAAAATATACCTAATTGAATATATTCTTTAGTATTAAACAAAAAAATCTTTGGCATCCAAGCTGCCTAAAAACAATTATTGTTCCAAATATTTTGCGGACAATCTATTTTTTGCATGAGATATAGTTGCTCCAGCTTTTGAAAAAAGGCACTCACTTGGAACTGACGTTGCCACTACAGTTGAATGCTGCTTAGCATACTTATATAAACAAGGGAACACAAACTTCATCTCATCCCACTCTGCAAATGGGTTACTTTTCAGGGAAAGCACTAGATTTGAAAGATAAAGAGAAAATTCGTCGCCCTGGTGTGTTTTCTTTTTGTGCCCGTGTGCTAACTCCTTGTGGTGCTTCCAAAAATCGTATTCTGAAGGAGCAGCAGAAGCACTGTCTTCCTCCGATTCGCTAGGGCTGCTCTGTTGCTCTTGCACCATATTTTTCAGTATGGCTCTTCCACAAGCAGCAGGGTCTTGGAAATGTAGGTTTTTGAACCTAGGGTCTAACAGTGTAGCTACAGCTGCATGTTCATTGTACTCAATCAACCCATACTTTTTTTAAGCTCCCTCATCAATACATCCTCACATTCTCTTATAATATTTAAGCTGGGTACAATCCAGTTTAGTTCGGTTGTCAAGCAATTAAGCATAGGTATTACTTTTGAAATCGTTATACCTATATTTTTAACCAGACGCTTCTCTTGTTACATATTCGAACGGTTTCAATAAAGCTGAAAGTTCTTTTATTGTTTCCATTTCTACAGCACTTGGCATATCCAGCGCAGATACACTGTCTATTATAATTTCTGATACCACTCGTTTCAACTTTAGGAATCGATCCAACATAAAAAATGTCGAGTTCCATCTTGTTCTTACATCTGCAATAAGTTTTAGAACTGATTCTTCCGAAACATCATTGCGCATTTGGATTTTCCGTAACTTATCTGATTGCACAACACTGTTTTTTATCCAATTTACAATTTCTCGAACTTTCACTGCAACTGGTTTAACGCAGGGTAGTTTTAATGCTTCTTCGACTACGAGATTTATAGTCTGTGCAAAACACGGTAGATGTTTTTTCTCACCTTCAGCTGTATGTCTTTCATCTAATGCCCGAGTTGCAAGATAATACATACACATTTCATCATTTTCCATAAAATGTGCAGTTACACCCATGAATCCCACTTCATTCATTGTTTCTGTCCATATGTCCGTTGTAAGGCAAAAACTATCTATTTTGCATAATCTAAGCTTGGCATTAGCTACACAAGCGTCATATTTTTCTGTAGTTCTTTTTTGCAAATATTGTGCACCAGGAACTTTAAAAGTAGGTTCCAGCTCCTTCATAAAACGCAAAAAGCCTTCACCTTCAACTATGTTAAATGGTCTCATATCCTTGGAGATAAAAAATATCAAAGCTTGAACAATTCTATGGAGGGTCCCGTACCTTGACGCCAGGTATTTTCAAATCCTTACAAAATGCAGCAAAAAACAAAAGGTCGATCTTTCAATAATGTGACATTAAGTTTCATGTGTGCTCTATTAAATGGCAAAATTATTTGTGGAAAATATTTTTTAATAAGTTAAACATTCTGTTTCTTTTCAAAAGGTATAATGGCTCAAGGTACAATAAAGTCTTGTACCTTGTGCCATGTGTAATGTACCTTGAGCCATACACCAATAAGTTAATACTGATATGAGTTGAAGCATGTATTTCACAAAATGTAATTACAAAAACATGAGAAATCAACGACTGAAGTCTATTCAACGTTATATGATGCAAAGTCAATCCCAAAAGTCAACATGTTTTTTTGTCTTTCTGATAATCCTCCACGTATAGGCTGTGGCAGGGATAAAACGATGCTCTCCTTGTCAATCGTGAATATTTCCTCATTTTCTCTCACAAACTTGGTTGTAGAACCAAACCTTTATTATTATCATCACCGTCATTGAGAGGAACCAAATGTTGACTTGTAGACGGTTTGGGATCATCTGTAGAGCCGGTAGGCTCTTCACGATCGGTAACTGATGAAGAAAGATATTCTTCATCGCCGAAAATATTTTCATTCGGGGGCCAAATTCCCGAGACTCTAAATCCAGACTGAGTATTTTTTGGGGTGAACGCCAGTGGATATGCTTTTCCTGCTATTTCTGCGACATAATGTAAAGTGATTGGTTGTCCTGGATGCTTCAAAAGCCATTCGTCACATGCATTATTGTAATATTGCTTGTATGGACCAAAAACTGCACGGTCAAGGGGCTGGAGCTTGTGACTAGTATGGGGTGGCAAGGTCAGTAAAATTATTCCATTATTTTTTGATAATGTAATAGCTTCAAGAGAGCAATGGCTTTCATGGTTGTCCATTATTAATAATTTTTCATGCTCCGGACTTGGCCTTTCCTTATCAATAAAATGCTGCAGCCATATAAGAAATGTTTCCGAATTTGACCATCCAGATTTTTGAGCAGATCCAATTGAATCCGCTGGGGCACCATTCAGCATGATTTGCCTAAAATTAACTCTGGGGAATATAAACATAGGGCGGAACCCTATTTCCGAGAGCATTTATGCAGGCTATCATGGTAATATTTGATCCCCTTTCTCCAGATGTCGCAGCTCCTATCTGTTTTTGTCCTTTGGCCGCAATTATCTTGGCCGTATTTTGCACAGTGCAGTTTCCGGTTTCGTCCATATTGTAAATATCTGAGGCAGTAAACTGATATTTTGCAATACATCCCTTCAGTTTAGTGAAAAACATGCCAACATTATGTCTGTTAAAACTGGTGGCGCGTGCTAAACTAGTAGCCTCAGGTTTTCTAAGACTTAGTTCACGATGCCTCTTCATAAATTCTCGAAACCACTGTTTTCCAGCTTTTTCATTGACTATCCAGGACTGGGGCATGTTTTTCTTATTCGATTTTGCAAAAGAATAAGCCAAACATCCCAGCTGATTTCTGTGGAGACCGTAGTGCATTTTTGATGATGTAAGAAGATATTTCACAAGACTTTCCTCTTCTTGGTTACTGAATATTTTTTTACAGCACAGTTTTTGTATGGCTTATAATTATCAACTTCGGTTTCATTGCGTTTAAGAAGTCGCTGAAGAGTTGCTCTGGATACACTGAATTCTTCGCAGGCTTTTCGTTGGCTCATGCCATCTTTAACGGCAGCTAAAGCTTTTTTTACTTGCATTAGAAGGTCCCTGCCTAGTCACACCACATTTACTTCTAGGCATCTGCAAATGAAAAAAAAATGTTAATTTTCTAAGTTTGTACCTTGGGCCATGGCCAGCCATGGCCTAGAATTTATTGTTCCATGACCGGTAGAAGTGCTTAAAAAGACTAAAAATTTGATAATTTTGTATTGTAATTGTGAATTTTGCATCAGTTGCGTCATCCTAACCTCCAAATTTTAACAGTTCATGAGGGTGTATGGTGGGTTTCAATTGAGATTCGTTAAAAATGGACAATGTTTCAGATGAATCTGCTCCTAAAGCGAAACGTGTGAAAGCTTCAAATTTTACAAATGCTTAAAAAAAATCACAGATTTATTTGTAAAAGTACTCGGAAGTTTATCGAATGTAAAAAAAATGGATGCTTTGAGTAACTCGGAAAATACAAAAAAGTGTCTGGAAATTTTGAAGAATTTCAATTCAAAAATTGCTGTATATTACCGATCGAACTTACAGTGTTGATATGCTGTTTGTTGCAAAAATCCCAGAGGGCAATAACATACTTGAAGTGAGACTCGAGAAGAACATAGTAATTTCTTTTCAATGTATAAAATCTGAGTTTAGTCGTTACTCATCTTTTTACATACATCAAACTATTCTCTTTTTTCTTTCTGCTGGAATATTTTCAATAAATGATTATGTGTATTGATTCCATTTTTTGGACAGGAAAATAAAGAGATTTTGTGCTATTGACATTCCAATTCAATATTGTTAAACTAAAACACCATAATATACAAAAATTATGGAAATTCAGTTCTTATTTCAACTATATTTGAGAACATCGAAACAGAAGTATACACATTCATTTTTATACAAGACATGTAGACTATGAAAATATTCATGAGGGCCTGTCTAGGCTACTGTTCAGGATTTTCCTTGAACGTAATTATTTTCATTTTTGGTATCAAAATAATGGTGTGCCTAAAACAAAGTTAGAACTCGACTGACTACCATCAATAATTGAAGAATTTTCTCTCAACCTCTTGTCCTCAAACTCTTGACGATAAGCATAATGCGCCATTGTTTCTGAACTTCCTGAACAATTAATGAACAGGCTCATAATTTATTAGTTTCAAATCAATTTCTCACTTGATCACCGAAGAAAAAAATAATTAACAAACACATTACGTTATGTCAAAAATATTTACGTATAACGAACAAGAAGCCTGAATGCGCATGTCTACCAGTAATGTCGGCATTCGGCACTCGGTCAGTAATACAAACAAACAAGTACTGGTGTTTCTTGTCAAGTACTTCACTGGATAACTGTTTTTTGCTGGTAGTCTTGCGTAGTCGCAAGAAAAGTAGTTTGGAGGTCATGAAATTTTTTAGTGGTGGGGACCACAAGATCAGCGGCTGTGTAGCGGCAAGTGTCGCTCCTTGTTCAATATACGTAAATATTCTATGGTTATGTTTTACGAAATGCGAAACCTTGCCAATGGAATATCATGTTCCGTGATCACACAAAACCATAAACTCTGGAATTTAATTTCCGAGTAACAATCGGGTCTATGTGAATCGCCCATTTTGTCCGATGATACGAGTACTATTCGGCGTCGGATATCGAATCTGTCTGAATCCACCTTTGGGCTAAACACCGAACACAAAAAATACTTAATGAATGGCGGGAATTTTGAATTAATGATTTATTTATAATAACATAGCGACAATAGGATATAAATAGAAAAATAAATATGAATACTGAAAAAATGATAACAAAAAAACTCATTTGAACATATACTGCCAATATCACTTGTACAGAAACTAGAAAAAAATCGTAAATAGATATAAATGTAACAAAAAAAAATTCACATGTCAACAAAACAAATGGATCTATACTATACCTCTTGTATAGAATCTAAAAGAAAATTTGTCATATTCGTCTCAAAAGACGGTGGAGTGTTGAAAAATATACATTTTTAATGGAATAAGAGTTTAGATATCAGTATCAGAATAACTGACTTTATAATGCATTTGATGGATTCCATGTTCTAATTTCTTGGTTTTGTTTTGATTAAATTTAACTACGAAAGTATTCTCTCCACAAAAGAACTGGAATGGGGAAAACGCAGTATAGCACTAATAAATTCAGATAGGTTAGGAAATATGAATTCATCAGCGGCATTTCTTGTATTTAAAATATGAAATCAAATTTTTTTCGAAGTCTAGAGGCTGTAGCTTTTCAATTATACCGACTGGTAAATCAGGTATGCTACTAAACTCTGTATTAATCTTTTCGATATCTTCTTCTCTAATTATAGATCCAAATTGGTTTGACAGTGGTACAATACTTTCTGTACCACTAAGGACAAGTCTTGGATTTAATATTTCGAAACTTTCATAATTATCTGTGAAAGTGGAGAAACGGTTTTTGATCTGACATTACAGTTCTATATAATTTTTGCCGAAACCCATTCAACTCTAAATGATTTATTGTTAATGATTCTATGTATAATTTAAATTTTGTTTTAATATAAATAATGTCTAATGATAAATGCGTACTTATATTCGAGGAATCGATTTTTCTTAAATCATTGCAGCGGTCAACATAACTTTTGATCATAAAATTTTTAGTAATTGCGAGATAACGACTTGCTCTACAGCCTCACTTTTTTGTGTGGTCTGTTCATCTGTCGAACCCGTTCATTTGGTTGTATAGAAAATGTTTGGATTATTTTTGTACCCCTAGTATATAACCTGTTCACTGTTCAGTGTTTCCTTACCATCAATAACAGAACTAGCATTCACTATTATATTTATACCGAGTATAGAACTTTTCTACTAAATACTTCTTTGACAAAATAAAAACGTGATCTAAAACAGTATTCAAATGAAAAATCTTACTTTTATAATACATCGTATTCGAAACGTTACCTCCTCATCAATGACAGATGCATTTCATCTCATCAAACAATCTAGAGATCAAAATCGGAACACAGATGTTTTGTTCTGAATTAAAAGTGTATGATGTATCCATCAGAAACGTAGAATCAATTTTTTTTTTCACTTTATGATGATTGAAACTACACAATATCCTTTACATAAAAGAAATTGAAATTTGTTATTTTCGAAATTATTCCACAAAAATAATTGGATTATTATTCAAAGATTACAAATATTCAAAAAAGTCATCTGTCATCCCGAACGCCACAATTGTTTTTCTCTCTAGTGATATCAGAGGAAACAAATCAAATAATTGTAATAAATTCGACATGCGTTTCAAATTGTAGTAACGACGTAATGATAGAGAGTTGAAGTGCTGCCATGAACGTAAACGTACGAAATTGCCTTGTTTACGTTTACGTCGAAAATTTGTTCACGGGCATTATGTTGCGGGCGCTTACAGACACTTAACCTGTGGTAGAAGTCCATTGTATCTCAAAGTGGAGTGTAGTAGATTTAAGATGCAGAAAAACTCAAAGTCGTCTCCACAATTGACTTTGAGTTTTTCTGCATCTTAAATCTACTACACTCCACTTTGAGATACAATGGACTTCTACCACAGGTTAAGGAATGCTAGTCGAGCAACTTTAGTCCATGCTTACAGACACGTTAAAGATCAACTTACGTTATCTAAGGAATGTACGAATCGTACCGATGAGTTGCGAATGACTGCGTGACAGTTTTATGTCAGAAATGTCAGTCGAAAAAGCTTAGTTTGTTTATTTATATATATATATATATATATATATATATATATATATATATATATATATATATATATATATATATATATATATATATATAGAATATTTGATCGGCTAGGCTTCCGCGGTCAGAAATGTGCTGGCTGGAACTTCCGGTTGATCCGCGTCTGGAAAGATTTACTTGTCTACGTTTCGACTCCCATTTCGGAGCCATTTTCAAGACTGAGTGACCTTGCGTCTAGGTCTGAGTTGTCTCACTAGCTGGCTATCATCACTGGAGATCGAGGATTGAAGGTTGGTGGGATTTAAGGGTTCATTAGTAATTATGGCAGGATCAGGTATCGGACAGTCGATGGGAGGTTCGAAAGGATTAGTTCCCAAGTCGGAGTAAATACAAGTATGTCGGACCAAAAGTGGTTTCCAGGTATTGGGGAGTCTTTGAGAATCGTCGCGTTTATTGAGACAGTTGGGACGTTTTTCGATTTCAATGGCTTCACGGGTAATTCTGGTTTGGAGGGTTTTGGCTGTGCCAACGGTTTTGGTGTTTTTGAAATCTATCTTGTGGCCTGTTTCTAAATGATGTTGGAATAATGCTGAGTTTGTGTCAGAATTACGGACTGCTAGTTCGTGTTCATATGCTCTACAGGACACTCGTCGGTTGATCTGGCCGATGTATGTTCTGGGACAGTTAGAGCATGGTATTTCATATATTCCTTGGGTTTCATTGGGGATTGTGTCTTTGGGTGTTCGAATAAATGAATAAATATCCACCTACCTTCGAACACCCAAAGACACAATCCCCAATGAAACCCAAGGAATATATGAAATACCATGCTCTAACTGTTCCAGAACATACATCGGCCAGACCAACCGACGAGTGTCCTGTAGAGCATATGAACACGAACTAGCAGTCCGTAATTCTGACACAAACTCAGCATTATTCCAACATCATTTAGAAACAGGCCACAAGATAGATTTCAAAAACACCAAAACCGTTGCCACAGCCAAAACCCTCCAATCCAGAATTACCCGTGAAGCCATTGAAATCGAAAAACGTCCCAACTGTCTCAATAAACGCGACGATAAGACTCCCCAATACCTGGAAACCACTTTTGGTCCGACATACTTCTATTTACTCCGACTTGGGAACTAATCCGTTCGAACCTCCCATCGACCGTCCGATACCTGATCCTGCCATAATTACTACTGAACCCTTAAATCCCACCAACCTTCAATCCTCGATCTCCAGTGATGATAGCCAGCTAGTGAGACAACTCAGACCTAGACGCAAGGTCACTCAGTCTTGAAAATGGCTCCGAAATGGGAGTCGAAACGTAGACAAGTAAATCTTTCCAGACGCGGATCAACCGGAAGTTCCAGCTAGCATATAGAATATTATATATATATATATATATATATATATATATATATATATACATATATATATATATATATATATATATATATATATATATATATATATATATATATATATATACATATATATATATATATATATATAGAATCAAATAACAGGAAGAAGTATCGGGATTAGGACCCTCAAAGAGAGGATTCAAAATTTAATAAAAAAATATTCGAACAGTTAAGTACTTGAAAAAAAATAAGTTTGAAATAGACAAGAGAGACAAAAAGGTTAGAAATTGAAGAGAAAATTCTGGAAATGGAAGAAAAAAGACTGAAAGTTCATATGGATTTTATTAGGATATTGCTCAATAAGTAATACTGAACCCAGTAGGTACAAAATAAATTTGATCTCATATCGAAAGGGTACCTACTGAGAATTTAACTGTGATCTTCAAGTATATTTTTTTGTTCAATATGGTGTGATATTAGACTACATTTAAAATATTTTGTTACTGAGTGAGATCCAGAACATTCCTATAGAGGTCACTAAATATTCATACTTGTTCAATTCCAGATTGGTTTTTTGTGTACATACACAACAAAATGTTCACTGTGATTATAAAAGTTTCAAAGACTGTTTTTTATTGGATTATATTCAATATTGTTACGATTTATCCTTGGGATCGATGATCATCGATAAATCGTAACAATATATTATTGTGATAAGGTTTTGCCTAATATTTTGTTATTAGAGTTTATTCAGTTAGGAAATTCAAATATCCATTCTTGTTTCTTTCCAGATTGATTTGTTTCATTTAGTTTTCAAGGAAATGACTGAATCACTTGTGATTCTAATATTTCTATTCCATTAATATAATAAAAAACTTGAGGAGGCTCAATGTTGAAGTATCTGCTAGTCTGGCTTCCATATAAGCTGGTATGGCAATTTGTTAAAATCATGCACGTCACGTACATGGTGCCAATTTCCTGTAAAAACAGTTTCTGGTTTTTCTTGAAATCCACAAAAGCAAACTCCCGCACAATTTTTTGGAATCCCCATTCGACAGCAATTCTCAAGCTGCTCATGACTGTATTGAAAATTTGCCTTTCCGCGTGTCCCACTATCTCTAGCTCAGTGTATGGCCTCAAAAGTAATTCCTGCAAGCCATAGCCTTTATCCCCATAAATAACATAACGTCGGTTTTCAAATATTGTGTATTGTAAAAGTTCCTCGTAAAGTCCTGAATCCCTTAGCATTCCTGCATCATGTCGACGACCAGGATAAGCACCCTTCAAACTGATAACAATGCCATCAGGACACAAAACTGATTGGTATTTCACACAATACACCTTTTTATAACCAGAGTAATACTCTTCTTGATTTTCAGTTGGTCTACAAATTGGCCTGATAGTGCCATCTATGAAGCCCCAACAATTGTTCGTTACCATTATTGCCTGGAATTGATGGAAGAATCAGATTATTGAGCTCTCTCTCTCTCTCTCTCTCTCTCTCTCTCTCTATATATATATATATATATATATATATATATATATATATATATATATATATATATATATATATATATATAATTTCCCCTTTTCCCTTTTCTTATCCCGGTTGTTGCTGGTATATTATTAGTAACCATAATTAGATGATCATTGCATAATATACTACTATGAGCGAATTCACATCCAACAGTAAAGGATCTAGAGTGCCTATACATGACAATATCATACATAAGTTCTTACATACCTCTGAATATGCTCTCAACTTGGCTTCATTCAGCCATGGCACATTTCCAAGGTTTTCCAATAAATGACTTTTATTATTGCATATGACCATCATGACAGTGTTGATCATGCTGGAGAGACCTTTGTAACTATATCCAAAAATACTTTCCGAATCTACGAGGCGATTTGGATATGCAAGCCTTCTCAAAAGTATGCATAAACTATCCACACCTACAATATAAGGATGCAGTAGCAAGGCGGAGAATATGTGCTTTTCCAAAGCGAAACCAAATTTTTGCTTCTGTATTGGATATATTGTCCAGGGTAAATTGCCCTCCAAGCTCTGCTCGATTCCCAACAGCATCATTGTTAAATATATGTAGCAAGATCATATCATCCATTTCATCTTCTTCGACATCTGAATCCCAAAGTTGTTCGGCATCAAGAATCCTTTCCATATTGAATGAAATCGAGCCTTGATGAAAACATATAACGTCGTTAGATTGAGTGTTAACAGCGGACACACACACACACACACATATATATATATATATATATATATATATATATATATATATATATATATATATATATATATATATATATATATATTCTTCCTTACTGACACTGAAAAATGCGAAAGAATATATGTTAAGTAAAAATTATGGTTTGAAAATAAATCAATTATTAACTCATCCAATGCATCTTCGATAATAGTTCTTTCTTGAATTCTTCGTGTATTATATGTTACACTTGGTGCACATTTTTGAGTCATTCCAGTTTTTGTTTTTGGTGATCTTTTTGATATATTTCCTCCACTACTCAGGGAAGATTTCTGATATTTTTCTCTCGAGTTTTGTATATTTTTACTAAATCAGCAAATATTTTTTCAGGAAGAGGCACTTGGGGGATATCAATCTCACTCTCATCACTTTCGCTGATGTCGAGTGAGGTTAGATACCTTGCATCCCTCAGTTTGTCGAGAGTGCTTGATATCAATGGCAATGGATACGCGTCTCGTTCCGTTACTTTATTGACTTTGCGAAAGTCTATGCAGAATCTGTAGGAACCATCCTTCTTTCTCACCATTACAATAGGCGATGCCCATGGAGATGAAGAAGGTTCTACAACGCCTTGCCGCAGCATTTCGTTCAACTCCTCATTCACATGCTTTTGCAAAGCCGGTGAGATTGGATAAAACCTTTGTTTGATTGGCTCTGCCTTCGTTTTTATGATATGCTCAATCAAGTTAGTACAACCCAGCTCTGCAGGCATGTCCCTGAAAACGCCTTCTATCAACTCGTTCAGCTTACTTTTTTGGTTCTCCGAAAGATGCTCGTTGCCTTCAATACTGGCAATTCGGACTTCCGATGGACGCCTAGAAAATGTCCAGTTGTTATTCCTGAGATCTGGGACGAGACCGAGTTGACGCCAAAAGTCTGCTCCCAGTATCAACTCATGTGGAAGGGAGGGCACAATAAGAGTTTTGATACAAACTACTCTGCCAGCCACCTGAAAGGGAATGTCATAAGCACCAATAACCGAGCATTCACCACCATTTGCGACCGTGCAAATATTCGTTCTGGATGTGTGCATATTCAATCCCAAACCCTGAATCATCTCGAAGCCTCTGCTTCCTAAAATTGTTCTTGATGAGCCAGAATCAAGTAATCCGAGCATGACAATATCCAAAATATTCACCTTAAGATACGGCCTTTCATCCCCCTGAACGTTTGTCAACACATAATCCAAGGTACATTTAATATAATTATAATTATCTGAGCTGACCGACTGCATACCTTTCGAGCCTACGGCGCGGTCCGTTCGTGACTCGACTTCTCGTTTCCCAGATTTCCAGAACATTTTTGGCAAGTTTTCACAGTTTCGTCTAGAGTGCCGCATTTATAGCACCTCTTAGCTCTAGGCAATTGGCAAGAATTGGCCATGTGACCAATGTTGCCACAATTGTAACACCTCACGTCCTGAGTTCGCCCACCATGGAGTGCTGCTAGTTCAACCGGAGTACTGATGTCCCCTGGAACTTCCCGGTAATAGTCATCCCCATTATTGTCGATCGATATTGCATCTGTCCTGTGCCGTTTAGGGTTATACATAAATTCGGCTTCGGTAACCAGATTCCGATTGGTTGGAGGAGGTCTCCATCTCTGAGTTCTCGCTTGAATGTCTTCCACCCACTTGCTCAATCTCAACAACTCTGACAGGGAGAATATCGGATCCGGTGGCAGTCTCATCTGGATGTAAGGCAGCATGCGCTCCCGAATAAGCTTGACCCTTTCCATTTCGGAGGGTTTGGCCCTTAATTTTCCAAATAAGCTTTCCATGTTGATGAGGTAGGTGGAAACTTCCTCGTATTGACCCTGTGTACGACTTCGGATGTCATTCCAGATATCCTCATCGTAGTTGGAAGACAGATACAATTGCTTCAAATGATAGGTAACATCATCCCAGGAGTTCAGAGTCGCTGTTGTACTCCTGTACCAGTGTAACGGAGTGCCCCTCAGCAGAATAGGAGTGAATTTGAGTAAATGAGATCGTGGGATGTTGCAAGCAGCTCTTAGCTCTTCAACTCGCTCTATGAAGTTAGAGATACTCATATTCTGGCCATCGAAAGTGAGGTTCCACTTTGAGACCGTGTTGAAATGTCGAGCCGATCCATCGTCCCTATGATAGAGATCAGGTTCTGGAGAACGAAAATAGTGTGTCTCACCTCCTCTGCGGAAATCGTTGTTAACGTTACCAAATTGAACGTTTCTTGGGGAGTCGAACGTATGAGAAAGCCCATTCTCCCTATCGAATACTCGGTTTTCCATTTGGTCAAATGCTGGGAATGAAACTCGACGACGAGAAGGAAATCCAACTGTGTTATCGAAGTTCGCGTGATGATTTCGCTCAGTATCGCTTGTTATAATATCCAACAGCGAGCGCGGTGAACCGTTCAATGAACGAACATTGCCACCTTGGGCATTTTCTGGTGTAGAACCGGTCGGAAGAGAAAGTCTGTTCTCCTCGTTTCTTCCTGGTGGAAGTCGGTTGCCTGTCGAATCCAGTACTGAGAACAAAGTGTGTCGAGGCGGAAGATTTTCAGAAGACTCCCCGCCGACCTCATGACGGTCCTGTTGACTATTATTTGCTATAGTATTCAACAGCGACCGTTGTGCATCATTCAACAAGCCAACGTCAACACCCTGAGCATTTTCGTCGGTTTGTTGTGTGTTCGTTCCTACGTTTGCATTCCCTTGGTCGATCATGTCCAATTTTTCGCATAAACCCACGCATCGAGCGATAAGTTCATTTTTTCTTGCTTGCACGCCCTCAGCTACTATCCTACTCAATCTTCCCGATACGTGTAAAAGTCGCGATGAAATACGTGCTCGTTCATTCTTAGCATTTTGATGATTGAAGTTATTAAGATGATCCTCCAACTCATCAAGTTTTTCAATGCATCTTGCTATTTCGGCAACAGCATCCAAATTAGAGGTAAGTGAGGGAGTATAGCTACCTCGCTTTTCTAAATACAGCCTTTGTCTCAAAAGTGAACGCAATTCATCAACTGTTCCCGATTCTGGATAAGCTCCTCGAACAGAAAGCTCATAAACTAATTCATCTGCTCGAAGTCGATTTACTTCCATTTCGATGCTTAGGGATTAAATTAAGAATAAGTTGAATTCGAATACAAATATTCACTTTAACAAAAAGTGATTCACCCCTCCCCAAAAAAAAGGACAAGGTCCAGAACAAAGGAAAAAAGATTTCAAACAAAACAAAAATCCGGAAAATTCGAGAAAACGAGACAAAAAAAATCCCCTGTATATTTACAGAGTATCCATTACCTTATGTCACTCCCTTTAATGCAGACAAAAAATAGTTGTCGACTCGGTTAATCAATCAAACGGACTACAAACTTACGCGGCTATAATGAAATATGAAAAAAAAATTTTGGTTGAAGTTACGATTGCTAAATCACCCTGTACTTTGAATATTAGTATATATAGGTGTGAATGCACAAACTCGGTTATGATAATATAGATAAATAAAATGAATACTAAAATAGAAAATTTATTGGCGCTGTAACGCAATCACCCTGTATATTGATCCATATTTCTATTGCTGATATGCTCCTAAAATGCGCTTGGAAAAGCAATTGAACAAAACCACGAAATCAATAGAACGAAAGTTTACAATTTTTTCAATAACCCTGTACACCCGAGCAAAAAAAATTAAACAATTAGGTTATGACATGAAAATGACCTGAAAAAAAAACTTTTTTTTATTTGTTTATTTATAAGTAGGTCGTCAACGCTGAACACAAGAACAGTTCATTGCTTCTGCGTGCCACCCTGTAGTTTATCCTTTAAAATAAATATGCCCACTCTGCTCGCCCACCTGACACCAGAATGAACTAGATGTTGCACAAGAACCACTCGGATAAATGGCGATTATTGAATTTCCTTACCTTTTTATGATAATGTGCAGAAAAAATTGAAATTGCTGATGAAATATCAGCAATCTATCCACAGCCAAAACCAGATTGCTCTCAAAGATCGAATAAAAACCGGGCTTGCCTATATCCACGTAAAATTGATTGAAAACGAATACTTGCCAAAACTTAAAAAAAAAGTACTAAACAACTAAATCCACCCTTAGTAACTGCGTAGCTAGTTGGGCGCCATCTGTTACGCTGTCAAATGGGGGGGGGGGAGTGGTAAGTGGTTTTGGTAGCGAAGTTCAAACCCCCCTCTTTTGAGGCTTCCAAAACCGAAAAAGGTAACACGATTATTTCTTTATGGTCACTGAAGAACGCTTTCACAAATGACCACTCGGCTAGCTCAGCAGTTAGGGGTGGGTAGGGTGATTGAATCCACCAAATGGTGCAACTCTTGATGCAAGAAGGTACAGAAATTTATTCAATGTATGATACAGAATAAAATCACAAAATCAAGAGGTATTTGCAGTATAAATCCGAACAAAACGATTCGGGTGGACAATGTTCCTATATTGAAAGTACTAACGTGTGATCACACCCACTATAAAATAGTCTACATGAAGCATACCACAACCTAAATCCATACGACAAACAATTATTCTAATAAAAATGCAATAACAACAGTTCACGTAAACCAACACTTTAAAATTGATGTTTTTGTTCTTCCAAGGAACCTAAACACTGAAAGTTGATAAGGATTGGCAAGCACAGTCTGTTAAAATGCAATATAGGAATTTTAGCGGTCGTTACTAGTAACAAAAAGCGCAAAGCAAGCAACTAGATTGAGAGCGTTGAGCAGCGGAAGCGGCATGCAAAGCAGGCTCCTAACGATCTCTGTGGTAGCGGATCAAACGTCGCAGCAACAAGTGACATAAGAAGCTTGTGACTCACCTTCAAGTGGATTCTGTGCTACTACTTGTGAACCCGAAATGATTATACTTAGACTCTGAAGGTGGTGAGCTTCAACTCTGCGGATGGTTATGGCGGCTTGTGGATTGGACAAATGGCCCTGTCTCGGTAGACCGGGAAGCGGCTCCGGAATCCGACGTCTAGTCGAAATAATTTCACCAGCGAAACTCCTCGTACTCGTGAAAATATCAAAGATCTCTCCCACGAAACCCAAACTCCAATTGGAAATCGACAAAATCACAAATATGTCGAGTAATAGGAAGAGAGCTCTTGTTCGCTACCCTGTCCTCTCGAAAAAGCCCTTTTCCTCCTTCCTTATCCCCTCTCCTAAGCCTGCTTCCGGACTCTGAATTCCCTCACTCCATATGCAACCCTAGTTACAACTTTTGCAGCCCTACGGGTTTCTATAATTCCTCTAAGGAATATTTCCATAACTCTTAGTGACGGACGATTACGTAATATAGTAAATTACAATGTATACTCCACGAATTTCAAAAACTGGCGCGAGGAAGTACATTGACTAGTTCGGTAGCCGATTGTTCCCAATCGACCGATGAATCACGAACCTGAGTGTCAGAGAGATGACATTGTTGACAATCCGTCGTTTGTTTATTTTTCGGCTTGGCGAAAAATCGAGCTATTAAGATTTGCCATGTAAGTAATCAATGACCATGAAATTGTGTTTCTTTGAAATTATTATAACACTTTCATTTTTCAGGTGCAGCGGACAAACAGAGAGGACACATTCCCCGATGTAAAATAACAACATCAACAAATCCGTAAAAGCATAAGCACGGTGATTTTTGTGCCTTCGAATCATATCAATGGCTCGCAGAAACATTCAGTGAGCGGTCTACGGAGCGATCAAGGCTTATATCTCCGATAAAATTGACGAGCAACGTATTATGTGTGCAGTGTTGACGACCAGCTACCCGTTGAAGTGAAATAATATTGCGAGCCTATTACTATTGTTTATTTTGCCGTGTCACGAATGATTGCGTGTGAATAAATAGAAGAAATGAGTTTTATTAATATTTTTTTTTGATTATTTTTGAAGGTGCTCTAAAGGAAGCATATATATATTTTTCGCGAATTGGGCAGCAACCAACGTTACATTTCCCTGTAATATTGGTGGCCTATCCCATCTGAACTATTTTGCTCGTATGAAGGCAGTTTATCTGTCTACTATTTCCAGTGGCGGCGTAAAAATGTATTTCATGGTACGTGGCGGAAATCTGGCACGTAACAGTAGGTCCATCTTGATATTTATTGAACATTTTTGTAATCCCTGTTTCGATACCAAAATAATAAAAACTTCCATCGCCCATCTGACTCAAACAGTTTTTAGATGGGGTTTTCAATAATGTCCTTGCATCAAGAGGAATATTGCTCAAGTCTGGTTGAGTAGTCAGCCATTTGAGGAGCTGGGAAACAGCACAATGAGTTACATTGTTCCTCAAAGCCCATTTTCTGAGAAAGACCAGAGAATCACAATGAATATTGTCAATTATTACAGGTTCAGATCCACTGTTACTTTCATCTGAACTATGATGGGTATCACTGATATTGTCACAACCGATGATATAATTTTGTAATGGAGACTCGTCCTCAGTTGTTACAATTTCTGGACATTCAACATCAAGATTCATGGAATTATCAGCAATATGAATTTCACTGCGTTTTGCATTACTGGGTCTGGATTCATTATCGACATCAAGATTATTATTTCTACGTGAAATATTTTCTATAATAACTTCAGCTTCTATTGTGGAGACAATATCCACAACCGCATTTCTCGCAAGACGCTCTTTCTGACGAGCACTCATCTTGGTAAAATGCACAAGTTTTCTAGAGAATAATAATATGTATGCTGTGATAACAATATAGTAAATCCAACAAAGTACTCACTTTTCTGAGATTCCAGCCATATCTTGCTCACACAGTAACAAAACGAACTAATAATAGGGGAGAGGGTGGAGAATTTGAACATTGTTTTTTGTCGGGGTCAAAAAGTTAGTAAGCTTTCAATTTATATTTATTAAATCTTGTACAAACCGTAACCTGATTATTTGTTATTGATTTTTTGTAGGTAACATTAATATAAAACTATAAACAAAATCAGAGGAATCCATTTTTTTCCATTACCAATTCTGTTCAAAGGCTTCTGTTGGTGGGGAGCATTTGAACAGACTATGGGGAGCATTCAAACGCAACTGAAAGCTATGCAATGAAGTAATAAATGAAATAATACATAAACCCTTCAAACAATACTTGAATGGAAAAGCTAAATTTAACGCATACTGTACATAGAGAAGTCAAAATTGTGGAATACATATATTTTTGCCGCCCTTATTGTACCACCACTAACTGAAGGTTGTGGTAATTTTATTATTACATCATCTATACTGACAAGTGATTTGTCTGCAGTTTCAGGAAACGAAAACGTGTTTCCGGTTTTCTTCAAAAAGTTTACAAACAAATCTGTTGCAAATTTATCTTCAACCTGGGCCACATACTGAATTACAGACTTTTTAGTACATAATGTAACTAATATAAAATCTTTGCACCTAATTTCTGTATTTGAAAGTTGCTCCATATCACTGAAAGATTCTTCACCAGAAGAACTATCATGAACAGATATATTTGGAGTAGTACTTTCTGAACCGCTTGACGAATCACTTCCCAGTACCTTACGTTTTACAGATTTTTGTTTAATATTTGTAAACGAAGTGTTTTCAGATAAAGCGGAAACAATGCGATCTTCTACTTTGAGATTCTTTTTTTTGATATTCATTATTGTTTTACCAGCTTCCACATTTTTATTTTGACGTTTCACATTTTTCATTACTTTGGTTGATATTCGTAGAATTAATTCCTCTTCAAGTTGATTTTTAACAGGAGTATCGGTTAATATTTTTGAAGTTCCTTTTTTCTTTCCTTGTTTTTGTTTACGTTGTTCAGTTATTTTGGGAAACGGTTTCATAGATTCTGGTGTGATTATTGTCGTGTTTTTGGAACAACCTGCCTGCAAAGGACCCCGCACTAATCTTATGGAAAACCGGTTTCGGTGAAAATCGCTGAAATTTCAATATGATGTCGCCCATGCCATCCTGAATAAAAGTTATCATTGCGCCAACTCTCTGAATGCCCGCGTTTGGATTCTACAGGGGGTCAAAGTTCGATATTTTGACGATTTTTCAAAAAATCCGGAATTTCATTTTCATTGTATTGATCTGAATTTTTATAATGGAATAGTCCACAATATGTGCATCAAAAAGTTCAAATGACAAAAGTTTCTAGAATCAAAACTGGCGGGTATACAGAGGGTTGAACTTTGTTTTTGGTAATTTTTATCGAACTTTTTTTGAGAAAATATTCGTTTTCCTGCAGATCCATGTGCAATTGGTGTTACTTACAGTACATAAGAGGGCGATCATATTTTGCATTTGAACTAACCATCCAACTTTAAATATTTGAAAGGTACGGGGCGATAAAAAATATATTTTCAATTTCGGAAAAATGTATCCCTTTGTATAGTCAGCTTTCACCAATATATTCAGCTGATTTTTTGAAACTATGTAGCTAACATACATACAAATGTGTCAACGTCTGTGCTCATTAATCTGAATCCAAATAAAGTTGCGGCGATGGTCCAAAAAATATGGAGAAGGGATGTTTCGGAATAATTTAGAAATGATTTCTAAAATCGTCCGTGAATTTCTTTTATTTTCTGATATAATGTAGATGAGTTATTATTGATCAAAAAGTTTTACAGTGCCTACCACGCGAATGCCACGGTTTGAATTATACAGGGTTTTGAAGTATAGTATTTCCTTGATTTCTGGAATAATCAATAATTTCTTTGTAACGGAAAATAATATTGTTTACTAGACAAACTTCGAAACATTTCAATGACCAAATTATCTGAAATGAGAATTTATGAATATACAAAGGTTGGTCCAAAAAAAATATTTTTTTTCAAAAATATAAGTATCCGTTTACTATTCATATTTTTTATATATTCAGAAACTGTATTAGGGCCAGGACCACCTTGTCTCCACCCGATGTTTTAGGAAAATCCAGTATGAAAACAATATATTCTCGAGAAAGATCGTGTGCGGAAGAACAAGTAGAGAGAAATGAGATGATTTGGTTTATATTCAGGTCTTCGCAACTGCCATTGTCTTCAAAAAATTGTGACCGCAACTGACAGATATATGAAATATGAATTAAAGTAAGTACATAACATGAATTCAGCACGATTCCAAGCATATGGGCTGATTCAGAGAAAACAGAAATGATGATAGTACTACAACAGCTACTGAACTGAGTCGAATCAATTCAGCAAGTACATTTTTTCCATGAAGACAGCCTTTCGGACGATTCATATTTCGTTTTCCGAAACGAGTTATACCGGTTTCGGGGTTTTGCCCCTCATCAGTGTAGGGTAGGTCTTATATAGATATCACTGAATAGAGCATGCGACATTCTGAAATAATTGGAAAAATCTTCCATTACAATGATTGAATCTGCAGTTAATTCAATTGCAATGAAGAATGAGGATGCAAGTGATTTCTATCGCAATAAAGAATTAGACTTCAGACGAAATGTCATGCATCCAAATTGACCACCTACATACCGGTCTTGGGTTTTTTGAGATGTTATTCAAATAAATTGTGAGGAGTTTATTCACCGGCATGACTGTCATCGTTTCACTACCCAACTATTTCAAGCGCACCATCAGGAACCATTTGTTGTGGTCTATTTGCCGCGTCCATTACTGAGTTTAGTAGGGAACTTGAGGGGTATCTACTGTTGGGGTCATGTCGAGCATGACCAAGATACCATAGAACACTGGCAACATGCGCACATGTTCCTAAAGTTCTGGCGCCGGTTTTACAAGTACAAAAATATCCTAATATGGGCTCGTTTGGTTCATCAGGTTCTTCTCCATCATTATATTTGATCCACAGTTGATATTTTGTGGCATTTCTGAACCTCGAAAAAACCCTGACTCTCATGAATCCAGGTTCCTCTTCGAAAATATCGACCTGAAACTCTTCATTTTCTTCCCTTTGCAATTTATCCTGTATATACGAAGGTGAAAGTTTAACTTGGTATATACCTACGGTCAAATCTCTTAGATATTCTATCGTAAGGCGAGGAAAGTTTGGAATCAGGTTTCCATTCATACGGACCCATTGACCATTTCTCAGATGAAGATTGTCCACTTCCACTCGAGCCTGGACGACATTTACCTCCTGTGATTTTCGTAACAATTCTTGTGCCAGCTGAGCATTGGCACCTCTCATTGAGACTGGGGGGTGGAAGCTGTTGATGAGTGCACCAGCGATTTGATATAGATCGCTAAGATTGTGTACGTGTGGCATTTCGATCGTTTTATCAAAAAACTTAAACAGGCTTTTCAAATGTCCATTTCTTGCTTCAACTATCCATCTAGTTTTCGTCACTAATCGAGATTTATTTGCTTCCTCGGTGGAAAGCTGTTGTTGCCCTCGTGGAACAATCGCGGGCATTTCATATTGTATGCCAAGATTATTCAGTAAGGGTATGGCATCTCGATAACCCCGATCCACAACAAAAATGTCACCTTCATTAAACCATCCCCTCATGTCTTCTAAGTTTCTTTCAAACTGATTCTCCAAAATTCTTGCGTAATTGTTGCGAGCGTCTGAGAAATAAGGTCCTTGAATACTCAGTATATATCCATCCGGGGCCACAATCAAAACTGGTTTCACCAGATGATGTCCCTTGTACCGGCAGAAAGATTGGCGCAATATCCTGAAATTACAACTTTTATTTATGGCGGCGTATGATCCGTCGATGTAAACGATGGCCTTCGGGTTGGCTGGGGTCGGGTTATATAAAATATTGGAAAACTCACTCACATGCCTTCTAATATACACATTCCTATCGATGGCTGCAAAGCCGATATTCGATGGAACGAATCTTTGCATCAAAGACTGTCTTACTTTAGAAATTGCTAAGCTGGTGGCTTGCCTAGAGGGATAATGGAATATTACCTTCAAGAAATCATCCGACAGACCCTGACGCAATTTACAGAGGAATGTCATAAGGTCTTTTTTCGTTATATATCTATAACCATGTTCCTGCGGAACCATATCACAGAACATAAAAAGACTACGAAATTGTTCTTTGGTTATAGGAGATATTGCCTGAAACTCATCCTCACTGAAATTGTTCTCATCTTCATAGCTGGAGTGTTCAATAGCCACAAAACGAAGCCCTTGAAGGAAAATGGATAGTTGCTGTCCCTTTATCAGATAAGGTCTATTTACAAACTGGATTCCTGGTAATAGAAATGGCAAAATGAAACCGTTATCATCGAGATGATGTCTGCACGCCTTCACGTTATCCGGGATGAATATATTTCGATGAACAAAAATATTGGCCCTGCATTTATTGGATAGAGTTTGCTGATCATCGGCGGCATTGCAGATGAAGCATGTATGGCTCGATGTTTGTGTCAAAACATTAAGTCTTATACAAGTTGGATCAATCGTCAAGTCCCTTATTTCATTCATAATAGATCGATTACAGTTTAAACACATTCTTGTTTCTTCTCCTATGATGAGAGGGGGACCACCTCGTGCATCCCGCCTAGAAATAGCTATTTGACACTTTTCCAAATGTTCTTCTCCATGAAGAAGATGTGACATTCGAGCTGGTCTTGATCGGGTATCGCATACAAAGCAATTTACTTGATTTTGATAGGCCATGATGACCTGGGAATATTCAAATATGAGATACAATTGAATATAATGATTATCTTACCTTATTTAACTTCGAAGAGCAGAAAATAAAAGAAAACAGGTAATTGATGACCAAAACATCAACCGATTCTCTAATTATTAGAAAATACTAACATTTCTTCTACGTTCAACACATCAAAATATGTTTGCTATCAAAAACATCCATAACTCTGACAGCAATCGAATGACATTCCAAGGACTGCTCTATTTTGGATATGGAATAATACAGTTACTTGCACAGAAAAGTAGTAGGTACAAGTCTTGGAAACGAAAATGTTGTTATTTTAGTACAGTAAATTGTGTTAATCTGATCTTTTAAAATTGTCTTTGGCTTTTTAAAAACGTTAAAGAGGCACAAAAGAAATATCATTTCCAAATTATTCCGAAACATCCCTTCTCCATATTTTTTGGACCATCGCCGCAACTTTATTTGGATTCAGATTAATGAGCACAGACGTTGACACATTTGTATGTATGTTAGCTACATAGTTTCAAAAAATCAGCTGAATATATTGGTGAAAGCTGACTATACAAAGGGATACATTTTTCCGAAATTGAAAATATATTTTTGATCGCCCCGTACCTTTCAAATATTTAAAGTTGGATGGTTAGTTCAAATGCAAAATATGATCGCCCTCTTATGTACTGTAAGTAACATCAATTGCACATGGATCTGCAGGAAAACGAATATTTTCTCAAAAAAAGTTCGATAAAAATTACCAAAAACAAAGTTCAACCCTCTGTATACCCGCCAGTTTTTATTCTAGAAACTTTTGTCATTTGAACTTTTTGATGCACATATTGTGGACTATTCCATTATAAAAATTCAGATCGATACAATGAAAATGAAATTCCGGATTTTTTGAAAAATCGTCAAAATATCGAACTTTGACCCCCTGTAGAATCCAAACGCGGGCATTCAGAGAGTTGGCGCAATGATAACTTTTATTCAGGATGGCATGGGCGACATCATATTGAAATTTCAGCGATTTTCACCGAAACCGGTTTTCCATAAGATTAGTGCGGGGTCCTTTGACAAAGCAATAGCGGTATCATTTGTAGTGTTGTTTGTGTCTACATTAGTCACATCTATCAAAGGTCGATCTGTAACGTACGATGCATCAAAATCTACGTCGGTAAAAGTATTTCTATTCACTGGCCAAATACCAAGCTTTTTAAAAGCTTCTTTTATACTATTTATAGTAAATGATCTTGCATATCGATGGCCTAGACGTGACATCTCGTAAATGCAAAATCACAACCTTACAGGAGAGACAAAAAACTTACCACTGGCGTGAAATACTAAGTGTGTTTTTGTTGCCTAAGTCATGAAAATATGTTAGTACCCACTATGCATTACTGAAAGTCACTGAGGTAAATTTTGAGCCTATGATTGAGAAACTGCAGTTACGAGTTCTCACCCCTAAATGAATACATTTTTTCTTAGACTTACAAGTTATCACTTCTATACCCTATGCTGCCAACGCGCGTTTTTTTTCACGCAAATATTTCGGAAAAATGGGATTTGGAACACAACCAAGCATTTTTAATGAACGTCAAATTATTGATAAGAGATTAATAAGGTATAATGTCTCAATCTGAAGAACGGTTTCGTTTGGAGCAGCTTGGTTCTTCACGGAGCAGCTTGGTTCTTCACCAGCCCGTTTGTTTGATCGCGTTTTTTTGGTTGATTCGCGGATGACTGTTTTATTGATTCGGTTCCTTTTAGAATCACGTTGTTTAGGGTTATTTGCGATCGGTGAAATGTCAGCCGCTATCTCTTCATTGGCAAAATCAGTTTGGATCGGTGCATTATTTCCTTTTTATGGTGGCTGCTCGTGGGGAAGACTATTGTAGAAGCTGTGGCAGTCTGAATGTATTACTGACTTCAGTTCTTGAAGGTGAACCCATTTTTTATATGATATTGGAAGTTGGCTTTGGTGAGCAGGCAAAAAGGCATGAAGTGGTGGGACCTGGGGTGCGTTTCGTGGTCTAGGTATATCAATATAAGGCCCGTCAAAATCAAGTTTGGCTTGGATGTTTCCGTCAGGGGAATATTTTAGAACTTTAATGTCATTCACAAGTGCATCGTTGCCATTACGACCAGGTCTGATGGACTTGTAGACCATCGGGTCTGAAAATCTTCTGATTAGCTTATGTGTTACTTCCTTAGCTTCGTATGGTGGATTACGGGCCATTATTGTGGCTCTGATGTAGTCAGATGGTAGGTATATGGGGGTATTTTTTAATTTTTTTTCTATGTTAGCATGAACTGAGTCCACCTCCATCTGAGTGTGGCCCTTGTGGAGGAATTTTTGCAAAACAGTCACGTTATTTTCGACGGAGTAAGACAGCAGGGCATTTGATAGAACCGCGTTGCGGTTTTGATAACTGCAGCCATCGCTCCACAACACTATTGGCACAGAGGGGCGCAAGATTCATGGTTGTGATGTAATCAATTAGGCATGAGGCAAACGTAATTGCTGTGAGGTCCGCCTCACATTCCGTGAACCAATAGCATCGTCAGTGATGACTGTTGACATTGTAAATGGTGAAGTTATGATTGCATAGTTTTGTTCGATAATAGAGAGCTGACACGTTCAACATTGGAGCAACTTTTAGAGCTTGCATATCTTGGGTCAGAACCACGCATTCCTTGTTTTCACCTTCTTCTTTATCTTTTTTTTTTTCTCCTCTCTTGCTCTGTTTTTAGCTGTGATATGGATTCGGTATTTGTTTTCTTCGAGGTTGCCTACTTTATATTCAATACATGTGTCACATCAGTCCTTTTTTGGTGGCTGGAAGGCAATATTTTTTATCTTAACTGCAGAATCGAAAGAAAATTTGCTCAACGAAACAGCGTCTGTTATATCATTGCTCTCAACATGTTGCTTCCACTGTTGGCAGTACTCTTGATACACTTGGGTGAGGCTGTTAGCGAAGGTGGGCTCCAAGTACATTTTTGTGGTAGATGCTCTGCAGTAATGGGAGGGAAGTTTGGGGAGACTGTCCAAAAAATCATGCAAGATTTTTTTTTTTCGGAGTCGACAGGTGGTCGTACCTGTCGCCTTTCTGCATTTTTTACGAGTTGAGCAGTGGTCATGCCTGCACTGTGCTTACTTTCTTTCACCCAGTTCATCACTGTCCATTCACCAACGCCTAGGGTGGAGAGAAACAGCTGCTTACACACTGCATAGGTTTAGCCTTCATTGCCTCGTAAACTGTACATCATGGTACTATTCCTCCGTGATCTTCACCAAAGATGAAACATAAACTTTTTTCTGATTCCATGTTAATTTAGTCCAGAAAGTGTTGAAAATGGACTGCCTCGTGGCTTCTTCAATCTCGTAACAGTTACGAGTTTTGATAATTTTGCATCGTTTTGAGGTGCACCGCAGACCCATAACTCTTCTTGGTCTCTCTGCTCCTCTTTTTCCTCTTTCATTTTTCTTCTTCGTCGAACCAATATACTGTTCTCCTCTTTCCCTCAATCTTTTATTTTTGATATCATGCCATTCGTTATGTTAGGCAATCTTTCTCCTCTTTCTCTTTTGAAGTTCGACTCTCTGATCTTGGTCTAGACCTTGATTTTGATGATTTTCAATCAATCCTTCTTCTTCATTGTCATCTTCGTCTGAGATTGTTTGCCATTTTTCGTCACTCTGGTTTTCTCCGTTTTCCTCATCGTTTTTTTCCAAACATTATAGGTTGGCGGGGTTCTGCCGTTTTCCTGTTAGTTCCTGCTCTTCAATTTCATTTGCAGACTCTCCAATGAGTCCCAATTCTGTTTCAATTTGAGGATTCTCTTGTCCTTCATCTTGACTCCTTTTGTTCTCCTCCTCTAATGCTTTCAAATAATCCTGGTTTGTGTACCCTAGTACTTCATGATGAACATCCCGTTGTCCTCCATGAGTTTCATCCGAAGCTGAGTTGGATTCCCATCCCTTGCCTTTTACTCCTATGTCACCGTTTTGAACAATAAAGTTTTCTTTGTCATCATCTTGCGAATAATACCCAGCTCTGAAAACGGGATTTTCTGTCAGAGTCTGGATAGCTTCGTCAATTGCCACAAGCTTTGCATCAAAAGTTTCAATCTCAAGTCGTTCTGAAATGTTGACGTTTGCAAGCAGATTGAATTCAGCAACATCTTGTATCACTATTCTTCCCTTGTATTCTGGAACAATCGATCTCAAGTGGTTTGGAAATATTTCCATTCCCGTTGGTTTGAAAGATGCTGATTAGAAATATTGGACAAAACATGCCTGTTGTTATTCTCAAACACATCAGAAATGTCCAATAATTCATTCGTATCAGATCCACGTTCGCATCCAATCTGAGGGTTTTCTTCAGCGACCTTATTCCTGGTTAGGTTAACCAGAAATTGTCCTCTTGACTGTTTTATATTTGACCTTGTTTTCTGGAAGTAAAAAACAAAAATATCACGAAGAAAAATTAGGAAATTTTTACCTTGTAACACGATACAAACACCCACAAAATCTTTCGGAGAGCCTGGAATATAAGTGATAGCTTGTAAATGCACGTTCAGATTTCAGGTGAAGATAACAATTTTATATGGCAATCAATATCAAAACCTTTCCGAACACACAAGTGAGGCGTGATAAAAATTTTGCTAATATGAACATAGTTATTTCTTAACTGTATTATATTTAACTTTGTTTCCTGGAAGTGATAAACGGAAACATTACGTAAAAAATCACGAAGTGTTACCTCGTAACACGATAGAAACTACTCACAAAATTTTTCGGAGAGCGTTAGGTTTGAAATGTGATAGCTTGTAAATGCACGTTCAGATTTCAAGTGAAGATAACAAGTTTAAACGGCAATAAATATCAAAACCAAGTTGAACACACAAGTGAGGCGTGATAAAAATATCGTTGACAAAAAAATAGTTAATTAACAGTAGTAGAATACGTACCTCGAACTGAGGGGGGCGACGTTCTATCGTTGAGTCGAAGAATGATACATTACATTTACGAGGAAACTCATGCAAAGAAGTGCCCTTACATTCACAAGGAAACACTCGCGCCCTCTACCCAACCTGATACGAGCTAACACTAGTCTGCTAGTTCCTTCATCAGATACGAGGTGGCAAGAAAATCGACTTTTTATAATAAACATATTTTATACTAGTTACGAGGTTTCTCTAGATTGTGCGGAAGGTTCTTCTGAATTCGACGATACCAAACCCCAAAAACGACTTTTTGTCACTTACGAGGTGTCACGTCTAGGCCATCGATATGCAATGCCTACAATTTCCGCAATATTGTGGATGGTTATGGTTCTACCGGGATGGTTCAGCATCCAGTCATTACAGGCCACTTTAAATTTTGCCTTAAAAGGACCCAAAACACCGACATCTAAAGGCTGCAATCTATGGGAGCAGTGAGGCGGAAAAGTTAGAAGAACGATCCCATTTTCTTTTTGGAATATACAATAGCTTCCAATGAGCAGTGAGACTCGTGGTTGTCGATTAGTAACAAGTTGGGATCGTCTCTTGAACATCTTGAATATTTTTTTTAAATGTTCCAGTACCTTCAGAAAAATATTAGCTGTCATCCAACCACTTTCTGGAGAATTTGGATAACCCACACTTCCACTTGGTGCACCTGTCAATAACGAATCAATCATTCTTGCCCTGGGATAAACGAAAACGGGTGGAATTGGATAACCACTAGCCGAGATGATTGCACACATTGTAACTAGTTTTCCCCTTTCTCCGGATACCACTTGTCCAACTTGTTTAATCCCTCTTTCAGCAAAAATATAAGGGGCTTGAACTACAGTCACAACACATGTTTCATCCAGGTTATAAATTCGTTCTTCGGTGAAACTGAATTTTTTCATAACCTGGCAATAGTTATTTTGAAAAGCGTCAACATTTGTTTTATTGAAATTAGTTGCTCGAGACAAACTAGTATTTTCGGGTTTCCGAAGGCTTAGTTCTACGTGTCTCCGCATGTAGCCTTTCATCCATTCTATCCTCGCCATTTTATCTCGGTTCCATGAATTGGGTAATTTTTCATTCAATTTCAATGCATATTCGTATGCTAATTTTCTTGTTAGCAAAGAGTCAGACCATAATTGATTTTAGAGCTCTTTAGAACAGGGGTTCTCAAACAGTCGATCGCGAGTGCTTTTTGAGTCGATCTCGGGAAGAAATTTTTGATAAAGAACTATTAACAGATTTTGTTTTAGAAGATAGGTCACTAGAACAAAATGAAATGAATAAACTACTAGAATTTATTCGAACCACAATCAGGCTAGAATAACACCCTCACAACTTTCTCTCATCGTAATAAACACCTGCTAGCAGGAAAAGGCGGCTTTATCAAAGGAACGTGCGGTACTTGTGCGGGTCTGCAATTTCAGAAATGAATATCGCAATCGACTAACTGACGAACATGATTTGCACTCGGTGATTACATACCCTCTTATGAAAAGTATGCTGAGGACATGCAATGCCACGCTTCAATATCCAGAGTCACTCTTTAGTTAAGTTGAAACACTACAATTCGTTCGTTTTGTAAGAACCAATGAACTCACAATTTTGAATATTTTTTCATTGATATTTTAGAGTATACCTACACTCAAAGACGATCAATTGTAGTCTAACAATATTGAGGTAGATCGCCCACAGTTCAAGTTTGAGCACCCCTGCTTCAGAAGGTACATTTTCAGTAGATACTCTTCATCAGAGTTGAATATTTTGTTTGTGTTATATTTTTCTGCATAATCTATATTTTTATCCTTGTTCATTATTTTATAAAATAAAGCAGTGTGTCTTACATTATTTTTTTCAGCAGGTCTTCTAAAAGATAATTTATGCTCAGTAACATCTTTGATGGCTTGTTCCATATCTGCCTCGTTAAAGTCCGTCCTCGTGCCTTTCTTCATATATATTCGTGGCATTTTACTTATAGGCTATTGCCCTGAAACAATGAATGAGCTCTAATGAATAAATGATATGTTGCAATACATTATTAATTTATTCAATAATCGTACCCAAATGAATGCAGGATAAGTAGTCTTTAATATAGTCTTGGGGAGGCTTTGAACACTGTTCAAAGCCTACCCATTAGACAAGTTCAAAGCCTACCCAGCACACCATCTTGTTATTTCATCAATTATTCTTGGAACATGGTATATATTTTGAAAGGTAAACTTACCTGTGGAAACTACCAATGTATACACTAATTATTGGTGGTAATCAATTCGACCTGATTACTGTTTACAGAAGTTTCCAACTTGTCGTATTTTTTACAATTTACACATCGATACACCCTAACTGGCGACCAAAAGGGAACTGTTGAGTTGAGATATTGATATGGTACCCACGAGGCGGACAGGCGTAGAACTAAGCATGAGAGATGCGTATATGCGCTCTGGTTCTTAAAAATGACACGTGATTTTAGAATTTTGGTCACTGTTCAAAGGCACCTCATATTCAAATCCTCCACCCTCTTCCCTAATAATACACCAAGCAATGAAGTCAACAGGAATAACCAAAGAATACTTAAACCACAAACAAAAACACAACACAAAGGTAACGCCGCCAAAGCCGCCAACAGTGTTGCCAATGGAAGTTGTACACAATACTAAAAGGCGTTAGACAAAATCCGGTAATTTTACTCACAAAGTTCTGAAAATCCTCACAAGTTTTTGATCATATACCAACTTCTGAATTTTGATTTATGGCATACTCAATTCATGAATTTGTTTATTTAGGGATATATTTTATTAGCGGCACCTAGTGGTAGTGAACAGAGGTGCGAAAATGATGAAATTAATGCCAAAATCAGAAATCGCTCGCCTCTAGTGGCAAAATACGAAACCACAGTTCACAATTGGCACTTATGTCACTAAATTGACAATTTGACTTGACAAATTATGATAGGTAAGATTAAAAATGAAGGCATACCTTTCCTTTAACATATTTAGTATTTAGATCAATCAAAAAATATAATCATATTTTATATACTTTATTTGAAAACGAAAATGATAAATAAAAAATAATCTCAAGAAACTACTGGAACTAGGAACTCTGTCAAAAACATCAGAAATGTTATAAATCACATTATCACATTAAAATTAAATATATGCTCATAAAAAAAATCAACCAAGTATGTATCACACTTACGTATTTGTTAATTATCACATCCAATATAAAATATACAATATTGAAGGGTATTTACAGTTATTTCACTAACTTAACAACAAAAAGGTAGGTTCACAAAACCTGTTCTTTTACAATAATAATAAAAAAAATAAAATTTGTACTCTAAAGGAAACATATCACAAAACTAAAAAAATTAATCCTATCATTGCAAGTGGACGGCGTTATGCAGAAAAATACCAAATTTTGCAAAATGTACTAAAAGTAGGAACAGGTATTCATCACTCAAGTGTCTTTTTCCAAATATTACTCTCCAACATTTTTTTGTGGGAGTAAATTTCATACAGCCCTGTCTCAGTTTTCAGCTTATTTCGGTGTTCTGATTTTATATTTTTGAGTTTACTGAATATGCGTTCAACAGGAACATTCGAGAATGGCAGCACCAGCAGTAAACCAATAACAACCTTCGAATTTGGATGAAGGGGAAGTCCAGCTTGATTTTTTAAATTAAACAGATTGGCCCAGAATTTTCCCACAGAAAAATTGTTTGCGAGTCCAAATATTTGAGGATTGATTGAAGACTGTTTTCTCCATTCTTTGTCAAGTTTTTGAAAATCAATGATATTCCTGAGGAAAGTGAAACGTTTGATGGATCAACAACTGAGATGAGATCAAATATGTCATCAGAGAACTGAAATCGTTTTTTGATTTCATTCACCAGTTTTATATAGAATTTCAATGCAGACTTCAAGAACACATTCATTTCTGTACCGTCAATTTACCCTCCGATTTCAATGATTCTATGGACTCAAAGGCCATTACACCAAGATATATTTTTCCTCATGGAACCATCTTATGTGGATTTGTGTGGTTTATAATGAAAATTTTTTTCTCCAACCACATAAGACTTATCTAGAAAACTATAACATACAGTCTTCAATAGTCTGATTGTTTCCGGTTTTAGTTTGTAGAGTAATGGTGCTTCAGTTTGAAATAATTTATTGAAATCATCCAGAAGTTCCAAGATGTTAGACATAAACTGCAGATAAATGAGGGTATACCTATTTTTCAGTGTTTTAACAATTGTCTCAGTAGTTTTCGAAGGATCTTCGAGGAGGGCCAGTCTGAAGTATGCAGTGAGTGGTTCAAATTGCTCCAATATTCTCTTAATGCATTGCTCCAAGAATAAACAACTGGTATTGCTTGGCATGATAATTATATGAATATCCACTCTGGAAAAATTTTGAAATTCCATGAATTCACATTGTCTATTATAACTTCTGCTGAAGTGAGCCCCAATGTTTCTTACCATATCCTCAACGGACCGAGGCAATTGTAAACAGGCTGCAGAGGCAGCCAAGTGTATCATGTGGCATGAACATCTCACACAAAATTTCCGGTAAGTCCTTTATGAGTTTTGAATAAATGGAGTTATACTCCCCAACCATGACATTTGTTGTGTCACTCGAGAAACCAACCATATTTCGAAAGGGAATTTCGTGTTTGGTTAGTGTTAATCTCAAACATTCATAGAGACTAGCAGCATCTTCCTTATCAGTTGCCACCATATCTAGAAATCTAGTTTTTACCACATAATCGGAGTCGAAAAAGGTGATTGCAAAAGCACATTGTTTGATTGTTCCCACATCTGTTGTTTCATCCATTATTAAAGAATAAAGATTATCTTGACCTCTGACTTTTTCACAAAGTTGGATTTGAAAATGTTCCACCAAACCTTCTTTCAACACCATAGTTGTTTTCGATCGTCTACAAGCTAAATGTCTAGCTATTTCTGAGTCTGGGAAAATATCTGCCAATAAAGGTGTGTGCGTATCCATCAAAACGAAAGGTAAATTATTAGTTGCAACTAATCCAACTAATTTTAACTCAGCTAGTTTCACACCGTTTGATTTTGGCCTCATTATGAGATCAAGAGGCTTACACTGGCTTATTATTTAAGAATTGGATAGGTGTTTATCTGATTTGCTATGCCTCATCACATCTTTTTTGTTGGGAAATATGTCCTTATTGCAAAGTTTGCAATGGCCAAATTCAATATTTCTTTGTCGGGTGGGATTTTTTGAACGTATAAGCCAATCTCTGAATTCAGGAAGTTCACACCATTCATGCCGAAACTTATACAAACGATTTTCAACCTTTTTCTTCTTCTGTGGCGCCTCATCTTCTTCATCATTGTCTATCGTTGAAACTTCAACTTCATATTCATATTGAACATCAAGATTATCAAGATCCCCTGATTCCTCTGGCCCCTATGGGAGTTAGTTTTAAATCAATGTGTATTCAGTTTGCAATTTTTTCATTATTATTCACCCATTGTCCTGAATGTACCCGCAACTCCTCGGTTGATTCTTGAAATACTGAATAACTGACATTAGTTCCAGGAACGTTAGAACTGCAGGATTCCTGCATTTCTTGGGACGATTCAAAATTTTCCTGAGTTGTTTCAGTTTCTTTCCAGAATTATAAGATAGTGACAGTGGATATATATATATATATATATATATATATATATATATATATATATATATATATATATATATATATATATATTTATATATATATATATATATATATATATATATATATATATATATATATATATATAAAATAATCTTAAAAAAACACAATTACCGAAGTACTTTTTTCACGTCTTATCACGTATTTTGAATATTTTGTTAACGTCAGATTTGACAAATGTCATATCATATCAAAACAAATAGGAAGAATAACACTTGTCACGGATCACGGAGTATCATGAAACATGAAACTTCCACTAGAACGCCAGCACAGAACACCTATATACTACGGAACTAGGAAAAATTCTTCAGAGTATTCATTTTCTGCCATAGTACACAATACCAACATCGAAAATACTTTCAAAATCCTCACAATACTGGAGAATCCTCACAAAATCCTCACAAAATTCCATTACTGTACTTTTACTGCAAATCGGTGAAAAACAGTAATTTCTCACAAATTGGCATCACTGGCCGCCAAGTAACGCTAATGACATCATTGACATGATCCAGTAACTCTTTGCCAGTAATGCCAACATTATGCATTTTCCCCACAGAAGTCAGGGTACTGCGTCAAAGCGACATTGGCGCGATTGTCGCCAGCTTGAAACGGGTAATATCTGGCTAAATTACAAAGACCCCTTGAAAATATGCTTACGTTCAGCCGCAATGGCTGAACTGATGTCATTTTAACGACATAGTTCTGCCGCTGCCAACATCTAACCGCAGTAAACATCTACGGCCCGGCTATTTACCGCTCGATCATGTTTGCTGGGTAGCAGTAGCCGGATTTGGTTCCATTACGTCTATGGCAACCATTTCCCAGAGTATTCGGTCTCAGATTCGCATTTTTTTGCTTGTTGAAGTATACACCCATTAACATACTCCGTAATTATCTTTATTGAAGGGGACATAAAAATGTCGTGCGATCTGCACATACGTTTCGTCTATACCGGAATGACTTGCATTAGTGTGGTAGCGCTCGAGGCGAATCTCACGAATTTTTCGGTATGACAAGTCTATTTATATCATCTTCTGCCCCTTTGAAATATAATAAATTTTCGCAAGACTCATTCTTTATAATCATTTTGTGCTTCCTCCTGCCATGCCGTGCGGCGTCGATCCGTTGTATGAATGTATGAACATACGGATACATACCATCACTGTGTGCTCCCCTAAATTGGTCGAAGACAGTTTCGAATGAATATACAAATTCACAATAATTCATGATTCCAGCCATTGAAGCCATTAAAAAGTCTTCTCTTACTTAGTTAAAAATATTTCTCTGTTTTCAAAGGGAACAAACAGGATCTCTGTCGGCGAGAAAGTTAATATTAGTTTGAGCTTCAGCTGGATTTCTCGAAAAAAAATCCGGGAGTTAGTTCAATCGATCGGGAATATCTTATATCTTTTCGAATATCAGCAAATTTGCTCCTCAACATTGACTACTATCCTATTTTTTATTGTGGTTGAAGGGGGGGGGGGGGTTGTTGTTGAAATCCAACATCATTCACAATACTGAATGATTGAATATATATTAGCAATCATTAGATCCCAGCAGACACATTTACATACCTGGTATGTAACAGATATGATACTAGTGTTGGGTATGTACTCTCTATAAAAAATTGTCTATGTAGGTACTTTGAACATAAGATAAATCATATTTATGGCACATGACATTCACCACATACTTGTATTTGTCCTCTTGTACACCCATCATGTACTTTGTAAATAACAGTGTTCATATACTTTATATGCATCAGATACTATGCACCACCATGTATGAGTTATCATATACTTTGTACATAACATTCATCACGTTATTTACGTAATTGAAAAATATTTTTTGTGATATTCACTAGAGTTTACAAATCTGCTGCACATGTTCCTCTACAGAATCTTGTTTAGGCAGGCGTGTTTACAGACCTACATAGTAAACTCGCCTGAAGAAGCTACTGTATTAAGCGGCGTCCTCACTGTGCCGCGGTTGACTGTTGGCAAAGCCGGGTTGGCAAAGCCAACGCGGCAAAGCCAACGCGGCAAAGCCTATTTTGGCTTGCCGTCTACACCTGAGTTGGCATTCAGTCGCAAAATGTCTGCCGAAAAGGATGTACTGGTTGCTTTAGGTGCGTTTATAATTATCATTGAAAACAGCGAAAAAGTGCGTAAACGACGCAAACGACGGTTTTGGGTGCGTCCAAGCCTTCAAAGTAGAAAAAAAATACGGAAATGTGAGTTAATGAAGGATTTGTTATTGAATGATGCAGGCGAATTAAATCTCGAGTACAGATTGGATGTGGTTTCGAAAACTTTTTTTATAACAAGTAGTGACTTTGAAGGTCTTCTGAATAAGATAGCTCATATCATCATATTTGAATTGCCCCACAAACAATATAACAACGTTACAATAACCAAAGAACAATCATCAAATTTTTTGTAAAAAACACATGGCTCATATTTTGATTGAGTACACCCAAATTTTAGTATTGCATTTTCAGCATCTTTATTCCACAAACGAGATTTGCTTTAATCCATAGATTGCCTTTTTCATGCTACACACTTTGATGGTGTCTACATAAAAACGTTCTGGTTGTTTCATTAGAATATCTTGATCCAAATCACTATTCAGAAAAAAAATTTAACTGATAAAGCAAACAATAATCGTATTGTTGAACTTCTTACAACTGGTGGAAAAGTTTCAGTATAATTAACCCCATATTCCTGGGTAAAACCTCTTGCAACTAACCTAGCTTTATACATAGTATCACGATTAACATTAGGGTTTTGTATTAAAAACTCATTTACAATCAACAATGCTATTGCCACCCTCAGGTCGATCTACCAAATTCCAAACCTGGTTTTTCATCATTGCTTCATACTCCCTTTCCATTGCCTCCCTCCATTTGTCAGAGTCAGGAGAGTTCATCGCTTCATGGTAAGTGGTATGACAAGAGCGCTCTGTGGTGAAGTAAAGCTCATACTCTGGAAACTTCCTCGGATTTATCACTCTTTTTCTTAAGATAATTCTTTCTTCCTCTGAGATTGGTTCATTTGGAGGTGAATCTGTTGACTAGTCAGATTCGAGATCATTTGGTTCCTCAAATCCACTCGCTTCTTCCTCCATCGTCTCGCCATTCCTTCTCACTTCGAAACCCAATGAAATATTGCTTTGTCATTTTATCACTATGAAACAGATGATATCAACGAAATTCTCATCGCCAATGAAAAATGAAGTAAGACAATTTTTGGAATATACTATTAACCACTGAAAAATAACACATCTATAAAATTTCCAGACAAATAACATTCCTCAGTAAAATTCTCATAAGTCTAACAAAGGATGGTTTGAATCCTTCTGTCTCCGGGCTCTTCTCCCTCTCTGTCTTTGGCTGTCCTCAGCCAACTTTTTATAAAATTTTCTACCTCGTGCAGGGTGGCTGCTTTCGATAGGTTTTTTCTCACTCAAACTAAAAATGATATAGGATCACTGAATGATAGAGCAGAACGGCATGAAGAGTTTGAAACATAAAACTGTGAGATTTGAGCAGAGGCGTAGCTACCGCCGTATCTGCAGCAAAAATTAACAAAACCTCTTTTTATCTTCAGAAAGGACAAAAGTCAAAAAAAGCAATTACTTTTTTTTCCGCGTCAAGCGTGCATTGAAAAGTTGGTGATACCCCACATCGGTTATCGCGACCTGCGTGATTTCCCCGTTTAATTCATTTACTTCAATGGGGAAATCCCACAATAATCGATATACGTACGAAGAGCAGTGTTTATTGACTCGTTTTATTCAATTGTGCATTACATACAACTGTTCTTCTGGTTCTGGTGACAGATAGATGATTATAATATTTTTTTTTATTTTATGCGAACAAAATTTTTGTGAGGAATCTTTAACCTAAGCCACTGGATTTGAGTTTTCTCAACTTTGAGTTTATGAACTTGTTCAAGAATGAAGATTCACGAACTTACCATGAATGAGTTTAATGAGATTTTTCAAGTTCTTGAAGTCCCCTTTATCATTTCTTCCAGTCCAGTTCATCTGTAGTGCAACGTTGTGGTCAACAATTACGAAAAGAACTTTTTTGGTACTATCATGCACATTCCTTCCTCCAATATATTGTAGTAATGAACACTGAAAATAATAATTTTATGTCAAATTATCATTGATGAGTAACTAATATTCATTCTGACACTTTTTCAACAGCCTGATATTTGATATTCTCAATGTTTAGACGACTGAAATTATCAAATCATGCATTAATTATTTATATTACCTCCCGGATCAATAATTCTAATTTTAACCACTAACTTTTCAAATATCTTTTCACTAGCAAGGTTTTCATTGAGCTTCTGTAACTGGTTTTTGGTTTCAAATTTTCTGAATTCTTGTAGTTTCGAATCCTCCACCTCAGAATTTTTTGCAATTTTAACGAGGTACTTTGTTTTCTTTCAAAATTTCTTGGTTTTTAATTATCTCCTCAAGTATCACTAAAAATAAAGGATTTTTTCAGATATATAAATACAAGAATCTAAGAAATGTTCACACAGTAGATAACTGTGTCAAAGGTATTATCTGGATGAAGTCTTCTTCAGTTGATGAAATGATAAGAATGAAAACTTTCGGGTCTTTGCCATCAAACTCGAATAATACCTTCGACAGAAATGATCATAAAGTACTATTAATGTCTTTGAATTTCCCTTGACAAAGTTTCTGACAAGATATCTCATCATTATGATTTCTGTGAAAATTCTCAGTAAATCTGCCTCCATTTTGTGAGTCGTTACAAATTCCATATTCTTTGGATGAAAAATTTGTTAATTTTGTAAATACTTCCGAAGATGTGTTGTTCGTTCTCTCCTGTGAATTATTTTCCTTTGGTTTTGGTAGTACTGGAACTGTTTCGAAGTCATCTGAATCATATTCGAATTGGAAATCGGAGAGTTTCTTTTTACCGCCTCTGTTTTGAGGACACTATGATTTTTTATCTTTTTGAATATCTGTTATTAGATATTGTGGCCATAAACATTCCACATATCCTTGTCCAAAGTAAAAACAAACATACTATTTAGATTTTTATTTTTGACAGTGAATTTGGTCAAAGGTACAAACCAGTATCCCTTTTTGTCTTTCTGACAATCCAGCGGATATATTGGTGTAAGGTTATGCAAAACGTCTTGAATATCAATGTCAAAATGTTGACCACTTAGGCCAGAAAGTTTGCTGCTGGTGAGAATTCTCTTTAGATATTGCACCGTCAAACATGGACCTTTAGGACTTACTTCTGCAACATAAAAATGTATCCTTTTTTCGCATTGATTCAGTAAGACAAACTTTCTACTGACAAATCGGAAATTTGTACTCCTGTAGATTCATCCTGGCATTCTTCTGTGCTATCCATGTCATCAATATCTTCAACGTCTAAGTCTGAATCGTCATCATAAACAACAATGTCATCTTCAGATGAAGATGATGACTGCATCACTTTTCTTTTAACTGCTTCTTTCTTTGTTTTTTGCGTTTTTATAACTTTCTTTAATGGCTTCAAGTTTTAGTTTTTCTGGTTTATCCGTAAGCATTCGGCATTTTCCTTTTTTTCGACTTCAGTGGAAGCCCAGTCTCGGAGCTGCTTTTGGAAACGGAAATATTATTTCTGGGGAGATAAATGTTTGTAATGTGGATGGCGTCAAATTTTTTGTGGATGGAGTCGTGTTTGATGGAGATGTAGCAGCGGATGGATGAATATCTGATGCAGTTGTGGGAAGATTTGTTGTGTACGCGGATGCCAGCTGTGAAAATGAGACTCCTTGTAATGTAGATGGTGGATCCCATGAACTCATGGTCTTGAAAGATATTTTCGTTAAAAGGCCAAATACCAGACACTCTAAAACCGGATTGAATGTTTATTGGTGTGAATGCTGAAGGGTAGGGTATTCCCGATATTTCGGCCACATCATAAATGGAAATAGGTTTTCCAGGGTGGCAACGCATCCAATCGGCGCATGCTGTACTGTAATATGTCTTGTATGGCTCAAATACGCTTCGGTCAAGAGGCTGGAGCTTTGTGACTTGTGTGGGGAGGTAGCGTAAGCATAACTATTGCATTTTTTTTTGGAAAATGTATCGTCTCGATGGTTATATGGATCTCGTAATTATCTAGGATAAGAAGCACCTTATTATTTAAAGAACAGTTCACATGTTAAACAAAGTGGTGAAGATACTGCATAAAAATTGTTTTGTTGGACCATCCGCTAGGATGAGCAGAACCAATGGCACCAGGAGGCGCACCTTTAATTATGAAGTCCTTATAATTGATTCTCGGAAATATATATATATATATATATATATATATATATATATATATATATATATGTATTGCTCGAATTGCGATAACGAAATACCTCTCTACACTGTTCGGCAGACTCCGATTCTCTTCGAGACGTCATGTGTGGGTAATTTTTGAATAGTCAGGATATAAATGCATGTGTGTAACTATATACTGAAAACCATTATAATGGTAAGATTTGACGGCCCCATCTAATTATATTCATCGTTATATAATAGTAATCTACCTTAGTATAGTCACTCCGAAGAGTGAACCCCAAAGTCATGGCCTATGCGGGGACAGGACGGCTCTTTTTATTGTTATTTGCCGTGGCGCTCCAAGGCTACCACCCTTATCATTCCATGAAGAATAGGGAAATGAATGAGGTCAATATATTTTATAACCCTTTTATTGAAATTGGAACTCACAACCTAAAGTTTGAAACAAAAAACTTTCAAGAGTAAAGAAAAAAGATATTGTCTGTTTGTATGCTACATTTTATAGCAAGGACTTATGCAAAGCCCTGGCGAGTCAGGACAAGTGGGACAGTAATACCGAGATCTTTTCCTTGTATTCAGCTTAGTGCAATATCGGCAACGTAACATACCACTCTTATTTTTTTCTGAGATCGGAATCTGTTCTGGCTAATGATGTGAAGAAATTGAACCTGAATGGACTCCAGGCACCATATTGGTTTGAATAAGGTCCTCTACTATGCTCTCACGAAATTGTAGGAATGAGACATTTTTCTTCGTTACCTTCTTGTAAATGTAGAAGCTGTTCCAGATGCATATTTCAAACAAATGAAAGAACAATTTTCGATACCAGCGAATTGTTTTCCGCGGTGTTGAATAATAGGACAACATTTGGTCCGCTCTGTCTATACCAGACATATGCTTGTTGTAATCAAGCACGCAAGCAGGTTTTATTTTTCTAGCACCCCGTTTACCAACTAACTATATCATATCGTTCTTATGTTTTGTGCTTATCATTCTGACATCCCGTTTATCCTTCCATTTCGTCACCAATACTGGACCCTTACGTTTCCACACCGCTTTTCCTTGTTTCAGTTTTTTCTTCAACAAATCTTTAGGATTTCCCACACGATCGTCGCGTAGAGTTCCAACGACATGTGTTTTTTTTCTCGAAAAGGAATTCAGCTAAAGCTACGCTATTATAGAAATTATCCATAAACAATATATGCCCTTTATCCAAATAGTCCTTCATCAAATGTTTGACAACGTCTTGCGTACTCAAAGATCCTTTTCCTGTATATACTATTAGGTTTAGTATATATCCATCATGAGTCGTGAGCTCGTACAGTTTCATTCCATACTTGTGGCGTTTATTGGCAATATATTGTCGAAAAATCAGACGACCACGCCACAAGATCATGGCCTCATCAATAGATAGCTCTCTACCAGGAGAATAGCAACGCTTGATATTTCTTAGTATTGCATCCAGAATATTCCTAATTTTGTGAAGGCGGTCATCAGTATTGATACCAGTATGATTCACGAAGCGTAGCATTTTCAAAATCCCTAGAAATCTATCACGTGACATGGTTTTTCCAAAAACTGGGTGGTAATAAATACTTTGCCTGCTCCACTGTTTGGCAAGGGAAGGAACTTTAACAATGCCCCCTAAAACACACAAACCAAGAAACTTTCTCATTTCTTGAATGGAAACTTCCTTCCATATACAGTTTCTACGTCGTCTGCTTTGTTGAGATCGATCAGGACTCTGTTCGCTACCTCTCCTGTTAGTTTCACATACAATTGTTTGGATAATTTCATCGTCGAAAAATTGGTCAAGGTAATCTATCGGTTTTGCATCAGCTGGAAGATTAATATTGACAGAAGTTATTCCTGTAAAATCCCATTCTTCTGCTTCTCTTTCTTCCTCATCCCACCCATAATGTTCATCCGATATGTACTTGTTGTTAGGTTTTCTATGTCTCAAATTAGCGTTTGTTATTTGCTAATATTGAAGCTGCTGTTCTTCATCGGGACCAATCTGCTGTTCATCATCGAGATCATCCTGTTGTTCCACCTCTGGGTCAAACTGCTGTTCATCCCCTGATTGGAACTCGCTATCTTCACTACTGCAACTACTCTCGGTAGCATAGTTCTTATCAATAACCGAATTATCGTCAGAAAAGTCAATATCAGACTCACTGGATAGCGAACTTTCTGGACAACTTTCTGTCTCTATAATATTTATTTCCTCCTGCAATTGTTTTTCAGTCAGGAATCTACTTTGAAATTTCCTTGAAAGTTTAGGTTTCTTCAAACCACTTGGACTGAAACAAAAATTAAAATGAATTCGCAAATTGATGACCACCCTGTATATGGAATAGGTATTTTTCTTGAATTCAAGAATATCTAAGTGACACAGGAAACTTAACAATATTTATCACTGAGAATGATCATCAATGAAAACTCAAATCTGACTAGCCAGTAACGAAGCTAAAATTATTGTTTATATTGTCAGTTATGTATATTCCACGACCTTGATGTGATATGAATGATTGTAATCAATATTTCTTACCCTGGACTATTGATATCCTCCATTATTCAACGATATTTCGCTGCAAAAGTTCTCGAGTATGTCAACGGATACACGTAACCTCAAAACTAACACGTGTTCGGAATATCTGTAACAACTCCTCTGAAAACCTAACTACCAGTATACTGGCAGGGCAATCGATTCCTGAGACCACAAACATACACGGCAAGCAACTACTATTTTGAACGTCCAGACCTGCATAAATATATGACACTTTGAAATAGGTAGGATTTTCCGCCAGTCAAGTGGTACTCAGTACATCACGAAAAACTCGAACTACCATTATAGTGGTAGTCAGGGGTCAACGTGTTAATGCGCAATTTTTTATTTTTTGACAAAAAAATATATAAGTGGTATTTTTCCTCAGAGAAAATGGGAAAAATATTGAAAAAATTCTTAAATCTTGATAAGTACCTTTTTTGGATTCATCATGCGTTACATATATGCTACATAGCACATATCATCACAATTTTTCAGGAAAGAAAGAACTCATTGAGTGGTTATATTTGTTATTTGTAACTGTCTTATACAGAGAGAAATACAGTTATTGTTCGTGAAAGAGGTTGAAAAAGTTTTTATTTTTGTTAAAACATAAACTGGCACCGCATTTCTCGCATTTGATGAATGTGAACTCAGTACATTTGGGAAATCTACACCTCAAACGCTTTTCCATCCAAACAGGAAAGTGTGAAGTCATATCAGTTCTGACGTCTTTGGGGGGCAATGAACTTTGAGCATTTTTTTCTTCCAGTAGCTTCTTGACGTTTGATTTACGCCCACGTTGTCCAATTTTGTATGTACCCATCATACAAAGTGCCTGACCTATTTCTATTCTGAATTCTGCTAAACCTAGCGTTTTTGTCTCATTTCTTTCAGCAGCAACACGCCTATATAAAAGCCAAGAATTGACTATTGTCATATCCAGTAGATGGTAGCAAAGTCGAAAATACCACTTTCTGGATTTTATCTTTATTCGGTACCGACCTATCAAACTATCCAATAAGTCAACTCCTCCCATATGCTTATTATATTCATCAATGACAAAGGGACAATCGACTAGCACTTTTTTATTATTATATTTCCTTTCGTACCTCTCTACTTTTCCTACAGGTAATGACCCAGCGTATGTGGACATCAAAACAACTGGTTTATTATCCTTCCATATCACAGTAGTGAACGGTACTCCATCCATTTCTGTCAAAAATTCTTTGCTGTAACCACGATCTGCTTTTTTATCAGTTCTTCACTAGGAAGTGGACAGTTTGGGATACGATTTCTACGCATTGTTCCTAGTGCAAGGATTCCGCGTTGTGCTAGTTGAACTAGAAGTGGTATTGTTGTGTAATAATTATCGAATTATACTTGATAATTTTTATTTTGTGGTTTATTGTTCAGAAGCCTCACTATAATATTGGCACATGCCCCTAGGTCTTTTTCAGCTGTGACTTGAGTATTTTCTTGTCCGGTGTATATTTCAAAGTTATATGAATATCCCGAAATCCCAGAGAGAACAAATAATTTATATCCCCATTTATGAGGTTTTGCAGGCATGTACTGTCTCAGATAATTTTTAGCCTTTGTTGCGCACATTTGTTCATCAACCGACAAACGTGATTCGTAAGGAACAGTCTGGAATCTGGCAAGCAGGTGGTTGATTACTGGTCGAATCTTGTGTAAACGATCGTGATTTATATCATCTCTTGGTACCATTTTGGTATTATCATTGAAATGAAGATTTTGCCTTATTTTTCCAAAATATTTTTGGGACATTGTATTTTTTATCAATTCAACACCTATCGTTGATGATCAGTAGTTTCTAACGTTTGGTAAATGTATCACAGACATCAGAATACATACACCTATATATCTTTTGATGTCCATTTCAGTCAATTTTTTTGGGGCATCTGGTATTGTTTGTGTAGAATATAAATTAGATTGTTCAACAGTTAGTGCGAATAATTCATCATCGAAAAAATACCGGAAAAATTCGTAAGGGGTATGCAAGTCATCATATGATTGGTTCAACTTTTCAATTCCTTTGAACTCGACCGCCTTCTCACGCTTCACCAAATTTCCATTTTTCCATTTCAGTTGCTCCAGAGCTTCTTTCATTTCTTTCTTTCTTGTTTTATCTTCGAGTTTTTTCTTTTTTTTTCACATCACCACAAATATTCTCTTTATTCCCTATGCTTTTTTTTTTTTTGATATTTTTTTATTTTCGTTTTGTGGAGAGAGTGTTATTTGTTTATGGTCTAGATTTTCGGCTTGATTATTTTCAGTTAATGATTCTGGAAAACAGCGCTGCCAGAATTTACGGTATTATCGAAATTTTCTGGTGGTAACTCTGGAAAAATGATAATTGGCATGTTCTCTATGTTGAAATCCCCCATGTTCTCTCCTCCGTTCACATTCGGACCATCATAATATGATTCAAAAGGTGAGAATTCGAAATCTTCGTCTTCATTACTGATCATCCCATCTTCACTGATTTCTGAAAGATGATCCGCCAAATATTCTAACTCCCCTTCTGTCAGGGATTTCGTTTTGTTATCCATTGACCTTCAAAATGAAAGAAATAACCTATATTACCAAAATTCCAACAAAGTTCAGCGTAGCATATATCAAAAATTCCAACAAAGTGCAGTGTATCATATATGCATCAGACTAAGATTCCAACAACGTGCATAGCATATGTGCATCATGTTTTTTAAAGTGTATATATAAGTAATATTGAAGAATAAATGAAAAACTAGCATTTCATGAGTTGGTTATTACCATATTCCAACCGAAAGATTTATTTCAGTTCACAAATTTTCATTACACAAACTCAACTGACTTTAGAAAATGAAGCTTTTTGCCTCGAACGTCAAGGAACGACTTTTCCACATGAAAGATCCGATTCCCGCGGTTTTGTGCTGCCATCTTCATTTCAAAAGCTGTATTTGTGTGGGTAGATTTCAGAAGGTCAGAAGGTTCAATTGGAATGAAAGAACGCATGGTTTTTCGAGAAATGAAATGTTTGAACGATAAATAAGGAGGTGTATCATATATGCTACACCACGCATTTAAGGGTTAAAGAAAACTTTGGAAAAACACTACCGTTCACAAAATGAATTGAGTAGGAAACATGTCACAAATCATGTTATCATGATAATCTAAACTTTTTGACTGTGAAGAAAATATCAAACTTGCTTGTGGACTGAGCCTTCTGACTAACCGCTATGTAATATAATGTACCGTTTTCCCGGGCCGCATCCTCTTTTTCTCTTAACGCTCTTTACGGACTCATCCTGCCATGATTTTGACCCACTTCCATCAGAAAATATCCATATTTCATGTAAAAACACCACTCTTCTCAATTTTGAATTGTAATGTTCTGTGTATTTTTTCAAAAATTGAACGTTGACTTACAATTCGAGGCATTTCGCATAAATAACAATCTTTTTTGAAGCGAAAACCCAAGTTTTCAATTAATTTTGACAATGCAGTAAGTCCAATTTCTAAAACACCTCGCTCCTTCAGAGCATCCTTCGAAACTGGAAGCGTCACGTTTGTTTTCAATTTATATATATTATAAATTACATAACGTACTTTCATTCTTATACCGTCTCTGGGATCTTCAGTCTTTGGATTTTTCTTCTTACATGTTTTAGAAATCTTGGGGATTATATTATTATTTTTCTCGTGCACAATTTTCTGAACAGATCTCAAACTTACTCCCAGTGCTCTTGCTACTGTTTCCTGAATATTATTATTAGATGAACCTCCATTTCGTTTTTCATTTTCAAAATAAGTCAAAAGATTCAGTAACATTTCTTTTGCTTGCGGATGTAAGAAACCCGAGAATTGATTTTTATTCTCCATTTCGCAAACTTCAAACTTACAAATATACAGAACTGTTATCCATAAATCAGAACGAAGCAGATGGATCGAAAAGTTTAGAGCCGCTGAAAAATATCAATACATCTTCTTTCAGCATGTGAAAATCGTATATGTCTGTCTCAATTATCATTGGGATTCATTTTGAGAATGTATGATTCAACACAATGGAATGAGATAAGAAAGTTAGTCGGTGATTAAGTCTCACACCCGCACGTTGAGACTGATTCCGAATTTATAATTCCCATATCCAACAAACTCAATGGGGTACTAACTTTTTTATCATTGTATTCATCAAAATGTTCATCTCTTCTCAAATACTTATTCAAATCAGGAAAACACACACAAACAAGTCTTTTGTCAAACATTTATCGCAGCCATGGTATGCATTGTGTCCCAGAGTATTCCTTATATAAGATCTCGCAGGAGTGTCGCAACAAAAAGCTAAGCAATTAATTTCCAGAGCTTTATTCTCAAAAATAAGTCTCTGGTCCAAATTTGTTTAAAGTTCATTGACAAATTCTTTTGAATAAAGATCTAGAGGGGGTTTTTCTGGTCCTGAATAGATAGCAACTGCAAAAGGTGGTTCATTATTGAATTCCAATATTTTACAAAGAATATGCCAAAAAGATTTCCCAGTATTCGTATTAATTGGCAAACCATCTATATTAAAAATCACGTTGATAACAGAGACTCTGAGATCATATTTCTTGAAAATTCTTTTGATATTTTCTTTCATTCCAAAATAGTAAAATTTACCGCTTCCCATTACAGACACAAGGCTTTGACAAGGTGTTCCCAACAAAGTTCGTGTATCACTCGTAATGTTTTCGAAGATTACTGGACTTGTTTTCAGCCATTCCCTCGGCCATTTCAATAACTGAGACACTGCTGTGTGAGTTTCGTTATTTTGCAGAGCCCATTTTTTCGAAAATACCTTGGAATCTGGCATATCACCACTTTTATATGCGTAGCCTTCAGATTGGTTATGAGTTTTTCCCGATTAGAATAGTTCTTCGGTGTTCCATAAAAATTATTTTTGAATGGATTTTTTCGTTTCATCTCAATCATTAAGTGCTGAACACTGTCCAAGAGTTGATTTTCCCGATAGGGAATCCAGCCCTTGCCATATCGGAGATCCATTTCACAAGAACACTCTCCTCTTCTTTCACCCATTTGGCGATATCGTGGCGTGTTACCCCGAAATCTATAGAGCAAAGTCTCTCTTGGAACCTGGTGAAATTTAGCTGCCGTTGCAACTGGTATCCCGTTGGTAACATCTTGGAGAGATTCCTCCATTTGTTGCTCGGAATAGTTTAGTATTTTTCGTTTTATCCCTGACATGTTGAATGGACACCTATAATACCAATCATTGACCCCTATGTAACCAATGTTTGACAGGGGTGTCCGGCATAAGTTCCCGGCTACGTATTTTAATGAAAATTATATTAAGAGAAACTACTCGAGTTATATTTGAAGATAGGCATCAAAGGATTTACTATAACTTTTATCTGATACAGTACCAGTGGTCGACATAACTGTCAACCATTAGGAAAAAGCGTTTCTTCAAGACCAATGCTTGACACTCCCATCAAAACAAAATATATGCAACCTATTCTAATGTTCTACCTAACTAAACACTACTGTACGTGTTCTCAAACATATTATCTATGAAACAAAGAAAAATGTTAATATTGCGGTAGTGTCAACTAATGGGGGTTATACCTTAACTATAATTATACAAGTTGAAGTGAGTACAGCTTTATTTTTTTATAATGCTTTTTGAACCCACCAACTGTTTTTAAACAATATTCAAATTCCATAATCTTCAGGCCAGTCATATCATTGTACTGTTCCTGTATTTATTTCTTTACCATTGAAGGTTAACGATTCCAAGATATTGTTAACTCATTTAATAAGACGAGCAACATTTTTATCGTTATCGTAATATAATGAGGCATTTCTGATTCTTCCTTGCAAATATCATTCGATGTTAGTAATCGGAAAGAGTAATTTTGCAGAGGCATACTCCATTATAATTTCAGTGTTCACTCATAATGTTTTGCAGACAAAGTAGATCTGTCGGGTCGATTTCCTCAAAGGCCCATCGATCCCGATATTTCAGTTCCTGTTTCGTATTGAAAGGTATTCTGTATACATTCTCTTCGATTTTACCCCACAGATTCGGTGATAGAGGCGGCCAAATCCATGGACCCAAAACTCGCATCAACCGCTCTTAGAACATATCGGTTAGTTTCCTACTAACTTCACTCGTGCAATGTCAAGGAGCTCCATCCAACTGATATCAGCAATTCCGAGACAAGTTCAAGGGTAAATCGTCCATAAAATCACTCAGTCAATCGCAGAATATCTAAATATTCTTTGGAATTCAACTTTTCTTCATAAATACAACTAGAAACTTCATCATCCATGAGCATATCATGTCATCAGTCCATATAATTTTTTCAAAAAGTTTGGATTTTCGTATGCCCATGCTCGTGCCATTCCGCAAAATTCTACCCGTTTTGATGGATCATCTCTATGCAAAGCTTGCAATTCATTACGTGCTTATTACGTATTGGTGAAATTCTCTATGTAGAAAGTTCGAGATATTCCCAAACCAACCGCAACACTAGATACTGATGCATGGGAATAAGCATTAAAATATCCTAGAATGTTTATTTCATTTTTCATATCACCAATCACCGGACTCGGACGATTTTCTGAGACACAACTTTTCCATAGTTGAGATAATTTCGATCAAGTTTTCTGAATTATCCTTCATTCATTGCCGGTAAATTAGTATATAAATCATCAAATCTTCTGAAGGTCCTTGATATGATTTTAGCGCACTCTACATATATATTGAATAAATAGATAAAGATTTCAGAGTTCGAATAATGATTATTATCTGTCTTCACTACTTCAATATGACAGACAGACAGAAGTCTGAGAATTCTAAGATGCATTGAAAACAAGTTGTTAGGTATAATTGATTTAGATTATAGAATATAAAGGTTTATTATTGAAAATTAAGAAATTCAATCGGGTAGAGATTAAAAATACTTTATTGTGATAAAACACAAGTATTTCACATGAAAATTAACATTTGAATTCATAAAAATATCTTATTGAACATCTTCCTTTAAAAAATTGCTAATGGGCCTCTTCAAATGTGCCTCTTTTTTCTAAATGTGTGATGGTAAACATTCACTAGGCCTTTGAGATTCCTCAGAAACAATTTCAATATTGTTATCACTATAACTGCATGTGGGTATATCCAACGATATATCTGATTTCCCTTGTTGGAATAATGGAACCTATAAATAGGCATAACACATAATTTTCAATAATATGCCTACTACTCAATAACCTTCCCTCTTCAGTGGCATCTTCAACTTCCAGTATCTCAACATAAGATAATGCAACGGCAAAGGTTTTCACACTATCCCAAAATGAATATAATATATTTTTAGCTCTAATTTATAATTGACAAATTATATTTCTCAATGTATGTGCATACAGTTTTGCCAAAGAATGAAAAACCTGAAAATAAATGACTGCCTGTATATCAATTGATTCACTTCCAATTATCAGTCTCCCACTATCAGAATCAAATTTACTTCCCAATCCTAAAACTGATTTTTCGTTGATTATTGACATTAAGAGGTCATCTTTCTGGTTATTCTGTGAACCAGGGCCTCGGCCTCCACTCGTTTTATATAATTTATTTTATTTCTGTTTTTTTTTCGTAACTCTTCCCTCACTTTTTCGTAGAAATTTTTCAGGGGCAGGCCTATAATGAAGATTGGGAGATGAAGTATTAAATTGTTGACGAATTTTTTGCCAGGTTCCCTTTTTTCCTCAATTGAAACGCTATCTGTATTTTTATTCTCAATAATATGTTTGTGGTGCTCTATAATATTAAACAACATCCTTTTTTCATTATTGGTGTGATTCGGAGCTTTTTTTGATACTGTAGTTCCGAGAGGTCCTCTTACTGATCAGCTTCATTGTTTTTGTTATAACCACAACCAGGCTAGCTACCAGACAAAATATCACAACACATTGGAAAGTTTCAGGGCTGAATGTACGTATATGAATGCATTTATTATTTCATCTGGAAAATCGTTGAAAATGAAAAAAAACTAATATTAGATTGACAGTTTGTTGTTTATTTGTGATACAAATCATTTGCAATGTGCGAAACGCGCAACCAATAACCAATGTGCCCAACTCACCTTGACAAAAATAAAAAAATTCCCAAAGTTTTGCGATGTTGCCAGTGCTTTTGCTGATGAATTTTCTGTTCTTTTCGTGAGATCTCTTTGTGCAGTCAGATAACTGAACAGAGGAATATCTGATTTACTAGATATTAATAGATTATTCAATCTGAGGTACTACTACTACTCTGTTGCCTCTACATTCAACAGTGAAGATTGTGACATTTTTTGAACTGTAGCTTGGTCAGCTGAACTATTATCTCTATTTTTGAAAGAGTTTTTTTTGAATCTAGGAGTGTACTTGATTTCATAAGGTATTGGTCCTAAGTTAATTGATGTTCAACTAGTAAAACACACCGTTCCCACCTAGTGCTTACATATTGCACTCTGAATTTATCTGATAACAGAACACTTCTCTCGAAAAATGAAACAATATTTCTGCACTTCTTTAGTACATCTTCCAAGTTTTTTGTTTTGTGAAGTCCAACTTGCACAAATAAATTCATCGTTTGGGCGAAGCAGCCAATATGGGAAATTTTGAGATTTCTACAGGCTGCCACCATATTGGCTGCATTATTTTCTGTCACTATACAAACTAAACTTTGTTCGTTAAGTTCTATCTACCAATGCCATCCCAGAAAAATAGTATCTATACAATGTTCCTCACCCATAGAAATACTAAACCTACTTCCGTTATCGATGATATATTATGAACTGCAGTATGTTGTCCTTCCATTTCTGTTGTTTCTAATAAATATGAAATTTGCTCATTTTTCCAAAGATATGACCAGCGAATGTTATATAAAATCGTGTTGTGAATAAATTCGTCCAGATATCAGTTGAAGAAACATGTTTTACATGTTTCAGACTGTTTGATAATTCGTTCATAACTGCGCCATACATTTCTGGTAGGATTTTTTCCTTTAGATGGTTTCTGGAAGCGAGTTCGTACTTATTAGGATCCAATTTTTTACAGAATCTGATGAATTCTTCATCCTCAACAATACTGAAAGGCTGCATATCTCTGGCAACAATTTCGATCATAGCACCATCTCGTTCTCTCTTATTTTTATCATTTGAGGAATACATTAGTGTTTTTTCAAAATAATTCCTGAGATTTGTTGTTTTCTGTTTTTTTTTTCAGGGGATGTTTGCGAACCTCTGCTGGAACTGTCCCAAAGTAAATAAGTAAATTATGAACTATGACTTCTAATATGGCACTCTTGGCATATTGCAGATTTTCCATCACATCCACCGCAATATGTTCGGACTTTTCTTACTTTTTTTTCTTACCTTTTTTCTTACCTCTTCTCTTGACATTTTTTTGTTAGGTTAGGTTAGGTTGACATTTTTTTGTTAGGTTGTTATAACAAGTGTTTCATTGCTTTCGAGTTTTTACATTACTTTTTTGAATAAGCGTGCTACTTTTGGTGTCATTATACTGCAGGCATCATTTCCAAATAATAAGCTTCTGACTAAAAAAATCTCTGAATTTATTGATATTTGATTTTGAATTGTTATGTTCTGTATATATGTTGAATGCATTTACCATAGACATGCCTATCAGCAATTCAAAAACACATTTCGGTACCACTTAACGCCTCGTCGATTACAGGTAGGTACTGTCGTCGTCGTGATATCTTTTGGCAAGTGTTTTCTTGATCGTCTAAGGGAACCTACCAAATGTGTGCTCTTGGTGAGAAGAATCTTACGTAATGGACAACTAATATAAAAGTTGTCAGTGTAGAAGGTTTTGCCTTTATCCAATAATCAATTCCAGTACGACAGTTTCGCCTATTTCGAGTCCTCCAGGGCGCTGTTCCTCAGTCTGTCCAGTATATATTTACCATTTACATGTATAGCGGCTTGGACTGCACAACTATAAAAGTTCTGCCCCATGTTTGTGACTCTTAGATGGTATATATTAACGGTATATTTTAGTCTGCCTCTCCATCATATTTTCGTCTGTGACCATTTCTTGTCCCACGACATGAGTCTGCTGAAAAGAATTATTCAGCATATCAAGAACAGGTCTGATGTTGTGAAGCCTATCATTATTCGTCTCATTTTTCCTATCGCTGAAGTGAATCATCCTCAATAGCATTTCAGAACGATTTCTTGACAAAACTTGAGATACTTTATTCTTGTATAGAACATCGGTTGACCAATATAATGCAATAGCCGGACGAAAATGCAGTCCTGATTCTACTTGAATACCTTCATTACCGGTAAATCGAAATGTTTGGTGATTTCCAAAATAATCGTACGAAGAAAATTCAAACTGATTACTATATTATCTGATGAACTCGGATCCTCGTCGGATTAATTACTGAATACACCACCCAAGTCGCTATTAGAGTTGTTATAATTTGTCATCCACACACTCACATAATACAGAGACACACGTTTCTACCTAAAAAAAATTCTCAAACATTATGATAATCAGAAACAACAAATGTTTAAAAACTAAACCAAAAAATTACGTGTACTTTCACACCGTTTTTGAAAACACGAATTAACATGAACATGACTTGCGTACCACTAGATGAACACTGAGTATTTTATTCGACGAATCTCTGTACCGTTAGCGCTGAAAAAAGCACACGAAGATTGTGTTAGGTTAGAAACCAAAAAAAATACGGATAAAATATTCATCCACGACAAAATAATGACATTCAAACAGCACTCAGCGGTACATTTGGTTAATCCGATTAGATCAAAGAATTTATCTTGAACTCGTTCAACTTGTTCATCATGAAATCTGACAACAATAACTAAACATCTTGTTGTGCTTATATCGGTGATCTCATCGATTATAATAGAGAAGTAGCATTTTTGTATTTTTTCAATCTGTTCAGCAGAATATGGTGATAATTCTTGGCGTATAAAATGTGTGGCTTCAGTAAATTTCAATAAATGAATTTTGTCAAATGTTCCATCAACACAAAGATTATGTGTTGATAATGCTCAGATGTGGCCAATTTGGTTGAAGGGAGATTTTCCATTGTCTCTTGTATATTTCTTGATTTTTTCAAAGTATCTGTCTTGGCTATGCGCTTTTTAGTTTTATTATGACGCACAATGTGACTCTTACTCCCCTCCAAAATAATATTACACGTTTATTTTCTTTGTTCATCAACCATGGCGAAAAGTGTCCTGGAAAAGAATGTATTATTGTTTAAGCTACCCTAATTTTTTACTCACTTCATCCCACTCAGAATTATTTTTTTAGGTCCTTCTATATTTTTCCGTTTCAGGGACATCATCGTTATTGCTATTTTTTTCCTCTTCAGAATGATTTTCCACGTTTCATTTGGTTTTCCAATACAAAGAATTCGTTCATTTTATTCATTTTCATTTTGATTTTGATGCTCCTGGGTATGGAATATCTTCATATCTTCCTAACAAGTACCTGAGTGTATTAGTCACCTACCTGTCCATGTTGGAATGATTTTTTATATATTCAAAATTACCATATTTACGTGTTCTTCGAGTTTAAAGCAGAGACATTGGACATCCCTCAAATTTTCCAATCTGTCGTATTTCATCCTCATAGAAAAATACTCTTTTCATGTTCATACTTATATAATTCACTGTTGTAGTTTGTAGTGTAGGAGTTTTTCACGATGTCACAAGTCGGAAATGACAAGATGACCCTGCGGAACCTCAGTGTGTCAGTACGGAACCAGCTGAATACGTGGGCGCAGAAAATATGAAAATTACTACAAGCAGTGTTGCCATTTCACTTCTCGACATTTTTATGTTTTGTTAGATCAAGCCGTATTCACATATCTCATGACAGACAAATAAATTGAAAAACCTAATAAACAATTGAAAATTCTGCAAAAGCAAACCGAATTTGCCCATTCCTCCTGCGAGGAAAATGTAAAAACACTTGACATAGTCAGTGGGCATATTTGAAGACTGGCGTTAAATCAAATCTTCTTTCGAACAATCTGTTCAGGCCAGTCTCAAATTACCTACACAGTAGGTTTCGGCTGGCACCCGTCAGAAAACAACTACTCCCCTGGCTAATACCACGAAGGGCATTGAATTATATCCGACCAGGTGCCAGTGTAGGTTTCTTCACAGAAGTAAATCCTGCATTTGCTTTCGTCGATACAAATGAAGGAATTGATTTTCAATTATAGGGACGGACACACTTGCAGACCGGTTTCGGGCTATTTGGCCACTCGTCAGTGCAAGGCAGTGCCATCATCAACATAAAGTCGATGATTTCCCATAATCAAAAATCAAACTTCTACACGAGTATCAAGCCCCGGCCAAAGCTGATGCGAACAACGAAGTTGTTACGCCATCTACCAATGGACGAGGTATTCCAAAAGCAAACCGAATTTGCCCATTCCTCCTGCGAGGAAAATGTAAAAACACTTGACATAGTCAGTGGGCATATTTGAAGACTGGCGTTAAATCAAATCTTCTTTCGAACAATCTGTTCAGGCCAGTCTCAAATTACCTACACAGTAGGTTTCGGCTGGCACCCGTCAGAAAACAACTACTCCCCTGGCTAATACCACGAAGGGCATTGAATTATATCCGACTACTATGTTTCGTTTTTCGTTGTTCGCATCAGCTTTGGCCGGGGCTTGATACTCGTGTAGGAGTTTGATTTTTAATTATGGGAAATCATCGACTTTATGTTGATGATGGCACTGCCTTGCACTGACGAGTGGCCAAATAGCCCGAAAACGGTCTGCAAGTGTGTCCGTCCCTATAATTGAAAATCAATTCCTTCATTTGTATCGACGAAAGCAAATGCAGGATTTACTTCTGTGAAGAAACCTGCACTGGCACCTGGTCGGATATAATTCAATGCCCTTCTTGGTATTAGCCAGGGGAGTAGTTGTTTTCTGACGGGTGCCAGCCGAAACCTACTGTGTAGGTAATTTGAGACTGGCCTGAACAGATTGTTCGAAAGAAGATTTCATAATGGTCGAAGTAGTATCTTCGTAGCAGCAACATTAAATAGTACCGAATACTTTAACGGCAGCACTGGCCGTAATTCAAGAAACTAGGTGAACGCGCCAAGTTCTCGGGGGCAAAATATGTAGTCTGTCAGACCTAACGCGACTACGCCACGGTTACCATTCATAATGTTCATTATTTTCCAAATCTTCCAGCTCAAAATTGGCCTTCTTCTCTGTGCCCGGACAAAACTGTCTTGAATAATTCATAAACGTTTTCTGAAGGCATCAAGTCAAATTCTTCAATTGTGAGACCTTCAGTAAATTCGGATACCTGCATCTACAAAATTGAGAAACGAAATAATTTTGAGTCAGTTAAAATTGGTAGATGATTTTTTTTCCATCGATTTCTTCTGTTTTATCTCAAGGATTGAAATTTTCTTTCAAATATTTAATTTTGTCAATTTCCCAACTTGAATTTGTTCATTGTTTTTAGTTTTATTTTTACATGAATCGTTCAGTTGTTCATGATAGGTTCCAAAAAAGAGTGAAATAGTTCAGACAATAAAAAACTACAGCTCAATATTCTGTGTGCCAATATGATGATACTTGAGTTTGAAAGCCATTGGTTCTGATTGTGTAGATACCTTCTATTAAAAAACAATATTTCCCTACAAATGAAAATATTCTAATCTTTAATGAATTTATGAATGTTGAATTACACCTAGAAAATATAACTTTCTTTACAAGATTAGTAACTGTTGAGATGAAATACTGATATAAAATTATCGATCTGTAGTAAATATCAATTAGATGTATCACCTAACTTAACTGATAATATGACTATAACAAATTTGCCATTTGCATTTTGGCAACCTCATCGTCATTCAACAAATCCTCCATTCTTTTAATTGAAGAGGAAGTAGTACATACTTATTACTCTCTTTACGGGTCAAATTGAGCTTCCTTTCAAATTAGTCAAAGAGCTAGTGAACCCTCCGAGTAACGGTCTTCCTGTAAGGTTGGAAATTTTTACACTTATGATTTATAGCATGCTAAGGGCAATAACCGTGGCCTTGCACGTCATCAGCCCCTTTATTTTTTAAATTATAAAATAAATAGTATATAAACTTGTTCCTATAAGCTCAAAAATTTAATAGTATTTATTTTGTTCATTGTAAATCTTGAAAAAACTTGACAGGCGATTGCAATGAGCAAAAGTATGTAACAGGTGAATTGAAAGGAGCACAGTTGATGAGGTGAAATATACGGATATGTTTTTGAGTAAACGTTTTAGAATACATATGTAAAATGACAGGCGGTTTTGAATAGCATGAGACCTTGACAGGCGAGGGGAAAGCTGCTAAGGGCGTGCGAGTAAGAGGTGAAAGACGTGAAAGCCTATGGTGCGAGTGACATAAAATAAAAATGATAAATACAAAATATTTTGTTAGTTTCATTGTAATCTACATTAGTTTTGACATCAATTTTTTTCATCATTATCCGACACTTCACTACTACTGTTTTCATCATTATGTGACTCTTCGATAATGTCTTCCTCTTCTGAAAATAGAAAAAAAATCACTAAGGTCATTAAGAATTGAATATCAAGCTCAATTACATAGGACTTTATATTAAATCTTATTCAATAAAATAATAGTATGTTAGCTAAAACGTATTCCTCAATTTCAGCTGATTGTGTTTCGGCAGTATCAGTAGGCTGTTGTAAAAGTATATCACTTATAGAAGGATTCGTATTCCCTTCAAAACCAATTGAAATCGTAATGACCATCAATAAAGTTCCAACCGTTATTTTCAGGGGTAAGAATTGTTGGTTCCTTCAAATTTTAAATGACGATTTCGCCATATATTTGTAATATATGCAGTTCTTAATAATTGTTTTTCCAGTTCGCGTTGGCACGGAGGTAGAATTGATGAATCATATTTTTTTTATTTTTTTATTAATATTTCAGGATTACTTTTGTTATATTTCTCGAGTATCGAAAAAATAAAAATTCTTTCTTCTCTACTACTTCTGCATTTCCTAATGCTTTGAACGCCTCCTGATACTCACGACATTTCTGCAATATTTGGAAAGGTTTTTTTTACCTCTTCTGTCCTTTTAAAGTGTTTCGTTAATACAAGCTAGCTGGATAAAATTATTTATTGGCATTTTCGCATTTAATTTAACCAGTCAAGAAATATAATATGACAAGATTATTTATAAATTGATTGAGGGGATTACCAGGAGTAAAAGTAGGAAAATTGAAAAATATGTTTTGTATATTATACAAAATCCAATTCAGGAGCTCAACACTAGATAAATACAAATATTCAAAAAGTTAAACACAAATTGATACTTAAATGACTAAAAATCTATAATATAGAGTGATCGAAACAAAATACCACGCATTTCAGATGTTTCAAAATCTGTGATGTAATTACAAATGAACACTGAAATAACTGAATACCAAAGATTGGAACCTGATTCACAAAGCTAGGTGACTTGAATTTCAGATAATATCGGAGTCGTCGTCTGATGAATCAGATTGGTCATCATTTTTGATCAGGTTTGGTCGTAACATTGACAGAGGGTTAGGCTCTATTGTAGGAGCTACAATAAGCTTCAAGACTTCTGCGCACAATTAATCCTCCTTTTCTTTTAGGAACCTCTCTGAAGCTATTGATCAGCGGATCAGATGTTATAATCAACATCGAAAGTAAATCTGTATTCGGGGCAATACGTGAACACTTTCTGTTGTCGTGTTCCCGGAACCTACGGCAATCTTTATTCCTTGCTTCTTGAGCTTCTTGTGATAGCAGTCCAATTGGAACAATTGCAGTTTTGATGACCTTTGTACTATGAATGAGTATTTTACGTACAGTGACGGGCATATAATACCACGAGTACAGAGAGAGAGAGAGATAAAGTGTTCTGGATTCAAGACATATCTTTTCGAATTCAACTATATTGATTTCGAATCCAGAGGTCGATGTTCTCAGTATAACATCAAATTTTTTGATAAGCGTAATATCTAATCCTGTGATCTGAGCACTCAATTCTGGGTCACTGAAAAAACGGCGAGCAGTGTTTCCGTCATTAGTTGAACCAAATCATGGCTCTGGTTTGTTCACAATTAGTCCCATTTCATGTTTGAATCGTTGTTTAATTATCTCAGATAGTTGTTTAATACTTGCCTTATCTTCAGCACTTCTAGCCTGCCATTTTTCAATTATTAACTTGTAGCTGATGTGTGAAAACATTCGAAGCAACGAATCCACGCATGTAGTGTAGACAAACCAAAGCCAAAATGATCTTGATTGCTGTCAAAATGCCTCAATTAATCGTTCATCATTGTCGGAGTAGCACCACAAATAAAACACTTCTGTGACGACTGAGTTTCCGTTAAGGCGCTGCATATTTTTCCATCTGTCATTCTCAGCAGAAGGTGATGCTTTACAGAAATCATAGAATCCCAGCGCTTCACATTCTTGGATGTAAATTTTTCATTTCTTCCAAAACCTTGTTAGTTTCTGCTTTGGTGAATTCAGTGGTTTCCTTAGCAAAAATGAATTTGATCGGACGAAACGTTCAGTTATCGGAAATGAGTTAGCCTCTGAAGAAACTGGCCACTCGCGCCAGCGAAACGTTAGGAAAAAATTCCAAAGAACGACGGCCTTCAAACCCGAAGAAAAGTAATCATACTAGTTTCCAACCTCTGTTGCTCATTTGGTTCAGTGCCCATTTCTATATCAATCTCCTTATCAGCTGTTACTGTCTCTGATGGATTATTTATTGTATCTGATGATAACAGTAATTCTAATGATGATTTCAGTTACCAGCACTAAATGATAAGCATCTTTAAGGTCAATGGTGGGGGCGTAGTAATTGTATTGGATCAATTTTGCTGCCGTTCGAGAGTCTTCCATTTTGAAATGAGTGGTCTTAACGGACCTATTTAATTGTTTAAGATTTAATATAAATCGTTTTTTGCCATTAGACTTGTCCGTCAGGAATATCCTGGAGACAAATGACATGTCCTTATTACTCCGTCTCTCTAGTAATATTTTAATTTATTTTTCGATGAGTATATTTTCCGTGGTGTTAAATTTTTGAGCACGAATATTGGGTTTCTGAGGCATATGCTCAAACGGTATAGAGTACCCTTTTACCCAACTTAGTACATCTATGCCGAGCAGGTACTCTGTAGATGCGCTGTTATTAGTTAGATCCTTGATATGTTTCAATTGGGGAACGAGTATATTTCTTCGTGTTGTCGTAACGCGATGAAAGAGGTTAGACAGTATGCGGCCGGAATCTAGCAGATTTGTTAAGAGATCACTTTTGATCTCTTCTGGCAATTTTTCAGCATTATCTGAAGCGCAAGGAATATCTTTGCCTAAAGCACACAGGCCTTTGCCTAATTGATTTTTGACCTCAAGCTGTGACGAGCAGGGTTCGTAAATATCATGATATTTATATAAATATCAAAATATCGGATATATATTGATATATATCCGATATATATCAAATTTGGATATTTATTTTGATTTTATTGAGAATACCAAAAGTACACGCATTTTTTTTTATTTTTAAACAAAACAACCAGTCAAAAATATATAGAAAAGAAAAATACAAATCATATTACTTATTTATGAAACTAAACTTCATATCTGGATAATGGAACATTATCATCAGCATCTGATTCTTCGGCATCTAATGAGGATTGAGTTTCTTCCGGAAATATCCATTTCAAATTGGCCTGTTTTTTCGAGGGGTTCTGATTTAGATACTTAAAAATAAATACCAGTTTTCCCGCCTTTTCGTTACCAAGACGATTTCTTAAATTGGATTGGACAATTCCGAATGTGGAAAAATATCTTTCCAATCCTGCGGTTGCCGCTACGGCTGTTAGTAGTTGCTCGTATAGTCTTACGAAATTTTTCTTATCTGGCCATTCTGGGTCCTGTATAGTGAGGCTCTTCCACCATATCAAAGGAGTGGTGTTCTTGAAATGGGCACCAAACATAAATTTGGGAAATGGTTTCGATTTTGTTGTTAGGGCAATAACGAATGGAACAAATTGTGGGTTTATTTTGTTCAGAAATGCATAAGCTTGTTCTTTCTGTAAATTGCTTAGCCTTTCACCTAAAAATCTACGGTCTAGCATATTTGCCAGATAATGAGGGCCTCCCAAAGCCACGTCTCTTCTTTTATAAAAGAATCTTTTCACAGTTAGGGACTTGTCCTCTAAATCTTCTTGTAATCTTTTCCATACCTCAACTGCCACCGAGATAGTTGTTTTGTCTCTCTGTGTTCGGTCTAAAGCAATGGCAATGGGATTTAAACAAGCCATCAAATCCCTTGCATTTGTGACAATGTTCATATCATTGACAATTTTTGAAACATCAGCATCGATGATCTGCCTATGGTCTTGACACAATTGGACGAGTATTCCCCTATTGTCCAAAAATGATTTAACGGCGTTATTCATCGTATTCCATCTAATTTCAAGAGGCATTATGAGTTTTTTGCTCTGGGATTTTTTATATAATGCTGCGGGCAAATGCCTGTTCCTAAAATACTTTATTACTTTCAAGATATTTGCCGTGACAACGGGAACATCAATGTCATGTGCCAATAAGTTTAACATATGTGCGGAGCACCCATATTGAATTATTGTCTGAGTTTGCACATCATTTATAAGCTCTTTTCTCATTTTTTCTACATTAGATGCATTGTCTGTAACAAAACTTCCAATTTTCACACCAAACTTTTCCTCCGTGCTTTCAATAGCTTTCAAAGCCACTTCTTTTAAATAAGTGGCTGTATGGGCATTACCAGAAGTATCTTCAGTATGAACCATAACTGTTAGTCCAGACCCATTTATAATGCTGCAGCAAACCAGAGGTTCATTATGGACGTTACTCCACCCATCCAAACACATTGAAACTGTTTCTCCTTCTAGTTCTTCTTTGCATTCTCTTGTCACTTCCTCATAAACATGGTCCAAAATGGGTCCCGCTAGCTGCCGTGACGATGGACTTTTATACCCTGGTCTCATCTTTTCAACCATCAACTTGAATTCAGTATTATCGGCATGAGAAAATGCAGTATTGGTAGCATAGAAATATCTTCCAATCTGTTTATCTTTAATAGTGGCATATTCAGGAGATGTCAATATTACTTCTGTATCTCTTTTTATCTTTAAAGAAGTTTTTTGTTTTTTCGCTGGAGGAGGTTGGGAACTTGCATAGTCACATTCCTTATCCTCACTAACTGAAAATAAATGTGTCTATTATTATATTATATTCGATTCCAAAACATTTAATATTTGTATATTGTATAGCAGTATAATTTGAGTAGTGTCCTATCAAGAATGTATGTGTATTTTGAAGTTCTATTCAATAGTTTTATAATTTTGCAATACCAGAATTTTCAAGACATACTTCAATAAACCCTATAAAAATAAAAATATGTAAGTATAGAACACTTAATAAAATGAAGAGAAACTTTTTTATGAAAAACTCATCATTAGAATTGGAGAAACATTTTCCTCATTAACACACTACTCAGGACAAGTTTAGTACCAAAATCAAGATGAATTAATAAATGCTTACCTTGCTTGCTCGTAGATGCTTCTGAATTATTTGTATTTTGCTTTGGAATCGCAATCCCTTCAGCTTCATCACAAGTGAGCAAATGTTTTTCCATGCGGGAAGGAATTCCCTGCATCTCTTTCTTACATTTTTTACATTTAGCCCATTTCCCAGTATTACTGGCTTTATTTACCACTTCAAATTTAGCCACACTGCACTTTTAGTTTTGGGCATTTTGTTGATTTTTATTCTACCACCCACATCGGCTACAACGTGAACCGCGATTGTTGTAAATACGAACAGAAACGCAGACCCACGCGACCGCACACAGTAAGGGGATTCACACATCAAACAAATGGTATTCCCCGACTATTAACAGCAAACTGAATGATTAGGGAGGTCCTACACCATTCTCTTTTGAATTTACGAAGAGGTTACAACCTATGTGACATGGTTATTTAGAATGAGTGATATATATCCATGATATCAACGAATAAATATCACGATATATATCAATGATATTTATCCGATATATATCGAGCGATATATATCTGCGAACCCTGGTGACGAGTCTGTGAGTTTGTTGGTTTTTGCCAGTGCCGCTGCCACTTCCGGGTTCAGCTTAAGAGGTTTACAGCATCCTCTTTCTTAATGCTATTAATGATTATATTGTCCCACCTGGCTACCAAGAGATCGTGTGAAGCAAACTCGAAACTTTTTTGGTTATCGGGATCATCACCTAGGATCTCCAAAACATCGTCTGGCAAAATCACGTCATTGTGGACTACCAGTTCATCTTGGTAGTCGCTGTTTGCAAAGACGCTACAGGCATCCTGATCGTTGACAGAAACAGCGCTACACGCGCTATTAATGTTTTCTCGCGGATCTATCGACCTTGCCACTACATGTGGCAACGTCGAGTCATGCGATTCGGGTTACCGGCGTCTGTCTTGCCTAGAAGTCATCGCTTTTGGCTGGTCCGCATCGGTTACATACCTTTGCGGGGAGGCACGGGGCGAAGAGACTTCAGATCTCTGTCGGCGACCCCAGCTTCTAGAAGGCGAGCGGAAGCGTGTATGTTCACGTTTTTTAACCTCTCGTTCAAGCTTTCTCAGTCGTTTGGGAAGCGATTTCGTGGTTTCCTTGTCTGAATCTGAGGATGAACTTCGGTCTCTCTCCTTTGATTTTCCCATTGTTCTGAAACGAAATGTGAATGGTTGACGGCCCAATTAGTAGTTTATGAGCCTGTGTAGGATGTAAGGAGGCGAAATATTAGTATAGTTACTTACGCGTGATCACAATCACTTCCCTTACGTATAATTCTCGACCGTGGCTATACACGACACAACCATGAAAACACAATGAGGAAGCGGGAAGCGGCGGCCGGGAAACACCGAGGTAGCCGAGAGGTAGAAGTGACAGGGCCGTAGTTTCAAAATCTATCTTCAAACCTTGTGCTCAGAGTAGCACGGATAACGCGTACTACGTTGGAAAAATTAGGTAATATTGAGGGCTGGACCTGAAATATAATAGGAGTATCAGATGATAAAACATTATTTTCAGAAAATTCGTCTTCAAGCACTATTCGATCCTAACTGGAGGAGAGGAATATATCCATCAAAATGAGTGTCCTCTTCATTTGAATTATTTTCAGATGAATCCTCAACAATGATGTTGGAACCATTAAACATTTTATTTTCATACTGTGTCGACTGATTTAATTCTGCAGGAAACTCCCAATCAAGAGATGCTTTACTGAGATTTGATGTAGAAGCCTCATTATCCTCAACAGTATTACTGTCAATACCTTGAAGTGTACTTCTGGCTTCATTTCCCAGGTAACATAGTCACGTAATATTGACGTGATTTTTTCGTCACGAGTTACGTGATGTTGACTAAAAGAATCACGTGAAATTAACCCAAATAGGACGTGATTATGTCACAGCCCAACGACGTCTTCCAAACTACGTTAGTGGACGTCTTCTAAAGAACGTTAGTTGACGTCTTCCAAATGACATTAGTGGACGTCTTCTACAGAACGTTAGTTGACGTCTTCCAAATGACGTTAGAGGACGTCTTTCAGTCGACATTAGTGAACGTCTTCTTAAGGACGTTGGTGGACGTCCTCCGAGTGACGTTGGTGGACGTCTTCAAAACGACGTTGGAGGAGTTCTTCTAAAAGACGTTGGGGTACGTCTTTTAAATGACGTTATAGCATAGTCATTATCTTGAAAACAAAGGAAAGCGGGTTTTGACTGATGACTCATTCTATTCGGAATGACACCTAGAGAACATTAAACACGCTGGTGAATAAATTGTTTATAACTTTTGCAATTGTTAACAGGTGGGTTTAATTTTCTCGTACAATTTTCTAGGTGTCATTACGAATAGAATGAGCCATCAGTTAAAACCCGCTTTCTTTTGTTTTCGAAATGATGACTAGACCATCAATAAACGTCTTCAATAAATTGGTTTGGAAATACATGTTATGTATGAATTTTGAGAACTAGGTTAAGGTTGACCGCGACCTTCAGATATAATTCGGAAAAGTATTGCTATTTAGTGAAAATATGATTTCAGTTTGCACCGTATATTCCCTGACATTTAAAAACTATGTTTCAATAATTTATTCTTTTCAAATAAAATAAACCAACTAAATGAAATTAACGGTGAAAGAGAAATATTGGTATATAAACCCATAGTAGAAGTGAGAAAAAAGGGCCCTACAGATGTCACAAGTAAGTATATTTCAACACTTTTTTTCTAGGCTTTTCCGAACTCGAAAAAATAATTGAAAAATAGAAACATTAGAATTGAAATATGCTCTTTTGGATGATATTCCCTGTTCACAAATCGTCATACATAATACTTTTTTCACAGGCTTCGAACTTGAGAAATCAAATAAAACCAAAACATCATATCAGAATATATGTTTATTAAAATATTTTTTTTATTATAAGAAAATAAACACTGCATTATTGAAATGATAATGAACATTAGGTGAGTGAAAATGAGTATTTGGAAACTTTGGTGAGAATACAATTCAAGAAATAGAAGCTACCCAAAACACCAAAACTACGTCACTTTCACTCGACGCGCATTTTGCCAACAAAGTTAGCATTCTCAAGAGCTATAAGGCCTATAAGCTTATATATAGCTCCTGAGAGTTGAGAGCTTTTGAGAGTTGAGAGCTTTTGAGAGTTGAGAGCTTTTGAGAATGCTAACTCTCAAGAGCTATAAACTCATACTTCTTGAGAATCCTAACTCTGTTGGCGAAACGCGCGTCGAGTGAAAGTGATGTAGTTTTGGTGTTTTGGGTAGCGTCTATTTCTTGAATTAGGTGAGTGAATGAATAATAGGGAAAGCTGCCAATTTGGAAGTGTCTTTCATTGGTATGACCAAACATTTGCAGACACTGTCACATATACTCCAAATTGTTATTTTTATGGAAAGGTCAGAAATCAAACATATTTTCAAATCCTCAGAGTTGAAAGGGTAATCATACAATGGCTCATGTGTTGCCCATGTGTTTGCCCAAAAGACGAATTGTGTCTTTGAATTTTATGATATTGTGAATCTGAACCAGAGTATTCCCCAAATAGCAGTAAGAGTCAGCTATGGAATGAGAAGCTATACATATGGTGAAATGGTTAATAACTAACTTCTTGAACTGCTTGTAGTGCAAGTATTCGTTGCCTAAGGGGCCTGCATTATGTTCCATGTAATACGAAATATTTGCAGATTGAACTGAAAATTCCTTTTCGCAATTTTCAATTTCTTTCAACCGACGGCATATTTGCTGAAGGGGCTGTGTTGGAGATTTTACAAGTTGTTTTAATTGTCCTAAAAAGTTTTCAAAAGGAAATGAGGAAAAATTGTCCAACTGACCATAATTGTCAACGTCCTCTGTCAAATGTAAAACTAAGTGTACATTGTATATGATAAACTGTGGACCATACAATTGTTCACAGTGTTTAACGAAAGCTGTCAACATTTTTTTTGCCAAATGGGTACCTAATCTTGATATATGAATATTTGACATGAGTAAGTATAGAAATAGCACAATGCAAAAGCATGAAATTTTCATACACAGCTGTTTTGAACATCATTTTGAGGATAACTGGCCCTAAATATAATAAAAACGTACGAAATTCAGTGGCTTTCCATCTTGGTAATTCTGACAAACTACGTGGTTTCCGATTAAATTCACAAGGAATATAATTTCGCAATGATATTAAATACTTCGAAATTAATTCAGAAGTTTTTTTTGAAATTTTAATTCTAAGTGGCCCATCTAACCATATATTCATCAGCTTTCTCATCACCCCTAAACAAATATTATGCATATAATCAATAGGAAAAAGTGAAACTAAACCTATTCCAAGCTTGATCAAGGGCGAAATACCCAAATGGTGTTCTTTGTCAAGTTGTAATTTGAAAGTTTCATCAGTTCTTCTAGAAGCTGTTATGTCTTTATATATAACTCTACCTGGAACTCTCTGTCCCACCACAGTACATTTTTCACAACAAGAGTAACCTCCATGGCCCTTATCACACTTCAAATATGCTCTTGCAGGTGCATCACAGACAAAACTATGAATTTTTATGATATAATTTTTACTGCCATGATTTAAACCATTTTGCAGTAAATCATTCAATTCAACTACGAAATCATTCAAGTAGTCTTTCAAAGGATATGGTTTAGAAGAACCGCAAAATATTCCTATAGGAAAAGGGTCATTCTGATAGGAATTCTTTATTAATCCTAAAATGGGCCATAAGCTAGTTTTGGTACTTTTGAATAAAGGGATGCCATCTATATTAAAAGAAATGTTCAGTTCGTTTTCAAGAACCTCATGGGTTATTAAATAGTTATTTAGAGCAATTTTCAAACTAAAATGAGCATATTCACCATTGTACATTTTTTTGGAAATTATACTTTATGGAGTTCTGAGAAGAGTTCTGTAATCCATAGGTAAATCAGTATGATACGGATGGAAGATTTGTAAAAGTTTTGACAATGATCTCCTGGGTGTTTTATTCTTGATGGCCCATCTTTTCAAACTGTTAGATAATTCAGATTTTTGAGAAATTTCACTAAATGTATTATTTTTTGAAACGGGCTCGTCAAAAGTGCTACACAAAAGGTTTTCTGAAATCCTGTCTGGAATATGAGTGACTTCAATATGAATATCCTGTTTGTTATTGGAATCTATGTTGTCAATGTCTTGAGAGCTATTGTTGTCCAAAGATAAAATTTGGCAAGGCTCTGAAGGGCCTTCAGAACTGTTCATGGAAACATTAAGAGTATTTGATGGAATATTATTCAATTCACTCACCACATATTCCAAAGATTTTTTAACATGTCTATACATTTGTCTCCTACCGACAATTTTTTTTGAATAATCCATTATTTACGAGGAAAGTTAATCAAACTGAATTTCGTTTTTTGAAACAGTCGTTTCGGTATCTTTGAGGTGAATGCTTCAGCCAGACCTTTATGGCATCTTCAATATCACTTTCTTTTGCCTGCGGCAAATTTCTTGTTACTGCACCTACAAAACTGATTCACTGAAACATCAATCATTTATTTTTTTTTTGGTACATACCTATTAGACACTTCTTCAAAATAAAATCAGAAAATGCCTTTTTACCTCCTCGTTTTCCAAGAAAACTAAAGTTACAAGCATATTGGTTTGTTAACAAGCGACGAAGGCAGTTATTTGTCTGGGTTATAACATCTTTTCCTCCTAGGGATGACAGATAGGACATCTGAAAAAGGTAAAAAAAAATTAACAATGATCTCTAATAGCTTTACAACTATATCCATACAAAATTGTTCAAATTCTCTTCAATCTGTAAGAATTCCTCCAGAGTATTCAAATCTTCATCTGAAGATATGGGGAGCTGTACTAGGATATTCAAAGTGAAAGCATTTTTATTGTTAGAATGTATTCCTTGGTTATTCAGGATATTCAAAATTTGATTATTTTGTTCCTTGATGTATTCCAGCGTTCTCAATATATTGTGTTGGTAATGGTGTGACCCTTCAAAATAAAATAATTTGAAATAAAACACAGTATTTTTTTTTAAGCACACATCTACCTGATATATTAGAGTCATTTGTTGTTTGGGCCACGGGGGTTGCACTATTGCTCTCCAAGACACCCAAGGAATGGCTAGGAGTATTTTGCGAAGAGGTGGAGACTGGATTTGTTTTTCTTACCAGCAATTGATCTAAAAAAATATCAGATCAGAAACAACTTTGGCGAAACAAATTTTATACATTGAAACAGCGTATTTCTGATACCCTTTCAGACCATTTTTTAACATATACTCACCAGAGGGTCTATTGATGGATTGTTTAATTTTTTTCAGAGATGGTCGTGGTAGCTCATCAGACACGTCACTCCCCTCACTTTCATCGCTTTCATAAAGCCTCCTAGGAACCAATCTTTTTCTCTTGCTTTGAGAATCTTCAGAATCGCTTTGAATGTCAGATGTTACTTCTGCCTTCTTTAGTTTCTCTTTCGCTCTTTCCAAGTTATCTAAGAAAATTCAAGAAACATTTTGTGAAATGTTCAACAGTAACAAGAGCATATAAGTTAAAACACAATTACAAGACTCCAACACCCAAAAAATATAATATTCGCAGTACACTTATGCTATTATACCACCCAAACATGGAGTCAAAAGTAAAAACAGCTTCTCGAAAAGTTTCCCAAAAGGTGGAGATGGTTTTCAGGAGAAAATCGGCGAATTTCAAGTAGAATCAACATTAAACATACCTTTGTTAATGTAGGTTGGATATAATAAATAAAAACATAAGATGGAGGAGTCAGGTTATCCTAAATTTAGTGTGGATTCATGCTGCATCAAGTAACAATTATTTATCAAGTAAAAGTAGCAATTAAGAATGATCAATTACAAGTAAGGAAAGATAAGTATTCATGCATACCAAATTACCAAATAAAGAAGAAAAAGTAACCATGCTCGACAAATTTTAGTTAAAATTAAAAGGGTCAAGTGAAAACCGCAATCTATTTTTATGTTTCAACAGTAAAAGCACAAGAGCTTTTTTTTCGAAAATATCCTTTCACACAAAATAAACCAAACTTTCTATGAGTTGTTACTTTGTTTATGAAAAAGTTAGGTTATCTTTCGTCATCAGACTGACCAATCCCTACTAGTTAGGCACTAAAATAAAATGAAAGAGTTAAAAATAGAAGTTGGACAACTTCTACTAGACTTGTTAACTGATAAATGTTACTTGGCTGCTTAAACACTGTCACTGAAAACTAAGAATTTCTGCACTTGCTAGGTAATTGTAATTGATGATTGGCTTGATACTTGTTAATTTGGGTTGCATGAATCCACACTTTACTGGTAAACACGCGTGCTCACTTGCTAACAACTTATTCAACTTGAATAAAAGAGTCAATTGAAATAATTCACTTACCACATTCGAAGAAAATTCTTTCCAATTCATAAAGCTTCCAACACTCATCTGGTGACGCAGCACTTCTTAAAACGTTGTGATATGTCCTCTGGTGTTTTAGAGCCGGCCATAAACATTCCCGTTTTTTGGGAGTTAACCATTTTTTATGGACAATCGCTAGTCCCCCTCCATCAGCACAACTTCTGAACTCGACTCCAACAAACATTTTGTTGAACGACAGAATAATACAACACAAATTTTGCCAAAAAATTGCAAGAGAAATAACTATAACAATCATAATCGATTATTGCAAATGGCGAATGAAGGACGATAGCCAATCAGAATCAGGTATTCTGCACTATTTGATTACGGAGATATCGACCAATGAGAATCCATGCATTCTTCTAGTGACGTCTTGGCGCGAAATATGAATTTGGCGCAGATAATTGTCCTGAATTAACGGGCCTATATACCCGCGATCATCTCCACTTGAAATTCAATGAAAAAATTAAAATAAAAATCATTATCTGAAGAGCATTCATCAATCAAAAAAAATTCTGGTGAATTACTGTTGAGCGGAATATTATAACTTATAACGATTCATCTCATGTTTTTTTTTGTTTTATTTTATCAAAAGTATAAGAGCAACTGTCACACAGATAGAAAATAAAAATTTCAACTTTCAACAGTCTTTTGAATAATGGGATACTTGGTTGATCCCAGAAGTCAATATAACGTCAATGTAACGTTAATACAGACAAAAGTGAAAATCAAATTTCAGGTCACATAAGTCACGTTATTTTGACGTCATTGAAACGACGTCTTCATTTCGTCGAAAATCTGACGTCTGTCATACGTCGATCTAATGTTCTTGACGTCATCTACTAAAAATGACCTTGGAAAGACGTCGATATAACGTGACCATGTTAGCTGGGTTGCTGCTTGTCTGTACCTTTGACGTGTTCCCACACATTCCTTATAATATTTGAAATTTGACCTTTTTTGAACAATACTAAATACAATAAATTTCTGATGAATTAAAAAGTGAAATAATACCAAATGGCTACCATCACATGTGTTTCCTCTGGTGTTCATTGAAAAAGGAAAGCTTCCCTTACTCTCTTTGTCCTCAACTCTAATTATCCGAAATTTCTTTGGATTTTGAGTTTTTCATGCATTGTGGAGCATGCTTCAACCATATTTTTATTATGTCCTCAATCACACGATCTTCCTTCCCTGATTTTTTTTTACTGACCCTTTAAAAACCAAATATATTCATATTAATAATGAGTAGTTGCACCAAACCATTTTTAACGGAGGTTTAATGTTAAACTTGGACAAATGTCCATGTTTAATCCAAGTTTGAAATAAAACCTTCGTTAAATGGCTTGGCGCAACTACCCATAACACAGTAAACTATGAAAAATTCTGACAAGAAATCAAGTAATGAATACTCTACTAAAATAAACCCTTGTAATCTTGAAATTCAAAATCAGTTGTTTATTCAATCTGAGTAATTAAACATGAAAATGGTGTACTTACCAACTACCAATGTTTTTGTTTTCGTATCAGCGAAAGGTTTCTTGTCTAACTTTTTTCCATAAAATCTAAAATTACTTGCAACCGCATCAGTGAAAATACTCCTTAATATTCGATTGGTAGCTGCTGCTATGTCTTTTCCACCTTTGGTAGAAAATTGTGAAATCAGGTGAAAACAGCATACAGATTGAGCAATCTGTTGACAAAACAATATTATGAATTTGAGAAGCTAAAATTTGAACTAACCATTACATCAATGTTCTCTGGATTATGAGAATACTCCTCCAATAGAGTGAAATCATTTTGATTTCTGACAGGCAGTTGAATAGGTAGATTATCAGGTAATCTGGCCTCAACAACATTTTCATTAATGCGTTTGTTCAACAGAGAAATTATCAACTTGTTTTGTTCCTTCAGTTGATTGATTCGGGACAAAATAGTCTGAAATACTGTATAAATTCGTTAATTTAAAATTAAAACTCGATAAATGAAAAAAATAATTATAATGTGCTCACTTATATATTTAGATTTGTTTGATGGGGTTCCTAACGATTGTGGGGAAGCACAAATTGAATGGTCAGATTTCGGACTTAGAACAGCTACTGAGTGAGATCTTTCTGAATCTTCTTTCCTCAAAACTTCAATTCTATGGTTTGATGAATATTCTGAAATGATATTGTTGCTTCATTGTAGGAAAAGGTACCTGATAATCAAATGTTTATCAATTATGCAAATTAAAAATTAATGAATTATTTTACCTGCAGGCTCTCTTTAAAATGTTGATCTTTGCTATGAAGACCCTGAGGAGTGTGTGATAGTTGATGAGTTGATATGGATGTTGCCAGATTTTGAACCTGGGGTAAACACTGACCGAGCTATGTCTGAATCTTCTTTCCTCGAAACATCAACTCTATGGTTTACTCATTGTTCTGCAACAATTGTGGTGGGCGGAGTAGTTGTGATCCATTTAATTGATCATCACTAGATGATAGTCGCCGAGGTGGTCTCCTATTTCTTCCTGAAGTAAATCCTTTTCTCCATCACTTTGAATATCCGAATACAATTCAGCCAACTTCAGTTTGGAATAAGTTTTGTCATAATCATCTGAAATATGAAAAAAAAATTTAGAAGAAAATGATTCATAGTATGCTGTTTTCACCTAATCATTCATTCCAATTTATTCCAATTGACTATACTCAGTATTGTCCACATTAAAACATTATTATGAGAATATCTATATATTCACAGCTCCCATTGAAAAAAAAAATCTCAAATGTCATATAAGGTCAGTTGGGGTATCTGGGCCATGATTCTACAACGTGACCACGTGGCTTCTAACTTTGTACTTGCCTAAGAGTGATGATTCATAATAATATCCGAAATATTTTTCACCTATAATACAATATCTAGTCGGTCTATAGATATAAATATATATCTATGAAAGTCGAATGAAATATTTGTTATATCTGGACTGAAAAAAAAGAAAAAATTACTAATGGGCCCAGTTACCCCTATAAATTGGGGCAACAGGTCCAGAGAGGTACATTTCATACATATTGCTGTTATTTGAATTGGGGTAACTAAACCTGTATGTGAACATGTAAACTTCATATAAAACTCACAACCAGTCATTCAATTCCCTCCATAGTGGAAGTAATGACGATGTAAGGGAACTCTCACACTCTTACCCAACAACATTTGGTCTGAAATCAATTCAAATTCTGCAATAACATAATTTTCATTGAGGAACAAGAGGTAACTGAGAAAAGTAAAAGTACTTAACAAAAATTCAATTTCAGATACTGATATTCAAGCATCAGAACTCAATACCATGTAGGCAGTCGAGAAAATTAATAAATGTTTGATAAGTCAATCAAATCTTTGAACCTTGCAGAGCTGCATTCAAGGGGCTCCGAAAACTTTCTTACTATATCTGTCTCAACAACGAAGGATTATTCTTCTGTCGCCATGGACTTCATTGTTTGGGAATAACGTTTGAAAAACTTAACATCATATCCATCATTCGTTTTGTTTATCACTTCTGCTATGTACAACCTGAAATGTTCTTCTGTTTTTCCGTAAACTTTGCCAACACAATATTCATCCAATTGCATTGAGTTTACATCATGGCCATCTATTTCTTTGTCTGAGTGACTCATGACATCGTATTCATCGTCACTGTCACGTACAGATAGCTCATATTCACTTGTCTCATCATCAGAATGATCAAGTTTCTTCTTTTTACTTTTGTTTCTAGTGTCAGGCTGCGAAGTATTCACTTTCAGCAATTCTTTCTTCTTTTCTTTTGCTGGAAGTTTCAGTTTCTTTTTGTTTGCTTCATCTAGAGTTGCCAACTTTTTTCAGAAGAAATAAAGTATATTCAGGTCTGAAGAATATTGAACAGTATTTCATGAAAATGAACAGTATTTTATTCACTTAATGTTTTAAATACATATATGTTAGACCTTTTCGCACAACTAATTAATTTACAGTCTTTTTCAAAAACTTCAGACGCATCACCACAACTATAACTAAAATTGAAATAAATGAGGACCTCATTGTTTATTAAATTAATACTAGATCTATTTCTATTCTCCCGCCACTTCGCATTCATTACTGAAAAAACTCTTTCAGTAAATGCTGAGGTGGCGGGAACAGAAAGTAGAAACGAGACAATTTCAGTTATATTTTTGAATTCCTCCGAAGTGTTTACTAATAAATGGCTCCACTTTTGCCCCGTACTCATTTCAATGAAATCTTTGTTTTCTGATAATTTTTCATAAATTATTTTGAAATTCGTTAATTCTGAATATAAACCATCCATACCAATATTAAGTCTATACAAATTGAGATTATCTATGATTTTCTAAAAATGATCAAATGTTACCAAAGACTTCAATGACAAACAGCCAATCGAAGATAGCCAGTTAGTCGGATTGAAATCGAACCATTTCTCTAAATACAAATTAGCCTTATCAATAAAAAGTATGAAGTCATCGATACTTCCATCAAAAACTTCTTGGGAAGACTCTGTAATAGTTTTTATAATTTTTTTGTTTTATGGCCAAAATACTTATCATTCTTCCTTTGAATTAATTCAGTCCTCAAACCAGTCGTAATGTTATAAACATTACATTATTCTCCATTTCTCTATCTAACATTAATAAATTTTGTATAACCTTTGGACAGTCAATATCCAAACTAACAAAGTAGTTACAAATTGATGTCCAATTAAGTAAAATCGTATCTATGTCTGGGAGAATAAATAGCCAACGAGTTCCTATGTGTCGTTTTATTTCATGAAACTCTTCATTTATGTTAGTTGCCATTTTCGGCATCCGGGTCTCTCGTAAATGTCAAGCATATTTTTTTTATCAACAACAGGCTCCTCTAGTGGGTTTTTGTTCTCAAAACCTTTTACGCACCTAAACCGACATCTATTTGATCCAAACTCTTCCCTTTCAATTTATCTGCTTCCCCTCTCTCCATCAGCAATACCTAATAATTTTGCAATGTTTCTAGTCTGAAAAATGTCGCCGAGAGACGATTAACATTGGCGTGAGCTCATGAAAATGTGGCCAACTGTTCTACTTCGCTATTTGTCATATTAATTATTTGTGTTAAGGTTGCCAGGTGTTTTCGTAATCTGGTTAGAAGTCAAAGCTTATGGGTTCTGAGCGCCACGTAAACGAGCATGTTTTTGCATGAATTTATATCCCACTATTGGTTGATCAGATTGTTTATCGGCAAATGAATAAACATTTCTCTCTTCCAAAATTAGGCTCTGCTCCCGAAAGGAATTTGATATGATTTTGTGTCTCTTCGTTGAAAAGTACTGGAATTCCTCTTCCAAACTTTTTAGCGATGTTTTCTTAAAAGTATTTTGGAATCTCCATGAGTTTTTCCGAATCTGAATATGTAATCAACGTTTTACGTTGCAATTAGCCCACTCTCTTTCTATTCACAAGCAACAATCGACAAACCCAATTTCCAATAACAGGAAGAAACTTTTTCCAGCTTCCATGTTTCCTCCAAGCGGTTTTTCATGATATTTTTCCTTCTCTATCAGATAGGTTCTGAATGATTTGTGAGAGGTGGTTTCGTTTCAAGTTTTTGTATTCAAGTCTCTTCCAGCTTGAGATTTCATACTGAGTATTTTCGAGTAGGATCCTGAACGTATTGATGTTTGAATAGATTTCTGCAGAAGATATATTGAGATCATTATAATGAGATGCGATATTGCAATATCACAACAATCTTTCAAACTTCCACTTATTTTCATACCAAATGTAGGAGAATGGTAAACTTCTTTTTCATCATATCTGAAGTTCACGAATAAAACAAGAGGACTTTGATGTGTTCGAATGGAAGTAATAAAATTGCCATGTGCAAAATAATAACTAGACAAAATAAAATGTAAACAACTAAAATTGTTGGTTATGCCTTGATCAGACATGCTGCCGCTGCTCATCACAGTATAACTTCTCTTTTTTTCTCGTGGTGTCAACCAGTGCTCACGGTGTGTTCGGTGTTGGAGATCGAAAGTAGAGTTCGAGTGGGATGAGTTTTGAAGTTTGTGTTACAATTCTTCCCCTTTGCTTCATTCAATGTGTGAGGAATGTGATTTTTTTCTGAGGGTACTTCATTAGGTCAACGACATGAGCTCTTCGATTTACATTTGTTTGATTCTGATATTTCAGGTTTTGCAGTTCAGTAGATTTATCTTTGTACAAGTTGAATAAAGAGTGGTCATGTACATCTCCCTTCCATACATCACAGCCTTTGAATGCCAAGATTTTCTCTGGGTCACAGTTGTCTTCCAAAAACTTCAGACCTGCTTCCGAAGCACTGATTTTTGATTCAAGTGCCTCAGTTTCAGGGACATTATTCGGAAGTTCTTTTGTATTGCTGTTGTTCAGTTTAACAGCATCCGGGTCCCAGGGAAAAATGCCGGATTTGCGGAATCCATTTTGGAGCACAGATGGTGTTACTCTTTCCTTTAACAGCTCAGCAAGTAGGGGTGAAAAATGTACTTTTTCCTATTGAAATTGGTTACTGAACAGCGGAATCAGTCGAATACTGTTAGGTATTTGAAACTCCAAAGAAAAACTATGAGTCGAACGTTTGAAGTTTATTTTTTTCAATGACATATTAATCAACAACAAAAACATTTTTTTTTTACAACGACATTCTAGATAGAATTAAATCTAATTCTCAATATCCCTTCTAGATTTAATATCTACCAAAGAAAAATTCATTTTCTTGATGCACGTCCGATGCTTCATTCTAGTCATGATATCAGAAATCATATCAGTGGTGGGTACCTATATGTTGCAACTGGATATTGCCTTCTGCTACCAATTGCCTCAAAAAATGGTGTTTCACATCGATATGCTTTGTTCTCGCTTTGTACATATTGGTGGCAGATAAATTTATGGCGCTCCGGTTATCGCAGTTAATCACCATAGTGTCAGGACTAACAGGATCTATATCTTTGATGAGTTGTGTCAACCATATCGCTTCTTGGGCAGCCATAACCAAAGCCATGTACTCCGCCTCTGTCGTTGATAGGGCAACAGTGGGTTGTTTACGGGAATTCCAAGATATCAAACCTCCCTGGTAAGTAAAAATGTAGCCAGTGACAGATTTCCTGTCATCCACGTCACCGCCCCAGTCAGAATCGGAATTTCCAGTCATTTGTGAACTACTGTGTTTTCGGAATACCATTTGGAAATCTTGGGTACCTTTCAGATATCGAAATATCCTTTTAACGGCTTGCCAATGCTGCATACCTGGATTTGTATTGAAGCGGCTAACCAAATTCACGGCATAACAAATATCAGGTCTGGTTACTTGCGCAACATACATTAAGCTTCCAACAGCCTCTTGGTAGGGAACGGATAACATTTCCTCCTTTTCTTTTTCATCCTTGGGGCACATTTGTTTGCTCAAACGGAGTCCAGCAGAACAAGGAGTATCACAAGGATTACAATCTGTCATACCGAATTTGGCCAGTATTTCCTGTATATATAATTTCTGATCAATTCCAATTTCACTTTTTTCTGGATTTCTGTTTATTTTCATTCCTAGAACATGATGAGCTTTTCCCAAGTCCTTCATATGAAATCTAGCCATAAGATTTTCCTTCAGTATCTTCGTCTGGGAACTGTTACTGGAAAAAATCAGGAAATCATCGACGTAAACGGCCACAATAAGGATTTCATTCTCGTTTCTCATATAGTACAAACAAGGATCCACTTCCGAACGCTTCAAACCTATGTCACGAATTTCTCTATCGAGGTTTATATTCCATATTCGGCTAGCTTGTTTGAGACCATACAAAGATTTCAATAAAAGGCAAACTCGGGGAGAACCGTCTTCAAAACCTTCAGGTTGGACCATGTAAATGTCTCGATCATCCAACTCTCCTTGAAGAAAAGCAGACACGGCATCCATTTGGTCTATTTCTAAATTGTATTTCACTGCTAAGCCGAGTAAATACCTTATAGAGCTGAAACGGACTACGGGCGAGTATGTTTCCTCAAAATCTATGCCTTTCCTTTGAGAACATCCCTTGATCACTAATCTCGCTTTATACCTGCAAATTTTTCCGTTGCAATCTCTCTTGGTTTTAAATATCCATTTGCAGGATATTGCCTTTCTATTTTCTGGTAATTGCTCCAACTTCCAGGTATTATTTTGAATTAAAGCATCTTATTCTTCCAGCATTGCTTGCCTCCATTTTTCCTCATCTGGTCTGCCATAAATTTCGGAGACATCTGTGGGATCTTCCAAATGAGGCTTGTCTGTGGCAATATTGTATGCAAAATCGGGATTCTTTCTACGCTGAATTCTCTCGGAACGACGGATATTCTGATTTATTTCTCTGTGACTGCTCATTTCTGGCTGTTTCTCTTGACACGTTCTTTCATTTGGCAAAATGTCAAGCGGAGTGTCAACATTTGTCATGTTCCGATATTCCTGAACAGTACTGTCCAGCTGATTCAGTCGTTACGATTTTACTGACAATCACTGGCAATTATCTCGCGCCAATTTTTGAGGTACCCTGTTAGAGACTAAAAAGTTACTGGTGCTACTGCTGCTGAAGTGGTCCTGTAGTCCCAGTATTCCTCAAATTGAGTTAGATTAGGTTGTGTTCGAATAAACGTCAACGTATAACAGATTAAATTTGTCAGATTATTGCAATTGCAAAATTATCAAAAAGTTTCGAGTTGTACTGGAAGATATATGCGTACAAGTTGATGCTGAATTGAAATGAATCCAGCAGATCAATAAAATCTGCGGGAACCCCATTTTTCGAGATTGCAAGCCTTACACGCACTTACCTGAAATGTTGTTTGAAAATCGTTGGGGTGTAAAAACCTACTACATTTTGAATGTACCCTTCTATTCTTGGTATTTTTTCTATGCGACCTCTAATTTTGTCGAGGATTATGATTTCAGTGATTATATTCTCTGAACACTCATTATAAGAGCTTGAGCTCTCTGAATTTTCTATTTCCGTATCGCTAGTGCTCAATATTTAATTCATTTTGAAATAAAATAGGGTACGTCACACCTGTCACCGCTGACAGTTCCTTTGACTGATGTCCGATGGCGATCCGTTCCGATATCATCAGCAGTACATTACTATCACTGCAAAAAGCGTTCCGAAAATGCTTACTGTGGCCAGTAATACCAACAATATCGGAACATGACAATTGTCTTCAATTGGTAAACAGTCGATCGTTTTTGCATCTGAGGCAGTTTCTTGATTGGATTGAGTGGGTGATGCGATGGCTTCTGAATTTTCGATGAAAACAACATCACGACTGACAATAATATTTTTCGACTTCTTGTCATATAGTTTGTACGCTTTGCTTTCCTCGCAAAAACCAATGAGAATACATTAGGATGACTTGAAATCAAATTTTCGTCGTTTTTGTTTTGGCACATGAACCATTGCTTTGCACCCAAATATCCTTATGAAATCTGGATCAGGCTTCTTTCCACTCCACATTTCTTCAGGAGACTTATTGTGGTGTCGACATGGCAAACGATTGACTAAATAAGCAGCCGTATTTACAGCTTCTGCCCAGAATATTTCTTCCAAATTCGCATCAAAAAGCATACAGCGCGCTCGTTCTGCTAGGGTGCGATTCATTCTTTCGGCGCAACCATTTTGTTCCGGGGTATATGGAGCACTAGTTTGATGCAGGATTCCGGTAGATTTCAAATGATTTTCAAGTCGGGAGTTGCAATATTCCAAGCCATTGTCAGTTCTCAGTATTTTCAACTTCTTGCCGGTTTGATTTTCAGCAAACGATTTGAACTCCATGAACTTGTCATACACTTCATCTTTGGTCTTCAACATATACACGAAAACTTTGTGTGTATAATCATCCAAAAATAAAAGGAAATAACGAGCTCCTCCTTTGGACCTGACGCTCATTGGCCCACAAAGATCTGAGTGTACTAACTCCAGTACAGTAGTGGCTCTCGAACCTTCTTTGTTGAAAGGTAATCTGCACTGTTTTCCTTCTAAACATACGGTGCAAGTTTGATCATCCATAGAATTGAAACTTTTTCCGTCGATATAAGTTTGCCTGAACTTGTTCATGATTTGGGAACTGGGATGACCCATTCTTCTGTGCCACAAGTGGTAGTCCAGTTTATTGGATGTACTCGGTTTGAATAAAGACAGTCCGTAAACATCATTTGGTCGATCTAGTTTATACATGTCTCCATTCAAAGTACCAGTGGCTAACAAATTTCCATTACTTGCAAGTATTTGACATCCTGAAGATTGGAATTTGACGACATTTCCCCCTTTAACAAGTTCGCTCACCGATAAAAGATTAGCACATAAAGATGGAACGTAAAGAACGTTTCGGATACAGGCATTGACTAACTGTCCATCAACCTGGATATCTATATTGATTGTTCCTTTCTCTTCCACTTCCAAATGGACATCGTTGGCAGCAATAACTTCGTGATGGAACTTTTCACTATCTTCTAGCCAATCTCTCCTCATGGTCATATGAGCTGATGCCCCTGAATCCACGTACCAGTCATTCGGATTGAAATTATTCACAGCCAAATAACTACAGAGGAGATTGACAGCCTTTCGGCTTGGTTTAGTTTCTTTCTTCTCGGAGCAAAATTTGGAAAGATGTCCAAATTTATCACAGTTGTAACATCGGGGACCTTTCGAACGGAATGCTTTCTTCACTTGATTCCTGTTGAATAAGGCGACGGCATTTTTATTTGTATTTTCCCCTCTTACTTCTTGAAGAAGCTTCGTTTTAATTGCATCAGAAGAAATAGGCGTTCCAGAATTTTCAATGCCCATAATCATTGGCTTATATTGTTCGGGTAATCCTGCGAGTAATGAGGTTCCAATCCACTCGTCATTGATTTCCATTCCTACGCTTCGTAACTTATGAGCTGTAGAAATCACTCTATTGACGAATTCTTCAATAGAATCGGCTTCGTCTAATCGTGTGGTTATCAATGTTCTCAGCAATCCTACTCGTCTTGTTAATCCTGAATCCAAGAAAGCCTTCTCTAAATTGTCCCAGACTTCCTTCGCGGTTTTTGCCATTTGAACATGGACAAAATTAATGGGTTCGATTAGCAATATGATTTTGGATTTCGTTTTCAAGTTCAACTTCTTCTTGCCTTCGGTACTGAGATCGGTCGAAGTCACATAGCTCCAGAGTTCCTTATGTTCGAGAAATGATTGGACTGCGAATCTCCACGTATCATAGTTTTCTCTTCCTTTGAGCTTTTCAATCGGTGGCAATGCACTACCAGATGCCATATTGAAGTTGGTTGTCGGAGTTTACTGGAACTGTGCGATATTCTGGGCCCGTAACCTATTGAAATTGGTAACTGAACAGCGGAATCAGTCGAATACTGTTAGGTATTTGAAACTCCAAAGAAAAACTATGAGTCGAACGTTTGAAGTTTATTTTTTTCAATGACATATTAATCAACAACAAAAACATTTTTTCATTTACAACGACATTCTAGATAGAATTAAATCTAATTCTCAATATTTCCAATACAGGTGCATCGTAATTAGATACTCTCCATTGTTGAACTTTATTTTTCCAACCATCCTTCAGAGTTCGAAATACTGCTACATCCATCGGCTGAATAAGATGGGTGGCATTCGGGTAAAGAGCTACCAATATTATGCCTTTACTTTCACAAAACTCACTCAAGTGAAGTGTTAAATGGGAAGCATGTCCATCAATGACAGAATTATTGGCAGTGTAATATAAACTTCCAACATCCACGGATAAAAAACATTGGTTATGTATTCATAAAATGTTTCCCCAGTCATCCACCCACTTTCACTTTTTCCGATTCCCCAAGATCCAGGAACACTATCAGTTATTTCCTTTGGGATCCTTGAATGACGGAACAATACCATTGGGGGTGCCATCTCCCCAGCTGCATTGCCAGTTATTAACACAGTGAGATATTCTTTATCGTCACTGTTAACTTGTTGATATATCGTCTTATCGCCTTTTTTCGCCAAAACCTTACTTCCTTTCGGGTTCAGGAAAAAAGCACTCTCATCTCCATTGAAACTACGTATGGGATCATTCAGAACCTCTTCTAACTTATGTGCAGCAACATATGTTTTGATCTCTTGAAATTAATGATTTAGACTTTCCTTCGTCACTGAGCTGCTCATCGTTAAGTTTTGCGCAGTCCGAGCTGAAAATTCTGGATTCTGCTTCAAAAAACTATAATACCATTTTCGTCCCGGTCGATCTTCTTTGAAGGGTTTTTTTATGGTGAAGTTCTCGTATCAGGTGTTGTACGCTGCTGAGTAATGCTTCTTTTCCAATTGGAAATCCGGCTTTTGCCATAGTGAATACCCAAAGGACAATATTTTTTTCTTCGTCCCTAGTCAATATCGATTCTGGACCCATTTGTCTGAATATTGACACCTTTCTTTGCGCAGTCTGCTGATGAGGGTGCTTCTTGGAACGCAATTATTTCTTGCTGCCGAAGCAACGGACTCGCCCCTCGAAACAGCATCTAGTGAAGCCTTCATTTGGTCCTCTGTATATTTGAACATATTTCCTTTTATTGGTGGCATAGTGAACCTGAAACACCAATAGTTGACACTCTCATGGCGCAGTTGATGTCATGGTTGTCATCTACTGGTGCAGACTGAAATATTCTATTGAAACAAATTCTGAAGAAAATATCATTCCTGTATTAGTTTGAAACACTCCCTTGGCCTCAAAATCCAGTAATGACCAATTCACCAGTGGTTGACATTAATGTCATCTGCTGGTGAAAAATGATAAACGAGTACCAGTAGATGACATTCCGTGGAAAAATTAAATACCGGGATACATGCTATTCGAATGTTTCGAAAGGTCCCTCACAATATTCAGAAATAGCAGGTCGTAATTCCTATATCAATACAAACACTTAGAATAATGATAAGTCTATTTTCAAAATATCATACCTTCTTAGCACATTTCATAAAAAAACGTTAATTTTTCACACAGCACATGACTAACAACATAAACTTGATGCCATCTTAAAATTTGTTTGGGAGACTAGATGGTGCCTGTTGTACTGAACTGTAGATAATTGAGTCCCATCACAATAATATTTCTTATTTGGCGAATTTTAGACTCAAACTGTCAACAACTGGCTCAGTGTCAACTACCGGTTCCTCTACCTTATGTCCTCCCCAGATTTTTACGATTGTTATAACCAACACATTAATTGCAGCTATGCCTTGATATATGGATATAGAGGGTATTCCAAATGAACACTTTAGAGTTTTCAACTCTATTTTTTCAGCTCACAACCACAGACAATACACATAAACGATGTTCAGACTTCCTGAATGCAATAAAATGAATACAATTTTTAATAATGTAAATGGTCATTACAGATCTTTGTTATACAGTGCAATCTTATATTATTATAGATATGAAGAAAAATCTCCAATTAACAGCGAACTAAGTACTATTTTGCAGCATATTTCTACTCAGCAGTGTCACTTTTCCTCTCTATATTGAACAGATCACCTGCTAGGCAAGAAAATAATTATTTAGCGGCCTAAGATGTTTGTTTTGCTGCCTGCCGTTTTCCTCTAGGCAGAAAAATATATGGTTAACTCAGTAGTAAAATAGCTGCGTCTCGGCTATCAATTACTAGCCGCGGCAGTCGATTTATTCTTCAATTCTTCCTTTCTTTTTATTTGGTTAGGCCAAACAATAACGTCATATACCTCAACTGATGAATTGGTTTTATCATTTAAAAAAAATCTAATGACCTCTTCCCGCAGCTAACCTATCTCCTGCTGCAACAAAACTTTCTGGATTAGCCAACATCCGTATTGAAACAAACAAAAAACAAGCTCCTGTTCTGCTTTTCCTCTGGTGATTCAAGAGTAACTGAAAACATACTTATAACTTAAGTCATTATGATTATTAACAAAATATGACCTGAGAGTTGCTCGACTCATCCTGAAATGACACCAAAAATCATCAGGTGTATATTGGAGAATTACTTCTTCATAATAGTTTTCGTTTCTTTTGGGGCATCTCTCTCGGTTTGGGAATAATATCAACAGGATGGACAAATTGCTCTAGAGCCACGAGTACCTCATTAAAATTAATATCCTCTTGAAGGGCGCCCAGATATTCGAATATATTGCTCATATAAAAAGATGAACTGAAAAAACTTCATTATTTTGTTATTTGTGACACGATGTAATAGTTTTTTCAACATTTTACGGAATAAATTCAATTTACAAGCACACTCCTGATCTTAGTGGTAATAATGTTAGTTGCAGGATTAGACTTTTATAGTATATTTTAGTTTTGTGCATAAAAAGTAGGAACACTATGTGCTGGTAAATTCATTTATGAAATTACAGAAAGTTCTGGTAGTATAATTCGCATCAATCAAATGATGACAAGTGCCAGGGTTCTTCATCGGACTCTTCATCTTCTTCTGCTTCTGATACTTCAGAGTTAGAAACTTCAGGTTTGGGATCAGCAGGTAATAGGATATTTATTGTTTCCTTCGAGAATGGCCGCGATTTTTGGTAGGTTTTGGCCTAAGACTCGATAACAACGGATCAGAGGAAAGCAATATTAGTCCAGTCTATGACCATTTTTCCGTGTATTTATCCCATACAGCACCGATTCGCATGAAAATTTGTATTCAGGATCTACATCCACTCTTTTTCAAAATCTACCCTGTGCCGAGGGTTGCTTTCTCCCTGGGGGTGGATGCCACCCCTTCTTGGGGGTGAATTTTTTTTTATTGGAAATAAGTGCGGAAATCAATAGATTGACTGATTCTAAGCACTTTTTGTTCAATGAAGTTTTTTCTGAAAAGCAATACTCTTCGACTTATTCGCGAGTGAAATTGTCGGTTTTCAGTCAAAAAAAACACATTTTCAGATCCTTTTTCGCGAATAACTGGAAAATAATGCATCTAATCGAAAAACCTGTGGAGAGCAAAATTATAGCTTTTGAACAAACAAAGGCGATGGTTTATTTGTGATGTACGCAAACCCACTAAAAACTGAATAATTGCTTGTTGAAGGTTGATTGGTGTTTTCAAACGCCAAAATGGAAAGATTCTACGTACAATAACCAAAAACCAGTGCATTTTTCGGGAAGAACTAATTGGACCTTTTCTGAAGTCCTTCAAAACTCCTTTATTTTTGTCATTTGAAAAAGTTTCTAGCATCAAAACTGACCGAGGTATGAAGGAAATAATGTTGAATCCTATTTTTCCCTTGAAAAAAAAATTGTGAATAACTCATCCTTGCTTTCCCCTACCTTTGGAAAAATCGTTGCCTAGTGGAACCATATGTATATATACATATATAATATACATATAGTTCCGCTAGGCCTAAAATATAGTTACTATGTGTAAAGGTTCATGCTGAAAGGGCTCAAAAAAGGTAATTGCGCGAACCCTCACAATATTTAACTGGCCATCTCTTACTCTATTTTCATCCTGCAGAAAAAAATGAAACAGTGAAATTTCCAGAGAAGAAAAGCCTTTAATTTTGTACTCAAGAAAATTTTGCATGTGATCAATACTCTTCGAGTTATTTCGAAGAAATTGTGATTTTTCGCTGAATTACGTATATGATTTTTCCTCTTCAATCTCAATTTTTTCCAAAACTACTTACTTTCAATTGATGAAAAACTCAGAACTCATTATAAGAACATGAATGAAGTGAATTATGGAGTGACAACGATTTTTTTCAAGAGGGGGGAGAGAGGATGAGTTATTCACAATTTTTTTCAAGGAAAAAATAGGATTCAACATTATTTCCTTCATACCTCGGTCAGTTTTGATGCTAGGAACTTTTATAAATAACAAAAATGGAGGATTTTTAAAGGACTTCAGAAAAGGTCCAATTAGTTTTTTCCGAAAAATGCATTGGTTTTTGGTTATTGTATGTAGAAACTTGCCATTTTGGCGTTTGAAAATACCAATCAACTTTCAACAAGCAATTATTCAGTTTGTAGTGGGTTTGCATTCATCACAGATGAACAATCGCCTTTGTGTTTTCAAAAGCTATAATTTTGCTGTCCGCAGGTTTTTCGATTAGATGCCTTATTTTCCAGTTATTCGCGAAAAAGGATCTGAAAATGTGTTTTTTTTTTACTTAAAACCGACAATTTCACTCGCGAATAAGTCGAAAAGTATTGCTTTTCAGAAAAAACTACATTGAACAAAAAGTGTTTAGAATTAGTCCATCTATTGATTTCCGCACTTATTTCCAATAAAAAAATTTTCACCCCCAAGAAGGGGTGGCATCCACCCCCAGGGAGAAAGCAACCCTCGGCACGGGGTAGATTTTGGAAAAGAGGGTGAGTATAACCTATATTCAAATTTTCATACGAATCGGTGCTGTATGGGATAAATACACAGTTTACACTTTTTTCACCGTCATAGACTGGAGTATATCCGATACAGAACATCACAGTTGCAGTTTGTCCTGGAAAACTTTCTCGCTGTAGCGAAACATTCTGAAATGTTTATTCCTGGCTTCAGCACCTTCTTCGGAAAGCAAGCCAATTGGTAATAATGCTTTATCTGTGACTGTTGCGCCATGGATCAAAATCTTATGAATTGCTGGTGACATGGTATGCCAAGGATATAAAGAAATATAGAGTTGAGCTGTTTAAAAACAATTATTTCCAAATTTTTTTACATCGACTTCATGTCCACTTAAAATCACTTCTAAAATAATTTCCAATCTATAGATGAGATCAAAGTCCACACCTGTTATTTCACTAGCTTTTTGTGGCTGTACAAAAAATGTTTCCCTTGCTTTCGAAACATCTGCTATTAAACCAGTTTCCATCCTGGATTTTTGTTGTATGTACCTTCACTTTCATTTCTTTGAAAACAGTTTTTCCTTTCGAATATGCGAATTCTGGCATGCAAAACAGATAGACCAAAGTCAACGCATTTTCATCAACATCGAATATGACATTTTAGTCATTGAAGTGCGTTGTGGTTGCCCCGCATTCATAACACCTCATTGTTGAAGAAGTATGAGTAGCAGCAGTGCACTGTTGTCGTAGACGGCTAGTTGAACTTGGATTTTTAATCCCGGGGAACAGGTCGTTACTGGAACGATCCATTTGGGCTTGAATAAAATGCCTCGGCTCGTGGATTTTTCGCCGTCTAGACTCCAATAAAAATAGAGCTCTGTATGCAGTATACAGAGGTATTTTCTTCCCCTAAAAAAATCAGAAAAAGAATTATTATCGAGGTGAACAAGGAAAAGGAGATTCGCGCAGACTACTGCGCAAGCGACCTAGACACGATCAATATTATTCTCGGAATTTATGAGTTCCCTGAGGGAAAGATATTCTGAAACGCGGTTAACCTCTATCACCACGTTGGCACTGAGGCACGGAGTGGAGGGTTCCTACGATCCCTGACTACTAGGAGAAATACAAGATTCGAGAAAAATCCCCGACCTAGCCCGCGACCACGTGTCTGACGCTCCGTTTGTCAGAGGTGACGTTTCTAGCCGCAGCTTTCAAGTGTTATGGCTCACCTACGTAGATGAGCCGTATGAATAGCTGGTTGGCGTCCTCGGGAAACCAACCCTGTTTTAGCAGGGCTTCCGTCGGCTTCCCACGGCTCCGCCCGAACTCGGGCAAGATGTTGTCCAATTAAATTCCTGGGTACCGTGGGAAGAAGGCTTCTTCTTGATGTCACAAAAGTTACCAAAAAGAGGGTACTGAGGCAATGCAAGCACTTTATTATATATGCCTAGGGGATGTCGTCATAAACGTGCTCTCCTGAACACAGTAGTACTGGAACTGCAGGTATACTACCTGGAACTGTTCGTCGAAATAGTTCTGATAAAAACTAGATGTACATCGGATGCATCTACGAATTCTTTTCGTAGGAGATTGTTCCAGCTATCGCCAACCTTTGCCCTTGTGCGAAATACTCTCTTCGAATACCAAAAATGATCGCTTCATTCAGCCAAGATTATCAAAACGCTCGTTACCTATACTTGGGAATCATTAATTTTAGTCATTCCGCTGAGTAGCAATCCAATTCTTATATATTTTCAATATCTGTGGCAATATTCTCGATCGCTACTTTGGAGTCTCAAAAGACTGAATATATCGGGAGCGCTCTACTGCAGAACGAATACTGACTTTGTAGAGATATCCTCCACCTATATTATAATTCTCGCGGCACATTCTAATTAGCAATTTCACTTTAATAATTTTGATGAAAAATATTTATTTTCATTTTTCAATTTGCGTTTAAAAACCGTTTCTTGGCTGTTGATAACAGCACTACTATAGTTGGTTTCATTGTGTGCTGTACACTGGCTATCAGACCTTCCTGTGTGAATTGGGTGTTTCGTAAATTATAAATTTTTGATGTTACATAATTGATTTCCTAAATTGTTATATCTGTTGATTCTTTGACAAATATTATTCTTATGGGACGGCAAAATCGGGGTGATGGCGGGGTCGGGTTTCGCCAGATGATTTTTGCCCTACAACAAACTAGTTGTGGAGGAACTAAGCAACTTTGGAAGATATTTGCATCTGTAGCTTCTTTGTTTTGCATTTTTTGCTCGAACTGTGATTGCTGAGAACCATCACAACCCCACTTTCATATAAGCTCCAATGAATCAAGTTCTTCTTGAGTCAATGTGGTGAGGATTCCTAATAAATATGTCAATAATCGACTAACTGTGTGATTCAACAAATCTTGCAAGTTCACTTCTGCACATATTTCATTTACTGTAAATGACTCTTGTGGAGAACACTTTTTTTTTCTCTTTGTGAAATGCTATAACTGGGGTGAAGCTTTTTGTTCGAGTTCCTTATTATTTCTTATTGTTTTCTTGAAAGGTTTTCTTCCACAAACATCGTCACTGCTTCAGAGGAGCTAGCTGATCATTTTTGACTTGTGAAGATGTAGAATATGCTTTCCTGTATTTCCTAGCTCGTTTCGGAAACTTTGTAGATTCAGGAAGCACATGTGACACATTTCTATCAACAGTTGTATGTAATGATGATCTCGCAATATGTAAGAGTACTTCCTTCTTTACAGATCCTGCTTTTATTTCATTTGTTTTTCTCCTCTTGCTTCTGTCAGATAGCTCACGAAATGGTTTTGCGCGCATAGAAGGATTATTTATTGGCAATTAGGAACGCGTTTGAACAATGTAATATATCATATGCGAAAAGAACATTCTGAAACAACAGGAAATGAATAATTGCATTCTGTACCATATTACAAAGGTATATCACATATAAGTCTTTGCAAAATGGGAACAAACAAAAATATATTATTATGGTAACATCTCAATGGTAAAAATAATGTATTTTTGGCGAAATCATACTTTGGTTTTTTGAACAGCAAGTAGTTTTCCATCAAATCTGTAGCATGTAATATTGAATCACACTTATCAACCTCCAGCCTGTTTCTAACTTTGGTGTTGACTAAATTTAATTGGGAAAAATAAGTTCAGCACATGCTGAGAGGTAAACTCATTATGCATTTGACGACCTTATTCAAATTTGAAAACATTGGTAAACAGACAGACGACAGTTATCATGACTCATGACCAATGTGATGACAAATTATATTCATTAAGAACTGCTTGGAAAACTTACGTACAAAATTATTTATGGATGGACGAATTGCACTTATATTGCACGTTGATCTGATCTTTGATTCACTTCGGTAATGTTTGGTGTTGGTAATATTTTTCATTTCGATATTTCAAGTCAATACGTAGAAAAAGGATGGATGTTGCGATCGGCGTACTAGCGTACTAGAGAGAGTGAAAAGGTACCATATCTAGTACGGAAGTACTAGGACTGGCAACACTGATTGAGGCACTGAGTGGGGCAGAAAACGGTTGCCCTGAATTCTCCCCCTCTCTAGAGATGAGATAATTCATGCTATTCAATGATTAAAACACAAACCGTCTTTCAAAAACTGACCAGTTTCCTGAAGAAACTCTTCTAAGAATATATTGAAAGGATTCTGTTTGGATTCACCACAAAAACACCAATTCACAAAAAAGTCAATTTCATTCAATTCTGTTTTCAACAACCTCAAATGGACCAAGATTGGATACATGAACTTTCAAATAAAGGGAGAACATAATATTGGAAGATATGCTCAGAATATTCGAATCGAAGTTTGGATTATCAGATAGGAACTTTTTCAGACTCTCTGGCAAACCAAAATCACAAAATACATTATCTAACTACTTAAGTTCTCTTCCTATATCGATATTATATCTCAAAATTCGCAGAAGCGTTCTGCCGAATATGTTGAACACCCTTTTGAACAAGAATCCCTGCCATTTTCAGTGAAAGGAATCCCACCTGGACATTTCCTGTTGGCTCAAACTCAGCTGTCCTAAGATCCCCACTGATCTTGGCTACAATAACAGGATCATTTTATAACTCAATTCCAGGGCAAGTTTAAGACCTGTCATTACCAGATATCCATTTGATTCTGATAATTTTGTTACTAAATCCCCTAATTTTTTTCTAGCCTTCTTTATCTCTGCACTTTTCCACCCGCATGAAACCTATAAACATTTTGCAAAAGTCCATGCTTTGGAAAAAAAACTTATCACCTTCTTCCAATCTTGAATATTGTGACTAGGCCCATCACTGGGTGCATTTAGCTCTTTGGTCATCATTTCAATCGGAACTTAATTCATATTCGCAGGGCCTGGCTATACAGAGAACTAATAATCTTGAAACATCGATCGACTTTCATCAGCTTCATATGTCCATGGGAAAATGTCAATTCACGCCCAACATCGATGTTTTTTTTGGCATAGCACGACAATGATTAATCGAATTCATTGAACCAGCGACAAGTACTGCCCTTGTGTGTGCGTCAAAGTCATCAACAATCATCGCGAGAACACAATTTTCGAGTCACTATGGACAAATTTTCTGATGATAAGGTTGTAGAGCACCTAGTTATACCAGTGTTGCCGAGTTGCAAATTCACAGGTCAGTCTTCTTTGTTTTTGTGGTTCTTAACCTACCACAATCTGAAATGAGGAGAATTCATATTGGTATTTTTTTCAATCAACGCAGCAGCTTATCGGGGTTTATTAGGAATATGCCCTCCTACACTTATATAAATTCCAAATTGATTCTATTTTTTCAGATTGTGGTATGTTAAGAATTCAAAAAACTACAAAGAGAGAATCCATCGACCACAAAATAGGTAATGACTTTCATATAGTACTGGCCAGTATCATTGCCAAACGGAAACTATATAATAGTATTAAATCAATTTTCTGCGCATTGATAACTATTGAATTGTTTCTTACTGTTTCCACTAGTATCAACCGAAATGAATAACAAAAATTTGGGAATTCTTGCCATAAAGAGCTTGGTGAATTGAAAATCGAAGAAGAGTATACGTAGTTTTTATACAAGCCTCTTTTTGATGTATACATAGTCAATAACTTCAATTCCACATCAGCATATATCGAAAAAAACTTGAAAATGTTTTCCATTTCATGTTCAAGATACTTTATCTTCATGTCGAAATGTCCTGTTCCACCCTTGGACAGTGCAGTGAAATAAAATCAGATGAAACAGTTTTTTGTTGCCCTTTTCAAGAGCATATAGACAGAAATTTTAATTGATTTTCGAAGTTTTTTCAAGGCAGAAGACTTTCATGGTGTGCAAATTGAGAATATTTCCTATTTATAAATAATAATAAGTTGTCTTTAGGGGAGTCTTCTATTATTTTCTGTAATTTAACGAACTTTATTCAACACTTATATAAAATCCTACTGTTTTCATGCCCCTACTATCAGTCTATCGTTCCACATTGAAATTAATATTTTTTTAACTGTCAAGTAGATTTCACAGGATTTGTCATGATAATTGAATAAAATAAAAAAAGCTTTTGACAGTGTGCCTTCACTCTCGACAATTAAAGTATAAGAAATTGGAAAAACGGCTGCTGCCAGATTCTTTGTTCGATTCCGAACATTCATTTGGTAGAATCTCGGTATATCACGGATTCCAGTGAAGAGCACAGTGTTGTTCATAACTTTTTGATGGGTCATGATATCGACTCCCACAATGGAAAATGCCCACTACTCATATCAAAAAAGTTGTAGGTTACGTTATAATGATGCCAAACACCAAGTTTCATATGAGTTTCAGTAATATTGAAAAATCCGTGATGTACTGTGAACTAAAGCATTCTGTGTTCGTAAATAGTTTAATTTTACAGAATATTATGATAACATATTTCTAATGTGATTGAGGGATTTGTATTTGTATATATAAGGTATGTTTATATGATGTTTGTTGTTTGTACTTTCTATAAAGTCTATAAAATATCACAAACTGCGTTTTTATTTTAATCCTCCCATCTATCACTATCACCAGTGTGCCGGAAGTCGTTTCCTATTTGAACTGGGAATGAATCCTGATAACCTACAGTAAGCTAATCGAGATGAAACGGTTCGAAGTAGTAGAAGGGTCTTCAGTGGGAACCAAAGGACAGGGCACAAAACCCTATGAAAATTGCTTTCAGCGTATTTTGATAATATTCCGTTATATTGTTTGGTTCAAGACTCTACCCAAATTTGGCAAGGTATGAGAGGATCGTATGATTAGGAGAGCCGCTAGAGGGCTGCAAAGTTGAATGATCCAAAATGCATTGTTTGATATTTTCCATATAAAAATCATAATCTATTTGATTGGTAGACTTTTTATATGAGAATCTTATCAAATCAAAGGTCATCATATTCAAAAGTGAACAGGGAGCACCAAAACTCAATAATTTAAATAACTACAAGCACTGAAGTGGGTGAAATAATGAAATAGGTTCGGAATCAAAACACTCAAATCAGTAACATGACTCAAGAATCACAATAACAGAATGAAAATACAACAGACTGATCACTCGTTTACGGAGTTCCCGAAGTATACCTCTAATGATTAGAAAATCGGAAAGTCGTTTGTGGACTCGTAGAGGAAAGTGAAACTGCTCACTCTGGAAGTATATGCATTTCTTCACCAAGTTGATAATATTTAAAAGTGATCAGAATTGGGAAAATACCCTAGTATGCATACAGAGTAGCCAACATCGAAAAGAATATTTTAAAATAGAAAACCCAACGTGTAAACCTGTACTTATCTGTGAGAGAAAAGTACTGTTACAGTACCATCCATACTATTTTGATTACGGTAATTAAACTGATTTCTCATTCGGGTATACGAAATGAATGGAGTCAATCTATTACCTACCTAAAAATCTTTATGGCATCGTACCTGTTTGCAGCATCAACTATACTATAGACTGCAGTAATAAATGCTGTCGTGGATACTTTATACGCTCTTCATGTCTAGAATATTCCAAGTCCCATCAGGTATTTGCTATAGCCTCTACTGACTTATGTGGTATTTCCATTCTCGTTATTGAATTCATTGAACTTGCATTTCGTAATGTACGTTAAAAATCAATACTATAGTTTGCAATACGGTTTTTATATAAATATCAAAATAAGTCGACTATAAAATTACTCAAATGTGGATACATACGAACTCAAACCAGAACATTAGCATTTCTAATATAGTGAAGAGATAATCAGAATGAAATTGTAACAGATTCATTAAGAGAACAGGAGAGTAATCAAAGGCCTAGAATGTTACTCAGAATCAGAAATGCAAATTCATTTAATTCAATAACGGGAATGATAATTGCATAAGTCATTACATACGCTCATATAGCGAGTCCTTCATGGTACCTGGGATAAACCGATGCCCCAAAGAGTTCAAATGAAAGACTCCATTTCATAGTCCCGAATAAAAAAAAGTTTATCGTAATCAAAATATCATCGATAGTTGGGCTACTCGTACAGAGAGAAGTACAGGTTTTCAACTTGGGTTTTCTATTTCAAAATATTATTTTCAATGTTGGATACCCTGTATAATGATAGAAAACTTTTTTGTAACTCATGCTTACGCATACAAGTGTATTTTTCCACTTCTGATCACTTTCAAATATTTCCCAAGTTAGTGAAGAAATGCATATATTCAAAGAGTAAATAGTTTCACTTTCCTCCACGAACGACTTTCTGATTTTCTAATCATCCATTCATGTTATTGCAATTCTTAAGTCATGTTATTCATTTGAGTGTTTTGATTCCGAACTTTTTTCTTTTACCCACTTTACTGCTTGTAGTCATTCAAATTTTAGTTTTGGTGCTCCCTGTATACTTTTGAATATAATTACTTTTGATTTGATAAAATTCCCGCAAACAAATTCATGTCAATCAAATGAATTATGATTTGGGTAGCGTCTTGGAACAAACAATATATCAAAATTTGCTGAAAGCCTTTTTGAAAGGGTTTTGTGCCCTACCCTTCGATTTAGGGCCGGTATTATAAAACTATTTCGACAGATAACTAGAAATTAACTTGTGAAGTGACGTCACATGTTACAGTTAACTTCAAAAGGCATGAGTTAACTTTGTTGGTAGGAATGGGTATCAGTTAAAGTTAAATTTGTAGAAGATATTGCTTTTCGGCAATTTAGCACACAATATTGTTGTATGTTATATTTCAGTAGGTGGTTAGTGGTTGCATTTTCGTTCTAATTTAACTCGCAATAATGTTAGTGAACGATATCGACCTTATTTTTGAAGAACTTTTAACCAACGCTCTAACGCAGAGTACAGAAATCAAGCGAAAAATTTAAGTTGCCTTTGAATAAATACCCAAATTCTAGATACCATGTTCCCTTGGCATCTTCTTCTCTTTATTTTCGACATGAGACTTTTATAAAACTGAAATTCCGAAGTTGAAGTTAACTCGGCTATGTGTTTTGGCCTATTGAGTTTACTTTCATTTCATTTTTTTAAACATCCCAATCATATTTCCTTAGAATGCAATATGCATCCTATCGATTACTGAGAAAACGTACAAATGTGTTCAAAAAGCATTGGTTGATAATGAAGAAGCTAACTCGAGATGAATATATTTATTTTATAGACATACAAAACAAGCATACGGAGGCCTTTGGAGTTAGGGAGACTCCCATTATAGTCTGCTCCACTTTGTTGGAAACTGTTGCGTTTGAAGTGAACTGGATTCTTCAAATTTTGTTAGGTAATTTTCATAAGTCTTCCGGTAAGCAAAACAGAGTAGTCCTCCATGTTTGTGGTTATTCCACATCAATTTGAGTTTAGCCAAGGACAGGGGTGCACGATAAGGGTTGCAAAAATAGTCACTATCGGCTCCAGTGGAAAATACAACCATATTCCAAATTATTGGGAAATTCAGTCAATCTGTGTTTCATCATTCAAAATAAACCCTTTGCTGATGCCCATAATTGGAACGCCTGAGTAAGGTTGCCATCCGGCTTCTGCCGGACATGTTAGGCTTTTTCCGGTCCTGTCCGGCCAAACATTTGTGTGTCCGACTTTAGTAGTCAACAAACGACAATGAAACTTTTTGATCAATTTTAAAATTACACCAATTTTTCAGAAAATAAAACTGTTACATCCAAAACCTTTTAGCACATAAAACGTGAACAGCTTATTTTGAATAATTCGGTAATGAAAAATTTCATTCTGAACTCCTCAAGTTAGCTGAATACTATCTCGCAATAACAGATCATAACGCTAACGTTGAGAGAGCTTTCTCTTTGGATACATTCTGAGTGGACGAAGGAAAGAAATAATCTACAGAGACAGTTGCGAATACTTTGGTGGGAAAAAATGCAGTAGTTGGAGATTTTCAAACAAATTCGAGAATTTATTTCAAATACCAGAGATCATTTTTAATTCAACAGTTCTATACCCAGTAGAACATAATATTTTGTTTTTGTTTGAATCATCAGTTATATCAATAAAAAAGGTAAAAATTGTTCGTTTTTTGTTCATTTTATATCTGGAGTCCGAGAAGCCAAGGCTTTTTCTGGCGCTCATGTATTCAAAACGTATTCCTTCTCTGTCACTAACCAGCCAGATAGTGAGAGACAGATGAATACGTTTTGAATACTAGAGCGCTAAGAAACGCCTCTGAAGTCCGGTTTTTAGCAAAGAATGTTCATGTATACACGAAAAAGAAGCATCAGTTGCCGCTAATCCTGTGGTCCCCACCTCTTCAAAATTTCATGACCTCCAAACTATTTTTGTTGCTACTAGGCATGACTACCAGCAATGCACCAATAAACTACTAGACAAGGAACAGCAGTAGTTGGTTTTTGGTATGACTGACCAATGAAGTACTGGCCTACAGAAATACGAAGGTTACCATAAAGTATTTCTTTATATTCGCCTTGACGAAATACGTAGACAGCTCTGACCGACTCTGAAGTCACGAAATTTCCATTTTTCCTACTCTCATCACATCAAACCGTTCATTACGTATTTGACTGTTAGGTAATGGCTCATAGAATACACGTGTGCTCATTTAGAAAATACGTCTATTCTGAAGTAATGGCGGTCGCTTCCGAAATTGTTTTTTTTAAATGATGAGATATTTTACATTTGACCTGATGAATTCGATCCCGTGACTGAATTCAATTGCCCAAAAACCATGTTCAGCGAATTTTTGTTTCAAATTCTTTGTAAAATCGAATTAAGATGATAATTTTAGGAAATTTATGTTCAACAGTTTGTGGATTGGTACTATATCCATGAAGCAAGCAATTGTTTTACCTACTTGCTGTCATTCAGTGTCTCACTGGGAGTAGAGAAAGAACAGTACGCTACTCGAGGATAAGGCTAAATACGTGCATTCGCGAATTGCCGCACTTGGCTAAAGCCTCGTGCTCACAATTGCCGTCCGTGTCTAGTAGGCTAATTATCCTTCTCGTTACGTAATATATTATCAATTTAATCCTGGTTACCTATCCTAGCGGAAAAAACTCCAGAAAAATACTTTCGTTACCATGGCAACAGTGTGAAAAACGACGTTTTGATTGGTTAAAAAGTACTGGTATGGGATTTTCAATGCATGATTTTTCCGAATAGTTTGAATTGAATTTTGTGAGGTAAAATGAATACTATATTGATTTCTGTCGTAGATATTTTTGGTATTCAATTCATCAGAAGTCGCATTTCTTCATTATAAATATTTAGGCGAACTTCCAATACAATAGGTGAATGATTCTCCCAGATAGTTATTAGGTAGGTAAATCTTGGACATCATCATTGAGTGTGGTTTCCGAATGTGAGGTTCAGCTGAAAGATGAATACCAATTTCTGTCTGGTATGTTTCGTATTATTTTTTGTTACTTTAGGGCATACGTGCCCGCGAAATTTTATAAGTCAACTAAAATGAAATGTCATCTTCATAAAATTGTTGAAGCATTTATGTCAAGAAAATGAACAACAGATGAAATATCTTCAGATTTCGAAATTGATTTATGAATAACTCAAAAGTTCGAAAGCCTCGTATTGAAGGAAAGCGATTTTCTACATCAGATCAGACTGAATCAGACACTTCACTGTGAAGTTATTCCGACCCAATTGCATATACATATGTGTGTCACTGGCGTAGATTTCTTCTATTATTCGATATGATAGTAAAGTATATATTGAAATATTTTATTCCTCTCTACCTTTATTGAACTTTTATCCTGATCGATATTAAAACATGTTTCGTTTATTCAGGATACATGAAGCGAACATTCATTAATGTTTCTAAGGATGATATGGAAACCTAAAAACGACCTGAGTTGCACTCCACTTCCCATTCGGTAGAATCAACAGTGACGGGTTCCAGAATCTCCTTATATTCAGCGAATTCACAGTGCGGACTACATTTATTGACGACTACCTGTTCCAAATTCGCAGCACTATTCCTTTTATAGAAAATGTTCAGATAATGATTTCCAATCGTATTCTCTCGGAGTTCCCAAATTATTGTAGAACAAAATTCTGGAGGATGATAGTCATATACTCCGAAACTGTTCAAAATGCTTGCTATGTTCCCATCGTGACCAGATAGCATCAAAAACTTGGGCTTAGTTCCGTTGATAACTCCATCGAAATGATTGTTGAGGTAATTCAAAAATGGTCCAACTCTCAACCGTTGCAAGTCCTTGGTGAAAGTTTCTCTAGAGAAAGATAATCCTGCGAGAAACCTAAATTCTCTCTCGTCCAGTTGGAATGACCAGTCAGGCAAGAAAGAGGCATTCAGCGTTCTGTATACATAGAACGTTGTATAGAGATCTTGAAATGTTGATATATCGGTAACGTTCCAACCAGTTTTGAGAGATACAAATCTGAATATACTCTCATGCTCCTTCGAAATTGTCTTGAAGTATTCAGATTCGCCAAGCTCGGCGTACAATTTTTCGAATTTGTTACAATTTTTCGACATAGAAATTATTCCATCGTTTTCTTTAGGCACCGTGTGAACAGGTACAGGGTCCCATAACAAGCCTTTCTGCCATATTTTTGATGAAGTAGTTGGAAAAAATAAGCCAGCTAGGTTTGATGCAGCCGACATTAGAGTTCTGTCAACATCGGAAGACCGAACAAAAATCTCTCCACTATTATAACTTCGAGAAATGAAGTCACCGTAGCGTTTTCTCAACCATTGGCCCAGATGAAATTGATTCAATTTTCCTTGCTGAAATGAAATATGAATTTGAGTAATTTTCATAACTATTCCATTTTAGATGAAGAATAATAATTTTTCTTTCTTCTGGTTTTTGGGATTCTTAACCTACCACAAGTTATCGTTATAAATGTCAAAACAACAGTTTCTGACATTTACAAAAGAACGAACCTGAAAACGAAAAAGGGGAATATTTGTGAGATTTTTAGAAACCGAAGCGTATTTGGTTTCCGGAACGTCAGCGATAAATTGTGGTAGGTTAAGAACCCAAAAAGATTGAAGGAATAATCCATACGAAGGTCCATACTCAAAGTGGAAGACCAATTTTATTGAAAAAGGAAACACGAAGTCATCTCCACAACATATTTAATTCCTACAGAAACAATGTCCTAGTTAAGACATGTTTCGAACATATATAAATGTTCATCTTCAGATGGGTACAAAAAGGAGGAAAGTTGGGAGATCAAAAATTAACAAGATACATATTAAGTAGGTAACATTAAACCACTATTTTTTGTTGTTGTCTTCCCTCGCCACATTTGCATTGTGTTTTGCCAATTTTCCAAGTTATGATACAATCAATATTATTCTGGGGGTCCACCCCTATTTTATAACATACATTTCAACTTCTTGAACCACTTTGGGGTTCTTGATAGTAGTTTAATGTTACTTAATATGTATCTTGTTAATTTTTGATCTCCCAACTTTCCTCCTTTTTGTACTTAGCTGAAGATGAACATATGTTCGAAACATGTCTTAACTAGGACATTGTTCCTGTAGGAATTAAATATGCTGTGGAGATGACTTCGTGTTTCCTTTTTCAATGAAGGAATAATCCATCCACCCTAAAATAATGACATTCATATATATAATTTTTCGTTTGGGATTTCTTCAATTGATCATGAATACCATGAAAGGTAAATGATGAGTTTCGGCCTACTATATCAATTTTTCTTTCTGTGGCTGTTCAGATTAGGTATTTTTCGTCTGGGATTGGAAATCAGCTCGTTTGGAAGAGCAGTATAATTAATAAGTGGCTTTAAGTGGCAGATGCCACCCAGAATTGTTCTATAGTCGGGCCGTTCAAAAGATAGAATTCAAGGACGCGTGAACAGTGAATGCCTGCATCTATATATAAGGTTTGTTCTAGCAACACATTTGACCGTTTGGAAATTGGTCTGAAGCAGTCAGAGGCATGCGCAAAATGAATTTCGCTCTCCAATATTCATCTTGCGCATGCCTCTGACTGCTTCAGACCAGTTTCCAAACGGTCAAATGTGTTGCTAGAACAAACCTATAGCCTGCGCGGCGTAGCCACGCCTTCTAAACTGAAATAAATGAAGAACTGTTTACACTGTACTGTACTCATTTGTGCTTTGTATTTACGTGTGTTACGTTTTTGTGTGTGTGTTTTTGTTGAGTTGTGTAAATCGGACTTGTAACATTGGGGAGAGGAACATTCAAAGAGTGCGTGTCGTTCACGTGATCATTCTATCTTTTCAGCGGCTACACTATAGTGCGTATTTTGCCACCCCAGTAGTAGTATGAATCCCAATAGCTCAAAACCATTGAGAGGAGAATTATAAAAGTATAACTCTTTCTCAATGTTTGATTATTCATGCGAACCTAAGGCATACTTTTGACATTTCCAATGAAATCCATATTCAGTGAGAGGCTTTTTGGGAGGGAGAGGTTGCTCTTGCTAGTTTCATGAGCTAAGGAAGAGAGCTTTTGATTTACCTTGGCACTTCCAAAGATTGCTACTCTATTGAAATCTACCAAACAGAGTCATATTGTCAAAAAACTAAAATGAAATTTTGAAAATTACAGTAATGAAAATTCAAATGGGAAAATGAAGTATTAATTTGAAACGCATATCCTAGTGCTGTTGGAAAGTAGGCAAAAGCTAAATTTAACTGGAAATTGTTGGAATATTATCGGTCGGACCATGCATTGGCTAAAGGCCAGTGCGAACTTACTAGGAAACAATGATTTACGGTGTTCCAGAACATATTCTTCCGAAAAGTTCAACATATATAATCGAAACTTTACAGTTGAATTCTGTTCGAGAATTTTTTCCCACTAAAGTTATATATGTTGAATATGATACAAAATATAACAGTTCATCTACATTTTCAGTAAGTGAACTTGAGACACAACGTTTCAGTAAAAATGGAGAATAATTTTCAGACGTCAGAATTTTCGACTCGGATGTAGCAGAATGAAAATCGCTAAGTCGCCTCAGAGCGCTTCGGCACCCAAAATGATTAGCCGATCCTTGCCCACACAAGTCTCTGCCTTCTGTTCAGCAAAGGAAAATATAAATGTGAAAATGTAAAATTCCAATGGAAAAAACGCAAAATCAAAATTTCAAACTTGTTTCGATGGAAACTGTAATGTATTTTTTTTGTCCGCTTTCGATTGCGACATTATGAGAAAAACTGTCTTTGTGTCAACATTTTCGGCGTTGATTAAGATAGAAAAATCTATCCAGCCACTTATAGTCCGTGCACTAGAAAAACCCTTGCCAGTGATACAGTTCGACCGACCACTGACTGCGTCTGTTCATCAAATTGAAGTTTTAGTTTTTTTACCTCCTACTGAATATTATGTAAGTGGACGATTCATCAGCCATTACAGAAATATTGTGTTCACCTCTTGGTCGTGACAGATTCACTAACAATGGTGTGAAGTTTTTTATTCTATCACTAGCTCTGCGTCATTTTTCAAATAGTGCAAAACTTCAGTTTATACTTATTTTAGATTATTATGAGTGCGTTGCCACCTCTTATTCCAACTTTTCACTCAGCGAGTGTGTTTTGAGTCATATACATCCGTTATACCAACTATACATTATATTCAACATGACATAATATTGCAGTTTTTCGTCAAGAGCTCTCAGACTATCCTGATGTGATCCTATTTTTGACTAATAATACAAGGCCTTTGCACACGGGTTGACTATATTGCAAAGTGAGTTGCAGCATAGTACAGCTTCATCCATCCAACTTGGGACGTGAATTCGTCCCACATCTGATTATTTTGCAGTGGATTGTCTGTGAGTTTCAAATAGCTGATCCGCAGTCTGGAATTCGTCCCACTTTCCGTACTGAGATGAAATTGATAAGCTAGGTAACAATGGGTTCGTTCAGCCGTGCTCAACAGTTGAGTGATGTGCCAACTTGTTCGGCTGAACGGACCGCTGCACCATTGATCACTCTCAACCGTTGAGCAGCGGCTCAACACGTTTAGTGATTTTCTCAACGGTTGTGCACCGCTGAACGAAGCCATTGAAATCGTCTGGGGAGCGTGGCCTTGAATATTGTACAGAGTACACGTATAGGATGCCACTCACAGGTCAACTGAATTACGGTGTGGAATTTCCCACTCTCATACAGAGGCAAATTTGATAAACGGTACAGATTTTTTCTACAGCAATGGACCCGATAAAAGACTTGAATCTTGGTAAGAATTTGAATTTCTATGTTGTCGATACGAGTTGAATAGAGAGTTTTGGTAGAAGGTCTCTGTGAAATAATTGTGTAGACTAATCAGTGTGTGAATTTTTTCGTTCAATAATCATTATAGACGTAGGGAATACGTATTTTCGAAAATTGTATTTTAATCTCATTTATTATTGCAGTTTTTATTGAATTCGTGTAATACCAATTTTCATTAGGTATCTGTTGGGTAGCATTCAAGATATATACAACAATACGAAAGTTTAGAGCAGTGAATGTCGCAGAGGGTTCACCTCCAGAATTATTGGGGAGAACATATCTGTTTGTACATAATGTATAAGATATCGGTTATTATTCGGTGATTCAGGTCCATGGAATAGCATATTTCGAATATAAGCCAGAAAAAGGTCTTCTTTTTCGATAGACTGAAGTAGTTTGATTTATCTTCATTCATGGTTTGGCGTCCAACCTGGATCGGTAATAGAAAGAAAGGATGTTTTATAGCCCTCCAATAGTAGTAACACTGTTCATCTTCCACTTGACAAAACCGTGAATACACTTAATTTTTCAAGAAAAAATACTTACGTCCACCAGCTGTTCAAAACCATTTGGCCAATATTTTATATCATAATAGGGATCATTAGGATATGAACTAATAGGTCCTCTGTCACCGTGCCTGTATAGCTGAAAATAAAAATGGAATCTCACTTATCCACTACTATTGGGTTTTTTTGTGTTCCATACTATATAAGTTACTATAGTCATTAGTTAGTTGGCAACAGTGTTGCATCATTAGATTAGGCGTGATTAAATGCTTGTAATGACAATTAACAGTTGTGATGAGAAACAGTTGTAAACAACAAACAACACTGAATGAACTGATTTACTATTAAATTGTATATTAAACATGGAAAATTTTGACAAAAAACAATTGTTTGAATGCACTATTTTATTTTCACCTCCCACTTGTGAATATTTGATGAATAAAACATTTTTGGCATACGAAGAATTTTTCCAGAAACCCGGACAATTTCCAACTATTTCATGTTCATTGAACACTACAGGTCAGTTTCCATATCCTGTTATATTTGTGAATATTCAAAGGTGTATAAAACCGTTTTATTTACAATCATAAATATGCTGATATTTTCTATCTTCGCATATCGCTGTATACATCATGGTCAGATACTTACAGAATCTTGAGTTATCGACCTTGTTCATTTTTTCCTCGAATATAAACATTTTCATTTTCATACACACCTAAATAACTGATGAATATCTAGGTAGGCGTACTCCATTCATAGAAAATGACTACAATGACAAAAATTTGAAGGGTGCTTGATGCAGATATATTTTTCGTCTATTCGCAACACACAACACAAAATAGTTATTTCTCATTCATTGCATATTATTTTGGGATGATTGTTGATAAAATAGTACACAAAAAACTATGGGAAAATTATTTCTCTCCGAAGAAATTGTCCACCTCGACCTGCGCAACCTCTCTTAAGAAGAATGATACAGTTTCCGCCGAGGTATGTATTGTACTTTTTTTCACTAAAGTTACATTATTCTGTTTCCGATGTTGCTCAAATTGTTTTGAATGGTCACAAACAATGGTTTTTTTTCACCGGATAAGGAAAGTAACCACTCTTTTCAATATAGTTTTACGAAAACCCCTGTCTATTCTCGCTTGCCCCCGAATTCAATATGCCTTTGCATATACATTGTGTTAAGGGAGACACATTCTCTACTATATTGAATTCGTATGATATCTGAGTGCCTATGGTGTTCATTTTATCGCTTACGAGAGCATAAAGAGTGTTTTCGATCTTGATGACATAAGTTCACAGGCATGATCATGACATTTTGTGTACGACGATTTTTTTGCCGAAGTTGCTAGTGAGCTTGGTGGTGAAATGAAACTAATCTGGTAACACTGTAGGCTAAATGATAGCCGCCAGATAAACATGCTGATGATTATCTATTACCGTGGATGAAATATTATTCAAACTACTGACTTGTTTCGAATTAAAATAAAATTTATTCATGCATCAAGTGCGATGAACACTTTTTGCAAGTGTATACATATTATTTCTCTGTAGTGTTTTTGGGTTTCTCAACCTACCGCAATCTGAAAAACTAAGAATTGAATCTTTACAAGTGTAAAACGGCAGATTGATAATCTACTCCGAAAAGTTGCTGTGTTCATTAAAAAGTATTCTTCCTATTCCTATAAGTCAGAACCTTCTCGTGTTACTCAACAAAGTCAACAAAATTCAAGAACTAATATTTATCAAACTACTTATCTTTGTGGACGTTTCGGAAACCAAATCTTCTTCCGTTTTAAAAAATTTTCTCAAATATTTCTGTCCTAGGTTCGTTTTAAAAAATCTATCGAAGATCTGATATTTGACATATGATTTTATCTTTCGGAAAGGGTAGCCAGCTGTAATTTTCAATATCAATGCAAGTTATCATCAGACAGCACGATAGAGGCAGATTCCTTCAACTTTCATGTGTCCTCCCGTTGCTCTCCCTTGCCATCATTTGAGTGTCATTCCATTCTACTGTGATCTCCATCGGTAGTGAGAATGTGTTTTGATAATGAAGAACCACCGTCTGTCTGCTCTTGATGTAAGTACATCCCCACACAACACATGGACATCCAGTGGATATCAATTAAGGATATTTTGGACATCCGAGGACGTACAGTTTTTATCCAAAGAATATTCAATGGACGTCCAATGGACATTCCTAGGCCACCAACCTGTACGTCCATAAAATATCCTTCATGGACATCCATGAGATATCCATTATGGACATCCATAAGATTTTCTTCATGGATACCCATAGGATATCCATCATGGATATCTACAAGATATACTTCATGATCATCCATGAGATATCCATCAAGAACGTCTATAAGATATCGTTCATAATTCTACATAATTATTTGTGCAAATCGTTATAGAGAAACTAACCTAGCTTGAGACGTGAAAAAGTGCTGCACACTTCTTGGACAACGGATTATAGTCAGTAATATATCCTGTGATAAGGTACTCAACGTGACCGTATGTGCAATTTAAAATGTTCTGCTAGATTGGTTTCGCTGTTTCAAAAAAATTTAGACAAGCTAAGATAAACTGTAGAGTGGTAGACGAATGATTAAAAAACTTATGTCGTTAATAAGAATTTTTTATTTATTTTTTCATTACTTTTCAAACAAAATGCTTGATAAAGTTTAAATTTGAAAAATAGTTTGCCAAGAGTTCTCAACAGAAAAGTTATTGATAAATTTAAATAGTTCTCAATTTGAATAACATATGAATATAGTACTCGACAATTCACTTGCTTCCTTCCAAAAGTTCACGTTCACGGTAAATGCTAATGATCACAGTTTACAATCATCAACTAACACACCACTATTTTTCGTTTCTCTATAAATACAATTATTGCACAATGCACACCACAACGATTCAACTCAGTTCAACATAATTTTTTCAAACCGACCCAACACTCAACGAGTCCCAAAATTACGACATTTGACAGACGCCATAGACGGTTGCACGTCAGGAAACCGTGTCAAGGTGAGTTCACAATGCAGCGCTTTTGCATTTCGCGTCGCGCGTCACGTCTTCTGAGGTGACGCTATATTCAAATATTATTTTAAAGGATAGAAAGTTAAATATATCAACTTTCTTGCTGGAATGTACATGTAAATGGCCCAATCACGTTGCCAATTCGTAGGGTGCCACTGCGGAAGAAACATTAATCATTCATACAGTGAATGTACGAAATGGATGTCCATAAGATATCCTTCATGGATATCCATCGTGGATATCCTTTCGGATATCGTATGGATATTTTTCACTAAGAATACTTTGGATATCCAAATTTGGATATCCTATGGATATCCAAAATTGGTCCAAGGCTATTCCGACATGAACTGGACATGAATTGGACGTCCATAGGATATCGGGTGCTGTATGGGTCTTGTGTTCACTCTTTCACACTTCCAGAAATCTGGACGTTTCACCGATATATTCAGTTGATATAAATCGTACCTCGTTAACCCTCTTGAAAGACAAAATCATATGTTGAATATCACATCTTTGACAGATTCTTGAAAATGAACCTAGAAGAGAAATATTTGTGAACAAGTTCTGAAAACAGATTCAGCTTCCGAAACATTAACAGCGATGAGTATTTCCAGTAATATTTGTTCTTGTATTTTTTCGACTGATAGGACGTGTTCCATTCAGAGGAATTTTAATCAACCTAGGAACTTTTAGACGTAGATCAGAAATATGCCCTTGTAGACTCATTTACATTACAAAATCAATTCTCATTTTTTTCAGATTTTCGTAGGTCAGGAACCCAAAAAACTACGAAAGAATATTCCATCCACCACAAAATAATGACTTCCAAACAGTATAATACAGTGGGTCCCAAACTTGTCCGGGAGTACGACTCATCTAAAACAAGTTACAAGACTTGGGACCCACCTCTTGGAAATTCAACCGTTATCAATATAAAAGATTTTTCAAATAAAAAACGAAGTATTTTTCAATACTCAATCGAATAACTACATCAAAAAGTTATTCGATTAGGAAGGATGAAATTGTTTCCTATGTTTCCCCATTACAGTTTTGATATCCACTTCAACTCGAATCACTTTTGATCTAAATGAATTTGATATGTCCAATTTATTTCGGTATTCGTATGGCTCACTGGAAATTCACTCGCGACCCTCCAGTGGGTAGCGACTCATAAACTCGGAAACCCTGGTATGATATATACATTATTTTTCCCTCCCTACTATTATGTAAAAAATAAACTTCATTGCACTCGTCTAGGGTTGATTATTATATTGCTATAAGCATCATACAGCAATATGGAATTGAGATTTTTCGCTTAGGCCGCGCTCAGTTTGGACGCGTTTTCGTACGAATTTCACTCGTGCGTATACGTACCAATACGTACGAACGATCCGAACCTTCTGAGTACTATGGAAGCGCACATACTGGATGCGAGTTTGTCGTACGTATACGTACGTGTAGTTCCGACGTCCGAAATCAATCCGAACTTGTTGGGATTTGTAAACACGTTTGTGCGTAAAAACATGGAAGTTGAAAAATGTATTGACTTAATTTTCATATTGTGTCACGAAAGGTGCTGTATTTAGTCAGGTTAGGTCGTATCGTGTTTAGAATATATTAAAAAGTTTCCTTTTTCATACGTACATAACCTTGAAACAGTATAGGGTCATTATTTAAGTCTTCCATAATATGATGAAATTCTCCAAACTCATTTCTTTTTGAATAAATTTCACGCACCCATTCGGTTCTGCGACGGCACAGACGCCGCCGAAGCCTCCGGGTTATAAGAAAATTATCTAGAAGATACATATTATTCATTGCACTTCGACAGATGACTCTACGAATAAGATATCAGTACCTCCTTGACGGATTGAAACTCATTCAGTGTGCGCACTCAATTCGTACGAACACGATCGTACGTATACGTACGACACAAATTCGTATCCAAACTGAGCGCGGCCTTAGGATTACAGTCGTGCTCTTTGTTCAATTGTGACAATGAGACCGTAAATACCTTTTGTAAAAAGAAGAACATTCACTCACCACAGCTACCGACACAAGTTTATCATCGATACTTCTTGCTAAAACTACGTCACTTGCCAAAATTATCGAAACTAGGAAAACGCAAGATCTTAATTTTATTTCCATGCTCGGCAATATATGATGATGTATTTCGAGGTAAACTCTTATCATTCCAATTTGGAAATAATGGAATCAAATCTTAATTTGATTAAAGCAATGATAGATAATCATATGATTGTATTATCTACTGAATTTTTTTATCATCTTCAGTATGAGATATGACAACACATACAACCCCAAGGCTAATCGTTTCAAATTTTAATCTTTGATGAAAAATTTAATGAAAAAATGATAAATTTGGCGCGTCTCTAGTATGTCACATAATCCGATACTGACTGACTAAGAGAAAATCTATATTCGAATTGAGAGGTTATTCTGGATTTCTGAGACCGACGTTTCATCTGCATCTGCGGAACTCACTCTCAAAAGCGATGCGGCATTGGTCGAATGTCCCTCTTTGCTGCAAGGCTTTGATTGGATGTTTCACAATGGGGATGACGGCTGCAAAACTCTACCACTAGGAGCGCCATCACTGCATGTACCTTTGACAGCCTCTCAAGTCAAATGACAACAATTCAAAACATTAAACGTCCCTTCTTTGCAATAATTAAGAATATAAAGATTTGAAATCGACATAAAATGGTCTTATGTAGTGCATTCGGATGTAAAATTGTAGGTGCACATTTATTTCCAAAAGAAACAAAACTGAAAAAGCAGTGAAAAGTAGCCCTGAAAAGAAAGAGCTTTTAGGCTTCTGACCATTCTAGATTATGCTCCAGTCACTTCCAAAAGAACGTAGCAGGGCTAGTAGATGATTATTATGATGATTTTTAACGAAACACCTCTGTAATCAGTTTGAATTCTATACCTTTCACTCAGATCTTTTTTTTTCCTTTGAGGGATCCACCACGTTCCCTCAACAAACTTTTCAGTTCTGGTACAGACAAACATCCATATCTATCGGTTGAAGAAAACATCCTCATGATTCTTAAGTATCTTTTGAAAATATTCATTAAAATAAAAATAAAACATAACCTGCAAAATCACTCGTTAGGAACATGCAGTCGTGCTGCCACCTACTAAAAGCTTTGGGTCATCTTCCCCATTGTTCAATAATTCTGTACCTATTGAATGATGCAATGTCGTACCGTCAGTTTTTAGCCCTAATTGACATTTCGGAACCCTCTCCTCTTCCATTGGAAGAGTCAGTATGTTTCGAACCGCTGGTACCATGTTCTATGGAGATTGAATTTTTTCGTAACTGAGGTTGTTTCTGTGGTAATAAATTTCGATGACTTCCCTGTAGATCCGTAGGTGATAGCTCACATTTCTATCGAGTACTTGCATTGTGTCGAAGTATTCATTTATAGAGAGGCTCTAGCCATTACTAGCCATACGTCCAGAAATGCATTTTTTCACCTTTGTCTCATGAGAGTAAAGTTAACGTATCCAAAAGTACCATAAAAACGCCGTCAATAGAACACTGGAGTAGTCGATTTGTCAAAATAAAAAAATCGGCAATGGCTGAACGAGCTCTGATAATGCCCTCCACAGAGAAATAGGACTCGATAGAAATATGAGCCTAAGGTTCCGCGACGGCCAAACCATCGCAATTTCATAAAAGCTGAATGTTTCTTCGTGCATGTCCCAAACACAGGTAAAAAGAATCAGAGACTGTGGAATATGGATTCTGGTAACTTGGGCAGTTAACGGTTTCGTTTTCGAGTGATGTTTTCTTGCATTTCTCTTACTGATGTCGTAGCTTCATTTTCTGGATTACGTATATTCATTGCTGCAAGATGGCAATCAATTCAGAAACAGAAGTTGAAGATTTTATAGATATTATGGATCATTCATATTTTGAAGCTTAAACTTTCGTTTCCTTTATAAATTTATATTGTCAACAATGCTTTGAAGCTTCACTAGCTTCCTATTAACATTTCAGTCAAACTGATTATCATAGATCTGAACCTACTTTACCGTTCAGAGAAGAAAACTTCATCTTATATTGTCAAGTACACAGAAATATCGACATAATCGGGTATTGATGGTATCACAAAAACATGGGCATTGACTATCATATTTCTCTATTAACAGTTCCTATTACGGCTATACGCTCATTTTGCTGTTTATTGAGTGTTCAACTACTCGGAATTCAAGCAGTTTAAAATATCTAGAAGAAAATGAAATGCATGCAAAATGAAAGAATGACAAAAACAGGCCTACTTTATTACATCACGAAAACACAAATGAAAAATTCACATCAAACATTACTTTTTGAATATTTTGCGCTTTTGCTCCACAGCATAACATTTTTTACAACTGCACTTTCTGTTCGTTCGGTTCTTAAGTGAATCTAGCGCTGTGCCAGAACAAGATCTTGTTTTTGGTGATTTTTCGAGAGGTACAGGTGGTTTAACAGAATTGCATGTCAAAGCATCGTATGTCCTAGATTCTCGCAAATGTCCATTATGTGCGCTGATGGGACGATTGCCATAAAACTGCTGACGACCCAAACTGCTCGCAGTCGTTGGCCTCGACGGGGGATTTCTGAATGTATTGCTGGTATTTGCGAGCTTGCATTTGCTGCAAGTACATTTATTATACAAAGACCTGTCAAAAATGCTGGGTCCCGGAGTGGGCTGTCTATTCGCTAGTTTGGGATTTCTCCGGTTTTTCAACATGAAATAGTTTCCCTTTCGTTCTACAACATTGTTCTTGAATCCGTACTCTATTGCAGCGTTCACAACGTTATATACCTTCTCCTTTATTTCACTATCCATGTTTGATTCATGCGGCCTAGGTGTAGATTGTCTAGCGGTATACCTGTTCGGGTTTATTTCAATATTCGCTTTGCTAGTTTTGCCACCAACCAACTCACGGCGCATTTTTTCTCCGCTGTTTTCTCTCATTCCAGACGTGGGATGATCGGAGTTTGCGAATAGTTTCTTCAGCTTGGTTAGGTAATATAGAATGAGATTCTCATAGTTCTCTGGTTTTTTACCTGCTACATCGGGCTTCCTCAATGGTTGGCTCTTCTTTCGAAATCGAACTTCTTTGGAATTGACTTTGGTTTTTTTGGGAGGAAGCGGTTTTTTTATTGGGTTTTTCACATGTGGAGCCATTTTTGTTACGTGGAAGATGGTTTAATAACACTCAAAAATTTTGACATTTCGCCGGAGAAAATAGTTGACAAATTGTTATGCTTTGGAAGGGTGTCAGTTGCCTACTATGGAACTGCTTGCAAAATATATGTATAGAGAGTTGAAATTGCCAGCATTCCGAGAAAGGTTCGAAAAGGGGTTGTTTTCCAATAAAATTGATGATCTTCGAATGAGGTATTTGGAAAAAAGAGCATAAATTATTCGCATTCATAGTTTGAGGAACTTCTCAGGTAATTTCTCCGTCGATGCAATATACAAAACAAAAACTCTCAAGAGGCAGAAAAACATCGAATAGAAACGAATAGAAAGGGAAAAAATCTAGGTGATTTTCTGTTTATCGGACGGCGCGTAGCTCTGAAAAAATTACTACTCACGTACTTTGAATCTTCGAACATGAATGATTCCAAACGTTGCGGCCTCGTTCCGTTCGAAATGGTCCTCGGGAAGAAGTTATATATAAAAGGAAGAATTTCCATTCATCCAATGCCCTTCACACCTCATTTTACAGTTGACTGCTTTTCTGGAATAATGAATTATTTGTCACTATAGAAATCGAACGTGCATCGCTATGAAAAGAGCGCCGCGTTTGGACGTTATTCCTTTTCTGGAATATGTGAAAACGATTTCAGGTGCTGTCCGACAAACCAATATTCATAAAGGTCTATCAGAACAGCTTCTCTGACTATACGTTTTTGCGTCAATATCTTTACGTTCCACCAGGATTTAATAAAGTATTACCTGTCAGATATAAATATAATGGGCTGAACGTCTTGAACGGACTACCTGGTTTGTCTGGAATTAACCAGTTGATCAGTTTGTCAGGACTTGCAGCTGCGTACTTTTGCTAATTCATGGGAAATCCCACGAACTTACTCGTGGATTATAGTCGCTATGTTTGCAGTGTCTCCAAGAAGTTGTAAATTCTCAATGGATCATCTTCAATACATTTGTAAATGAGGAAAAGGTTCATTATCACATATTTAGGAGGTTGCGCTGGTATCATGAATCCAAACACCACTCGGCACCCAACGAACCTTTAGTTGATCTTATGCTCTAATTAGAATTCAAAATCGAGATCGCAGTGCCTTTTTGGCGAAAACGTTAACTGATTTGCACCACTTTTACAATAATACTCATCAGGAAATACTTTTACATGTTTGGCATTGTTTGAAATTTCAAAACAGTATATATTCGTAAAGCGACTGTTATTTTTTTTTTATATGATTAACGAGGCCTTATATTTTTACGTGTGAATCCCAGCGGAGTGGTTCCGACGCGCGGTATTTCACCCCGGTCTTATCCGCTCGACAGGATGATAATTTGATTGTACTATTTGTAATGTCACATTACTCATATAATTTAAGGCGAATTTCCCTAAGGTAAGTTGTTCGTTTTATTGATTTACTAAGAACTAAACATAATTATCACGGTGAGAAGTGAACAAATGAACCATTGAATACTCTCATGGTAATGAGCAAAACAGAAAAAAAAATGAATTTTTCAAATAAATCTATGATGTCCTGAGCGGACCCTCAAAGAAAGTCCGTAGTGGACGTTCTGTTAATGTCCTTGCATGATAACTACAAGCCTGTCTACAAATGTGAATACAAAGCAAAGAATCAAAAATATTTGGGATCGAAAAAGTGTTCAATTGGCTATTTTGACAGACTGAGTGATCAAAAGACGTCCTGATCGGCCACCCAAGAGACACCCCTTTTGAATATCCCATGAATACCCATGATTGACATGTGTCTCAACGAATTGATTCATTGTAGACCAGAACAGCATTGATCATAACAGTAACGAACTCGACAGCTTGACAAATGATTAGTATAGTGGCAAAACGAAGAGTGGATACGTTTCCAAAATCAACCGCATGGTCTACTTACATATTTTTCCAATTTCCCGATATGTTTTCTCTGAAACAAAATTTCTGATTCGAAACTATTCGCATTTAAGATGAAGAAGTTATCTTTGCTATTACAGATCTACATTTTTGCAGAGATTTGAAGATTGATGTGACACATTTGTTGAAACACCCATCCAAAATTTGAACGAAATCTACTTAGTCCATTGAAAAGTTACGTTAGGAGTTGCGTTTCTCAGAGGATGCAATTTTATTTTTTTGATGGGTGATGTTAGCTTATATCCAAGTTTGTGGGGTTGCAACCCTTGTCCCGCGGCCGCCAAATTGTTACAAATTTTCTAAATATTTTTGTTCATAACTTTGTTATTTTCGATTTCACGATGAAGAATACGGGCATTGAAGTTGTAGAGAATTCAATTTGCTACAAAAAATATATCGATACATTTTCTGTAGGGTAAATGGACAAAGCGCGTAAACCATTTGCAAACATATGTATCCTAATCAGTATTTGAGAATACGGTCAACTTCGGAGCGCTGTGAAGCTCTAATGAATCAACGAAATTACAAAAATTCATGGCGTAAATTATTCGTAGAAACCCCCTCTATAATAACGTTCTGATGTATTTTTATTGTAAGATGATCAGAGAAAAATGGAGACAAAGTTGTAGAGAATTCAATTCTCAACAAAATACACTCCTATGAATTTTCTGTGGGATAAAGGGTTTGGCAGATGAAGCCTGAAAACCATTTGCACCCTTTTTTCCGAATGGCGGCCGCGAGACAAGGGTTGCAACCCCACAAACTTGGATTTGCGCTCACCCTAACCCCTCCCACACAACTAAAAAATAAAATTGTGTGAAACCCATTTTTAGGCCCTAAAAATGTAACATTTCATTGGCCTATTTCAAACAGGATCAATTTTCGATGTTTTGCTTCGCGAAAATATTCACTGTCCTACTGTTCTTGCTGCTAACTACATACTCGTAAATGAATATCATTTCTTGCTCGTTCAACAATATACTATTGTCTGATTAGAAGAATTGGTATTTCGTTTTTGAAGTTTTGAATCCTCCCATAATCGAAGGTATATAAAGAATTTGATCGTGTGATTTTGATTGGTGTAAAAATGTAACCATTTTCTTAATTACCTCAAGATCCAACTGAGAAATCCTTGCACTGTTGTTTATTCCTCATAAAGATATTATTGCATATTTGTGTCTGAGCGGATATTGGTTGTTGGAATAAATTGTTTTTCATTTCCAGGAAACAGAAAACTCTGAGAATTGGCCAAAAAATATTGTTTTCTATAAACGTGTAGTTCGCTTTATGGTACCTATGCAATCAAAAACGTTCGTTTCAGAGTGGAATTTTTTGTCTCGTTTCATACTAGCACTAGCACTTGTTTGACTCTACGGGAGTTCGAACAAGAGCTAACTCTGCCTTTTGATAGATATTTGTTATTATGACATGGTCTTGAATTTGTAATGTGTATTTATCTATCAATAAAAACGTTTATTATTATTATTATTATTATAGTGAGTGGATGTGTATATACCGAAAAGTGATTCGATTAGTCATCGAAAATTAATGCATTTTTATGACTTTCTAACAGATATTTCCGAAGTTTTCTGGTTCAGGATTGATATTTTGAACTCCTTCAAAGTCGTCGTGACAAAACGATTTTATCCCTCACTCATTCTTTGAGACTATATACCTAATCACTTTGAAATTGTGATCTTTCAGGGAAAAACCCCTTCGTCACAACGTTAACGAAGTTACTATAATAATCCTCAAATGAAACTGTTCAGAAATATTTGAATTGAATAAGAAATGATATTTTCAAAATCATTATAATATACACATCCAATTGATCAAGAAACGAGACCCTCAACATCCTCAATGAACGTCCATTGGATATTTCAGAAGATCATTTGAAATTTGCTCAACGTTATGGCATTTTCATCTCCAAACGATGTCTATAGGACGTTATAGTATATATATTACGTAACGAGGAGGATGAGTAGCCGATTACGCATGAGTGAAAATTGTGAGCACGAGGCTTGTTGGAGTGCGGCAATTCGTGAATGCACGTAACTGACCTCATCCTCGAGTTGTGTCCTGTATTTTTTCTATTCCCACCATTCTGGTGTAGCAAACATTTCTTCGTTATCTCTCGTTTTCAATGATCAACAAGACACTGGATGACAGCAAGTAGCTAAAACAATTACTTGCTTCGTGGATATAACTAGATACAGTACCAATCCAAAAACTGTTAAACAATAAATTTCCTAAAAATATCAATTTTTAATTAAATTTTACAAAGAATTCTAAACGAAAATTTGCCGGAATTGGTTTTTGGCCATTGAATGGGGTCATGAGATTGAATTCATCAGGTCGAATCAATTTAGAATACACGTGTTTTCTTGATGAGCCATTACCTAACAGCTGTCTAATACACAATGAACGGTTTAAAATGGTGGAAGTAGAAAAAATTGTGTATAATGGAAGTTCCGAAAGGATATTCATCGAACGTCCAATGATTTATTCGTGCTAGGAATAATGAAAAACTCGATCAGAAATGTACATTGTAATGATGCTCTCTCACGCAGATAATGTACCCATTACAATCTTTCTGATATAGTTATCAGCATACAACTTTCAATTTCACTTAGTTATCTGATGAATCACTATCACATGGCGATTTTGCCTTTTTACCGAATATTGCATCTTTTACCATTCCAGCCACATTCTTATCACTCGTTTTTTTCAAGCACGATTTACTGGGCATCATAAACGGACTTTTAGACTTTTGCGCCTTGATTTTGCAGAAAACATTGTCCTCTTTATCACTTCCTTTCACACCCCCATTTTTATCGTTTTTCTTCGGGCTCTTCGACCTTGATCTATTTTTCGGAGACATCGACCTACTTGGGCTTCTGGATCTAGATCTACATGGGGTTAGGGCTCTACACTCCTTATTTTTTCTGGTAGAACTTCTTGAACGCGATCGAGATCTTCTTGTTTTTTTCTTCCGAGATATATTTTCACCGAGGTCACAGTCAGATCGTATTTTTTGTGAAAACTGAATTCTGCGGGATTTTCTTAAGGAATTTTTGTCTGTACATGAAACAGTATTGAAAGATTGTTGGATTTCCTCTAATTTAGCTTTCACACAAGGCTCTGGAATAACGTGCAGGTTGGCAGCTGGACTTACTAAACTGTAATATTTTTTCCTTTTCACCACTAGGCGCGATTGATCTGCAATAGAAAGTGCATTTTCCAATTGACTGCGAATGTCTCCTGTGAGGCAGTACGTTTTTCCCATGAATTTTTCTATATCTTCCAAACTGGCGCCATTACAATATTTCTCCTTGGATTGCAATTGCTTTATGGAAACCAATACTTTGTAAAAAAAGCTGGTTGTGGGCTTACAGTGTCTGGGAGGACATTTTGTCATTTTTTGACATTGTGATTTTGTGAAAATATTCTATTCAACGATAAAATCGAATGAGGAATATATTGAGAATGCCATCAGTGACAGTAACTTGTCATCACAGTGTCAGGGTTGGAAAATCAGATCGATTTTATGTGGACTTGTCTACAGAAAAGCCATATACAGAGCTATCTGAGAGAATCATAAATAAGATTTCTGAAAAGGGAAAACATATAAAAAACAGCGATTTTTGTAATCGAAGATTTACAGAGGTACTTCGGTTGTAGTGAGCATCTGAATTTACAAAATTTTTGGTCTCTTTTACTAAAAATCCGAAAAAAAATTTTGTAAAATTCTTTTATGTCTACACCAGAGTCGTTTGGTGGAATATGCCTTTGTTCTGACCTTTAAATGGCCATAATTTTCGAACGGAGATAGAATGCCGTGTTTTCACTCCAGATTCGTGTTCAACGCATGAAAATACGTGAGTAGCAATAACAAATTTTTCAAAAGGCTCCATTATGGAGAAAACAGACTTTTACCGAAATTTACCGAGGTCGAGTTTATTTCCGGAGATACGGGGACATTTTGTGGTACAACTTCACCATTTTTCAGATAAAATTTCTGAAACTAAAAACACGAAATTTGTCCTTCTTTTCATCAAAACACCAAATGTCGGTGAGTTGTGAATAAATGTTTCATGAAACACGTTTGAATAGTGGCAAAATGCCTTCAAATTCTTATTTCTGATTGCATTTCGCAAGAAAGCATTCTGGAAGTTGGATTTTTATCAAACATTTTGCAGGTCTTTCGATTGAAACTATAGAAATGTCTTGTTTCCGCATTGATTTCAAAACTATTATTTTTCATTTTTGAAATTAAAGGAAATTTTTTCTATTCATTACAAGCCTCAACTTTCTGTAAACAGCTGTGCAAAATTTGAACCCAAGATGTTTTATGGTTTCCAATTGCAATTGGAAATGGACGTAGAAGACACTGATCATCGCATCGATTGTTTTATTGACAATTTTTGGAGATCAATTACCCTAACACCAGACTGATATTAATTACCCTGAAAGCGCATAAATCTATGATATTGACATCGTCTGTTAACTCACAATTATTTTGATCAGTTCATCAACAATGAACTGGGCTGAAAGGGATAGTTCCTTTGTCACCATTTATACCCTTTTCACATTTTGCTCTGGCCGATATATTATTCATGCGATTTTGACTTCGTGAATGTACTGAGTTTCATAAGGGATTACGATAACTTTTTCACTACTCTCAACTTCTCTAACAGTCGAAGATTTACGAAACGTTATCAAAAATTTACATTTTCTAAGTGTTTTATTTACTACCTCTGGGTTGAAACTGTTCACTCCAGTTACGTGCGCCCAATCACCCTCTTTGCTTTGTCGTACTTATCTTTATTTGAAGCAAATTTTATAAGCCTATTGACAAGGAATTGCAATACTGTCATTTCATGTTGTGGGCAATGATTCGAGTACTTATATCTATTTGAAGCAAATGTTATAAGCCTATGGACAAGAAATTGTAGGGTTGCCATTTTATGTTGTGGACAATTTTTCGATTCTTTAGGAATGTTCCTACCTGAACGTGTTCGTGTCTTTCTCATAAACATCAAACTCTATTCCATCCTGTTTGTTTCTAATGACCAATACATCTGAAAATGACAACTGTTGTTCTTTTTTTTTTCGTACGGAAATTTTACGTATCTACACCTGCTGTTTAGTGATGAAAGGATATCTCAATGTCGGTTATCCCTGTATCCACCTCGGCAAATATGTCATCGACGTATCTCATCCAGACTCTAGGGAAATAACAGTTTATTTCTAGTATTCGTCCCGATCCTACCCAAAACCAATAAGCAAGTTCGGTATAAATGGAGATTATGACTGTTCCCGAGTGGTGTTCACAATAGGAACCATTAAATTGAAAAAAGTTCTGATCCATACAAATCTTGGAGAGTTGTATTCTCAACATTATTATTTGCCAAGTTATTCGATTTCAGAAGATCCTTCAATCACCCAGAGCTTGTGGTATGGAGACGCTTGACGTGGTATCTTCTAATTTGATCTTTCATTTTTGTTGAATTCTTGTGGATTTTCACCACTCGCATCGGTTGATCCGATACGGAGATTTTCAAATTCTATCGTCAACCATTGAAAATCTCCCTATAGGACCAGCCGATACGAATTTTTAAAATCCAAATGAATTCATAGAAAAAATAAAAGATATAAAAATTGAAGAAGGCGAATTGACTGTACCAAAATTGCTGCAGTGTTTGAGGGATCTTCTGAAATCGAATAACTTATTGGCGAATGACACTGTTGAAGAATACATTCAACTCAACAGTCTTGGTATGAATATAATGGCTCCTATTATGCATATCACGAGGGTACAGCTATCGGTAACGTGTCTATCCTTATAGCGATTTGTTCATGGGTAGATTTCAGACGGATGCTAGAAAAGATCTTAGTTTTCCTAGGATCTGTATCAGATATGACGATGACATTTTTGCCGTGATAGATACAAAGATGGCAGACATTTGGAATATCCTTCCAGCACTGAACAGCAAATGTTAAAGTACTTATAAAATCATAGTTCGATGTAGTAGAGCAATAGTTTCCATTTTTAGATGTTTTGGGCATCAGGAACAAACATAAAGGAATAGTTACCATTGGATTATTAACCTACCACAATTTCAAAAAAGTAAGAATCAATATTGAAATATGTGTAAGTGTAGGAGGGAAGATCTTCAATCTACTCCAGAAAGTTGCTGCGTCAGTTGAAAACAGTATAACTCAGATTTTCAAAAAAAATTCGATGCGGAATCAGAGGGTGATATTGGCGATCTGAAAAAGAAATATCATTCATGAATAGGCCACATTTGTATCATTTAACTAACCTTGTGGTTATATACCTTTTTATGATTATGTTAACATGAAGAAATGCAATGGAACAAATTGAAAGAAAATAAGTCAAGACCTATTTGGCCACTATTCATAAATCTGTAGAAGGCATTTCTGGATTGTTGCGGAATTGAAAGGAACAAACTTTGGCTTGTATGCGATATAACATATATCTTTCGGGTGGTTCCACCAGAAGGTGGAGCGATGGAGTTTCCAGACAAAAAAATAAGCCGCTCTTCGACGGGCTCGACTGATTAGGAAGTTGCTATTCTCGACCCGAAGCCATGGTCCCATTAGCAATGCTTCTGATAATAATATTAATAAAGAGTTATTCAATTCGGGTTACGAGGGCACTAGAAACTGCGCCACTTATATGTAATAGATATCTTTCTTCAATGCGTGATAGTGGAAATATCACGTCTCTGAAAATGATCACCAGATTTATGAAGATATGTGAAAGATAGGCCAACGATTATTATCTTCACAATTATATGAACATGTGGGTTTAGTACTGATGATGTGATGATTTCTGAGTATTGATAATATCAAAGTCGATATTCGATGACTTCTTATCTTAACGAATACAAATAGTAGTAGAAATCATTTCGATGAGAAGCGGTGGGAAATATAAGAGATACAATTCTAATTCATGACATTGATAGTGAAAGAGGTATTTATATTCAAATTTACAAGAAAAGACTAAAATCACTACAAGATAGACCATAATTCCAATAGAAAACTGATATTTGGATCATCAGTGTTCACATAGTTATAAAAATAAAAAATTGGCCAAGACTCGATCTTCCTCGATCCCCTTATGTGAGAGATCCATCTCATATTGATTATGAAAATATATCGAGGTATTGGTGAAATGAAAAGACAAACGAATTTATTATAATCTATTAACATAGTTCAGAAAAGTTCTAACGTGTTCCTCAAAAATTTTGCTCGGTTGTTGACCATGTTCCTCATTCAGTTGATGCAAAAACAGCAAACCATCCCTTGTTCCGATCATCTGCAAATTAAGAATGATTATTCATGAATCACGAACGGAGGAATCACTTTTCAAAATAACATCAAATAGTTTGCCATCATTTATTCTGACGCATTCATTGAGTTCTCATGATTCACAGCATTTTTGGAATATTACAGAATCATGAAAATGGATATCTAGAGATGAAAGAACTTTAAATTGTCCTTGAAAAATTTTCAAGATTCCTTCAGGTTTTTTCCTAATGACATTGATTTTACAATAACGATAAAAAAACTGCTTTTGTACAATAATATGTTAGTTATATGAATCAGTACGAAACTCGCTCATCCAGTCAGGAAAAATAACTGGTTTTTTGGTATAAGGATACTGTTTATCCTAAAAAACCAATCGATTCGTCCTCCTTCACAAATTAAAGAAGGAAGGAGGAGAATATATATATATATATATATATATATATATATATATATCTATCTATATATATATATATATATATATATATATATATATATGAATAATAGAATAGAATGAATATATAGAAGTCGACGACATCGATACTTTCGATCTGACATTTGACATTGTCATCTGTCCATTTCCTTTCAATATTCTAACCTACCATTTGAAGTCCGACCACATTTTCGATCAACTAGATTTTGATCATTTCAACTAACAATTGTAATTAGTACGTTTTATTATACCTAACAATTATTTTATTCACTGTCACATCCACATTTTTATTGCCGATTCATCAATACCATGAATGTCATCATGTCGAATTGTACCATCTAGTCATCCATTCTCAAATGAGTAATCATGCGCCTAGCTAAGATATAGTTCACATGTAATGTTCATTATAGTTTTCCTGCTGATGGAAAAAATACATTTCCGAAAACTTGGACATACTTAAAAGAGTTTTCTTTTGACATGCTGCACTCCCCAATATTCACTAGTTAATACCTAACTAGTCAGCAAAGACTACCTATCAACAAGAAATGTGAAGAAATTTGCTGATTCACTCAAACCCATTGATCATACATAAATTTCATAGTCGCAAAACAAATACTCGTGAAACGACGAGGAACGTTTCCCAAACATCAGTTGATTTCACATAACAAGTGGCACCACTGCTCAACATTTGACAGGACAGATGACTATCCCTGTCGCTGTCAACTTCACACTTCACATTTCATTCTTGTCATGAAGACATTAACCTGACATTCTTAGTCTGACCACATGGTCTACACAGATTGACTAGTTTTAATATTAATTTTAATGTGTATTTTGTAAGTGTGTATCTGTGTACATCATTTATTAACCCGTTTCTACATCATTCCATGAGCACTCCATCAATGATTACTTTTGAACATCGTGTCATATAACCAGTTGGTTGGCAGCAAGGGTGGTATACATACCTGAAGTGGGTCGGAAAGACCCACACCCTGAATCGGTACGACCAATCAGCCTTACATCCTTCCTGTTGAAAGGACTTGAGAGGATACTGGACGAACATATCAGGGAGGTGGCTTCATCTTCAGCCCCCCTAAATAACCACCAGTATGCTTATCAAACTGGCAAATCGACAGATTTAGCACTAAATAACCTCATAGAGAAAATTTCCCAATCCCTTGATAACAAGGAGATTGCGGTTGCCGCATTTCTCGATATTGAAGGAGCATTTGACAATGCACTACCAAAATCTATAGGATCAGCCCTGACTGAAAGGGGCATAGAAACAACCATAACGGGTTGGATCTATGCCATGCTGGTAAACAGAATTGCAACTACGACTCTTCAAGACGAGGCCATTAAGTTCAGGGTCACCAGGGGCTGCCCTCAAGGTGGGGTACTATCTCCTCTTCTGTGGTCACTCCTGGTGAACAGTCTGCTTAATGCCCTCGAAAGAAGACAAGTAGATCTGCAAGCTTATGCAGATGACCTTGTCATTTTGGCAAGGTCCACGTCGAGAAGGGTAGCTTGTAATATCCTTCAAAGCGCGATGGATGTTGTTCACGGTTGGTGCCAGAGAGAGCAGATGTCTGTAAACCCCAGCAAAACTGTGATAATCCCCTTCACCAGGAGGAGAAAATTGGATGATTCAACGCCCCTTTCTCTCGATGGTGAGGTCATTCCATTTGGAACGGGGGTGAAATATCTTGGCATTGTCCTTGATAAAAAACTCACCTGGAACGCCCACTTGGAAAAAGTTTTACACAAAGCCAAACTGTCCCTATGGACTTGTCGAAGGATTTGTGGTAAATCTTGGAGTTTAGGTCCCAAACAAATTCATTGGATTTATGTGACTATTGTCAGACCAATGATTACCTGTGGGGCAATTGCCTGGTGGCCGAAAGCTTCTCAGAAAACGGCTCAGGCAAAGCTCTCTGGCTTACAGAGACAGGCCTGTTTGGCTATCTGTGGTGCCATCAGTACCACACCGTCAGCGGCCATGGAGATCCTTCTAGATCTACCTCCTCTCCACATTTTCCTGGAGAGAGAGGCTAGATGGACTGCATATAGACTCGTGCACATCGCTAATTGCACAAAACAATCTAATGCAGAGTATACTAGACTGCTGGCTGACACTAGAAGTCACAGCATTCTGGGAATGACCTCTGACATTATGACTCCAACTGTGAACTATGAACTGCCTTATACAGTTCTTTTCCCGAGTAGAGAGGACTGGATCCTCCGGGAGAAGGAAATACTGAGAGCAGATAGTTGTTGGTTCACAGATGGATCAAAAACACCTTCTGGTTCCGGTGCAGGTGTTTTCAGTCGCAAACCCAGGACAGAGATATCAACCTGCCTAGGGACCTATGCGACCGTATTTCGAGCGGAAATTTATGCTATTGAACTGTGTGCGGAGAAATTGGCAGAATCCAACCTCACAAACAAGTCAATTAAAATATTCTCGGACAGTCAAGCGGCGCTGAAAGCTATTGGCTCTTACCGATCAACGTCCAAACTGGTAACAAATTGCCAAAAACGACTCTCCCCAATAGGAAGATTTAACAAATTGTCTCTGGTTTGGATTCCGGGCCATACTGGCCTGGAAGGCAATGAGGCTGCTGACTCCCTTGCAAAGGAGGGTGCTGCAAGCAGCTTCATCGGACCAGAACCTGTCATTGGCATCGCCTTAGGCTTTGCCAAACAAACATTAAATACCTGGATGGCGAAGAGATTTATGGACTTCTGGCAAAATCTTCCAGGATTGGCTCATTCCAAGGCGTTTATTCACCCTTCGAAGTCGGAAACCAAACAGTTGTTGGACTACAGTAGGGACGAACTACGATGTCTAACTGGCCTTCTCACAGGTCACTGTCATTTGAATCATCATATGCAGAGAATCGGACTGTCAGAAGACAGCCTGTGTCGTCTCTGTCTGGAAAATGATGAAACAGCAGAGCACATAATTTGTGCCTGCCCCACTGCGGACCGAATCAGGTTTTCAGAGTTTGGCAAGGTTTCACTCTTACCATCTGACCTGAAAAATCACTCACCATACAAACTAATCGGCTTCGTTAAGAAGCTGGGTTTATTTGGTCGAGTATGAATAGGTGTGAGCCCACTCACTTCTCACCTAAGCTAACCTAACCATATAACCTCACCTAAGTCTAAGTATGATAATACAACCAATTGTAACATCTTTCACAGTAGTCAGAGTCCCAATATGCAATAGTTTTTTGAAGTCTTTCCTAATAAAATGATTACTCACCATGTAAGACTTTTTTATCTCATCGTGTCTTATCGAAGGAGACAATTTCATGCATGTTATGTCCTTTCCGATTGGAATAGAATATATCGGAACTATATCACTCTCACTCAAATCCCAAATATGTATTGTATTACATCTGTCTTTGGAATATATCACAAAAGGTTTATTTTTGGACCACTGGATCAGTTCGATGCTACATTCATCAATCCTGCTTTCTTTATCAGACAGAACCATAAGAGGTGTCTCAATTACTCTTGAGTAAAGGTTGATGTCCCCATTTTCAAACCCAGCGAAAAAATAATCTGGTATGAAGGGGCAGGTATCCACACAGTTAGCTTTTGAAGTAGTTTCTGAAAATGATGAAACAAAGAATCAATTCACAGTACACGGGTAGTGCATGTATACTAGGTCCAATCAACCTTCGGGCAAAAATGATTAAATTGCATGAACTTCTGAACCATATATATATATATATATATATATATATATATATATATATATATATATATATATATATATGATTACAGAATGTTAAAACTCATGAATATATTTATATTCCTTTGTTATGAAGTTTTATTGTCTATTATGTCTCTTATTGTTGTTCTGTGAGTGTTCAATAGCCAATATTTCATTTTCATTTGAAAAGTATTATAAGTTCATATTTGTTTGAAATCGTTTGGCGAGGAATTGAGCAACTTTGCACTCATAAAATGGCAGTTATTGCCTACAATATCATTCCGTTTTGGACTTGTATTAATGTTTGCTTATATCTCGTACTATTGGTGTGATTTATTTTATTCTAATGAATATGATTGGAACGAGCTGTCTTGTGTCAAGGAATTTGCTAACTTTGAATAGTTCTTCGCAGGAGGATGAGATTTTTCTATTGTAAATACCACGGAAGTAACAATTTCAAAGAATTGGTACTTGTGCGTGGTATAGCCACATAGGTGTTTATTTTGAATAGATAAAATATGAAATGAAAATATAAAATGAAATATTAGAATAACTCCTCATAGAACTCTTAGATACCATGGATATTTTATCATCATGTATTTTTTCAAAAGAAAATAAAATGAAAGATTTTCCTTCGCATCTAATTATCGACTAATTCAAGGAATCTGATCAAAATTATGAAAAACTCGAGAATGAAAAACTTGTATTGCTAATTTGACGTCAAGTTTGCGAGACATCATATATTTTAACATGATATAAAATGAAAGATTTGCCTCCGCAACAAATTGGTGAATAATTAGAGGAATCCAATGATCCAGTCAAAATTAAGAAAAACTCGATAACAAAAAAAGTTGTTTTGCTAACTTGACGTCAAGTTAGCTATACATCATATATTTTTTCAACAAAAATAAAATGAGAGATTTTCCTCCGCAACTAATTAGCGAATGAGTAGAGAAATCTAATGGTCTAGTCAAAATTATGAAAATCTCATAAATAAAAAGTTGTATTGCTAACTTGACGTCAAGTTAGCCATACATCATATTTTTTTAAACAAAAATAAAATGAGAGATTGTCCTCCGCAACTAATTGGCGAATAATCAGAGGAATCTAATGGTCTAGTCAAAATTATGAAAAACTCGATAATAAAAAAGATGTATTGCTAACTTGACGTCAAGTTGGCGAGACATCATGTATTTTTTTTTTAAATTGCGGAATTTTTTTTTCATCCGGAACTAATTAGCAACAAAATAGCACCAAATTATGGAATCATTAGTTTTCCACGTTTCGAAATCGCTAATTTGGTATACATGAAAATTAGTGAGTGATTGCATCATCCATTGATCTTCCTGCTCTGAAACCTAACTGACTTCCAGAGATTATATCATACTCATTCAGAAATCCCAATAACCTATTCCTTAAAAGTGGCATTACTATTTCGGAAAGAGTTGAAATTATAGCTATCGGTCGATAGATATCATACAGGATAAAGTGAAGAATATCAAATTTTGTATATTTCGAAAAATACAACGGAATAACAACCAGAAAAGCTATTCAGAATCGAGAAGAAAGTGGTCACAATCGAATCACTTTGGCACAAATTCTTTCAAATTTGAGTTTGACGAAATTTACTTTCAATCATATTTTCATTCAAATTCACTTCGATTAATAGGTAATCGCTAACTAAAATTTTGTTGCAATGAGATTTTATAGAAGTCATAAATTCCAGAATTATTTTAAACCTTGTAACAAACATGAAGTTGTCAGTTACCTAAAATATTTTAATCCAATTTATTTTACTGATGGGCTTCAATTTTTCCCGAAAGTGATTTCATTGCGGCTAATTTGAATGTGTATCAAATCACAATATTCAAAAATGTATTGTACGGCATTACTGCACTATTTTCAAAATTATGATAAATTTTAACAGAAGGTCACGACTCTAGATTTGAGCATAACTTCGAATCCCAAACAACTGTTTGAAATGATAGTTTCTGGTATTTCCAGAAAAAACGAATGCCATTCTGAAATGAATTCAATATTTTTGGACCAGCCTTTCACGATGATTGATTCCGGGCCTTTCTAACATGCACCAACTTTTGGCATTTACTCAAAGTTCTATCCATAGAAAAAACTCATCTGCTGCAAACTAAATCGATCGCACAGTCTATTCCTCTGGATGATAGAAAGTTATCAACTCAAATATCTGATAAGCACTAATAGTGAATTATCATTCTTGGATGCTACAAAAACTCAGTCGTAATAAAAGACAGAACGTATATAACCACAATTTCAAAATTACTCACCTGGTAAAAATTGCTTGACATTACTTCTGCCGCCTTTGATGAGATGATGAACAATAAATCCATAATTCGTCGAAATGAAAGCAAAATTTGTGTTGATATTGCTTATAACGAAATCAGTGCATTGCAAGTCAATCAAATTGGGATGAATTGTTTTCAAAGACACTGTTGCATTTATCACTAAACAAACTTCATTGGGTACAATTTCACTATCCATGTTCTTCAAAATAACAGTCCATAGAATAATTTCTCCGTTTTCATCCAAACTACAGATCTGGAATAAAATAATATGCGATTATGTAACAGTGTAAAAACAATCCATTTCATTAAAATATCACTTTTGAAAGTCCACCAGGACTTCTGTATTATCTCGTCTCTATTGAAATCTTTCCTTAGAGAGAAGACACTTCAATATTACTGATGTCATAATTATTCCATTTCTTCCCTTTTTCCTTTTCAGGTACTATAAGGAAACTGAACCTTTATTTTAAAATAACAAGTGCGGTAAAGTCACTTTACGCACGTGTCAGGAACACTATTTTTTCTACTAGCGTGCGGAAAAACCCTCAAAGTTAACTTAAAGGAACATTTATCAATAAATACATATCTACAAATTGATTAATATTAATATTGAACGTGAAATGTTGCTTTCTGCAAATTAATTGCAGAGGCTAAAATATTCTCCGATGAAATCAGATTTCAGTTTACCTCTGCTTATTCACGTCATAAAGTTGGTTTTTACAAGGTAGTGTTTTGCCCGACAGATTTTTTTCGTTGCTACGGTAATTCAAGGTGACAAATGAAAAATGTCAGATGTTTGTCATTATTTGAAATTCATTCGATGAGGCTTATTAAAGGGCCATTAAAATTATAGCGGAATAGCAGAATTCTAATGAATTTCTTCATTTTTCAGTCATTCTGTAAAATACAACCGCACAATTATATATGTTGAATATTCAAATGTCAGTATACAGATTTACTCCCGCAATAGTGCCTAAAAAAGTTTTTTGGCACTAGTACAGGAGAGAAACTCTTTCAACATTAAAATGAATGCGGAAAAGTGGACTTTTATGTGCGCATAAAAATACTTTATAGATATTTTTCAATGACTTTCCGCCAGTTTCATCGTTGTAGAGTATTATGCCGCGTTGCAGTCATCGTGGAATTCAGTTCAATGAACATTATTCGAAAGTCATTTCCACGATGGATAATATTATATTGTTTAAAGGGTGAGGAATGTTAGTCATATCCAACGAGTATGAAGTATGCAGCATGAGCCGTAGGCGAGTGCTACAAATCATACGAGTGGGAAATTAGCATTCCATGCAGTTACACACTATACTTTTTCTTCGGCTATAACAGATACTACCGAAATGATTCAACAAATTACATGAAGTTCAAATTTGATATCATTAAAAATTTCCATTTACCAGATACAATCAAATGATCAAATAGAGGTGTCAAGGCTTGAAATTTGATATTCCAAGGGAGACCTGATTTGTTGTTCAATCACAACTACAACTGTAACACAATTGAATCATTGCTTTATCGGGTGAGGAAATTAAAATGAAGACATACAATATACCTCAATGTTCTATCAAGAACAGTGAAAATGGGGCAGTTTGGTGTTAAATCCGTAAAAACTGTATGTTTTTTGCGTTCATGCAAGAAACGAAAATTTTTTGATTTTTTGAAAATCTGGCAGTATGAGAATGATGTTGGGCATAGTTGAGCTGAAATAGTTTCTGGTTTCGACCACTTCCGATCACATATGGAGTAAGTTCAAACTCTGTTTTATATTAAAGAAAACATGGTCCGATATTATCAATTATTCATATGGGGTGTCCACGAAAGCTGTTGAAAACTGATATTCAATATTTGGATGGCCATGTCATTTTTTCAATGGGAAACTATATTTTTCTATTATTTCAACGCAATAAACATCGAAAATAATGAGGACTCTCAATTAAATTCCTGATTTTCTTCACTTCTAATTCGAAGGCTAAGAGAAACTCGCATAACTACAGGTAACTTGACCGAGTAAAAAATCATATGAGCTTTCTTAAGATCAATTGTAATTTTTTTCAGGCCTGTCAAAATGTCTGCTCTTTCCAAAGTTTGGGAACTGATTCTATCAGATCAGCAAGCCATGAACATTTTTCATTGGGATTCATTTAATGTCTCGAATTAGATTGAGGTAAAAATATGAACTATTTTTTTAAACTTCCGTATGTGTTCGAATACCTAACTCATTAGCTGTCATGTGATATATTGGTTTTCATCATATATAGCTGATATTACGAGTGACATTGTTTCAAATATTTCAAAATGAATGAGAATGGTTGGCATACTGTGCCAACTACTCCATAAGCAGTGAAAATGGTTGGGAATTCGGAAAGCAGGAGTTCAAGATCGAGTCAACCTCATGGTTAGACAACAGAGAAGAAGTATTAGAGCTGATGCTGTGAAACATGACATTCCCTTTCGTTCTCTTGCAAGACATTGCAGTAAAATCTCAGATGATAAACTTGATGATGCCTATGAATTTGAGGAACTCATTGGCTACCAATTGAATAGAAAGGTATGCTTTGATCTGAAACAGGAGGACACGAACTAGGTGAATATTTGAAAAAGGCTGCAGACATGTATTTTGGGCTCTCTCCACAGGAAGTGAGAGAGTTGCATATCGATTTGATGTGTACTTCAAAGGAGTCCAATCCAATTCTTCGATTAAATCTACAATGGCTAGCCCTGATCCAGTCTTGTTGTTACTGGACAACCATGATTCGCATCTTTTTAAAGGGGTAGTGAACTCTTTGGAAGATAACGATGTGTGTGTTCTATTACCTCCGCACTGCAGTCACAAATTACAGATTTTGTAGCAGTACAATTCAAGAATATTTTCTGAAACCGTTATTCTTCGTTTAACAACTTTTTCAGTATCTCTGTTGGTTTTCTGCAACCGAAAAAAATTTTGGAATCGAGACGTTCTAATTTTCTTGCCAACTTCTGAGATCAATTACTCACTGGAATAGAGTTCCATGGCAGAAATAAGTGAAATAGAGCAATCAGGATTGAATACTAACAATAATAATAGCACGATGATACTTAAAGTTTTTGAAAGTTCCAAAAAAGTTGTTTTCCGCAAATCGGTTTGTTACATTCCTGAAAACTAAGAATTGAAACTTGTTGACGAAAAATCATTCAGTCCAATTTTTTCAAAGCTGAAGAAGAATTTAGTGCGGAAGCTGAAAAAGAATTTAGTCTGGATTTATGCAGGCTAAAATAACGAATATCAAATAACAATTATCACGTAACAAATATCAAGTGTAAGTTGAAGTTCTAATTTTCCAATGATAGTGTTTAGCCAATTAACAATTGTTAAAATAACAAGTATCAAGTAAAAGGATGGTCAACTTTCACCTTTCTACGTTATTTGAACGAGATATTTTTTGCGCAACTATTACGCAGATGACCATGGAATAGTCCATTGGATGAGTTTTACACGAAAATCAACTCAACTTCTGTCAAACAAACTATATTTTATTCATGTACAAAAATATTATTTTCAAAATGGAAATAGACGACTACATTCTCGGGGACTTTGTTCGGCACTTTTCTTGTTCATACGACGAAGGAACAAGGAATTCAATGATAAAATTATGAAATAGAATATGCTTGGGTTACATATCATCAACCTTCAACACTGATGATAACAATACAAAAAACGTATCAACTTTCTCCATTTCACTGAAGTTCTTGTTCATTATGAATTCATAAGAATTTTCAATAGCGCCTGCGTACCATCTATTCCTATTTTCAATTTGGTCTGCATAAATGGAAAGAGTTTCGCCTTTTGTTATTTTATATTTGTTACGTGATAATTGTTATTTGATATTTGACATCTTGTGCTTCATAAATCCACACTTAGCTTTTCGTTACTGAGATCGACAACTCAACACAGTTGCCATATCAAACTCTTAACTCATAAAGATTGAAAAAATCAACCCACCTCATTTGTCGAAGACGTCTCCACGAAATAATCTTTTGTCGAATGTCCTACAGGGTGTAGGGCAACAATTCTACTTTTGTGGCCAAAGCCTACGCCTGTAGAATATACAGGAACATTATTTGAAAACTGTGAATTAATTTTTCTTGATGTTTCCCATATTGACAGTGTCCTACAAAATGAATATTTATTTATACATCTATCAGATAATCGTTTTTTGAACATACCCATCATTCAAGCCAGCAAACACCAACTGCAGTTTCTCTTCACCAAAGGAACAGCAAGATATGATACCGTACGATAGATAAACCGCTTCTGGTTCGTCGGAGTTATAAATATTCCATATGGCCACTAAACTTCCGCTATCGAGTACTTCACTTTGTCTCAAATGAACTGTCATAACTTTACTATTGATATCATTGGAAAAAGACACGCACTTTACTGTAGTTCCTTCGAAGATACTTGTACTTGTGTTGAATGAAATATATCCATCACTGAAAGGAACTGGCTTTGGATTTTTTCTGACTTTTTCAGTACTTGTCATTCTTGATTCTTTCTGTATTCTTAAAATAAGATCGCCAGCTGAGTTCAAAAATTTGTTCAAAGAAAACTCATCGAAAAGCGGTTTTCGACTTTTTTCTTCTTGATCATCCATCCCTCCAACTCCCAAATACTCTTGTTTATATTTTCTCCAATAGTTTGGATCTTCTTGATCACCATTGCTGAAAGAAATCGGTATTTGCGTCCATTTTGTTTGAGTTAGGACTTCTTCGGTTTGAATTTCCTCATCAATATCATCTTCCCCAGTCTGTGAAGCAGTCTGTATAGTATTGTTTGTGCCATAACTCCTCATGTAAATTTCATATGGAACAGGAGATAAATCAAATAGGGTAAAACTGTAAGAATCTAATCTTATCATGCTCAATATTTCTTTTCCACGTTTTTCTTTGATTTCTACACTTCTCCTTTGTTCATGTTTTTTCTTAGCATCCAGAAAGTTGATGAACTGTAGAGATTTTTGGTCTTCAAAGCCTTCATCAGATAATGACGAAGGATTATTCATCAGGACTAAAGTAGAGTTTTCTTTTTCAACAGACTCCTTAATATTATCCAACATATGTTTGTGTTTATAATCAGACATATCGAAATGACCTGAGTCTAACTTTCGTTCTTCTTCACTGCCAGTGGAAATCACTCTTTTCGATTCCGGTATCGTTTTTATAGGAACTTCAATATTGCTATCACTAGAAACGCTACTTGTCTCTTCACCGGAAATATTATCCAAGTTGGCGGAAGTTGAGGAAGAATACTGTTCGAAATCAGATTCATATGAATCGAAATCTTCTTCGTAGTTCTCATATTCTGATGTTACTGATTTTGGACTGATTGACTTTGATTTGTCGCCACCATCCTCCGAATTTTCTGATTTTAGAGTAATTGGGTTAAATATTTCATTATCATCCGGTATAAGTGTTTCCGAACTGACCTGTTTGAGCTTCAACAAACTTTCACATGATTTTTTTGATTTGGGAACATCTGGACCAACAATATTTGTGTTCACAATGCTACCCCTTTTGAGAGTTGCAGTTCTAGGTCTTTCAGACAGGGTACTGGAGTCTGGTGAGGTGTACTCGGACTTGGACTCCAAAGAAATTGGACCAACTTCTGTTTTGGATTTCATATCATCGGTACTCTTCAAAGATATCGAAGATTTATCCGAAATTACTTTTTCACTTGGTTTTAGTTTTCTTGAGGAAGATATTTTAATCGCAGTACCACTTTTATTCATAACTGGTGTTTTTGATTTCCTCGAGGAGAGGTCTTGAGATGAACTAATTTTCTTAACAATATCTGGTTTACGTGACAGACTACTATCACTTCGCTTGATTATATTGATATTTGAATCGCCCACCTTCATTGATAAATTTTTGTTATCGAGTGCATGCGAGTACATATTCTTACTAGGGAAAAATTGAGTCTTAGATACCCTACTACTTGTAGGAATAACAGGCACTTCTGGTTTACTTCTACTACTTGCCAACTTCAAATCCACTGAAGGTTTGTGGGAGAGACCTGAAGAAGTCGTTGGTTTGGATGAAAATTTCTCAGATTTTTCATTTTCTGACAATTTTCGGGCAACATCGATCGAGGATGAAACCTTTGTTCTTTTTTTAATCGGTGTTTCCACTTTCTCGACCTTTTTCCTTTCTGTACTTCCATCTCTGATATTTGGAGTTGACTTGGACAGAACAGTGGAAGATTTTCTCGTTTTATTCGTTTTATCCACATCCTGTAAATATACGTACTTGGAAACAATACCCATAGATAAACAATTTTGCACTTACCTTCCGTTTTGACATGAACAAACTAAAAAGAAGAAAATTAAACCACGTACTTGTGTTTTGACAGAAATAACTGTGTCATACTGTTGCCAACAAAACAATGAGAGCTTGGAAATAATCAATAGAAGGGTCGCTTTAGATAATATATGCACGCTTCGGTACGGTTCAGAGGAGCAGGTGGTTGGAATAGAAATCGATACTACGAGTAAAACAGTTTTAATCTATATACAGAGTATATCATTATATCACAGTAGGTTTTCTTCAGTACAAATGGTTATACAGAACGTTAAAATATCAAATTCCAAAGTGGGAAAGTTTTGGAATACATAAAAAAACAATTAGTACGCTCAAATATGATGGCGACAGATTTGAACCAGAGGATCGATGTGTACAGAATTTATCAGTTTTGAGTGTGTTGTTGAAAAAACGGGGCATGGTGTCAGTATCTCGGGCGTTAGGACGATTACGCAGCCGTTGCGTTGTATCGTGGAACAGTAGATTCGACTGGCCATCGTACTGTCCATACATGGTAAATGGGTTGGTCAGAGACTTGAAGTTCTTTCCGAATAATGCATCCAACTGCAGAAAAACATCCAAAGTGTCCTTCATCCAGAGATCGCTGGAATTGCTACGTATCATTGCGTGGCCAGCTGCTGCCCAACTCATATGGCAGCTTTTGGAGTCTCCTTCACAAAGAATTTCGAAATCATTCATCGAGAGGCTTCTTCCTGGGTTATCTTCTCTTTTATCTGCAAATGAACGCTGTTGTCAGAATAGTTTCATAATTTGTTCCGCTCCAAGTCAATACAAAAAAAATACAAAACTGAAATAAATGAAGTGACAAAATATAAAGAAAACATTATTTGTTGTGTAAATAATCCATAAGCCATTCACAAAAAGCAAGAAAGAGTCTATCTAAAACAGCTACTCTCCTGCCTAAATGACACGAAGGGCGCTGGATTACATAGGAGTCACTTTTTCTTGCTAAATTTGTCTAGCATTCACTACAAACTCAAATCGAACAGATACCATTTACAGAATGCCCGTAGCGCCATATAGACAGGAGAGTAGCTATTGAAGATACTCTTTTATTTGTGAATGACTTGAACGTCTATAAATGATTCACACAACAAAGAATGCTTGCTAAATATTTGTTGTTACTTCTGAAGTAGAAGTTTTGTATTTTTTTTGCATTGACATGGAAAAGAAAAGCCAAAAATGATATCCTCGAAACTTTCACAACTGTATTCAAATATGTTTTCGAGCGAAATATATAGGGTACACCTAAGATGCCCATGACATTTTACAAGCGAGTAGGTACTTAGTCTAGATTTTGAAATACGGGATTACTATGGTGGACCCTGGTGTGCTTAGTGGAAGTTCCATGAAAGGCTTAAAGTTGTCTAAATCGTCGATGTACGACGGTTCTCAGTGATCTCGAAAATACGCTCTACACAAATAACGAAGAACTCTCGTCCGCAGTAAGAATATAGAATAGCTGATAACTGCATAACCCCCAAAATTTATTATTTATACTCTCCCTTCATCAAACCCTCTTTCCAGTACGACCGGAAGGCAGAGCCTTGTGCGGGCAAGGGTCGGCTAATCATCTTGAGTGCCGAAGCGCATCTACCATTTCAACTGTAGGGTGACACAGAGAAACCCACAGTGCTTCTGGACCAGTTGGTGTATTCAATCCAGATATTCCACCTACCAGAATTGTTATCTAGGAAACTAACGATTGCCTATAGCACCGAGCCGGCCAGAAAAATTATGCACCTACCGCGGATTGAACCAGTAGTGAAATAGACAAATTGAATATAAGAGCTGCGCCTTATCGACACACCGACCGACAAAGTCGACCCTGCATCCCAAATGTGATACAAAGTTTTAGCAAATCTAAGCCAAAATCACATTCCAAGTACTTCGAATTTCGATTTTCTATCTATCAGTAAATAGATTTCGCAACATTGATAAAAAACATAATCTTCCCTCAATGGATCTTTGTGAAATCGCTATATATACACAAGCATGATGTTAAACCTACTTGTTGTTCTAACATTGTTCGTTTTCGTTAACCAGCTGACGAACGTCAACCCTCAGAAGTCGAAACTTGTGCGAGCAATGGATCAACGAGGCCTTACCTTTTAACGTGCGATTTTCCAGCACGATGGCCCGGCGAGGATTCGAACCCCGGCCTTCTGCTTGATAGGCAGATATGCTAACCACTACAATACCGAGACCGATTCTAGATATACAGTTTTTCAACAAAGGGTTAGTTATAATGATAATCTTATTTACTTCATGAATCATTGCCCTGTTTACAATTACCTGATATGAACTTTCTAATCGAATTCTTCGACACGAACGCAACGTCTCCAGCTCCACTGGTTAAACAATGGAGAGCTCCGAATTCGCCTGTGAAGTCGTCTTCATGACATTTTCCTCTTAGATTTTCATTTATCCCGTTAGGTAGACCAGGTGTGCAGCTGGGACCAAAGAAATTTCCCATTTCCTTATCCAATGGACAATATTCGATCAACTTTTTATTGAAAATGGTGTTTTTAACAGTATTCCAAGCCACGCCATCGTACACAGGGAAGCAAGCACTCTTTCCACGAAGATCTTCAAAAGTATTAACGTCCGTACCATGGCGAGTGACAGCTACTGTGAGATATTTTTCGGTTTCAAGTACAGTCTCGTAGAAGAGGGTTTTCAAATTGTATTTCCTGAAAAGAAAATAATCTTCCATTAATTACCCAAATCTGAAGGGGACAGTGTGTCGAAATTAAAATGAACACCACCATATATTCGTATTCGGAGAGTGGATATTTGAATGTCTGCAGAGATATTCATTTGCTATTTCTAACGAGAAGTATATTATCGAAAATTTGTTGTAGGCCCAGTCAGAAGTTTAGTAGTGTCTCAAGAAATATATCAACCTGCACATCACTGAGAAAATTCAAACCTGTATTACTTTAAATAGCAACAATATAAAAGTATTTTCATCTCGAATGCGATACATATGTATATACAAAGTGGAAAATCCACGATTTCCGAGTTGATGATCTGACGAGAGGTCAATAAGCCAAAAACCAGTCTAAGTGTGCCTGTCTAATGATTGAAAATTTAATCCGACACTTTTATCAGCAAAAAAATGGGGGAATTTCTTCTGTGAAGGACTCTGCATAGGCAACTATCAGATATGATGCAATGCGCTTCGTGATATTAGTCCGGTAAGTTGATGTTTCTGACAGGTTCATTAACTATTGTGTAGGTGAGTTGAGGCTGGCCTGAATGAATTGTTCCTAGATGATGTGATTTTCAGCCAGTCTTCAATTATGCTCATCGACTATTTGTGAAAAAGTAGAATGTTATCAATGAATGTGTTTGACGTGCCACTCATAGTTTGTAAATCTCAGTTTTGTTTACTGAAATATAAGTGGAATTTTCGAAAAAATGTGCTGAGCGCGAGCGAGAAAGTTCGAACCTGAAAAGAGATGATGATTTGTCTTGTGAAATGGTTATTCAATCATTCGACATAGTCGGTGAACATACTTGAAAACTGGCGTTAAATATACTCTTCTTTCGAACCTGGTACGAATTGTTCGAAATATGATTTGATTCAACGCCAGTCTTCAAGTATGCTCACCGACTCTGTCGAATGTTTGACATGTTCCTTTCACGAGGAATGACTGAATGCGGTTTGCTTTTGAAATGCCTCGTCCATAGGCAAATAGCGCAATGGCGGCTAATTTTGCCTGTTGTTCGCATTAGCTTTGTTCGAGGTATGATACTATGAAATGGAGTTTGAGGTTTAATTGAGGGAAGTCATCGACTCCATGTTGATGAGGCAAAAGCATATGCGGGAATTTCTTCTGTGAAAAACCTCCCACCGGCACTGGTCGGTCATAACACAATGCCTCTCGTGGTATGAGCCAGCGAAGTAACTGTTTTCTGATAGGTGTCAGCCCAGACACCTACTGTGTTTGGTTAGTTGATGTTTTATTTCGGGAAACTACGACCCCACAGGTTGGAGGTTTCACAGAAGCAATTGAGTTTCCATATCTATCCTATTTGTTCTGTACAGAGTAATGTGTACACATTAGCGGAAATGTAACTGAATGATACTTCAAATGAAGCATTAGAAGGTAGGGAGAGTGTCAAGAGATCCTAAACAGTTTTTTGAAAACAAAGAGCGCCTAATGCTTTTTAAGGTTATGAGAGAGATTATCGTCGAGGCTGTCCCAGTCGATGCAAGATAATCTCGAGGTCGCGAAAACATTTCGCGGCCATAGTATACACAATATTTTTTGTGCAACCGAGAAAATTCTAAAATTCCAATAACATAATGTCGTTTTAAAAAGACGGCGCCGGCGTTTCAATTTGAATAAAGAAAAGTAAACTGATGGCCTCGATATCACAGGTTTCAATGGTAACGAAATATTTGGCTATACAAACCAATTTGATAATTCAAAATATATTTTTATTGCCATATTTCAGAAATGTCAAATGTTGTAGTAACATTCAGTCTGTCACCAGTTACTCTGGAAAATTGTCGGTCGTCACTACGGGTAACGGCCGCAAAACATTAGACAAGTAGACACATTTTTAATGACTGTTGAATAAAAAAATCAAGAAACTCATCATGTTGTCCCATTGTCGATAATTTATTTGCATTCTTTGTCGACAAGCTTTATCTATTATACACCTATTAATACGAAGTATCCGAATACCAATTAGTCGTCCAACAACGAGAAATGACCTCGTGACAAGGTTTCTGTTGAATTTTCAAAAATACATTAGTGAAGGTATAATGGTAATAATGAATGTATTGGATAACAACTTTCACTGAATCCTGATTCATTGAAATTAATTTATGTCATGAATCTTACGCTGGTCAAGGAATTTGTTACATAATTGAAGGTAACGTCAACGGTATTATAACACCATTCTACGAAAACGAATGAAGAACTTAGCAAGCTCATCACTAGATTCACTAGATCTTTAGTTCCGTCCGCCGTCTGAATGGTTGGCTGTCGAAAACGTTAGATGTCACGGATTACGAATAGATACCTGTTGGAGAACATCTTGATGTTGTAAGCTAAGCTGTTCGTCTCAATAAACGCAGTTCACAGGAATAGCTATAAAGCAGTCAAGTATAGGCGATGAGGAACGACTTTTGCATTCTTACTTTCAGTGCATTCCTTGCATTCCTAGGTAAGGCCACCCCTGATTAGTTGATTTCTGTTGATTTTCATCAGTTGTCAAAAATAACTCAATTTTTTTTCAAACAGGTACCATACAATAATTGAAATGGCTCAATATATATCCTTTCAATCAATTCATCACTCATGGCACTAACTACAAGATCGTAATGGAATAAACTGTATGGAGTTATTCCAAAAACTACGTCCTATCAAGCAGTGAGGAGAGTAATCGTATGGTATCAGATCATACCCCCAACCAACAACCAGTTTGAACATCCGTTTAGCATACCTGGTGGCTCTACAGAAATATACTGAGACTGCTAGTTTTTTTGGAAAATTTGTAGCTGCAGTTGTTCATTTCTGAAAATCATCGAGCTCGAAACTTCATCGAAATTTATCCTGCCACCAATTCTTCGGTCAGTAAGCTTTTTGATAGGTGAGCAGTTTCGTAGTTTTGGTATATATTTCGGAATTGAAGACCCGTAGGAAGAAATTGTGTGTGGTTGATCATCACAATGACTTCTTGCAAAGGATAAAAAAGTTGTTTCACACATAAAAATTATATACGAGTATCTAAGAGGTTGATAAAATATCCACATACGTATTCGTAGAAGGTAACCCAACCATCTGCATTACATTGAAGAAGACGAGGCACCGAGAACAAAACAGATCGAATATTTTCAAAAAACATCTTTTGTGAAAAAAAAAGCAAACACACTTCGATTTTTATTTAAAGAGGGACATAATCCTGTCATAACCTCAACTGTCAGACCTCTTCCCCCACCCCTTGGTTTCTTTCACCCAAACAACTTGAATAGGGACGCCCTCTTGAGGGAAAAACTGTTCCGTATATTCCAAAATATGATACATCATTTGCAAGCCAATGTGATATAAGTTCAGTGACAATGCATTATGGAATGTTTCTAAAGGAAAAAAAATGGCGGCTTCAAAATGGCTGACAAGACAATTGCAATTATGGTGCGAATTTGGATTTCTACCAGTTTGAATTGTGAGTTTGAAAATGAAGTCAGAACTGTGAATGCATCTGTTTTGGGGAATTGTGCAAATTGTTCTGGTGTTCAAGTTCTGTGATAGAAAGTTTGATAAAACTGCTCTGAAATCGAATACAGAGAGTAATAATACGGTTCTGTTATTGTATAGAAAATATCATTATTTCTTCGAGAAATTAACTACGTTTCACAAATTCAAGATAAAGAACTTACATATGTATGTTATTTCATACATCTCAAGCACATTCAAGGATGGAAAATACTTGTGCTACATGACTTTAGTATAAATGAATAAATGATAAATTGAAATAGGGATAGCATTCCAAAAAAATGATCTATCCCTCAAATATAGCAATAGTTGACTCATGAAGGATGTGCCAAGCACACTCCAGAAAAATAAATGAATGTCTTACTCTATTGCACTATGGACCATATCCGAAGGCACCATCACAACATCAGCTGCGTTCATATTTAGAGCCAGCATGCAGTGGGTGGTGTTGTCAGCTTTGATGCACTCCAGGTCGGGTTCTATCCCGTACACCCCTGCCGATTCTCGCATCCATGAACATTTTGCAGTTTCGATAATGGACGTGGTACAAATTCTTATCGTTCTCGGAGGGTGGCACCCGGAGAAACTGTTCGCGCTGAGGTAACCTGAAAAGAAATATGGTTGAAATAAATATAACAATAACAATAAACCAATTTTTGCTTTCGGAAGAGTACGTTTTGATCAATCAATGGTGCATCCTAGGGTACAACCCTTTCGAAAAATTCAAATTGAATCTTTTGCAAGTGGATTTCAATCTCGAATCAATTGTTCATAGGAATTGGAAGTGATTATCAACATATTTAACGATCTAACGATAAAACACTATGGAAAAGCCCTGTCTGCAATGGGCTTTAAATATCGCAAAATTGACAAGAGACAAGTAATAATGGAATCCACACGTTTAATAAACTGGCGTTCTGAATATATAACGTCGATAAGAAAATACCGGTCTGAAAATCGGCCAATACTCTACCTCGACGGGACGTGGTTTGACACGCATGACACCCCTTCCAAAGGATGGTCTGATTCCTCTGATAAGTGTAAAACAAAAGCACCATCAAATAAAGGGAAGAGAATAACAGTATTACACGCAGGATCAGAAAATGGTTGGATCCCAAACGCTATGTGGCTTTCTGCCAAAAATATTAAGGACTCTTGTGTTGATTATCACGAAGATACGACAGCAGAGCTTTTTGAAGATTGGTTTAAAAATTGTCTGTTACCCAACATTCCGCCAAACAGCGTTATAGTAATGGACAACGCAAGCTATCATAGTCGACAATTGCAAAAAATTCCTGGCTCAAAGAATACGAAATTGGAGATTCAAAACTTCAAGGCTGCAAATGACATATATTTTGAGGAAAATTATACAAAAAAAGAACTTTTACAAGTGCTGCAGTCATTTTCTTTAAAAAAAAACGTATGTTTGTAATACAATTGCAGAAGAATTGGGACATACAGTGTTACGACTACCTCCCTACTACTGCGTGTTCAATCCCATAGAGGTTATGTGGCACCAACTTGAATCGAGCGTGCGCGGAAAAAATAAATAATAAAATGTTGAAAACTCGTACCTTTCTGTAAAATCAATTGCGCCAATTATAATTAATTTAGATGAGGATAGCGATAGCGACACTCAACTGAATATAGAATAGAATTGTAACATTTAAATAAATTACTTGTATATCTCCTACATTATGCAAAATTCAAATTTCTTGAGTTCGACTCTGTAGCACATTTGCATCTTTTACCAGATGATTTTCTACACAATGGGATTATATCGGGTACTTTATTGCAGGTAAAAAGCCAATACTAAAAAAACTAAATACTATACCAGATTGAAGTTATTGATATTATGTGATATGCCAATAAGTCAGTAATTCGTTTTCCATTCAGCGAAAGTGTTACGAATTATTTATAAGTATCGAATACTCACTCTAGATACTTCTGACAAATCATATTACTGATATGATAGAAACGTACCTGTTGCGCGATCCAGGTAGCTCTCAATCGGTTCCACTGTTGGCAACTTGAAAAATGTTGTGTAAGATGTCTGAATGAGGCTCAGCAAACTGAATCGCCAAGAGTTCGTGTCCTTACGTGACAATGATGACACAAGCTTTTGAACTTCGTCTGCTTTCTCTCTGAAAAATGTTTTCGAAATGGAAATTGAGTTAATAATGATATCAAATGAATCAGAATTTAGAAAAAAACATGGATTTTTTTCATATAGGTTGGTCATTAGGGGACAAGGTAATGTGGAAAAACCCCTCCCTCACAAAATCAAATTATGTTCAAAGATTTTAGACTGACGATGATCATTTGCTTCGTTTTCACTTCTGCTTTTTGATTGTTCGGTTCTATTCGGCAACTTTTGTTTTGTCTAGCATCGAAAACTTTTAATTAAAATCAATTGCCTTCAGTCACTCAATTTTCCCCTGAAGATACTAACAAAACACATTTCAATTTGGTGGAAAGGAAATTGATATCTATGAAAAGTTTTTTTTTTACACAAAATGCTCAATCCAATTCTACTGTTGAATCATTTAGCATTGAATGAAAAATTTTCATTGCATCAAGCAAAAATTTGTATTGCTAAAATGGAAGTTCCTCGATATTTGCCCTAGATTCACGTTTTGAAATATTAGAGTTGATTTTTTATGTGTGTTATGTCCAGCAATACTTAAAAAAATGCTTCATTACTTTTTCATACTTCTACCAATAATATTTTTGTATCAAGTATCTAAACCGTGCATTTGCTCATATTGTAGACCTTGCACCTTGCACCTTTTGCAACCTTGACCATTATTTTTTACCAAAGGAATGTGCGCCACTGATTTTTTTAGAAAGTTACTTTAATGCATGTCTCTGGGACATGATGAAAATTGATGACATTTTTACTCGAAAATGAAGCAAGATAGGGAAAGAGCTGTAAATAAAATTTGTTGTTTCAGTTGCTCAATGCAAATACTTTTTGGTCGAAAATATTGCTTAAGGTACCTTTCGGTACGCCACTGGACATGGTGATTTCGATCTAGTTAGGGCCCACTACCCCATTTACTACTCCCAAATGATTATAATTAGAATATACAGAAAATAAATATTTTTTTAAATTTTGAAACCCTGTGTCTTGAAAACGATACATTACCGTTCCTATATTTATCATATATCTACTAAACTTTCACTTGTAACAAATTCATGTCCATTATAAAAAATATTACGTGTTTTTTTGTGAACAATGATGAAAAAATTCGAGATCGATGAATTCAATAGCGCCCCTTTTTGGCCGGCTAAGTTCTAACGATCCTCAGTTGATACGACAATCCAATTTAATAAATGGTCTTTATTCAATTAAGAAAAAGGCGGGGTGTCAGCAGATGCTGTTTTTCAGTAATTTTTACAGTAATAGAATCCAAAATAATTGGCGACGTCAGAATGCAGAAGTTTTCAGTAGGAATATCTACCTGGCACTCAACTGAAATGTATTCTAAGTAATGAATATATCAACTGTTTTTAAATTAATCTTGTTCCGTCTTCAAATCTGGTTAACCAGGCGGTGAATAGTGTTCGATAACATGTGCGTAGTATATTCTATTTGAGTTCTTCGATGCGTAGAATGTGAAATGCTAGCAGGATTTGGTACCAGTAAAACGAGACGGCGAATAATAAGTATATTTGGAAACGGAACACAGCCTGTTATTATGAAATTTTGAAGCAACCAATCAAATTTCGATAGTTGAGAAAACATAGTTGAAGTAACAGGTTATCGACATACCTTTTTGCTGCTACTACAGGCCAAGGCTTCACGACCCAGATACAAGGTTTGGTGCTATTCACTGGGATAATTGTATCATCGGGACACAAAAAGCTATATCCTTCGGCAGTTGCCTCAGCGCCCCCTGGTACCAGTCCAAAGTGTGGCTTGACGTCGTCTAGACGTGCCCAACTGATGTCGCCAGCACCATCGGTCAAGCAAAGAAGTGACCCTCTCCTGCCCCAGTACTTGTCGTGGGTGCTGCATCTTTCGGGGGTACCACACAGCTCACACAGTTGTGGATATTTGGCCTCTGGAACAATGGTCTGAATTTAGAATATTTTTCGATAATTTGAATTTCTGGTGAAGTGTGAGAAGTAGGCCTTGAAAATTGTGCCAATTAGTTGTTCTTGAAGAACAGATGTTGGCAATATTGATTGACCCCCCTTTTTTTTCTATATCCATTGTAATACCACCACCGAAATAGTGAATTGCATAAATGGTTGGATGTACTGAATATCCGCATGGAAGAATGCTACAACTTTGGGACAGTCTACTTGGGGAAATTGGTGAACGTAATTGTTTCTGTTTCCGGAAGGCCCTGGGTACGATCCCCCAATGGTGTAGAGATTTTTTTCTATATTTCTCTGTTGTATTGAGTCATAACTCTCACGTTTCATGGTTGAAGGGTCCGCGAATATCCATCCTACTGATCAGGAATGGCGTAGGGAGTTAGCAACAAGTCCTTTTTGCTGCACCATAGTCGGTGAGCACACTTGAAGATTGGCTATTAATTGAATTATCTGAAGAAACAATTCGTTGTTAACATGGGCTGATGGCGTGATGGTGACTCATTTCGTTTGTCGTTATATTCAGCCTAGTTCGAGTTATGGTAGTCAAGAAAAAAAGTTATTTTGAATGATTTTGAATTATAGAAAACCATCGACCTGAGTTGATGGTGGAATCTAGTCAATTTCAGCAGTTGTATCGCCAAAAGTATATGCAGATATTTCTCTGAATAATCCTTCACTATCCCCTGTCAGAAATATTTCAATGTCTGTCTTGGTATTGGCCAAGGAAGCAGTTGTTTTATGACAAGTGTTTATCCATCAACCTACAGTGTAGGTGAACTGAAACTGACCTGAAAATTATTCCCTTGGATGATTTGATATATAGCCAGTTTTTGAATGTGCTCACCGACTATTTTTAAAACCTAAAAAGAACTTCAATATTCGTTCAAAGGTTGTATCCAGAGTACCATGAGTATTGATCGAAATTCCTGCACATCCATGATTTTTGCAATTTTGTTTAGCATATAACTCAAATCCCGAATAACTTTTTTCAGTGAACTCCAATAATGATGGCAAAGGCGTAATAAAGTACCACGATAAAGGTAATCGAAAAGGGTCAGTAGACAGGCGCCAAGGAAAGCTGAACAGCTTTTAAGATTGAAAGAAAAATACAAAGTGGTAACGGGACTGCTCACAGACTATCAGAAGTCTCAGTATCCAGGCTTTGAGTAGATAAGGTCACGTATAACAGATCTTACAAGTCGCAGTACGGTGAAGAATCTTGCATCCGAGTCGAATTTTTTCATCGGATACGAGAATTCAAAGAATACATTTGGATTTTTCACCAAGAGAAATATTACGGCTCACAGGGAGTCATTTGCGAAATCAGGGGAGTAACGGGACGTAACCCACAGTTTCCAACAAAAGCTAGAGGGTGTGTGAATTTGAACAAAGTTGTATTGATTTTTCGTACACGAGTACTTATGAAATAGGGAAGATTTTGCCGATACTTGTGCCAGAGGATATTGCTGAAAGGAGTAAATTGATTCTAGACGTTTTTGGCAAGAGTACAACACCTTGATTCGATGAGCATTCATGATGAATTGGTGTGATTATGGGGGGGGTTGTAGTGTCGATGCATGTGGATCTCGAAAAAGCTAAGAGTTACAAAGAAGGTTGCAAATCCCAAAACAGGAAAGTATTTTTTTTATATAAGTATTTTTACTCAAGCTCTACTGACGATGACTAACATGTTCTCGAAATAAATGAAAATTTCGACAGATATTTCATATTCCCTGGAATTTCAAAGAATTGAGAAAAAAATACAGGTCCGTATCGAAAAATCCAAATGTATTGCATAGAAACAGATACGAGTTGAGAATCCAAAAACGAACAAAAATGAAATGTGGTTATTAGAACTGTCTACAAGTACAGAACAATTTTACAGTTGTATGTGTATTCACATTTCAATAGAACGAGTCATGGTTTTATTCTACACTCCTAGATAAAAATCACAAAACAAAATTATTTTTCAATTATTATTTCAATACTTTTCCATTATACCTAACACTGGAGTTATATGAAATTAGCTGTGAACAATGGATATGAGAACATGCCCATTCATAAGATAACTACTAATTTAGAAAAATATTTTACACAAAAAATAATGAACTTTTCATTGTTCAATTACGTTTATATTGACATTTGGTATCAAGAAGACTCACTGTTAACTGCTTTATAGAACCTGAAAGATATTGAAAATTTTCTCCAAATGACTCACTCAATTGGTTATCCAGAATCGGATCGTTCACCCATGGGCCTGCTTTGCATGCTGACTGGAAGAATTCTGCGGTAGCTTTGATTCGATTTTCCGATAGAGTTATTTTCGGCTCACAAGATGGTGTTACAACAGAAGCTTCGAAGAACTGAAAATTTTTGAATTTATGAGTATCTTGCAAAACATGTAATATATGTTGGAAAGTTGACTTGGATAACTACAGTTTTTACTTAAAATGGGTAGGTATATTGCTGTTGTTCATCAAAATGATATCGATAAATCAATTATCTTTAACGCATAATTAGAGAACATAAACAGAGTACTTTCGAAATATAAAGAAAATCGAGAAAGGCTGCTTACATTTGCCAAAATCCGGGTCCAATCTGTTTCGTATCCGTAACCTGGATGGCAGAATCTTTTGTCTGCCAGATCATGTCTACTTTTAATCCCAGATTTGTTATCAATAACAGCAACTACTTCGTATTCGTATTCATCTGAAAAAAAAATTATGCAATTATCAATATACATGCGGAACAAAATACCACAAAAATCAAAAAGAAAAAACTGACTTTGTAATATCCGTCACTGAAATGAACATTCAAAATATTCCTCCTGACAAAAATAGAACATTTTTAATTTGCACCCGATTACCAGTCCGGTGAGTAGTTAGATGTGTGTAACACTTATGATGCTATCTGCATAGCATTACAGATGTAAAAAGTTTCAATTAATTTGCAATATACATTACTATTTCCTCTTCCGTTTACAGTAACACGACGAGTTAGTTTTGTATACATGATTTTTTATTCAGAAAAACGTTTTTTTTCCTGTCGAGTACAAAGTTCTGAGTAACTCATTTGGCTCTTTCTCTTCAAATATACACAAGAACCCAACTTACTTTATGGAAGGTTCGGATAAGTTTCATTATGATTTGAAGAGTTCTTTCAATATTTCTGTGGTAGGTACGATTTGTATATTTGATATTTTTTTGTTTTATACCTCAGCTATTCAAAATGAGCCACTAAAAATTACATCAATGTCATAATTATATTCGAATGTTTCGAAATATCACAAACGAAAACAATCCAAGGTGACGTCCATCGTCTAGAATGAGGTGCGGCAAGTCATGATATTTACAACCATTTGTCAAACCCAGTAAGTTGTATCTGATTTCATGAAATAATTATGCATTTATCACTGGAATTGATACATCAACAACTTTGATGTATCATTGATATCCATAATGAATCTTGCAATGATATAATGAACTGTAAAACCAAACAATTGAAAGGAATGAAATGTGAAATATATATCTGCAGAGTAGGTTAATGGACTAACACCTGTCAGAAAACAACTACCTCTCTAAATGATACCACGAAGGGCGATGAATTATAACTGACAGGCGTCAGTAAAGGATTCTTCAAAGAAGAAATTCCTGCATATACTTTAAGCGATACAAATGCTGGAATTGATTTTCAATTATAGGGACATGCACACTTGAAGATCGGTTTTGGGCTATTGAGCCTCTCGACACTTCAAGGTAGTTCCCATCATCAACCCGAAGTTCCCACAATTGAAATTCAAATTCCTTTGAGTATCAGCCTAGGAAAGACTAAGTGAGACAAGTAAAATGAGCTGTCAACATATCATCCTACAAATGATTAGATTATTTGATTTATAGCCAGTACTTAATGAAATTTTTAAAATGAATGTGACAGCTATGTTTTTATATGTGAAGAAATGACAAATTACTACAAAACATTTTCCTACAAATAAAAAATTTAATTTTCATAAACAGATCCCTTCTAGATGAAAATGATTCAGGATGAATGGAGATAGTTTCATCGTAATATTTAAGCAGTGTTTTGGAGGACTTCAACACTTTCATTTCAGTTTGTTCGAATGACAAATACTTCTGGATTCTGAAATTGCAACAAGGAATTCGAGAAAATAAATACAGAGTCCATGCCAATTTCCCATAGATCTGGAAATTTTGGGATCGAAAATATTTTTCATTTTGATTTGTTTTGGTTCTCTAGAAACGTCTAGTAGTTAGTTTGCCTGCTATTCATTTAACCAATTGAAAGTTCTATATTGTATGACGACTGCGATTTCTGGGGAGCGATGCGAGATCCTGAAACTAGTGTGAGTTATGCAAAATGAAATGTTCTATCGTTTTGAAAGATCTTCTCTAATCTCGAAAGAAAATTTCACAAGAATTGTGAAAAGCATCAGAAATCACGTAGTTATGTCACATATTGTTGAACGAGCGTGGATTAATCATCAATCCAGTTGATTTATACATTATTCTGTATTATTCGCTGTGTATCTTGCGTAGTATGAAACGTCCAATTCGAATTCCCTATAATCATCAGAATATTCTAAAAAAGTTGGTATTTCCAAGCCCTCGTGTAAAATCTTCTTGCATTGGCAGGTACACTGTTTCTACCTTGAAAGGTCACTTCAGTGCACGAAAAGAAGGAGAAATACTATTCTGTCTTTTGCGTGGCAGGCAAATACCTAGGCGACTAACCGCAACTACACCAAAGCATACGAGAGGGATCAGTATTTGCTTTCCACGCATAGGACCGAAAAGTATACCATAATTTTTTGTGCACGATTTTGGCAGGATTCAGACAGTTCCGAAATCCGATCGTATGACGATCAGATAGCTTTCTGATTGGTCTAAATTCAAATTCAGACCAATCCAATTTAGACCAATCCAATTTAGACCAATCCAATTTAGACCAATCCAATTTAGACCAATCCAATTTAGACCAATCCAATTTAGACCAATCCAATTTAGACCAATCCAATTTAGACCAATCCAATTTAGACCAATCCAATTTAGGCCAATCCAATTTAGACCAATCCAATTTAGACCAATCCAATTTAGACCAATCAGGGATCCTTTCACTACATTTTCCATTTATATCCGTCTCTATTTGGGTTCTGGCTTCATCTCGAGACCTATCTGCCTGAACTATCATCATATATCATCACTTGCATTCGATATGGCTTTGCTGTGACCTCAATTGCGATAAGAGCAAAGTTGAAACAGAATAATCAATCCAACTTTGTCATTTTCGATTGTCTATCTTTTATATTGAAGTCAGATATGACTTTGGTGTTTGAAGGATCATAAGATCTGATCGTCGTACGATCAGATTTTGGATCTGACCGAATACAGCCTCAGTACAAAAGTATCATGTCGTTTTACTAAAAATTCTTGCAGTATGGCAACCTTGCCCCGCATTTTACATCAACACAAATTTCAGACAACTGACAGATGTATTTTTTCCGGCTGAGTTCGTGAAATTCCAGAAGGAAAAAAATTAATAATGTTTAGTGCATATTTGATCGATATTACTCCAGAATATTGCATGTATAGATTTGTTATTTGAAATCACGTTCGTATATACCATAAATTCAATTGAAATTGCTTCTTTTCATTAAGGAAGGTAAATTATCTAAACATCAAATCGTATTTTCTTGAACAGTTTATCATCGAAATTTGATCAAAATCCATGAGGACACCATGCATATTCCAAACCTTGACCGAAATATTCGAATCTTTATTAACAACCTTTGAACGCGCTTCAAAGGATGATAAACAAGTGATTCTTCTGTAATATTTTCGAATGTGTTTACGATGCCCTGATTGTTGGAGTGGCAGGTGCTAGTAGGAATGCAAGAACTATTCTCAAATCAAGATAATATCTAAGGGGAAGACACATTTCATAACATTACTATGCCCAATACAGAATGATAACAATGACAAACCTCATAATGATTGACACTATGAAGGTTTGGGTTTTGTTAATAATGTGAGTGTATCATACATGTAAATTTCGATACTTTAACATGAAATTATTATACAAGATGAGCTATACTTCACTTCAATGAATGTATGTCATAAGTAATTTCATTGGGACTGATGCTTCTGTTTCACTTTTCGTTACTGAGTCATGAATTTCGGAAAGTCACTTTATATGTCAAACTTATAAAAAATCATTTGTTCTACTACCTTGCTGAAAACTTTATTTTCCATCTCTAAAGAAGGGAGAAAGATATAAGATGACAGCTGTTATGTTTAAATTACGAAAAAGTCATAGCAATGAAGCGTTGTCAACACAATAAATTATAAATCATAAAAGTTATATGCATATCTGAGTACGCAAATCCTATTGCTTCCTTAGTATGTAACTACCTATTTTTTCTACATTAATGGAAATCTTTATTTTCGACCCCAAAAGAAAAACATTTTTACTCTCGATTCAACAGGAAAAAGATGCAATTAAATCAATTTGGCCTCCTTGGCGGGATCTTTTGGCAGGTCTTTTTTGCTAGAACTCAATTCCAAAATTTAAAGGCAATTCAAAAGGGTAAACAACGTGACAGCTCATGACAACTGTTATATTTGTTTAGTAGGCATTTCAATTCTTAGGACATTATGAAATTACGACCTCAAAGATAGTAGAAAACACTATATATTATGGGACGAGCACCGAATGTTACTCATTTCGCCGAAGTCGCCTTATATCACAGATCACAGTTCTCTCATGTTCATTTATTACTGACGAAGAATCAAATTAGATCTTCAATACTTGCTGTTACAACAGGTTTATATGTATTCCAATTTGGAAGACATGAAAATAGTTTTCGTAACTGAACTTTCTCCGATGAAAGGCCATATATTATTACCAGTGTTATTTTCGTTATTATCATCACACAATCCGACATATTTCAGATTCAGTTCAAGAGTATATTCTGTCCCGTTCTGGGACTAGGTTGTAATAGATTGCAATATTTACCATTGATATATCTCAGTTCATTTGTCACCAATAACTGCACTCCTTCACTCGCTGCTGTAATGAGATCTTCTGGGGTGAATACGGAAAAATCAGCCTTTCCCTTTATTATTTTTCGTATGCAGTCCGATCTGTAAATGAACATCAATAGAAGCAATTATCTCTCAACATTAGTTTTGCGATATCAATTATCATGACAATATATCTCCTTGCTTAACAACCAATCAGTCTATTTCAAATTTTGAAATTCAGCCAATAGAATCCGAATTACAGTGAAAATATAGCTTGTCGCTGTATTTTCACGGTGATAAACCTGCTTAGTTTTTGTTTTACTAGCTGTCAAGTGAAAATAATGATTTAAATTATAAACGTCAAATCTATGTGTTTTGATTAATTATATTTCTTAATCAATATGAGCGATCGTTGGGGACAAATGGCGATTGGTATCATAGATGAAGCAGTGGAAAAGAGTATTCCCTTGAATACGGCCAGAAATAAAGAATCAATTATCAGGCAATTCAACAATTTTTGCTCAAACAGGGGTTATATTGTCAGGGGTAATATAATAAGTGGTATGATTAATAACCTATAATTTTTTGGAATATCAATTCATTGGCAATCCCAATGCAAGAAAATACAACTCGTCCTGCGGACTCGTTGTATTTTCAGCTTTGGGATTGCAATTCATTAATATTCCAAAAAATTATCGGTAATAATCATACCACTTATTATATTACCCCTGATAATATAAATCTCCAAGTATTTCATTTCAAGGTAGGTGTCACCGACGAGTATAACCAGTTTCAGTTTTTTGAAATAAAATTAATCGAGTTTATTTGAATTCCGAAGCAAAACTCATAGAGCTCTCTGGATTTTTCATCATGTCAAAAGATAATTTACTGTCATATTCAAACCGTTCACTATGTATACACTTTGAGCGGCTCAGGAAATAAACAGAATGATTACGTAAACAACTGCCAAATTATACAGGAAATTCCTTCAATGAAGTTTTTGTTATGTATCAAGTAATATTCTAAGTACTGTTTGACGTCATTATTTGTGGTGGATGAATATATTCTCCTTAGTTTTCTGGGTTTGTAACCACCACAATCTGAAAAAATTATAAGAGCACATTCTTACGGCCGATGGAGATCACACAGTAGATTAGAATGACACAAAATGATAGCAAAAGAGAGCAATGGCAGTAAACGAAAATTGAAGGAATCTGCTTCCATCATGCTGCCTGGGGAAGATTGCATCCCTATGAGTTCGCTTGAGATGTATCGCGGATGGGTACCCCTGACAAAATCTTATGTCAGATATACAATCTTTGACATATGTCGATTACGAAAATTGTCAAAACAAATATTTGTATTTGAAAGGGAATTTGCGTATAAGTTAACGAAGTATTTGAAAGTGGGAGCCGAAACGTCGACAACATTTCCAGATATATATATATATATATATATATATATATATATATATATATATATATATATATATATATATATATATATATATATATATATATATATATATATAACAAAACTGTAGTTTTGTTTCTAGATGTTCCATACTTCATGTCAACTCTGTCATTTCAAACTTCATTGTCAATGTCATTCATAATTCATATTCAACCGTTCATGTCGACTTTCATGTGTATTCACCTGTTGAATATGCAACTATATTTTTTTAATCCTGTTAATATTTTAATGGCGTTTTAAACAATTTACTTGGTGTTAAATTTCAATATTGGACTGTGAACATATTTTATCGTCTGTGACATGTTATACTACTTCACCAACGTTTCTAATACGAATAACCTCAAATACAGTAAGGTCCTTGTTACTGTTTATTTGAAGTGATAACTTAAAATAATAATTTGTAGCTTTTCTCTGAAGATGGTAATAAACATTATCGAAATATTGGAAAAACTGGTGTTATAAGAGTACACTTCCGTTCTGCTGTTCACCCAAAAAAAACTACAGTTTTGTTCTTAACTGATCAGCAAAGACTTCCCCTCTAATATATATATATATATATATATATATATATATATATATATATATATATATATATATATATATATAATCATTATATATACATGTTCTTGTAATTTTTCTGATTAGCGAATTATACAATTTTCTATAAAAATCTATAATTTGTATAAAAACAAGAAGTTGCTGACAAATCGGATTTGTTCAACCCAGAAGGAACTGTTTTTCAATTGACGCAGCAACTATTCGGGGTAGATTGAAAATCTTCTTATTTTTTTCAGATTGTCGTGAGTTAGAAATCCAGAAAACTAAAGTGGAAAAAAGAAAATATGCAATTGCACCGTTTTAGACCAATACGGTGTTGAAATCAATGAACTTTTTTGGGACGCTTTGCCTTCTTCGACCTCCGTGTAGGATCACATCCTTGTACTTATGAATCATTTCGATCAAATTGATCCCTTCAATATTAGTAATTGCTCGCATTTTCCAATCAATATTAATATAAATGGGATTTAGGCTCTATCTTTTGCTCAAATCTCAATATTTAATACAAAGATGAATTGAATTGTACGAAATTTCGTTCTTCAAAGAAATTTAATGAATGAGTTTTGGAAGGAAAAAAACAAACTAGTTTTAATTCATAGGCGTACTCTTTTTGTCGGATAAAATAAAATATTTACTTATTAGGTTAGGTGATTAAAATGAATATGGCTGATTTTTCAATTTGAAGAGTGGAGATTATCAACAATGAAGGAGATGTGGTAACAACTCAGAAACGGCTAGTCCAATGATAAAGACACCTACAAAGAAGATATCACAAGAACTTTTCTCGCAGATATATAGTGCTCTCAGTCTGAAAAACATACCTGTCTGGTGCTACTATACACTCCACCGTACTGTCCGCTGCCATATCCAGTTTCGGGCAATATCTTTGGGATCGTTTGAAATGCCCTTTGCCATCCACTACGCATATTCTGTCTGAAATTGAAAAAATTAACTAATACAGATCTGGAAAATCCATTGTCAACTGTGGAAATTGAGAAATAAAACTTCCTAGGTTTTTATACCACTTGTAATTTGTAACTAACGTTATTTCAGTTTCGTCCTATACGAACATGATCAATCAAATATGCAGAAACTTATTATTCCTTTGTCAATAAATATAAATGGTCATTAATGACTATATACCCCTGTATACCCCAAATATGCGTGTGACAGAGTAGGTACGCTGATTTGAAAACTGACGAATAGACTGAATCCCCTTTATCATTCCAGTAAGATTCACAATCTTTATGTTTATGAATTTTCAAGGAATCTAGATTATTGAGTTTCCAACGTTGCTCTCATAGTGCAACATTTCTGTATTTTATTTTAGATTCGGAAACTTATGTGCATTCCAGGAGTAATATTCTGAAAAATAACATTCTGCATAGCAGATGGTATTTACCCTAAGGAAAACGTCATTTACCAGAGTTATTTGTTTTCACATTGGAAATTTCACGAGCCAAAATTCCCTGATTGGAAATTAAAGATCTCATTCAAAACTGCAAAATTTTTCTACGAGAAGAATTTGTATATTTATGAAGGTCAAAACCTACAGTCTCCTGAACATGTTTCACTGATAAAAATCCCATAAATACAAAATCTCATTTCAGTAACGCTGGTTCTGGCAATACTTTTTTTCAGAAACCTTTGACACCTTGATATCAAAGATATAGCATTTGGAACAATTGGGGGTTTCTGTTTCAGAAAAATTACTTTTATTCAGTAAAAGTAAAACAATTCAGGAATAGAAGTATTGAGATTTTCATTTGCGTACAATGAATACGACATATTGAACTGTATTGATAATTCATTTTGACATATTTCCATAGTAAATGGATCAACAAAAGAATGGAACTTGTTATTTTAGTATAACACCCGTATCATTAGTCGTTTCCTAGAGATTTCTTCGACTCCACTCAACTTCACGAAACAAAATTGGTATTTTTAGTTGACCTTAATGTCATCGACTTGAAGAATTTCCTCAATGGAGTGGATGTTTGAACTGTCAAACTCAAGGTACCTCTGGACTACCTTGAGCATTCCTCAAGTAGTTGGCTGGCGTTGTTTGTGAACTTTTTGTAGGTAGAACGATTTTGAAGATTTTATTGATTTCATTTGTATGAAAATCCCTACGATTACCCGACACGACGATACGGGATATACGATATCCTGTAGACTATAATTATGACGACTATCAGTATCAGAAAAGATTGCGATGTCGCAAAGAAAAACTTCTTCATCTTTGTTAAATCTAAACGGAAACCCAAACTTATGAAGGGCTTTTTCCTCCAATATTACAGTTATCAATAACATTAAGATTTTTTTGGAATTGAATATTTTCAGGAGAGAACATACCTGAGTTATTAACATTATTAGGTATTACTTATTACCTACTTCTGCAGGATACTTCTAATTACCTACTCTTACTAAAAAAGGCCGTCCAATATAAATAAAAAAAAAAATCCAAATACTCAGTTCCTTGCTGGAGACCTCCTACGTTTAAGACACAGCCAGTTGTTTGGAATGTAATTGGACCAAAATTCTGGCTAGGAAAGTGCACCAGTTTCCTACGCCAAATGAAATGATAACTAAAAAAGGATATTCTACAAAAATCTGGATTTGCTGGTGTTGTTGTCTGCATAGTTTGTACTCATGTTCCCTTGGACATGTCGAAGGCTTTTGATACTGTTAACTTAGATTGCCTCATAGCCAAACTTCATCATTAACGGTCGAATCTTAGAATGATTCAGAGGATACCTCTTCAATCGTTTCCAGTTTGTTAGTGTCAATGACCATCAAACAGTGCTCACTTCTGATACACGAACCGTCAATAATGGCGTTCCGCAGGGTTGGGTAGTCGCTCCCACTCGTTTTACCATATTTACTTCCGACTTGCAGCGCTCAGTGAAACATTGTGGGTAATACTTTGGTCGCTATGAGCACCTTTTTTTTGTGGAACTTACCTAATTCGGTCTCCTCTACAGAAAATCTAAATGAAATTATCGGCGGTCTCTTATATTTTCGGAGATACAGGGTCTTTTTGGTGTGAAAATTCACTATTTTCCACATCAAATTTCTGGTGATTGAACACATAAAATTCGTCCTTCTTCTGATCAAACACAACAAACTCTCGAATTTACTCGTTTTCGACATTTTCAAGCAGAAAAAAACCATTGGTTTTTTTAAAAATCCAACTTTCTCCAAAAGTCAACATTAATGCATTCAGTTCTCAACAATAACAATGAGAGCGGCAACACTGCAAATAGATCACTTTCGACTGTCATTGCACTATGACATCACAACAAATTGGTTATGGTTTGAAAATGAATGCATTTTCTGGGAAACTTATGGTTTTTCCCGCTTGAAAATGTTGAAAACGAGTAAATAAAAGAGTGTGTGGTGTTTGATAAGAAGGACGAATTTTGTGTTCAAACACCAGAAATTTGATGTAGAAAATTGTGAAGTTTTACACCAAAAAGGCCCTGTATCTCCGAAAATATAAGAGACCGCCGATAATTTCATTTAGATTTTCTGTAGAGGGAACCAAATCACGTAAGTTCCACGAAAAAAATTCAAAAAAGGTGCTCATAGCGATCGAAGTATTACCACATTGTGATTTCCTTGTTTGCGGACGACTACTCTCTGTATCTGAACTTTCAGCTCTGTCAAAACCTGATTCCCTGTAAAAATAACAGTGATTTGTTATCTATTAAGAGGTAGACTGACAAAAATTCCTTACTTGTCAATGCCTCTAAAAGTCAGAGTATTCTTATAGGTTCTTCTTCCAACTTGAATCGGCTGGGTGAGTTTCCTGTACAAATTGACAACTAACCTATTCCCTGTAGTGATGAAGCAAAATGTCTAGGCGTCGTTTTTGACCAGCAGCTGAAATTCTCTAAACAATTAGGCGTCGTTGCAAGGAGAACCTATATGTGCCTTAAAAAATTATCTCCCTTCAAACGGGATCTTGACACCACTACCAAAAAAATATTCTGCAATTCCCTCGTCCTTTCTACTACTGGAGAACCTACATACCTTACATCAATTGTTGCAAGCGACGTTTTCATACAATCAAAATATATGACATCACTCCTCCACTCAACCTCATTCGAGGCAGCTTGCGATTACGATTATGATTATCGATTTGGAGGAGATTTCGGGGAAATTCTTGAGGAAACCTCGATTGAGTCGAGAATGCTTTGAGAAAACGACTAATGATACGGGTGTAAGACCAAATATTGTAGACGTATTCTATAAAAGTGAATGTATTATAGTGGTAACACAATAGTCTGTTATGATTGCACCACCAGAATTATCCAATAACCTATAGCTGTATAATGAATTCATAGATATAAAATATTGATATGTGACATTCATACTAAATTCCGGTTACGAATAGATTCAGAAATAGTGAACCTTTGGAAAATCTCGAAAATGTCTGAAGATAGTTCAAGATTTTGCGAAAATAATAAAGAAGCAGAGAATGAGATGGTCCATCGATTACAAAAATCACATGTTGTGTTCTTCCTGTTGTTGTTATCCTGTCCAAGCCTCAGACACTCATTATGCAATATATAGTAAAAATATAACAAGTTTCAAGGTTTTGTCTGCATGTCATGTTTCGTTAATCGGTTTGGAGAATAATTATGTAAACACACCAATAATAGAATAATAATAACCTCTGATTAGGTTTAGTCATGGTGTCAATTATCTACTGCGTTCTTTATTTTTCTTATGTGAAATCCGATTTATCACATACTTATCGTACCTCAAGCTTTTTACTATCTGGGAAATCCGATTCGCAGTGCGGACAGTTTCGAAATTATGTGGTATTTGAAATAATGATGCCAGAATTATAACTGACAGCGTTTCTCTATACGGTATGATCAAAGTTTGTATAGTTTAGCACGAGAGATCGAATAAGACACTGTGACACTGTTTCAACTTCCATCTTGAATAGCTATTTTTCGATTTTTCTTCATCTCTCCACTTTGACACTATTCTGAAATAATTAGACCATGACTAAATTTGTTTTCTTCCGAAATTTCTAATAAGATATTGCATACAATTTTTTTTCTATTCATATCTACTCGAGGGGGAAATCCCTGTAATGTTCAAAGAGCATTGTGTTTACAGAGGTAAAGGGAGATTGGGGTTGGTAGTTGCTTTGACTTTTCTTCAAGATTTTATGTAAGCTTTCATTAACACCATCTTTGGTGGGGAACATTTTGCCTTGGAGAGAGATAATTTCAAGAGGTCTACAGGCTCACAATCACTACCCATCCATACCACTCGCGAAGGTTTGAAGATCAAATTTATTGAGTCTACCGTATGATGCACATGAATCTGCCAGAAGTGGAATGATTGCTAATAATAGTTTAGCTCTTGAAATATATATAGAAAAAGATATATGGCCGATTTTTCTTCGTTCTTTCTAATGAATTAGCGAGTTTGTGAATGAAGTATCACCAATGAGACGAATTCTTTTTCCCCAGCAGTTTCAGAATACGCTTCAGTGCCAGTTTCTATACTTGGATCTGATATACGGGATCTTGAAACTCTCGAGTGAAAAAAGCGGGATTCTCTCTCCGAAAGCGGTACATAGTAAAGAAACGTATACGTTTAGGTTGTTAGGTTACAATTGTGTCGAGTCTTCTCAGTATTCTGGAAAAGAAAAAATTAAAAAAACGAAATTAAAGGTCAAAAAAACTTATATTCATTAAAAAAATGTGTTCTTTCAATAATGTTACAAATTATAACTAACAATAATGATAATTTATAAGAATAACTGTTTCATGATATTTCTGTGTTTTAACTTCTTTTGAAGTTGCCTTTCTCTCTTCACTGAATATGATGAAGACTTCTGCACAGGATAGCTCTGGATGAGTAATTCTGCTTTCATCAAATTTATGGAGAAGTTATTTCTGGCACTCGACCGTTCCAAATTCACCTGGGAATGAACGCGTTCAGAAGAGCAGTTTGATGTCGGAATACTTAAAACGAAAGACACTGGTTTGAACATATTTCTGGTATCACTGGAAGCGGGACCAAGCCTGTCCCGCGCGGGACATTTAATTTTGATCTAAAAATCGGGACGTTCTGCCAAAATCAGGATGTCTGGCAACGCTAAGCGGAACACTCTTTCTCCCTACGGCGAATTCTTCGTACGTCGAATTCTTCCTACGGCGAATGTCATCCCCTCCACTGACGTCATCAAAACACGAACGTTTTCGATGATGATCCATACACCCCATAGTGGAAAGTTCGCCGTAGGAAGAATTGGCCGTAGGAAGAATTTGCCTTGAGAAGAATTTGCCGTAGTAACACTCCCTGCTCCTCAGAATTAGTTAACATCGCCGCCAAATGATCTCGTCAACGACTCCATCAATAAAACGGGATGCACCCAGGGATTCCTTTTTCACATTCACGGTGGAACTCATTCATATTGATTGATATTATTAACAAAATAAAAATATGAAATTATAATACATAAAGTGATCAACATCGATAACATACATCAAGAATAGTCACTGCTTTTTTTAATTCTTTTCTACAATCTCGATACACGTCTCATCATTGTTAACGGTTTCATTTCTGACTAAATAGGTGAAAAATGTGACACTTCTCTGGATTTTACACCGTATTAAGGTGGTAAAAAAAGGGTTGTAGACTTCAAGTCCGTAACACTTTTTGGAAAGACAATGATGCAGCATGAATCGTGTTCAAGACGTTGCTGCTATATGAAACTATAAATTCCAGCACTATGCTTGTCACTTTTTGGAGGTTCAACGGACTGAATTTTCCAACAAACAATGGAATTCTTCAAGACATTAGATTCTGATCAACATGATGTGATTGGGAGCCGATAATTTTTGTTTCAGATGAATTATAGCTCCTGGTCCAGTGATTATCATATGCGACTGGGTTTTTCTCAATGAGTTTTCTGGATCAATCAAATTGAAGAAAGACGTACGAGAAAATTCGACAGTAACTTTTTTTTTCGCTGAGACAATCAGTTATCCCTTATTAATAGTCCATTGTATCAGTGAAAACTGACGATATAGTGCTACAAGTTATTGTTTCATATAGCAACATCGTCCTGAATTTGTTTCATGATGGGTCATTTGACCCCTCCCCCCCTTTCCCCAAAGTGTTATTGGCTTGTAGCCTATTCCTTTCATTTCAGTTCACTACTTCAAAGGATATCGAACGCAAATTTTTCGGACCCCTATTACCTTACAAATTCAAATCCGAGGTCGAAAATAGCGCATTGTTATGAATATTACATTTTGTATTACAGACTATATAGGGTATATATCATCAGCTTGGCAAGTACCAGGCATACACATGTGAGTGCTAGATCATATAGCCGATCCTGAGATTTTGTGGATTTGACCATTTCTAAGTCGCCTTAAGACTGAAAATCTTCATTCTGTAGAAGCGACACTCGCCAGGTCACAAAGTGGTTAAGGCTTTCGCGGCCGAGGTTATTAGTATAACTACTTTTCTTCGGGCTTGAAGGCCGTCGTTCTTTGGAATTTCTTCCTAACGTTTCGCTAGCGCGAGTGACTAGACTCAGAGTCATCGGAAATGAGTGAGCCTCTGAAGAAGCTGGCCACTCGCGCTGGCGAAACGTGAGGTAGAAATTCCAAAGAACGACGGCCTTCAAGCCCGAAGAAAAGTAGTTACACTAACTCGCCAGGTCAGTCAGAAGCATGCATGTTCAATGAGAAGAAAAAGGTCAATATCTTCACCTATTGCAAAATGACAGAACATTTAATAATCACCTGAATACAAACACATTAATATCGATATTTCTGGAAATATTCGTTTTTCTCTGCCATATGGCAATCCCGATAAGTTTTGGTTATTTTTTCTTCATAAAAAAGAAAAAAAAGTTAGTACGACAACGGACATCATTGTTCAGTTCAAATATTTTTATTATTTTTCGATTTCACAAGTACCACGGGAACTATCTCCAAAATGGTCAATTGAACCCAATTTACCAATATGCTGGAACCTACTGCTGATCCTCTAATCACCGAAATCGTTGTAGTGAATCCCAATGAATTCGATACGGATATTATCATTCACAACAAGATGGAGCACCACCACGTTACTCAAGTGAGAAATTATTCGGATAATACTTTCCACGTTCGTTGGATAGGCCATCAAGGTCCTACGAAATATGGCCAGCCCGCTTGCCAGATTTGACACCTTGATAGTTTTTTCTATGGGGCTGTTTGAAGCAAATGGTGTACGAAACTGAACCTGCTTCAATATTGAATATACGGCAGAGAATAATTAATATTTGTAGAAATATCGAGGTTGCTGTCTTCGAAAATGTTCGACGAGAAATATTGGATGGGCTGTTTTTTCGAGCATCTTCTGAGCTGAAGTCAGCCTATTTCCTCAAAGTATAAAGTATCACGTATCACAAGAACCCCCAATCCATTCAATTTTTTTCCAGATGCCGCCCAGTCGCCATCTTGAACTCTTCATCTGTCAATTTTACTCCAGAATATTGTATTTATGCATCAATTTCATTGTCCCAAGTTTCAATTCTTTGACTTAACTCCATAAAATAAAGAGGGGAAATTAAAGGAAAGCACTATATCTTAGAGGGACTAGAGATGAAATGAAATCCTGATTGATTGTTCACTTATTTATGATATTTTTTGATTACTACCTATTTTTTTATATATGTGTGATGCGACTGGTCGTGGAGGAGGGGGGTAATTACACCATTTACCCCTCCTTGTAAAAAAGGCCTGGTCGAATGTTTGAGAAGAAAGCAAGAAGTAGAGTTGTCCTATGTTGGGAAAATCGAACGTTTTCAATTCCTGAGTGAAATAATTACGTATGAAAAACTGACATTATTTCATCGAAGATGACGTTTCTAATTCACAAGAGAACATAATATACGATTTTAACATGTTCCTAGTTCTATTACGGATGGAATAACAATAGCACCTCATTATGACTTATGATGTTCCCATGAATATATTCCAAAATCTCATTTTGGGTAATATTCATTATCAATTATCACTTGTAAATCTGAATCACAGACCGTTGAACTGGAATTCATTCAACCTTGAAAGCAAACTTGAAAGTTACACATTTATTAAAAATATTAAGAACCAGCTCTGTAGTTAATTACTTTTTGAACGAAGTCCATCAGCAAACGATTTGAAGAATGACGTGAGGTTTGCCAAAAAAATATGCTGATGTCAAGAGCGCCGCAAGGGATCTTGGCAGGGTGTTTCGAAATGAAAAATGAATTGGGAATAATTTTAATATCAATTCATGATGATGAAACAAGTTTCAAAACAATGAATTGAGTATATATTTATATATATTGAAAAACAAAACCTTATTTAATTGCCTAATGAATCAATGTGTTCAACTTTTCTATTTGCTTAGTCCACTGAAACTACTGTCAATTTCAATTGACGATGGTTTTTTCTATGGATGGTCATATACAACATTTGTCTTCAATAATACCCAGATATAAAGAAATTTGACTCTGCAAACCTATGAAAAAGTTGAATGCTAGCCTGCTTTTACAGCGATAAAATAAACTGATTTAACCGATTTAAGTTATCAAAATAAACCGGGAGTTTGGCTCACTTTTTAGGTACTATATTGTTCCTGTGTTCCATTTTGATGTTTTCTGAGTCTACATTCCTTCTGGAAATAATCTCAACATATATCCCTTCTTCACCAAGCTCATGCGTGCATTTCCATGATTTTCAAAATTTTGATTTTAGGCAAACGCTTTCCTTTATAATAGTTTCAGATAAAATCCCGATATCGCAGGTCGAGGCATTTTATCAAATTATTATGCACTTACGTCATTTCCTATACAAAACTCCGAAAATTATGGAAGTGCATCACACATTTCAACCAATTAAATTTAGGAAATAATTCCCGAAAATCGTTTTTTTGCGTTTTCGCATTTTTGCTTTATCTATTTAGACAGATAGACAGATATAATTTTCGAATATTTCATATCTTGTTCAAAAAAAGTTAAATTTGCTATGTTTCAATATTATAATTTCCACGAATGCGTTTAATTCTATTTTAATTCTGACAATACAGCCTGATTCAGCGTGTCATTGAAAATTAGAGGATTCGAAGAATTTCGCGGCAAACATTTCTGGAGGGACCCTTTTTTCTGAAAAGGAGAAATAAAAATGCCGGTATTCATGAATAATATGGAATACGAATCATGTTATATTTCAAGGGATGAAGAGAAAGTGGCAAAAAGAAATGAAGACTGGAATAATTGTAATCACATATTTATTAATGAAGTGACAACAGGAACACAAAAGCATTCACCCACTATTGTGAAGCTTATTTTCAATCATTCATCAAGCAAGAATCGAGTACGAAGAAAAATCTCAATTATTTTCATTATTAATAAATCTCACATTGTGCAAAGTTTTATAATGCCACTGTTTTCTTTGCAATCTGCATTTCATAGAATGATTTCATTGATTGAAAAAATGAATCAACCAAATCGAAACGATAGTTTGTCAGTAAATTTCATATGGAGAAAGCAATAGCGAGACAGAAATATCTTCCGGATTTATAAGCGGAGGGCAGTGAACTGCATCCTCAGGGAAGTCATCCACAGGACCTTCATGTGATCGCCCTGACAGTTGAGATAAACACAACATAATAAAATGATGACCATCTGATGAATTGTATTGTACTATTTGATCTTTATCAGTGCAAGAGTTGCCCAATATATAAGATCGAGGGACTGCCAAATTCCTCTCTTGATTGAACGAATTTTTGATAGAAATCTTCTTGTCAAGTTATTTTCGAGTGAGCTGAAAGGAATATCCGCAGCTATCTTCACATTATCATTCTAGATTGAGAAGAATAGTATGTAACAGCAACCAGATAATACTTATTTTATGTTATATTTTCAAGAAATCGCCTTCACTGTAACACCAATTCACTAGGGACTCTTCGATTTAACTCTTTGGTGCTTTTGTGAAAATGAAATCAAATTGAACAAAATTCATCCAGCAAATCATTCATTTCTCCTGTTCAGTATGCTCTGTTTTTATTTTATCTTTTTGTAGAAATCTCGACGCGCTTTTCGCTAACAATATTAGCATATCCGGGAGATGAAAACTCATACTCTATTCATGAGATAGTATTCTCGTGAAGATGATAGCGAAACGCGCGACGAGTGCAAACAATATCAGTTTGATGTTAGTCCCTCGGTTAGTCCCTCTTTACAATTTGCATATATCACCCAATAGCTCAAACACAAACTCAGTTTAAACTGTATCTATAAAACTAATCCTCAATTGTGTATCAAACCATTAGATGTTCTTGTATGTAATGTCTTCTTCAGTTTTCGATAAGAGATGATAACCCGTTAAACCAAATGAAAAATGATACCCACTAGTCGAAGAATTTCATACAATAATAATATTCTTCACCTCAGGTTTGAGTACTGAGAATCCTTCATATAATAACTCAGGCTATAGACATAATATTTTGATGAATCGTTCAATACTCTGGCTAGTTGAAATGGTTACAAAAATGTTCCAATCACGTAGCAACAACGTTCGATATCTTCATTAAATTTGGATTATCAATATATTGAGTCAATTAATGAACAAATATATTGAAAGATACGAACCCTCGACTCCTAAAGATGGCCTCTCCATTTCAAATCACCAAATGAAATACTGAAATCGAGATTCCAGGAACATGCAGAAGAAAAATAATCACATTGCTTTATTATATATAATAGGTAATAGAATGCACGACAATACTTTTTGATGTAGGAATTGGACAGAAAAAAAAGTTTGCCTTCATTCACAAAAAAAATGTTTTTTCATTTTATTTCCATGTGAAACAAAAGTGTTTATTTACGATAATCTACACAAATACGGATATTAAATCATGAAGAGGCGTTTTTTTCTGTGAATCATTATCTACTTACATTTATCGCAGTAAACAGCAGATAGAATCGAGATAGCGAGAACGCTACACGTGGTGATTGGACGAAAACTGACCATGGCACTACCTCGGACGTGAACGTTTTCAACAACACTGAACTACGACCAGCAACTATAAAATCTGAATACCCAGTTGATGACTTTTTTCTTCCTTTCTGCTGATTCTCATCGGTGCGGACGTCATGCTCGCAGACTAGTTTTACTGGACTTCCCTTGTCTGGATTTTCCTTCGGCAGATATTAATTTTTAGAGGTCGAGTTGCAAATTACGGAGAACTCATTCACATGTTCGGTATGTAATTGCCGACCAAAAGTTATCTGGTTGGCTGCTTTTGGTAAAAATACTTTGCGGTATTACATCGAAGAGGAGGGTTTTGCAAGAAAACAAACTGAATATTCAGCATCTTACGAACAGATATAAAAGTTGCGTTCCCAAGAATGATATTCGAAAAGCAGGGTCGGACATAATTGTGAACTGAATTCATTTGAAATAATCTCATTCAGCTTGCTGATTGTGTCATGAATTATTGTGACTTTATTTTTCTATACTAATATTGAATAATATGACGTTGATTTCAATAGATGAAAATACAACAACACAAAATATAAAAGGCAGAAAAAATATTAAGTGTATAGAAAATTCAAACATCTATAGAGGACCTTTTTCTCTGATCACAATAGATTTCGATGCAAACATTGGTGGCAAACAAGTCATTGTACGCGTACCAAGTCCCTGTGTAAAGGTGTCGTCAGTGACCATTATAATGTCAACTACTAGCAGACCTGCTACTGATGGATAATGCACAAATTACAATAAAATGTACATTGAAGATACTTTTCAGATTTTATATATCACTTACTTCACAACCAAAGTTTCTGAAGGAAAACCTATATTACAAGCATTTTTGGTATTTTTCTGGCATGCGGTTTTCCATTTGTGTGGTAGAAGTATCTATAAATATCGTCATGTAAATATGATAATCCCACCATTCCCATTTCGCTGCCCATTTCAGAAGTGGTCATATTTGAAAGGTGTCAAAATTTGAAAGTCGCCGCTTGACCACAGTTACATCAGAACATTCGATAAATCAAGTAACCAAAATCGATCATTTTGAAAAAATTGGTTCCACAACATAAAATTTCTATCTGCAGCTTTGGAAGCACGCTGAGTATTATCAGGAGAATAATTCAATGTTGATGAAAGCTGAAAATCAGTACTAAGGTAATTTTAGTTGTTGTATGTACCACGGGTATAAACTAGATATATGTTTATGCCCTGAAAGCGACGAACTTACAAGTCGACCAAGGGTTTGTAAGTCGCCCGAGAGCATCTACATCTATTTATACCCTTGGTGCAAATAAACGTGTATCTCATGCTTATTCGATTTTATATCCGTGACATAAATATTCGAAAAAAATTGAAAATTCAATTTCATACGGGGCCCGTTTTGATTTATTAAATACGATTCTACCGTGGCTGTCAAAAGAGATTAAAAGGCATACAAATTGTATGCCCGCGCGTGCAATTTAGTGAACTTTATGTCCGCGCGGGTCATAAAATCAAAATTATACTCGCACGGCCATAAAGTATACAATTATGCACTTGGTAACTGAGCAATAATAATACAATAGTGGACTAGTAAGACTGAAATATATTATTTGAGGTTAAAAATGGTCAGAATGAGATTAATACTTGGTACATACACAATCACATATTATTATGGTTCCATATAGTTACCCATACTATCAGACGGTATTACTTTAAACCTCATCTAAGTTAAAATATGCCTTCGAAATTAGGACATCTATGAACTCATTTAGTGTGCAACGAATGGGATTTTTTAACGGTTTCAAAATAGAAATTTAAAAACCGACAAAAGTTAATTCTAGTTAGATAACCATACATTAGATGTGAGAATGGCTTAAAGTCGAACAATTCAAACTAGTAAAAGTAAAAAAATGTTGAATTCGTTCAAGATTACCATACCTTTATCTTGAAATTCACAAGAGAAGAGAGTTTTTCAGAGTTGAACGTTATGCTCCAATTCAAGGGCATGGGCCTTCTCAGCCGATTTTTCATAATTTTTCGGAACATGCCCTCTTCCGTATAAAATATTTGCTGGTATTCTGATTCAATTCATATTGAGAATAGCTACGAGCAATTCACACTGGCATAACTTCAACGAATATGAAGCCAATTTCAGATTTTTTGCAACGTTATTCAAGAGAAATTTGGAATTTCCCCAATTTTCTTCAACTTCAGTGCTGTGGAAATCCAGAACGGCTCATTTCCGAGTGAATATACTATACATTTTTTCAATATAGGCAATCAGTCAACAAAGAAATAGACGATTCTGGTTCTATTTGACTGTGTTTTCCTCCATTTCATGAGAGGGAACCGTCATATGATTTTTTCTGTGGAATTCTGGATCGCCCTGTATCTTGCAATGCAGAAATTTGAATTTTTGCTCGATTTCAAACCTGAATACGAAAGCAATTCTGGAAGAGAGCCTCTCAAATTGATACATAACGCGACGTGAATCTTTATCATATATATATATATATATATATATATATATATATATATATATATATATATATATATATATATATATATATAAGGAACGCCACTTTGTACGGAGGTTTTATAGACCCCAAGGTAATTTTAAGGGCAGTTGCCACCCAATCCGCCTGTGCAATAAACCCTCCACCCCCTTTGAAAATATATCACCTCTCAACTTAGAAACAGCTGTAACTTTTCAACCAAGGCCGATAGAATGATGCAGTTTGTTTTGAAATGGTAAATCATTTGCTCGAAGTTGAATCTTTTCGAGGGGCATCGGGGCCCCAAGAGCCCCCTTAGGGTCTTCGCTCGGTTCCATAGCCTGACGATGTGCGAGGCATATGGAAGAATAATGCGTCCTCCGTTGGTGGGGCGTTGTCCATCAGTTTGTAGCCTTCAAAAAAGAACTGCTCACGGCACTTCAAGATCAATGGATCGGATCTAAAATCACAAAGGAACAAACAATAATGATAGCAATATATTTGCATTGTCTCGCACATTTTTCAAATGCTTTACTTCCCCACCAAAATTGAGAAGAACAGGTTTGATTTCTTCAATTGAAACATTTGACTTGGAAAAAATTCTGGAGGCATCGGATGCAATTGTGGTGCTGTCATAGACCAAAATCGAGGAGACTCAACCTGTTATTTTCAATTTTGTTCGAGTGTTGTACGGCATGTAAGTATTTCTGAAGCAAAGTAATGAAGTTGAAAAATGTGCGAGACGGTGATATAATAAATGTTATTATATTGTTTGCATCTTTCTGATTTCAGATAAGACTTGTTTTCATCAAGCTCCACCAACAGGGGACGCATTATTCCTCCATATGCTTAGCGCATCGTATATGGGTTAAGTTTTTGTCAGGCTGATGCAAGAGCTTTCATCGCCTGGAGGTTGGGACTGGCAACGAAGCTTCGATGGTGTTAGATGGGAAGTCAACTGGTGCACTCTTCCAAAGAAAACATTTCTTCCACTGGCTGCAGGTGCGCTACTGGGGCAGCAACTGTTGGTGCATAAAAAAGGGTATTTCTTGCGGGAAGAGTGTTCAAGTAAGAAATATCAAATATCAATATTTCATCAGTAGTGAAGCTGTATGCACGTCCGCCTATTCAGAAGAAGACCAGGATTCGATTTCCCGTCGGACCACCGTGCTGAGATCCACACATCAAAAGGTACCTAAGGCCTCGTTGATCCATTGCTCGTACAAGTTTCTCTAAGGGTCGACTTTCGTCAGTTGGTTAACGGAAAAAAACATTTAATAAATATGTGAGAAAGGTCAAGAAAGAAGCGGAATAACTTGCTGTGATGCATATTTTGGATTAATGAATACTGATTTCCATAAACTCATGTGATAGCAGTATTCATGGCCAAACAAAATGAGATAACTATATTAATATCCTAAGATAAATGTCTCTGGATGCGCAAGCCACTTGTTCATTTTAAATCGCCTACTCCACTGCATTTCATCAACTTGTCTCACGAAACATAGATGGAGTAAGCATACACTTATTTTCTGCTGTTGTTTTATCTTTGATATTTTTTTGAAAAAAAATGGGAGAGAAGATATATTCGCACAAGTTTCGTTGACGATTTAAGAAGTTCATGAAAAACCAGTTTTGAGTTTCTTTCTGAGTGCAATACCGTTTTCTAAGAATTTTTGTTATCATAATAGTTGATAGTGATAGTTTTTCCAAGTGTCTTTAAAGCAGTCGAGAGTGTTGAGGAACATTCGATTCCACCGCATCGAATCAAAATTTAATCTATTTCCGGTTGGCAAAATTACGAAATTTCATTCGAGCAAATCTCCTGTGAGTCTCTTTTACAGTCCACAGTTTTTATTTTTCGCATATTCTGAATCGCATCAACATTTGTATGGTTTCTTTCGAGCCAAGATTATTGTGGAATTAGCTGATTTAAAGACACTTTCACTCGCAAAACCCATATCAATTCACATTTATTGTTCAGTCTTTTTCACTCGCCATTTTTTTTGGTGAAGCAGTTTATTCGCATTTCATCATTAAAACACTTCACAAAGTAGTTTTTTTTTCGCAAATTTTGTCGTTGAATTTCTCCATAAATTTTCGGTATATATGACATAAGTCATTTTGATAATAATGGCTACTCAGAAAGAAAAACAAGAAAAACTGTTAAATATTTTGGAGAAGAAAAAAGAAATGAACTTCGCGAAGATGCAAACAATTTATGATCTTTCAAAAAAAGCATCTAAGGATGAAAAAAAGGTTTATGATTTTCAAATCAAAGCCAGAACAATAGGGACTGTTAGGAAAGAATTCATTGAAATTATTGATAAAATAAATGAAATCTCAATGGAAATCAAAAATACTTTTGTTCCTTCTTACGCAGAGCTGGAAGCATTTGATGAAATGTTTTATGTCGCAAATGATGTTTTTACTGTGTTGGAGCAGAAAAGAGAAACAACAATTGTAAACGCGAGCTCTTCTATTCAGGCACCAAATGAGAAAACTCTACCGATTGAATTGCCACGATTCAGTGGGGTACCAGAAGAGTGGCCAATTTTCTATGAAATTTTCAAGAAAATGGTTCATAATAATAACGCATACACTGATGTTGAGAAAGTTACACATTTAGTTTCCCCACTTAGAGGGTTCGGCCAAATCAGTTTGCGCGTCTATTCTCCCTACTGCTGAAAATTATTCAGTTATATTTAAAGCTCTTATCGATAAGTTCGAAGACAAACGAGCACTCGCTTCTACTTACTTAGATAAAATTCTGAATTTCAAATCATTACACACAGAATCTGAACAAGGTTTAGAAAATTTTCTTTCTAGTTTTGTAGAACCAGTAAACGCACTGAAAAAATTAAAGTTAAATGATCTTACTGATGTGATTTTCCTGCATTTAGGATTAAGAAAGTTAGATGCAACCACTTCGAGATTATTCGAGAACAATAATCGATCACTCAGATACCTCAATTTGAGTCCTTAGTAAAATTCGTTTCGGAACAAACAAAAATCATAGGTCGCAGTGGTAGTCCCAGAGTAACTTCTACAGGGAAATCTCAATTACATTCAACGAGTAAAAACGTTTCGCACGGAAAAAATATTCCTCAGTTCAATTACTCGTTATTAGCACAAAATTCAAAATCATTTTCTGGAGTTTCAGCTCAAGTCAATTCGCAAAAACCTAAAGGCGCATTCAGTAGTTGTCAATTGTGTACATCATCAGAAGTACATTTTCTGTATCACTGTCCCACTTTCAAAAAAATGAAAATTGAAGATAGATGGAATTTTGTAAAATCAAAAAAACTTTGCTTCAATTGTCTTTCACACCTGCATATGAGCAACGCGTGTCAATCTAGTAAAAGTTGTCAAATACAAGGATGTTCTGAAAGACATCATAGCACACTCCATCATACATCTGAACATAAATCGCAGAACGTTGATTCACATGTATCAGTGATTGAAAATTCGTCTCCAAACATCTCTGCAGCTTCTAGAGATCCACCTGAAAATAATTCACAAGCATTTTGCTCGACTAACATTTCTCATAATATAGGTAAACCATCAACTGTTTTACTTGCTACTTTTATCGTTATTGCTGCAGATAGCAATGGTGACACACATGAGCTTCGGGGAATTTTAGATTCTGGTTCGCAATCGCACTTTGTTACGAACAAGACTTGCCGCAAATTAGGTCTTGTTATGAAATCGATACCTTCTATTGTGAAAGGTATTGGTTCAACTCCCCTAAACGTTTCTTATAGTACAGTTCTCAATTTCCATTCAAGAATTGATCCAACGCAGAGTTATGTTGCACATGCACTTGTAAAAAATTTAAGTGAACGCCTTCCTAGTGCTCCTGTTTCACTATCGGAACTTCCACATCTACAAGGTTTGACCTTCGCTGATCCACGTTTCAATGAGCCATGTGAAATAGATCTACTTATTGGAGCAGAACTTCGGCCAGTGATTGTCGGCACACGCAAAGTATTTGGTCCAGCTAATTGTCCTGTTGCTCTGGAAACTACACTTGGCTATGTGGTGATGGGTCGTGCAGCTATTGAAACAACTAATAGAAGCGATTCGTTCTGTTTCTTCACACATTCTCAAATACCACCTAAGGAGGCATCCCTTGAAGAACTTGTTCGAATATTTCGGGAATTGGAAGATGTACCTAAACGCAAACTACTAGGAGTTGAAGAAGCAAAATGTGAAAAATTCTTCACGGATACCTGTGTTGGCAACACCGATGGAACTTTCACTGTGCGTCTCCCATTCTGCAAGTCACCTGAACTTCTGGGTTCCTCAAAGGACGCTTGTGTATCCAAATTTATTTCACTTGAACGCAGACTTATCAGTAATCCCACATTGCGCACATTATATGCAAATATGATTGAACAATATATTAAAGATGATATTGTAACACGAATAGGATACATAAATGAAGTTACAGATAATTGTACTTATTTTTTACCTCATCACGGAGTTCACCGTCCTAATCATCCCACCACTCCATTAAGAATTGTATTCAACGCCGCTGCACCTACGAGTTCATCATATTCATTGAATGATTTGTTGTTTGTGGGTCCCAAATTACACGCAGATATTTTTCATGTGTTAATTCATTTCAGACTTTATCAGTTCGTACTGACAACTGATATAAAAAGAATGTTTTTGCAGATAAGAGTCGATGAGCAAGATCGTCGATTCCAGCGGTTCATATGGAGATCGAATCCAAGTGAACCATTGGAAGTTTATGAGCTCAACAGAGTAGTTTTTGGCAATACAAGTTCTCCTCATGTCGCGAATCGGGTTATTCGCCTTTTGGCTGATATGGAGAGACTTCGATATCCCACTGCCGCTGTTGTTGCAGAACGGGATGTTTATGTCGACGATGTTGTGACATCGGTCAATTCAGAAGCAGAATTGATACACCTCTATGATCAGTTACAAGAAATGTTTGCTTCCGGAAGATTCACGCTTTCAAAGTGGGTTTCAAACTCTCAGACGCTTATGAATAAGATTCCGGAAGAATCACACTCACAATCAACGTTCGAATTCAACAGAGATCCTTGGTCCAAGGTTCTTGGCGTTTTATGGCTGCCACACGAAGATACATTTTCTTGTTCTGTCTCTGTTATTGACACACCCTGTACAAAACGCACCATACTTTCATTAACCATGAGCATATTTGATCCATTAGGATTGATTGCACCGGTTTCGCTGGAAGCCAAACTGATTTTGAGAGAATTGTGGAAATCCAACATTGGTTGGGATAATGAGTTGCCAGTAAATATTCTGAACCGTTGGAAGAATTTCAAAAACACTTTACCTTCATTGAATCATTTCCTTATTGACCGGCATGTAGGTTTAGTTGAAGGCGCGAAAACTTCACTAGTTGGCTTTGCCGATAGTTCTTCTCTTGCTTATGGTGCTTGTGTATATGTGTGCACTTACAAACAAAATGGTAAACCTACAATTGAATTACTTCGTGCCAAATCCAAGGTCGCTCCAAAACAGGTAGTAACCATTCCAAGGCTTGAGTTATGTGCCGCTTTACTCTTATCGAAACTGATGAAAGCTATTGTTGAAAGCTATGAAACTAGACACAAGTTTCACTCAATATTCGCTTTTAAAAATTCTGAGGTAAGATTGCATTGGATACATTCAGATCCCTCAAAATGGAAAATATTTGTGGGCAATCGCATTGCGCAAATTCATGAAAATCTTGCACCACAGCATTGGTACCACGTTACAGGAACGGAAAACCCTGCTGATGTTTTGTCGAGGGGTACAACTCCTGAAGATCTCATTCAACACCCAATATGGTGGACAGGTCCATCATGGCTCGCAGATCCTGAATCAAGTTGTTCTCTTGTCAGACCTGAGGAACAGTACGAAATACCTAAGGCAGAAGTTAAAGTTACTACATTTGTCGCTACCACAACAACTGAAAATATTTTGGCACCATTATTGGAACGAATTTCCACATTCCGGAGGCTGTTGAGAGCGACTGCGTATGTGTTCAGGTTTTGCACACACACTAATTCACGAATCCCTTTTGTGAAGAAAGAAGAGTTGCAAAAAGCAACAGAATTTTGGATCCGCAAGATTCGAGGACAATTTTTTGGAGATGACATAACACGAATTCACAAAAAATTACTAATCAAAAGTAATATCAGACACCTTGATCCATTCTTGAGTGAAGGCATCCTAAGAGTGGGAGGTCGACTACAGAACGCACCAAATTTGACTTTTGACCAAAAACATCCTATTTTGCTTCCCTCCAAAAGTAAGTTTGTGGACCTTCTGATCGATCAATACCATATTGATTTTCTTCACGCAGGACAGCAACTCATTCTTTCCGAAATACGTCAGAAGTACTGGTTTCCACACGCAATCACCCAAATTCGTGTTCGAATTCATCGGTGCAACATTTGCTTTCGCACACGTCCAAAACCATCTATTCTCAAAATGGCACCTCTTCCAAAATTAAGGGTTGAAAATTCACGAGATTTTGAACGAGTTGGAGTTGATTACGCAGGACCTTTCTTCATCACACCACATCGCCGAAGAGGGCAACGCATTTTAACAAAGACCTATACCTGTTTGTTTGTTTGTCTTACTGTCAAAGCTGTGCACATAGAACTTGCATCTGATTTGTCAACAGAGTGCTTTCTTGCTGCATATAAACATTTCATTTCCCGGAGGGGTCCATGTTCACTCATTTTGTCGGATGGAGGTGCAAATTTTATCGGTGCTCGCAGAAAACTGAATGAGCTTGGAGAGTTGCTCAACTCCACCGTCTACAGTTGGGAACGAAATGGCCCCCAAAGGAATTGAGTGGGAGATAAATCCAGCAAATGCACCATGGTTTGGAGGAATATGGGAATCCAATATCAAGAGTCTTAAAGGTCATCTTCGACGATTCATTGGTGAGCAAGTGCTCACGTACGAAGAACTCAACACTGTTGTGGTACAAATCGAGGCTATAATGAATAGTAGACCGCTGTGCCTAATGAATAATGATCCTCTCTCACTCACCCCTTTGACACCTGCACATTTTCCCACTTTAGGCACATCATTGGATCGATTTCCAGCACAAAATGTGCAGAATGTCCCATTGAATTATCTTACGCGTTACCAAATGATTGATCGCATTGTTCAGGATTTTTGGGAACGGTGGCGCACAGAATATCTCCACACGCTCCAGTCTCGGTCCAAGTGGACTCAAGCAGCGAAACCCATTGAAAAAGGTACTGTAGTAGTTATCATGAAAGATAATGTACTTCCTTTACGTTGGCCACTTGGAGTCATAGAAGAAGTTCATCCAGGAAATGATGGTGAAGTCAGAGTAGTTACTGTTAGAACTTGCTCTGGTACATACCGCCGTCCTGTAGGCAAAGTTTGTCCACTTCCAACGCAGTAATTATATTCGATTTATACATATTTGTGTTCGTCTATATAAATAATTAATTATAATCCTTTTTTTCATATTTTTTAAGGTTTGCGCTCATTCAGAAACAATGTTTCAGGGTGGGGGGTAATGGATGCGCAAGTCACTTGTTCATTTTAAATCGCCTACTCCACTGCATTTCATCAACTTGTCTCACGAAACATAGATGGAGTAAGCATACACTTATTTCCTGCTGTTGTTTTATCTTTGACATTATTTTGAAAAAAAAATGGGAGAGAAGATATATTCGCACAAGTTTCGTTGGCGATTTAAGAAGTCCATGAAAAACCAGTTTTGAGTTACTTTCTTTCTGAGTGCAATACCGTTTTCTAAGAATTTTTGTTATCATAATAGTTGATAGTGATAGTTTTTCCAAGTGTCTTTAAAGCAGTCGAGAGTGTTGAGGAACATTCGATTCCACCGCATCGAATCAAAATTTAATCTATTTTCGATTGGCAAAATTACGAAATATTATTCGAGCAAATCTCCTGTCTATTTCCTGTTCCTTTCCTACCTGAAAACCTTACCTTCCCCAAGAAGAGGAGATCCATTAAGGAGCTCGTCAGTTTGCTATTGGCCGAAAAAAGGTGAGTCTCTTTTACAGTCCACAGTTTTTATTTTTCGCATATTCTGAATCGCATCAACAGTCTCATTGCCTACGCAATAATAGTAGATTATACCACGAGTCAATGATGATAGCTATTAACATTCAGAGAGAATAATGGTCATTAATGCGAGTAGCACACTCTACTTTATTTACGACTAATTCATCTGTTATAAATGAATGATTCTTCAGTTTCATTCATCTCAATACAAATACACAAATACAACCTACGTGTTTGACACTGACACTTTGGAGTTTGGTTATATCGTTTCCATGGTAATATTCGATTCGAGAAATTTTGTGATAGGACTACAAGAGGAAAGAAAGACTATTACTATGAATCCCTCGTCATTATTCCCCAAGGAAAAAATTTATGACATTATACTGCAGAAACCATAAGTATAATACTTACATTATGTATTAGTCGTAAATAAAAAAATATTATTCAGGTTCACATCAATTGTTTGATGAGAGAGCGACAGAGCGAGAAAGAGTAACTGAAACACTAGTCTTTAAAAAATGGCACTTTACCGTTTCATCAACTGTTTTGTCAAGCACAGGATACATCGCTCTCTTGCCAGTCCATTTTTTCTGACAGAAATGCCGCTTTCAATTCAGTTAGTAATTCAAATATATACATTTACATCAATCCTCGTGAAACATAACAGGAGTTCGTGAGATATGAATTACGAGGCTTTCAGCCTCGATAAGCCTCATTTGTGACTCGAGAGAATTGATTCGCTTCCCACCTCGTTATGGAGAATACTATTTTCAATGGTAATACTTCGGTCATGACCTAGCTCACTCTGCTAGAGCATCGTAAAAATGGTAAAATTGTCATTGTACTATACATATTTCAATGGATAATCGTAATTGAGACCTTAGAAAGAACTCGTGACGAGACCCGGGGAGTAGGCAGATTGAGGCCCCGGCGTCAAGTCACAAAACCTTGCCCCCTGTGACAACACCTGAGGAGTAGGCAGTTTGAGACCTCAGCGTGAAGTCACATTTACTTCTTGGAAATGTCTCCAAAATCGGAGCCGAAACGTCGAGAACAAAACTCCAGACGCGGTTCAACCCGAACTCAACAACAACATATATATATATATATATATATATATATATATATATATATATATATATATATATATATATATATATATATATATATATATATATATATATATATATATATATATATATATATATATATATATATATATATATATATCGATATTCAGTAATATCGTTCCAAGATCAAATTTTTATTTTTTTTGAGCCCTGAGCTTGAAAAAAATAAATAGTTCCGTATTAGTTTCACCTCCATAGGAATAATCCGCTTTTCAACAAATCATTTCTGATACCATCATTCTTTTTCTTCGTCATTTTGAAAATTGTTTTTTGAAATTTTGGTTTTATAAAACCGAGAGATATGTAGCGACCGTTTCCACAGGTCTGCTGCTCTCATGGAAACATGAAATGCTGATAATACTTTTTCAGCAATTCATTATCTGGGCTGTCAGAACGACAAGAACATTTTCTGTTATATTCCATTCATTCCTACTGAAACTCTTGTCAGATACAGTCATCTACACGTTCGGTAGGATTCTTGCAGTAGAACAAGAGAAGTAACTGGAAACAACAACATTTTGGGACCTGTGTACCAAATTTCCTTGCTGTCTTTTCTGAACCCTCTAATCAATAAATACTGATTTATTGATTGAAATATCATTTCATGAGCGAATTAGAATTGAGAAGACTTACTTATCTGTTCAAGAAAACTCAGTTCTTGACAAGAATAGTACTGAATTTCCAGAATTAACAATTTCACTTCAACAAGAACAGCTTGCTCGAGTTCAAATGAGCTGGAATCTATTCAAGTCTCGCATTTAATAAATTTATTTATATGTATAATCAATTAAGATACCTTTAGAACATTTAGGGATCCCTCTCTGGACGAACATATCTTTGAATGTGTTCAGGAAAAAATGATCGGAAAAGCATAGGGAAAGTTTGAAAAACGCTCTGGAAAAATGCTTTCCGGACCGTAGAGATACAGACGGTCTTTTTCTGGAGTTAACGAGAAGCCGTCCTCATAAAGGTGAAGACTTGCTCAGTTTCAGAAGTAGCGTGGTTCAGAGGATCAGCAATGATACGAATATATTTCGAAAAACTCTGTACCAAATTTCTTATTATTATAAGGTTCCGCTCAATACATTCATTGCTGGCTGCTTAGGCATGCTCAGAAATTATTTACATCTCAAAAAACAAATTCTCATGAAGACGCTATGGTGTACGTTGATGAATATAAAAGTTTTGAAAAACTTTGTGGTACCGTGCAAGAAACTAATGAAACCAAATGCATCTTCCCACCATCAGGCAGAAATATATAACCAACACACAAACGAACATTCAACCATGCAGGAATACCGAATCACTTCTAAAGATATTTCAATCAGTCAATAACCAATCACCCCAATATCAACTTTTCCAATCAAACTCTTCTTCGAGGCCTGTTTGGCCCAATTAGCCGATGAATATTGGATCAAGGTGAAAAACCTCCTCGAAAATACCCTACCAATTGTGGAGTGTTTGGCCAGAATAAATTTCCCCAAATCAATTGAACGATGAGTTTGGAACCTTTGGTGTAAAAGTGGACTACTTCTAGGAATCCTACTGGAATGTTCCTCCAATAAATTCCTCAACATCGACAAGAGGCCAGATTTAATTCTAGGAATCGATATAGTTCGAGTCAGTTTCAAAATCAACCAAGATTTTTCCGAATAAAATCAGAAACCAAACTTTGTTTCTGAAGAATTATTTTTGAACGAATATGAAAACCTGATTGATTGTTATGACCAAACTTAGAACCAATTTCAATACTCCAATGGAAACGATTTTTTCATTAATATCGATCAATATCAACCTTCTGTCTCAAATGATGACATCACGGACGAACCTGCAAATTTTCAAGCGGCAAGCCAACTAGACTAATTGGCTTAGCCGAAATTAACCTCTCATGCAATAATTCGTTCTACCTGACGTAGAAATTAAAACTACTCAGTCATACAGGAATCTCTCGATCTATAATCAAACCATTATTAATCGAAAAATTATTTCCAGATAGAATATATCATTCAAATACGACATTAATAACATCTATTAATAGTCAAAATTTAAGATGTCAACCTTCGATACCGGCATTTTCTGAATTCAATAAAGACTATCGAATTAATTTTTTTTCATTCGATTTTCATGACAATTTCGATGGTGTTGTCGGATTGAGAGACTTGATGAACATTAATCTGCATATCGATTTGACAAATAAAAAAATTATTGAAAAAAATATTGGAATACCTTTCAAATTCGGGCAACCATCCGAATAAAGTGTTTCGTTCGCAGTCAATCCTTTGGAAAATTACATAAAAAATATGCCGGTTAGTCTACATGAAGGCGGGATTTTGATAGTTGAAGGAACCATGAACAATCTAATAAATCCGAATATATTGACTCTTGCCAAAGACAGTAAGCCCGAAAAAACCGCTATAATCAGATTATTCAAAGAATATTCTGATATGTTCCTCAAACCAGTCATTCGTGACATTTTTTGTTGTGTGTTCCAAAAAATGAAGCGAGTCTTTTTTTGAGAGATTTTTCAAATATTTCGGCAAACTTCACCACTGATTTAAGAACTGAATTCAAAAACAAAGAAGTGGAGAACTTTTGCAAACTATACCGGATATAACTCTACTATGCGACACCTAAAAACAGCAAATCGAATACCCCAGTCGAAAGGTTTCATTCAACCCTTTCCCAAATCATGGGATAAAATAATATATGAAATTCACTCTGTTTGAGGTAATGAAAGGTAATATCAATGACAAAAAATCATTTGACCTCAATGATCATGTAATCATTTCGGAATATGTTCAAAGTCATGAAGACACAACTCAAAAATTATATCAATCAATAAAACAAACGAATCAATTATTCAAGAAAAAGAGCATAGACGAAAGGAATGAAAACCGAAATAAACCCTTAGATTTTTCTAATCAACAAGTCACATGCATGGATCAAATCACGACAAAAAGACCGACCCAAGTTCAAGAAAGGTAAAATACTCGAAGAGACATAATCAAACTCGAAACTGACAAAGGATCCTGTCACAAAGAGTCCAAGACTGGCAGATTTGTTACAGGCAATCAACGAAAATGAGGTTACTTGATGCTTCACGTACTGCAAGTACTATGTGATGAGGATATTCAAAACAATACTATCGAAAATCCCATTCTTTTTATTCAATTGGGTGATCCAGAAAGTATTTGAAAATAAACACTTGTCTTTACTATATCGATTTTAGCCCAATAAGCAATTAATTGAGTCAGCCCAGTTGATCGAAGGCAATATTACAACAGATTTACAACCCTTCCCAATCAACGTAGGCGAATCCGTAATCGAGCAAATCACTCAAAAAGTGCCGATCACCCATGTACTAGAAGACAGATTTTTCTCCGAGTGCCAAGCTGATTGAGGCATCGAAATAAGCACCCCCGCACTTGAAAAAAAAATCTGGAAAACAAGGGAAATCCGAGAGTCCCACGAGTCATTCTTCAGCAACGTGACAATACGGAAAGAAAACCTCTCGTTTGCAAAACATCCAAACCATTGATGTAGAGACTCCAGTATAGTGGATAAGTTGACACCAATTCAAAGTATCAGTCGGTGTCATCCTGGCATCGATTATAAAGGTATTGATCCTAGTGGTATCAAACAAACGATGGGTTTGTATCCTTCGATATAAAAGTTGAAACTTTTTCTAGAGATCAATTACCCTAACTTAAAACTGATATATTTGCACTCGACGCGCGTAATGCTAACAAGATAAGCATCTTCAGGAGAAGAAAATTCATACTAAATCTAAAGACTAGGGTTAGCTGTGTATATAACTGCTGATTATTCCAATTGAATTCTTGACAATAAACTAGTGCAGTCACTACCTGCAAAGTTTTTTGGTCCGATATGGACATTATTCTGATTAATTTTTCAACGCTAGATTAAAATGTGGGATAGGTTCCTTGTCACCATCTATGCTGTTTTTCTATTGGCTGTGTTGTTTTAGTGGTATAAATCAAGAAAGAAGTAAGGAACTCGAATGGTTCTGCCCAAAGAAGATGTCGGGATGCCGCCAAAAAATATTGCATTTTTTCGAGACGGGTGGTGTCTCTCTATTCGGACGTGACCAGTTCGTATAATTTGGATTGAACTTCCTTCAGGCAAGTCGTTTAATCCATAATTATACTTCGGTTGGTCCGACTAGTTCACCTTGTAGATGTTTGAAGAACTATAAAAAGGCAATTAGAATTTTATTCAGACTGAATTCAAACTAATCAAGTAGTATAAAATTATTTTTCGAATTTATACATGAGGCGAACATCACTAGTTGAGGAATTGAAATACAGAAACGACAGCTTCAATGAAAGAAGTAAACGAAAAAAAAAGTTCTGAAAATACTCCCCACCAAAATACTCAAGTTTCTGAATATCATTATTTTTCGTTCTTCACACAACTTCCACATATCTTCAGCTATTCCGTAGAGGTTTGCGCGATGACGGTGTTGTTGTCAACAAAATGTGATGGTTTGAAGAGTACTTTCCGAAGGTTTTGAGGCGATGAAAGGCTGATTTCCATTCCAGAACAATGATATGAAGTTTGGCCTCGCCTGCTTCCCTGAAATATTTTGCTGATAAATATCGGTGCCTCTCAAATAGTTTTGTAAGCAGACACCCATAATCAACCACAGGGCAAACCGAAATCGAGTGTCAAAAGAATTTATTTTTTATAAATATTGAATACTTATGTTTTCCAGAATACCACAAGTTGTTGGATGATTTTTAAATACTCCATCCTGGTAGTGCTTATTGAAAAGATGTCCGAATACGCAACAGATCCAAGAATTGTTTACCTAAAAAAATGTATAATCGGTTTCCAGATTTTTTAAAATGAATAAGGTGCTACTGATGAGCTAAAATATAAACATTGTGATGCAAAAATCTGGTGTCTAGATTGAAATCGCAAATGGTTCTTGTGTTCATCGGGGTGTTTCAAATCTATTGACGCAAAAAACAATTTTCATACACCAGATATTCCAGTTTCAAGTTAGGGATGAGTTTTTGCGAATGCTTCAGCTTCAAAATGAATCTATAGCTACCAGTAGACTAAAGCCTGAGAAAATAGCTGAACAAATATTGCTATTTACGTTGACGTTCTGGTTAAATTTCGTCAAATTCCAGTTATATGGCTAAACTCTCATAATAGAGGTTTAGCTGGTTAGGTGGAATTGTCGGCGGCTCAGGCGCCTGATTTTGGTGAGGTGGGGTATCAAAAGGGATTTTATATACCTGAAACCATTCCAAAATGTAGGCATTGTTGGTTATGGTTTGCCATGTACTGTGAATTGTTTGATACTCTTCAAGTCTATCGCAATCAGAAATCTCCTGTGGTTTGATGAACGTTGCATAATACTTTACCAGCACCGGTACGATCACTCGGTAAAATCTTTACTAAAGGCTGAGAAACCTTTCCACAATGTAATCTGAAAATCCAATAGAAAACCACCTGTTTTCAACTAGGATGCCAATAATAAGGTCTAGACCTCCGGATTCAGTTTGGGTGAATTTAAGGTAGGTAGTGCAATGACCTTGAACCTTCGCATTTGGTAACTAAAACTACAACTTCTCCACACTATTTTGTATCTTGCCTTATTTTTGAGGATGTCATCAATTTTCATTATGTCGTCCCAGAGACATGCAATACACTGATTTTCTCTCAAAAACAAAGCAAGACAAACAATTTTCATACACCAGATATTTCAGTTTCAAGTTAGGGATGAGTTTTTGCGAATGCTTCAGCTTCAAAATGAATCTATAGCTACCAGTAGACTAAAGCCTGAGAAAATAGCTGAACAAATATTGCTATTTACGTTGACGTGCTGGTTTAATTTCGTCAAATTCCAGTTATATGGCTAAACTCTCATAATAGAGGTTTAGCTGGCTAGGTGGAATTGTCGGCGGCTCAGGCGCCTGATTTCGGTAAGGTGGGGTATCAAAAGGGATTTTATATACCTGAAACCATTCCAAAATGTAGACATCGTTGGTTATGGTTTGCCATGTACTGTGAATTGTTTGATACTCTTCAAGTCTATCGCAATCAGAAATCTCCTGTGGTTTGATGAACGTTGCATAATACTTTACCAGCACCGGTACGATCACTCGGTAAAATCTTTACTAAAGGCTGAGAAACCTTTCCACAATGTAATCTGAAAATCCAATAGAAAACCACCTGTTTTCAACTAGGATGCCGATAATAAGGTCTAGACCTCCGGATTCAGTTTGGGTAAATTTAAGGTAGGTAGTGCAATGACCTTGAACCTTCGCATTTGGTAACTAAAACTACAACTTCTCCACACTATTTTGTATCTTGCCTTATTTTTGAGGATGTCATCAATTTTCATTATGTCGTCCCAGAGACATGCAATACACTAATTTTTTCTCAAAAACAAAGCAAGACACAAAAAATTGCCACAATGAAAAAGTTGTAGTTTCAGTTGCTTGAAGTGATATAATATATAAAATTGCAAAAAATTAGTGACGCACATTATTTTGGTCGAAAATATTGGTTAAGGTGATATGAATATAGTTGGAGATAAATTAGCTCAATTAACACGGCCAAATTTCAACAAAATCGGAAGCCTTCATGGCAGCCATTGCAGTGTTATTATGAAGAATTATCGGGTTGATATGATGAAAAATATTATTGACATGCAGCGTAGAAATGAAGTGAAATTTGATATAAAAAATAAAGCAAGGAGGTAAGGTGAACAATTTCGGAACAATAATACCTATGTTTTCCTCGTAGATAAAGTAACATGTCTAGGCGCCTCGACAAGCAATCATCTCTAGGTATACAATCTACTAGTGATACGGAATAGTATATTACGTAGCGGGGGGATAAGTGGCAATCACGCACAAGCGGAAAGTTGTGAGCACGAGACGTTAGCCGAGTGCGGTAATTTGCGAGTGCACGTAATTGGCCTTATCCCCGAGTAGCGTACTGTACTTTTTCTATTCCTGATATGCTGAAAGCTGTAACGTAATGGCTCACTTACAATACACATGGGGCGGCCGCCACTGGGGGTAGAAAATAGTATATTGTGTTTTCAGAAGTGATGTTTTGGGATGTGGTGAACGTGAACCACACAAAACAGTATTGTTTCTCTAAGTTCTGAATCCACTCGAAACTCAAAAATTTTTTTTTTTTTGAAAATTCAAACAAATTGAAAATGACTACTTTCACTGCCGGCGGCAGTAAGATTGAAATTGAAACCATCAGCCACGAAACTTCATACATTTTTGACATTAGATTAGTATTTGAATTGTTTTGTGTGGTCAGCGTAGAGATAACGGATAACACATCAAAATGAAAACTGGAATGGTCATATTTTTACCTGCAACCGGCACTGAAGGAGCACCTTCTGGAAACTAGAATAGAATACGAACTGTTGGTAGAAATTATTGTATTGATTTTTTCCATGTTTTTCTTGAAGAATGTCACATTCAGTAGCAGTATGTTGATATTTGTTATTCGCATACTTTCAGTGAATGGCCATATGATTCATTTCACACATGTTCATTTGCATGGGGACTCTTCGGAATCATTACTCTTCAATGATTCGCTGTTATCGCTATTTTGTGAGATACCCAAATATGGATAGAATTTAACAAAATGCCAATTGGTATATTGTTGAATTTGAAAAAAAAATCAAAAGCGCAATTTTTTTCTCTTATTATGTAAGTTCATGATACAAATATCATTTGGGATGATTGAAAACATGATTTGCTAATAAAAACAGAAATGATAATCAAACATTGAATTTCTTTTTAAAATTGACCTCTTATCGATTTTGATAATACTTTCGAAATAGCCTGCAAATCAAACAAATTATTATTATCAGTCATTAGACTAGCCTCCATGTTAAAATCAGATTTTTGATTATGAACGCACCAGTTCTAAAAACAGAAAGTCAAGATACAAAGGTATCAACTACTCATACAGCTGCAACGTCAACTCAAGTTGATCCGCCAGCTACATGTGGGCTCAATACGTATTGTCTTGCATGCAGACACTATTCAACTTGTTTCTCTTATCGGAGTTTCTGTCAACAATTCGTATATTTGGCCCAAGTGCGGCGTCAGCAAAAATAATTTTACTGTTTCTGCCGACATCAGAAGTGGATTCATAACTACAATTATTTTAAAATTTGGGTGTAAGATGTCGTCATGTTATATTATGAAATAATCAATCAAAACTTAAAATGACCTGTTTTACTGTCTCCAGCACAAAAGTGATTTATTTTCAAAATGTCAGGGGTAAAATATCATACTATTTTTTGGCACGTGGATAAGGTATTTTTTGCGCGGATTTATCCCCAAAAATAGTTCTCGGTGTGTAAGTGATATTGCGGTGAACCAGTACCACCAAGTTTTCGTAATTCTCGAGAAGAATGATTTTTTTGTTGATTACAGCCATCTCTGGATAACAAATGGAAGTTACATAGCAACTTATACAGAAATCATTTTTTCATCATTGTATAAAGAAATAGAGATAGTATTCCAATCCCTGTGTAAAATTCATTTGAAGCAAGTTCCCGCGCCATCTAGTAATTCGACGCCCGTACTGAGCCAATACTAAGCCGCCATCTGAGAGAAACGCTATTATTTTAAGGAACTAATGAAATTATTCTGTAAATGGGTAGATTCAGGTAAAGTTTTCTGTCACATCACATCTTAGCTGTCTGAACAGCCATTAATAAGGAGAAAAGAAGGAATATTCGGGGTCGAGACAGACAGTGCAGGCGGTATGAACGTAAATTGAATGAGAGGAAAAGTGATATGAATTTGAGTTTTAGTTTTCAGGAAGCTAATTGACATATTTTTCTTTCACTTCCAAAGAATTAATTTCGCAGTTTGAATTCGAAATTTCCGATGTCTCAATCGAAAATGCATAACTGAAAATATAATTTTGATTTAATTGAAAACATTCAATTGAAATTATTATAGGAGAAAGAAACATGGCAATTGCTTTTCAAAAAAAAAAAAAAACAGGCGGTAGAAGCGAAACCATCGAGCATAGCGTGCTCGATTCGGAAAAGGGGAAAGATGGTAAACGTTATACAGGGGTGGTTCAAAATTTTATAATTTTGAAAATTCACCCAGATTCGGGTTTCAAATGAAAAAGGCTGAATACGGCGAAGAGAAAAGTTTTCAATTTCATAAACAAATTTGTCAAACGTTGAAAGTGGATATTTTACAAGATAATTTGTTAGATATTAACTTATTGCGAACTTATAGCAAACCCTATGTTTTTTTCTTACAGTTGATAATACTCTCTGAGTTTCATTGTAACAGGAAGCTAATTTAAAGTGTTTTTATGTTTGAAATGTATTTTTTTATATTGTTTATGCAATATATGCTGCACTGATATTTAATTGAACTGATTTGTAGTAAGTTTCACCAATATTTTTTTAAATTTTATTTTCTAGTTGGTTATTATTGTTAGATGCTATATATATATATATATATATATATATATATATGTTTCACATCTCGGTATTTATTAAAATTCATGTTCCAAACATTAAACTTTTATTTTTAATCGAATTCTATCAAATTTGATATATACCCTCGACTTATAGTATTCTGATATGATTCAACTCCTTGAAAAAATGATTCAGGTCCGTCTACTATACACATTCCTCAGTGATCATCACATAATAAACATATAATTGGACTTGAAAAGACACATCTGTGGTTTTCGTAAGAAGATCTAGTGTTCACAAGAGGCAGCTATAGCTACCTACGTGGAAATTTCAATCCGGAAATGGTAACAAATTATCTAGTTTCTTCATTAGCATGTTTTCTGTTTGTACTCTGAAAAGTAATTGGGTAGCTTAAAAACTTCATGATCGTCGATAATGGCCACTACCTTGCACTGATGAGAGGCCAAATTGCCAGAAACCGGTCTACAACTGTGCTCGTTCCTATAATTAAAAGTCGATCCATCATTGTATCATCAAATGCATATGCAGGAAATAATTTTGTGAAGATTCTGGCACTGACGCCTGTCGGATATAATCCAACGTTCTTCGTGGTAATAGCCAGGGGAGTAGTTGTTTTCTGATAGGCGTCAGTCCATTTTCCTACAGTGTAGGGAGACAGAGACTGGCTTGAACGATTAAAGTTTGTTTTACTTGATTTATTCATTTACTTTACTTTGTCCAATGAAGCTTAACAATTAACTTTTCGTAGAACTTATATTATTGGTACTACAAAAAATATATAATGCAATGTAAAAAAACGGAAACATTTTGTTTTTTATATGTTGTGTTACACGCTATTCAAGATCACTAACAATATTTTCTAGAGTGACGATTAAAGGTATCACAGAAGATATGGAAAGATCAGCACTTATTACACTTCATACGGATGCGTTCTTATAAACTCGGTAATTCTCGAAACAAAATACAAACGAAACGCACTTCGATCAAACGAAACGAAAATTTAAAACTACCTACGCCTCTGCCTACGTAGACCTGTTGATGGAACATTTGCATCCAATGCCATCTTTATAGCATAACTTAGGAGCCATCTGTTATTGGGAAGAGTCGGTTTCCAAAGCCGAGAAATTACAATTTTCAAGTTACGACATACAGTAAGATTTTACGACATTCAGTAAGAAAAGACATGCCGTGGACATGGACTCCCCAGCGCCATCTTTTGACTGTGTCCACCTCGTCAAATGATATCTCCATAAGGTTGTCCTACTATTAAATCATTATACAATGATTTCATTCAGACGCTGCTCAGGTTCAGTTTTTCCTCAACAGATGGCAATTAATTATGCAATTTGAGAAGTGAAATTTCAAAATGAAATATTCCGGACATGATGAATACACGTACAACGTATTCAATTATTTATGTATCTCTAGACAATGCCCATGTTATTTATAAAAAAGTATGATAGTGGATCGAAGATTTTAGAGTTGCTATTCACAAGGCTGTGTGTGATGTTGAATATCATTACTTTTCAAAATACAAGACCGGTTGATGGAGAATATTTATGTGAAACGATTCCAATATTTATCAGAAAAATTGAAGAGCAAAATATTGCTGTATTATTAACTTTTGGAAGTAGCTTAATTGCAGCTCAGCAAACTGTTGAGTAATTTTGGGATTCAACAGAGTTGGAACTCTGCCAAATAAACGAAGTTTTAACAGAAAACGAATAGAGAGAGTTATTGAAAGTGAATACTTAGAATTGTGACACGGTTCGCATATAATACAAACAATTTTTATATTCATTCTGCTTTTCAGCAATGAACCGAAACCAATATTCGTAGTAGATAAATTGGTAGAGTTTAAGGAATTTTTTTGGCTTTCTTCTCCGGATCAAAAAATATAAATTACAGCTTTTATGAAAGAAGTGAAAAAAATGCAAACACTCTCTTCTTTCATAGAGATTGTAATTCCTATTTTCTGATTCGGAAAAGAAAAAATCCAAAAAGTAATTTCTCAAATTCATCTACTGCACGAAAAGACTGAAGTTCCTAAGTTGGCAGTGCATTATGGACATGAGGTTTCGCATATCTCTGCCCCCCTGCTTTTGAATACTCAACCAAACTGAATTGATATGGGAATTGTTAGAGAGGGAAATTTTGTACTGTTTAAGACTAAACAACTTCGATAACTATCGAATCAGTTCACTGGTGGATTAACTTTTCGGCACATTTTTCTAGGCGATATTCCGAATATAATAAGCCCTGGATCATATTTTCAGGACCACCATCAAAAGATTTATTGATTCTCAACTTGTGAACTAACTGCCCATCAAAACGTTTTCTTGAATTGTTTTAGATTCTATTTGACACTACACTACATGAATGTTCAAAATATATCGAAAACAGCTGCTCAAATCATTTCTAATCAATTATACCTTTTTTCGCAAAACACGCTGGCGAGATAATTCATTGAATAGTAAAATACAGTGCGGGTTAAAATTTAAAATAAAATAAAATTATCGAAAATAATATATATATATATATATATATATATATATATATATATATATATATATATATATATATATATATATATATATATATATATGTATATGTGTATATATGTATATATATGTATATATTCAAATTGAACTCTTGACATTATATTTCCTTAATCATCCACCTATGGATGAGGTGAGTAGGGTTACATTATCACATTTCAGTCGCCTCAGGAATTCCTGGTAGCATTTTTTCCGCACGTTTCAGATACACCTTATGTCTATTATATGAAGTCACGCCTTTCCACCGAAGTCATCAGCCTAGTCGGAGTTTTTCAGCGCAGTGTCTATGATCTGTGATTATGTTTCAGTGCCACTAATGAATTATATTCCATGAAGGGATTTAGAAAATAATCTCATGATAGTTAATGATATTCTTTTTTTTGCATACTATGAATACCTCGTTCCAATATCAAGACATATGAATACCACATTTGAGGTAAAGACAATCCCCAGAAATATAATCCATATATAAACTTGATCCAACAGGGGCATAATACAACATCAGCGATTGATCAACATTCTTCAATTGAAATTTCATTGAGTTCATCTTCTCGATCAGAAATTCACAATGATTATGCCATCACAAACAGCATCTAGTCACAAAATTCCTATTCTCTCTGTTTGAAAAACCTGATCAGTAAGTATACAATCTTTCTGTCGATTGTGAAATCGAATCAATCTAGTTTTGATGGCATTATTCAGAAAAATACTCGTATGCTAGGAACTATGAATCATACATTTTTTTCCAGGTCAGTAACCTTACTGAGACGATAACTGCGGTGTCGTTGACATACATCTGTACTTATGTTTCGCATGGAATTTTTTTACTCTCCTGTTTTATTGTTCAATTCATAAATTTCACTGGATGTTTTTTAATTTCAGAACTATGCCCCCAACTCAGAATAATATACTGTCCATACCCATCATTGCCTCAGACTGTCCACTCCAAACTCCAATGTCGTAATTCAAAACAGTTTTATGCCAAGGGACCAACCGACGCGGCACCGGCGGTGGAGATGGTGTCTACGAGGGATATTGACGCTGACGGGTACTGAAAACCAATCTTCGTGGAGGTTGTGGTAGTGCCTTCGATATTGATCAATATTATTTTTGTATGCAATCGAAGCACTGATATTTTCCAATGAAATTTCATATTCCACTTTCTGGTACTGCTTGCATAGACTCGAATAGAAATATCAAGCTCTTTGCAGATGGAATATGGAATCACAGTTTATTTCACAAAAATGGTAAGTTTGTTGACCTATTTTTGGCTTCCTCCTCCAAATCAAAAGATAGAAATAACAACTTCTGTGAAAGAAGTGAAAAAAAATTACAAAGACTCTCTTTCGATAAGTACGTGTATATCATTCAAAGACATCTATTCTCCTGCCAATATGGCATCCGTCGGACACTGTGTTACATAGAAATCACTTTTTCTTGCTCAATTTGTATACCATTCAAGCATATGAAAATTGAATGAAATACTCTTTCTCCTTTATTGTGAATGAATCGAACGTATTTGAATGATATATACTATCAAAGGAATGTTTGTATTTTTTTTCCTTTTTTCATAGAAGTTGTTATTCAAAACTGCTCATTTCATTCATTTTGTTGAGACTGGTGAAAAACATTAATTTTTTTTAAATTGCATTATATTCAGAGTTTGACTATTTATTTTTCAAGTAAAACTGGATCTCTTCCAAAGTCATCCCTTCCGTCTCTGGTACATATTTAACAATGAAAACCAACATAATCATACTGAATGCTGAGAAACAAAAGAACGACACCCACATTGTACCAAATCCATCGTTCACCATCTGAAATAATTTAACTACGATCGAGTTGATCAACAAAATGAAAATTTCAGCAAAACTGAGCGCATTTGCTTTGACATTTGTGGGAAACAGCTCACTCAAGTAACAAATTTGTGTGAATGCTAGTCCGATACTGAAGAATATACTATAAGACAGCAAAGCAGTAATAGGAAGCCAATTCAAGTCTTTTTTTAAATCGTGGTTCGAGTCCTTCAAGAAAAAATATACACCTATTAAAAGAAGAGTAATACTACAGCCAGCTGTAGAAATTATAGTTAAACATTTTTTGCCGAATCGACCGATGATGAAATAAGTAGTGAATAACATAACAAGGAGCTCAACGATGCAATAAGCTATCGTTGAGAGAATGGAGCTTATGTTGCTATCCGATTCATCAAAAATCATTTTCGTGTAAGACATTACGGGAGCCTTGGCGCATGCTCCCATTGTCAAAGCAAGAATAACGAATATTAAAGTTGCTCTACGAATGCTGGGTACTGTGAAGATATCCGTGACTTTCGTATGCTCCATTTCTTCTTGTGTCCTCACTTCATCGGATAAAGCCTCCAAGTCTTTCTTAACATTTGTAGATTGCATCAATCGAATCAAGGAGCATTTAGCTTGTTCAAACTTCCCCACTTTGATATAATAATATGGTGATTCAGGCATAAAAATGAACCCAATGAAGTGTATGGCGGGTATAGAAGCACAAATTATGCTGCAACTGAAAATACTGAGGAAGCAGCCAATGGTATTCATCAGTAGCACTCCAAAAATGAAAAAGAAACCGATCAGAGATGAAAGAAAGCCCCTTATATCTGGTGACGCAATTTCACCAATGTACATTGGCAGAACTGAGAAGCAAGCTCCATCAGCCACACCAATTATCAGCCTCAGTGAGAATAGGACCCAGACATTTGTGGTGAAACCTATACTGAGTTGAGAAAGGAATACAGGAGGAGCCATAATTAGTATAGTGTTTTTTCGTCCTATTCTGTCTGCAAGATATGCTGCTATGAGGGCTCCTATTATGCCTCCTATTCCAGGCGATATCGCACACCATGCCACCTCGTCACTGGTCATTGGAATCGTAGACGAGTTAGACATCAAGTATGACACAAATGGAGATGTCCAGCATGAAGTCATCCCAAAGCTAACCGTCGCGAACGCTCCTAGAAAAACAAAGAGGACAGTTAGATTTATATATTATACACCAAAGATGTAAAAGGCTGAAGAGTTTCAGTAATTTTTTGTGGAATAACCACATGAGATATTGGGATTCATGCTTCATGGAAATACAATTTGAACCTAAACATATCCTCCATGCGTTAAAGCAATATATATATATATATATATATATATATATATATATATATATATATATATATATATATATATATATATATATATATATATATAATAGCTACAGAAATATTCATTCTATTGAAAATTTTTCCAAAGATAATCCAGAAAAGTTCAAATCATTTGGATGATAACAATATTTTTTGTAATAAGTATCTTCAATATTTTGAAGTATATTTGAGTTTGAAACTGGCGGTAGTGGTGCACGGCAGTCATTTCCGTTTCTGTATATTTTTCAAGAAAATTCTGTGTAATTTTTACTTCATAGATTTGAATTTCCTTTCTCTCCAGGAACCAATATCAATCGATACTGTGCTAAATTTATATTCGAAGGATAAGTGCCCTGCGTTAATTTTATCAATTCTGAAAAAATTATGACTCGACAATCGATGAAGCAAATTTCAACTTCTTTTCGCAGTAGAATGGAGCATTACGCATACTTTCGGATGAGCTATCACTTAACACCTCATGCCATATAAATTTTTCGAAAGGGTTGCTCCTCTCCAACAAGGGGCTAAATTAGGGATGAGATCGATATTCATACAAAAATGTACATTATAGAAATCAAAATTCTACGTGTCTCGCTATTTTCCAGCCACGAGTTAGATAGTAGTGATATTCACTGTATAATGTTGATTATATTCATTTTATGTTTGCAACTGTTTTGTTCATTTGTTTTTTGCTGACACTCCCACTTAATAGGTTTCATACTCGAGTGAGTTTCTGGTATAAATTTTGAAAACAATCGAATACATTTTTATTTAAATCAGTTTATTCATTAACATATCGCCAAAGGAAGAGAAATTTTTCAAAAACATATTTGCACACAGGAGTAATGTACCTTTGGCGCCTCTCTGAAATCATCAAAATGATAATTAATGTATAAAATATTTCAATACCTCAACTTGTATTCAATTTGAATGTCGACAATAGGGGCTATGAATGAAAAACAGAACACAAGGTCAATTTATACGTATTTATACAAATAAGAAACAGATAGTAATGCTTATTCAGGAGTTATGAGAATTTTTACCTGTGATAATACACTTCTCCTTGATAAGTTTTCGACAATTTCCTAATAAATATTACTGAAATTGATTTTCAGCCCTGTTGAATCTGGGTACAGGCAGGCCCAAATCACCTAGCGGCAAATCTTAGGGGGCGGCAAAGGATAGGTCACAAAACCCTATGAAAATGGCTTTCAGCAAATTTTGAAAATATTTTGATATTTTGTTTGGTTCGTGACCCTACACAATTTAGGCAAGTTATAAGAGGATCGTGTGATTGGGAGAGCCGTTAGAGGGCAAAATGCATTGTTATGTTTTTTTTTTCCTGAAAAAATCAACATTTATTTGATTGCTACCCATATTGATGTGAAAATGTTTGCAAATCAAAGGTCATTATATTAAGAAGTGAACAGGGGTACCGAAACTCATTAATTTGAGAACTACAATTAGTAAAGTGGATTGAGTAAAAAAAAGTTCGGAATCAAAATACTGAAATTAATAACATGACTTTAGAATTGCGAAAACATGAATGAAAATACAATAGCGTTTCCGAAGTATAACGCTGATAATTAGAAATTCGGAAAGTCACTCGTGGAAGGGAGTGAAACTGACCAATCTGAAAATATACGCATTTCTTTGTTGAGTTGAAAATATTTGGAAGTGATCAGAAATGGAAAAACCATTTGTTCACATGAGCATGAGTTACGAATAAAGTTATATTCATTATTATACAGGCTGTTCAATATCGAAAAGAATATTTTAAAATGGAAAACCCAGTTTGAAAACCTGTGTACTTCTTCTCTGTAAGAGTAGCCAAACTATCAGTAATATTTTGATTGAGATAAAAAAAACTTTCATAAGGGAATATGAAATAGAGTATAAACTATTTGGGGCAACGGCTCTTGCCTATTTGCAGCATCAAATAAGGACTGCAGTAAATGCGTTGGTGGATACGTTATGCGCTCTTCATGCCTAGAATATCCCAGATACCATAAAGCACTTGCTGTATGAGCACCCACCGTCTTAGCTCCAGATTTACCTGAACCATAATATCCGCTCATGCATTCACAGCAATGCATGAAGAAATTTTGAAAATCCATAGGTGCTGATACCCACCGGCCGCAACAATTAGGCAGCCAGGTGTAAACAGGTAATAGTCTATTTTTAAATTCATGACGTATATTCATGTTTTCTATATTGAATAGAAGATTATTTCTTTCAATGTGATGATAAGCCGCTGACTGTGAAAAAGTGGCCGCAAATGAGGGTTGCTAGCCATTGAAACCGCTGATACCCACCGGCCGCAACAACTTGGCAGCCAGGTGTAAACAAGTAATAGTCTGTTTTTGAATTCATGACGTATATTCATGTTTTCTATATTGAATAGAAGATTATTTCTTTCAATGTGATGATAAGCCGCTGACTGTGAAAAAGTGGCCGCAAATGAGGGTTGCTAGCCATTGAAATCGCTGATACCCACCGGCCGCAACAACTTGGCAGCCAGGTGTAAACAGGTAATAGTCTATTTTTAAGTTCATGACGTATATTAATGTTTTCTATATCGAATTGAAGATTATTCCTTTCAATATGATGATAAGCCGCTGACTGTGAAAAAGTGGCCGTAAATGAGGGTTGCTAGCCATTGAAACCGCTGATACCCACCGGCCGCAACAACTTGGCAGCCAGGTGTAAACAAGTAATAGTCTATTTTTGAATTCATGACGTATATTCATGTTTTCTATATTGAATAGAAGATTATTTCTTTCAATGTGATGATAAGCCGCTGACTGTGAAAAAGTGGCCGCAAATGAGGGTTGCTAGCCATTGAAATCGCTGATACCCACCGGCCGCAACAACTTGGCAGCCAGGTGTAAACAGGTAATAGTCTATTTTTTAAGTTCATGACGTATATTCATGTTTTCTATATCGAATTGAAGATTATTCCTTTCAATATGATGATAGGCCGCTGACTGTGAAAAAGTGGCCGCAAATGAGGGTTGCTAGCCATTGAAATCGCTGATACCCACCGGCCGCAACAACTTGGCAGCCAGGTGTAAACAGGTAATAGTCTATTTTTTAAGTTCATGACGTATATATTCATGTTTTCTATATCGAATTGAAGATTATTACTTTCAAAATGATGATAAGCCGCTGACTGTGAAAAAGTGGCCGCAAATGAGGGTTGCTAGCCATTGAAACCGCTGATACCCACCGGCCGCAACAACTTGGCAGCCAGGTGTAAACAGGTAATTGTCTATTTTTAAATTCATGACGTATATTCATATTTTCTATATCGAATTGAAGATTATGTCTTTTGATGTGATGATAAGCCACTGACTGTGAAAAAGTGGCCGCAAATGAGGGTTGCTAGCCATTGAAACCGCTGATACCCGCCGGCCGCAACAACTTGGCAGCCAGGTGTAAACAGGTAATTGTCTATTTTTAAATTCATGACGTATATTCATATTTTCTATATCGAATTGAAGATTATGTCTTTTGATGTGATGATAAGCCGCTGACTGTGAAAAAGTGGCCGCAAATGAGGGTTGCTAGCCATTGAAACCGCTTGGTATTGAAGATAAAGTGAAAGAGACTTATCGCGCAATGCCACTCGTTAGAAGAGGATATCGATAGATATTCTCAACACACCAGCTGAGATATTCTCAACTGTATGTCTTGCGCTTCCAGCATTCCGTGCTTCCACCGGCACTGATTATACATCTGCATTTTCCATCAAAGGGAAAAACCGGCCTCTTTAGAAATTCAGCAATTTTTTGTAACATTGATCAACACCATTGACATCTTTGATGAATACAAAATTTAAGTTATGCAAGAATTCAAGTGTCTTTCCTTATGCATGAGGTCAAAAATAACCGGAAAATTTATTCTTTAACAAAATGTATGCTACAAAAAATAATGAAAAATTTCTTTAAGAAATCGAGGGTTCGATTCGACTCATATTCCACCGTACTGGAAATATTCAAAACAAAAAATGTTACGGACGATTTTTGTAATCGTTGGATACTTTTAGATGGTGTCCTGAAACCAACGTTGTGCCATGGAAGCTCAACTCCAATACAACTAGAAAATTCCTTATGCAATATGAATTACAATTACAGATCCGATGATTGAAAACGAGGAATCGAATTTTGATTGAATAATTAGAAAATGTGATATGGATTGAAAACAATCGACATAGTCGATAGGCATACTTGAAGACTGGCATTAAATCAAATCATCTTTTGAACAATTCGTTCAGGCCAGTCTCAATCTACCTACACGGTAGGTTTTGGCTGGCACCTTTCAAAAAACAACTATTCCCCTGGCTAATACCACGAAGGGCACTGCATTATGTCTGACCGGTGCCAGGGCAGGTTTCAACGTAAAGTCGATTACTTCCCATAATCAAAAATCTGGCACCGGTCGTATATGCAATGCCCTTCGTGGCACTGTCTTGTACTGACGAGTGCCAAATAGCCCGGATATGGATTGTATTAGTCATTGAATGAATTTTCTAATTTTTCTTTTTCATTTTTTCAATTCAAATACGCTGTTGTATATTTTTGTTTTTTTTTACTAATATCTAATGACTATGATAAGAACTCAGAGAAAGAAATTCTATTTTTCATAAATACTCTTTTTTAATTTCTCATCAATTATCAAAATTTTTCATCTTGAAACGAACGTTTTCTTATTTCTTGTTCTCTTTTCAGAATATGAATTTCTCAATTATACTGTTTGAGCCGTTGTTTGAGAACTCCATCTATCGACGCATGCGTAATGGCTTTAAAAACTCACACAGTTGGCTACTCTCGTCTTACGAGTGGCGTTGCGCGTAAACTCTCTTTCACAAATACATCACAGTTTCCTGTACGATTCTCGATTACCGACAATGGGTTTACAAAACGGCGACACGTGTTTCGCTATACAATAGCTCCTCCAAGCAGGATACAAACTGTCTGAAAGTTAAAATCTTGGTCGCACAGGTTTCAACTTCTGAGGGTTGATGTTCGTCAGCTGGAGGCATAAACCCAAAAACAAAACAATCATTAATGCCAAGCGGTTTTAACGGCTAGCGACCCACATTTGCGGTCCTTTTCACACAGGCAGCAGTATATCATCAAAAAAATATTTAATTTCTTATAGAAAATATGAATTCACGTCAGGAACGTAAAAATACATCGAAGTAATAGTGTGGATTATACAAATAACAAATAAGAAGATGGTCAACTTTTATCTTTCTATGTAATTTGAACATGATTTTCTTATTGTGCGCATCTATACGAACATGATCGCGGAATGGTCTATTCAGATTCAGTGATAGTACTGTGACATTGACCAAACTTAACCTAACTTCTGTTGAAACATATTTTAAATTCATCAACCTAAAAAAATGATGGAAATTGACGACCATATCCTCGTGGACCTCGTCCGGCAATTTCCTTGTTTGTACGATAAAGCGAACAAGGATTTCCAAGACAAAAATATGAAAGATAATGGGTGGGTTACCATATCATCAACCCTCAACACTGATGGCGAAAACTCCCTCATTATCTCGTAAAATCATTGATTTTATGAGGTTGTCAAACATCCCCTTTTCTTTTCGATCTCTATTAATGGGCTTTACAGCCCATTTTCTTTGATTTTTTTCCCTTCACGAGAAAAAAACTTGCTGTCATTAGTATTAACAATACAAAAAACGTCTCAACCTCTTCATTTACTGAACATTTGGGAGTTGCTGTGTATTATGACATTAGGGTTAGGTTCAAGTTTATTAGAATTTTCAAATTTCAATATTTTGAAACTGACTTGTGCGCCTGCGCACCATCTATTTCTACTCAGTTATTTGGTCTGCATACATGGATACATTTTTGCCACTTGTAATTTGATATTTGTTATTTTGGGCTGCATAAATCCATATTTACCCCAACTAACACAAGGACATCCACTATATGTACAGTGGATATACGTTCATGTCCGAGGGAATATCCAGTGGACATCCATTCTTTTTCCACTGGACAGCCATAGGACACCCCATGTATATCCATTTGAGACACTTTTGGATGTCCACTGGATATCCATCTGGGATATCCAGTGGATATTCGAAAAATGGATCCCATCGGACACCCGATGAATATCCATCCTTTGAAATATGTACAACCACTGGACGTTAAAGAACATCCAAATGGATTACATCGGATATTTGATGAATACCCACATTTTGAAAATGAATATTTAGGGTTTTCAATAATATATGAAGGATAGAGTTATACCTTATGGTTATTGATTTCCAAATTTCCAACCTGAAATGTTACAGTATATGGAAAAACCTACAATATGTAAAACATTTTATTTTATATATAATGTAAAAAACATAAATCCAATAATAAATACATTTCTTCATTCAGTACAAAAAACAAAACAAAAAATAAAATCTAGCACTCAGCAAAAAACAAAAAAAAATTGAAATTCAAGTTCAGTATTAGGAATATAATATACAAGGTATTGAATTTATAACTTTGTAAGTGGTTGATTTTCATTCACGCTATGCTCTTTGGCCCTGCGTAGCCATTTTTTCACTGATTCTTCAGTATCTTTTCTGTTCCAATTTTGACGGTCAGCAGCTACTACAAAAATTAAATTTGATATAAATGTAGGTTGAATAGATATGGGAAGTTTTTAAATAACTAACAAACAACAAAAAGTTCAATTGTGAAAATTTCTGATAGTGGGAATATCTACAGAAAGCAAAATAGAGAGTTATTTGTAAAAAAATCTCACTCACCAGAATAATACTTCATTCCAACCCAGAGTTACCGAAATGTCAATATGAACTGTGCCTCATTGGAAGCTGTTGGAGTTGGAACAGCGTCACATCTGAAGTCAGATGCAACAGATACTCTTGCCTCTTATCAGTTGCCTTTCTATAATATTTATGAAAAAAGCTTCCTTTTTCTATTTTCGGTTTTTTCATCAGATTCAATCAATAACTGTTCGGTAATCGTAGAGTAGGTTCTTATCACAAATAGCTACTTACTCAAGCGGAATTCAAAAACCGGCGTGCCGCAGATCACAAATCCTAACCTATTACTTCTTCTTCTTCTTCGATTTATTGGCTCGAAATCATGTTGTAACCCTGTGGATATTTGATAATGATATCTGTGGGATTCTTCTATATTGATTGGGCTGGGTGCTAGTACTTATACTTTTCTCGCTTCGGAACCTACTACTACTTCGCTCAACTCCTTTTCTTCTGGCTAGTTTCACCACCTGTGGTCCTGACATTTCACGTTTCGCGACCGTTCTACGTTCACACTGTAGGAACTAATGAGGAATATATCGGCTAGCTTCGGCACGACTAATGGCATGATATTATCTTCGGAATTTGCACCTTACACAATTAATGAGAAATCATTCGTTCATCTTCGGAATGACATGAAGATAAATTAAATATAAAATTCGAGGAAGATCTTTATGCATCATAATTCCTCATTTTTTCCACAGAAATCAAACTTAGATATTGCTAATTTTGCATAAGATTTGCAGAATTCCCATGAATGAGATCTGATGAAAAAATAAATGAGGTGTTGTTGAGTTCATGCCTCTAAGAAAATTACTTTTTTCTACTGAAAAAAGTGCCATTTTCCACGATGCATGACATGATCTATGGTGATCTATACTGTTGCATGAGTCCACCTATAATTATTTCCATTATATAATTAATTTTCCTGAAAGATCCAGTAATGGATATCCTATGAATATCCATTAAAAACCAAGCCTAAAACATGTCCACTATTGATATCCCATGGATATCCATTTATGTCCATCCAAAACATGTCCACTGATGGATATTCTATGTATGTCCATTTCGTGTCCACGGATATCCGTACATGATATGGACATAAATTGGATATCCATAGGATATTCGGTGCTACTTGGGACCTGTTCACACCTGACTGCTAAGAAGTAGCGGCCGAGTGGGCATCAACACCTTTTCAAATTTTCTATATGCATGTGATGTGAATGATATTTCTTTCAATGAAAAATTGATTTTTTGTGAAAAAGTAATTAATATTATTTTGATTGAAATTGTTTGCGGACACTTTTTGACCGGCACCCTGTTATCAATGTATTTGCCTATTTTTGTAGTGGGTCTCGTAACTGATCATCTCTGAAAATATGAAATGTAGTAAAGATGCGTGCACGTTGCACAAAGACGAATACTGTTACATCATGTAGAGAGAAAATTTCATTTCTGTCTACATCCAGAGACTTGAAAATTGCTTCAGGTGTCATGTAGAAAGGTCAGGCGCCAAGGTATTCTTGTTGAGGACAAATAAAAATCAAATATATTGAAAAAAAATTGTTTGACGTTCCGTTGCTATCAGTTTTTCGAATAAAACAGTTATTTTCATTATCAGCAGTATATTTTCACTTGAGTGATAGCTGATCTGGGACAAATACCTCTCTAATTTGAGGCAATTACTAGCGGATAATACGTTTCGTTTTTCGAATTTCATAAAGATAAAATTCATAAATGTTCATGCATGTTACTGCTTGTAGCACAAGAAAAATAGTGACAGTTGAGTTGATTTTTAATTTTCTTGGGAAAAAGTATGAGGTAACACAACCGATAGCTGAGAGTTTCAGTCACAAAATTTTCAGCTCTGCTATACTGAAACGTATGTGCCTGTCTTTATTTTGACATTCATACATTCTTGATTCAAAAATCAATTGATATATGCGAGCTTGATGTCGTCAAAATACATGTTTTCAAATAAAAAAGGAATTCAGCAATAAATCTTCTGAGAAGTCTTTTTTTTTATACAACCATATTAATAACTTCAAGTGAATAAGGTTTGTGAAAGAAGGGTGGAAGGATGATGGTGATTTCACTATATCACTCGAAACTAATTACTTACAACAATGTTAATTTTTTTTATTTTTCGCGAACCGGTGTATCAATTTGTACTGCTTGTGCTTCTGCTCGCGCATGACTACATCAACTCAAATAGTTCTGGGAATTTGTCCTATGAGTATGCAACACTCAGCAAACCTATACCTGAATTTCAGTACTATAGCACTGAGTGTATGAACTGATTAACTTTCACAATCTGGAAATAATGAAAAATGTCACAGTTTTCTGTACGATTCTAACAACCAGTTCAATATCTGAATTCGAAGTTGTATAGTTTCCACAACGATCTAGGAAGGAAGGAGGCTTGCTATAAAGAAATCAGTTGCATATAAGCCTTATATGCGATTTACACCTTTTCGAAATGAATGAAAATTCTTTGGTTTGGATCACTCATTCAGGGGCTTGATCGATCATAATAGGGCATACAAATTTGAGATTGATTTTGAGATAGTACTTTCATACACGCTGACGGATCAAATTTCTAACAGAAAAAACTCCAATACGTTTTACGAGAAAGGAAAAGTAGTATATGGAATCCGGTATGATTATACAATTTGTGTTGGTGGTGATAATACAAATTCCAATTTGACAATCATCCACCTATCTCAATTAAGGCATCTTCTATATATGGACAAAGGCGAAAAAAACTTAATTTAACCCCTTCGTTGGCTTTTTGAGGTTCATACTGTCCTTGCAAACTATTCAGGGTTCAAACCTGGGGCCGGTTATTTTTTTTTATTCATTAACGATATATGCACTACCTTTGATTCAGAGTCACTTCTACTCGCTGACGATATGAAACTGTATAGGAAAATCATAGACTCTTTAGATCGTGTTGCTTCACAGAATGATCTAGATCTCATACCAGATAATCTATTCTCAACATAGGTGAAAGAGTCGCCCAATTTCTAAGGTTCATTTTCGAAGGACAATGCAACACTGAAAGGGCCATCTAGGTCTCACTCAAGATTCCTCATGAATATTTTCTCACAAATTTCATCTTTCTCAGTCAGAACTGGAGAACGAGGGTATCTTACGACGTTTTATTTCATTTTGAACGGATCCAGCAGCTCCATAATCGAAGAATGTTTCAATCGTCAAGAGAAAGTAGAGTCTTCCTAAGGAATATTTTTCGAATGATGAAGCGAATCGAATTTGAAAAATATTTCTGGCTATTTATTCGTCACTTCTTTAACAGAAAGAATTTCAAATGCTTGGTACCTACGTTTTGGAATCAATATTCACTTGTAATACCAATGGTGCTTGAATTTCCGGACAGTTTTTCGAGATAACGAATCCTTTTCTCAATATATTCGTGAGCAAAAAAAATTCCAAGGATGATTCGAATGCGCGTGTTATTCGGTGACAAAATACATGATTTTGAATTTCAAAGAATGATTCGAAAATTCATGATTTTGTCATTCAAAACAGGAACATTTTTGCAAACATCAATTACCCTAATATCAAAATATCATTATTTGCACTTGACGCGCGTTTCGCTAAAAAGGTTAGTAAAAGTTAGCGAAACACTAACCTGATTTTTTGAAACACTTCATTCCAAGCAAACACGCTGTTGTAATTAGGATTGAAACAATCAAATTATTTTCTTTAATATGAATATTTGAGCCTGAACTCATTGCAAAGTGTGAAACTTAGAGTAAGTTAGTAATTCAAATAAACGTCGAAACGCACTCTGATATCATAGCTTATATCAGACGGATTTGTGAGAACATTAGCAAACAATTTACCATCCGTAGACATTTGCATGGTGAATTCCATAAAGAACGAGAATGTTTCAATGCAGCTGAATCTCAAAATCTCGATTTCTGTGTTGAAATCACAATGTATACAGTATTTTGAATTTCATTTATATCTTTTTTCTTTTATTTATATTTTCATTGTATTTATCCCCGAATCCACGATGTTTATACCCTTCATAATATCGTATACGCGGTTTCGGGAGCTCTAAATCGATCTAGCAAGGTTTCATTTTTGAAAAACGTCGCACTCGTGATTTTTTATTCAAACAACATTTCATATTTTTTATTATTATGTCGATAAGATCGAAAAAAAATTCATATTTCAATAGTAAATTCCAAAAAGCACGATTTCCAATCCAAAGAAAAGTAAAAACGCAATAAAATCACCAGTTATTATACTGTAAATAATCCAGAGAACGAAACGAATACCTCTAACGTAATTTTCTCGATTTATCAACTTTTCTCCCGAAGATTTCAACTTGTTATGTATGTAGTTGAGATTCCCATAACAATACTTTCTGATTGTCTGATTGGGGTAATATTTGAAGTACAAGATCACTCTATTGACAGGAACAAAAAATTATGAATAACTTTCATCTTCAAAACCATTTCCGCGACAAATACATTCAGGAGAAAGTATCAACTGGTTAAATTTTGAGGGCCATAAATTCTGAGTTATTGCGACCAATAGATAGCATTATTGATTGAATTTTTTTTCATTGAATATGAAGTTGAGTTGTTTGCAACATTTTGGTAACTATAATTCCGACACTCACAAGTTAAATATAATTCCCTGAATTTTATGTTCAATAACAGCCTTACATTGTTAATTAATAACTATTATATGCCTATATTTATTCATATCCTTCTGATTCCAGAAAATCATCAACTATTTCAATTGGGCTCCACAAACATAAGCACATGACGATATGATTGGGAAAGTTCAAAAAAGATTCTTTAGGTACCTATATTCGAAAGTCCATCTATCTATCTTCACATGATTTCATATTACAGCATGTTGATTAATTTTGATATGCTTTGTTTGAGAAAAAGACGAAAATGTTCCTAAAATCATCCTTAGAATAAAAAATAACAGTCTGTTTTATTGTTTACTCCATAACTGTTGGCCTATTAATAATAGGCTACCTACACAAAACTAATCTAGTCACTCAGAAATGTGATATAGACCTGTAAAATGTGAGTTCAGGAAATAAAGAGTATGATTCTGAGTATTGATACTAATTTATGACTACTGGTCGTCAACTTTGTAAATTTTTAACTTACCATTTTTGTATGTTTTTAGTTTAAGTGTAGTTTTCACACCAGTTACCACTCTTACCTATAAGTACATTATGTGTGTTTGTAAGAGGATAAAGGAGTAAATACACTTTTTTCTATCATGAATCCAAATATGGAATTGTAGCTACTCACCTGTCACTGACGCAAGGTACTGGAAAATCTTTGATCTGCCAATTCTCTTTTCCGATACCATATTCTGTCCTTGGTTCGTTGAACGATGAATAAATAACTTGATAAACAGTGAACAGTGAAAGTTGACAACCTCTAATCATTCGGCCTCCTGCAGTTTACTATCGGTGGAAGATATAATAATCATTAAATTATGTTTACACAAAACCAGACGTAAAGTGAATTCGGTTCAACAATTAACAAAACGAAGAATTTTTATGATGTTCTTAAGTTTTCAGTATTGGGAGGATACTGAACTCATTCGTATCTGAAATTATTGCTCAAAGTTGACTACATTTTAATTCGTCAGATGTCATTCACACCTCCAAATCATCTTCAATACCTCATTGAACTCTTGATAGGATTTTCAAGATAGAAAAGGCAAATGACTCCAGATTCCTATTTCACGCATGAACCTTTTTAGGAAATATTGGTAGCGAGAAGTCCTACTTTATCTCTTTTATCCGGGAACTCATTTATGAATTTAAGAAAAATGGCAATAAAGATTCTCCTCTATCCTAACTCTGACAATTAATAATCAATAAATAAACAAGAGAAGATGTCTGAGAAATGTTGCTAGTTCCTGCTTCATCAATTTTCATTCACAGTTTGTATAATTAAAAAGCAACTCTTGCTCTTTTTGAGATTATATCAAAGATTTCAAGAATGATAGCCCTTCACAAATATTGGTGATGGAATCAGGGACTGATATAAAACATTTTATTTTAATGACGAATGAGTTTGAGGAAAGTTTTCTAGTTTGGCAATAAGTGTTCGCTGATTCAGTACCAATCAACTTATTAGCGAAATAGCTCATAAAGTGGTTTCAAACGCAATGTTTTGAGCAAGTTCATATGTAACAACGATACTTCATTGTCATGAGTGATAAAGAATAGTTGAATAAGTTAAATCCCCAAGAAATCCGAAATCCGATGCTACGACGATCCGACAGCGTTCTGATTGGTCTAAGTTCAAATTTAGACCACTCAGAAAGCTGTCGGATTGTCGTACCATCGGATTTCGGATCTGTCTGAATCCAGTCTAAAGCCGGCTACGGACGATGAGCGATAATATAATATATATTATACCTCACTTATTTTTGAAATATCGTTTTGCATTGAAAAGTGCAGGTCACCGCGCATTGATGCTATAATATATATCCTATATAATCGTCCTTTGCTGGCTTATTTCATTCCAAAGCTATAAGATATAGTATAGTATCGCTCGTCGTCCGTTGCCGGCTTTAAATATAAGGAGCAATATTGGTAAATTGAATATGGAATTCGTTATCCCAATATATCATATAGTTTCTACACCAAAAATTAGGCTATCCCCGAAACGGAGGACGCGATTGTAAGAGGTAGTTTGAAAGTTTAAAAATATTCAACTTATCTTGGAAAATAGCGAAAAGATACAGTTTTTCCAAATAAGTAAATTGTCCACACCGAATGCAGCTAAAGAAGCGGATAATTTGCAAAAATGCATGTTGCGGATGTAACTGTGACTTATTTATCTGATATTTAACTCATTTCCTCAATTTCAGTTGTGAAGTTCGGTATGTCGTTGATCGTTCCAACATCTGTTGTTTTTGGATTAGTATTAATCTTATGGCGGAGAATAGCGAATACATGTAAGTGTAACAACAGAATATCCATTGAAATTGTTATACGAGATTGAATGTTGCTGAGCAAGTGAGCCTAGTAAACAAAGTTTTCAATAATGTATCAAAACGTTTGAATGAATATACTGCTATATCCTTTATATCAGTTGCTGCATTGTCTAACATACCATGCTGGTAATGATTCACCTCCGTTAGATACATTATTTACCCATTCATTTCACTGTATCCCCATACAACATACTTTTTACTTGAGGATGATTGTAGAACTAACTCTCTGTGAGTTATGTAAGAAAACTATTATTAATTTTATTCGAGAAAAAGCCTATTCAAAACATTCCATGGTGTAGAAATTGAAGTGTGAATTAGAATATAGCCATATTTCCCCAAGCCAGTATTTTGCACACAATCATTATGAAAGAGAAGCATTTCAATTGTAGAACCAAAATTAAGAAATCGATTGTGTCAAGCACTGTTGACAGAAAGAACGAATGTGTTTCCGCTTTCAGAGTACTTCAACTAGAAATCAGATTGTAAGTTTCTGTATCGACTAATTGATGAAACAACCAAACTGGCATTATTTTCACTCAACGCTATTTTCGCTAACAAAATTAGCATCTTGTGGAGAAGAAATTTTCATTTGATAGGTATGAGTATGAATTTTCTCACTCTGAAGATGATCACATTGATCTCAACAAAAAGTTTTGAATTTTATAATAAATTTGATGTTCAAATTATAATATTGGAAATATAACACACAAATGCTATGTATATAAATTATCAGATGTTCCTGACACAGTTAGAATCGTACGGAAGAGTGTGATATTTTTGTTTTTATCAAGTTTCGGCCAGTTCCATTCAATTCTGATGATGTTTTTTTATTCTTTCTCTCTGAGAGTCTCATAGAGTTTGAACCAGACTTTTGCTTACGCCTTCACTGACCAATCCCTTCTCAGACTCATCAACTCTTAACTCAAGTGAAGTCGAATATAAACATTCTCTGCATTGAAAAAAAGATACTTCTTTTACTCCCACCCATGAATATGTTCATTTTTTATAGTTTACTAAACGGATAATTAGGCCATTCCAGTCAACCGAATCGTTATGATTTCATAACATGCACACAAGGTAGGATATGAATTCCACCCATCAAAGAAAACAAAATCTTTGGTTACCAGGGACAACCTTGTAAAAACGTCACAATTCTGATCTGTCCATCAATTAATGGAAAATTTTCAGGAAAACATTTTCAAAAATCAATGCTTTTAGCGAATTATCTTCAAAAGAAACAAAAACTAATCGCAAAATTGGATGTTAACGATAATTGTAATATTTCGATTTTCTCGTCCTATTTAAGTATAACATTTCATGAAAATCACGGCTTCCTTTGAGAAATCTAAAACTTCGTTTCTGTCAATTTGTCATCGATTTTCATTGTGTATAGAAATAATGTAAATAGACTGCACAATAAATATTGAACAAGTATGTGAAGAGCTTGGTAGCTAAGCTTGATAGGGCTGGTTAGCAAAATAAATACTTTTAGGAATATTTTAATTTCCTTACCTAGCCAATGAGACCAGCCAGTGTAACCAGTACTAATGAGTAGTTTGACTAAAAAGCCATGATGGTTCTCATCTTACGTGACTGCATGAAAAAGGCGATCAAGTCTAGTAGCCAGAAACCGAGCAAAATGCAGAGTATTTCCGTAGTTAACGCCGATAAGGTTATTATAAAAACAGTTATAAAAACACGGGTAAACTGAAAGAATTCGAATTTTATTTGAAGAAGGACATGGTGGCGCCATCCTTCGGGGAACCGCTAAACAGGTTGAGGGAAAGTAGTATCCTGTAAACGGAAAAATGGTATTACCAAAAAGGTCATGCAGATGGTGTATTAGTTAAGTTTGAATTACAAACGAGAAAAGTGGAAGTTGAATTGAATGCAACTTGTAAACAGAGAACCGTTCACCGTAGTGATGGATTGATTCTACTGGGTATGGATTGGGGCAGAAATTGGTTTTGCTAAAGAATCTATTAACGCCACTAACCGAAATTATACTGTGCAACTGGCCTGGTTGGTTGAGGCTTACCCCCTCTGGGGCGGTCCACCTCATAATCGTTGGTTCACCAAAACGGATTTTTTTGTTGTACTTTTTTTCAACGATTGAAATATCATAACGTATAATTTTGGAATTTTCGGAAGATGTCGTCGGCAAGAATTAAATATTGAATTCAATAAAGTTTATTTCCTTTGAGTTTTTCATAAATATCGAAAAAATACTCTATATCTGAAATTGATTATCAATTTGACACTTGAAAGAAAGTTTTGAGGTATTTACCTGGTCGAAGAAACAATTAACAACTGTACAACTTGAAAGGATATTTGCCACATCGCCCTCGAACGTTTGAGCTCAAAATTCGTCCCCGTGTGATATGGCCACCATATCCACTCTTGTTGTACAAACTACTATTATTAAAGTCATTTTTAACCCATTTACAAGAGAACTGGAGAAACTGAAATAATAATTAGAAGGAACTGACCACTGAAACCATTATGGTATCAAAATAAGAAATAAGTACATTTCTGATGAATATTATGAACAAACGACGTACCTATATTGGCGCCGGTTTTATTTGCTGGCTTTCCTTGAATCCTTTTTCTCGTACCTACCATTCCTATAGTACAATCAGATGCACTACATATTTATTTATATTTATTTGTATAACTATTAGTTACAAAATTATTATTCTTCCGTGTACTTTCTGCGAAATCGAATTTTCTTATTTTCGAATTGTAATATTTGATTCTTCTATCAACTGGATTGCAATCCTTCTGTTTGGATTTCATTATTTTCGTTTTTGTCAGTATCCAAGCATTCGAAAAATATGTATTCCAAAGTCAAAATTTCAATCTCTTTTATGATGAAGGATATTTTTTTCATAAATAGATTCACACGAAACGCTGTAATGTTCAAAGAACACCGCGTGAATCAAGGGACAGTAGTACGAATTGACATTCTCTGAGCACCAAACGTGGAAATATCTATAGAAAAGAGACAAGCCTTCGACCCTTCTACAATGTTCCACGAAGTGAGTGAGTCCAAGAGCGAAGAATCACCAACAAGACGTATTGATTTTTTCTGGATAGATTCAAAGTCTCAATGAATGTGTGGTGCCGAGCCCCACACATGAGAACTATATTCCAAGAAGGCCGTATCTGTGCATTGTAGATCATCAGAAGCTGACGAGAAGTGAAGTATTTCTTCGCTAGAAATAGAAATTCAAGCTCCTGAAAGCACCTTTAGCTAACATCGAGATAATTGACTTTTCATCTGAATATTGAAACTTTTGAAGCATTATTTTTGGCTGCCGTCGTATCTCACTCACGGAGATTTTTACTCTGGGAAACATCATCATCATTTTTCAGATTGAATACTTGGGAAAAACCGGAAATCACCCATATACTGAAACGTGAATTAAAACTTCACAGCACGTATAGTTGATATGGTAGTCTCACTGGTAAGACCTAACCTAACCTCACCTAACATAAGGTTATTTTTTTAGTCGCCCTCTACGACAGGCAGAATCTACCCCAGGGTTATTCTTCTCTGACTCCATGCAGAGACATTCTCAAAGATAAAAAATATTAATAAAAGCTTACAGTAAATTGAATATGGTGAAATGGTTGTACATATCCTGAAAATCTCTCCGAATGATCTTCACTGCCAGCAATTCAGAATCAAGAACATTTCTTTGAATAAATATCGCCAGATTTCAAATCGAAACGTCAAATTTGGTAAATATCCTGTAATCTCCTTATTTCCAGATTCCATTCACGTTCTCCATTATACAGTGCGTCTCAAAAGTCCGCCCCTCTTATCAATACCTTGGACAAGAACGAAAACAAAAAGAATTAGGGAGACGTCAGCTCAATTGACAACTATCCAAAGACGAAGCTTGAATTTTGAATGTTAGTATTAACTGTTTCAATTCATCACAGCATTGCGTTTTTTAAAAGCGAGCTGCCAATACTAGGATAAAAACAAACAAAATTAGTATCGTTGAATAGGTTTTTTCGATACTTTTTAAAAGATGTGTCTCTTGCCGTAGGGTTCCATTCAAAATTATTGGTCATAATGGCCTTGTGGCGTCATCTTTGCCGATTTCGTCATCTATAGTCACTAGTGGGGAAGTTCACAACCTTCAATATTCCGTTTCTAAATTTCACTTGTTTATGTATAATCGTTCCAAAGATAAGAGGGGGTAGGAACTTTTGAGAAGCACTGTATGATGTTTCCGGATCATTTGTTCCACTATAAATAACACTCATCACTGAATATCTACCAAAAACTATCGAATTTTGAATTTCGATCCCTGCTGGCACTGACAGTTACTCGCGACATTGACACAATATTGTTGTTGTTATTGTTGTAAAAAAAATATTCTCATTCAATTTATAAAAATGGTTAATAAGAGCTGATATTTTTTGAACATTCTTCGTGTTATATACTGTTGCAGTTCATCATTAAACCAGACTGAAAAAGGTTCTGCATGAATTTCCTATTTCGATGAGTATTATTGTAGGAAAAATGCAAATGTTAATGCCTGGCAAAATCAGAAGCATTCATAAAATTTTATGTGTAAGTAAATTTTCACCGGCAGAAAATTTCAGGGTGATATGATGGTCGCGTTTTTATCCAATACAGATAGTTAATTTTTAATCACACAGAAGAATTTCCGCCAAAAATCTTGATCTTATGTGTTAGAAGTTAGCAACGAAGAGTTTGTTGTCAGCCACAATTCCATAGAGCGGATTTTATGCAATGAAATATATACGTTGTTTATTAAAATCGAAGCTTTATTTGGTAGGAATCGTAATTACTAATATGGATAATGTCTGAAGAACTTCAGAAATCAGAAATCAATCGATTAGGAAAACAAAAAAAATTGTGTGTGTGTGTGAGAGAGAGAGGGAGGAGGGGTTGGCATCTGAATGTGTCCCATTTGCGACAGAATTTTGAAACGAGCATATAGCTCTATATTTTTATTCTACATGTTGTAACATAATTAATGATGGAGTCGTGTACTTCTTGGTTGTCAAGAGCAAGGAGAATTGTGATATTAGATTAGATAATAATATGCCTTGAGTTATTTGCACATTTGAAAAAGTGTGGTGCAAGTTGCCACCTGAAGAATTGTTACATGAACATCTATTAGAATTCAGTTCACCGATTTTAGCTGAGTGAGCAGAAAAGCAACCATGATTGAGTTTCATTCTACTAATTTAGGATGAATGGGATTCTGGTACTCGGTATCGTGTTATATGCGGAACTTCTGGAAGTGTGGAGTGTATGAGTGCGTATTGATTGTTGCTTTCTGCACCAATCAAAAGTCTACTTGTGATGTTTTTCAATTTCTGAAGTTTTTTAGGACATTATCCATGCGAGTGTTTACGATTCATACAAAAATATCAATTTTGTATGTATGTATTTATTTAATGAAATCCGTCTCATGGAATTGTGGCTAACAAAGAATTTCACAAAAACGTTGCTAACCTCACACATTTTTTTCTTCTATTTGCTAGGAATTACCCATATGAAGTTTGGATCACATTGATTCTTACCTGTAATAGGTTATATTATTGAGGGATCATATACAGTACGATGCAAATGTATGGAATAAATTCGATATTTGAAAAATGAGCGTCTTTCGGACGAAATCCAAAAACATGTCAACTTTAATTTTTGACGGCCCATCTCATGATATTCATATGAGAGACGTTTCGTCACCAGTGTTGGCGTGATGACGTAATCGACAATTTTTTTAAATGCAAACAGGGGTCATGTGGCACCCCATTCAAGAGGTCTACCAGTCGTCTATTCAACGGTATAATTGTTTCAATATGTATTAATACAGGGTCAACCGAAATTATGTATTCAGAAGACTGGAATTACAAATAATAGTAATTCGTTGAACCAAATAATGCTATGGATCGCCAATGAGAATAAAGTATCGTACTGTCTTCTATTGTTTTTGTTGATAAGAAAAAAGAAATGGTGATAAAAGTCCTACACTCTACTCAAATTAGTCGATGTCATTGAAGTGAAGTATCATTGAAGCAAAGTGGATAGGAAGAAGAGGGCCGATCGAATGGCCACCAAGGTCTCCGGATTTGACCCCGTTAGACTTTTTTTTATGGGGATACTTGAAGAATAAAGTTTATCAAAATCGACCAAATGATTTAGAAGAATTGAAGAAACGCATCAGAGCGGAGATTGCACAAATAACCCCCGAAGTTCTCGGAAACGTTGGAAATGAATTCAGTGCCCGGCTTTCACATTGCATCATAGCTGAAGGTCATCAATTTGAACATTTATTATAATTTCATTGTACTTCAATAAATAACATGTTTTGGTTCATCTTGTATAAATGAATATGGGTATGGTTATACCGTTGAATAGATGATTAGTAGACCTTTTGAATGAGGTGCCACATGATCCTTGTATGCATTTAAAAAAATTGTCGATTACGTCATCACGCCAACACCGGTGACGAAACGTCTTTCATATGAATATCATGAGATGGGCCGTCAAAAATTAAAGTTGACCTGTTTTTGGATTTATTCCGAAAGACGCTCATTTTGTAAATATCGAATTTATTCCATACATTTGCATCGTACTGTATAGGAAGACGACTGCTGATCCATGAAAAAACAATATTCTGTTTTTTTTTCATACGTGATGTATTCGTTTCACATTTCGTTCATGAAATAAGTGGCAGTCTAACTACAGAACTGACCTGATCTAGGCGAAGAAAACCACAACGTGCGATAACCACTTAATATTTCAGTGTCAATGTCCTTTACAAACAACACACAACAGACCCTCCCGCTCAGTTTAAAAATAACTTGGAATGAGGTTCAAGTTCACTTTCCGATGGAGTGAAAGCATTATGTATTCAACAACTATTATAAACAGGCTGAACGTTTCTAATACCGACCTTGTTCAGTTGTCAACTCAGTGCGTTCAAAACACGTTTCATTTTCTCATCATGAGCCTGCAAGTCCTGCAATCGACTTTGTTAGTGCGATGAAGAATATTTTCGGGCTCCCCTGAAATATTGCTCTCTTCAAGTGACTATTACTCAGTTTATGGTATTTTGCGTTTCACTGATATGTTAAAGAACACTGGCAGTAATTATCAAGGTAGGTAGATAACGATAGTTACTCAGTACATTTCTGCTGATGATTGTCGATGACATTTTAATGAGAAAATTAAATGAGGATTTGCAATTAAACAATTCAACATTGAGATATACCAAAGTCGGATTTGATAGTCTAATTATTGCTCAATATAGTTATTTGTCTGTCAAGGGAATACCTAGAATAATACTCACAATGACGACGGCCTCCGGCACGATTAAGCGACAAAAACACATTAATGAACCCATATGGCAAAATAAATAATACATATATTGTTGGAAACATTTTTATATCACATTGAGATAATAACTAATATGCCCTTCCGGGCATAATTAAACCCTTCAGGCTTTTGTGCCGTTATGGTTCACGTGGCCATAAAGTGAACTTCCTAACTCATTGAATGTAGCTATCAAAAATTAGGAACACACGAAGTAACTTCAAAATGGAATACCTTCGGCGCACGCAATTTTTTTGGTCGATTGAAAAGATTGATTTCCACTAATTATACTAGGTACACGAATCTTAAACAATAATGTAATGAAAATATCACTACGTAGACATCACTAAAACCATCAGGAAGAACTTCCGATGTACTTTTTACCCTGATCACTTATTTAACATGAATGATCAATAGTGTTTTGAGGTGGAAGGGTGAAGTTATCGAAAAATGTTCTGTATAAAAGGTTCAGGTATTTACGGAAACGCAGCAGGGCCATACCCTTTTTAAATTTTATTTTTCAATAATTTCGACTTTAGAGTAGGAATTCCTGCTTTATCTCGGAATTCCTGCTTTATCTCGGAATTCCGACTAGGTATGAAGTCGAAATTCAAATTTGGATTCCTGAGATAAAAGTCGGAATTCCGAGATTGAAGTCGGAAATTTGAGTTAAAAGTCGGAATTCCGAGAAAAAAGTCGAAATTCCGAGAAACAGGGGGACTACAAAGTCGATGTAATGGAAAAATAAAATTCAAAAAAGGTATGACCTTCCGCGCTTCCGTACTTATTAGTGCACTGAACTCCATTGTATTATTCACCAATATACAGAGTATTGAATGGAAATATAGCATAACAGTATAGAACAGTGTGTACCAAAAGTAAAACGAAATGGGGGCAGCAGAGTGTGTCAACTTCAAAGTCCACCTTACCTCAACATCATTCGGTACACTTCTCCTTGAGAGTTATTTTGAGAAATATATATTTATATGGGCATATAAAGAGCGATTTGAGTGTTATGCTAGTAATAATGTTCGAAGGCACACCTATTCAACAGATCCCATTTTCATCAAGAAATCAGTTGGAAACTCGCTTTCGCCATGATAATATGTTGAAAATCAAACTTTTTCGTTGTCGAGTAAAAATGACACCACACTTCTCATAGTCGGTGTATCAGACCTCGAACACAATTTTATATCAATTCTGGCATACGGAACATCCTATATATTATTTCCGAGATTATTTCTCCTTGAAGAACGCATTCCTAAAATATATGATAACAAACAAAATAAAAATAAAGCTCACATTGTCCCAATGTTGAATGAATCTTCCATAGAGAGAAGTTGACGTAGGAAGTAATGTCAAAATAAACAGTTGGTAGATTCATTGGAAAAATTAGTTATGCTAGTGTTATATAACGAATCGAATCAGAATTCGATTCGAAATACAAGTTTGAAAAACAAATAGATGAGACTTCAAAACGTCAGCATGGAAAAATACTTATGTTTATTTTTTTCATTCAGTCTAAATTCTCAAAAGAATAAGTGGGCGCTTAACTGAAAAAAAAGTCATTCTCTTTCACAATCAACATATATTGCAATCACATATTGAGACATACATAACAATCAGCCATGAAAACAGATGATATAGGAATTCAACTCGTTTTTATTTCCATGGAGGAGAAAACTCATAAAGGAGCACCATGCAAATATATAGAGGGTAATTATGGATATATTCGTTCGAGAACTATTTAGATATCGTTTCAACTATGATATCAATGAAGTGATCATTTTTCATGAGTAGGTATATATAATCGAGCACATAACACTACTAGTAGCACATATTTACTCTACTCTCTCAAAGTTCAAAGTTACATTGAGTTCTGAGCAATTTGTTTTTCCCACATCATTTCATAATGACGATTTGATTTTATTAAAAATATTCTAATTTCGACCTTATTATCGTTCATATGGTTGAGTTGAAAAACAGCTTTAGCTGAATCTCCGCCTATTCTTTATATATACTTATTAGGTTCTGAATTTAGGAACCATTGCTATGCATCTTTTTTTTTTGTTATATATGTTGAATAAAGACCCTTTATTATTATTATTATTATTATATCCAAGGTATGTTTGATAATATAATAAATTCGATACCATTTTTTCGGAGTCTATTTGTATACTATTGTGTGGTCATGGAGGAATTGCTACTTGTTTTCCAGGTGAAAGGGAACCTAGAAATGCACTCAATGAGACATTCACTTCTCCGACATTATTCATGGAAATATTTGCTTGAAAATTAGATATTGTTTCAACAATATTTTTCAAATGCACGTATAACTCTCTACCATTAGTCTTTTCCATTACATTCTATTCCATGTTAGTACCAATAGTCCATATGGATTCTAATGATAATAATTTGAAAGATGATGAAGTTATTGCAAAAATTCTTCTTCTAGAAATATCAATGAAATGGATGTGATAATTGTTTCAACATAAATCATTAAACAGAACAGAATTCAAATGTGTTCAATAATAATTCGTCACATCCTTGATGGGGGTAGACCCCGTTCAATTTGCATGCCACATACAAGGCCACATACTTACATACACTTTCAAGTTTTGATTCAACTTAAGCATCAAAGAGTGTTGTGGAACATTGCTGAAGTTTGAAATCAGCACGTTCTATAAATTGAGCCTTATATTCTCTCAGCGAATAAAATGAATTTATTCAGTCTGTCTGTTCATTCAGATGTTCTTATAAATATTTGGTTGCTTGACCTTGGAGGACACATATCCGAGACGTGGATTTCTTTAACGTATTTAGCGCACTACAAAGCAGAATATATACTACATACATAGACATTACAACTGATAGACTGGCCTTGAGAGAGAAGAATGCAGAATACAAGTTAGAATCCTTCAAATATAACCTCTAAACGTATTCCTTCACCAATATAGCAGAGAAAGAAAGGTTATGATACACTAATTCAAGTATAAAATCGAGTATAAAATTGTCATTATGTCGTTCACAATACCTGTTCAATCCACATATCCTTTCGCTGTCCAATGTAATGGAATAGGAGCTAGCAACGTTGTCGAGAGAGAAAATCAGGTCAGCTGATTTCTTGTTGTCGCCCTTCTAGCTCTTTCAGTTTAGGGTCACTGGATCTAGTAAGCTTCGCTTACTCGGGTACGGACAATGGGCGAGGCCCTGGCGAAAATTATTGTAAATTAGCCAATCCCAGAAGATACCCAAAAATCGGCCAATCGCAATGTAGGATAATTTGTTTATACGAATTCGGGGAATATGAGAAGAAGAAGTGTTTGAGTTCAGGCGAGTTCTGAAATTCAACAGTAAATTCCATCAGTTCTGTCACTGATTCCTCTCTCTCTCTGTTTGTGACGAACGACAAACAGAGAGAGAGTCTTCGGTGATAGAACTGACGGAAGTTACTGTTGAATTTCAGAACTCGCCTTTCGTGTTCGTGTATGCTTGTTGCTTGTTGAGCAAAAATAATTTAGTGGTCTGTGTTGTTGAGTATAAAGTTTAACCGAGTTCAACTTACACAATATTCTTCATTCTGATTTGAAATTCAAAATTTTGAAATGAAAATTCGTTCAGTTAATAACTGTAAAAACAATGACAAAAGTCACTAACTATTTTCCATTCCAAGTGATGAGCTATTTACTATTTTTTACTAGATTATCACCGAATATAGTTTTGTATAGAACGCGAATGAAAACAAACTTCACCTTGAATTAAATGGACCTTTCTTGATGTTTACCTGGGACTTGGGTAGAAGTTATTTCTTCAAATGGAAAATTCTGAGAAAGAATCACCAAATACACAAATTTACGAAGTGAGCATTCACTACAAGAAGTTCAACATTACTTACTATTCCATATGAACAATTATTATTCAAAAAGATGACCATTTCATCTTACTTGAAACTGTTGTATAAATCTGCTGTTGATCCCAGTAACTTGATTGAAATAGTCTTCATTTCCGAAGTATCAAACATACAAATTATTAAATCAGTTGTCAGCGTAGGTAGCCCTAACTAAAAGATAGGACATCCTAGTTCATTCACATTTTTTTACCTGTGTTGATTTAGACTTTCATCTGTATATTTTTATAAAACGACCATTCTTGAAGTTTCAAAGATAGTTTTTTAGAATATGCTATTATGGCATAGATATTATAGAATGTATTCCTAGAAAAATAGATAATGACAGTCAACATGAACTCCATCTCTACCTTTTATTGCCAAATATTATTGTTTGACAAAGTAGGTACTTACTTCACTGCTTGAATTTTCAAATCAGGTTTATCATTTTCTTGAAAATTACAGGAAAATCTTTAGAATTTAATCGAATTTAATGTCTAGCGACCTAAAATATGAACTGTACTAAAGAACTTGTGGTATTGTTTCAACATTCCTCTAGCCACGTTACAAATATTACTTACAGTATTGTCAATATGTCGTGCACATGCAAAATTATTGGAATTCAACCCGAAAAATTAAAAGGAAATTAAAATTAGTCAAATATCCATAGGAAACACCCAAAATTTTAGTCGAAAACCTTTGTGATTGTTTACATTTTGCATCGAGCATCAAAATGTCAATGTCACGTCAATTTGAAAAATGACAATTTGTCTTCTTTTATGAATTGTTTAAACAAATTAAAGTGCAATGCCATTGGTCAATTTTTGGGTAATTGTTCCGATTAGCTCCACCCAATGTCCGTACCCGTGTAAGCGAAGCTTACTAGATCCAGTGACCCTATTTCAGTTACAGTCTGAGCGCCATCTGGCTGGCCGGTAGCGGTTGCATTCATTTTTGCGCATCTTAACTGTACAGGCAAGAATCCTAAATTTGAAAAGGATTTAGAGAGGTATAATTTTCAATTTTTGGCTTCGGATAGATTTATTTCATATTGCCAAACATTTTTATCACTGCTAGATGTGCCATACGCGTTTTTTTCTGATCAAATAAAAAAGTTTCAAATATAAAGTATTTTGATATGTCTGTAGTTGAAATATTGTGTTATTCGAGGATAAATCAACCCAAAACTAATTTGACAAACATTTACTCAGTTGTTTAACTTTGAATAGGCCCGAAAAGTCATGAAAATCATGACAGTCTGATGCTAGTAGTCGGAGAGAGACTGTTGCAGAAAGTATTGCTGTGAATGAGACAGAAAACCATCACAAAAATATGATACCGAAGTTAGGAGACAGCTGTCAATTTTTGGATATTTTTTAACTCAATGGATTTTAATAAACATATTTTATTATTCAATAACAGTGTCAGAAAAAAAAGGCATCTCCATAATCATCATCGTCGTCACTCTCATACTCAGTGTTATTAAATGATCGTCTTGGAAATTGTCCTTGTCTTCAAATACACTATCAACTTTAACCAACAAAAAAAAAAAGGATTTTGTTGTAATTCTTTTCGTTTAATAATATTCGAATTTCTATTGATCAATGTTTTTTTATGTCTTGTTGTCTTTTCATTATCGTATTGTATGTGTCTTGCATACCATTTTATGTAGCATCTTTTTATTTGTGTTTGAGCGGTGAAATGTTTGCTTGTGTGCACTTGGGTGTGTGTTTATATGGGTACTCAAGTTTTCCGGTTGGATGAAAGAGCAAGGTCTGTCCATGTTGCCATTTTTTCGTGGCATGGTCAGAAATTGAATCCGTCCTATGTGTCTCGGGTCCGTAATCCCCACTGCTCCGACCCAGTGGGCGAAAGCGCTGGTATTATTAACCAATGACCACTAGCTCCGAGAAACGTGAGTCCTGAGCAGAAGCGACGAACCGAGAATAACGGCCTTCTGTATGCGGCCTGCCAAGATTTCGCCGCATTACGGCATGCCGGTATGGTCTTGAGCTCTGATAGTAGCGTTGTTCTGGAACCACCGAGAACACCTTCAATCAAAACCACTTATTTGACAAATTAGTCGGGGTGGAGGCTGGGAAGTTCGTGAAGGAAATACTGATACTTTGTCCGTTTTTTCTCCTCTTTCCGGAAGATATCCGTTTCGGCTGGGGCCGAAAACTCAATAACGAATATGGTTTTACTTCTGTGGTCGAAGAGGACTATATCAGGATTATTGGCTTGTATTTGCCTGAGGGTGGACAATGAAAAGTTCCAAAAAATTTGACACCTTTCATTATCTGCAACGGACTCAATATTCCCTGGAGCGTATGGCATTGTGTCCTGTCTATTTCATACGAGTGCCGAAGCAAATAGTATAGCACTCGTAAAGCCGCGTTATGGCGAAGAATATATGCCGCAGAATCTAAACTGCACAAGATGACAGCAAATGTATCAAAGTCTCGCGCGCTTGTCGGTAGGCCCTGCATCTAGTATCAGGGACCTCTATACCCATCACGCGGCTCCGGTAGACTAGGGTGTTGAAGACACCGCCTTGGCACTCCATGATGAACTTTCAGTCTCCGACTTCAGCTCACCTGACCTGAGGAAGGCAAATGTCAGCTTAACAGACAAGCCCTGGTCCTCGATGTTCTTAAAGAAGACTTCATGCAAGGCTTGTCTGTATGAAGCTGCATTTTCGCATTCTCTGCAGCCTTGATGTTAGCTTTTATTCGTGCGGGCTCCAACTCGGTAACAGAGAGTTGGTTTACCCGCTCGATGTCGAAGACTATACCAATATTCATCAGCTGCGCGTCTTGCTGCCCTGAACAAAAAAGCTCCGATTCCTGCATGATCATGGGTTCGTTCTCGGATGATGATTTTACAGGCTCCATCCAGTACCATTCTGAGTTATTAACATTATTATGTTCTATTTTATACTTACTTCGAATAATAATATCTGCAACTTGGGGTTGTAATTGCTCTCCCGCAAACCAGACAAAATCATTTCTATCATCGTTGATGGTCCAACCCGAAACCATTGGAGATAAAGTTGTTGGATGTTTGGAGCGAGCATTTCTCCAAAGCTCAGTCACGTAGCGAACCCTCAATAAATGCCCTTGCAATTCCGCTTTACAGGATGTTAAACTTGATGAGTCAAAGTTCTGAATTTTTTTTCCGAAGTTCTCCTCGGATTTTTCGAACTGGAAGGTACTTGAGAATTAAGGAAATCGAACAGCATTAACAACCGAAGAATTTTTAACTCCATACATTTGACAAATAAATTCTGATATTATTTGACATTGACGCCAAGTCGCACTTACCATTAATATTAATGATATTCTCGGTTCGTTGCGTCTGCTCAGGACTCACGATTCTCAGACCCAGTGATCACTTACCCCACGGTCCGGGGAACGGTCATTGTTGAGGATACTAGCGCGTTCGCCTACTGGATCGGAGCAGTAGGGAGTACGGAACCCGACTGATAAAAAATGATTTTATTGCTTCCCTAGAACAGATGACATAAACTGGTAGAAAAATCTCAAATGACATTCGTAAATGGAAGTGCTATGGAGCTTTTTCAAAGTGTTGAAAATGTTTGACAATAAGAATGTATGTCTGGTTAATCTGTCCTAACCTAACAAATTGAAAATTAAGCTTCTCAAAACTCTTTCAAAATTCAGGATTCTTTCCTGTACAGGTAAGATGCACACTAATAAACGCAACCTCTACCACTAGCCAGATGGCTCAGACTCTAACTGAATGAGCTAAAGGTGGACATAACAAAAAATCAGCTGACCTGCAATTCTTGTTTTTCAAACGTTGTTACCTCGTATATTCAGCAATTCAGCAATATGTTATGGAATTTTCATAATTACATAGCCCCGTTTTTTCTCAACGGTTCCTTTTCTTTTTCTCGAATTCCGTGTCCATTTGTCAGAATCAATTGAACTTCCTCCAACGTCATTCCTTTTGTCTCAGGTACGTATTTAATTACGAATACCAACATGATCATACTCAATATCGAAAAACAAAAAAATGATCCTGATAAAGTTCCAAATCCGTCGTTCATGACCTGAAACATTTTGACGGTAATTGCATTCGTCAAAACAGTGGAAATTTCTGCAAAACTCAGCGCCCGCGCTTTGACATTTGTAGGAAATAACTCACTCAGATAACATACCTGAGTGAATGATAATCCCATATTGAACAAAATGCTGTATGATGTCAGAGCAGTAATTGGGAGCCAATTCAAGTAACCAATTATAGAGTGGTGGAAATCCTTGATGTAAAAATATATACCCATTGAAAACAAAGTTAAACAACAACCAGCCAACGAAATAATGCACATGATTTTCTTACCAAACCGATCGATTATGAAATAAGTCGTGAACACCATGACACCAAATTCTACCGAACAGTACACTATCAAAGAAAGTGAGGAACTAATGTTACTGCCTGATTCTTCAAAAATCATTTTCGTGTAGGAAAGCAGAGGTGCTTTAGCGCTCACCCTCAGAGCCAGACCAATTATTATGAATATAATAGTTGCTTTGCGAATTCTGGGTATTGTGAAGAGGTCGGTAAATTTAGAATTTTCTACCATTTCTTCCTGGATCCGAACTGCATCGGAGAGTGTGTTCAATTCCTCTATAACATCACTGCGACCCGTGAAAGTTTTCAGAGATCGTTCTGCTTGTTCTGGTTTATTCACCTTGATGTAATAGTAGGGAGATTCTGGCATAAAAATAAACCCAAAGAAATGCAGGGCGGGTATAGAGGCGCAAATGATGCTGCAAGTGAATATACTGAAGAAGCAGCCGATGGTGTTGATGAGTAATACCCCCAAAGTGAAAGAGAGGCAAATCAAAGACGTGAGGAATCCTCTTATGTCGGGAGATGCAATTTCTCCAACGTACATTGGCAGAGCTGTGAAGCAAGCCCCATCAGCTGCACCAATGAATAACCGTAAGAGAGACAGGTGCCAAACATTCCTCACGAGTCCTATACCAAGTTGCGAGAAAAATACCACAGGTGCCATGGCGAGCACGGTATTCTTCCGGCCTATTCTGTCTGCGAGGTAGGCTGCTATGGGTGGTCCTAGTAGGCATCCCAGTGCAGGTGACACAGCACACCAACCAGCTTCGTCTGTGGTCATTGGTATTATGGAGGAATTGGAAGTTAGGCTCGTGATGAATGGGGAGGTCCAGCCTGAGTTGATTCCAGAACTCATAGTAGCGAGAGCTCCTATAAAAAACAGCAGTTTCACAAATTGCTACAAGGAATGAAAACAATTGAATGTAGTGTGCGTCAGCAGTGTTGAGCTGTTTCCATTGCCTTGTTTGAATACCTCGGTTACTTTAGCAATAAAGTTCGGCAATATTTGAAAAAATTTACCTATTATCTTGAAACAGTGACGAGGCTTTTGGAACTGATGATTATGTTTCGAAACGGAAAAAATAGAAGGGGCCATTGGAAAATTCCGAGAGTGCCGACGGCCGGAGGCAGTACAGATCCGACAACTTTTTCATTGGGGACCCTGCCACCTTCATATTTTTGCAGAGCGTTACTGACTAGAACTGAAGAGATGTGACAGAGTCGAATTCAAAAATCCGGGCGTCGGGGGCGGTACAGATCCAGCAATATTTTTATTGAGGACCCTGCCACCTTCATATTTCAGCAGAGCGTTAATTGAAAAATCCGGGCGTCGCGTCGGGAGCGGTACGGCTCCAGCAATATCTTTATTAAGGACCCTGCCACCTTCATATTTCAGCAGAGCGTTACTGACTTGAATTGAAGAAGAATGACAGAGTTGAATTCGAAAATCCGGGCGTCGGGGGCGGTACAGCTCCAGCAATATTTTTATTATGGACTCTGCCACCTTCATATTTCAGGAGAGCGTTACTGACTAGAAATGAAGAAAAATGACAGAGTCGAATTAAATAAATAATCCGGGCGTTGGGGGCGGTACCGCTCCAGCAATATTTTCATTAAGGACCCTGCCACCTTCATATTTCAGCAGAGCGTTACTGACTAGAATTGAAGAGAAATGACAGAGTCGAATTCAAAAATCCGGGCGTCGGGGGCGGTACAGCTCCAGCAATATATTCATTAGCGACCCTGCCATCTCCCTATTTCAGCAGAGCATTACTAACTAGAATTGAAGAGAAATGACAGAGTTGAATTCAAAAATCCGGGCGTCGGAGGCGGTTCAGCTCCAGCAATATTTTTATTAAGGACCCTGCCACCTTCATATTTCAGCAGCACGTTACTGACTGGAATCGAAGAGAAATGACACAGTCGAATTAAAAAATCCGGGCGTCGGGGCGGTACAGCTCACCACACTTTCCATTTATATCCGTCTCTATTTCGGTTCTGGCTTCATCTCGATACCTATCTGCCAGAACTATCGTCATATAATATCACTTGCATTCGATATGGCTTTGCTATGATATCAATTACAAAAGTAGTGAAGAAGAAACAGAATAATCAATCTAACTTTGTCATTTTCGATTGCCTGTCTTTTTTATTGAAGTCAGATAAGACTTTGATCGTTGAAGGATAATAAGGTATCTTTATACCACAATGCCTTTGTTGAATTCCTTTCCGAAGCTCGAGTAGAAGGCTTCAGGTATCCTTTCATCACACTTTCCATTCATGTCTGTATCTACTTCAGTTCTGGCTTCATCTTTAGACGTATCTGCCTGAACTATAGTCAAATATCACCATTTGCAATCGTTATGGTTTTGCTGTGATCTCAATTACGATAGGAGTAGAGATAGAACAGAATAATCAATCATTTGCTGGAGCTGTACCGCCCCCGACGCCCAAATTTTTCAATTCCACTCTGTCATTTCTCTTCAGTTCTAGTCAGTAACGCTCTCCTAAAATATGAAGGTGGCAGGGTCCCTAATAAAAATATTGCTGGAGCTGTACCGCCCCCGACGCCCGGATTTTCGAATTCGACTCTGTCATTTCTGCTCAATTCTAGTCAGTAACGCTCTGCTAAAATATGAAGGCGGCAGGGTCCTTAATAGAAATATTGCTTGAGCTGTAACCGCCCCTGACGCCCGAATTTTTGAGTTTGACTCTATCATTTCTCTTCAATTGAAGTCAGTAACGCTCTGCTGAAATATGAAGTTGGCAGGGTCCTTAATAAAAATATTGCTGGAGCTTTACCGCCCCCGACAACCGGATTTTTGGATTCGACTCTGTAATTTCTCTTCAATTCCATTCAGTAACGCTCTGCTGAAATATGAAGGTGGCAGGATCCTCAATAAAAATATTGCTGGAGCTGTACCGCCCCCGACGCCCGAATTTTTGAATTCGACTCTGTAATTTCTCTTCAATTCCAGTCAGTAACGCTCTGCTGAAATATGAAGGTGGCAGGATCCTCAATAAAAATATTGCTGGAGCTGTACCGCCCCCGACGCCCGAATTTTTGAATTCGACTCTGTAATTTCTCTTCAATTCCAGTCAGTAACGCTCTGCTGAAATATGAAGGTGACAGGGTCCTTAATAAAAATATAAAAATATTGCTGGAGCTTTACCGCCCCCGACAACTGGATTTTTGGATTCGACTCTGTAATTTCTCTTCAATTCCATTCAGTAACGCTCTGCTGAAATATGAAGGTGGCAGGATCCTCAATAAAAATATTGCTGGAGCTGTACCGCCCCCGACGCCCGAATTTTTAATTTGACTCTGTAATTTCTCTTCAATTCCAGTCAGTAACGCTCTGCTGAAATATGAAGGTGACAGGGTCCTTAATAAAAATATTGCTGGAGCTGCACCGCCTCCGACGCCCGGATTTTTGAATTCGACTCTGTCATTTCTCTTCAGTTCTAGTCAGTATCGCTCTGCAAGAATATGAAGGTGGCACGGTCCCCAATAAAAAAGTTGCTGGAGCTGTACCGCCCGCGGCCGTCGCCACGCTCGGAATTTTCCAATGGTCCCTTCTATTTTTTCCGTTTCGGAACATAATTATCATTTCCAAAAGCCTCGTCACTGTTTCGAAGTGGTAGGAAAATTTTATTAAATATTGCCGAACTTTATTGCTAAAGTAACCGAGGTTGTTTGAATATGATTCTTATATAGTTCAGTCCGTAGGAATGTTTTATTCAGACCTTTTGTGGGTGTTAGGATTTTACCGTTAGCTAGCCAGTCTCCTACGAACGACAACACCCAAAAGTCTAAACTTGTACGAGCTAAGGATAAACAAGTTCTCACCTTCTCAGGTGTTACTCCTAGCAAGGGCGAGGGTAAGTACTGAAATCTGACCAAGTTTGGATACCATCCAGAATTCCTAGCAAGGGCGAGGGTGAGTAGTGAAATCTGACCAAGTTTGGATACCATCCAGATAATAACCACAATGAACAGTGACCTTAGATACTCGACTAAATCAACTAGTTATCTCCATCTCATTTGATAAAAAATGTTTCGTAGTGTCTGAAACAAATTTTGAGTGGAAATAAAAATAGATAATGTGAAGTCTATTTGATTTTGAATCTAGAAAAAAAGTGCTTTAGGTCACTAGTTGGTGTATTTTCTACTGAAGATGTAAACTAAATCACTCATTCATTTACCGCTACAGCTGTTTTTCAATCCTGCGTGATTTGCATAACACTTTTCGAAATATTCTTTCTTTATAAATTGAGAGCTGACTGCCTTTCGGGTAACAGAAATGTTGTTAAAGTTTAAGACTAGCAATGACTGACAAAAAGAATTATCAACTTCAACTCTTTCAAATGGTAAAATATTTGCAATAAAACATAAGCAATACGGCCCCGTACCGGCTTTCACAAATACCCTTCAAGAACAGATAACTATTTTTAATCTTACGTATTGTTTTGCCTGACATTGTATATTTGTATTTATTTTTCTTGTGCATTTTGATTTTTTGGCCATTGTGTGTATGTAAGAAAACGTTGAGAATATTTCAGAAGAGTAGTTGAAAGGTTTGTTCTGTTCGAATCATTTCGTTTGCGTGGTTATTAGCTTCGATGTGAACTGAAATTATGATTTCCAGTATGTTCAGGCATTGTCAATCAATGTCAATACTTATCTGATATATTTCAGAGAATAATACATGTTATGTTGTCCAGTACCAAGGTGCAATTTTTGTGGTAAGAAAGAAAATGCGAGTCTCCACAAGTTTACTTCTAAGAACACCAGGAAGGTTTACATAACGAACAATTCGATGAGAAACAACGTAGACCATGAAAAGGCTTGGATTATAAAAATGAAAATGAGTTGAGGGCAAAAACCTTCAAACGTTTATGGTTAGGAATCTCCTAATGTCTCTAATCAGTAATACACACACAAAAACTCTTTTCCAAAATTTTCACAAAAAACAAAAACAGGTACTCCAAATTACCATGTTCTCTCCGCGTTGGCCCTGCGATCTTATTTTTTATCGCCAATATATAGTGTGTATATAGTGTGAATATTCTTGCCAAGAAGAACATTTTATCAAAATCACAGATAATTCATACCGCCTCAATCAAAATGACAGTGTTAGTTTTCTTTGAGGTGCAACCACGAATTTTTCCAGAACGAGAATCTCTGAAACCAGTTAGTAGAAGATCGAAAAGTGATATAATTCAAAGCCTGAAAGATACGGGTTCATCTACCCTTATAAGAATATTTTTGATAAAATTTAATTCGATCCTTGGAACATCCACCACCGATAATTTAATTACGCAAATGAAATATGCAATTCTATATTGGTCCAACCTCATTCTAGGAAACAGTTCTTCTTGTTAGAAGTTTTCAAAAAGAACCGCAAAGAAGAGAGCCTAAGCATCCACAGAACAGGATGCCAGTTGTTCAGAATACACCTCCCAATGAGAGAAAAAACGGTCTCGGAAAATCAATTAGAGTTGATTGACAGTCCGATTCTAAGTCCGATGAATAATGCTACGTTATTTTAAACCACATCAAATCAAAGCCTCGCTGTAAGGAAGAATACTTCGACCATTGCCGCATCGCCTTTGAGAATGTCTACCGCAGATGCAGACGGCACGTTAGGCCCAAAAACCTGCGGACCACTGCTCAGAAGCCCAGAAACTTCTAACAATTTTTCGAATGATGTATTACACATGGTATATCAACAGATGAAAAAGTCTACGCGGGCTGTTTTCATTGGAAAAAGAGCATTATAGTTCAAGGACGAATTAAGGTGTATTTTCTGGGAAGGTGGTAGAAAGAATACAAAGAGATATTGGATGATTTATAACTGAAAATTTGGATGGTAATTACTTCTAACCCGCTTGGATCTCCTGATGTGATAGATGTCTCTTCAATTGATCGTGAAGCGTACATTTCAAGTGTGAAAAAACACGTTGTTACCTTTCAGAAACCTCAATCTCCACAGAGTTACAATAATAGTAACAAAGTTAATGAGATATCAACGCAGAATCAACTAGAAGCAACACTTTGATTTATTGGTGAGGTTCATACGTCCATCATGCGAGAGAGGAGGGTTCGATTCCCCGCCACGGAAACACCGTGCTGCAATTCATACCTCATTTTTATAAGGCTTCGTTAATCCATTGTTCGCACAAGTTTCTCATTTCAACTCATTCTTCAAACCTCATTTATGTAGAGAGAGTAACTCTATTTAGCACTTCAGCTTATCCAAAAGCGTTACCATTGGAAAAAAAGTTCGATTCAGAGATCATAACTTTCTGAATGGAATTTCAAGGCAAGTTCTGCATGGAAGAGTCGATATGCATCATACTGAATGACAGTCTTCGGAAAATATTCCTCTTAGTCATAATGTTGAAATCGTCAGAGTAAATAGTTCAAACATGGCTTCAGTTGGCTATTTACTCTGAAGCCTTTCACATTACGAGTACTACTATTTAGTCGATTTCCGTCGAGTATCTGAGATCAAGTACTGTTCTTCGTGGCTATGCTCTGGATGGTTGACCGAACTATGACTTACTTTTTATCCTCACCATTGCCAGAAATCACACCTCAGAAAGTGAGAAATATCTAATCCTTATCACGAACAAGTTTCTACTTCTGGGGGTTGACATTTGTAGAGGACTGGATGGCTACCAGAAAAATCCTAAAACCCATCCCACTAAACTGTGTGATATAACCTTCATGCAACAGTTACATTATAGCCAACTATATTTAACATGTATATTGTTAAGATGTTTCGGTGAAATGTCTGGCTAGGGTACATGTTACAATGATGTTACATGATACAATGTTACAATAAGTTTCTGCAACGTATCAGATTCATGACTTATATATTATTTAATTGCTGTGCTATGAGATTATCGAAACATTCACAAACAAGGTGTATGATACCATGATAAAATATTTATAATAGTTATACATTTGATAACTAAATTATGTATGGGTAAAATTAAGTGGTTATGTTTTTTGGCAGAATAACACCACCGTTTTGTCATCTTTCGGTCAGGAAGCGTGATTCTTACTACTTCGTGCTTCGAACATCAGTGTTGAAAATCTACCTATTCGAAGGAAGGCTGAGATTACACTGATTATTGGGTGACTCACCATCATAGATACAGTGTACGTTTCGGACATAGAAGATGAACTCATACTAGGAATGGACTATGGTTTCCCATTCGACAATGAAGAGAAAATTATGAAGTTTCTAGGAGAATAATTTGGATTTGCAACTCAGGATATAGGACGATGCATGCGAAACCGCGATTAGCGAAAACTGCGAGAATTCCTACATTATCGAAGAAAGTAGTTAGTGCTACATTAGATAATGACCTGGAATGCAGCGTCCAGCCGTGGTATGAGTCCCACATCCCACAGCAGTTTGGTCTTCCCACAAGCCTGGGTGAAGACAAAACAAGCCATTACTGTTAGAGCGGCCAAGAGTAAAATCAGAAGTGAAAGTGACATCTTTGAGTTGAAAACAACAGGAAGGGGTCTGACTTGGTCGAACAGAAAGTCAACATTGGCCAAGTCTATTCGTTTCGGCAACCATCCAGAAGAGTGCCATTCGCTAAGCAACAAGAGATGGCAGACAGGATGAAGGCTCAATAATATCTAAAGGCGAACACTGGCGGATTCGGAAAAGGAGATCGCGTGTAGCTGTACAACCCTCGTAGTAGGGAAGGAATTAATTCCAAATTAACACCATCTTGGAAAGAAACCTTATACGGTAGTGGAGAGAATAAATGACGTGCCGTGACATGATACACAGAGCCCTAGAACGAAGGCCGTCCATCTAGAAAGTCTCAAACGTTACATTGGTGATCAAAGAATATTGCATTGAAAATGTGATTATATGCATTTCGGGGCTGAAAAGCTAATAATTGGTGGAAAATATTGAGTCAGGTGCCTAAAACAATCCATTGAAATTCTCACCTCCCCAAAATTTATGCTTTCATTTCTGTGGCGCGTTTTAACCCCCCAAAATCAATTTTTCGCGATTATCTCAAGAAAATGAACTGATAGGAAAAAATCTTCATCCAAAATTGTGTGACAAACGTTCAAGAAATTTTACATTCAACATGTTTTTCTTCAATAGCGAAAAAAATATACAATTTCATACAAAGATTTTGACTGCAATGTGTGGGAAATGGACCGGAGAAGCCGACTTCAATGATATGAATTATAAGAAGGTACTTTAAATAGCAAAAATTTGCTTCAAATTCGACGAATTTTCGGGCTCATGAGAAATCAATGGAAAACCCTAATTCAAATTCACCTCCTATCCTAACTGATATGTTCTATTAGGCATTCTTACAGTTACTTGTCAAATGAGCGAATATGGCGGCATCTGCCACCCAGAAACTCTCGTTTGTTTTTTCGAAAGACTTCAATGATAAAACTGGTGCGCATTGAGTACTTTGTATCCTTTATTATTATAAGATATACCTCGAAAGATAACATAATAACCTTTCATCATTTATCCCGAGTATGTGTATTGTTAAATCAGGAAGGAAAAATATTATGCACACAAATAAATTTGGTGAAAAATGGACTTTCATAAATTTTTCCGTGTTCTCTTCAATATCTGAGTAGCTGTTATATTACATAAATGTTGATAGTCACCTGTAGGACAATATTGCATGTGATATAGCGAGGAAACATTTTTTCTTTGTTACAGAGTATAGCATCAATGCATATATTAGAATAATATTTCATACACATATCTTTCTAACAAAACAAATATTGCAATGTTATTTAAAAAAATAGTGTTCAATTTTATTGTTGAGATTAGTATTTAGTGGGATAGTAGGGTTTGGATAGAACATTCCTTCGGATCTCTTGATGTGTTCCGAAAGTAATCAGTAATTGAAAGTTATTCAGGTAACCGCTGTCAAAAACTTTTGGTGATCACCGTTCATAAACGCTAGTAGTTATCTCAATTTTCCCCAACCGCCTGATTTATGACCTTATGGCTTTATATTCACTTATTTTGTAACAAAAGAATAGTAGTAGTATTTCTGGATATTTCTTGCAATGTGGAAACTTCGACATAAAATGAAATGACTATGAAGAAAAACACCTGCTTACTGGCAATTTTTGGAATATATATTGACATGAAGTCATATCAGTTTTGATTTGAAATAAGTGATTCATTCACAGTATCTTGATATTCCCACCACTGAATGAACTTGATTCATTTATACGTCAATATGGCTTTAACGAAAGATTGGAATTCTATCTCATTTGTTTAATGAATATTGATCACAACTCGAAGTCTTGTAGCAGAAAATATAGGATATTTACTAATTTACTGATCAATTGATATTGATAGTGATTTTTTTTACGATATCCATTGTACACATAACATCAGAGAATCAGCGAATAATGCTAGCATAGAGCTGATAAACAGTTTTCAGTGTCGAATTAATTTTTCAGCAAATCCCAGAATTAGCGGTTGGGGAATTTTCTCTTAAGAAAACATGCATTTTTTGTAATAGCTGAACAACTATAACTATTAAACTCACCTGTAACTGAAGCAATATACTGGAAAAGTCTTTTCTCGCCAGAAAGATTTTCAGAAAGCATCGTGTCTGGTCGATTCTGCAGGAGATTATTTGTTCAGAATGAAGGAAGTGGCAAATCCAGAAAAAGTATATTCTGATGTCCTGTTACAGGAACCATGTGCTGCTTTGAATTTTTCGATAAGTGTAGCTGTGGAAGTTGAAATAGAGCAGTTATTCCTTATAATGCGTGTGTTACAGAAATATATTCATAATTAGCGAAAACACCAACTGTTTACCAACTCTTACAAGGGTTAGTCGTGTTATTCTGTACCTGATTATTTCATTTCAGATGATTTAATGATTTTCTCTTTCTTTCACACTAATGCATAAATACCCCTTTTTACCCCGTTGTGCGATGAGTTTCAATAAAATACGAACACGTCTTCCATCTATATTCTGTTACAGAATGTCTATGCAAAATATCGAGTAGAAAGGACCAAATAATCACGTCCCATATAAACGTTGCCTCTGTTTTTCACCCCCTTTCGGGATAGAATTTCCAAAACTTCCTTCTCGTCGTATGCCTATGCAATACAAAGATCACACGCTCCAAGTTTCAGGTCTCTACGATCAGAAGTTTGGGCTGTGCGTTGATACACCTCCAAAATAACTTTCTACTCCTCTCTAACCCCGTAAGGCGATGAGTTTCAATAAAATGCGAATACGCCCTCCATCTTCAATGTGTAGATTTTTTTGCAAAATTTCAAGTAGATTGGACCAAGGAATCACGTTGTCCGATACAAACTTTGCCCTCGTTTTTCGCCTCCTTAGGGGTGGAACTTCGGGAACCCTCTTTTATTGGATGCCTATGTCACACTTAAAACACCCCCTTCAAGTTTCAGGTCTCTACGATCAGCGGTTTAGACTGTGCCTTGATTCGTCAGTAACTTCAGCACAAAGCATTTGTAAGTGTAAGGTATTCAATGTATATATGTATTAATGTATAGTAAACGTTTATAGTGATTCATATTATAAAAGCTAGTTATATAGTACCACGAACTTTTCCGTAGAACTGATAGAGTCTACCATTTTTAGTGAACATTACATTCGTCTATAGTCTATACCGAATCATTTAGTCGGGACACACCGTGAAAACATCACATCTCGCCCGCCTTTCTCTGACTTAATTTACATATAATATATTCATTTATAATGGAAGCATAGCCTATATCACCCCTGAATAGTGTAGCTTTCTATTAGTTGAAGAATTTTCATAATCGGATCAGTTTTTCCGAAGATAATCCCCTACAAACAAAGTCATTGACGAATGGTATAAATTATATAAAAATGCACCAATTTTTCTGAATATCCGATCATTCAGGATATTTTTTTTCCTGTCTCAAGAGTGTCGACAAAGTGAATGAACCTAAAACTGATATATAGATATAAATGTAGAACTCACCAAAGTTCAGAAAATTTGATTACAATAACCAAATAAATAAGATCCTCATAAAATTTAGATCAGTAGCCATAGACTACATAGATTACACTAGATTACTAGATGATCAACAAGGTAGGTTTTGATTGATAGGCTGTTAATAGAAACAGTCCCCCCAGAACATATATATATTCACATATCTGAAAATTATTTTTTGGTATCCATGAATATTGTGGTAGATCCAAGCACCAATGAGGGATTCTGACGGAATACCAGGGCTTGTTTTCATGATATGTTCATCTAATCAAACAACATCAGTACTTTGTTATTGAACGTGTCGTATAACTCGTTGAATATGCTGAGACTTGGACAGCAATCAGTTCCTGATGAAGAGAAGGAGACCATTCCTAGTAACTAGATGGCATTTCAAATGTTGCAGATGAAAAAAATTTCAATATTGAGTCTTTTGAATATTCAGAACTGTCAATAAAAATACCAAAAAAATATTGAAAATGCATAACTTCGACTTAACAATATTGGTTGTTCCTCAACTATGATCGAGTTTTCAATCTTCAACCTTTTTCAGTTTGCAGAAGTACCTCAAAAACTTATAGAAGTTTCAATTACACAAATCAGCATTTCAAACGAACACATCGGGATATGAGATAGTTGGGATTTATGTAGGCAGATGATCATGTAGATTGTAGATGATATGAGTCTTGGAAACAACTTTCCAAATTTGAAAATTTTGTATTTTTCACAGAATTTTCAATACCTTCCTCGTATTATTCCTCAATCATCATTAATTTTGTTCAGCTGATAGCACTCGCAATGCTATATCGTCAGTGTTATCAAAAAATTTATTTTTAACATTTCTCGTGAATAATATGGCGGCATTCATTAAATAAAACGAAGGAGTGAATGTCAAATGAGGTGCAATTTCAAAACAAAACATATTTGTAGATTTACAAGAGAGATTCGACAGTGCTCAACAAAGGGATGAAAATCCCGCACACGTCGGGTCACCACTCTTCCACGAGTCCGAAGAATTACCAACATGATGAAGTAATGCAGAAATTGGAAATTCGCACAACGGATATTGTTTATCTTGATCCAACATAGGTCGATTTGAGTTAACCTTTAAACGACGATAAGATTGGAACTTTTGGAGTAAAAGTTGAAACTTTTTGTGGAGATTATTTACGCTAACACCACACTGATATTATTTGCCCTCAACACGCGTGTCGGTAACAAGCTTAGCATCTTCAGTAGAAGTAAATTGATACTTCAAGTATCAAGTAACGTCGTCAATGACTTTTTTAAGTAATGGGGTGTGTGTGATACACCATCTGAAAACTCAATTATTTTTAAGTACATTCATATTGATAACTTCGGGTGGATGAGCTTTGTGACCTGTGAAAAATATTCAGGATATTAACAGATAGCAGAATAGTGACGGATTTTTCAAATGTTCTTTTTTTGTATATGAATGCTAGTTATCTGCTTTATTTTCATCAATATCATTTTCACAGTTTGAAATCTTCAATGACTTGAAATCACTGATATTCTTTTGCAGATCATCGAAAATCTTTGAAATAATATGGAAAGTGCATGAACCATATTTAAAAAAAAAAACATCGATGATGTTATCACTCTCATAAATATGGCGTTAGGAATGAAAACATACAAAGATAAGCTGCTTGAAAAAATTTCCAAATTCAATAGTGAAATCATGCCCGTTCACCTTGCTGTTTATAAGGCACCATTCGGATCTGTTCTTATATCTCAGTAGTGGTATTAAAAAGTTCGCCTGTTGAGATGGAGATTGGGTTCGATTCCTCGCCATGTAAACATCGTGCTGGGGGAGTCCACGCGTTTGAAAGTTGAGGGCGGATTTATTGAACGAGCATTCAAGCACAATTTAGTGTATTATTCATATAGTCTAGTTAACAAATGCCTTTTTAATCAACTTTCGTCAGCGATTCTGCAAAAAATGAAGTGTCGTGCGTTTCGAACTAGCAATATCCAGTGCCAATTGAACAAAAAATGTTTGAAAAATGTTAAATATTGAAAATGACTACAAAAAATTTAGGCACTTACCATGATTGTTTTATATATATATATATATATATATATATATATATATATATATATATATATATATATATATATATATATATTTGATCGGCTAGGCTTCCGCGGTCAGAAATGTGCTGGCTGGAACTTCCGGTTGATCCGCGTCTGGAAAGATTTACTTGTCTACGTTTCGACTCCCATTTCGGAGCCATTTTCAAGACTTAGTGACCTTGCGTCTAGGTCTGAGTTGTCTCACTAGCTGGCTATCATCACTGGAGAACGAGGATAGAAGGTTGGTGGGATTTAAGGGTTCATTAGTAGTTGTGGCAGGATCAGGTATCGGACGGTCGATGGGAGGTTCGAACGGATTGGTTCCCAAGTCGGAGTGGATAGAAGTATGTCGGACCAAAAGTGGTTTCCAGGTATTGGGAACCCTTAAATCCCACCAATCTTCTATCCTCGTTCTCCAGTGATGATAGCCAGCTAGTGAGACAACTCAGACCTAGACGCAAGGTCACTAAGTCTTGAAAATGGCTCCGAAATGGGAGTCGAAACGTAGACAAGTAAATCTTTCCAGACGCGGATCAACCGGAAGTTCCAGCCAGCATATATATATATATATATATATATATATATATATATATATATATATATATATATATATATATATATACCGGGTGTCCCACATATTATGTGACAGGCAATATCTGGTTTGTTGAAGGAGATACACAAAAATGTTTCATACAAAATTTTTAGGAGTTCATGAGAGCTTTATTTTGATATAATTTTTAAATATACAGGGTGTTTGGTGTAGGTGCTACAGACCAAAATTCCATTTTTGAAATAGAACGACCTGTATATCATTACATATTCAGATGCTACGTTAAATTCTGATATCATTTCATGTTTGGTTTTCGAAATTCGGTTACGGCGTTGTTGAGTTATTGCTTAATATGTAAAGTCTTGAGAACGACTATTATTTTTAAAAATATCTCATACAATTATTCTCTCTGCATCAGATCACATGAAAATTAGTCAAAATTTTAGGTGTTCGAAGTAATGGTTTCAATTTTGAGTTATGGAATTCAGTCAGGAATCATTTTGAATATGAAACAATTGCGAAATTGAAAGAGGTGTATTCGAAAACAAATCTTTAATAACAATGTAAATAATATAACTTGATAAATCATTTCATAAGAATGGTAGGTACCTAGAAATAAGTCATAAAAATTGTTCAAAGTGATGCCCATTAGATATTATACAGGCTTCGAAACGTCGAATCACTTCTCTCGTACAAGTCGCTCTTATAATATCAGGCGTAATATCACTGCACGCTAATCGAATTTTCATTTTTAGATCATCCACATTCAAAGGGGGGGTAGTGTAAACAATATCTTTTAAATAACCCCATAGGAAAAAATCAAGCGGTGATAAATCTGGGGAACGAGCCGGCCACCGAATTGGACCCTTATTACCAATCCATCTATTTGGGTACGTTCTATCCAGATATTCAGTAACAACCTGTGGATTGTGAGGAGGAGCACCATCTTGTTGCCACCAAATTCCTTGTCGTTCTGCTATGGTAATATCTTCCATCAACTGGATCGAATCATTTTCTAGAAAATGTAAATATCGCAATCCATTGAGATTTTTATTGAAAAAGTAAGGTCCTATGATGCGGCCATTGAACAATCCACACCATACATTAATACCCTAAGTAGTTTGAAAATTACTTTCGCGGACCCAGTGGGGATTTTCTTGAGACCAATAGTGACTGTTATGTTGATTCACAACTCCATTATTGTGGAATCGCGATTCATCGCTCCACAAAATTTGACTGAATATGTTAGGACTTTCATGTAATATTACCTGAATACAAGCAATGAATTCAAGTCGTCGTTCAAAGTCCGTGGGTTTCAAACCTTGTACCAACTGAATTTTGAATGGGTGGTATTTATTTTTTTTTCAGAATTCTCCGTACATTAGATTTACTCACACCGACGTCTTCTGCAAGAGTACGGATGGAAACATGTGGATGAATAAGCCAATATATAAGCCAACACAATGATCTCTAAATCTTCAGTTCTAACAGATCTCGTATGATGACGATGCTTTATAGTAGAAGAAAATGTCCCAGTTCGCAATTCTTCTTCAACTCTCGAAAAAGTCATTCGTGACGGAATGGGTCTGTCTGGAAAACGTTCTTGGTGTAGACGTTGTGCTTGACGGCAGTTTTTCTGACATTCCCCAAAAATTAATATCAATGCAATCACTTGGACTACACGCGAAAGGCATACTGAACACAGTTACTGTTTTGCAAAGAATCACTGAATCGAACTGACAATTAGATACAATTCAACAACATTTGTTACTATGGCATCAACAAGCATAAGCTACTTGATGAAATTGTGCAATTTAAAGCAATTCACCCTCAAGTTAGTCATATTCTCAAGAATTTCAATATTATATTCAACTGATATCGATATCGTATCGTAGAGGTGAGAATAATGGTTTGTATTCAGTAGTAGTCTAGTTCAATTTAATAATAGATATAGACTGGATTAGTGTACGAGTAAAGAAGTTTTTTTGAAACTTTATATTTGAGGAAAAGTGCAATAACTCAACAACGCCGTAACCGAATTTCAAAAACCAAACATGAAATGATATCAGAATTCAACGTAGCATCTGAATATGTAATGATATACAGGGCGTTCTATTTGAAAAAATGGAATTTTCGTCTGTAGCACCTACACCAAACACCCTGTATATTTGAAAATTATATCAAAATGGAGCTCTCATGAACCCCTGAAACTTTTGTATGAAACATTTTTGTGTATCTCCTTCAACAAACCAGATATTGCCTATCACATAAAATGTGGGACACCCGGTATATATATGCTGGCTGGAACTTCCGGTTGATCCTCGTCTGGAAAGATTTACTTGTCTACGTTTCGGCTCCCATTTCGGAGCCATTTTCAAGACTGAGTGACCTTGCGTCTTGGTCTGAGTTGTCTTACTAGCTGGCTATCATCACTGGAGATCGAGAATTGAAGGTTGGTGGGATTTAAGGGTTCATTAGTAATTATGGCAGGATCAGGTATCGGACGGTCGATGGGAGGTTCGAACGGTTTAGTTCCCAAGTCGGAGTAATTAGAAGTATGTCGGACCAAGAGTGGTTTCCAGGTATTGGGGCGTCTTTGAGAATCGTCGTGTTTATTGAGACAGTTGGGACGTTTTTCGATTTCAATGGCTTCACGGGTGATTCTGGTTTGGAGGGTTTTGGCTGTGGCAACGGTTTTGGTGTTTTTGAAATCTATTTTGTGGCCTGTTTCTGAATGATGTTCCAATATATATATATATATATATATATATATATATATATATATATATATATATATATATATATATATATATATATATATATATATATATATACATATGTATATATATAAATATATATAATTTTATCATTATATATTATTATATTGTATAATGTATTATATATAATGATAATAATAATGTCTTTATTATTTCCAATTACGTTTGGACATTGAGTGGCATACTTATAAAATACTCATTCCATATGGAAATAAAAGGCGAAGTTCAATTTGAGTGATGACAGGTCATCATCAATTTTCTCTCCCACTTAACCTTCATAATATCGCATAATGCGCATAATATTAAATACATTTAAATATAATCATGGTATAATGTTCATAATTGATTTGTTGCAGACAGGTAGCTCTCGAAGTCACTAATAATTCGAGGATAATAAAAAGTATTTAAAGTTTATTTTACGGTACAACTGGTCTCGTTTCATTGACTCAGGAATATCATTGTAAATTGCACAGATCTGATAGCTAAAACTTCGTCGAAAGATTCCTTTATGAAAGGATGGCGGGGTTAGTCGTCCTTTAGTCCTTATGTTGACATTATGCACACCGGTTCGAAACGTGATTCTTCTGTGTAAATATAATGGAACTCTATTGACGATTAATTCATGGAATAACGTTGCTGCGTGAAGTGTTCTCGCATCCATGCTCAGCCATGCGACATCTTTCCGCTTGTGCGATATTCTCTTCCGTTTTTTTATTCCGAAAATGAATCGCAGGCAAGAGTTTCACCTTCTGAATTTTTTTCTTCAATTGAGAAGTTAAATAAGGACCATACAAAACATCAGCATAATTAAATATTGGTAGCACTAAAGCTTCACACAGAGTTGCTCTCACTTTGGATGGCATATAATCTTTATTTGCATATAATGACTTCAAGGAAAAATAAGCACGCTTTATTAGTTCATTAATGTGTTTTTCAAATCTCAGATCATTATCCAAAGTTACTCCTAGATTTTTTGCTTCTTTCACTATCTCAAGCTCTTCATCATTTATCATTAAATTCAAGGCATTGCATACCAAGTTCAAACTGTTTCTGGGTCCGAAGACTATAACTTTGGATTTACTGGAATTAATATTCAGACAGTGGTCAGAATCTCCTTTCACAAATAGCTTGAGATCCCGATTGATTCGAGCACATGCATCATTGGCCATATCTGTGTTGAAACTATAGTACAGCTGAGTATTTCACGAGATTTGATTTGATACAATGCAAACAAGAGGAGCCCCAAAATGGAACCTTGAGGTACCCTACATTTTAGTTTTAAATATTGTGATCCAACTCCGTCAATAATAACTTTCTGCTGACGATCTGTGAGGTACGATTCGATCAAGGAGATAGCATTATCAGATAATCCTATGTATCAAGAGTATCAATCTGAAGTTGATGGTGTCAAATGCTCTGCTGAAGGACTAGGCAGTATTTTTGTTATCGTCACGTGCTCTGATGATGTCGTCCACTATATGTAACAAAGCTGTTGTACAACTGTGCCCTTTACGAAATCCAGATTGAGTTACTGGAAATTATCAATATGTTCTTTCAATTGTACTTCAATTGCTCTCTCAAGAACTTTTGATAAAGTTGGCAATGAGCTGATCGCACGTAGATTTTTATATTCTGATGGATTATTTTTCTTTGGCAACACTCTCACCACTGCTTTTTTGCAAGCTGTGGAAAATACATTGTTATTCAAACAAAAATTGATTATGTGGATAATATAGGGGATTATATGTGGAGAACACATTATGATGAGTTTGGAATTGAAAAAAATCACAACCCATAGCATTTGTCTTTATTTTAGCAATGGTTTCAAATACAAACATATCACGAACCTCGTGAAACTTGTGATCAGATTCCATGAGTTTATTCTCCCTATAAAAATTCATGAGTTCCATTGGTGGCTCATTGATAGGAATGGAATTTATAAAGAAATAATTTACCTCTTCAGGATTTTTTTATTCATCTGGGATTTTATGCACTTTATTTGGGATAAGTTCATTGAATACAATAGTTTTCCCAAAATCTTTGCTAGTTTGTTTATTCAATTCAATATGCCCTTTTTTCTCTTTTTATCGCTTGGTTAGTGATGTTGCGCATATCCTTGTAAAACTGGAAATGCACACCTGATTTTGATTTTTCAAATCTATTGAGAGCTTTATCCCTCATTGCCATCATTTCTTCAATAGTACCTGTCAACCAAGGAGCTCGATTTTTGGTTACCCTCGATGTTTTTAAAGGTGCGTGTCTATCGAAAAGGTTGGATAAACAATTCATCAATAAGGATACTTTTTCATCAACACTTTCTTGATCGAATATATTCAAAAACGATATACTATAAAGATCTCTTTTGAAATCTTCTTCATTGAAATATTTGAAATTTCTATATTCGCGAATTGTGGACTTTGGTCTATCAGTTCGAATGTTAATCTTACAAGAGATGAGCATATGATCTGAAATGCCACCAGTATCAATGATATTTTTACTTAGTACCCATCTCTCCTCAGTTATTATTACATCTAAAAGAGTTTCAGTAATCCTAGTTGGGACATCAATGATTTGATTCAAACGAAAAGATTGAATCACTGATGAAATTTTTTCAAAATTATTTTTCTCGTAGTCCAAGAAATTTATATTGAAATCACCACCGCAAATAACACCATCAACTGGCGGATGAACTATACTTAAAATATCCTCGAAATCATCTATAAAAGCAGTGAGTGGGTGGCCTGTACATCACTCCAAAGGAGATTTTTTTCATCTGAATCGTTGCTTCGATCCATAATTGTTCAGTTGAATAATAGGTCTCAGGGAAATCAATTTTTTCACTGTAGAATTCATCTCTCAGAAAAATGCACAAGCCTCCACCTCTGGTACCGAGATCAGATCTGTACAATTTATATCCATACATATGAATATCATTGTCACTTATATCGTCAGTGAGCCAAGATTCACATATAAATAAAATATCAAAGCAATGTTCTGAACACATCACGTAACATCGTGATGGCTTGTAGATCATCAGAAGCTTACGAGTTAAGTATTCGTTCGCGAGAAATAGAAACTCAAGCTTCTGGAAAGCACCTTTAGCGATCGATGTCACATGGTTTTTCCATGAGAGATTATTATTGCTCGTAATTCCTAGCATCGAGATACTTGACTTTTTAGGAATAGTTTCTCCTGACATCCGAATATTGGATGAAGATAGATCGGCTTTCTTTGAGAATGGACATGCCTGGGTATTTCCAAAAGTAAATTTCACCAAGTTGATGTAACTCCATTTTGTTAATTTTGCCAAATTATCCTTAATTCTATTGACGCTAATGCCTCTCTGTATTTTTGTTTCTCGTGTAGATATTAAGTGATTGGTTTAGCAAAACAACTATTCAGCATCCATCCTATCCGGCAAAAAGTTACTGCCCAGTTTCACTGAAATATTTTTTCTCAAAATTATATTCTGGAAAATATCTGGAACTGATCTGAATCGTTCAATTTCCATTATACTGTCTGTATTTATATCGTCTTGAGTGATTAAAGATTCCAACTCAGGACATCGAAGTGGTACTCTCAATGAATCACAATTTTTAGTTGATTCGTACTGAAGTGACTTTTTTTTAAGGGGGCAGCTAGACGTATTTGAAGAATCAAGCCCTAGTCTGATGCATCTGGCGACTCCTAGTGGATTGATATAAAAATAATTCAGTTTTCTACTACTGGAATATAATCTTCCTATGGCAAACGTCTTTCAACCTATTGATGCAAATGAAAAAAAATGTTGGAAATTCAGATAAATAAAATTGAAGGTTTGATTGCTCAAAGAAAATAATGTTATATAAACACATATTGAAACCAAGTAATACCTATGGATCAGATTTTATTTCTGTTGGCAATAACTATGAGCATCTTTTTTCATTGAATTGATTATTCATATTATCGATAGATACTATTAATTCAATGAGTTTTGAAAACAAAACTGCTTGTTGAGTTTCAGTTTGCCCTTATTCAACAGCTGGGGCAGCAAACTCCAATTTCTGTTTCAATTCACCTGAGGGCCCAAGTTCATTGAAAATCAACCTCAAAAATTTCTCATTCAGTGGTACATATGAACCATGTTTGCCCTGTATATCCAAGTGATCTAGGTTCATGAGTAGCATGTTTTCAAAACTGTGATTTGGAAATTGACTACATTCTCCAGAAAATGTTTCAATTGACCCCAGTCTTCTTAAATGAAAATTTAAATTTGTGTTAATTGACAAGTGGGTGATTGCGCTATCGAGAAATTACGATCAAGTGAAGAAGAGTTCGATATTGAAAAATTCCAACAGTAGATGAAGAAGTTTTTTTCTGACTTCTGACTCCAAATAAAGTGAAAACACTTTCGTTTTGTTAGGTCTTGAACGTTTATCAATTCTCTATGCTTCTTGGTCTCTGGAACTCGTTTTTCTCAAGAGAATAATTCAAGATGTATTATCATCATGTGAAAATTTCATCAGAAAAACAATAATCACACAATTCCATATGATTTCGATACCCACGAAAAAACATTATTGTTAGATGATTTTAATTCAACATAAATATTTTCTCTGATAAGTAATCTGTCGGATAGCTGATAACAGAAATGAATATTGTGACAATTAGTAGACTGTAGGTCGTGAGCAAATCATACAACCACGAGATGAACTAAACGTTTTTTCGATTGTTTCAGAACATCGATGTGAAACGAAAGCGGAAATAAGATAGTGAAAATGCGAATCAACAGGAAATTAGTGCCTATAAAGGCGCACTTCTTCTTTTTCATGGCAGGTATGTAGACTTTGTATGTATTCTCATAAGAACTTATATTCCAATATTATCAGCTTGTATAATGGTTATTTTTCTATATATGTAGAGATTACTTATCTCTTCCGGATCGAAAGGTGAATATGTGAGAGTCCCGAGTTTATATTTCTTCACACAGATCTTGTATGTAACTAGGTTCGTGATAGACATGAATATCGAATTGCATTTCAACGTCTGCTGTTTTTTGCTGCTTGTCAAAAAATTCCAACAACATTCCGCTTAGTTTCCTGGTTATCCATGAATTCACAGCGTTTCAAACGTGATTCAAGGCTGACTCATCAAATCGATTGACGATAACATTCGTGTACCCTTGAACCTTTTTTCACGAATGCGGCAGTGAAGGGAATCCAATCTATATACCTATGATAATATTAATAATATCCTTCATTGCCTGAAATCAACAAACAGGACATAGCAACACATCAGATAATTCAAATCCGAGTGCAAACAGACAGACATAAATTATATGCCTAGCCGTTTTTGTACAATCTAAAGCACTGTTCATACATATACATACATATATTACAATGTTGAAAAACACAAATTTACAAATTATTAAAATTCAATATTTTTCCTTTAGAACTTTCAATAGATCTAGCTAGACATAATATACTGAAATAACTGAAACCCTCTGAACTTGGGTTCTAGAGAAATAAAAGACAAGATTGAATGTACCATTTTTACTTATGCTGAATTTCCTATAAATTAATTTCCAGATCAAAATCAAATACTAACGATGGAATTATCGTGGCACTTGAAGTTTGATATACACAGTGATACAATATATGAATGTCAAACTTTGAAAATGCATGAACAGAAAATAAACGAAAAACCATGACGCTTCGACACCTAACATATTTAACCGACACGTGTCCGCAAAAAACTCTGCCTTTTAGGTGCCTTCGTAAGGTGACAAAGGAAATTATAATCCAAACAGGAAAATTGAAATGTATTTTTGTCACAGAATAAGATAAAGATGCTTGTCCCGCCACTGCGTGATACGTCATAATTTTCCGTGTCAAGATGAAATATAGTATTCTGCATCAATTGTAATATTGAGAAGGATTCAATTATATATATATATATATATATATATATATATATATATATATATATATATACATATATATATATATATATATATATATATATATATATATATATATATATATATATATATATATATATATATTCGGATAGGTTTCCGCGGCCAGTTGTGTGTTGTTGTTGAGTTCGGGTCTGGAGTTTTGTTCTCGACGTTATACGCCAAGAGCCAGAGCAAAAAATGTAGGTTCATAATGCAATCTTCTACAGAATTGATTTTCTTGTAGTAAAATGTTTGGGGGTGTCCCCTGAATATAAATTCAAGTTGGCGGGACAGGGGGGGTTGAGCTTCAGCCGCCATCTTGGAAAACACGTTTTATCAAATATCTCGTGGACCGTGCATCGTACGACAAAAACAGTAGGGATCATTTTCGTAGATAATAAAATTATCTTCAACTTTTATTCGAAACTTTTTTCCGTATAGTGCATAGGTTTTCATTTATAGCGCGCCAAACTGTTCCCAGCATGGTTATTGCTAAATATATAGTGAACGGTTGATGAAACAGTATAAATGGCAATATTTTGGCGCGCCATAAATAAAAACCTATGCTTTATACAAAAAAAAGTTTCAAATAAAAGTTGCAGAGAATTTCATTATCTACAAAAACGATCCGTACTGTTTTTATCGTACGATGCACGGTTCACGAGATATTCGATAAAACGTGTTTTCCAAGATGGCGGCTGAAGCTCAACCCCCCCCCCCCCCTTCCCGTCCCGCCAACTTGAATTTACATTCAGATGACACCCCCGAACATTTTCCAACAAGAATATCAATTCTGTAGAAGATTGCAGAAAAAAAGTACCTGGTTCTTGGACTATTACGGCTTCGATTTTGTAGCCATTTTCAAGAGGTGAATGTGACTTCACGCTGTGGTCTCAATCTGCCTACTCCTCAGGTGTTGTCACAAGGGGCAAGGGTTTGTGACTTGACTCGTCTCGTCACCAGTTCTTTCTAAGGTCTCAATCTGCCTACTCCTTAGATCGAACTGAGGTATCGAGGGATGTTGGGTGGTATTTATAGCAGCGGGTGCTGCTAAAGCACCGTCGGATGTCTTGGTGGGGATTGGGCATCTGGAAATTAGGGGTTTCCGTGCAGTTGGAAGTCTCTGACCGTCGTCACGTGTATTTAAGCAGGAAGGTGGCTTCTCGAATGGCCTCGCACATTATACGAGCTTGTAGTGTTTTTGCTGTGGCGATGGTCTTAGTGTTCTCAAAGTCTATGTTATGTCCTGACTCTTGATGATGTTTGGACAGAGCTGAAGATGGGTCTGATTTTCGGACAGCAAGTTGATGTTCGTATACTCTACTTGTCACACGTCTGTTGGTCTGGCCTACATATGTTCTATGGCAATCAGAACATGGTAATTCATATACATATATACCCTGTAATTCGTTGACGATTTTGTCCTTGGGGGAGCGGAGGAATGTGGAGATTTTATTGTTGGCTGTAAATATCGTTTTTATTTCCCGGTTTTTGAGAATTCGGCTGATTTCGTCAGTAATTCCTTTAATCTAGGGAAGGACAGCTTTGTGGAGAACATTGTTGTCTGTTGTGTCTCTGGGAATGGAAGGAGAAGTTTGATGGCGGCGGATGGATCTGTCAATTCGATGGTCTGTGAATCCATTTTGAAGAAGGGCTGATTTGAGTTGGGCTAGTTCCTGTGGTTTGTTATGGAGGTCAGTGAGGTTGATAGATCTGTGGATGAGGGAATTTACAACGGAATTGGTTTGTGCTGGATGATGGTTGGAGTTTGCGTTAAGGTATATCGGTTTGTGTGTGTTGGTTTCCTATAGACCGTGTGGGTGAAGGAGTCACATGACATATATATATATATATATATATCACAAAATCACAATAATAACTCCAATTTATATATCTGCAAGATAATTTGCTAACGAAAGAGATAAAAAATGCCCAGGTATACATTTACAATTTGTTATTTGATGGGTGCCCTGAAAACACGAAACGTCTGATTGAAAATTTTAAGAGGAATCATGATCAACCTGTGTGTATCTCATTCGGATACTGATGGCTTCAAAATCATTTTATGCTTCAACTCATCTGGGATGCTTTTCCACATTGATCATGAGGTTTTATCCCTACTAAGGTCACATTGAATACCACGGTGATTCTTGCCATTGTAAATATAATACTCTATGCAATTGTAGTCTGAATGCACTACTTGCATTATAAACTTTTCATTTATGAAAAATGTTGATCAGTGAATCAGCTCAAAATAATATAATATATATATATATATATATATATATATATATATATATATATATATATCACAAAATCACAATAATAACTCCAATTTAGAACTCACCACAATTAGTCACAATTTTAATCAACCCCCTAGTAATTTTTCCATACATTAATTCTCCATATATTAGTGAGATCACACAACTGTGACTCTGAGTATATCGCACAGACAGGAAGACTGTTGAATGATCGTATCTCTTCACATAAAAGTGATAGCAGACTCCATCCTGAAAGATGTGCTTCAAGGAAGGACATTCAATGAATTACAGTTCCACTAAAATTTTATCTATTGAAAGGAATGTTTCGAAGAGAATGTTCTGAGAAATGGCTTTCATTTCCCAATCTTCAAATTGTTTAAATAAAAGAACCGATCCCAATCATTTGAGTGAGATTTATTCATATTTATTATTAATCGATGAGAATTCCGACATTTGACATTTTCGACAAATGAATTTTGGCGCCTTTATAACCATAAATATTCATGCCCTTTTATCATCTTCACATTGTGTTCGTCACTACACCTTTTCATTAAAACGTGTATGAGTGTTGTACTGATACGTATCAATATTTTAAAGAATTTTTACTATGCGTCAACTTACTTTTTTAATTACTTCATTCTGCGACCATCCTCACTAACGATGTAAGGAAAATCTTGTTACATATTTTCACTAATCAGCATTATTTTGTAGCTCCCTGATGATGACAATAACCGTTTGTCGATATATTGGAAATATATTGTTATAAGAGTACACTTTCGCTTCTGCTGCTGTTCCAAATATAATTCCCAAGTTTTGTTCTTAACTTGTCAGCAAAGACTTCCTCTCCCCATATATATATATATATATATATATATATATATATATATATATATACATATATATATAATGGCGAAAATTCTTGGGAGAACTAAGAAAATCGGTATTTCATCAATAAATTGGAAGGGGATGAAAATTTCTATAAAATATATAAAAACAAACTTACAGAACGTGAAAAATCTCACAAAGAAGTGTTCACAATTGCTTTCAATAATAATCATTTTCTTAAAATATTCGCGAGCAAGAAAATATTTCCAAGGTTAAATCAAGTACGCGTGGTATTTGATAAGGAAATTTCACAGGACATTTCATGAGCGTATCTTATATTGACTTCAAAAGGATGGGTATGGAATTGAACGAAGGATTTGTCGTTGATAATTAAAAACATCTTTCTCTTGCCGGCCGGGGTTCATATTTCCGAACAGTTCTGGTAAAAAAATAAAGTCCGATTCGTAAACTTGACGTACCGTTTGGCGTTCGCCGGTGCCATTGACGTTGGCCGTTCGCCGTTCGTAGACATGAAATTCTACCCCCCATAAACCTCTGACGTTCGCTGCCGTTCATATCATCAACGCCTTAGTTCACATTCACGCCATTTACGAAACAAACATAAACTTATTCACAACTGCATATTTATTGTATGTTCAGTTTTTAACATTTCTAATTATCGTTTCGTGCAAAATATGACAGTTGACAATGCATTTCATTGGCTATCTTGCCCTACTACGAAAGATGCTACGAACGGCAAATAATAAAATTGATTTATGTTGAACGGCACGGCGGACGGCATTAGCCAACGGCGGTTATGAATGTTCTTGTGCGTTTCAGTATAATATTGATGGGCGAACAGGACAGCCAACGCAAACGTCATTGGCAACGGCAAACGGAACGTCGAGTTTATGAATCGGCCTTAATCTCCGTTATAAAGTAAATGATATACTAAGAGGTTTGTTGTTCAAATTATATAGATGTGGAATTATTTTCTGTTTTTCAATCTCCCATAATCACTTACCTACCTAATAAGATAATTCAATAGGTAACAACATTATTTATTCATAAAATACCAATGTAATCATAGTTTGACTGAAAACATTACACAATTCAACATTTCTACAAGGGCAAATGAACAGATCTCTATTCACATCGAACGAATGATTTTCTGTTCTTATTTGTGGTTAGATTCATTATTTTGAGCTGATTCACTGATCAACATTTTTCATAAATGAAAAGTTTATAATGCAAGTAGTGCATTCAGACTCCAATTGCATAGAGTATTATATTTACAATGGCAAGAATCACCGTGGTATTCAATGTGACCTTAGTAGGGATAAAACCTCATGATCAATGTGGAAAAGCATCCCAGATGAGTTGAAGCATAAAATGATTTTGAAGCCATCAGTATCCGAATGAGATACACACAGGTTGATCATGATTCCTCTTAAAATTTTCAATCAAACGTTTCGTGTTTTCAGGGCACCCATCAAATAACAAATTGTAAATGTATACCTGGGTATTTTTTATCTCTTTCGTTAGCAAATTATCTTGCAGATACGATGATGTACTATGACTTTCATAAAAATACTTCCTCAGTTTTTGGCGGCAGTATGATTCTGTATTATGGAACGTCAGTTGGCAGTTTGTATTAAACCAAACATGTCAATCAGTTATTCCAAATATCCAAATTCAAAAACATACTGTGTCATATTTCATTCAAAAAAAAAACAACGATATGTACATAAAAAACAAAAGAAAGATAACCGCACTGAACAACTCTTCTGAGATTGTGAAGAGAAAATGAAGTGGAAGAAATATTGGAAAATTTTTCATTAAACGTGTATCGACACCTAGAATGGTTTCAACAAGATGGATGTGTTTGCCCAAAATGCGAGATATATTGTGAATTATATTCACGAAAGACTCCCTACTCCCATTATATTACTTTTTATGGGGTTATGTTGAAGACATTGTATATTAGTGCAAGCGCTGCGAAACATTCCGTATGCAAAAACCGATGACCTCATTCTGATTGATGATCTGAGTTAAGAAAGACTTAATTAATGATATTGTGGAGGTTGCCAGACGAAATAATGGTCCAGTTTTTTTTTCGGTCCTATAATAGTTTTCGCTTCCATCGCTGTAGCTGCGAAAAAAAAATTGTTATTGATCATTAACACCTGGTTTGGGTAAGGTATGGAGAAAACGGCATGATCTAATTCAATACAAATTTAATAAAAAAAGTGGTTTACCTATTAAAAAGTAGTGAAAAATTCATTCACGTAAGTTTTGACAATTATTGCCGATGCATTTGCAAAGGAAAATACCATTGATTTCGCTTTTTCTACAAGTGCAAAACATTGTCAGGCATTCAGCATTATATTTGCGAAGCCTGATCAAAGAATCTGTCATAGGTGGTTTTGCCATTTGCACTGGGTATAACTTTCCATCTCGTCTTTCATAACCGAATTGAAGTAAGTTCGGAGGCCCATGTATTGCAGCCCTAAAGCAATGTAAATACAAAACATAAAATGTTCTTATAATTTCAGATACATTTGAATTGAATCCCAGCTCAAAAGAGTTTTTTTGTCAGATTCTTCAAACCAAATCCCTCAACAACTACTATTCGATAGCTTATGCCAAAAGTGGATGTTGAGTACGAAAACATCGGAATCTTCACAATTCATAAAAACTTGTTCAATTCTTCCAAGAACAGCAACAAAAATATGGCTGAAAATCCTTCAATCTGCTTCTAGGTGATTGGACTTCAAATCTAGCAATTCAGAAGACCTATTACTTTGGAGCTTGGAGATTTTTTTTGGGTCTTCATATCCACCGGTAATGGCCAGCTAGGATTTTGGTTGAAGGACTTGATATAAATATTTGTAGTCAGTTTCAGTTAGTTTCGGTTTAGCAGTGTCTTAACTTTTTTTTCAAATGATTTATTCAACGTCGGCCTGTTTCCCTCACAAGGCCAATCATCGACTCCGGTGACCACATTTACCCCAACCGGAAATTATGCCGAACACTCTGGTATTCCAACCAGAGGTACGGATCCTTTACGAGTCCAACAACCATGGACTCAGGACCGCCGGCTTTACGTCTCCTCCGAAGGACAGCAATTCCTCAATATATCTTGTGATATATTGCCTGCGAGCTATGATATGATACTTTGCTGCAGTTTTATGAGCTTTCGACGCGGTCATTCCCTGCTGCTTAGCTTCAGATATCGAATGACTAGTCAACATGGAGAGCTAGGCCATGCCCGTGAGGTATTCTTTTCATAATTCTTTTGTTGATTAACTATCATGATTGTAACGGTCATAGAATCTTCGCCACTTAATGTCCCCTTGAAAGTCATTGTCACAGTGTCTAAGATTTTTCAACAGAGTAGGATATGTTTCGATTTAGTTAGGTAGGTGGTGAATGAATTCGGCTAGAGCTGTATGTTGCGGTGTCTTTCTGTTCGTTACATTGATATATATCACTAAACACCGCTAATGCTTCATGGAGTGTATTGCCTGACAATTTTAGATTTTGACTGCTAAATGAGGCTTGTATGAAAGTCTTCCATTTCGGCGTGGATGTGCATTTCTTTGCGGCATCTTCTATGAGAATTCCATCACACAACTTGTCCTTTGGTATAAGTTCAGTAGTGGATAATTCCTTCCGTAATTCCTTAGCACACATGACGATTTTGCTAGAGTCTAGCCGACGTACACGTTCAGCTATTTCCATGAAAACCAAAGAAGATTGCTTCCTCTCAGTAAGATATGAGGATGAAACCTTGTCACCAAATTTATCGATCAGCATCACTTTGAGATCACGATAAGAACTACATCCTCTACTTCAGCGAGTACAGTCATGCGTTGAGCCAAGTATGTCAATTCAAAAGCGGTCGTCGAAACACCGTCTTTTATATCCGGCATTAATTTGTCAAAAGCAGCCAGTAACTTTTTTTGTGATATTTGTTTTTGGTCGACCTCTTTCGTTACTAGAAGATATTGGTAATGAAACGTGATTTCTTAAACACGACGTATGATATTGAAAGTTTCTGTAAACAAATCTTCCGGTGTTTCGTATAACAGATTTTTGTGAAAATTTTATAGTATTATCGACGCATTGAAGAAAAGCAAAGCTGCTGAAATTTCAGTTGAAAGATTACTTTTTTTTATTATGGTTTTCGTCGTATACCACAAATGGAACATCGTGAGTCACTCGACGAATCGCTGTTGCTTCTTTGTTATCTGCAGGTCAGTTGATGATCCAGCTACGCCCTGAGTTGTTGATGAAGCTTTTTCTTCCAGCGCTCTATGTAGTGACGACGACGAATTTTTTCTTCGCTGATATAGCTGGCCATGCAACTTTTATACCACGAGAAGTGTTCTTCTTCAGCATTCGGATCAAACAACTTCTCAAATTTGTCTGAAATTTCGTCTTTGCGTCGACTTGCTGCATTTGAATAGTTTCTTTCGGTTCATTCACCAATTCAGCATGATTTTTCGTTCGCCTTTTTTTTTAATCTAATAATTGTAGCGATATTTATTCACTTTAAAGAAAATTATCACGAAATTCGAAGCACTGCTATTTTGAATATTGGAAAATGTATCTGTTATAATAATGGATGAAGTTCAGCTATAACTGAAGTCACAAAAACTGTTGAGAAAAGCGCGGCACGCTCCAAAACTCGAGAGAAGGTATGTGACGCTGGGAAGGAGATTTATGATAAAACTGACAACGGGTTTTTCTGGCAACTTTCAGTTCCAGGTTTGAAAGGGTCTTGCAAAAACATTCCAGTCGAGAAATAGCGGTCAATGGTTTTTGCATTCTATAGAACATTTTTTTTTTCACAACTACAGCGATGAGATCGAAAACTCCTATTATTGGGCCGAAAAAAAAAACTGGACCATAATTCCATCCGGCAACCTCCAAATTATTATTCATCAAGTCTTCCTCAACTCAAATCATCAATCAGAATGAGGTCATCGGTTTTTTCAAATGGAATGTTTCGCAGCGCCCGCTCTATATGACACTCCAACAAAGGATCGAAAACTTGAAGGAGAAAATATTGAATATCCTCATTTCTATCAGGCCGGCTACAATAGAAAAAGCTGTGACGGACATGAAACAAAGATCAAGTTTCTGTATTGCTGCAAACGGTACACATTGAACATGTAAAGAAATATCATCATGGGGTTTTATATTCAGCAAGAAATGTTTGAATTGAAAAATTGGCCTGTTTCAATTCGAATAATTATTGCTCAATAAATCTGAGGAATGCTTCTATTATAAATCTTGATATGATCCTTCATAAATATTCATTCTTTTCAAAAAAATACAAAACGCATGGCCGTACTGCCGCCAAAAACTGAGGAGTGCTTGAAATAAAGAAAATACTCTTCTTAAAAATCTCATAGTACATCATCGTATTCGCAAAATAATTTGCCAACAAAAGAGATGAAAAAAAGTACCTTGATCCGTATTCAAAATTGTTATTTGATGGGGGCCCTGAAAAAACGAATACTCTGATTAAAAATATTATGAATTGGTTCCGTATATTACATAAAAGAAACAGAATACCTAAATTAGATTATCTACTATTTTGAAAAATGTGGCCTGCAAGGCGTTAAAACGAAAATGCACTTTTCAATTTTAACCTTATATCTTGTAAACCCTTCAACATATTATAGCGTTTTCTTCATCATTGAATTAGTCAAGCTTACACGCAACTTTCCTTCCATTGAACAAACCGACTCTCTATACCCTATCGTTTCAGAGGTTCCCATGGTGAGCATAAAAAAAGTAGCCAACCCGTATAATTCGGATCATTCTATGGTAGTCGTCTGTTGACAAGCATCAATCAAAATCCTTTGAACTGCTTAGAATAATCATTGAAATCAAAGTCTGTTCCCATATCTTCACATAATTTTAAACGTATATTTAAAAAAAAAATAACAAATCAACAACTTATCACTCGGAAAACAAAAATGTCGGTGCTCAATCTATGTTAGCTACCTTGTAAACAACAACTTTCGAAGAAATTCACTTCAAAGAAATCCAGCGAAATTTCAAAATATGTCCTCTACTCGTATGATTTCGAACTGGGATGTTTCCGGACATTACCTATATCTTTAGGTTGAGAGTACAGATGATTGAAATAACGTGTATGAAGTTGAGGATTGGATTGACGGTCAAGAATTGCTTCAAACATAATATTGTCTATAGTATGCATAATAAGCTGCCTCTTATTCTCTTCAATTTTCCGGAGTTTGACCGCCAACAATTCTCCGTAAATGGCACATTCGTCCCTCTGCCTATTATTATCTTGATCTATTTTTGCCGAATCTTCCAAACAGATATTTTCTCCATCGGTGCATGTATTCTTTCGTTTCCTTTGTGCTTGCAAATTCCATTTATCATCTGAAACAAGTTAGAACAGAATTCTCATTCATTGAAGGAAATCAAATTGAAATTAATAATTATTATCGTAATAATAATCTCAATGAATCATGATGTTTGAATGGACTCTTTGGTATAAAAATAAAAACTTTCAACTGAGTTCAAATATCCAATCTTGAAACAACCGCACTAGATGAGCGTTTCGCTAACCTAGTTGGCATCTTTATGGGAAGAAATTGATTATCATCCGAATTTCAATGAAAAGGTCGTGTTGAAAAATATAACATATTTGAAATATTTTCGAATTGAATGAGTAAATTATATCAAAGGTCTTGCCGAAGATTATGAAATTCAGTCAGGTGAGATCTGTATATAATTGAAATGCTTGTAAGAATTTTGGTGTGTGTGGCAGTGCTTTGAATGCAATTGTCAATATTCGTGAGAATCTAAAATGAAACCATAAGTTACGAATAATACAATTGAAACAATTTCATCAGAAAACGATGATGAGAATGAAAAATTTATCGAATAATAAGGTTAAACAGCTAAGTTAACTAACGCCTTTGAATCCGAACAAAAAAATTTAAATGGATTTTGTACAAAGAAGTAAGTTCAGAAAATTCATATAATAAGAGATGTTATTGATCAGAAACTGAAATTGAGATGAAATATGGAATAATAATGGTCAAATTGAAAAATCCAATGAAATACAGAACTGAAGAGATATTAGTATATTATGCAACGATCGTGTAATGATGGTTATTAATACATGAGCATAAACCGGGATACGAAACGAGCCGAAGGTGAGTTTCGTATGGTTTATGCGAGTGTATTGATAACCATTACATGAGAGTTGCATACGCTATTTTATCTACACCCAATAAATAATGAAAAACTAAAATTATTATATTAATACGTATTTATATTGAACACAATAATAGTAGGTAATCGATCGTATTTCTTTTAAAAATTCTACAAAATTATAATTAATGGTATAACCACGGAAAATACAACAATGAGAAATGAAAAGAAGAAAAAAAAGGAAAAAAAAATTCTGCCGACGTCGGGAATTGAACCTGGACGTAATTATTCACTACCGGCGCCATTGACCATTCGGACATGAGAGCTCATATAATTAAGTTGAAAATAAAAAAATATGTCTTTCATTTGTCAAATGAAAAATATAATCCTTTCGATTGTATTTTTTTCTGGTCTAAGACATCTGTGGAGGGTCGCTGGTAATTCTTCTATATCCCTGCTATAAGACATTTTCATACTATTATCGAAAATTGACTAAATTCTTCAAGAATTCAATACCTACTGATTTTGACTTGACAAACGTCAAAATGCAAAGCTTGCACATCATGCTTGATTGAAAAATAATGGGTTTCTATTGGTTGAAAATCTGTATCGTAATGAAAATCTGTATCGTAATGGATTTCATTATAAAACGGGTTGTGGGCATATAAGTATATTATTACAGTACGGGTGTAGATAAAAAATAATATTCTTTCATATTCCTTCATTTTCCAATTTTCGATCTTAATATTTTTTTCTATTTTATTTACCGATCATTTTCATTTCCGATTTTTCAACAGGTTTCAATAGAATAAAGTATGTAGACAATGGAAGTCCAAACCAATACAACTCAGATGGGTGCTATATATAACACCTGACATGGGTGCACAAATAATGATAATCGACTTTATTCACCAATGAGATACGAGTTTGTACAATGGAGTAAAAAAGGAAAGATGGAATGGCGATGTATCAGCTGAAGCTGTTTTTCATCTTAACCATTGGAAGCAATTGATGCTGTATAGAACAATACTATAGCGCATATAAAAACAATAAAAGATTATAATAATACTAATAAAAATCTCTGAGATTTTTCCTGGTTTTTCGAGAGAATATTAGGAAATGAATAATAATAGACAGGCCTTGTTCAACAGCAATAGTTCAGTGCTGAGCACATATAAGTTTTACCTTTAATCTCTTCTGACAATTGTGTGAAGAAAAATTCCGGAATCCTTTAGGGACTAGGGAATTATTTTTCCCCGTGTTAACTTGGTCTCATCTATTCATGAAGGTGACTAGTCTATCGCGAAGATATGTTGGTTCTCCTGACTGTAAAACCTTACGAGTCAGTGGTGAAAGATGAACTTTGGACATATTTTCTAAGTTTAGCCACCCATTATCTCTAAAATTTGAATTAATGTGCTCACATTTTCGAATACCATCGGATACACATCTGGGGAAGTATTTAAATTATCTGATTTTTCTTCAGAAAACATTCACTCCAATAATACTCATGGTGAAGAATAAGTCTTTTGCGAATATTGTCGATACCTATTTTTTGATATGAATCTGTGAATATGTGCATAAAGTACACTAATATTTTTAGTTTTGGAATAGAAACAGAACCTCATGAATATTTCCAATCTGATATGACTACATAGATTTTAGAGCATTAAAATCGTTATTGGTGTTGGGAATGCAAAAAGTAGGTAAAAAGTGTATCTCACTTCAATTAGGAGCATCTTTTTTTTTTCAACGACTTATATATGCATTATGTGGAGTCTCGAACTGAATCTCCGCTAAAAAAACACCTTTTTCCTTCCTAGAATAGAACACCCTCAGAAACTTGAGCAGTTTTTAACATAACCTTTCATAGGAAGAGTCACCGAAGAGAAATATTAAGGAAACAAATAATTATTCGGATCGTAAAAAACTATTTTGTATTGCCAGCCGATATCAAAGGACATAATTCTTCTCGAAAACCAAAGCGTGTCCATGCTGGAACTTTGATCAAGAATACGTAAGCCAGACAAGTAGAAGAATGTTCGCTAGGGTGCAGGACCACAGAAATAGCTGTGTAGTACTCGCCAGTTGAATAATTTTTCAAGTAATCAGCATGCCTTTCGTATTCCCAAACGAGTCGAAATCCCTTTTACTGACAACAGGATGGACTTCTTCTGTTACATCAACAGTGACGTACAGTTGGAATTGTGTTTGATCTTTGTCAAATGTTTCTCCAAATCCATCACACGTCTGCTGTTTTGGTTCACAGTGAGCAAACGTGTATATTGTTGATATCATTTTCATCATCTGAATGTTCTTGTATAATATTGTGTACACACTCAGTTGACATGTTTGGAGCCTTTGCTGTCTGACGCACTTTGATACAGCAATCTGTCATGAAGTGACGGATTTTGGGACACGTGAACGTTTCTCTAATGCTTACAAATTTTATTTCCTAAAATTCCAATGTTAATAAAGATGGTGCTAGCCATAAATAGATTCCAGTTCGCGTTTGATTCTGCATTAGTCTTTTTTGCAAGTGATGGTTTTTAATCACTTCTGAATTCACTGAAAGGTATTCGATTTCCATATATAATACATATCAAACCTGAAAACAATTATTGTCGAAACATCCTCGTAAAAAAGATACTGTCAGATGGAGAAATGAATGAGAGTTCCGCTCAGGTACGGCCATAAGTGGTAGATACCCATTAATCTTTCGACAGCAATGTACCGTTTTTTTGTTTGAGCCAATCGCCGAAATCGATCTATGGAAATCTCCTACTTTTAACCGTACCTTAGTGGAGTTCTGTTTAGTGACCTTTTGGAGCCAGCCTATTCTCAACCTACTGTTATGAAACTTGTAGGTAAGTCCCTTATAGCTGATCGAAATTCTTAGTCAAATACTTCAGCTTCTAGCTTAGCTGGAAATAGAGAAACAGACCATTAGTCATTAAAACATAATAACTTTTTTGCTTGCTAAATATTTACACCAAACATATCAAGTGGAACATTGATAACCTAGTAAAAATATCACGTAAACAATCGAGAACAGAACTGCGGATAACGTTATCTCCAATAGGTAACTAATTACATGAAATAATTATAGGGTGTAAATTTGAGAATTGTTTTTACCGATATATTCAACTAATTAGTTTCTATATGAATGTTTATACAAGGTGTTCCAGGACAAACTGGCATTTGTGCATTAAGTAATGGAAGAGGTAATATCTTGAATGATTTGATAAAAACAACTCATTTGTAAAATACTTTCAGATAACTTGAATTTATCGGGAGACATTTCAGAATACTACATAAGCTGCTCATTCATTAAAAAATTAGATTGGACAAAAAACCTATAGTTGCATTTGATACGACATTGTTAACAAATTTATCCATATCTGTACTGGACACATTGACTGAAGAAACACATGCACTGCTAACTATAAGTATCAATCCCATTTACTACTAGACTGTGACAGCCTTATACAACTGTGCGTTTTTCGATATCACAGCCGGTCAATCAAAACGCAAGGACAAACTATCCATGTGCTGATCACACCAGATGCATTGTTTACGCGCACTTCATCTTCAACGTGAATAGACTATTGATTATTGATCCCTATGACCACCATTACCTATGGATAAAGTGTAGAATAAAGTCTAATCAACAATCACATAAATATATCTAACAGATAGAAAGTCGAAAACAAAAAACACTCCATTTGCTATAAGGAAAGTAAGCACAAAGTAACATTTAGTACTGTTTCACTTCTGAAGTACTTGATTATGTCTTGTATTACTAATCCTAATGTCAGATTCGATCATGATATCCATTTAATGATGATCCCAGATATTAATATTTTCATTTTGTAGATTATACTCAGGAAAAATTGATAATTTCATATCTCTGAAATGACTCTCGTGAGTGTATTTTAATTATTTGTATACGCATTTCCTCTTCCACACTGAATAATAAAAATAAATATTTTCGTTTGTTTTTTTACCTGTTTCAAATACTGAATGCCTATATCTGAGTATCTTGAATAAGGCGTTGTATGCATATATTAATAAAGTAAATTCTACCTATCAATTCAGTATCAGTTATGGATGGTTTGACGTCTTCTTCACTGGAGTCGTGGTACTCTTGCTCGAAGCATCCTTCTAGCTCATCCTGCAAATAAATTGAAAAATTTCAATAATACACTATCACGAAAGATAAGTCAGATCCAATGACCTGCCATTCAAACGTTGTTTTTTAATTAGAGGGGATACAGCGTAATAGATTCGAATATATTTAACTCTGTTTCTGTAGTGTTGTTCAGCATCGATAGATACTGACAGCACAGGTATATCATGTCAAGTTCACAAGAAATTATGTAGGCATCCGCTCAGTAGATGAAGACAAAAATGAGTTTTTGTTGGTGGCTAAGATTATTTACATGAAATCGCTATACTCTAGATATCTAAATTATGGGATAACCTTTGGAAATACTAAGAACAAAAACGCTCGATTTGAAAAAATTTAAATTGTCCCAAAAATTGTATTTGAGGCCAGGTAAAAATATTTCAGGAAATGATCTAAAATATCACTCTGTACCCACAATTTTTCTCCAATAAATTCAACAAATTAATGTCGATTGAAACTTGGGTAATCCCAAGTTATACCAATCGAACAGCAAGCAATAGATAAAACCACTCACCCTTCAGAAACACGGTTTCATCAAGCTGGTTGCTCTCATGTTATTTGTTGAATAACACATTTTGAAGATGGAAATGCATTTAATCAATTTTAAGTTCGTGTGGTATTAATTTCGGTTAAGTTTACGCCAAATCCATGACCCTGTCTACACACAACATATATTTGAATAGCGTCAGATTATTTTTCACCTGTATTTTCAAATAACCAAGCCATATGAAAATCTTGGCGATTTATGTTTATGAATGACCATAAGATTACTGTTACGAGTGACAAATCTGTTGAGAATATTTTAAATTTGTGGAAAGATATTCTAGTCCCACAGACCTTAATACTTTGTGTGTAACTAGGTAATGTTTTCCTAAGATCAGAATTCACAGATTTTTGAGCTACTAGTGGATCATGTGAGGAAAAGGGGAAATACACTTGCGTGTCGTCTAGGTAATCAATTATTTTTGCAATTATGGTTAGAAGTGTAGAAGTCAGAAATATACAGGCTAAAAGGGAAAGAACCCAAAGTGAATGAGGTACACCTTTGATCAAAGGTAAATAATTTGAGATTTCACCAACCATAATAACAATTCGAGTCCGATAAGATAGCATGTCTTCAGGAAGACAGAATTTTGTGAGAACCCGAAAAAAAATATTTGTTACGATATTATGGGCTTTGCTTATCTAAATAATACTGCTAACAACAGTAAACTATTTTTGTCAACTTGATTCTACAAACTACTGCACTGACTGATAATCCGCTTACAAAACACTCAGACTGCTCAGCTAAATAAAACATCGAACACCCTCTGATGAAAACTACCGTCACTCGATGAAATAAATTCTTATATACCCTGTTCGAATGGGAAAGATTCTGTTCGCGCCTCGACCTTCGGAATGTTCGCTGCTGGTCTAGATACATCGATCAAGGTCAGTTCTAATATAATTAGGTGATCTTCCGCATTCTTTCGTTGACCCATCAGTAATATAAACTTTATGATGCTCAGCGGCAGCGTTAGGGTTTCTCAATGTCGAAAGCTTTGCTGTAGTAAAGCAATAATAAGCATATCAGTTTACCTTCATCTGTGGTCTTGAAGATATCATCAGTAATATCGAGGAGAGCGGTGTTGGTGTTATGCTGCTGTCCGAACAGATGTCATTATATTATTATCATAAACAAAAATGTGATCTGTTCTTTCATCCATCAACAAGCAGCATACGAATTGATATGAGGTCAGGACCTTATGCATTTATTTCAATTCGTCCAATGAATGTTCGTACCAATTTATCATTAACAGGGGCAAAAGTGAACATTTTCTCCGCACCTCGGCTTTCATTATAGACATCAAGTAAAGACAAATGGGATTCAGAAGGTACCTACTTGGTTCAAAACGTTATCAAAGTATTTATTTTGTTTGCATTTTTGGCATTTATCATCCCAATGTTGCTTTTCTCTCTGAGAATACCTAGTAATCGAAGTGCATTCCATGGAGATTTTGAGTTCTTTGAAAAAGAATATAATCAAAACAGCCTTTTTTCTCACGGAGTATGGCACCAGTGATATAACTTCTGAGTTCTTCGAAAAACTGCCATCCAATATGGACTTCGAACTTTTATATTCATTGGAAGGCCCTATTTTGTAGTGATATCATTTCTGTGCTGATGTATTTCATCCAAGAGGCGAGGGGGTTTCGTTACTTTTACTGTTCGTAGGGGTGCATGACAACACCCCGTTTTATATCCTTCAGATCGTTTAGAAATGAACCATCTCAACCAAATCTCGCTTAGTGCAAAGATGTCAATGTTATCTGCTTGAATATGGTCTGCAAGCTGTAACTGTGGCTTCCCAGTAAAAACAGATCTCACATTCGAATGTGTGTGAATTTCAAGAAATTCATAAAATTCAGAGTACCAAGCAAACAGCAAGAACCAAATAATACGAGCGGAAAATATTTATGTCTCAAAAAACATTGATAATGAGTAATAAATCATGATACAATTTCTTTTCGGGGTCTCATTTTTTATCTTGAGGAATCTGAGGGGTGTTGGATCTTTCTTCTCATTCAGGCCACCGTGCTGGGTAATCGCACGTTAAAAGGTAAGGCCTCGTTGATCCATTGCTCGCACAAGTTTCGACTTCTGAGGGTTGACGTTCGTCAGCTGGTTAACGGAACGAACAATTTCAGAACAATTTCAGTTGAAGGCGGTATAGATCGTTATTGGCGATCAGGAAATTGTCACGGATGATAACTTTCAACCCTAACTCCATTGCGTGGTTCAGGTAGCCTCAAAGCTTTGGGGATAACTTCATCGTCTGGCAACAGAAATGTTTTCCTTTCAATTTATGCATATTGTTCAGTTTTTCAAATATGACAGTGGCTTCATCTTCGAAATCTCACAGTTTATTTTTTTAACAAATGTGTATACGTCATTGGTATCACAAGTACGTATTTCGAATCCTCAAATATTGCTCGAATCTGATAAAACCGCAGAGGTATCTTCAGCTTCAACGCCGACGACATGCAATAATATGTAGTTCTTGCGCCCTTGACGATACCTAGTCTTGACTTAATTCAACAGCGTTTTGCTGTTTTCTTCCACTAGGAAGTACTCGCCTTTAGTGCCTGACATTTCCTTGAATTTGAGGGTTTCGTTTCTTTTGTCGTTTTTCAACATAATTGGTGAGGAACTAGTATACTTCTCCTGAGACAGTTGCTTGATTGGGATCCTCAGTAATAAAACTTGGCATATTAATATGAGATTGGGTATTCTCCAATCTAAGCATTACCTGCGATTACTTTTGATCAAGATACTCATTAGTTTTTTTAACAAATACTTTTTTGAGAACCAACTACTTGTTTTATCGTAGAGTAATGATTACAGGAACTAACAGTAATCATTGATTTGCTCTTTTTTTTTTAATGGTGAAAATTTGAAATCTCTACTGAAATAACTCTATGCTTTCATTTCTTTCAAATCAGAATTACTTTCGCTCATGTCATCACGAATCGCGAACATTTTGACTCAGAAATTTTTTTAGCATACTTGTAATATTATTTCAACTCTTCCTAATGAAACAATCATCTAGTTCGACCAGAATCTATTCTTGAGGTTTTTTCATTGAAACGGTCTTATCTCATTATAGGAAATTCCTGATCAAATAATTTCTCTTAGGGGTAACACTCTTCAAAAAAGACCGGTTGATGGCAGAGGTGAAGGAGTCGTTTTGTACATTAAGCCTGGCTTCAAAGTCGATTTGATTGACACTTTCACCCAGAAGAGCACAGAACAAATTTGAACCGTTCTATTCCAAGAACTGAGTGAATTTGAACCATCTCCAAGCATAGACTCCAATATAAATATGTTTAATCAACTGATAGTTCCACAAAAACGAAATAACTCGAACGCATATGCCCTCGATCAGGTCATACAGGAACCAATAACCAGAGTGAATGCAAATAGTGCAAATATTATCGACCTTATGATACCATCTGAAGAAATCCCACCTGTCAATGGTGTTTTTTATATTTCCGACTAGTGTTTGGTCTCCTGTTCCGTAGGTTCTTTTTAGTAAACGGTTCTCAACCTTTCTTTCATCATCTCGAAATCATCGATGACGAAGTTTCGGTATTTGATGAAAGTAATACTTGTATTGTTTGAAACTCATACCCCTTTGCGAACCATAAAAATCAGCCGACAAAAAGCACTGCGAATAACCAAAAACAGATGATGACTCTCAGAAATTGGGCTCTAGCAGAATAAACGAACTAAGCACGTGAATCATCACTCAACTATAACAAAGATTTGAAAAATGATACCAAAATTTCTATTGTTCGGGGAATAAAGTATACTTTCAGAACAAAACTGACAGAGTTCGAGTGAATTTACTTTCTGGAGAGAAGCCAGAAATATAAATATCAGTTCAGCTAATATAACACAAGTTAACTCAAACCACCCTACCGAAATCAAGACAGCTCTCATCCTCCCAGAAAAACCTTCACCTATCCTCAGTATATAAAAAACCCAATGTTCCTCTCCGCCCCATTTTCACTGTCTTCGATTCTCCAACCCGAAACCTTGCGAAACACCTTGCGAGTATCCTTCAACCCCTCGCAGAACAGTCTGCGTCACGTACGAAATTTCTTTCACTTCATTGAACTCCTCAAGCACTGCAATTTTCAACAGACAGACATCCCTGTAGTTAGACCAACAGACGTATGAGCGGTAGAGTATATGAACAGCAAATGCTGTACGTAAGTCAGATCCATCCTCAGTCCTGTTCAAGCATCATCAAGAGACATGACACAATGTACACTTTGCAAACAGAGCAGCTACAAAAACGCTACAAACTTAGATAATTCGCGTTGCCATCGAAATCAAGAAGCGACTTTCCTGCCTAAATGAGTGCATGGCGGACAGAGACTTCCAATTACCTGGAAACCCCCAATTACCTGAAGTTCGGTGCCCATTAAGACTTCCGGTGATATGATAAATAGGGTAAGGGGTACATTCTAAAGGATTACAACGAGAAAAATACTTCTGAAAACATGTTGTGCAAACGAAAAGTATATTGATGAGGAAAGTTTTTTTTTGAAAACACCAGCAAGCTGGTTATGAATGTCCAAAATGAGTTCTACGCCAGATGAACACTGATATAATTATTCTATTTCTGTGAAAATATTTGGGGAGGATTCCATTTAGAAAAATTGGGGTGTGGTGAGTTTTCGAGGGTACAACCCAGAACGGAGTGTATTGAGTGTGTTATGTGAAAGCCCATTTGATTTCGACATGATGCTACTTTTTTATTATTCTATCTCTTCAAATTACCAAGATATCGCTTGTTATGAAAGTTCTGGGAAACCCAGTAAATAGATAACAGAACTGTAAAGTTATTGGGGTGAACAGCAGAACGGAAGTGTACTCTTATAACACAACTTTTACAATATTTCGAAAAGCTACAAAGATTATCATTCTGAGTTTTCAATTCAAATCATCAGTAAAATGGGACTTACTGTATTTGAGGTTAGCCGTATCCAAATTGTTGCTGAAATGTGCAAACATGTCACATACGATGAAAATATGATAACAGTCCAATGATAAAACTTATGCCAAGCATACTTATTCAAAACAACATTAAAATATAACAATAATTAAATGGAATTTTGAATATTCAACAGGTGAATAAATGTTATGCAAAATTATGGCGAGTGGTTGAATATGAGTGGCATTTGAAATTGAAAATGACAGGAATGATAAACCGAGTGATAAACTAAAATGTTTAGAGAAACCCCACTGGCGCCCAATTCCCGACCATCAGAACATTTTTGAAGGTTTTCATTCGAATATTCCCTTACAAATACTCGATAGTATTCTCGAGTATGAATGGAATGGATATTCCAACGATCCGACAAATATTTCTCCGAGTATTCATTAATCTAACAGAATAATGAGAGTCTTGAAGAATTTTGGTTTTCTGTTACGAGAAAAAATATTCAAATATTAGTGTGGATATTTCTTTGTCAGTTTGGCTCAGTGTTGGTCAATATTTGCATATTGATTTGAAATATGCTGTTTTTGGGACAAGTGAATAAACCGAGGAATAAACATTTGCTTTACAATTAACTCATTGGCTGTCTATAGGGTTAATATGTTGGGGAAGTTCGTTTTTTTGTTCACTCACTGTTATCCATTGTTTGGAATTCCTTGATTTTTTCAATTATTCTGTTAGCAATATCGTTTTGAGAGATGTATTGGGAACATTCATTATCACTGATTTTTGCCGATTCAATGAAATTTTCATCATTCAGATGATTCACTTGATTTTTTGTATTTCAGCGAGTATTTCAGTTACTTTCGTAGATTTATACCGGGTGAATGTGATTCGAGTAGATGCATGGGGATTCTATATTTTTCTAAAAACGTTATAAAATAAAATTGAACGATTCATTCTTGATGCATTTCAACCAATTTGGTACTCATTGGAAATAATTTATAATCATTCTATATTCTATACTTGAGCTGCTTCCAAATCAAAATTTTTGATGAGCACCCTACGTCCCAGAATCTGAATCTTCACCATCTTCTCCATCAAGTCCAGGCAAATTATCATCGATTCATATATTATATCGTGCAAGTTTTTATATTTAATGGAGTATTGATTTGGTATTCGTAGAGATCAATTACCTTAACACCAAACATATATTACTTGCACCTGACGCGCATTTCACTAATATAGTTAGCATCCTTATAAGGAAATATCATCGTTTATTGCTTTGGTATTTTGGACACGCGACAGAAATGAGTTTTTTCAATTGAAATATATTTTTCCAGTCATTAAGATGCATTATCTTTTGAATTATGTACTATTTCAGTAAATATGCCTTTTCCTATTTTAGCCACGAGCGTTTTGCTCCCTTGGCCTCTTACTGATTGATGCCTTTGCAAAGAAACATTTGACTAGGAAAGTTCAATTGCACAAATCTATCGAAATGAATGTACTTCATCGTACTTTTTAATGCACTTTAAATTTTTTTGTGGTACGATAGAAGACTGCCTATGTGCCAAATTTGCCTACTCCCCAGGTCTCGTCACGAGCTCTCTTTAGGGTCTCAACCTGCCTGAGTAGGCAGGTTAAGACACCGACATCAAGTCACAAATCACTTGTGGCAACATCTGAGGAGTAGGCAGATTGAGACCCCAGCGTGAAGGCACATCAACTTCTTGTAAATGGCTCCACAAACTGAACCGAAACGTCGAACATAAAACTCCAGACGCGGTATAATATTAAGACTGCGGCGAATTTAATTTAAAGTGATATGATAATTTTTATGGCACCTCAATTCAACCCTCATGAATGGATAAATCAAGTCAAACATTGCGAACTACAGAAAAAATGTCATCAAGCTCCCAATATATTTCTGTCTTAAAAAAAAATGTCGTACTTATATCCTTAGGTAGAAGCTCGTTTAGATGTTAGAAATTGTTTATGAACTGTATGGTACTTTCTTTTAATCAATCAGTCATTTAGGGGTGATACAAATTTGTTGAGGTGTTAATTGATATCAATGGTAATTCTTCCTGTTTTATGAAGTTGTGTGTACAGCTCATCCAATCCAATCATCTTGGCACAGAAATAATAACGTATACCTATGCCCGGCAATCTCTATGAAGTATACTAAGATGAGAAAAAAACACCTATTATATGTGTTCACTGTGTTTGAATTTATTCCTTGAAGTTGTTTTTCCTTTTGACATGGTCTACACCACCAGTGTGCAACTGGAAAAGTATCTGAGTTTGTGCCAAGATGGATTGGACAAGCTGTACGCTTAGGTAAAGGCTCGTTTGATTATCAGAAATTGTTTATATATTCACACTGCATGGTTCTTTCTTCTTGTTTATCAATCAGTCATTTATGGATGATATACACATATTTCTTGGGGTGTTTATTGATATCAATAGTGTTCCTTCCTGTTTTATGGATTTGTGGGGAAGAAGAAGCCTAAAAATTGCTCAAGAAATGAAAATCTTGGTGAGTTTGTGTCTTTGCTCCATGAAAATAATTTTGCGTCACAATTCATTAGAAATTGAAAGAAGCCCATCAATAATTGCGCCTATACTGACCAACTGGTCCGGGGGTATATTCTTGACCGTTCGCATAAGAAGCCTACGAACGTGTTCTCCCATTCTGATGTTCAGTCATAGCTACCACTACGGATTTGTAAGTTTATAATGTGACCATATATTCGAATGTTCAGTTTGCGAAGGGTAAAGAATAGCACCCCAGAGAAGCCCAAGTTACCCGAACTTACCGTACTAAATCTTCGTTTGATCGGAGTATATACCGAGTTCAAGAATGTATCTAGCGTGTCGTAATATATCCAAGACGGCTTGTAAACGCTGCCACTACCTGACTTGGCGCTAGCCATAACCTTACGTCGATAATTTCGGTACGTTTGAAATAGATTGTCCTTCTTATTTTTAACATCATCGACGTGTATGTCCATTTCCTCAGAAATCGATATCAACGCCCGCTTCACTATGCTCCGTGACCTTTTGTTTTTGTCTTTGGGATTCCATAAACATTCGCACGCTCGCACCTTGCTAATGAAAGCGAAAATAACGTCTTCCGTCCACTCCATGGATTCGGATTCGCGCACGGCGATCGTCAACTATTGAACTGCCGCTCGCCGCCAGTTGGAATTTGTGCGGCGAATCAGCGGAATATCACGAACCGGTAGTGCTGCCCAGCGATGCCAAATGTACGATATTTATTGTTTTCATCCGATATTTTTGCCCCGGCCTAGTACATACAGTGTGTTCCAGCTAAAACTTGTCACCCCCCAATCTACAAACCCGTGAGAAACAATGAAAATCAATCGCTCAGACCCGTCGATTTTTATTTCAAGGGGGAACACTCTCACCAAATTTAATTTTAATGAAAACTAAGTTGCATCAAGATATTTTTATTTTCACCACCTAAAATGTTATCATCACATGAAAGGTTCAAAGTGTGAACCATTGAGTTCCTTACAGAAGTATAAGCGATTTTCGAACTGTCGTCGCACATTTCTCAACATTTCTGGAGTCATAGGACGACACTCCATAACCATTCTCCTGCGTAGATCATCAAGAGAATTTGGCTGTTTGATATAAACTTCGGATTTCAAATGACCCCCTTAAAAAGGCTAATGGTGATAAATCGGGAGATCTACCCGGCCATTCTCTTGGTCCTCGCCTTCCAACCCATCTTCCTGTCATCTAAAAATTGACGTACAGGTTGTGGAGGAGCTCCATCTTATTGGAAGGTGAGCTGACCTTCAAGTAGACTATCATGGTTTTCAAATAACTGAGTGATTCTGGGGTTCACAGTTGTATCAAGAAGTTCAAGATACGTTTATCCGTTGAGCTTACCATCAATAAAATATGGACCTACAAAATTATCTCACAGAATTCCAGCCCAAACATTCAGTTTGTGAGTTTCCCTGTACCAATGGGGATTTTCGTCACTACAGTATCTGCAGTTGTGCCTGTTCACATGTCCATTCAAATAAAAAGAAGATACGTCAGAAAAACACACATTGTAAAGGTAATCATTATGACCAATCAATACTTGACTCATGATTTCACAAAACTCTATACGTCTCTCAGAATCATCTCCACCTAATTCTTGTACATTCTGCATTTCATGAGGATGGAATTTTGCTTCTTTCAGAATTCAATTTACGCTGTTGTCTTAAAGATTGAATGTTGTCCATCACAGCATGACCTACAACTGCAACAACGACCCCTTCATTTCTCATCGGCTTCTCCCGTTCATGTTTTTATTCAGCACTGATCCAGACTGTATGAACGTATTCATCAATTGAATCACGTACTGGTATGATGTGTTTTTTTAGATGGATTTCATTAAAAATTCGAGCCGTAGCTTTAGCACATCGTGCATTTTCAAAATACGCAGCTACAATGGATGTTCTTTCTTGTATAGTAAGTATGAACCATTTTCGAAAGTTTTCAAATTTTTCAATGAAGTGAATTTAATACAGCAATACACCAAGGCTTAAATGAAATGCATATTCAAAAACACATGGCGACAATTTTTTTCCTATAAAAACGTCTGTGGTGTACCCACAGTGAACCTTTCTTACTATAATAATATTTTAGGTGATGAAAAATAAAAATAACTTGATGCAACTTAATTTTCATTAAAAATTCAACAGCACTTGGTCGAATTTTCAGTACACCCATGTATCTGGGATTGAATTCCCTTCGAACTGATGTATCAGTAAAGTAGTACCATTGAGAATTATGAAGTAGGATGTGCTGGGGGTGAGGGGGTTGACAATACAATGATGATGTAATTGGTGACAGTGAACAGACGACGGGTCTGAGCGATTTCCAAATTTTTTCACAATTTCGGAGATTAGGGGGGTGACAAGTTTTATCTGAGACACACTGTATATGATACCCAAAAGATAAAGGCACTATTTTCAGATGTTTTCATTTTGGTAGTTTCTCACTTCAATGCGAGATGTGAGGAACAACTTTCTCAACTGCATTTTAGTGAAGAACAAAATTTGAAAATCGGTTGTAACCAACATTTCCTTCAATTAATTGAATTGAAGAATGCATTTCTCACAGACTATGCACTTTGAGAAAGACAGTATCTACTTCACTCTCACAAATAATATGATGGACCAGATGACTCTAGTCCAACAAGTAGTAAAAAAGATTAAATATGGAAGTTTAATTGAATGAAGAGGAATACTACTTAATAAAAACGCATTCTAGTCATGTAAGTGGAAATCAATTTTCTTTTTCATTTTGAATGATATCTAAGTTCGAATAAGGGTATTATATAACCATAAATGCCACTTTTTCTCCATATAAATATATTTGTTCTACTTGAAATGTTAGCTGCAGCAGTCACTTCTATTTAAATTTTGTCAATTGTGATTTCAGTATTTTATTTTTTCAATTATATCATTTTTCATCGGTCTTCCTAGTCTGAAAACGCTGGCACTGTCCAAAGTCATGTTCTTTGAGAAGGCATCAGAAAGAGCTAGGGGAACAAAATCGTCTTAATGAACCAAGCATTTTTTGTTTTGTATACTTTTTAAAATGTTTTCAATTACTCCTTCAAATTAGGTAGGAGCGTTCTTCAACCTTAAGGGCATGCGAAGGTTCTCGTAGTGCCCTATTGTTCAGCAGTTTAAAAGCATTTTTTGTTTTGTATACTTTTTAAAATGTTTTCAATTACTCCTTCAAATTAGGTAGGAGCGTTCTTCAATCTTAAGGGCATGCGAAGGTTCTCGTAGTGCCCTATTGTTCAGCAGTTTAAACAGTGAAACAGTGTTTAAATACATTCGCTTGATAAAGATACAGTGTATCGAAACATGTCGTGAAGACAATAAATTTTGTGGAAATTTAATCGTGTCTACCTTATAGCGTAATAACTATGGATTTCCATCAAGTAAAGGCCACCTCAATCCAAAAAAAAAGACAAAGAAATATTCCACTGATAATTCTTAAATATCTTTCCTCGAAACAAAAACCCATAATTCTTCAAGGCTTCATAATTCTGATTGGTATATTACTGAATATTCAGGTAAATAGGGAGGAAATGAAAACCCTAAAAAATATCCACATGATGACGAGAATTATGCCCCAGAGAGGTTTCTCTGAACACTTTTGAATTTTTCGCTATAATAATTCATCAAAACCAGTGATCAACAGAAATCTGAATTTTTTACAAGGAAAATTCATACCTGATAAGCAACCATTGGTAAAGTAAAGCACTTGGGGTCGGTTTTTCAATCTTATTTTTAAAATCTTAGTTGTCAGCCAAGTTCTAGACGTCTAGATGGCTTGACCAAACACTCCGATTTGTCGATGATGACTAAGATGTCTAGAAGGATGGTGTACCGAGTTATACCTGGACATGTTTGGGGTAAACTTGGCGACACATGCCTACTATGATAATAAGCATCATGACCCCTTGACATCAAATCAGTTAAGATGGCGTTTGCAACGAAAAGAGTGACAAATTTCCTAGGAAATGTATAGACGGCCGACCTGACGGCTGGCTATACTTTCACTTTTGGACGCTGACTGATCAACAACCTATGTTATTTGTTCAGAATACTGGCCAAATTCCCTATAATTGTGTTCCTTTCATTCGATTTTGTTTTTTATGAGTATGACATTAGATTTTGCTGACGGTGAAAAAAGTGTAAACTGTGTATTTATTCCATACAGCACCGATTCGTATGAAAATTTGGATATAGGTTCTACTTACTCTCTATTCCAAAATCTACCCTGTGCCGAGGGTTGCTTTCTCCCAGGGGGTGGATGCCACCCCTTCATAGGGGTGAAAAAATTTTTATTGGAAATAAGTGCGGAAATCGATAGATTGACTAATTCTAAGCACTTTTTGTTCAATGAAGTTTTTTCTGAAAAGCAATACTTTTCGACTTATTCGCGAGTTAAATTGTCGGTTTTCAGTCAAAAAAAACACGTTTTCAGATCCTTTCTCGCGAATAACTGGAACATAATGCATCTAATCGAAAACCTGCGGAGAGCAAAATTGAAGCTTTTGAAAAAACAAAGCCGATTGTTCATTTGTGATGTATGCAAACCCACTACAAACTGAATAATTGCTTGTTGAAAGTTGATTGGTATTTTCAAACGACAAAATGGAAAGTTTCTACGTACAATAACCAAAAACCAATGCATTTTTCGGGAAAAACTAATTGGACCTTTTCTGAATTCCTTCAGAAATCCTTCATTTTTGTTATTCATAAAAGTTTCTAGCATCAAAACTGACCGAGGTATGAAGGAAATAATGTTGAATCCTATTTTTTCGTTAAAAAAAATTGTGAATAAGTCATCCTCTCTTCTCCCCCCTTCGAAAAAAATCGTTGTTACTCCATAATTCACTTCATTCATGTCCTTTTAATGAGTTCTGAGTTTTTCATCAATTCAAAGTACGTAATTTTGGAAAAAATTGAGATTGAAGAGAAAAAATCATATACGAAATTCAGCGAAAAATCACAATCTCTTCGAAATAACTCGAAAAGTATTGATCACATGCAAAATTTTCTTGAGTACAAAATTGAAGGCTATTCTTCTCTGAAAATTTCGGTGTTTCATTTTTTTCTACAGGATGAAAATAGAGTAAGATATGGCCAGTTAAATATTGTGAAGGTTCGCGTAAAGTACCTTTTTTGAGCCCTTTCAGCATGAACCTTTTCAAAACTATAATCTGGAACAAAAAATAATGTGAATGAGCGTATAGCTCCTGAAAAAAGCTACAAAATACATCTTTGGTGGATTTGATTGCTTGAAGACTAAGCGAGTTATGGGAAAAAACCAAAAACAATTTTTGTAGAAATTAGAGTATGTACATATTAACTATATTTTAGGCCTAGTGGAACTATATGTATATTATATATGTATATATACATATAGTTCCACTAGGCAACGATTTTGTCCAAAGGGGGGGGAAAGAGAGGATGAGTTATTCACAATTTTTTTTCAAGGAAAAAATAGGATTCAACATTATTTCCTTCATACGTCAGTTTTGATGCTGGAAACTTTTATAAATAACAAAAATAAAGGATTTTTGAAAGACTTCAAGAAAGGTCGAATTTGTTTTTCCCGAAAAATCATTGGTTTTTGGTTATTGTACGTAGAAACTATCTATCCATTTTGGCGTTTGAAAATACCAATCAACTTTCAACAAGCAATTATTCAGTTTTTAGTGGGTTTGCATACATCACAAATGAACAATCGTTTTTGTTTTTTCAAAAGCTATAATTTTGCTCTCTGCAGGTTTTTCGATTAGGATGCATTATTTTCCAGTTATTCGCGAAAAAGGATCTGAAAACGTGTTTTCTTCGACTGAAAACCGAAAATTTCCCTCGCGAACAAGTCGAAAAGAATTGCTTTTCAGAAAAAACTTCATTGAACAAAAAGTGCTTAGAATCAGTCAATCTATTGATTTCCGCACTTATTTCCAATAAAAAAATTTTCACCCCCAAGAAGGGGTGGCATCCACCCCCAGGGAGAAAGCAACCCTCGGCACAGGGTAGATTTTGAAAAAGAGAGTATGTAGATCCTGAATCCAAATTTTCATGCGAATCGGTGCTGTATGGGATAAATACACGGGAAAATGGTCATAGACTGGACTATCAAACCTAACCGCTGTTGTCATATGTCAAAAGTATTTTTCATACTTTTGAACATGAATGCCTCTGTTATGGTAGTTCCTTACACCATAGGTGGTTCTCTATCTGTTTTGAACTTGAAACTAACATGTTTCCTGAAATTAGGCACTGATTACCAGTTTCTCAGGAAACCGCTGTCAAAAAATCGGTTAGTAGTGGTTATTATCGGACCATACCCTAAACACCTGCGCTAAGTAAAGAAATGATCAAACGTCAAATGAAAGAAATCTCCTTGCAGTTTTCTTTCTCACTCGCACGCCTCGGCAAAATATATCTAGTTTTGTTTTTGTTTCACTCGTTCCCCGTCACTTGACGGTGCCGTGCGGAAACTATTCGGCATTTGATTAACGATTAACGGACTTCTGCGTATCCGTTAACCTTTTTGAAAGTTAACTTGAAAGTTAATCCGTTAATCAAAATGTTAATTTCGTTAATTAACGATTAACGAGTTAATGCCCAGCTATGGTCAGAACAGGATTTTCAAATTCTAAGATGAAATACGTATAGAAAATATTCAGGCAAGTCATAATTGTTTTTATATGTGAAAATCTCTCTCCCCTCTTCCCTCACTCTATCTCTCTCGCTCTCTTCGTTTCAATTACTATTTGAATGGATTTTCATGATAGGGGGTTGTAGAAGTTGTGAATCAGAGTTATGACACTTTTTATTTACGAAAAAATTGACCATTTTACTGCCTGCCACTGCTTTAGTCACCTAGTCTGAACTGGTACAGTAATCTACTACGCAAATGAATATTTTCCAGGTATGCATTCTCCGTGTACCTTCTACACAGGCAATTCTAGTTGTTCTATAATGCGAAGAAATACTTCACTTCTCTTCAGCTTCTAATTATCTACAAGGCACAGATACTTGGAATATAGTTCTCATGTGTGGGGATCAGCACGAAAACATTCATTGAAGCTTATTGATTCTATCCAGAGGAAGGCAATCCGTCTTGTTGGTGATTTTTCGCTCACAGACTCGCTCACTTCATTGGAACATCGTAGAAGGGTCGGAGACTTGTCTCTCTTCTATAGATACCTTCAGGTCCGGTGCTCTTCTGAACTGTCGTCAATATTTCCACCCTTGGCACTGTCTACATCAGCCATGCGGCCCGCAAGCCGCATGAGGCGCACTGAGCATTTTCCTGCGGCCAAATCAATTTTGTAAATAGTCAAATAATGCGACCCGCGAACGCGAAAAAAATGATTTGAAAATACACTATCACAGTGCGTTAGTTAAATCGAATTTTATTAGTAGTTGCCTGTTCAATACCAAGAAATGAAAAAATTGGCATGAAAAATCTTGTCAATGTTTGGAAGTACCTATAAGTGTGAACAATTATTTTTATTTATGCTAGATCGCGGAAGCGCACTTGGACGCAGTTCTCAAAGCTATTACCGCCGATAAATTCAACTCAAATAGACAACTAAATAAACTTGATATAAACGACAGAAGAGGTCCAATATCTGACGAAAATAATGTTTGTGTTCATTTTTAAGCTATGATATTTTCATCAATCTTTTCATTAGTTTGCCTTCTTTGAGATGAGGTTTTACGGCCCATCTAGTCCACAGTCTTCAAGAATTTAGCTCACCTGTGACATGCACGATCTACATAGATGACACGACGGGTATAGAATTCCCCCTCTTTGTTGTGAGCTTGGAGACATGTCGAACCTCTCTTGCTCAGGGATCGTTTTTCAATAGAACAGCTGAACTTTGAAACGCCTTACAAACTTCAATAATTCAAAGTAAATGTTAATTCGTATCTCCTGTCCCTTGATTCACACAGTGTTCTTTGAACAACACAAGACTTCCCTTTCGTATGAATTTGTATACAAACAAGACAGCAATTCGAAATTCATGGGTCCAAAACCATAGTTTCTGTTCAGATTCGCTTCAGAAGATAGCATAATAATACTACATAATATTATTATGAGGGGTTCATATTTAATGAATCTTTCAGACGCAAATAGTTATTTATTTATACAAGGGAAAAAAGTATTAGATTTTAGCTCGAGGTTGTGTTGTCTACCGACGCGAAGCGGGAAAAAGGTAATTTCATGAAAACATTTTGTTACCTGTCATCAGAGATAAAATGTCAAACTTGCTTTCCGTCACAAAAAAAAATATTTGCCACTGAAATGAATAAATCAATTTTTTTATTGAATTGTATTGTTTATTTATTTATTTATCTACGAGTACTCTTTTCTCTCGTACTATGGCGTTCATTCCATAGGCATATCTTTTATTTTAAAATGTGTTGAAAAAAGTGATGTACCTACCCAGAGATCATATTCCATAAAATTTAACAATTCGACGAAAGCGTTATTTTGGCACTTGGAGTGACATTAACATTTTGCTTAGATTACTTGATCCCGGTTAAATATCAAAATGATGGCAATTTTATGTGAATGGAATAATTGAAGCTTGATTGATTGATATTTATACACTTGTCTTTTCCTTATTTTCAGCAATGGGCCCTATTCTTCCGCAGCTTCCCGTATATGGCAAAGAGCTTGGAATATCATCCATAGTAATGGGTTCCGTTACAGGCATCTTGCCTATTATCTTCCTTTTTGCCAAACCAGCGTTCGGGATTATAGTAGATGTATACAGAAATTACAGGAAAATGATTTTCATGATGCTCATAGTGTCCATAGCGGTTTGTTTTGCGCTCCTGGTTCTAGTTCCACCGCAACCGAAACTTGAAATGCACATTATGAGATCTGATAACGTTAGTTTGCGTAGCTGTAATGAAACGGTAACTAGAAGTAAATGCATTAAGGCATGTTCTCAGGTAAAAACGTTGAAGTTCAATGTGGAATATTTTGAAAAGTGTGGTATTTGATATAAGTTTCACATAATATGAATTTTATGTGATCCAACATTGGTCGCGAGATATTGGCAGGGGAGTAATTTTTTTCAAAGAGAAGTGATAGAAATGACTATGACCAAGTATCTAGAAAAAGTATCTCCATTATTCGATAACGACTTCTTGGTATAATTAAGTTTCCAATTTTCACCTACTTCGAAACGTGCCAAGATTTGAGTGGTGTTCTACCAACTCCACTTTTACTGCCAGTATTGTTTTAGAAGTACTAAGTCATATATTCGGTATGTTCATTCCGTATTTAAACCTCAAAACTCTTGAAGAAAATAATATTTGGTGGGTTACCCAACGAAATCAGTGATACGAGTTTCAGAAATGGATTTGAAGTGGGTTTTTCGTTCCGGACGTACTGAACATTATACTACCGAGAAGCACTAATTCAAAATTTTAGTGATTTTAATCCTGAATATACCGTAACGATACACATCGTAAAAGTACTGCCTCCTAGTGATGGTTTCGTGTTTGGCTATGGTTATGGTTGGGGGATATTATTTTTAACTACCTGAAGCTTCCAGTTGTCTTCAATTCAATTTTCTCAATCATAAACCATTAAATTGTTCATTTTTCATCATAGTGATGGTAATGAAAAACACATTCCTGGACTTGTTGGGAACGATATTTTTCATTATATCTACCTAGCTGAAAATCACAGAGTGTGATGAAACATTTATTATTCCACTGGAAATATCCAATTATTGTCACAAAGCAAGCGTTATTCACCCCGTTGCTGAGGAAATATAAAAAAAATTGTGACTTCTGGAGAACTGTCATCAACATATTTTATTTTGAAATGTAACTAGACAGCTAATGACACTAGCGCACCTTGAAATTTTTTATGCGGAACGAAAAAGCCCACTTTCGGTGCACTAAGTAAGCATGTAAATATACTGTTTTCAGATAGGTATAATGAAAATTATATTCCTATATGATTCGCGAAACATCATTCACCAGCCAAGACTTGTAGTTTCTTAGTTTCTTTGTTATTTGAGCAAATGAATGAGCAAAATCTCACCTACATTTTTGAAAACTGATATAATTTGAATGAACTTCGTGGGTATCAATCAATTGAAAACATGTTGAAAATGTGATCAGTGAGTTTTATTGATTAAAAAATTATTTTTTGTTCTAGACTGATTTGAGAGAACAAGACTGCAATAGTGATACCAAAAGAATGATATGCACTTCCAAATGTATGGAAACTTCAAAAACGTTTTTATTGAATTCTGCGAATTCGACAAATTCTAGTCAGCGGAATGCACTATGTTATTTGTCAAACGAACTCAACGAGCTGATGAACGATACATTTACCTGTGATATGAAATGTACAGAAGACCTTGAGAATAATGCATGTCTGTATGAGTCATTGACATTTTGGAGCTTTGTTTTTCTCATTTCTTTGGGGTCGATTGGTTTCAATGTTGTCAATTCGATTAGCGATGCTGTTTGTTTTGATGTCATCGGTAAGTATCATTTCTTTCTTTATTGATTGTTTCTTACTGGAAGACTCTTTTTCGAAACTATATAACGTGGTTAGACCCTTAGTGAGAGTTATTCTCCCAATTGGTGTTTTATCAAAGTTAATGAGGATTGTTGGAGGAAAAAAACATAAATATATGTACGTGTAACAATCCGAGAGGATTAAACGATGGAAACCACAAGAAGAATGTATAAGAGTAACGAAAGAGCGCAGAAAAACAGTTACCCAAAGGCAAATAAGTCAGAGTAGAGGTCTTCTTATTTCTAAATGTTGGCTTAACGTTTCGTTTATCGGTATCACTGTATTTGGCCAAATATTGATGTATTCACGAATATCCTAAGAATCAAGCACACATAAAACCTATAAGCGGGAGATAACGAGTATTTGCTACAATTTTTTTTTTCTTGTCTTTGCATATTGTTGTACACACGAACAGCCCACCAGCTATGATCCTATGGTCCGGTTTTTCAATCACCAGATGAACGCTAGTTGGCAGATGAAATACCTGATCGCTACACTCAATTGGTAGAGCTGACAGCTGAGTTCCTCGAGAGTAGATTGAAAAACCAACCCTGTATACCAATGTTTTCAATAACCTCCATTTATAGTTACGGCCTTGTTACTATCGTTTTCATACTCTTAATTTTCAGGTGATCAGTTTGATTATGGACAACAGCGAGTTTGGGGAACGATAGGTTTTGGCATCTCCGCTCTGATAAGTGGTTATGCCGTCAATTTTTTCTCTGGAAGCTCTATCACATATAAACCAGCTGTGATCATTTTGGTGATATGTGCCATATTTGATCTGCTAGCTTGTGCAAAACTGAAGGTAAGAAAAGAAACATTAATGAACTATCTCTAATAGGTATGGGTATGAGGTAATGTATACTTGCCGTGAATTTTTGAAACAATAGAAGGAACGGTCATACTTCAGAAAATGTATCTAAATGTAAAATACTGTTTTCTCCTTTAGATTATCAGCTTCTTAGTTTGCGAATAATCATCTGTCGACACTCTTGTTGTACTATCAAAAATATGTTTTTCCTCCAAAATTCAATAAAGGATAACGTTTTGTCATTGATATGGCATTCACACATTCAAAACATGCATTCCGGACTGAAATGTTTTGTCTCGTTCCATGAAGAACTGGATGAGTTCATATCAAAAGGATCCCTCAATCAAAAATATACATTTCAAGGCAAACATAATTGATCCATTATTGCCCTCATTACTCATATGTTTTCAACCGTTATGAACATTATGAAGTTGACAAATTCGAACTAGCCTCCACGTTTTTGTACAATTTTCATAACTTTTCGGTCAATACACAATGACGACATGAATAAGCTATACAGATTTATACATTGGATATTTCGAAAATTCAAATCTTTCTCAGGGCCCTTCCCTCGATAAATTCATATCATCTAATAATATACGATGAAAAAGGCCTCGGAACTCATCTTCTGAACTTTCGACTTATCCAATCTTCACTGATAATGGCCCCTATTATTTGGAACAAATAAAAATTTCAACAGGTATCTTCATGGGCCTGAGGTTTGAAAAATAAAATAAAAAAAAATTGGGCTGGCCTTTCACAAAGCTCTGTTATATTATTCCTTCAACATTTTAACATTTCTATATTGCCAAGAGGAAGTTGAACAAAGTGCAATAGTTCATGGGGATTTCAAATATACCAAATAATTCGTTTTTCAGGGTATGACCCTTGCAGTTGATATTCTTGCCAATCTCCTCAAATTCAAATTATAAATTATCATATCACCATGGTATTTGTTGTTCTTATTCTGTCAGTTATTTTTTCTGTAGAATTTTTAAGTGAATTGAATGTGTAATTCGGAAAAAATCTACTTTGAGTGGCTAGCACACTTGGCAGTCCATAAATGTCCACGCTCGCCCCATGAAATAATCTCATCTAATAACCTATACAATAGGTATACTACGATTAAAAAAGTATGGTATTTTTTGATCGGCTTTTTCTGTAAATGTTGGTGTTTTACTACTATCAAATTCAATTCACCATGATAACGATGGCATATTTCACTTTCACTCCAGTGGAAGAACTGTATCATTCAAATCCATTCAAAACTGCAATTGCTTTTGAAACCTGGTGAATAAATAATAAAATTGAATAGAACATAATTTCGAATGGAAATGGAGATAACTGACACAATTCAAAGAAACTCAACTCCAATGTCAATAGAGAATATGCATTGAATTAAAAATTTATCTCGAATATTTTTTTCTCGAATCTTCATTATCTTCATATTATAATTAAAAGGGTTTTTTTTCATTCAGTTGTTCAGTGGAGGATTTTACAGTTTTTCTGCCAGTACGCTTTTCAATTTTTGCCGCCTCGAAATTCTGATATCTTTGTCCACAACATCATCAATTTTCTATCAATGAAATTAAAACTTTAGGCTTGTGCTCCATCATTCTCGTTACATCAACTTTTCCGTATGGTTAGTATCATTCAGAACTATCGTACCGTGTTAGATCCTTGATAATTTTTACAACAAAAAATTACCAAAAAACATTTCAAGCCAAAAATGTCTCAATCATGTACTACTTCTAGAGTAAGGTAAGGTGTGACTCAAAACTATACAATACTTATATAATTTGAATAAAGCTTACATAAGAAATATACATTTGGCGAAAGTCGAAAAATATTCATAATTAAACTCACAGTTTTAAAACAATACCATAAATATATTTATATTATAATTAATTATTATATTCATCGTGATTATTTCTTAATATTACAATTCATGTAGAATTATAAAAGCATAACAATACTTTTTGTGAGACTTCGAATTCGCAAAATCATTTATTATATCGTCGTACGAAATATTGTTCATTAGCTCTGACTCTCTGCACAAGAGAGCTAAAGCGTTTTGCTTTTCTTGACTTAAAGTCGATCGTAGGTAGTTCTTTACTGTCTTCTAGAAAGAGAAGCTTCTTCTCGCTGCTGTAAAATAATCCATATGAAGTACTATAACCAAGTTTGAATAAATGTTTCCCATATTCTGTTCTCGCAGGAATGAAGACAGACTTTTTGTGATCCAAAAATTGGTTTTATTGAAATTTTTTCAGACGAAAGGTAGCTCTGGAAGTGTACGCATTCCTGGACTAGGTCTATTTATAAATCATTAGGATGAATACATTTTCTCTAAAAATTGACTTTTTTGGTCAGAACTGATGGTAACAACTCACTCATTTCGGTAAGAAATGAAAATTTCTCATTATTTGTGATAGGCCTCTTGCCGTTCTGCTAACTCTATACGAGTCTATCTATTACTAATCAGTGAAGAAAATAAGTGAAAATAACTAAATTTAGACTATTGCGATATTCTGAGAATTCATGATCATTAATGAATAATTAATAAAGCGTTTAGCAATTGTTTATGTAGAGATGTTGAAATATTTATTATTTAGCACTATTTTTATAGAACAATATTTCAATTTTTGTTAAATATTATAAAAATTGTTATAATATCGACGATATTATATCGTACTTTGTGTGTGTAAAACATCTGTTTTTGAATCATAATAAAAATTTCATGGACTGGATTTGCCGACCCTTTAACTTTGTTGCCCTAGACTCCAGCATACTCAGCCTGCTGCTAAACCCGCCACTGCAGTTGTTATTCAAATCCGTAAAATATCATATGAAAATCAAAGAATCAGGGAGGGCAATTCAAACTTACAAAACGCGTCACCATTGGCCGAAACGAAATGTGACATAAGTGAATTTACCGGCATTGATAGTCACACTGTGTTAGTGGTGAAATATTTCAAACCCGTATCCCTGTGGCGATTTCTAGTCAATCTAGATAGATGACTGAAAGTGGTGTTATCCAAGCATACGTGGAAAATTTACCGAAAATTGATACATTTATGATGATAGCATATTTTTCATCAAATATCGATTTTACGCACGCAGATATCAAATGAGTGAAAGCTGCGAGGTGAACATAATGTAATATGATGTATTTGAGTCCATACCATAGATTGGTATTCATGGATGCCCACAGCAGGAATGTATAGTATAAATCGGTGGTCTCGGTAGTGTAGTGATTAGCATATCTGCCTATCAAGCGGAAGGCCGGGGTTCGAATCCTCACCGGGCCACCGTGCTGGGTAATCGCACGTTAAAAGGTAAGGCCTCGTTGATCCATTGCTCGCACAAGTTTCGACTTCTGAGGGTTGACGTTCGTCAGCTGGTTAACGGAAACGAACAATCTTAGAACGAACAATCAATATTCAAAAACAAGGTTGAATCAAATTTTTCACTGCTAAATAGCTAATGCAAAACTCTTGACTAACTCACACCTAGCCGCCTACAAATATAAAACACTTATGATTGAACTATCTCCACAACAGTATAATAATTTTGGAGATACATTATTCCTTCTCATTTTCTTACACCGTTGTTTTCGCACTTTCCAATCGCTTGAAATACGAAAAACACTTTATCGGGTATCTTTCTAAGGCGTTTTCGCAATTCTATACCATACAATACTGAAGTGAGAAGTTGTTTTCACCTCTTCCATGATCTGTATAGCAACTGAAATTGAAACGATTAGCGTAAACAAACATGAGAAATATCACTTGACATCATCCAAAGCGCACGCTAAATGGTTGCCTTTGAACGGCTCGAATTCATTCAATGTCTTGAATTTCACGTTGAAAAGGAAAGATTCAAGCAATGAATAAAAGTAATGCCAAGAATCCTGTGGTCTGGGACATTCATGCATCGAATAAGTCTAGAGAAGCACACACGAAGCCAGCACTAGAGAGATCTTTCTAGTATTCCACAGGAAAGAAATTTCCAATGAGAAAATCTGCTAGATATAACCTCATTAACAGGTATTGTCATTCATAACAATTAGTGAGAGATTGGATCTGAGATATACGATAAAACACAAATATTTTAACGGAAAGGGAATCAGATCGTATTTAAAAATTAAGTTGAATCGTACCAGAAATATTGTGGAAATGACAAACAGTTTACTTGAATTTAATAATGGGAAAAAATTCAAACCTTGAGATCCTCATATCTCTCAAGAATCAACCTTAGATTCGGCATACATCAGAGAATTTGCAAAACGGTAGTGAGCAATATACATGTACCATGAGCATCTGAAATGGCAAATTCCCTATACTCATGTAGTTATACCAAAATGGCACTGTCACACCATGACGTCGTGGGATTCTGAACAAAAATTGAGAATTGGCAATGATTTGCTCAGTTGACAAGAGATATCTCTTTGTTATTGAGTTTGAAGTTGAATCGCTTGAACAGTAAAATGCCGAAAAAGTTTTAAAATTTCTAGTTTTCCTGGAGTTATTCAAGAAAAACCAGAATTATGGAGAGATTTTTCCTGATAATGATTGGCGAAATATTCTGAAACGAATTACACATTTTCATTGTCACTTTGTCTCTACTGCAAGTTGGTGGTTTCATATTTTCTATGCGACATTACATTTCTCAACTCCCCTTTTCTTCATCAGAGGTAGTCCAGCTATTTTTATTTCCCTTTATCACCCTTGCAATGTTGTATTCTGGAGGCTCAATATGATGTTACCCGAAATTCATACAGAACAGAGTGAATTTTTCCATAAATAGACTGATTATGAGTTATTAGAACCTTTTTTCACTGATTATTTTCCTCAATGCGAATAAACGATGAAACAGTTGAAGGCTAGACTGCTTTTACAGAGTTTTACAGCGATTAAATGCACTAGACCTTTCAACCGATTAAAATGTTCGAAATAAACCGGGCGTTTGGATCACTTTTCAGGTACTATCTCTGGTACTATATTGTTCCTGTGTTCGATTTTGATATTTCCTGAGTTTACATGTTTTCTGGAAATAATCTAAACATATATCCCTCCTTCACCAAGTTAAATCGATCAAAATGCGTGCATTTCCATGATTTTCAAAATTTTGTATTCAAGCAAATGCTTTCGTGTATAATAATTTAAAATAAAATCCCTCGACCTGCGGTCTCGGGATTTTATCAAATTATCATACACTCAATTCATTTGCTAAGCAAAATTTCGAGAATCATGGAAGTGCAGCACACATTTTAACCGAATAACTTTAAACTTGGTGCACTCGGGATATAACCCCCGAGAATTTTGATGATTTTTATAATTGACACCCTCTCAGTTTTGAGATAAAAGGTATACAATTAGAAAGTTTTATCATCTTCAAGAAAATAAAAACGAAGAATTCTATCACGAGTAAATGAAAAATGAATGTATTTTCTTACTATCTCTTCACATTTTATTTCGTTAATATTTTCAGTTGCCAATAATGAACGCCCCTGAGAATATATTCAAGGATCTACGGAGGCTTATGAACAACAAGCATGTCATTACTTTTATGATATTCGCAGTTTGTGCTGGGATTATGGATAGTTTCATCATTTATTACCTCTTCTGGTATGTCGTTATAAAATTATTATTATTATTATTAGCTATATAGAACACATCGCTTTTCCTCTCTGGAGGCAAGTCGTGCATAGTGCAATGTTTACACTTGGCAAGTTTGGTTATAGGAACTTTTAGCATCTCAATTGCATGTTTCTACTAGGAATCACACGTTAGATGATATGACCTCGCTTATCCTTCATCTATTCATGTTCATGCCAAGCATAAAGGATCTGGTATAGGGTTTGCAAGTTAAAGTTGGCAATGTCGGTATGACCATAAAAACCACTAGCACTGCATGATATTTGCATGAAAATCTGAACTGTTTATATTGCATGCATGGAAAGCACAGGCGTGCGAACGTGGTATTTATATTTATTTTGATTGTGCTAGTATGTAACACATTTGCTCTTGACAATTGACAATAAATATGGATGAGAGTGAACACTCCAATTTTCGAACATGCTTTTTTATTACTATTGGTGGTTTGAAACTGATTCAGAACTGTACAATTTAATTTTTTTTGATACTATAGTGCGTGATACCTCCACAAAAGGCTGACAAGTATAAAAAACGCTCCGTAATTGATCGATTTCCTTGAAATATACTGCCACAGTAGGTAATAACGCTAAAAATTGATGGTTTGACTGCCAGTCTTCAATTCCAAATCTTTATCAGATATCTGGTAGAACAGCTAAAATTCCTGACATAAAATTCAGAATAGTAGTTTATTAGCTGAGGTTTCCTCTCATAAAATATCAGTATAATGGATTATCAGTGAAAAAAAATCAACTCAATCCATGTTCCAAAACCTTGGCAACAGCCGATGGCAACACGAATGTTTTTATTTCCGGTTCAAATGGTAATCGTCGCCCATAATAGAACAAGTCTCAGAACTGAAAACTAGTGGGAATTCAACTGAATTTAGCTTTCAGCATGCTTGTCTGAAAATATAGAATGAAACAACTTTCCAGAAGTGAATTTTCAATGGGTTCCACAGAACTCTTTCAAAATTTTCAAAATAGTTCTTGATATTATTTTACTTCTTATACAGTTATTTTCAACCACAGTGAACAAACTATTGAAAATATTGTGTCTTTTGTCAAGGAGATTTCGTGTTGCGGTATACTTCAAAAACTCGATGAGCTGCTTCAGATGCACCTAATCAAGAATTGAAAAACTTCCAAATATTTAACTCACTGCTCTCAAGCACGAGGAGATAAGGTGCACTGTAGAACGTCATGGGTATCATCGTCGATGGTATCTCAGCCATGGAAATTCTTGACTCTGCTTATTTTCACAGGATGAATCAAGTTCAGAGTGGATCTGATAGGATGGAGTTTTCAATATCTTGGTTCACAAGGAATGTAAATCCTGCAATGTCGAGAAAACAAAAATGACGAGTTGCGAATTTGTAACGTCTCTTCCGTGCTTTTTGTGGAAGATAATTGCTGAGTGCGGCCAATTATCCTGGGAGCCAAAGCTCTCTGGGGCGTCTCATTGATTTATGCGGTGGCGCATTTGGTGAACCCAGCAAAACCCACAGTGCTACCGAACATCGCAATAAATAATGAGACGGTAAAGCCCACGGAGACCTTCCTTTGAATCGCCGATTTTCTTCCATAGAAAAATTAGAAATACCGGCCTTGAAAGTCATCACTCATCAAATATAATCCAGATATATGTATAAATGGTAACGTCTGTGATGAATTTGCGTGAGTTTTTGACCTCATGTCGGTTTTATGGCAGACTCACCTACAGTGATCACATGGTAAGTATTGGTTGTCAAGATACCATGAAGAAACATGTGGTCTATGTAGCGGTTACACCAACTGACAGTTTTTTAGCCATTCATGGCGATCTCCAGAATAACATTCAAGCAGCTCTCCCACATGGGAGAGCACCAAAGAGAAATACTTCAACAACGCTCTCGTTTCTGGGGAATCAGATGACACAGATCCAATCTTTCCTAGAACCATGGTCCCTCTCTGGAGATGAATACTCAAATTGTTGGCACTACAAATTCGCATCTTCTCATTTTTTTTTTCCTCTTTCTTATTAGATTCAGTCTGAAATGATACATCCTATGGAAATGAGCAAAGTCAAGAATTTGACACAGACACTTTATTTGCTTCCGTGCTCAGGAGGCAATGAAATTTTCGAAACCTTCCTTACTGTACTTCAAAATTGCTGCATATCGTGTATAATATCACAAATTCCATCGACTGTTTTTGTTTCTGAAGAAAATCAGCGAATACTTGGAGGTCCCTAGTAATACCCATAGGACCTACGAATGTCACCATTTTTCCATTCTTGAAAACAGACAGAGAATCTGAAATCATCTTTGAAATCACAAATGAAAGATCTGTCACATTTCCGAAAGAGAAGATTGTATATAAAAGTGTAATGTGAAATCGTGTCTCAAGTTTTGCTTTCATATTAATAATGAAAAAAAATATGTTAACCTCCGAAACACACTTTGTAACACCTTGTATTGTTACCACGTTGTATGTTGACGAACCTCTTGATGCTCAAGGCTGTTTTTCATGATAAAACTCAGTAAGAAAATGAGGTGGCCCATTGAAAGATTCTGTAAATGATATAACTAGTTGATTCCGACCTGTTTCAGAGCAATTTATAAATAGTCATTTTTTTTCAAACAATCACCCCCCCGTATCTCGGAACACGAAGCATTTTCAGAAAAAAGTTGTGTAACAACATGTCATATTATTTGTAGGTATAGCTAGGCATTGAAAGACTCAACTGATGGAATTGTCCTATAGTTATAGTTCTACCTAGCCAGAAGAAGCTATCGCATAGTGAAATACGCGTAGCGGTTTTGTGAACTGTTTGGTGGAAACAACATAAATAAGTGTTTTCTATTCAGGTTTCCATCGATTTTTATCAAGTATCGGCCAATTCCACCATTTTATCCTTTCACTGCCTAACTATACCTACTATTGAGCATCAAAAAAGAAAATAAACAAATTCAACATTCATTATATGTTTGAACAATATGAAAAAAACACTCATTTCCTATATCATAATGAAATCGTTATCTTCAGATTTTTCAATTACTGAAAGAATTGAATTTTCTATGAATTTTTTCAGGTATTTGGAAGATCTAGCAGAAATATCCCAAACAAGGAACATTAAATTATTAGAAGGCTTGATAGTAGCTGCAGAAACTCTTGGAGGAGAAGTAATATTCTTTTCAATATCAGGTGATCTGAAAGTTTTGATGAAATCATAAGTAATTCCCCTTTAAATTGTTTGAAAACTTGTATCAAGTGGTAACGCTCTGAAAATCGATCATTGAAATCTGTTAGTGAAATGATCTCAGTTCATCGAACATTTCTCATCGAGTTGAACATAATGGCATTGGAATACCAAAATTGGATCATTGAAAAGATCATTTCGTTGCAATATAATTTCCCAATTCAAATTTTCATATGAGAGAAAATCTTGTTGAACTGAGATATCGGACGAGACGGATCATGTAACCATAAAAAGTGTTTGATTTTCGGTCGGAACCAGGCCAACCTGAGTACTCACTACAATCTGAAAAAATCCACAATTCATATTGGAATATATACAAGTGTACAAGGGAAGACTTCTGAGAAAAAGTCAAAACGTAGAAAAAAAAATTACCTGAAGAAAGACTTCTTATTAGATGAAACTATGTTCGAAGAACTACCAATACCACAAACAAATCAGATCTTTGAAGGTAGCAGAAACTAATCGAAACATATAGGCGAAGAGCAAGGAACAAAAATTTGACGTGTTAGGATTTCTCTTTTGAGAAATGACGTAGATGCCCAGTGAAGAATTAGCAACCGCTGTGAAGTATAATCCGAGATAAAAACATGTGTCCGAATTTCTTTTCTAGTTTATTGCTCACAAAGTTAACCGAGTCTAATGATTCGTCGTTTGTATGTAGTATTAGTCCAGTATATGACCATTTTTCCGTGTATTTATCCCATACAGCACCGATTCGCATGAAAATTTGTATTCAGGGTCTACATACACTCTTTTTCAGAATCTACCCTGTGCCGAGGGTTGCTTTCTACCTGGGGGTGGATGCCACCCCTTCTTGGGGGTGAAAATTTTTTTATTCGACATAAGTGCGGAAATCAATAGATCGACTAATTCTAAGCACTTTTCGTTCAATGGAGTTTTTTCTGAAAAGCAATACTTTTCGACTTATTCGCGAGTGAAATTGTCGGTTTCCAGTAAAAAAAAACACATTTTCAGATCCTTTTTCGTGAACAACTGGAAAATAATGCATCTAATCGAAAAACCTGCAGAGAGCAAAATTAAAGCTTTTGAAAAAACAAAGGCGATTGTTTATTTGTGATGTATGCAAACCCAATACAAACTGAATAATTGCTTGTTGAAAGTTGATAGGTATTTTCAAACGCCAAAACGGAAAGTTTCTACGTACAATAACCAAAAACCAATGCATTTTTCGGGAAAAACTAATTGAACCTTTTCTGAAGTCCTTCAAAAATCCTTTATTTTTGTTATTTATAAAAGTTTCTAGCATCAAAACTGACCGAGGTATGAAGGAAATAATGTTCAATCCTATTTTTCCCTTGAAAAAAAATTGTGAATAACTCATCCTTGCTTTCCCCCCCCTTTGGAAAAAATCGTTGCCTAGTGGAACTATATGTATATATACATATATAATATACAAATATTTCCACTAGGCCTAAAATATAGTTACTATGTGTATTCTTCAATATACTAATGTACATACTCTAATTTCTATAAAAAATGTTTTTGTTTTTTTTCTCATAACTCGCTTAGTCTTCAAGCAATCAAATCCACCAAAAAAGTATTTTGTAGCTTTTTTCAAGAACTATAAGCTCATCCACATTATTTTTTGTTTCAGATTATATTTTTTTAAAGGTTCATGCTGAAAAGGCTCAAAATAGGTACTTTGCGCGAACCCTCACAATATTTAACTGGCCATATCTTACTCTATTTTCATCCTGCAGACAAAAATGAAACACCGAAATTTTCAGAGAAGAATAGCCTTCAATTATGTACCCTAGAAAATTTTGCACGTGATCAACACTTTTCGAGTTATTTCGAAGAAATTGTGATTTTTTGCTGAATTACGTATATGATTTTTTCTCTTCAATCTCAATTTTTTCCAAAAATTCGTACTTTCAATTGATGAAAAACTCAGAACTCATTGAAAGAATATGAATGAAGTGAATTATTTAGTAACAACGATTTTTTTCAATGGGGGGAGAAGAGAGGATGAGTTATTCACAATTTTTTTTTTTTAAAATAGGATTCAACATTATTTCCTTCATACCTCGGTCAGTTTTGATGCTAGAGACTTTTAGAGATGACAAAAATAAAGGATTTTTGAAGGACTTCAGAAAAGGTCCAATTGGTTTTTCCCGAAAAATGCATTCGTTTTTGGTTATTGTACGTAGAAACTTTCCATTTTGGCGTTTGAAAATCAACTTTCAACAAGCAATTATTCAGTTTTTAGTGGGTTTGCATACATCACAAATAAATAATCGTTTTTTTGAAAGCTATAATTTTGCTCTCCGCAGGTTTTTCGATTAGATGCATTATTTTCCAGTTATTCGCAAAAAAGGATCTGAAAATGTGTTTTTTCCCTACTGAAAACCGACAATTTCACTCGCGAATAAGTCGAAAAGTATTGCTTTTCAGAAAAAACTCCATTGAACGAAAAGTGCTTAGAATTAGTCGATCTATTGATTTCCGCACTTATTTCCAATAAAAAATTTTCACCCCCAAGAAGGGGTGGCATCCACCCCCAGAGAGAAAGCAACCCTCGGCACGGGGTAGATTTTGGAATAGAGGGTAAGTAGAACCTATATCCAAATTTTTATACGAATCGGTGCTGTATGGGATAAATACACAGTTTACACTTTTTTCACCGTCATAGACTGGAGTATATAAGTTATATGAGCCCTCAGAGCAAGTAATTATTAAGCCAGAATTTTTTACATGCTTTCGTTAAGATCGGTATCTTTCGCTGATGGTCGTGAAGAGGGTTGGAATTCAGATTTCAATAAAATTGCAACTCAAATAAACCTCCTTGTTCGTCCTTTATCTTCAAATATGTTGGTTCTTGTGGTCACAGTCACCATTTTGCCATTCTCTCCGAAGTCATCTTGTCGAACTGGTGATTTTTGAAAATGTTCCTACCCATTTTCCACCACCTTAGGCAGCGAGCTAGCTTCTACCAAACGAGCATTCAAAGTAGTAATTTACGTAACAAGTCCGAAAAATACTGAGTAGACAAAATTGTAGAACGAACCGTAGGCAAGTCCTGGAAGTCTGCGAGTCAAAAAAAACTGTTTTTGGTCGTGTTGCGTACACTATTTTTTCGGCAACCACTTCCCGGACCTTTTTCTTTGAGAAAGTAGCATTTTTCTGACCTAGTCTGGGAAGTACGTACTTCCCAGACGGTTGCCAAAAATAGTAATTTACGTAACAAGTCCGGAAAATACTGTTTTTTTGGACGAGTGGACAAAATTCTAGGAAGAGCGTATCGAGTCCTGGAAGTCTGCGAGTCCAAAAAAACTATTTTCGGTCCTGTTGCGTACACTATTTTTTCGGCAACCGACCCACTTCCCGGACGCTTTTTCTTTGAGAAGGTAGCATTTTCCCGGCCTAGTCGGGGAAGTACGTATTTCCCGGACTAGTCCGGAAAAATGGTACTTTCTCAAAGAAAAAGCGTCCGGGAAGTACCCACTTCTGGTGTTTAGTGGAAATCACAAGTGTTTTTTTAATCACATTATTATCCATTCAGTATCGGCCAATTCTATCAGAAGAACGAGTTTTCTCCTAATCAAAAGTTACATTAAGGCCCTCCCCACGAGGGTCGACTATTGCAATGTAAATTGTTAATCATTCAACGCCACTATGGTTGGCCAACTTGCCTGTGTAAAGGAGTAGGGATCCACTCATGGACCTTCTGACGACCCATTGCTCTAACCTACCACAATCTGAAAAAATAAGAATTAATATTGGAATCCATACAAGTGAGACAGGGCAGATTTTTAATCTACCCCGATAAGTTGCTGCCTCCATCGAAAAAAATTTCCTTTTGGATAGAACAAGTCCAATTACGAAAATTATCAACAACAAATGTTTGCATTTGAAAAGGAATTTGACGTAATAGATATTTTCATATTAATTGATTGATGGGAAAATTTGATTTATACGAGAAGTAGCTGACTAATTAGACTTTTTCATCCAAAAGGAACTTTTCTAGGTAGATTAAGAATCTGCCCTTCTACACTTGTAAAGATTCCAATATCAATTCTCATTTTTCCAGATTGTTGCTAGTTTAGAATCTCAGAAAACTACGAAGAAAATATTTATCCACCATAAAATAATGATGTTCAATTAGTTTCCAAATGGTTTCATGCTCAACTGATTTGCAACATCGTTGGAATATAGACGACCCTTGTCCATATTCTAGGCATAAATTGTACTTGAACCCTATCGCGTTGAATTTTCACCGCTAGGCTAACGCGTCACGATCGTCTTTTGGCCTACCAACAAGATTTCTCCATTCCAGGCAAGATTTTGGAGCGTTTCGGACATGTTCACTGTTTCAGCATGTGCTTCATCAACTACGCTCTACGTCTTGGACTCATCTCGGTGGCACCCTCGCCGTGGTGGATAGTCCCCATTGAATTTGTTTTCCAGGGACCAACCTATGCGTTGACCTACACCACCATAGTCGCCTACGCCAATGAGCTAGCACCTCCTGGAGCGTCCGCCACAATGCAAGGAATCGCAGCTGGAATGGATGACGGATTTGGTACGTTAGATTTTTTTTTTCAGGAAAGGAAGGTTTTGCCACAGTACGTCACTCCAGGGTTATTATATATGGATTATTCGATCTTTGTGTCAGATGTTTTATTTTTCATTTTCCAGTGCATGAAAAGAGGTGCGTCTCAAATCAATTGAAACTAATGAAGGACAATGGCTTATAATTCTGAGTTCACTTCCCTAATTTCACATGAAATTAACGAATCAATCCAAGGGTCTCGTGGTCCATGCTCTTATCGTTATCAACATCAGAATACGTCGGAAATACACGAGCATATCGTTTCAAAACAAAATTTTATTTTGCTACTTATGTTTGAATTCTAATATAAAAACAATACACATGTTGACTTGACACGCCTGAACGTCCGGCTTTTAGGAAGGATGAAAATCCTAGGGTCTGTAGTTCTGAAATCATTCCATCTTTTGTCAGGATTTACTCAATTCAAGAAGATTGATATTATTTGAGTAAGTGAAATATCATGCACCGACAAGACAAATTTGTATTATCTGAATGGAAAACTTTAGCTTCAATGTTTCGGTTGCACATTCCACACAATGATGCAGTATTATATAGCAGCTCTTTAGGACTGGAAAACCCACCTTTGAGACGGATTTTTCAACAATTGATTCATCCAAATTTTCTTATTTGAGAGTAGCATATAGTTATTCCTATCTACAAAATATGACATCGCTGAAACAATTACATGTGACATTATTGTACTGGAAAATGGCATTTTTATATAATAAATACTGAACACCACTGAAAAATGAGACTGAAACTTGAATACTTTCACGATTGGTGAATGTGGTAAATGAGATTTCTGGTATTTTATATCAATATCCATCGACTCTGACGGAAATCCTAAAAAATATAAGCTTTTTTGCTGAATCTCACTGTCATTCCTTAGCCGTTATCCGAGAAACTCGTCTGCGTCATTTCTCAATACGTTATAAAAAATATTTTTTGTACAACTGACATTAAAAATGACGTTTTTAATTCATTGACACATGAACTAAAAACTGACGTTTTCACAAAATCACTTTTAACACTAGTGTTAAAAGTAAAATGACAGATGAGATGATGGATACTAAAAGCGTCTAGCGACAGATGTACACAGCTCGGGAGCCAAAATGTCCATCTGTCGCTAGACGCTTGTATGGATACTCAGTAATATAGATCTCTCTAATAGAAACACTTTAATCAGATATTAATACTATTATAACAATCACAATCAAAATTACTTATAAATATGTATTTGGCAAAACCCTGCCTGTCATGCTTGCAATTTAGATTTGAAATACAAAATATGGTTGTCAATTATAAAGTCCATGTAGCTAGATGCGTAGAGCATCTGACTTGTAATCCAAAGATCGTGTGTTCGAATCCATACGGATCTTATATCTTTTTTGTTTTTTTCTTACTAGCAGTAACTGTTGAACAAAAAATTTTGTATGATACATTTGTTAAAAGTGATTTTATTTTGCTCGTGGGGTTGCTCCACTCGCTAACGCTCGTTTCGCAATATTCCCCACTCACAAAATAAAATGCCACTTTTAACACTTGTATCATAAATAACTATTTAGGGGATAATCTTCGTCAAATTAGGAGATCAAATCCAGGATCTCTTGATCATGAATCGAGCGCACAACATTTCAAGCCAAACTGCGTTGATCATTTTTTTTTCTAAATCGATTAGGTAACTATTTAATGATGAAGCTTGTTGTACTCTCGTAATTTTGTCAATGGGAATATCTATGTTTCATTCATTTTCGATTCAGTGAGTCTTGGATGAGTCGTTACAGTACCTAATCATTTTATTTTTATTTGATGTTAATCGAAGAAAGAATTAATGTATCTATAAAACACTGAAATATCTTTGTCACAATAGAGTCCCAATTGTAAACATACTAGCAGTTGACAGTCCATTTTTTAGAATCACCAGGTGGCTAAAAATTTTATTTTTGTATCAGGTTATGCAGTGGGAAGTTTCATAGGAGGCGTACTTTATGAATACCAAGGAGGAAGAAATGCTCTGCAAGTGTTCAGTGCTTTTGGGGTACTGTGTAGCGTGGCGCATCTTTTGATACACAAAACTATTCTGAAGAAGCATGAGGAACCGACATCGAATGGCCAAATTATCGAATATTACACTCCAGAAGGAGCTCTGAAAGTGACACTTAACAATGCCACCTGAATATTGTAATAATTATGGTTGTGACTATATAAGTACTACTTGTAAATAAATGTTTATTTTTTTATGGGGGCTTTTTTACAACATCATCTAAGAAAAGAATTACAGAAAGTTTTCAGAGTTGAATTCTTTTGTACCAAATTCATATTTTCCGACTATTGGACAAAATTGAGAAAGTACGTGTTGTGGCGGTGCAACTCTAAAAATTGAAATGTCTGAAATAATTCATCAGTTCTTGGTAGCATGAGTTCCTGAATTCCATCTGGAAGTTGACAATAAATAAACAGTGATAATTTTATTATCCTAAGGCAACAAGAATGAATTGGGCAAACTTTGAAGATTCTGCCAATAATAATTATTTTTTGTGTTTGAAGCTTTCCAGTTTTAAAGGCTCATGAAGGACCATGTGAGAAACAAATTGGGCATTAGAACTGAACCATGTGGAACACCTCCATTTATTTAGAGAACATCTGACGGAACTCCAGCAACAACCACATATAGAGACCTATCAGACAAAAAACTCCTGAAAAAAGCACACAACTGAAAAGTCAAGCCATAAGACGGCAGTTTGGAAAGGAGACCCCGTTGACAAACTTGATCAAACGCTTTTGAAATGTCGAGTGCAACAGCTAACGTTTCTCCGACTTTCACAATGATTTACACCAAATAGGTATGTGAAACATACGCCAATAATTCACTGGTTGATCTTTGATAGTAAAATTCGTATTTTCGATCATTAATTATTCTTGATTTCTCCAGATATGATAAGCTTCATACTGTTTGCTCCTTTCATGACTTTGGAAATGATAGAAAGCAAAGCAATTGGTCAATAATTATAACGTAAAGTTTTCTCCCTTTTTGTTGAATAATTCGCAAAGTATTGGGTTTGGGGGCACACATTTCAGGCATATGACAACAGGCGTTCTATTCGTGATTTTTTTCCGATGAGTCCAATGTGTAATTCCCAGCAAATATATTTGGTTTTTTTGGGCAGTGGTGGCTTGTGATTCGTCTGCTTTGGTTAAAGGGGGAAATGAACTGAAAGTGAAATTTCCGGCGACAGCTTTATCAAATGACCAAAACGCATGAGAACCGTTTAGATTTTAAACAAGTCTTGAAAGATTTTTATGATTAAGTGCTTCTTTGGCAGCTTCAATTTTTGAAATAATACTCGGGGAATATTTTTCATAAACCCACAACTGCCCAGCATAAAAGTAAGAAACAGTTACAGACCGGTTTTGGACTTACTGGTCCATCATCAGTGCAAGGTAAGTCCAAAACAACGCGTTCCGACCTGGTACTAGGTGGATGGGCTTGCACTTGTCAGAAAACAACTCTTTCCCTGATAAATACCTCGAAAAATGAATAAAGGTATCATACATGTATAAAGTAAAGGTGGATTCACTATTTGTAATCGGATTTCCAATAAACTGATTTTATTTCAAGACATAGATGACTCACTAATCATAACAAAAATGCTGACGAGAATTTAAATTCTTCATGGAGAAGAGCTTAGGGTATATGGTGAAACCTCAAAAAAGATATCTTTCAATTCAAAAAAAATTCCACCAAATTGACCAAAATTCATTGGATGGTATCAGAAGACCAACAAAACAAAAAGTATTAAAGATCGTCATGTCAGTTAGTGTTCGATCCACTCGGATTTTCGAAAACTTTTTGATACAAGGTAAAACCATATTGCAGAATACGTAGGAGGGTCAGATAGGATGGGATGACGATATACCAGACAGTTTGATTATCAAATAGAAGGAATTCATGCAAGGTTTGAGCTAAGTTGATAATTTCAAACTGCCAAGACAATATTGTGAAATGAATAAGTCCGTTTCTGAAATTCAGCTTCATATTTACTGTGATGCTTTTGAAAATGCGTATGCAAGTGTAGCACATTTGCGAAGGGCTGGAGACGAAAGCAAAGAAGTTTGTTTTTGAACGCACGAAACAATCACCAAGAGAACCACTATATATACCAAGACTTGAACCACAGGCAGGCTGGTATCCAGCTTAAAAAGCATTTTTAACTTGAAAATTGATGATACAATATATTGCACTTACTCGAAAACAGTAGTATATGGGATTCGATCGGAAGCTCGATGCTCCAAAATGTTTGTAGCACAACCTTTAGGAGAAACTCAAGAGCTCTCGAATACTCTTGATTCGAAATATGTTGGATCAGAAGGAAACGTGGCATGTGCAGCAGCAAAGCAGTACTCGAAGATGGATTTGTCTACTGACAGTAGATGTTGAAGGAACCAGAATATTTTTACATGACTTCAGAATATTGTCCTGTTGGAAAAAGATTCATAGATATGAAAGATAGTAATGTACTGATTCATGTAGAGATCAACGATAAGGAAAATGTAGTAATGACTGATCCAAATAAATTATCAAGGTGCCAAAAATTAGTGAGAACAACCGTTTGGATGTATAGATTCAAAAAAAATGTGAACAAGAACAAAAACTTCAAAATTCAATGATGGATTCAAATCTTTGATAACTCATGGAATTGTGGAGAATACGAGTCACCTGTATACATTGGATTGTTTCCTTGCTGAATAAGGCTTGATCAGATTGGGTAGAAGATTCGATAATACCAAACTTTTTGGTGAATATGTGAAAATACCGATGATTTTGGACCCGAAACACAAAATTACGAAACTGCTTATATTTTATTATCACCATAGACAGGACACTGTATTCAATGGCATCAGATGAAAATTTTGGATATTACGAATGCGACAAGATACTTGCAGTTGCTGGGCAAACTGCCGAATATGTAAGAGCAGGAAATCTTTGTCGAAACCTCCGATTATAGAACGGACAGTGAGACCTTTTGTAAGAGTTGATTATTTTGGACCTCTTTTAGTGTCGGTCAAGAGAAGTCGCGAGGAGCGATATATGGCGATATTCACTTTCACATAGATGGTTTCATTCATGTTTTCCAACAATTTTGTAGTAGACGAGGTTTCCCAAAGATGTTTATAGTGACAATGGAGGAAATTTCGAAAAAAGTGGTAGGGAACTCCAAAAATGCTTGGAATCGTTTGAAAATAAAATAAAAGGATTTTGTACACTGAAGGATGTGAAGTGTTTTTTTAAACCATTAGCTCCTTTTACGGGTGGATCATGGGGAAGTTTGTCTAAATCAATGAAGAAAAATGTGTCGGACAACAAGATATCCTCAGGAATATGTTTCAAGGACAATGTTTGCAGAAGTGAAAACTATTTTGAACTCACGACCACTTACCCATGTAGCACAAATGGCAGCACAAAAGCTCACAAATTTATTCTGGCTGATGCAGGGAAGAAATATCAAAATAGGGGATATTTTTCTATTTTATGACCTCAATAGTCTATGAAGCATTTGTCTGAAAGGAAAAATAATAAATGTTCAACCTGGAAAGAATGGCAAAACCAGAGTAGTTGATGTTGTTACAGCTGCTGGAACAGCATTCAAGCGAGTCGTATTTACACTTCGTATACATGATGTATTCAAAGAGAAGTCTCCTGAGAATAATCAGATTTGAAGTCATTTCTCACATTCGAATCAATTACTGCGTGAGAGAATGTTCTGTATTTATATTCAATATTATTCGTTTACTCTGTGTTTCCCTTTGTATATTGTTATATCTAGTTTGATGTTTAGTTTTGTAAAAAAACAGCACCATCGATGCATTTCTCAAAGACACAGTCCATTTCCGATATATCGTAAGAGATACTTTTGAATCATCATTGAGTGGAGTAGAAATAATTTCTATAAATCTGTCTACATTAAAATAATTTGAGACGTCAAAAGTAATATTAGTTGGTACTAATAGTGTAAGAATATATAGAGGAGCTTTCAATAAAAACAAAGCTCACCCAATTGCGAAAAATCTAATTATTACTATGATTAATCATAGGAATTAAACAAGGAAAAAATAATTCACTCAAGCTAATAATAATATTAAATGAATTTGAATACAGAAGAAAAGTCCCGAATATCGATATTGTTTGCTGATATGATTCAGAAGCATTTTGAAACTAATATTAAGGTTTGTGATTCAACTTCCACGTCCGAAAAAATATTTCCATATTTTTCCAATACATCCCTGTAGAAACATGGCCAAGAAGCAACTGATGACTCTAATAACATTAATGATTATTTCAGTGGTAATTTTGTTTCCATAACAAAGTTAGGGCTCAAACACCTGATCATTCTCACAATTTGGGGCGCAAGACTGTAATATCACCTGGATAAAGATAATGAAACTATGACTCGCGATCTTTACACAACTTTACCCAACTTTATGCTTCGCCACATTATATCCTAGCGTTAAATTACAAATGGCGCACTGTCGAAGCACGAAACACTCATTGAAAATATTATTTATGTCCTATGACGGTTATCGTGTTTAATATCATTCGGCACGAAGTTCACTACAAAATTTGGTAACCTCTTATAAACAGAACGTATTCATTTTCGTTTCACTATCATGAACTGGCAAGCTTATCTGTGGGGTTACAAGGGCAGACGGCAGGACATATTCAGAAATATTTTGAAAAATCGTTCATATTGAACGTGATTGAAGGATTTTGTGTGATTTCCACAAAACAGTTCACAAAACCGCTACATACACCGAGCGGAAGTGACAGATTTTTGGAGCAATTTTCCACAGTCTTCTATTGAAATAGAAAATATTTAGATATGAAAAAAAATCATAATCTGCAAAAAAATTACGCACTGCAGAATTTGAATTTTTTGCAACATACTGTATAGAACCAAAGAGTAGATCCAATGAATTTTTGTCAATAAGACAACTTCAAGTTGACCAATTTTGGGTTTTTGTACTAAAAATCGTTAAAGTTCCCTTTAAAATCAAAAACTCGCTAGAAAATAAAAATGTTTGTATGAATATGTTCTACATGGGCTAGTGTATCACCCCCTTAAAGGTTTGCACCCAGCTACCAAACACCCTGTATAGGCACATTTCCCTAATAATTTCCAGGAAGGGCGTTTGTCAGATTTTGGCAGATTGTCTGCGAGAATTGAAGGCGATCCAGCATTCTGAGACTTTTCCGAAACTACTCCTGTGAATATCACAAGTTAGAACTTCTTCGGAGTCAGGAAGAAAACTGGAATACCTTTTTTGAAGGTTTATCTGCTGTGACATCTCAATTGAAGCTACTTGTGGTTTGCAGTTGGAGGCAAATTTACTTCTTCGATAAGATTTATTTATTTCATTTTATTTTCACTAAGAGGAATACGAACAGGACGAACCCAGAGACAGTATTCACATATATAGTTATTAAATATGTCATGTTGCGATTCAATACAATACAGTGGAAATGTTTTACATGTATGAAATATTGAACATATCAATTAGACGATGGTGCAAAGTGTTTCTTAAGTTTGTTCACAAAGGTAGTTAGAGTCAGAAAAAATATCAATCTCTATTATGTTTGTATTGTGGAATATTATAATGAATCAAGTTATTGATGGATGGGCAATGAATGATACCATTTATTACCCTGAAAGAAAATTTGATGTCGGCTATAGCTCTTCTGTCAGCAAGACTGATCAAATTGAGCTTTCGATTTACGAAGTGATTGTGTGGCGTATTATCGAAATATTTTTTGTTGATGTAATAAATAATTTTTTTCTGGATACTTTCTATTCGTTTCATGAATATTATATGGTGGGGGTTCCAAATAGTTGAGGAAAAGCCTAGCAGGCTATTTACGTATGACATAAAAAGAGTACGCAATGTATCATAATTCTTAAAAGGATAAGTTGTTCTTAAAATGAAACCTAACATTTTGTTCGCTTTCTTAGAGATGTGAGAAATATGTTTATTAAAGGTCATTTTCGAATCGAAGATAATTCCCAAATCCTTCACTTCACTACAGATGTGAACATTTTGATCCTGCATTGTGTAATTATTGGTTATCAAGTTGGAATTTCTACTGAAAGTAATCTGATGGCATTTGTTGAGATCCAGGAAAGGGCATCATTTCTGAAATACTCTAAAAATCGGTCGATGTCCTCTAGAATCAGCTTACAATCGTCCAAGTGCATTACTGTATGAAATATTTTAAGATCATCAGCGTACATGAGAAAATACGAAAATTTGAAGTATTCTGAAATGTCATTCATATAAATGTTAAATAGTAGGGGACCTAGATGTGAACCTCGAGGTACACCCGACGTTTGTCAACTGATCTTGAGATATAGTTGCCAATACAAACAACCTGTTTACGATTACTCACGTATGATTGAAACCAACTCAATAGGATGAAGGAATGTATATTCGAGCAGCAACAAATGACAAAAATGATCAATAAAAATGATGAATAAATATAGAATAAAGAAGAGAATATTTGTTAATAAGAATAGAATAGAATGGAATTTATTCGTGCCGTGCATATATAAATGATGTTTGCATACGTGCTATAATTCTGACGACCTTTTTTTGTAATTCAAATATTTCATCTAGGTGACGTAATGGATCCCATAATATACTAACGGCCCTCATGTCATTATACTGTGAAAAATGGCAAAATAAGCTTCTTTCAAACAATCAGTTGTTGTTATGAAACCGAGTTGTCTTATTACGTATATGCACGTGGATAGGCCCTTTGATAATTTGTGAATATGCGGTAATAAATTTAAAGAAGAGTCTCAGCGTCTGGATCTGAAAATGATGAGAGGTAATAGTTTACTGACATTAGGCTAATTGTTCTTCCTCTATATAAAGCTGTGGTATCTCACTCAGAAATGTATCAGCCCTACCGACATCAGAATTTTGATGAGGTCGCAACAAGATATGCCTCTTATTTCAACTCAGGCTCTCGGTCCTCGCCTCTATGAGACGCGTGGAGTTGATCCATGGACTCTCGATCCATGGATCCTAAGTTGAGCTGGTACTCGCCGAATATGGATCTTCTTGATGCAGGACAGTCAAATACGAATGCACTGAGGTTTCATTTTTCTGTGCGCATTTCGTTCAGCTGAGTTACTCAACCTCATTCTGAAGAGCTATTGACCTCTCAGTGCGGAGCTCAGTATCTATCTCAGGGATTGCAATAGGTGGTTTCATCCCAACGCCTTCTGATGTTTTTTATGCAAATGTTCTTTGAAGAGCATAACAGTTGCCGATGCAGTCATACCAATAATGTGGTTGTGTTCCATTGGTTTGAGATCGGCAATCTTCCTATGGCTCGAGAGTAGGCAAGAGTAGGCCGATTTGAGACATGGTTACGTACCTATGGTTCTGATTGGTATGTTTAAGATTACAGGATTTTCCATTCGTACCAACCCATACGTACATAACGACAAAAATAGTTGTGAAATTGTTGTGATATTATTATTTACTGTTATCATTAGATGATAATTCGTTTACGTTTCTCGTTTGGGGTTGAGTCAAAAAACGTTTTCATCCGACACTACGCCTTTTCTAATAAACGATGAGATTGAAACCTTTAGTGTGAGAGTTGAAACTTTTCCCAGAGATCAATTACCCTAACACCAAACTGATATTTTTGCACTCGACGCGCGTTTCGCTAGAAAGGTTAGCATCTTCAGGAGAACGAAATTGATAGTATCAAAATTCAAAAATTTATAGTATCAATTTTCTAATGTAACATGTGGAATACATGTACTGTTGTGCAATGGTTTAGTCAGATACAGTGACGAAATATTGCTGTTTGTTATCCAAACGGCATTGTTCAACAGGTGTTTTGTGTTGGCTCGCCTGTCAGAAACCTAAAACATAACATTCTCCGTCAATTATCTTCGATTCACAGCATTGGTTGTTTAGTCGGCATGTCTATGTTTAATATGAGGTTTAATGGTTGATTTAAGGATCACACTTTAGAATAGACCAAACTTTTTCTTTTACTTCGAGAAATTTCTCACAATGCTAATCAATGGAGGCGATTATACAAGTAAAAGTGTTGTCTATGAACGCTTCCATTGATTGACATTGTGAGAACAATCTTGAAGTAAAACTTGAAGAAAAATTTGCCTGCATTTTCAAATGCAGTTTTATTAGCGATAGATAAATTGAGTTGAAATTTTCTGCACCTTGTAAATTGTGAGCATAGGAAGAATACATTCTTTCTGTTTCTTCATACAGAGTGTCATTTGCCTCCAAACCCACAGAAAACGTAATAATATCCTCATAGTTCTGAGGGTGTCCAACAAATCACCCCATTCGACAGAAGCTCGGTATCGTTTGATCGTGGAATTCGGGGTGACGGATTTTCTATATAATAACTGAGCACAACGCGACGGCCTTACGTGTCACCCGTTCACCTGTTTCTGTTCGATAAACTCTCACGGCTTATGACTTCACATCGGCATTGTTCAATTATGGAAACTCCGCTTTTTATTGTTTATACATTAGCCGTAATCTACGAGCCACGAAGTCATCAGATCGAGAAGGGTTGATTGCAGTTGTTAGATAGTATATACAGGATGCTCTAGTGATTTCATAATTAGTAATAGAAGAATACATTTCTCATAGAAAATCACATTCCTTGAATGTGTTCAATTTTTTTTCACGAAGTGTGGCTATTGTTCAAATTTCCATTGACTGAATGAACTACTTTACCACTCTTTATCTTATTGAAATTCACATGTCTGAAATAAATAACAGATAGCTGATAACGCTTGCGTGAACGGAAATAAGTGAAATTAAAATGTGTTCGAACATCAAAATTCTGATTTCGTTTTGGCTGCAACCAGCCATATCTGCAAGAGACAGAAAACGAAGGCAATGGAGCCTACTTTAACAACATCGCTGTTCGATAGGCCCGTTTATTGAGATCTTCGTATACCTATGTATACGGAGACTGAGTACCATTGATTGAATCAATGGGTGAAGATAGAAAGTGATGGAATGAAAAACAACTAATACAATTACGAATGCAATCTGAATCTGGTGGCGATGATGAAACTTCCAAAGCGAAACATCATCTGCTGGATGATCAAAGACTCAATCAACACCCAATTGGAATAAATATTCGAATTGCTAGTTCATTTGGGATTTATCTTACAGCCACTTTTCCTACGAATGAGCAATGAATCAATACTTAGAGAAATATTAGCGCCATTTTCTACAATAACAACGATATGACGCCAAAGATAGTTATTTCCTGTGGCTGATAATGAATGACTCATAACATAAACTCATAACGGTTAACTTCTGAAAACTGATATGAAGACGTAGTTGTCGAAGATGTTGAGGATTTTTGAGGAAGAACCTGAGTTCCTCTATCTTCTCAGTTTGTTCGGTAACGGGATAGTTTGTATGGGCTTGTGTCAGAGTTAGCTTTGTTCGCAAAACTACGTCAGTGTGTGCACTTCCTAATTTCAGAATGAGGTTTCAAGTGAAAGTACAGTAGAAGTTGGCCAACTTTTTCCCTGATCACTTCATCTTCCGAGTAAGGAATTGGTTGCTCTACAATCTAAAAATATATTATAAATGAAAATGATTCCAAATGATTGTTAAGGAAATGTCAAACTTTCTACCTTTAAAAGGCAGAATGGACAACAAGTAGTTATCAATACGATTCCATAATTCAAACTTATTGTCTCGCTCCACTATGTGGTCGTAGGCAGGGGGTGACGGAGGTTTGAACCATTCTGAAATGTTTCTGCCAGTACGCTCAATCTTCTTTTCATTGAATATATTGAACCTAACCCTTCCCCAAAAATATCCTTCTGCCTGTGGCATTGTCTTATATGCCATTTCTTTTTCTCTAGATATTTGAATAATATATTCAATGATTGTTCGTAATTACTGGAATATCTATTACAGTTTTCTACTTACTGATATAAAATTCTCGATTTGAAAAAATGATTACTGCGACGATCCCTTCGCCCTTTGGTACAGGTGCATTTAAATGTTGATGTAATTCTCTGTTAGCGTGTGACCACCTAATGCATGACCCTTCGTGGCAACTATTATTATATCCGTAGAGTGACGAGCGCCCTTACCCATCGTGAGATTCCACATGTGGCCACCCCTGAGGTTAGGTCATAGTGTGATAATTGTGTATTTGAATATCTACTTCCCATTCTGTTTCATTGTTTCTGGTCTGACTGCTTTGATGCACGTCGTATGCTTCATTCTGGAACTTTTATATTCTGTTGAATTAAATCACTTATACCAAACACTATATGGTTTTGAGAATTCCACAATGAAGATAAAAAAATAAATTTAGAAAAATTTGCTGCAATTCAGTGAGCAACTGATGGAAACGCAAGAAATACAAAAAAATCAGTAAAGACTTGTCGATTATCATAATATTCACAATCGTGTTCTGAAAAAAAAATCATAAATTCTACTCCATACCAAGGTTTTGATAAACTTCACCTTTCAGATGATCAAAGTTCGGTTTTCTACCTTCAAATGAAGAATGATGCATATTACATTCCAGAAAAAAATTAACGTAACTCCTGATAAAATAAACAACTCTTTCAATCGTTTCCAATATTCTTTTATATTATGGATGATGATCAAAAGACTCTCTCGGAAAGGGTGACTAATCACAAGGCATTGAAAATCTTTATAAATGTCCTTTTGAGTAATCCCGCCGACAATATCCTTAATTTTATTGTAACTGAAGACGACCCTAACTATAATGGCAGTGAACTGGTCTTTGAAGTTACCGTTCCATTCATATTTACTATTATATTAATTCATACGTTCCATAAACGATATATAATTATTCTTCTTAGGTCATTCATTACAGAAAAACGCCGCTAGCAAACAGAATATTTAATTTTGACAATCACCAGTGTAACTATATCATATAAAGATATTATTCATGAATGGCATTCTGCAGATGGTGTAGGGGTTGACTTTTTCGTTTGTAGTGGATAGTTTTATCGATCATATTAACACAATGTGAATGTGTCATCAGCGTTTGGTGATTACTAACATAAATTAAAAAAAAAATATCGTACCTTCAAACACGGTACATTTACCTATCTGTATCTCAAGCACTAACGAAAGTTTGATTCTTAAATATTCTATTGGGCAGGAATATTTTTTATATAAGTATTTATTATTCATTTCATTGAAACATTGTGTATTTTCAATTTGTTTTTTATTTTGCTCAGTTTTTCAAACTCTCTACTGGTGCGTCCAAAAGGCAGAGGCTTGTGCAGGAAAAAGACTCTAGTGTTCTTGAGTGCCATAGCGCTCAGATTTGTCGGTAGCGAACTTGTTCTATCAACAATAGGAAATGCTAGAAAAACCTACAGGGGAAGGATATACCAGATAGACTTTCTGTGATTTCATCATTAATGCATGTTATTTGTTGTTCGACGCTCTCATTTTGAAGTTATTTCCATGAGTTGATAGAGAAGTCTCTGTCGAAACCGTTCTGATAAGTCAAACCTCTTATGACTCAACTAATCAAGACAAAGCATTGACTATTGCCGCCTGTTCTGTGTCCAAGTTATGGTAATTCATTATTGCTTTCTCAATAAGTCCGAAACAAGGAATTATATTAAAAACTATTACAGTTTTGAACAATGTGGCAAAACTCTTCGAGATAATCTTGTATAACCGTAGAAGCAACTTTTACTATTATCTCCACTAATCAACATTATGAATGCCAGATCTACTGTTACGAACTTAGCAGTATTCTGCCAATATATTTGTGAGAATCTCGATAATAGCGGGCAGGTTGATGTGGTTTACACTGATTTCTCGAAGTCATTTGACAAGATTAATCATGAACTGCTGATTCATAAACTTCTGAACTTAGGTATCAACTTGAAGTATGTAACACTTTCAGAGTCATACTTGAAACATCGTAAACAGTTTGTTCATTACAGTAGATGCCAATCTGATATGTACATAGGTACCAGTGGATTTTTTTGAAATTTTTGTGTCATAAAATGGATGGAACATACACACCCAGAGTTTCGAATTATATTTAGCTGTTGGACAGATTTGGATTCATATCACTAGAGAAACGCAGGCAACAAGCTGCCATATTATTTTTACATAAACTCCTCACAGGGAAAATTGATTATCCTGATTTATTGTCTTCTATTGATATCCTGGTGCCACGCTCAGAATCCAAAGTGATTTTTTTAGTGCAAAAGGCCTCGTACCAATATGTTATTGAAAGCACCTATCACATTAATGTGCACGAGTTTTGATAAAATAAGTGAACACTGTGACATTTTCACTTGTAGCATCGTAGAATTAAGGAAACTATTGGAAATTCATTTGTTATTATGTTTTGTCTGATTTCATAACAAATATTTTTCTGATACTCACTAAAACATCGTGTTCAACGAATTGCTCTGTAAATGCTTTACTGTTGGGAAATAAGAGCTATTATTATTATTATCTATCTGACCTCTTCCGACTTTGAAAAAAAAAGGAAAGTTCTTGATAATTCCATCTCTTTTTTCAGTGTAACAATATTTATAAATATGGTTGAGAACCCAAAACTACAATTTCGATTTGTCGCGTGTCAAAGACGTTTATTGTGTGTTCATCTCAATGAATTAGTTGTTCAGTTCTCTTTAGTACCTATTGTGCAATCATTATCAGACTTCTTTCGGTATTTGAAAACTGTATCAAGTATGTTTAGGCATGATGGATGACTGAAACATTAGGCTACTTCCCGAAGAAGATCCCCGTGCAACATTGAGAGGAGGCGTCAGTTTTCATGATCACGGTGCACAAGAGCTGATAAGGTGGTTGGAATGTCGTGGTCTTAGAAAAACGTGCTAAAAGTCGGAGTTAGTCGTGAAGTGAGTTATATTTTTTCCATACCCATTACAATAAATTTACATGAACTTTCTATATTTAAGTATAAAACTCTGTTTAGATGCTGGTAGAGTAAACAATTTATTTGTGGAAGTTGATGGAGGCTTGCGGTAGGAAAAAAACAAGCCTCTATTTCTTCTGCTTCAATATCTGCAAAAAACTTCAACCTATTCTTAACACAGACTGTCGGACGTGGTGAGCAGCATGTTGATTGTGACTATGTTTATTTTGTGTTGGATGAGTTGGTCCGAAACATTTACATCCTCTAAACTAATTATTCTCACAGATGATATCAAAAAAATCGAAATATTGCGTTAACATGGAAATCAATAACTTGTCAGGAGCTGTGATATCAGGTCAATGTGAGTGCAAAGCATTAGTTTTGGAATGTTGCAGTCATGATAGTGATAGTATTTCTGGAAAAATATTGTATCACAGAAGAGATTTCGGCCTTGGCACCTATAAGCAATTTGAGCGAATGGGGGCTTCGAACTAAAGTTAAAGATCCTGGTAGTATGACAGTCAGAAAATAAAAAAATGTCAAAAATCCCTCCCTCAGATCAAATCTCAATCCCACACCCACAGTTTACACAAGAGAAGAAAACGTGAATAATTTTGTGGTTGATCTTCAAAAAATGAAGAGCCATCCTTTCTCACAATACAATATGATGACTCCATTTTGATGAAGATTATAAATCTACTAAGGATTAAAGTTTTGCAATTTTGGAAAAATATAATGATATTTTTCAATACTCAGTTTTCGTTGAATACCTTCGTGCTTATCAAAGGAATTGATCAAGGCAGCAAAAAGTGGAAGAGAATGAGAAGATTTTTTCACCTCATTATTAATGAAATAATAACCAGTTTGACCAGTGGTTCAGCACTTGAAGTTGAATACAAAATTTGGCAATCTTTTCTGTTCGAATTTCTTTTTCAGTTGTCAATCTACTCCTTCCAGCCAGAAATGGCGGTATGTATAACTTGTATTGTTCTCTATCGCATATCTCTTGTAATAGGAAACCTCGATCAGCCGTAATAATATCTCCAGATATCAAAAATACGCATTAGAGCGGATTTTTCAAAAAGAGCTTGATCTGAAATGTTTTCTTCGAACCCCTAATTCAGAGCCTCAGTGACACACATCTCTACCAGAAACCTCACAGAGATGAAGTGTTTGTGACTGGAGCGTGTATTACCTTGCCGCTGAAAATTGGATGACATCTCCAAATTGATTTTAGTAGCATCTATAAGCATTGTGATTTCATCAGGGAATACTTTGAAATAATGTGCTATATTTGTACTTTGAAGAGATCTATTAATAATGTCCCTTCGCACACCAATAGATTCTGAATCTTGAAACTGGACGAAGGTGAAACATATGGAACATCTTTTCACCGATAACCCAGCAAATTAATAATTCCTTCAGAGTCAGACCTCTTCTCAGTCTTATTGATGACATAACTAGCTGATCTCTAGCACTCATTTTTCTTTGATTTCACACATCCTGATTGGAAACTTCTGACCCTGATAATATTTCAGATCATTCGTGATACTGGGATCTAGAAACTCATACTATGCATCAAAATGTTATTTCTGCAAAACAGTTAAAAATTTTAAATGGGGTGTTGATTCTAGCCGTCTGTGTACTTTTATCTTTCACAATTTCGACATAATTATACTCACTGAATATATTATGAAACACTTTATATTTTCTCCCAGGCTCCCTTTTGCCATCGTTTTCATCATATATCTTTAAAAATTTTATAATTCCATCATCACTTCGCATCAGATTACTTGAACTTTCCTCTTTTGCTTTGCGGTTCTTGATTTCAGTGGCACCTTACTGGTTCACATCTGAAGATGCATATACACATTGGTGGTTGTGGGGCACAGGACATTCATCAGTATGATTCAAAATATGTTCCAAATATATGTACGTATTTTCCACAACGTTCTAGCCATCTCAAGCACTTTGGTAAGTTTCTCGAAGGCTTTGGAAAAAATAAGAATGTTAATTTTCTCCGCGTCAAATTTTTTCAGCCCCTATAGCATTTTTCACTAAGTGTCTTGTAAACATTCCACAGAACTTGCAAGGTACAATAGATCAAACAAAAAATATATATTCTCTTTTTTCAAAACTCCAATGAAAAATTTACTAATTTTCATACAAAAGTCATAAGTTATTTCCCACACTTTTTCCGTGTTTGCTAGATCAGCCCATTTATCAGTGTTCGCTCACCTGAGAACAAAGTTCTGAGAACTTTCCTCTTTTTTTAATATTAACTAATATTAATAATATTAATTCGTATCGCCTGCCCTTGATTTACGTGGTGTTCTTTGATCATTACAGGGCTTCCCTTTCGTCTGTATATACCGTGTGTCACAGACATTGGGTACACCCCCGTTTTCTCCTTTGCTTCTTTGGCTATATTTCTGAAATTTGGAACATTGAATATGCTCACTGAGCAGCATTTCTCGACATATCTGAAAGAAAAAAACAACTTCCAATTTTTCCGGAAATGGCATCAACTTTCGATTCTTGAATGGGACACCCTGTATATTGTTACATGATCGTTTAGGGATGATCATGAGGAATCCAACGATACCAGGTTTGATGATGTTATCTCCAATGACTGCGGAGATATCGCCATTTATTTTATTCATAAGCTCAATGAGTGGGAGAGAGAATTGGATTGACCCGCCAGAAAAAGTTTCTCTCTCCTACTCGTTGAGCTTATGGATAAAATAAATGGCGATATCTCCGCAGTCATTGGAGATAACATCATCAAACCTGGTATCGTTGGATTCCTCATGATCATCCCTAGCCGATCATGTAACAATATACAGGGTGTCCCATTCAAGAATCGAAAGTTGATGTCATTTCCGGAAAAATTGGAAGTTATTTTTTTCTTTCAGATATGTCGAGAAATGCTGTTCAGTGAGCATATTCAATGTTCCGAAAATCAAAAATATATCCAGAAAAACAAAGGAGAAAACGGGGGTGTACTATGAGTCTGTGACACACGGTATATATATATATATATATATATATATATATATATATATATATATATATATATATATATATATATATATATATATATATATATATGTTACCGGCAATGTGTATAATTCAGGCATTGTATAGAATGCCTAGGCCAGGGATGGCGAACCAATGGCACGCGTGCCATTGATGGCACGCCTCACAATATTTTGGGCACGTCATCTATCACGAAATTCATTATGAACTAATAAAAAGTGATGGGTGTGTTCGGGTTCACAACAGCCGTATTCAGGTTCGTAATACATACTCATCCAGGACGGTTCGAAATAGTCACCCACTCAAGTATTGTAGATATATTCGAGACAAACCCTTCACGCCTCAACAGTCCAACTATATTTTATGACGATCGAACGCGAGTGATCCTACCCTACGCTACGGAGTGTTCGGGTGTAGAAATAAACAGTCAACATCTATGACTAAATTTGTTGGCAAAAATTGTAATACAAGCGCGGCAAGTTACGCGGCTGCAAATGTCATTGCTCGGCATAGTAAACCTCTTCAAGAGAGGAAGTTTTTAAAGGAAGCCTGGTTAGCGTGCGCGCCCTCTCTTTTCGATGATTTCGATAATAAAGGTAAGATAATTCAGCGCATCAAAGATACACCTCTATCAAGAAACACAATAAAAGAAAGAATCTTAAAACTGGCAGAAAATATAACAGATCAACAAAAAACTGTCATTAATTATGTTTCTTCTATGTCTTGACGAAAGCACTGACGACACTAAATCTATAAATAATAATAATAATAATAAATGGACTTTTATTGGGCGAAGTCTAGTTATAAAAACTATTCTTACACTTAACCTTAATCTGCTCGATATTGCGTAGGAAACGTCATTAAGGAAGAATTAATTGCAATAAAATGGTTGCTAACAACTACAAAGGGGACAGATATTTGTACGGCAGTAAAAAATTGAACAATACCCACAGTTGTTGGACGTTATGTGGCTTTCAAAATTGATGTTTTTCACAGACATATGCCAATATTTGAATGCACTCAACGTGAAACTTCAAGGGGCAAACAAAACAATTATTGTCATGATAGATCTCATTCGCGCTTTCGAGGCTAAACTGCAAGATTTCAGGAACGATATTATCACAAGAAACTACAAGTATTTTCCTCTCTTGAAAAAATATATCAACGATTTTGATATTCACGAGATATCAAACAAAGAAAAATTCACTGAATAATTTATTTCTGTGATTGATTCTTTAATCAAGGAATTCTCAGCGAGATTTTCTCAGTTCAAAGAATTGTCGGAAATACTCAAGTTTATTATGTACCCTGACGTGACATCATTTCATAAACTGAACTTCTCTCAATTCGATTGGTTGGAAATTGAAGAATTTGAAATGCATCTGATTGATTTTCAGTCTAGTTTAATATGGATTCAAAAACTTATTGAAACAAGAAAAGAGTTGGACTTAATTGAAACAAAAAGATTGACAAAAATTTCAAGTGAAAATGCTAATAACAAAATTCTGGAAACATGGAATGCGTTACCAGACACATTTAGCTGTTTGAAGAAGCTGGCTCATGCTATTTTGACAATGTTTTCATCTACCTATGCCTGTGAGTCATTATTTTCAGAGATGAATAACATTAAAAGCTCGGTTAGAAACCGCTTGACAGATGAATCCAGTTCAGCATGCATCTTGCTGAAAGTGACATCTTACAACCCCAATATATCTTATTTGTCATCGGACCTACAACAACATAAATCACACTGATTTTACAACAATTTGAATTATGTGTGTGATAAAAACATTGTGAAATGTAGTAAATAAATAGTTTTGATGGTATATTCATTATTATTATTATTATTATTATTATTTTCCAAACAACCAGGAAGTCAAAATTATTTGATGGCACGTCTATGACCTCATCAAACATTTTTAAGAAAAAATGGCACGTTGATGCATAAAGGTTCGCCATCCCTGGCCTAGGCATTCTATACATTGCCGAGTGAATCCAGGCAAAGTATGAAATAAACTCATTTCTTAACAATTGTACAAACTTTGCCTAGGCATTGTGTATAATGCCTAGGCATTATATAGAATGTCGAAAGTTTTGCAGGCAAAGTATAAAATGAACAACATTGTTAAAAATTGTTGAGAACTATGGTTAGGTTAGGTTAGGTTAGGTTAAAAATCTGTCTGTTCCATTGTTTTCAAGTTAAGGTTAACCTAACCTAACCTAACCTAACCTGAGCTAACCTAACCTAACCTAACCATAGTTCTCTTTCCTGCTGTAACAAGTAATTTCTTAAATTAATGTTTCACTTTTAAATTTTACTCTAGTAAAATATGAGGATTTTCAGATCCTATGTTTAATACATTTCATGTTTGTTATTTGCAATAAACAATTTTTAACAATGTTGTTCATTTTATACTTTGCCTGCAAAACTTTTGACATTCTATATAATGCCTAGGCATTATACACAATGCCTAGGCAAAGTTTGTACAATTGTTTAGAAATGAGTTTATTTCACAATGGAACAGACAGATTTTTAACTCTGCCTGAACTCCAGCAGGCATTCTATAGAATGCCTAGGCAAAGTATGAAATGTTTGAAATTTCACACTTTGCCTGCTTAGTTTTGGCAATGTATAGAATGCCTAGGCATTCTATACAATGCCTGATTTTACACTCTGCCGGTAACATATATATATATATATATATGTTGTTGTTGAGTTCGGGTTGAACCGCGTCTGGAGTTTTGTTCTCGACGTTTCGGCTCCGATGCAAGAGGTAAATGTGACTTCACGCTGAGGTCTCAATCTGCCTACTCCTCAGGTGTTGCCACAGGGGGCAAGGGTTTGTGACTTGACGCCGGGGCCTCAATCTGCCTACTCCCCAGGTCTCGTCACGAGTTCTTTCTAAGGTCTCAATCTGCCTACTCCTTAGATCGATCTAAGGAGTAGGCAGATTGAGACCTTAGAAAGAACTCGTGACGAGACCTGGGGAGTAGGCAGATTGAGGCCCCGGCGTCAAGTCACAAACCCTTGCCCCCTGTGACACCACCACCTGAGGAGTAGGCAGATTGAGATTGAGACCTCAGCGTGAAGTCTCATTTACCTCTTGAATCGGAGCCGAAACGTCGAGAACAAAACTCCAGACGCGGTTCAACCCGAACTCAACAACAAAACACAACTGACCGCGGAAACCTATCCGAACACAGACACATATATATATATGTATATATATATATATATATATATATATATATATATATATATATATATATATATATATATATATATATATATATATATTTCAGGTCTACAATAAATAATTACTTTGTATTTTGTGTTTTATCATTAAAGTAGAACGTCACAAATGTTCACTGCTATATCATACCTGAACAGGGGCAGGATATTTCCTAAAGGCGATGAGGGATATCTCGTGAAATCGTGAGAAAATTTTACGGATCTAACCAAAATGGAGTATTATCAATACCAGTAACTATAAATAAATCGAGTGATTTACAAAATTCAGGTATTCCTGGAAATATAAAGAGAAAAATAAAATTAAACTAGAGAATGTCGAAATTGTCTGAATATATTATTAAAAATTTCAATGAGGTTGAGAAAGCGCTGAGTATTCAAAACTTCTGTTTCAATCAGATTGATAAATGGAGAAACTATACGAAAATATCATTTTGTTTTGATGAATAAACAAGCATTCTTTCCATATTATACCGCTTTCATTCAATATACTGGCGACAATTTAAGATGTAAAAAAAAAATCATTTCACTACACTTAAGTTTGAGGTATGAAGTCTTGAGAAACTTTCTCCGGCTCTACATTTTCCAAATCGACCAAAAAAAAAATTAAACTTCTCAGAAAGAAACAGCAACAGGATATTCAGATTTTGCTTTTTCCAGGTGATACTTGATTGAAGTGTTGATGCTGAAGCAATTGATATTTCTTCCGTACTATATCTAAGCGCTGAATAAACAATATTCTGGGACAGATCAGATCTCTATCACCAAGATTGATAGAACAGTAACTACTGACGACAAATATAATTCACGTAGACTTTCATAGGAGCCTTTCAGTCAGGATGGGGCATTGTGTTGCAATAAGAAAAAGCAGGCAATTGAAAAGATAAATCCGAAACGAAATGAATTTTTTATAATGTATACCACACCTCATACCCGAATATTTCCATCGTATGTTGAAAATCCCATATGAAGCGGGACATTTTCTACAATTTCAGCGATAAATTCCCGGCGGGACATTTTCGGGCTGGTAAATACCCGGTAGGTATCGAAAAATACCCGCTCGGTCCGTGTATCTATAGTAACGATTGTTAAAATGTACATTTGTCATCTTGACAGGCATAAATACTGAATTTTGTACGTTGTTGTTTTAACTCCGGAAATATTCAACCGCATTACACTCGTGCATCAAAATAAACCTGATAATTATCCATTCAAGCATGTTGTCAGTAAAAAAACTGCATTCGGTTATTTTCATATTTTGCTAAAAGAGCCCTCCTCCTTCGGAGTCGGTCTCTTTCGACAAAATATGAAAATAAACTCATGCAGTTTTTAGACAACATGCTTTCATGGAAAATTATGGGTAATTTGGAAGTACTTGTGTAATTACTCCCGATAAATTCCCGGCGGAATATTTTCGGGCTGGTAAATACCCGGTAGGTATCGAAAAATACCCGCTCGGTCCGTGTATCTATAGTAACGACTGTTAAAATGTACATTTGTCATCTTGACAGGCATAAATACTGAATTTTAAACGTCGTTGTTTTAACTCCGGAAATATTCTACCGAATTACACTCGTGCATCAAAATAAACCTGATAATTTTCCATTCAAGCATGTTGTCTCTAAAAAAACTGCATTCGGTTATTTTCATATTTTGCTAAAAGAACCCTCCTCCTTCGGAGTCGGGCTCTTTCGACAAAATATGAAAATAAACTCATGCAGTTTTTAGACAACATGCTTTCATGAAAAATTATAGATAATTTTGAAGCACTTGTGTAATTCATTAACACTTTATTATCCCAAGAAACCTTACAGTTTATAACAGGGATACAACAAACATATCTTAATTATTCCTGATAAATTCCCGGCGGGACATTTTCGGGCTGGTTAACACTCGGTAGGTATCGAAAAATACCCGCTCGGTCCGTGTATCTATAGTAACGATTGTTAAAATATGCATTTGTCATCTTGACAGGCATAAATACTGAATTTCAAACGTCGTTGTTTTAACTCCGGAAATATTCTACCGAATTACACTCGTGCATCAAAATAAACCTGATTATTTTCCATTCAAGCATGTTGTCAGTAAAAAAACTGCATTCGGTTATTTTCATATTTTGCTAAAAGAACCCTCCTCCTTCGGAGTCGGGCTCTTTCGACAAAATATGAAAATAAACTCATGCAGTTTTTAGACAAAATGCTTTCATGGAAAATTATCGGTAATTTTGAAGCACTTGTGTAATTACTCCCGATAATTATGAAACTAGTGTAAATCATTCCATAACAATTACTAGGATCCTGTCAGCAGCGATGATAAAATCTCTACAATTACGCACACCCTCTGTTTGCATTTCAATAAGCCATATTTACATTGAGCATTGTTTGCTCGAATGGGTAACCACAATGTAATTGATCCAAATCGAATACATCAACATAAACAACATTAGTAACACATTATGCAGGCTCGCCAGACTTCATAGTAATCAATGATTGTACGATATCTGTATACAACTTACCAAGGGTCGTGGCTAATAGCAAATTACACAAAGTTGCAAAACTCTTCTTCAAAAAGAGAGTGATATTTCTTAGTGCTGAAGTTATTGCCTATGAGTCATATCTTTATCAGCTGTATGTATTCAGAGATGCAAACATGACTAAACGAACGAAATGTGTCCACTATATCTCATAACCGTCAACGGTCAGTTCCTGGATCAATTCAAATAAAAAAAGTCGAATAAATGAATGAAATAACTCGATTCGATTGATTTTAATTTTTCGAATTGTCAAACTGAGTAAAGACGGGTATCTCAATCTCCCTAAAAGTTTTATATAATAAAAATTGTGTAATAACGTTATATGTTGATAGTAAAAGTTCTAAAGGAAAGGTTAATTTCATTTTTTTTAGTGCATTTCAATGAAAGCATGTTTTCGAGAGAGTTTTTTACTTTTAATTCATTTACTTCTAGAGAGGGTATCTGATAATTGATGAAAACCCGTATTTGAAAATTATTTTCAAGTGCCGCAATTTTAGGTAATGTTCCTAAGTGAAAATTTTATAGAAAAACGTATTAGTATTTCTGAAATATCATTCGGAATAATCACAAGGAAAGTCAATTTTCTTTTAATTGCTAACAAATAAACTGGCATATTTGATTAGTAATCAATTGTAACGTACTTCAGTACATCAGGAGAAAACTCCCATTATGTCCAGCACTGAGGAGTTGAGAGCACAGATAGAAGTCCTCAGGAAGAGATCGACCTGAGAAATATCAAATCTACCAACATATCATCGTTCGTTGGAGGTTGGACTGAATTAAAACACCTTAATGGAACTGACTATAATGAATGGAAGTTCTGGATGGAAAACTTTCTCATAGATGCTGGTGTTTTGTATAGTGTTGAACCAAAATACAATCAAATAATTGATGCAGATATGGGTCGAAGAGCGTTAGCCAAAATCAACCTCTCGCTCAAATCTTGCGCTACTGCCAAGGCAAAAAAGTGCAAAACTACTAAAGGAGCTTGGAAATTTTTGGAAAAGGCATTTGAAGATCATGGTGTCGTCAGGCAACTGGGTCTTTATTCTCATTTGATTAGAACGAAATTCGAACGTTTTACCAATATGCAGAAATAAAGCACTCTAAAGATCTCCGAACAGTTAGAAAACATCGGTGAGTATTTGAGGACAAGTAGTGGGTGGATTTATTCTTGGAGGTCTGCAAGGAGAACTGAAGTCTTCAAATCTGGGAGAACAAGGATCGAAATGAATAACTTCTACTAAATTTCTCAAAAACTTATTGTTGCAAGAAAATGTAAAAAATGCCCTTCGCAACCAAAGAACGTTCCGATACGGCATTTTATGGCATCAGTTCTAGATATATCCATTCAGCAAGAAACTTTCAAAAGGGTCCCAGGTGATTCAATTATAATGAGTAGGTATAACTACAAAGCCAGTGAGTGTAAGAAACCAAAAAATTCATCAAAAGGAAGAAAACTGGGAAGGGATCCGTTGCACTATCTTGCAGCGATAATTTTTTACAGCATGATGAATACTGGTACACCAATTTTGATGCCACTCCTCATAAATGCTCACCTCTAAAATGCGAAGACTGCGTGCGTGGAAAATTATATAGGCAACCATTTAATGAATCTACAGGAATACGTACAGAAAACTTCCCAGGAGTCATACACTCAGACATATATAGATCGATGCAAGTAGAATCTATTGGTGGAGCCTGATACTTCAATGATGACTTCAGTCGAAAGTTAACTGTCTTCTTTCTGCAGCGCGAAAGTGAAATCCTGAAAAAGAGTACAAAGCTGAGCATAAATGAGCAGAATCTGCGCATGGAATGAAACATCAGACCACAGTGCCTTATAGCACCGAACGAAATGGTCTGTGTGGCTAAAAAACTCAATTGAAAGCTGATATATAAGGCAAGCTGAATGCTCTATTCTTCCAAGCTCAGTTATGAGTTTTGGGCTGAAGCATTCAACACAGCAACATTTCTGAAGAATCTGAGTCCACTGAAACCACAGAAAACTCTCACTGAAATTCAATTTATTTCGAAAAACAAAAAAAGTTACATAATTTGCTTAGTGCTAATCATTTGGACCATTCGGAGATAGATGGTGGGCAAACTAAGCGCATCTGGCTTGTCTTTTGCTTTCCATCTTCGCCTCATGGTGACACTTTTACAGTTCATACATGGTAGGACAAGTGGAATAGCCACAGTATGTTGACATGATGTAACAGAGAAAGTTGGTAAAGCGAAACAAAAACTTTGGATTTATAATACCTTCGATAGGGATAACGATCTTACTTTATAGGGGTGCATTTTTCAGTAGGGTCATAATGGGTTCATTGTCCGTGATAATATATTCCTTCATATATTTTTTGTATGTTGTGAAGTTAGAAATTTTCCTAATGTTGTCTGGGAGCATATTGTATAATTTAGGTCCAAAATAAAATATTGTTCTCTGTGTATGGCTTTTCTTGTAGAAAGGTACTGGCAGGTTTTGTGCATATCTGGTGTTTTTGGTTTTGATAATGCTGTCGTTTTTTTTATTAGTATGAATCCAAATGAGGCATTGGAGCGCAAATATACTTCTGACGTCAAGTAAATTGGTTTCATGATACAAAAGTTTGGTATCGAATCGTTTAGGTTTTCTGAAGATTATTTTGATAATTGAATTTTGGATCACTTGAATATTGTTTTGAACATTCTCGAAAACACCACCCCACACTGTGATACAATATCTAATTACTGATTCAACCGAAGATTTATAAATTATTATTAGGTTTTTTTAGTCAAAATATCTCGAAGGTTGTACATTTTATAAGTCATTTGCCTGTCTTTTAACCATATGGGAAACATGTTCGTCCCATCTCATCCGCTGGTCCACAATCACACCAAGATACTTAAACTTCTTCACTTTCTCAATATTTGGGCAGTTGCAAGATATTTTAGAGCAGTTTGGCCGATGTATATGAATATTATCTACCGTGGGCTGTTGGTTATTTTGAATGGAGAATGTAATAAATTTAGTTTTCGAAACATTGAGGTTAAGGAGATTATCGTTCAACCATGACTGTATATTTTCCAAACCTTCTTCTGCTTCATTGTATACCTGCTGCCACGTGTTAGCTCTGAAAATAATCGTCGTATCATCAGCATATGAGATGAGATGACCTTTGAAGTTTCTGATATCAGCTATGCTGTTGATATAAACTAAAAATAGTATCGGACCCAAAACTGAGCCCTGGGGTACTCCTACAGAAATTTCTCGAGAACTGCTGGTGCTGTTACCGATTCTGGTCCGTTGACTTCTGTGTGATAGGTAATTTCTGAAAATTTGTATTGCCGGTCCTCGTATACCATACATGTATGATTTATTTATCAGTTTCTCATGATCCAAAAAAACTGCTAGGCATTTTTCCGAATCATCCAAGGCTTCTATTGTTTGAGAAATGAAGTTCAATATGGCGGATTCGGTATTACTTTTGTGTATGAAGCCGTATTGTCTGTCTGTTATTACTTTGTTTTTATCGAAAAAAGTGATTAAGCGCGTTTTCAAAGCATGTTCTAAAATTTTCGCGAAGTTATCTATCACAGAGATCGGCCGGTAGTTGCCCATTTCTGATTTGTCACCTGATTTGAAAATGGGGGTGACTCTTGATTCTTTCCATTGTACTGGTATCGTTCCTGTTTTGAAAATCAAATTTATTATATAAGTCAATGGCTCTACTAGAAATAGGTGATGGTTTTTTATCAATTTGGTTTTTATTCCATCTGGCCCAGGTGCACAGTTATTTTTTAGTTCAGAAATTATTTCGATAATCTCTTTTTCATTTACAGGTGTGAGAAAGAGTGAGTTGGTAATAGAAATATCATTCATATAGTTAGCTGGTGTTCTATGCGATACATTGAATTTTTGTGTCATTTTTACTCCTATATCTGTGAAATATTCGTTGAAGGCTTGAGCTTTGTCTCTATCATCTGTTAATATTCGATCTTCGATTTTTATGTTACCTATTTTATTCCCCTTTATTGTTTTGTTGGTTGCTTCGTTTATTATTTCCCAAGTGTTTTTGCAGTTTCCCCTGTTTTCGTTCAATTTATTTCTGTAGTATTCATTTTTGGTCTTTCTCAACAATTTATTCAGCTCATTTCTATATCGCTTGTATGCAATATTTGATTCTGGATCAAATTCTTTGTTTAATTTCAGTTTAATTTTGTCTCTATGTTTTATAGATTCGATTAATCCCTGTGTTATCCAGGGTTTGATTCTAAAATTGTTAGCAGTTATTATGTGTTGTACAGCTATTGATATGTTGTTTTATTTCATTGATGAATTTATTATAAGCATGTTGTGTTTCATCACTACATAGAACTTCCGCCCAATTTTCGTTCTGTAGAAGAACGTTTAATTTTTTATCATCCGTTTGTGTATAGTAGCGATTCACTTTTCCGTTTTTTTTATTACTTTCATTTGATTTTTGTTCTATTAAGATTTGGAGGGATGTAGTGAAATGGTCTGTTATGCTAGTTCCAATTATCGAAGGAAATATTGAAATTTTTTTTGCTGTCATTTGTTTTCTAACAAATATATGATCAATAATACTTTCAGAACCTTCTGTAACGCGTGTTGGTTCATTTATGATGATATATGAAACCTCTTTCTGTCAGAACGTTTATATATTGGTTAACATCATTAGAGGCATTGTCTAGAAGGTTAATGTTATTATCTCCCAAAAATATATCTAAATCAGTCTTTTTTATATTTGATAGGTATTCCGACAAATCCTCTATGTATGTTCGAATATTCGTTGAGGGGGGGCGATATGAAGCAGTAATTCCAAGAGTTAAATTCAGAATCGTTACTGTAATTCTTAGTACATTGATTTCTGATAATGATGATATACTCGCAATAGCTGGTAAAGAATCTTTGATATAAATCATGACGCCATCATTTCGATTGAATTTTGACTCATTATATATAAAACACAGTATAATTTGGGATCTGAAAGTTACTTACCGCATCTACGTTCCAGCATTCTGAAAGTACTATTATATCCATATGATCATTTTCCTGTTCGATGTATATCATAAGTTCGTCGAAGTTCTTTTTTATGCTCCTAATATTGAAATGGATTAAACCAACCTTCTCTGTCACATTTGTATTATTTTGGCTCTGTGTAGATTCGTGAATTGTTAGAAAAAATGATGTATGTATGTTTTGCTGGTCATCCAATACCTCTAAGAATTCTATCATCAAGATTAGTATACACAAAAAACAAGATATGAAAGAGGAAAGAAAAAAAAATGATAGTTCTACAAATTAGAACCAGGTTCGTATAAAACAAAGATAAGAAAAATTCAGGAACTGAATGAGGAAGTACACCTAGCAATTCAAAAAATATATATATTTATAGTGCTCAGTGCAATCATGGAAACACTTTGAAGAAATCATTTGAATTTTCAATAATGGAAATTTTATTGTTCTGATTGATGTAGATTTTTCCACCTTCTGTCCACACATGCTTCAAGGAAGTCTTCTCAATTGATTTCGCCATCAGTTCGACGCGTAACCTGGTTAAATCTTCTCTTATTATAACGCCTGTTCCCTTCAGAAACTTTTTTTTGTGGTAGATCTGTTGCCTCAGACCATAATTCCTCAGTTTCATAAGGGTACCTCGTGGTTAACCGTTCTCAGCAACTTTTCCAATACGGTATCAGAGTTCAATGTCATCATCGGTTAAGATCGTGTTTATCTTTGAAGTTAGAAGTTCTATCACTTCTTATGAAACAAAAGAAGACCTAACATCTCCAAATGATATATATTTGGATGCAAGGCCTTAGTACAAGTACCGGGGATACGGAAAAAAATTTCAGTGGCTTAAGATGCATTCACCCTGTACAAAAAAATTGGTTGTGAGCAGAGATGCAGTTTTTTTTATGATGCTGTTAGTCGAAATTGGTCAACTGTCAGATGTTAGAAGATACGAATGCCGATAATCAACATCAGCACGAAAGTATTGAAACTAGTGTGTTTTGTTTTGACATTGAATTTCAGTTCAACTCAGCTCAAGAGAGAAAAATAGGAATGCGACAATTTTGGAGGGATATAATGTTCCCTGAAAACCTCAACTTGTGTTTGGAACTCCACCGTTGGCCGGCCAGCAGGTTACAGTCGTTGGCTGTATGACTTGCAACTTCTTTCAATCTCATTGTCGTTAGTTGCTCGATGATTTGGTAGAAATCTCTTTGGTGCGATATAGATAATTTCAATATGAATAACGTGTATGATCGATACATTGGAACACGGCGATCACTTGCGAAACTTAGTTACTGACTTCCAACTTCTCGCACCTGAGGATCTAGCTGCGAGTAGAGTCTTGGATGCATATTTCGCGAAAATATACAGGACGAATAAACTAAAGTGGAAAAAAGATTTTGGGGATTGATACATTTTGAGATATTTATATATAAAACTACATAAAAACGTTCACAAATTTGTGGCCGATCCATGGAGGTTCCGCATCTTCAATAACCACTTCTTCCGATCTCTATTCAGATTCAGCAAAAATAGAGTAGTATACATTGGAATGGAATCAACACTATCAGAAAATCCATTCGAAATAGAAAATCGAACAGGAACATCTTCAATCTCGATTTTATTTTTCAAGTCGTGATAGAAAATTCATCAGATCCCAAAACAGTAAGGGAGGCTTTGTCAGGTTTCAATGCAAGAGAATGAAGAGCTGCCATGGAAGAGGAACTCAGAGCTCGCCATGAAAACCAAACCTGGGAATTGCATGAAGTTCCACCAGGAATAAACCGATTAGTAGTAAGTAGACAAAACAAATTGACGGCATCTGGTCGAATTGAAAAATAAAAGATATAGGCTTGATGCAGAAGGTTATTCACAAATAGTTGGAGTTGATTATGAAGACACTTTTTCGCCCTTTGTGGGGTATAGTTCCATCAGATTTTTTATTGCATTGGCCGCTAAATTTGAATAGACAATCGATCCGGTGGATGTCATAACTACATTTCTGCATCCAAAACTAGACGAAGAAATATATATATCAACCAAACGGAATAGCATGTCTCCCTGTTACAAGAATTTACATTTTCAAACGATAAAGCTATATCTGACTCTGACTCTGAAAACACTATATAGATTGAAACAATCAAGCCGGGTTTGTAACAGAGAGCACGATTCGGTCCCGAAGAGCATCACGTTTCAACTAATCTAAAATGGAACCATGTGTTTATTTCAAAACAGATGAATGCAAAATCACAAAACTTGCGATTAAGGTGGCTATATACTGGTGTTTTCACTTCATATAAAAGATTGTCAGCAAATCAGACGACCGATATGGCCAACTTGATGAAAAATTTGATGATGTAGGCGTAGTAGTACTGCAAAAAATCCGCCAGGTACCGGCACTCTTGCAGTGGAGATGACAGTCCTGTGTTGCCAAGTGGCCATGTCGTTGCGAATTCTGGTCCAGATCAGTAGAAAAACAATGCAAATTTATTCCAACTGAGAAATTATTTTCAAACTACATGGAATAAATAACGCATAAAGTTAAACACAAATTTGGCGCGTTTTGGTTTTTTCAATAACCTCACATATCCAGTCCCGATAAATTCTCTATCCTTTTACAAAAACATCAGAATTGGCAACAGCGTGTTCCATGGATCGAGTGATCACGAAAATTAATAGCAATTTTTGATAACCAGCGCTCCCTTATGGCCACTGATGAACTACCACGCCTTGTCCACAGGTTTGTCTGAAACAATATCGCAACATTGGAAACACCAGTATATAGACATCTTACTTGCGATATACTTAGGCGACGTTCTTTCATTCTCTAACAAGAGCAACCACAAAAAATAATATTTGAAAGATATGCTTACGAAAGTTTTCAAAATGAAAGACCTTGGAGAAGCACATTTCTGCTTGGTTATCTCGAAGAAAAGAAGAATTGTTAGTAACTGAAATAATATGTTCAAAATTCCCTATAGAAAAGTAATTATAAGTATCGTTTATGTCGCTCAATTCACTAGACCAGACACCAGACATATCATTTATAATCGAAAAATTAGGAAGGTTTTAAAACAATCCAAATCATAATCACTAGACAGCTGTCAAAAGTGTTTTTCGATATTTGAGAAAAAAATGTCAGAACTGAAACTGGTGTTCGGATAATCCACTGATGACATTTGAGGATTCTGACTAGTTACGACAGAAAATCCACAGCAGAAATATTCCCGGACATGATAAATGCTATTACGATATTTTGTGACAACAAGGGGGCAGTTGACTTGAGTGGCGATGGTGCATATCGTGTTAGGTCCAAACACATTGACATTCGTCATCACTTTGTAAGAGAAAGACAAAAGTATGACGATATGGTCATCGACTCGCTTAACAAAGCATTAGTAGATGAAACGTTCACGAAAAATGTTCATCCTATACACCATACGGAAGTAAATAATGAGTAACTTCACTCGCGGTCGGCATCTTTGATGTATCTGGTCAATATTTTATTTCTTCTGGGGTGTGGCGAGCCAGAAGGGTATCGGCTAAGAGCTATTCTGTTCTCACTCTGTAATAATAATTCCTGCTTCACTCATTCACTCACTCAGTAGCGCTGTAGATCGGCTGAGCACAAAATTCGAGGTGGGAATCCTGACCCAAATATGGCGGAGAGTGAATTTACTATAGTCGGGCTGTTCAAAAGATAGAATTCAAGGACGCGTGATCAGTGAATGCCTGCATCTATATATAGCCTGCCCGGCGTAGCCACGCCTTCAAAACTGAAATAAATGAAGAACGGTTTACACTGTACTGTACTCATTTGTGCTTTGTATTCACGTGTGTTACGTTTTTGTGTGTTTTTGTTGAGTGGTTTAAATCGGACTTGTAATATTGGGGAGAGGAACATTCAAAGAATGCGTGCCGTTCACGTGATCATTCTATCTTTTCAGCGGCTACACTAAAGTCGTTTACCTCTATACGGTGCCGTATGGAACTGAAGGTGTGACTCACATCACATAGTGGGGATGTTGGAAGCTATGTGTATGTCACTCTATAATGATTATGTTTCGTTTTATTGTGTAGTACTGAAGGTATAAAACAGATGATTTGTAATATCGTTCCTGGAAATAAAGTTTTTGCCTGCTTGGTATCTTTTTACCTGCGCTAGGCATGCACATTTGGGAGAAGTTTATATCAAGGATATATTGGATATATAAATGCTGTCCAGTAGCTTGTGCGTAGTGTATTCTATTCAAGTCCTAATGATAATTACGCATATCTAGAGTGCCTTCTCATTCTGAAAAGCATTATCTGAGTACAAACTGACATTATGAAATTGCTCTTTGGTCTAGTATTAATTAGGGTATGTATGCAGGGCAGCAGTCTCTTTGACACAGTATTTTGAATAAAAATTTGTATTCATCAGTAACTAACTCTATCGAACGAAACCCGACTTGGGTTTTGACATTGTCAGTATATGTTTCTTCCGCATGGGCGTACGCACGGATACTAGAATACACGGTAGGCGTCATGAATTGGATGCGCAGTAGACTCACGCTCTAGTGACGTCACTCTGAACCCTCGCTCCCGGCCTACTGCCCGCCGCCCATACACCAGCATGACCATACTTGCTAGAAATCAACTTTTTTGGTAGATTTTCAAGTCAAATAAGAAAATTTCAGTAGTAACAAATTGTCTAGTAAAAATTGGTAGATTCTAGGAGAGATCTCGGCTAACATGATTACATTCAAATAAAATTAGTTCAAGTAACGAAAGAAAGAAAAATCAAGTAGTTACATTGAATTTAATGATTTTGCAATGTGGCTCCATTTATTTTCGATATATTTTCCGTTTCCTCTGTCATAATGTTTGAAGTAGATAGGCTTTACGGTGGTGATACAGTCTTTTTCATATTCAATTCATTATTTGTTAGTAATGTTATCATATTACATATGAAACTATATTTATTAACAATAGATAATAACATATTTATTTCATTTTACAACATAGCCCTGCGAATTCACGTACAAAAGATAACAGAACTTCTCTCTATAGGTATGTACATATGGTCTAAGCCTGGTGGGAGTATGAGGGCTTCTTTTCCCCAAAAAAAAGTAGAGACCTCCGAGATGGTGAAAGAGGTTGACGTCCTTCTGAGGCTTTGTACTAACATTTCACCGACCATAGAAGATTACGAGGAAGATTACCTATTCTTTAAACGAGTTCAGTAACATAAATATTATGGAATAACGGCATGACTAGATCAAAAAAGATAGGATTATGGCTCTTAAGTTGATCGTTTGAAATTTGTACACTCAGGAATTCATCAAACTGTAGTGATTATTACACAAAACTTAAGAGTCACGGAGATAAAATCTCACTGGCCTGCAAAATTATACTTTTCCCCCTATAAGTATTAAAAATATCTAACGAAATTGATTGCTATAGGTTACGGGTTTTAGGGTTTGGAAAGCGAATGACATTGTGGATTTTGGACTGTGGACCTGTGGAGTATGTATAAAGTGCGGAAGGGTTCAGGGTGACGTCATGGGGACCTGCGCGTGACCCCTACCGTGTGTTTCTAGTATCCGTGGGCGTACGGACAGACAGCTCAATACAGTCATATAATAAATAGCATATTGTTCTCTGCCTTCCTTCAAAGAACATCCAGAGTCGAAGTCAAAGGAGCCCGCAATTCTCTTATGGCAAATGGTTTTCGGCTAATTTCGCTGAAATATCGCATAGAGGTAGTTTTCAACATGGCGATCAAAAGTCTTCATAGGCTCAAACTCCGGGAACCATTTCCTGAGCTGCTATGGAACCCAGAAACCCCCGCGTCGCAGTTTCCTAATGGAAAATAGGTTTTGGCTAATTTCGATAAAATTTTGCATAGATTTAGTTTTCGACGTGACGATCGAAAGTCTCTATAGGCTCAAACTCTGGAAACCATTTTCAGATCCACTACGGAACCCAGGAACCCCCGCAAGTTAGCTGTATTAGTAAAAGTATAAGTTAGGTGGCGGCATCATAACATATATGATATGTAAACTAACGTTGATAAAAAAGTTACGCATATTTTTGTAAGGATTTTTTCCTGGCTTGCCAATACTGATGATGGATTTGAAATTCACTGTGACATTCGAAGTCACTGCTCCTCGGTGTTTTCAATAAGTCTTGGAAAAGGTCACATCTTTTTATGCAATCTTCTTTTGAAGCATTGAAAAAAAAACATTGTATAGGGAAACACGTGTAGCGGTTTTGTAAACCTTTTGTTGGTGGGAATGCCAGAGTACTGTTTATACAAACGTACGTTTCACTTTTTTCATCAACGTAAGATCACATGTTATAAAGCCGCAACCTAACTCCTGATACCCCCACCTGCGAGGATTTCTGGGTTCTGTAGTAGGTCAGGAAATGGTTTCCGGAATTCGAGCCCATGGAGGCTTCGGATCGCCAAGTTGAAAACTATTTCTATGCAAATTTCAGCGAAATTATCCGAAAGCCATTTTCCATAAAAAAATTGTGGGGTCCTTTTTGGGACATATTGTATAATCGTTATCATTTACAAACGAGAATCGCTACGCCACGAAATCTCATAATGCATCATCATTTATTATTAACAAATATTTCCATGGAATTGCTAATGGAATAAAAAACGTGGTCACGAACCTAACCTCTAGCTGATATTTGATCGTATATTCATCAATTTCGAGTTTTGGATATAATAACCACAGAAAGGAAAACGAAACATAAAACGATATCTTTATAATTCTACATAATGGCTTTCAATATTATTCACTCATAAATAATGCGTTAGTACAGGATTCAACCACTGAATAAAAAAGAGATTTATGAATAAATAAAACTAGTTAATGCGTGCATATCGATAGAAAATAATGATTACTACGGTATAGTAATCAGTACGCCTTCAATAACAAAATACAGTCAGTTGAAAAAGTTCTGCTTTACTTCGTGATTTTTATTGTTTCCGATTGTTTGAATATACAGGGAAACGCCAAGTCGTGTCTCTGCTGTTACTAGTTAGTAGTTACTTTTTCTGTTGTGTTGCTAAGCATTTAAAATGGGATTCATATAAGTTTCATATCCTGAGTGCGAGTCTTATCACTCTTATCCCAAGGCTTATAAGAATTCAGTTAAGATTTCTGTCTCACGAAATATTCATGAACGGACAATGTAGCCATGTCTAGACTTTGAAATCAGGAAACAATTCGGTTGACTAAATAAACGATGGTTGGAGATTACGGGTGAATTGGCACGTTCGAGAATTGGCCGTTCGTAGGATGGATTCCGCTGAAAATGAGGAGTTGAGTTGAGCGGAGCAGCAGAGTCCCTCCAGAAGTTTCTCTCGGAAGCCGAACTAAAAAGGTTCGCGGGAAAAATTTTCGCGTCGAGGGCGAGGGACACTAGACCCTCGTCTAATCATGGAGTCGCTTTTCTTACGCGGGTAGAACCCATTCTTGAGAAATTCGGGTGAAATAAATATAAAAGTAATTCGTTTGCATAAGCATAAGAAATACATTGGATTCTTGTATTCTGATTTTTCGGAATTGCCTAAACATTCAAAATTTGACGTGGAAAAATCTATGTCTGGTGACAGCAGCTGCCAAGTAATAATACAAAATAATAGCCTTCATCAAGGTTATTATACAGTCATGTTAGCCACTGAAAACATTTTTTTCTGATGTCTAAATACTATTTTCCATCTTATTGTCATAACTATTGTAACGAAAATCAAATTTCCGTTACATTTTCTACTCAAAATACCCCTTGAAGCACTCCATCTCTTCTAATCCATCGCACTCAAACGATACCTGAGTTGTTTCTGTCAACCCTCGCGCCAAAAAAAGAATGTATGTGAAATCGCAGGAACTTTCGGCCTTCTTCATCTTACCTAGTGAAAAGTTTTAATGAATAATATCTCCACAATCACCACAATATTTTTTGGATGAAACCGTAATAGAATTGGATTTTTCGAGAGAAAACACACAGGTACCATCTGTGTGTTTTCCGAAACTTCGAATATCATTGCAATCCACGAGTTTTTGGCAATTTACCGCAAGAAGTCATTAATGTCAGTATTATTTCGATCTACTGAACTCAATATTTCTGGAATTGGAATAAAGTATTTCTATTTTTGTATCAAAAAGTTAGGTCATGTTCGAATCCCTGTATAACTCCTGTTGCATTAAATCTTATCTACTTGAAGGAGAACGGGAACTTTTGTTCTATACATTTTTCAGTGAAACCACTGATTTTCTGGATTTTTTCCGCTCTCGACATAAGCACCAGTCTATCAGGAGACCAGAAGTTAGTCAGGGTCGATTTATCTCAGTTCCAGCAGGATAATGTCAGATTCGTCTTGAGAACCTGAAAAACCTGTGAAACAAGGAACTTTTACGTTTGGTAAGTAGTTTGGTTACCATTCAAATATAATTCAAATTATCACTACTTACCAAACTGTCTCAGATCCTGTTGAATCTTTGTTGTAGTCAGTGTTCTTGATTGTTGATTTCATTTATTTTGAAACATACTGAGACCAGTCCTTTTCAGTCACAGTTTTCAATTCATACCATTCATTTGAGTAGCTTCTTCCTGAAGTTTGGGCTTGGACAAATTTGAAGACTTGAAGGGTTACTTATTGGTACCGGGCTGAGCATACTGAGCATACTATTGTATATTTATGTATTAGCTATACACGGGTAGAACTGAAGTCTTTATTGTTTCAAAACTGTACATAAAATTCAGTTTTCAGTCTAACTGTCTAATTGACAGCCCAATCAATAAATCATCAATTGTCCGTTAAGGTGATAACACAGGTTATAAAAATACACAACACATACCTGTTTCGATGTGCAGCTTCATACGAGAATCCATCGCTGATTGATTGGCTTGTTTTTTTTTAATTATATCTATCACTATATCTCAATTCATTCATGCATTTCTTCAATTTGATTTTTTCATTCTTCACCTCTTTCTTGGAATTATTTAGAATTTATAATCACCTTCTTTATATGAGAGAGCTTTCACTTATTCAAGTGAATTTAATCATTTCCTGAGACTATAAATTTGGATCCAAACAGTCTATGGTCTAGAAAAAAAAACACGAAATCATAATTTTTAGTTCAACAAGTTAAAGTCTTAGTGACACTCATTTCATTCTTATTACTTTGCTCTAATATATTGTCCCCCTTCTAGTAATCGTTGAAGAGGACCAACATCAATCACCTATCCCATTAGCTGCCCACCGTTGAAGTGAGTGGACTTCTGGACTATCATCGAAGCAGGCAGTAGAGAGAACCCTGAATACCTGTCACCAAGGGCTGAACAGGTTATTCAACAACTAGTGCAAAAAGGGGTAGCCACTTCGAGTCTACCAGAACCTTCGTTGCCTCTTTCCAAAGAATACACCAGGTTAGCCAACCAGTCAACTATTAGTGGCGAAAGACCTACTTCATTATTCAAGCGGGGGCATATAAGTAGCCATCCCCTCCCAAGTCAACAGAACGGCCAGAAGGATAGCCCATTCTGTAATTTTATTTTATTTTTTTCATCAGTTGAGGCTTAAATTAATATTTCAATAAACTTGCTAATATTGTAAAATTCACTCTCAAAACTATCATAATTGTGAAAATTCACTTCAATAAATTGAAAGTTGAAGTTGAATTGATTTTTCCTTCAACAGCACATACTTCTCTTTCAGGGAGTTTGGTGTCAAAAGTTTGTTTTGAAAAAGAATCGCAGTATAAATTTCTATAGAGGTCAAACTAGCTCTTGGTTGAAATGATTTTGCATCTGATAGAAGCGAGTGTCCCTTAGCCACACCAGAGCTAGTTGTAGTTATGAATAATTTGGCGCCCAACGTGGGGCCAACAGCGTCCTGTATTATTCGAAATATAGCCGGTTGGTGTTACATTGGATTCATGCTCAAGTTTTCACAATCCTAATCAAGCGTTCATACTCGAAATGTTGAAGTAAAAGTGCCTTTTATGAAAGCTTCCATTAATTGGAATTGTGAAAACTTCCTTAAATTAAAATCAAAAGTTCTGTTTATGAACCAAGCATAACTCTCTCCTCTGTCGATCCCCTCGCAGGTTCGATCTCTGGTCACAGCTTTAATTTTTTCTGGGTGGCATCATGCGATAGGCATTGTTGGTTGCCTAGATACCAATTTCAGTAGGTGAGGTCTGCTGATGATCCTGATCTGAATATCGAGAAATGTTTAATACAAATATTTGATTCAAAGTACAATTATTGTAGGCTGAGCAGCTCGATAAAAAAAATAGTTTGCTTTCTTCTGAGGGTTGACGTTCGTCAGCTGGTTGACGGAACGAACAATTTTAGAACAATTTTTTACAGTTATTTTTGAGTATTACAGTATTAATAGTCATTCACAAACAACATTGAACATCTAATATGATAAATGAGAAGTAGGTTGGATCACTGCAATTGCAGAATACCTGAAATGACTAAGCCTTTGTGAGATAGCGCAGAGAGTACACCCAGCCTATTGCGGCTGCAGATGCATCACCAGTCTATTCAGCATTTCGAAATCAATGAAATTTCCGACAATTCTCATTATATGTATGAGTTCCGATCATGATTGTGGGCTTTCTGAATATATATATATATATATATATATATATATATATATATATATATATATATATTTCGGGTTTCATTCCGTGATCTGTGGTTTTGATCCTCTGAAGGATAATTGTCACAACGTTTCGGCAAAGTCTCATTTGCCATCTTCTAGGTGATGATTGAGTTTCGACCTCCGAACTCGACTAATTAATTCGAGTTCTGCTTCTCAATATATAGGGGTGTTCAATGATGGTATCTTTGACCTGGGCCCCTCCCACTTTCTTCGTTGGTCCGACTGCATTTTTCATTATGCCCGTATGGTAATTACTTGATAAGGTCCTACCTTGTTCCTCTGGTGTGATCGGCTTGTTTTTGTTTTGTGATAGGATGGATTTCCACGTTCTTGGTAATCTTTGGGCGTCATCTCTCTTATTCATACTACTCGGTCGTTTTTCAATTTCGATAGCCTCTCTGATTGTTCCAGAGTAGAAGTTTTCATCGCTCGAATGAATAACTACTCGAAGAGAATTATAAAAACGGCTTCCAAGAACAAACCGAGACAGCAGAAAACCTCAGAAACACCGGTCATAACAACCAGACTACCATACATAAAAGGAACCACAGATAAAATCAGCAGAATTCTCTGCAAACACGACATAGCTACTTCGTTCGTACCAGAACGTACAATAACATCGATACTCCGTAATCCGAAGGACCAGATACCACTGGAGTCCCAGGGAGTCTACGAAGTACCAACAGACGGATCAACGTACGCAAGGATGAACATGAGCTATCAGTGAAAGGAAAAGTCACCACATCTTCCAACACGTATTGGAGACAGGACATAACATCAATTTCGAAAACACGAAAACATTAGCGAGCGATGAAAACTTCTACTCTCGATCAATCAGAGAGGCTATCGAAATTGAGAAACGACCGAGTAGTATGAATAAGAGAGATGACGCCAAAAGATTACCAAGAACGTGGAAATCCATCCTATCACAAAACAAAAACAAGCCGATCACACCAGAGGAACAAGGTCGGACCTTATCAAGTAATTACCATACGGGCATAATGAAAAATGCAGTCGGACCAACGGAGAAAGTGGGAGGGGCCCAGGTCAAAGATACCATCATTGAACACCCCTATATATTGAGAAGCAGAACTCGAATTAATTAGTCGAGTTCGGAGGTCGAAACTCAATCATCACCTAGACGATGGCAAATGAGACTTTGCCGAAACGTTGTGACAATTATCCTTCAGAGGATCAAAACCACAGGACACGGAATGAAACCCGAAAAAACAACTCATCATACTTCGTCCGTGAGAATCTTCATGCTAACATATATGTATATATATATATATATATATATATATATATAACTGGAAAAGCTTTAGCGGGGTTGCAGTCACAATTGTTAGGGCGTCAAAGAAGACTCTTTGTTTTCGTCAAGCTTTCGGTAGTTTATTGCTACCTTCCTCAGGACAACTGTGATATATATTAAAATACAATATGTTGGTATAAACGACACTATGAACACTTACAAACGTGAGGTTATCTAATAAAACTGGAATTTCTAACATAAAAAATTTTGAAATGAAATGTGGAAATGAATGACAGTGACAATTTTTTATTTTCATTTTTTCAAGGAGGAAAATTTTGATTACAGGGTGGTGTTAATTTTGTTTTCTGATATTTGAGAAGGTAGGAATATATCTTACTGAGATAATTCAAGTCTGTTCTTTTATTCATCGACTTTTCTTCATTGTTTATGTGAACCATCTCAAGAAAAACTCTCTCATCAGTATTACTTTCTGAACATAATATTGAAGTATTGTCATAGTCCATTTGATGATCATTACTATTGACATGTTCAGATAATTCGCAAGAATTAATGTCCTGCAATCACTTTTGTGTGATATAATACGGCTATTTAGAGTTCTTGATGTCTGATTTTGTAAATGACGTTAGATTTATGTTTATTAGGAACTGGAGTTTTTATCTTACTATATAATTTTGATATATTCAAAACATTTTTTTTTGCAATTTTAATATTAATGTTTTTGAACTTTCTCCTAAATTGATAAATGTGTTCAAAAACATTAATATTAAAATTGCAAGAAAAAATGTTTTATATATATCAAAATTATATAGTAAGATAAAAACTCCCGTTCCTAATAAACAGAAATCTAACGTCATTTACAAAATTCCATGTAAGGATTGTGACAAAACGTATATTGATCTGACAAGAAATGTTTTTTCTGTTTGTGATGGACAAGGATTTTTCATCTGCTGTTTTATATCTAATCTCACATTAGTAAGTTCAATTTTAACATGTTTGAGTGCTATATGTAACGATAAACACTGTTTTTTCAGATGTCTTGAGAAAGAAAATAAAGATTTTCGAAAGCTTGACAATTTAATAAAGAGTTTCACTATATCAGGCCAAACTCAATTTATGACTGCAACCCCAAGGTTAATTTTCATTGCATGAGGATTTTCCAAATTTAGACGGTTTATATATATATATATATATATATATATATATATATATATTTAGAGGTTAATCAACGCGCAGCCTAAACCACTGATCGTAGAGATTTGAAGCTTGTATGACGTAGGCATCCGATAAGAAAGGGTTTTCCGAGGGTTGAAAAATGGGGTCAAAATTTGAATGGGACAACGTACTTCAATCTACTCAAAAAAATTATGATTCTCAAGCAGTATTGATGAAGGACGTTTTTAGTATTTCATTGTCTAACAGGATGAAAAAGGAGTTTATAACATTTTCACCTTCTTTCAAACGCTCTTTCGAGTGCGCAGAGGATAGAGCTGTGATGAACATGATAAAACATAGTACTAAGAACAACTCTTTATAATCGCATCACATAAATAATCAATTCCCAACGAAGTGAGCACGGATCAGCTAGTATCCTTAAAAACTGAAGTAGCTCGGGTTCCTACCCAAATAATTGAAAAGGTCAAATTTCAATGTTCTTTTTCTGTTGTGTGTGTATGAACCATAGTCAAAGTCGTATTAATATTGGATCTAGTCCCATGTTTTACAAAATTACACATTCAGAAATACAATTGTGAACATTGTTAAAGCAGTTAGATCGGAATTATCACCACTTTTGAGTAAACTAATCAATATAACTTTCGAATCAGGTATATTCCCCACCAATTGCAAAATTGCTAAAGTAAAACCTATTTTCAAAAAAAGTAAAAAATCTATCATGAATAATTATAGACCGATTTCAGTTCTACCAGTTTTCTCAAAAATTCTAGAAAAAGTCATGAAAGTAAGGTTATTAGATTATCTTGAAAAAAATTATTTTTTTCACAAGGAGCAGTATGGTTTCCGTAAATCCAGTGATACAGAGTGTGCAGCCATGGATCTAATAACGAATATCCAACTCCGATTAGATAATGACCAGAAATGTGGACTTTTGTCACTGGATTTATGTAAAGCATTTGATTCTGTGAATCATTCAATTATTTTAAAAATTATGTATAGCATTGGAATTAGAGGTAACGCTCATAAATGGTTTGAAAATTATTTATGCAATAGAAAACAGTTTGTGTATATAGGAGATAGAGTGAGCACGGAAAAAAAATAATTTCTGGGGTACCACAAGGTTCAGTCATCGGACCAGTCCTTTTTCTTATATATATCAACTCTATATCTGGTCTGAATCTAAATGGCGAAATTAAATTATACGCAGATGATACTACTCTTGTATATTTTTCTAAAAGTATCGATGAAATTATATCAAAAGTTGAAGATGACCATAAAAAAATTTCAGTTTGGTTGGAGGCTCATAAATTAATGCTCAATTTTCATAAATGCTCATTCATGTTTATTGACAAAAGATTGATATTAACTGAGCAACTGACAAAAATAATGTTTGGAAATAATATAATAAATTATGTTAAATCTCTCAATTTCTTGGGGTCAAGTATTGATCCAGTTCTCTCATCGGCCACTCACATAACACAGTTGAGGAAACAAATTTCACCAATCATTGGAATTCTATATAGGATACGGAACCATGTACCCAGAAAATATCTCAGAATCATTTACTTTAGTATAATATTTTCAAAATTGCAATATTTGATTTCCGTGTGGGAAACAGCAATCAATTCTCTGTTGAGACCTCTGAAAACACTACAAAACAGATCAATAAAATGTATTTTCAGGTTAGAGTATTCAGAACCCACTATAAATTTATACAAGTCGAGAAACCTATTGAATTTGGATTGCATTCATCAGTTAAAAATTTGCACGTTTATACATTTTGCCTCTACAAACAATAGACACTCTGTATTGAATTTTATTCAAAATTCTAGTATTCATGATCATAGGACAAGACAATCACAATATTTTGATAAAGTGAAGATAAAAAGTGACTTCGGCAAAAAATCAATTCTTCATAATGGAATACATATTTACAATAATTTACCAGAAAAGTTGAAAAATTCAAAAAATATATTGAAATTTAAACGTGACTTGAAACAATATTTTATGAACAAATGAATAATTCCCAGTTTTTTTTTTGTGTTTTATTATTTCAGTTGTAATTTCGATCTATCTGTTATTTATTCCTGTATCTTTTCTTTTTTATATATTTTGTATTCTTATAATCACATCCCTTTATAAGCACATGTGTTTCTTGGGATTTAAATAAATAACATAACATAATTGGGTCCAGAAGATGGCGAATTATCGCCGAAACGTCGGTATTGAAATTTTAAAAAACATGAGTATGTCTCATTTGTTCATTTGCCAATGAACACCTTCGAACAAAAAAAATCTGGACGTTATAAAAATGAATCATAAATTTTTTGTATTCAAGGTGGAGTTTGAATTGAAGGGTTGTTGTCTTATTTTTGTTAGGGATGCGAATCAGTGGGATTAGGATTTTTTTTTTCATTTCAGTCTCTTGTGTCTGTGTATTGTATTGATGAGATTCATTTCATTTCACATATTCATTTGAGTTGTCTCATAAGAGAATTGAAAAAAATATTTATTGGCTCAATTTGATTTTATAATTTTGACAGTAGCAGTTATCAAAATTGTGATGATGATGTATAAGTTGGCTCTAATAGTCACGTATGATTCAAAAATAATGACACCTAGATGCTAATTCCATCACTGTTGGGTAGGAAGAGATTTGTCGTCGGGGCTTGATAGTAAGGCGGTTTTTGATTTTCAAGTCATCGACTTTATAATGATGATGGCACCGCCATGTACTGACGAGTGGCCAAATAACCGAAACCTGCACTGGCACCGGTTGGATATAACGTTGACAGGTCACGACACCACAGTGATTTCATTCAGTCTGTTCTGGTGGCCTATTGATTCTTCTTTATCACTAGATTTTTGAATAGTATATTATTCAACGAGCGTTTAATGACGGCTATTATTCATGAGGTGAAATTCACCTAAATCAGCGATAGAATAATAGCCATTATACGCTAGTGGAATATTTTACTTTATCGACAACTAATAAAAAAAATTGTTGAAGTTTTTTTTGTTGGAAAATGTTGGTTTACACAATAAAATTTCAAAAAAAAAATATATATATATATATTCGGAGGTCGAAACTCAATCATCACCTAGAAGATGGCAAATGAGACTTTGCCGAAACGTTGTGACAATTATCCTTCAGAGGATCAAAACTACAGAACACGGAATGAAACCCGAAAAAACAACGCATCATACTTCGTCCGTGAGAATCTTCATGCTAACATATATATATATATATATATATATATATATATATATATATATATATATATATATATATATACATATATATATATATATATATATATATATATATATAGTCGTGGATGAAAATATTTAAGAATGAGACCAAAGGCAATTATGGCGCACATCTATGATGTTCAATAGGTAGTTGATATTTTTCAAAACTTTTACCGGAATTAAATATTGTTTTATATCGAAATACCACTACCTACAAGATATTTAAGATCTCGATGGTGCATCATAATATTCTTCTATAACAGTTGTCGATTAGTTTCAATAACCAATATTCAATATCGAAAGTTATTTAAGATTCGCTAGAATATACCTGAGTAATCAGCAAAGTATAAATAAACGATGAAATTGAAATTTTTGTTGTAAAAGTTGAAACTCTTCCTAGAGATCAATTACCCTAACACCAAACTGATATTTTTGCACTCGACGCGCGTTTCGCTACCAAGGTTAGCATCTTCAGGAGAAGAAAATTGATATCAATTGTTTCAAATTGTATCAGCTTGGTGTTTGGGTAATTGATCTCTAGGAAAAGTTTCAGATAGCAGTGTCGAAATGCATCAACCAGATTAATATTCACAGACATGAAATTTTCGCCAGTAAGTTTTTGAAAAATGCACTTTCCTCATAGTTTTTTATGTATATATGAGGGAAAATATTCGATGTGAGTTACCAATAGTTGCATATATCTAATAGTATTTTTGTAGATATGGTAAGCATTCAGTGAGATGTTCCAAAAAACTGAGCATGTGCACGTAATTCCGCAAACTTATGATCTAAGAGCCACCGATTTTCCGTCCCAGCCGCCTAAGTACCAACAACTTTTGTAATCGACTGTAGTCATAATGCCATAAAACCTGTTACTTTCCATAAATTGGGGTGGAGTTAAACAAAACATTGTTTCAGTTCTGTATCGCACCTGGATTTTGACCATCACTAGCCAATGGGGGTGAGAAAAGACTCATCGTATATTGCGCAGGACAACAAAGGCGGGGAAATTGTACAAAGAAAACGCCTTTTGATGTCATAACAGATTATCATAGCAACGATACAATGCTCTAATATTTAATGATACAATTGAATTCTTGCATGACATTTCTATTGTTAGTTTTCCACCAGGTGCGGCACCCTAACAGTCTCTTCCTGCGCGTTTGCTTCGTCCGGAAAATGGAATCGCAAACTCCGCACTACCATTTCGGCGAGACCGTGGTGGGGAATACGGGGTTACCCGTTTCGGCCTTTTCCGCGTACAGTTTGTTGAGAAATTGCAATTATTTTTTAGCTTCGCAAGGGCAAGGTTTGTACTTGATTTTTCATATCAATACCTTTTCATTAGATATGCGTTCAGCGGAAATTGGTTTTTCATACTGTTATTATTCTCATACCTGCTTCCGAAGAGACGCAGACAAACCCAACGCTTTCATCAAATTTTAAAATGTTATGAATTAATGAAATAATCAAATTCATCAGTGTGTTTCACCTTGAAAATCGAGCAGAAGCCACAATCAAACGTGTGAATTGTGAAATTAATATGCTCCTGAACGATCAACAATTCTATGCACTCTTTCTCAGAATAAATTGATTCACTGAGCTGAGGAAGTTTCAGAAGTACTTGTAAAGTTCAAACCATCAATTGAACTTCCAAGAATACATCATTAGAAACAGAAATTACACTTCCTAAATTATAATGCATTTTCATTTTAGGTGAAAGAAAATCTCCATTCGTCAATTCAAACTTATTATTTCTTTCACTTCCTGCTGAATTTGATCAGAATCTGTCTCAATCATGATTTCTTCCGTCGTGTAATTTTTAGCTATTTGTCGTAAGTTACCAAATTATGTACCTACCTATATTTTCGTAGACGATGTCATAAATTGTGCAGTGCCTTGAAAGTTCATTCGTAATGTACATACTATATCCAGGGTTATGTTTCAAACTGAGATCCATTTCAATATAAACCTATTCGAGTCAATGCTCGATTTTTTTCATGAACATGATCAGTCAACATTGAATGAGTAAGAAAAATAAGACCATTTATTCTCTATTAGAGCATGCATCTTTTCCGTCCCTGGAACCAAACTAGAGACTTATGCCACAGCTTGGCAAGCTTTGAAGTCGATATCAATCAGCGTACTAAGAGCAAGAAAGCACATATTTTGCGAAGATTTTAGTATCATAATATCAGATGGTATTTTATTCTTCGCCATTTTTTTGGGCTGTTAACATACCACAATCTGAAAACTTCAAGAATTGTTGCTGGGATAATGGAAACAGTCATTTCTTGAGAAAACACGTTAAACTTGTCTATCAAAAAAAATTCATCAAACCGCAAAATAATGACTTTTAAACAGTAATCAGAAAGTAATTCAACAATAATCGAGACAACAATGTTGTGGACAGAGGATAGCGAAACGCGAGATGCTCGTTAAAGAATTGAAAATACTCAAAAATACTTCTTTTTATTTTCTGAAAGGAGGTATTCAACATTTTTCAATTCTGTTTGCTTGATTCAATTATTTCAAATTTATTTAAGGTGTTTAAATTGAGAGTATTCTGTGTGTTTTCCTGGGATAACATCATCTTTTATTCTTCTGCACTTCAACAGACTATTTAAATGAACTTTTTGTCATGCGAATTGAGAAGTTTTCTGGGGCTCATGTTTTCGAAACGTATTCGTCTAGATCCTCCTTTCTCACTTACGGCCAGTCCAATGGTGAGAGATGGGGAGACGAATACGTTTTGAATACAATAGCGCCTGAAATTAATGTTTAATAATTTGCCAATTATGCACCATTTGCTATATTCTCAAATTTCTTCACCACTCTTCAGAGAAAAGCAAAATCCGTCTTTTTGGTGATTCTTCGCTCACAGTCTCACTCATTTCATTGGAACATCGTAGAAGGGTCGGAGACTTGTCTCTCTTCTATAGATATTTTCACGGTCGTTGCTCTTCTGAATTGTTATCAATCGTTCCACCCTTGGCAATATCTACACGGATAACTCCTCGAGTACAGAATTCCCACCCCTTTGTTGTGAATTTGGAGACCTGTCGAACCTCTCTTGCTCAGAGATTTTTTTCAATAGAACAGCTGAGCTTTGGAACTCTTTGCCGAAAAAGGTTTTTCCTGAGACTTACAAACTTCAAAAATTCAAAGTGAATGTTAATTCGTATCTCCTGTCCCTTGATTCACGCGGTGTTCTTTGAACAATACAGGGCTTCACTTTCGTGTGAATCTGAATATATATATAAAAAACTTTTGAATGTTTATATTTCCTAATTGAACAACATCAATGGAAATGGCCAGGAAATGATATAACTTTCAAAAATATCGATCTCTGCAGTCGAAAAAATATTGGCTATCTGTAGAAAGAATTGAAAACCGCAAGAAAACGATTTTTTATCGTTACTTCATAATTATTCAATTGACAAATTTATTTGTCCAATATAAAATTTTGTCCGAAAGTGTATTGGTTCAAAATTCGCATGGTAACTTGAAAGTTCTCATTTGGAAGTGAAAAATCAATCGAATATGCTGTAAATTCATATTTGAGAACTGAAAGTGATACAAAATAAAATTAGATTGAAATTTGTTTGACATTTTTAGCACGGATAATTGTTCATATTATTTTTACATAATGCATATTTATTGATACTAATTTTTATACCTCCTTTCATATATTTGCTGTGACACCTATTTTCTTATTTTTCATCAATTTTGTGTGGTTCTTGGTAGTGTAGCGGTAAGTAGGACCGCCTATCAAGCGGGAGACCAGGGTTCATTTCCCCGTCGGGCCACCGTGCTGATATTCATACGTTAAAACGTAAGGCCTCGTTAGTCCATTGCTCACACAAGTTTCGACTTATGAGAGTTGACGTTCGTCAGCTACAGAAAAAAAAATCAAAACAATTTGAAATAATTGTAAAATTGGTGAAGTCGCAGGGGAGAATATTTCTTTTTATTACTACTACTATATACTTGTACTTACTCTTAAAAAACACGGTTTAGGACGTAATGAAAGCAGTCGGACACCAGGCGGGTTATTACCACCCCCACCCACATACACTCACACACGATCAGTCACATCACATATATGTATATAACAAAATATTTATGAGTGAAAAGTAAATCACAGTTTTATTTCACCTTTACTCCTTGTAAACCTGTAAGAACTAATAATCCAGTTATGAAATATTCAAATATTCATCAAAATTAGAAAATATCTCAGATCGTATTAGAGGCTGGTATTTCAGGAGAAATTGGTTCATACATACGTCAGCCTTTCAAGCGAAAGACCAGTGCTCGCACAAGTTTCTACTTCTGAGGATTGACGTTCGTCAGCTGGTTAACGGAAAGAACAATTTTAGAACCAAAAACATTTTTTTTAGTTTCAGAAGAACGTTAATTACGTTTGCACTGCGATAGATACAGCTTTTGTGTTTGTAATATTGTGTTGTAATATTTCCCCTCTCATAAAAAAATGCATGCTAGTGACTTTAACCTCGCTAAGCACTGTCGTTTTTGCAGAGCGAATTTTTTCAGCGTCAAAACTTGGCTCGTATTCACAATATCTCAGGATCAGTTTACTTATCTAGCACTTTTACACGTACATGCCTGGTACTTGCCCATAGAAGCTGATGCATTAATAGATCGTTGAGTTAATAGAAAAACCGAAAACTAGAATTCATCACTTGTATCTATGTACCCAGGTATATTAATATGTAGTATGATTTTTTTCTTATACAGATTCACACAAAAGGAACGGCCTGTAATATTTAAAGAACACCGCGTAAATCAAGGGACAGGAGAAACGAATTAACGTTAACTTTGAATTTTTGAAGTTTGTTAGCCTCAGGAAAAACCTCCCCCGGCAAGGAGTTCCAAATTACATGAACATGGAGTTTATTTTTACTCAATCCATTGAAAAATTTCCTTTTTTTTTTCTATGTATATTAAAATTAAATATTAAAAAAATCTGAAGTTTTTTATCCACAGTCTCCTGATTATGAGGCATTCCATATACTTGTCAAAAATGTAAAATTAGTAAAAAAAAAACTTGTTTTTTTTTCGAAAGATTGTGATTTCCATGGTAAAACTGGTGTTTGCCTCTCAGACATCACGTGGTCTGGAATGCCTAATGCAAGTTATTGTGAAAGATGAGTTGGTAAAAAGGCCAATATGCATGTGTGTGTTGATAAAATCGCTCGGAATTATGTTTTCCGGATATTTTGTGAAAAATGCTTATAACTCGGTTTGAAGTGATGAAGAAGGTAGAATTAGTTGTAAGTGGCATCTGACGAATAACATCGTGTGGTTTTATCGGTTTTTTTTTTTCATGCAGAGAAGAAGGTGGAATATGTTGTTCTTCCGACCTTTGAAGGGCCATAACTTTTGAAGGAAGGGAAAGCGCTGTGTTTTGACTTCCGATTCGTCTGCATAAAAATGAGTAGCAATAAATAATTTCATTCAATAGTAGATAAGACCATGTTTTCTCCAAAATGCGTGGAAAAGTCATCTTTTATTTCAAGAATAACTCAGTGATTTTCTATACTAGGAGAGTCGAACCAGCAAACTGAAAATCTCTTCGGAATCCAATTTTCAACACATATTTTCTGTTCATTTGTGTTCAAAGTACAGTTTTATTCTTTCTTCATACTGCCACTATTGAAAAAAGACTTGCATAATGCTCTCATTTCTCCTAAAATTCAAGGTAAATTACAGAAAATAATGTTTTCTTTTGGACTGCGTCATATAATGTAAGTCGTCTTAGGGTATGGGACGCCATGTATTCCCAAAAATATGCTTCTCGCACAAGAGATGTATAGTAATTGGTGGCAAGATATTTTTTTATTATGATTTGTTTCTGTCGAAACGAATAAAGTATGGGAAATGCTCGTCGATAAAAAAGTATTCTGCATTTGTAGTATCTACTGTTTTTCCTTATCCATCCAATTTTATTGAATAGTTGAGGTTAACAACCGCCACAGGAACTTGGTGCAATACTTTCTGGTTCTTTCAAGTAGGCTGTTTTTATCTGAACTTGTTTCTGTATTCTGTGGAAAGACACATTCACGAAAATTAACTGAATACCTATTTGGGAAAAACTGTTGCCCACAATTATTAATGAACAAAAAAATAACATTTTTCGGGTGATCTATTTGTGAGAGCAGTCGTGTGTTCATGACTATCGTATAGTGTATGTGTCAGTTAACAATTTCTCAGAACCAGGCGGTGTAAGCCCTTCGGTAGTAGGCGTGTTTTCTTAATATCATATTTTCAGGATCTAAATAGGAACTGAAGAATTATGCACGTTATAGTTGGTTTATCTGACCACATCAATTTATTTCAGAAACAATCGCTTCTGGAAATGATACCTAACATGAAGTCTTGATTTGATCACGCCTTTGTAACGTCACGCGAGTTCGAAACACTTTTTTAATAAGTAATGTTTTGCCGGTGTCCGGATTGTCATTTTGAAAGAGAATAAGTCCACTATCATCATCTAATCTTTGAATCGGCTTGAGGTTCGGTTTGACAACTTTCAAGGGGGCAACCAATTTTTGAATGAAACTAAATATGAGTTTCAATATCAAACAATAACAATAATCATGAGAACAAAAAAAACAAAGGAAATCGAACAAAGGGTCTCCTGGGTTAAGATAGTCGATGTCCTTAATCTCGAAATTTCAATTTGACCTGCGGATGTTATCCAGGTCTGAGAGATATTCGCCATATTTTTTCCTCTCTTTCCCTCGTTTTCCCCGTCTGAGGGTGAAAAAATGATCTTTTCACGATTTTGTTTCTCGATATGTGGGGCTCTAAAAAAAATCACGTATATAGAAGACAGTAAGGTCTTGGAAACATACATTTTTGGAATCCAGGCCACCCCATAACGGCCTTCAAAAAAAATTTTTAAATTTAAAATTCGAAAAAAATGGCAGAAAATCCAGGTGTCCCGGTGATATTAGTTCATCAATTCAACGAGGCTGATCCTATAACAAGTAGTATCGTTTATTTCATTATCACTTGGGAAAAAGGATTTTTTTGGGAGAAATTGCCTGTCACTTTTTTGTCAATGATTTCAACGGAAAATGAAAAAAATAAAACTGAAATTTCACATAGAACACTCATATCAAACTGACTTATTCTGGAAAGTTGATGAGTTATTGTACAAGTAGAAAGATTTTCACTTGGAGACTTTTCACATTAATTATAGCTAGAACAGATACACACAGATGAAAAAGCGTGCCGTTTGTTACTGTTCTTTCTTTCTTTTCCCCTCCTTTCCCCTCGCGAGGGTGCAAAAATGATATTTTTCACGCTTTACAAAAGCCTTCAAAAATTTCGTCTTTAATTTTAAATTCGAAAAATATGGAAGAAAACTCAGGTGATATCATTCCATCATTTTAAAGAAGCTAATATACACTATAACAATTAGTAGCAGTCGACAAAAAGGCATTCTTTGTGAATTTCGTAATCAGGGGTATTTCGACTAACTTAACCAAGGAGACCCTTTTCATTCGCTTTTTTTTAAGACAATAGAGGAAACTATGGCAGTATTTTCATTCCTTCCCGAATGCAATTTGACCTCTTAACCGAAAATTCACCGAAAACGAAAAATGTGCTTAACGTCAATAAACGGTGTTCAAGTCAAAAAAATATTTCAATTATGCGACTACACTAAGTACACCAAGCCATCCGGTGGCATGACAGGTTTTTCTGGGTTTCCCTAAGGTTGAAATAGCGAATGCGCTACCGTAAAAATCAATGAGACGCCCCACAGCGCTTGGGCACCCAAGAAAGTTGGCCGCCCTTGCCCGCACAAGGCTCTGCCTTCTGGGCGCACTCGAGAGAATGTTTGATAAAGAGGAGCATAAATAAAAGAGGGGGAATGTGATGTGAATTGAAAATCAAGGCACTTTTTGACATCCAGTGGATATTCATTCCAGATATTCGATGGACGTCCTGAAATGTCATTCGGATGTCATGGGATCAATTTATTTTCGCATTTCTCTATTTGGCACATTGCACACGCTTTTCTCAACTGAATCTTCTGTTCCTTTCCATTTTCTTTCAATATTTCATTCAACAGCAACTGCAAAAATTCAACTTTCAATCCTAAAAAGTTATAACATGATTTCTGAACACAATTTCTCTCGGCAAAAAAATATATGTTTGTCATGGAGGTGTTAGTTTGTTTTACCATTGTATTCGTATTCACTGGTAGTGAAAGTACTGGCTAAGATCTACTAAAATTTCCAGCAAAGCACAATGTGTCCTAATTCTTTTGAGATTTCTTCTGGATCAAAAAAAAAAAATAGAGAAAAAAATTCAAAGCAGAAATTGAAATTCTTTCCTTGCACACAATTCATCAGCAGATATGTGTTTGCATTTCCCGCTTTGTAAGAAATGTTACAATTTTTACCATGATCATCAATTGCAAATACCTAGGTACCTTATTTGATTCGAAAGAAATAAATATTCATAAATGTCCATTTTCAGAACATGTCCACTTTTGGATGTCAAATGGTTATACATTTTATGTCCATGCGGATATACGTACGTATTATGGAGATAGAATGGATTTCCATAGGATATCTTATGCTACCTGGGTATGAACACCCAAATCAACTTGTGCAAAATTGCAAAAGAATGGTTAGGCCATTGAGCCCAGTAAATCATAACGTAATTGAAACAATTCAAATGAAGCACGCGAGGAAATATTTGAAACATTGAAAATACCGGTTTCAGAAAAAAGTACTAGAAACTTTTCTACTTCAAGTTCTGTTGCCTAACATCTGTCATATAAAAGCCTCATAACGAATTGTTGCAGTTACAGTGTCGAACAGCGATTTGAAACATTGGGGATTTCGAATATTTTATACCTAGAAGACTCATTTTATCTGCAATGTTTCTGAAACAATGCAATCTCACTGAAATATTTTTTACCTAGGTCATTTACGGTATCTGGTACGTGTCTGCAATGTGTCGAGTCAAAAAATGAAATTTCAAGCAAAAGCAAATATGAATATATCTCTGATATATGTCAGACACACATTTTGGTTTACTGGGTGATGACCCACAAGATCGCCAGATTTGGTACCGCAATATTTTTACACCAAAATAAAATATTCGAATGTGAAATGAGCTGCTGAATCGAAAAAATATTCGCATATACTGGAGTTTCCATTTGAAGTTACAAAGATTGGAAATGTTTTCAAAGAACGATTGTGAGACCAGCAATTTAGTTCGTGATACTATATTGAGTAGAAAGTAATAAATCCCAAAAAGTTGAGGGGCGAGCCTGAATCAAATTACACACGGCATGTTTACCTCTTGTAATCCAGAGCCACTCATAATATACGTGTCCTACTTTTTTCTGTTGCAATTACATCAGCTGATTCTGTGATATAATAAAATATAAAAGAGGATCGTTGCTGAACAGTCAGTAGCCTTGTTATGGTTCTTCCTGTTAGTTCAAAGCTGCTATTTGGCCACGGTGATAATAACTCAACTACCATAAATAGAAACCATTGCTAAAAAGGCATGAACAACATTGAGCAAGCACAAACTTGGATGAAAAAAATGGTAATTCAAGCTCAGACCTTCTTTTTGTTCATGTTGTGCTTCAAGTTCTCTTTTTTTTCTGCATATTAGTGCTGTTAAAGAATCAGACATGTCCGCTTTGGAAGAAAAGCCATCACTTATTCAAAGAAATTGCCCGAGAAAGTTATTTGGTGAAAAATTCGGCAAGTCTATAATCCGTTACCTTCATTGGTATAAGAATTCAAAAATCTCATGAGACATACACTACCTACCGATCTATACCACCACAATATCGATTTTTTCCGTATTTGTAAACGAGTTAATGCGTACTTTTTACAGATGTACATTCGAAACCTTTAATGAACTCAGAGTTCCATCTGAGACCATCAATAATTCAAGGAGAAGAAAAGTCATTGGAAAATGGCCATACCAAGACATATCTCACATCACCTTCAGCGCTCTTTGGCTATCCACCTCTCCACCTCCATGTCGTACCTGAACAGTTAAGAGACTTACGTAAGTTTTTTCTTTCATGCATATGCCCTACTTCATCATGGGGAAATATTGATGAAGAAATATTCTAGCTAAAACTGCATCTGTAGGATGAATAGTTCCGGCTGCAAATAAAGAATATTATGGCCAAGATTCGTGGAACGTTTTTCAAGTTTTCATCAAACAATATGAATAATAATTGTGGTGTTTTTATATCAAACGCCATCAACGTCAACCGTGAAGTTTTCCAGCAATTGAGCATTGCACTATATCTCTAGGCTTGGCCATGCATCAGAAGCATGATCATTCCGCAAAAAGACAGAAATACATTTTTCTCTCGGTTAATAATAATAATAATAAAGCATTTATTGCCCAACAGTAACAACCATTTACAGAGCAATGTAACAAGAAATAGAATGAATGCTATAACTAATACATAAAGTGGAACAGTGTGAGAATGCGTAAGTTTACCAACTATTCGGGATTGAGTAAATAGGCTCTAGATTTATTTTTCAACTCAACCAGAGAACAGAAAAAAACATCACAATATTCACAAATTTTGTTATAATTTGTACACATTGAGTGGATTGGGGCCTTCAGCATAATGTTTGTTTGAGCCCGATTACAATTGAAAGTCCAACTTCGTCGAGTTGTTTGACGAGGTACAGATATATTGATGTACGATAGTAGTTCAGAAGAGTCAATTTCATTGTGTAAGAGTTTGTGAAGAAATATTATAGAAGCCTGTGCTCTTCGTTTTTCTAAGGAAATAAAGTCAAATCTTTGTAATAAGGAAGCATAGTTCGAGCCTCTAGGTGGGTATATTCCATCAACTCTGAAGCAGAGGAATTTCAGAAATTTTTTCTGTACTCTCTCGACAGTTGAAATATAATGTCCATATATGGGATTCCATATCAGAGATCCATATTCTAACTTAGATCTAACAAAGCAAAAATACATTGTTATAAGAGCAGATATATTAGTGAAATTTCTACAATTTCTAACGATGAAGCCGTATGCACGATATGCTGCATTCACTATACGATTGATGTGTTGATTGAACGTTAGCTGCGAATCAAAATAGATTCCAAGATCTCTTATCTCGTGAGTACGTTGCAATTCATTGTCCTGGATTGAATATTGAAATTGCAGGCTGTTAATTTTTCTAGTGAATGTCATTGCTTTACACTTAGATATATTCAAGGGGAGGCTATTTTTGGTACACCACTCATTAACACGATTCAATTGTATCTGTAGATTCATACAGTCATTTAAAGAGGTGACAGAAGTGTATAACTTAAGATCGTCAGCAAACATTAATCTCTTAGATTCGATAGACAAACATAGATCGTTAATGTACAATAGGAATAACAATGGACCCAGATTAGATCCTTGTGGGACACCACTAGTTGCTATGTATACCTCCGATTTGTATCCATTAAATTGTACGTACTGTTCACGATGGTGCAGGTACGATTTCAAAAGCTCTGTATACATAGAAGGAAAGCCCATATTCGAAAGCTTGTGAAGAAGAAGCTTATGATTTATTTTATCGAAAGCCTTCGAAAAATCTGTATACACCACATCCACCTGACCCCTATTATCTAGTTTTTCGCACAAAAATTGACTGAATATCGATAAGTTACTGATTGTCGAGCGAGAATTCATGAATCCATGTTGATGAACGGAAATTAAATTTTTGGTCGACAAGTAGATGCGGTTGTACATGATTATCTCGAATAATTTGGCTGCAATGTTCAAAAGAGATATGGGTCTATAATTACTAATGATGTTTTTCGCCTCAGATTTGTGAATAGGACAGACTTTTGCCACTTTCCATATATTGGGAAATATGGAAGTTGTGAAAATCAAATTGAATAAAATTTTCAATGGATGAACTAAGACCCTTATACAATCTTTAAATATGAATGAAGGAATATTATCCGATCCAGTTGTGAATTTATTCTTCAATTTTTTTGCTGCATCAATGATTTCCTGTTCAGTTATTTCTTCAGACGTTAATTCAACCGAGATACTATGATCGAAAGTGAAGTCAATATTTTCCTCATTCATATCGCAAGGTGAGTATACACTTTTGAAGAAGTTACCAAATGCATTCACTATGGTTTGAGGTTTATTAAAAACTTCTTCTTCATATGTCATACTATTTGGAATTCTAGAAGTATTGTTTTTTCTATTAACAAATGTCCAAAAAAAATTTGGCTCCACTTTCAATTGATTTTGTACTTTTTCTAAGTAACTGGAATACAATTCCTTATTTTTTTGTTTTATGACTCGTCTCAAACGTTTGAATTCATCCAAGAAAATGATATTCTTAGTTTTTTTGAATTTATTATTAGCTTTTACTTTTTCTTTGACCAGTCCTATAATCTCACTCGTATACCATACAGGATATGTATGCCTAAAGTATTTGAGTCTGGGAACATGGTTATCGAGTAATTCATAAAACCTTTCATAAAAGTTGTCAACAGCATAGTTGACGTCTGGGGCATTTTCCAAAAAACTCCAATCGGTTAGCGAAATGGCTCTATATAGTAACGGATAATCTGCCTTTCTGAAGTTATACGCTTTCTGGTTATGATTTATGTTCATTTTGTTATATTTTGTATGTGATTCATATATGTTGACTATGAGAGCTGGATGATACGAATCCTCCTCAACCAACGTGATATGCTCCCGGCTAACAGTACACTCAGTATTACTCAATACTAAGTCTAGTAATTTATCCTGCCCATTCAATACACTATTATATTGCTTGAGACTCAAGAAAGCTGAGAAATTACGAATTGTGTTCGATCTTCTTTCATCTTTGTTCACCTCGCAAAAATGAGGAGAGTTGAAGTCCCCTAAGAACATTAATTTCTTGGCGTGTAATAGTTCCCAGCTTTCCAAGGCCTCAAAGAAAGCATCATACATATCAAGACAGATAGCCGGTGGAATATAAGTGACTGCTATATAAAAATAGCCAAAATCTAATTTGCATTTACAAACTACCAAGTCAATGTCTGGAAAATTTTGATAAAAGTAAGAAGCATCAACAAGATCGGGCCTGAGTGAAGAGTCGATTGCAAGGAGAACACCGCCACCAGATGTCAATCCGAGATTTTCAAATTGACGATCACTACGAAACACATCGTAATAATCAGGAAACAGTTCACTTGAATTTACCTCAGGTTTCAGCCAGGTCTCACTTAAGGCTATTATACTGTATTCACAGTCGCTAACATTGAAAAAAAAGGTGTCGATCTTGGTATTCAGTCCTCTAACATTCTGGTAGTAGGTAGATAAACTTTTGCTGCTGTTGGGCTCTTCTAGTTTACCGAGACAATCCTCGGAATTTGGTTGAAATATTTTATCTTCAGATTTTGTTCTCCAGCAGCAGTCCTTTGTGTCAGTTCCTGTTTGATTTTTTTGAAGTACTCCATTTGCCTTTTAGTTCTGTCCACAGAAAGGTTAACGTTTTTGAAGTTTTGGTGTTCTTTTAATGTTTTTACATTGGTTAAGACTTTTCGAACAGCAGCTTCACTTCCGAGTGTAACCTTGATAGGTATATTTTTATTTTCAGCAAATATACCTAATCTGAGAGGTTTAAGGGCGTTCACATGTGGTGAAGTATCTGGTGCAGTGATATTTAAGATGTCTAAGACTACTTTTTTATCATGCTCATTTCGTTGACCTATAGTTAACTGTTGGTCGGCTTCTTCTATATTGAAGATTATGATATTATTCACCCGCTTCTGCCGATCAGTAATCTCGGAAACAACTTCTTCAAAATCAAAGGGTTCTTCTCTGTTAATCGAGTACTGTTTGCTTTCTTTCAATTCCTTGATGTCGTTTTGCAGATTCACTAGGAGTTGTTGTAGGCTTTTGATATCGTTTCCGATTTCTCTGCAATTTACACATGTCCAGTAATAACCCTTATTGCTGTTAAGGGTCCTTACTTCGTTTGCAGTAATGTCGACGCACGTGTTTTTGTATTTTCCCTTGCAAATATTGCAAGTCAGCATTAAATGTAAGTCGCAAGTGATATTGCAGCATTTGCAAGTTGCCTTATTCGCAGGCATTATAATTTCGATATTTCAAATTCTTTTCTAGTTCCGCCTATGTTATTTATTTTGGTAGGCGATAAGCGATACACTTTGACAGTGTATGATTATGGTCGAAAATTTGCTAATGACTAAATAGTTTCGAATGCGAATACTCACAGTGCATGAGAAAATTCTTATAGGCACGAATATCGCTAAATTACCAAATAACTTGCGATATTTTTCACAAAATTCACATAACAAATTGAACACAAGAAGTACAGGTGTACTCTTCACAGTGCCGTACATATCACGTTAGACATTATGAGTTAGACATATAACCATTTGCGCCAACTCTCGATTCACACAATATATGAGACGAGAAATTATAAAATGATCATGATCACAGGTTTCTACTATGTATGTCAATTAATACACTTCAATTATTTTTCAGGATCTAGAAGTCCAGCAGCACTATCTCCATGTCCCTCTATTTATGGCTCGTCAAACTCAAGGCGGCAAAGAGGGGAAAAGAAGCCTATTCCAGATGAACAAAAAGATGACAAGTATTTTGAAAGGAGGAAACGAAACAATCAAGCCGCTAAAAAATCCAGAGACGCCAGAAAAATGAGAGAAGATCAGGTGAATGAATATTCATAATCAAGGGCTGTAGATATATATAATAGGCTTGTTCAGCATACTGAAAGTGAAACTACGCGAAACTTTTCACAATACACAACCGTTGTTGAGAACTCGAATATATATCTATAGAAAACAATAATTCCCAGAGGAGTTTATCAATATTTTCAAATAGAAAAAGGTATTTAGAACAAAAGACAACGAAGAGTTTTTTTTCTAATCTTCCACTTTAAGCGACTGTATTCTGCGTCTGTACTATTATTCCTTTTCTTATATAGTGATATAGTGAAGACATTTTAAGTGCTAACAACTCGCATCAATAATATAGCAGAGGTGATATTTGAATACCGACACCTTTGGTAAAAGTTAAAATCAACGAGACCCATTGACTCGATTCCCTACCTCAAAATCAAGTCTTTAGTTTGAGAGTTTGGCAAAGATACCGCCCAGCCTTCTGATTTGTGTACCACACACGGCGTAAAGGCTACTCAATAGAGTAGAACATGGAACAGTAGTAAACATTTTGAGAATCACCACACTTTTTGACTGCGTTTCATCGAGAAAAACACAGCTGCGGGTATCAAAAAATTTGTCAGAGACATTTTCAGAAGCCAGGAAGATTAGCTTCTTCGACAGCCATTCATTTAGGCGGCACGACTGTTGGCTTCATCGATAGCAACTCGTCGGACTGACCTTGTGGATGCGACATCGGCCACCATTGAAGCCTCTTTGATCGAGCAGCATATGCGCAAATCGGCCTTTGGTATCAGAATATGCAGGTTGCTCTAATGATTGTTCCAAACCACTACCGATAGCCAGACCTCTGCTTGTAGTTTTGGCCCATGTTTTTTGACTCTGAGCTCATCAACAAACCAAAATTTCAAACGATCCAATAGACAGATATTTTGCACAAGGTGTGTGCGTGGGTCATTGCCCAACTTTTTTATCGACCAATCACGATAGATAAATAATACCAGGTTACACGGATGCAGTAGATGGCATATGTTACATGAAATCGATACGAACTTAATAATTCTATACAAAAAAATCTGTTCAATATGGGTTGTAATGTGGTGAAAAACCTTTCGGTAGTTCTAGTGTTCTTGAATTTATTTTTTTCTTCCGACCACCTGAGTTAACTTTCTGCAAATTCGCCGAATAAATACTACTCATTTTACACTGATTCTCTTCATCCACAATTTGGTTTTCAGGTAGCATTGAGAGCAACAATTCTAGAACATGAAAATGCCATTCTGAGAGCGCAGGTTCTAAGTCTTCGAGAAGAGGCTTCATCATTGAGGCAAATGCTACTTCAGAAGAAAGCACTGGAAATTACATCGAGAGATACCCAAATGTGTTTATCGTGAAAAGCAAAATGGACTTTGCTGATATGATTTTTCTTAAACGTTGTGATACTATTGATACTTGTGTATATATTTTATCGAAATACTAAAATTAGCTACTTACTTGAATTTCTTTACAACTGATTTTTTTGGATTACTATTAGTTAGCTCAGAGTCAACAGTGATTCGTTATATTTTATTTTCTAGTACCAAGAATTATATCGAAACTTTTCGAGGTCACTAGAAATAATGTTTTCACTGACGCTGGAATGAAGAAAATGGGATTCAATTAATCCGTGTATATTGAACTGTTGAACTTTTCTACCGACGCGACGTTTTGATTCCCATGCTGGCGTCCTTATCAGGAATTTATATAGACATTTCTGAATGACTATCAACATGGCAATCCAACTAATCATCAGATATTATTTTTTCTTAGATTAATTTCATGGAAAAAGTTTGAAAAGTTCGATTGAAATCGATCATTTTCAAATGTCCAAAACCATTAAATCAACACTATTACTATTGCTATAAATGCAAACATGGCATAACCTTGACTTCACCCAGATACTCGTCAAATGAACCATTATGGCGGAATCTGCCACCCAGGAAACTTTTTAAGTTTTTCGAAAAACTTAAATAATAAAACTGGTACGCCATCAGTGTGTTTCTATCCTTTATTAAGCATTTGAATAATGGAAGATGAAGTTAAACGAATTCTACACTGCTTTGAAAACTACATAATCGGTTTGTTCATTGTTTGCTCACCAGACAGCACGTCCTATCTTGCATATACTTGGTTTCAAGAAAATTTGTGTTCTTTTCTTCGTAGTTAACTTGATGCGGATATTGTATCTCTATAAACAATGATAAGGATCACGTCTGACTGCCCCTCCTGAAGGACAAAATGTTTTCAGATCTAAAATTTTTGGCAAATGTCAATAACGACTAAAAAATACTGGATTTCAAAAAGAAATGTACTAAATGAGTTTTCAGAACGAAAGCTGATTAAGTGTATAGAAGTCTACCCTTCTAAACTTGTATAGACTCCAATATTAATACACATTTTTTCTGATTGTAGTAGGTTAAGAATCCAGAAAACTGCGAAGAAAAGATACATCCACCACAAGTTAATAGATGTATTGGATTAAGCATCAGTTTTCTTCTCTTGAAGATGCTAATATTTTTAGTGAAACACGCGTCGAGTGAATGGTTCATGATATATTTAAATATTAAGTCTCTGGTTAGCAAAATAATGCCCCTTCCAGGGAGGGGGGTAGATTTAATTTTTCGCAAAGGTGGCATCGATAGCATGATGAGAAAGATAAAGGTGGATTCATGCAAGCCAACTTAACTTGTATTTAATTCAACTTAGTAATTAAGAAGTTCGATGTTCGGAATCAAATAGAAGCATTCATGCATTATATTTAGCAACTTATAGTTTTTTTTTCGCCAACGCTCCAGAAATTTGTCAGTTGTTAAAATCAGTCACGTATATCTTCGCTATTAAAGTTTGGGAATTGTTGCATGAATGCCCCTTTTTCAATACAACATTTCAAGATAATTTGAGTTGAATACAAATTAAGTTGGCTTGCATTAAATCACCCTGAGAAAATCAAGTTTTAATGAACTATTCCTATATAGAAAGACTATATTTTGCAAAATATTTGAAAAAATCACAAGAGTCAAAACCAACTTCCAAAAGAAGTATATTTCTTTTTTCTCAATGGTGATTTCAATAAAAAAAAATAACGAAAAAGATGAGATTGTGAAGTTAGAATGAAATACCTACCGATTCATGTGGATGAAAGGTTTCATTTGCTAAAATATGACTATAAATCACAAGGATCCCGGAAAGGGGTTAATTCTCGTGTTTCCTTTCGTGGCACTAACAGCATATTGAGTCCGATGTCTGATGATACCTTACATGAAGTTTGAATAAAATATTCCAACAGAGCAAAGTCCTGGCACGAAAATTATTTGGAAAATCGCAAGAATTAACTACTTCCATATAACGCGGTATGTACCCCCCTCCTCCTGTTAAAAAACTAAAACAGGCATTGCCAGATAATAGTATATTGTGTCCTCATTGTCTTAACAGTCCAAGAGACTATCGAAAAAGTAGGGATAAATTGCGATCGGGCAATAGAGCAACCCGATATATTATTCTCGGGTCTCGGGTTAAACATTTAGATAGAAATCAGTTTTGACTCCAAATATATCTACGACATCAAAGAGCAGCACCCAGATTCTATTTCACGAATTCGTTTGCCGAGTAGCTCAGACTGTGACTGTTGCATGAGCTGTACCGAAAATATACGCATATTCTAAACTATTCGAAAATCGAATTCGTGAAATAGAATCTGTTCATATATAAGGTAAATATTCGTTAAAATATACCGAAGCGCGGTCGTCAGATTAGTTTGTCAATCCCAAGTGAACGCCAACCTTAAGCAGAAGCACGATTTCCGGAAAAAATGCGATTAAAATGAGATGGAGACCGAACACTGGAATATCATTGGCCATTTTTCAGTTACATCATCAATGGAAGAATTTGTAAAATTTTCTCAGGCACATTTAAAATCGGGCAATTCAATTACAAAAGTTTTGCAACTTTATATTTTAACTATATTTCCTGGGTTCGTTTACTAAAATATTACTCCGAACAACACTAAACAATTTTTATTAAATCCTTTCAGAATTCAACTACTACAATGGCTTATAATTGGCTTACGCAAGCTGAAGATAGGTTTTCAATGCAAAATATCTGTCAGATAAAAATAACCAACAGTTTTCATCCTTATCACTTTAGGCTGGATTCAGACAAGACAGATCCGAAATCCGATCGTACGACGATCAGATAGCTCTCTGATTGGTCTTAATTTGAATTTAGACCAATCAGAAAGCTATGTGATCGTCGTACGATCGAATTTCGGATTTGTCTGCATCCAGCCTTACTCACCCGCACCTTGTTATTTCCACCATCTATCTGACAGATAACTCATTTATCCTTGTATTAAAAAACGGGCCCTTAGGCTGGATTCAGACAGATCCGAAAACCGATCGTACAACGATCCAATAGCTTTCTGATTGGTCTAAATTTTAATTTAGTCAAAACGCGGTGCTGCCCTTTCGTTGAAAAGTTATGGGCAATAATTTATTCGAGAAAATAATATCGAAGAAGATGGAATCTGACATAAAAAAGGGGATCGACCATCGAAATCACAGGCCCACTGAGTGTAGTTTCGATCGTGAGATACGAAAAAGTAGGATAAATGGTTAAATGTAAAGGTTATGTGAACTGTGAATGGCCTACAACTTCCGAAAGAAAGGAGAACCTCGAGTTTTGACTTCAGATATGTATTTCACGCTGAAAAATAAAGCATGTGACACATGATATTCATTTTAATTTTTAGACGCATCTAAGCACTGTTTTCCGGACCTCACCGGAAGAAGTTTTCAGCAAACAGTGGCAGCAGAGGTTTTTTAGGCAGAGAACGAAACGGATGGAAAAATAATGAAACTTTAACCTAAGCTCCTCTTCATAAAATAATTATAGGTCTCATTTCTAGAAGTCCTATATATTTATTATTAATATATAAGCTATTACAATAAAATTTAAATAAACAATTTTTTCTTGCTTCAAATTAATTAGCTGTCTTCATCTGACTGGGAGCATCTCGTTGCACCCGCATTTCGTAACACCCACAGTCTACGAAAATACCGGAATGATTCAACTTTTGCAAAATTCATCCTTCTTGTCGATATACCCACAATGAATGTTTTTTTTTGTTATATAACGTCGGCCTATTTCCGCTACCAAGGCCAATCACCAACGCTGGTGAGCACACTTCTCCTAACCGGAAATTTTGCCGAACCCTCTGGTATTCCAACCAGAGATAGGGATCTTTAACGAGCCCAACAGCCATGGACTCGGGACCGCCGGCTTTACGTCCCCTCCGAAGGACGGCATATCCTCAATATATCTTGTGCTCATTGATATATTGCCTGCGAGCTATGATATGCTATTTGGCTGCAGTTGTATGGGCTTTCGACACGTTATTTCCCTGCATGGTCACCCATCCACCCAGCCAACACATCTGTGACATGACATCCCTGCGATGTCACTATCAAGTAACACTGAGACATTACTTTTGTTAGGTCGCTGCGATGTACACATTTGGCATGTAACTATTGCGATATCGAGTTGATGTGATATTTGTGACATCCAGTAGATATCGCTCTTATGATGTCCAGTGTATATAATTCTGGTAATATCCATGAAATATCAATGATACAGAATACAGGCCTGCCAATATTTCTGGATAGATTTCAGAATATATCCCACATATTGCAGAAAGTACGTCGCAGATTGATAGCGAAATAAATCGCAGAGTCATCGCACATCTTGTCGCAATTGTGTCACAAAACTTGTCACAATTTCGTCACAAAACTTGTCGCAGTTGTGTCACAGGCGATGTCGCCTGAGTGTGACATCGCGACATGTGAGCGACGTAAATGCAAGTTCCCTGCGACAAGTTTTGGGACGTCACACGCCTCGTCGTGATATCGAAGGGACGTCTCTGCGATGTAACTGTGTTGGCTGGGCAAGTGCTAGCCGCGCACAGCGTTGCTTAACTTCAGCTATCTAATGACTCTCAGTCAACCTGAAGAGCTGGGCCATTCCACTGATAGTTCAGTGGGCCATTCCCCAAAATGAATGTGTTAGAATTGCAGAATATTCGGTGAATTTTGCAACATGCATCATTCGGGTATGTTCGGAGACTGTGGGTGTTACGTAATATGGGTAGAACGCAACGCACGCATCTGATTCACTGAAGCAAAAGTAATAGAATATTTTTATACAGTGATAGAGAACAATTGACGCTCTCACTGTTCCACTTAGGGAAGGCGTGGATTTTACCGAATATGTCATTGGATTCGCTTCTATATAGTAATTCATTATTCTGTGGTAATAAGATAATCTCTGGGTACAATATCTAGTAACATGATAATGCTAATGATAACACAATTTGTTCTTTCTAGTAGTCATTTTGAAATACTTGCAATATTTGACAGATGTGACGTCATTGTATGCGATTATTCCAATGCTAAAATAAAAACATTTCAAATACTTAACCGAGAAAATATGGCTCACATTTCTTTGAAATGTCAATGGTCAATGTCAAATGTCAATATCACTTTCAAATTTTATCAATTAATTTTGGCGGCTTTTTTTTTTCGGAGATAAAAATTTTGTTTATTATGGCATCAATATCTGAAAAGTTTCAGGAATTTGGTCAAAAACGAGATCAAAATGGCCTAGAGTCACTGATGAATTCATTGAATATCGATGAGGTAATGCATAATGAACACAGAATATCAATCTTGCTAATTTTCTGCTTTCAGCTACAAAGTCTGATCAAACAAAAAATAAATTCTTCAAATTTCACTGAGATTTGGGATTACATTTTGAAGTCATTCAGGGAATCCTCAAGATGCCATGAAAAAAGACTAGCATTGGTGATACATACTTTGAAAGAAATAGAAGAGAAAGACATGCCACCATCTCGAATCAATGCTGTGGTCAACCGTTTAAACTTAGAATTAACTAAGTTCAAGTCGGAGCACCTAGCGAGACTTTGTAGTTTCTGTTTAGAATGTATTCAATCAAATAGGACATCAAAAATGGGGTGAGCCATCTGGAAATTTTTCATTTTGGGAGAATATTCAAAGGAATGTTCCTCTGAAAACTATCCCTGGAAAGTGCACTAAAAAAAAATCTATGTAAACTATATATATGAATATTACAAAGCCCGCAGTAATGAAAGGTTTGTTCGACGTCTTGGTTCAACCGGTTCTGAATCGTTCACCGTCCATCCGTGAATTTAGTTTGAACTCGCACGAAATATGTGGCACTACAATAATTGTCCCACTGCTTTGAACTGTTTCTGATACAGTTCAGTTGGGAAGTCGAACATGCCTGAAGTACCAAATATATTAGACGCAAAGAAAACAAAGTGGTAGGTAAGTAAACAATTTGATAATTTTTTTTTAGATGGAAAGATTTGTTGCCAGAATTATTGAATGTTCTGGTGGAAAGAGAAACTTTTACATATGAAGAACTGGATTATACAGGTTCAGAATATAAAACTGAATTGATAAACACTCTGTGCATGTCTTCATGGTCTCCAAATATTGTAACAACTTTGACAGCTGTATTCATGTAAGAAAAATATTTTTATATTTTTGAAAATCAGTTATGACTTACGCATTGTTTTGCAGTGATATGCCTCTAAATAAGGAAGAACATCTGAAAATTGTCAATAAATTAGGAACTCATGTAGAAAAACTGACTTCACAAGAAATACCAGCTTTCATTTATCAATTCTTGAAGCTGTGTAAGCAGCAAAATGGTAGATCTATATTTTTGAGACTTCAAAATTACTTTGGGTTACGAATATATTCAACTTCAATAATGGATGAAGATAGCCCTGAGTTCACTATCGATTTGAATGCAATAGGTAAAACACATTTTGACCATTCATTGCCTACCGTTGATAAGGATTTCACTACAATATTCTCCCAAGCTATTTCAGCTACAGTATCCCATTTCTTCCTTTTTCAGAGAGTACCAATAATCAGGACACAATAGATGCAGAAAGTACTGTTTTATACCACATCCACAGTGCTGCAGCATTAGGTTATGAGTGTATCAAAGATTATTTAAATTCATTGAAAAATATTCTGAGAGCTCCAGAATTTGTTTTACATCCTTTTCAGCTTATGACACTTTTCACCATTTCAACTATTCCCCATTATGAGGAGACAGTTTTTGAAATAGTGAGACCTTGTATTGTAAGATCATACAATGAGGAACAGAAAAAAGTACATTCTTGCTGGTATCGAGAAATGGTCCCTTCTGGACCAAAACCTGAAGAAGTATTGTCTAAAGTCATACAATTCAGGTAGGTTTTCAATAATGAATATTTTCACAAATTTATCTTTCAACATTTGAGTTTAAATGGTTGAGATTACTCTTACAACATGGTTTTTCACCATCAACAAATTATTTTTTGAGTGGGCATATGGTGCATTTTCGTCTTTGGATTTTTCTTTCTTTTTGCTCAAGATGACATTTACTCATTTTTTCAGCATACAGGACAGAGATTTAGTTCTTACTGCTTTGGTGAAATTTGCCTTCACTCTGCTTGGTGTTGGTTCTGCATTAGGAAGAGATATAATGGCTGAAAAGCAGTGGAATCTTGGAAATATGATTCTGTTGAAAATTATTAAAAGGAAAAGGCTAATTGCTGTAACAGTTCTTCAAACGATTAGTAATCATATAGTTACCAGGCAAAATGTGTCACAATATATTGGTGAGTTCAATTTGTGATTTTAAGGATGGATATGGGTGTAAGGTGGCAGGGTGGGAACTTTATATTGGGGCAGGTATTTCATGTCATTGTGTTAATGTAATAAATAATTCTTCTAAGAAACTTTGACAGTGTAAAATAGTAACATTTTCATGATTATATATAAACTTTAGAAAACCATCTCATATCAACTAGTTCATTGGGGTGTTATACCCAACTAGAAAAGGTGATAATACAAATGTATTTTCCCCCTTCCTATTCTCTACCTCCTCTTTCTCTTGATTTAAAAACTATATCGCCTAATTATTGGAGATTCTACTGCTTTTACATTTTTTTATATCCATTTCAATATCATTTTCTGATATAGATACATTTTTTTTGTGATAATTTCAATTTTTTTTTGTTTAGGAGTGGTGACTTTTTTTGTTAATCCTCTTAATTGCTTGTCCTTTAATTATTGCTTCTCATTTGAAATCTTTATATGTTGATTTTTTTATCAGGTAACTGGGTATTTTATTTTCTTTGTATTTCATTTGAAAAAATTATATCAATGGAAGTTCCTACCAATACAACTCAACAAGGAACATTTTCAAATACATTCAAACTAACCATTCACATCAGAATATTTTTGAACATTTCAAAAATTTTGTCTGGCAGGAATAGTATATGTTACTGAAATATATATCAATTTCAACTCAGACAATACGACTTAAAACTCCAACCTTTGTCCATCACTATCCACATACAAAGTTCCAGTTGAAATTGGCGCAAAAACTTTTGATTTTCCAGTCACTTCCTCAAAGACAAACATGTGAATGCCGAAAAATGAATCAACTCGTTGAGTATTCTTGTATTCACGTTTTCTGTAAATTTATATGTTTGCTTGTTTTGTTTGTAATAATGCTATTGATGTTATTTCAATTACTGTTCTTGTGCTACCTTCACTCTTCCAGATGTGATCGGAATTTTCACAATAATGTTTATTGTGTCAACAAGAAATAAAGTGATTTGATATGTTATGTTTTCACATTGAACATATTCCACATAGTTTTCAGGCTAAAGAAAGCAATATTGAATTCTACCAATCTGTTTTTTGTTGTAGAGTGTCTCTATATATTAGTGAAAAATTATTGCTTGCTTATGTTGGAGAATCAGAGCAGTATAATCGAACTTGTTGACTGTCTTGTCCAAGTACAAGGACCAGTAGCCAATCAATTACTTGATGTTCTTATACCTTTGACTAAAGTGTCACCTACAATCAGGGACCATCTCATCATTCTATTGAGGAAAGCACTTTATTCAAGGTGAGAATATTTAAAAAGAAAAATCATACCTATGTTGATATTTATTTGGGTTGTAAAATAGAAGTATATTTTCCTAGCACTACTGCTATCAGTATTTTGAGATCATTGTACACAACAATCATTGACACATCAATTGTGTAAATGTGAATTATTTGAAACATAATAGACTGAAATCCATTACATTTTGTATATTGAATAACACTCGATATGGAATAGATTCTCTGAACAGTCGTCCTGAGTGCTTATCAAAAGAAACATACCATTTTCCACTATAGATATCTATAATGAACTCCCTCTGGTTATTTCAAAACAATGCCTGTTAGAAAACTCAAATCGAATTGAGGGAATTTTTTATATCTGCAGCTGTTTATATGATTTCAATGAAGTTGAGTGGTAACAACTCGCATCAATAATATAGCAAAAACTTATGTGACGTACTGATTTTCGCTATATCATTTCGCTATCATTTCTCGCTTTTTTCTATTCCTGAAATTAGTTCAGGGGTAATATTGGAATACCGACACCTTTAGTAAAAGTTGAAATCAACGAGACCCATTGGGAGTCTCGATTCCCTACCTCAAAATCAAGTCCTTAGTTTGAGAGTTTGACAAAGATACCGCCCAGCCTTCTGATTTGTGTACAGCACACGGCGTAAAGGCTACTCAATAAAGTAGAACATGGAACAGTAGTGAACATTTTGAGAATCACCACACTTTTTGACTGCGTTTCATCGAGAAAAACACAGCTGCAGCTATCAAAAAATTTGTCAAGACCTTTTCAGAAGCCAGGAAGATTAGCTTTTTCGCCAGCCAAATTTAGGCGGCACGACTGATGGCTTCATCGATAGCAACTCGTCGGACTGACCTTGTGGATGCGACATCGGCCGCCATTGAAGCCTCTTTGATCGAGCAGCATATGCGCGAATTGGCCTTTGGTATCAGAATATGCAGGTTGCTCTAATGATTGTTCCAAACCACTACCGATAGCCAGACCTCTGCTTGTAGTTTTGGCCCATGTTTTTTGACTCTGAGCTCATCAACAAACCAAAATTTCAAACGATCCAATAGACAGATATTTTGCACAAGGTGTGTGCGTGGGTCATTGCCCAGCTGTTTATATGATTTCAATGAAGTTCTAGAAGACGTGCACAGTATATTGTAGCAATATTTCCTTGGGTTCGTTTATTGAAACTCCAAACAACACTAAACTACTTATATTAAAACACTCTTCATCACAATATAATCACTTGAACTGCTAAGCTAAACTATCTAACACTCTTTAGTGAAACTCTGTTTATACAACTTCGACTCTCCACGTAGCTCTGAATTCCCCAAAATCACTACTACAAACTCTCTCTACTGGAAAAACTGAAAAACTGAGCCGTCGCGATGAAGTATCTCCCTATTTATACTTGTGTAAGCCTATGGAGAATTTTCCAGACTGGTCTCGATGATGTGTATCGAATTTGCTACTCAAGTCTGTTGTTTCTGGAAGGCTACATACCTTCTTCGACCCCTCATATTATTTTGCGTTTACGAGGGACAGGGCGGGCGCTAGGAGATTTCGTAACAGTAAAATGGCTTTTTCCAGCGTCTTTCATTTGTAAACTGTAACAGCAAATACATAAAGTATTCTGGTTTGTTCTTTCATTTATTTTTTGTCTAATGTATGTATAACATAACATGACACATCTGAAAACAGGTTTTAATCAAAAAGTACCTGAAAAATACCCTTCTAAAGTATTACAACAGATTCGGTTATGATATTTCTGTAAAAAATGAAGGCTTATCATGCTAAGAACTTCTTTATTCTTTAATCAGATCTTCGCTTATTAAAACGAACTTTTCTTTGACCTGAATAGTCGTCATAATTTCGATGTTCGAAATGATTGCATTCACAAATCCATTGCCAGGTAGCTGTTTCGATTCGCCATATGTCACAACACAAATTTTTTCGAATGGTCTGTTCCTTACCAAAAAAAATCGGAATATGGTACAGATGGTGAAAACCTCTGAGGCGAAACGCCATCTATTGGATGACCAGAGACTCAATAAGCTCCTACTTCACCAAGTAGAGACTTCTAACCACGAAAACCTACATCGTACGGAAAATCCGTAACAAATGACCCGCCGCGAACAAGAATCGTCTTTGGTCGCCATCAGACGAACTTTAGCAATGAACAGACAGTGTACTATAAAATCGATAACATATTTCGAGTTTGTAAGCCGGGGTCTACAAGTTTTTGGGTCGGATGTTCCGTCTTCAACTGCGGTTGACTTTGTCAAATGGAAGAGCAGTGATCTTCAGAAATCATAGGAATTTACAATGGAAAATGATTCACTATAGCCTTCATCTCATTATTTTATTTTGGGGCAACGATTTCATGGCGCATGGCGCATTCATATTGAAATCCTAACACTATTTCTTCGAATTGAATCTACCTTAATGTCTCGTATGGGATAGACGTGTTTCACTGTGCTGTCCGAAAAGTATAATAAATCAGTGAATTATTATTATTTCACAAGCTTTGTTAGTGAGTGGTGATTGTGAACAGATAATTAATTAATCCACATTACATCGCTAATCTGGTACTTATTCGAATCATAAAACTAAGTTTGAATATGGGTACTCGAAGCAAAAAGGGCGAGGATGATCTGCAGACGTTAGTCAGAAATTTAGTTTTGAAACTTTGTTCATCGGAAGAATTTATTGATCAGGTAACTACTACTATAACACAAACACTCAATGAAAAATTCGAGAAAGAAATTCAAATTTTGAAAGAGAAAACTGAGAATATGTCGAAGAAACTGAAAAATCAAGAAATGCAAATTAACACACTCATGGAAAAACAGGAGAGATATGAACAGTACCGAAAGAGTAGAAATATCATAGTTTATGGTGTCTCTGAGGAAAATAATGAAGATTGTAGCTCGAAAGTACTCGATATCTTCAAAAACAAAATGAAACTGCATATTGATCATGGAAACATTGAGAATTGCTATAGGATGAATTCGGCGAATTCGAATAAACCCAAACCTATTTTTGTGCGATTCAACACGATCAATTGTAAAAATGATGTTTACCATAATAAGAAATCTCTAAAAAACACTGGGCTTGTCATCAGGGAAGATCTTACAAATCAGCAGCGTCAAATTCTCACGGCCGCCATTAGAAGATTTGGTGACAATGGAAAAATATGGACCAACCGTGGAACTATTTTTGGCAAAATCAACGATGAAGCAAATGTAACCAAAATTAACTCCCTAGGTGATCTTGATAGACTTTCTTTCTGAACATTTGATCTTTTTATGCTCTCTTCCTTTTTATTTTTTTTGCATATGTGAATCTGAATCATTAACTTCAAAGCTTACTCAGCAATTATAATTGTTAATTCAATTTCACAACTAAAAATTAAAAAATTCGTCGACAGCATGGGTGCAGTTGATTCCTACACATTAGTGTTTTTTTTGCTACTTTTATCTTTTAGATAGTGAGAGTGGGATCCATTTATTTACTTACTTTTTCCTTTGTCTGAAATATTTATTTTTTGCGTTGGAGGACGTACATTGTTGAGATAAAATTGTTTGGGTCGAAATACAGGTAATTTGAAATAGTTGGATATGAACTATTTGAAAATAGGTGGGTTGAATATTAGATCTTTGATACCGTCATTTTCAGAGGTCAAGAATATTATAGTACAGGAAAATTTTGATATTTTCACAATTTGTGAGTCTTGGTTGAATGCGAACATACAGGATCATCTGATCACAATCAATGGTTTCACGTTATTTAGGAAAGATAGACAGAGCCGGGGAGGTGGAGTCTGTATATATGTTTCGAATAAACTGAAAAGCGAAGTCATCTGTCGACCTAGCCGTTTTTGCGAACAGCTGTGGGTAAAGCTTACTATCAAAAAAAAAACTTTTGCAGTGGGTGTAATATACAAAGCACCTCCACAAGATGAAAAACTGTTTTTAGAGGAATTCGAAGATACTCTGAGTTATTTTCATCCAACTGTAGATGAAATTATATGCACTGGAGATTTCAACATAAACGTTCTAGATTTCGAGAACACACGCGTAGATAATCTTTTATCAATTATAAAAATCTTTGGTTTGACTCAAATCATTGACTCACCTACAAGAATAGGTAGAAACAGCCGAACACTATTGGATTTGATTATAATTAATGAAAATTCTCTAATGGAGGGGGGTGTCATCGATAATAACGGTATTTCTGATCATTTGATAATCCAATGCAAAGTAAAAGTTGATGATGATAAACGGTCCACTAAAATGTGTACATACAGAAATTTCAAAAATTTTAATGAGGAACTTTTTCAAAGAGACTTATACAATATGCCATTCTTCCAAATTTACGATCAAGAAAGCATTGATGAAAAAATTTGTTTATTGATAAATATCCTTCAAAATTTATTTGATCGACATGCTCCCATTATTACTTCTAGAGTCACCAAACCCAAAGCTCCCTGGCTAACGTTTAACTTGAGGCAAATGATGTCCACTAGAGATAAAGCACTGAGAGCATTAAAAAGAAATAGAACCGAGGGACGGTTGCAATATTATAAGGACATCAGGAATTATGTTAATAGGGCTATTCAGAGAGAGAAAAAAGCATATTTTTGTTATCAGTTAGAGAACACGAAAAATAATAAAGAAATGTGGAAAACACTAAAATCAAATGGAATTTTACATGAAAAATGCATTGAAATCCCAGATCATTTGAATAACCCAAATGATGTAAATACCTTTTTCATTAATTCTATACCTAAAATGCAGCCACCAAAAGATCTGATAACTTTTTACAAGGAAAACCATCTGGTAGAACCGGATTTTGCGTTCCAAGAAATTAATGATTTATTCACAAATAAAATTATATATAACATAAAATCGAATGCTAAAGGTTGTGATGATATAAATATCAAATTAATTAAAATGTGTTGTCCCCATATCGTGCAATATATCACCCATATCGTCAATTTTTGTTTAACCCATAGCGTATTTCCAGAGATGTGGGGGAGAGCAGTGGTGCGAGTACTGCCCAAAAAATCTAATCCAACGGAATATAAGGATCTGCGTGCAATCAGTGTCTTACCTACTTTGTCAAAAGTTTTCGAACGAGCAGTTGAAGAACAGTTGAGAAGTCATATCTATCGGTTTTCACTACTACCGGAAATACAGTCTGGGTTTCGCAAAGGCTATAGTTGCACCACTGCTCTACTGCATATCGTGGACGACATTATTAGGGCTACAGATGAGGGCCTCTGTTCCGTACTTGTGCTCCTTGATTTTAGTCGAGCTTTCGACACTCTTAACTATGACCTACTTCTAGCAATTTTGAATTATATGGGATTATCGAGAAGTGCTATCAGACTTCTAGAATGTTATATCAAAAACAGGGAACAAAAAGTGTGCCAGCGTGGAATATATTCAAACTATATGAAACTCAAGTCAGGTGTGCCACAGGGTTCAATATTGGGTCCATTGTTGTTCACAATTTATTCATCAAATATGTTACGTTGTTTAGAAAACTGTAAAATTCACCTTTATGCAGATGACACTCAACTCTATTACAGCTTTTATCCTCAATGTGTAGAAAACGCATGTTCACTTATTAACAATGATCTTGGGTCATTTGTTGAGTTAGCAAGAGATCACTGTCTATTATTAAATGCCAATAAATCCAACATGATCCTTTTCGGATCAAAAATGAATCGTCAGAAAATAAGTGAATCTCTTACAATTACGGTCGATAATGTTCCATTACAACCCACGAATGAATCCAAAAGTCTTGGAGTTATAATTGATTCCGACTTGCGTTTCGAGAAACATATAAACAAACAAATGCAACTTGCTTATTCTTCGTTGAAACATATATATGGAAACAGACATGTACTCACGAAACAGATGAAAACGACTCTCTGTGATGCACTGGTTTTATCTCGCTTCAACTATTCGGATACCTTATATGGTCCATGTTTAACCAAACAGTATGTTAAAAAAATACAGAAAGTGCAGAACTCATGTCTGCGGCTTATCCACGGAATTAGAAAATATCAAAGAATATCCTATAAGTTACGTGAAACGGGTTGGATAACAATGGAAAATAGACGTTTATTGAATGCTGCAAATTTATATAAAAAAATCATACTAACCAAAACACCACCTTACCTGTACAGAAAAATCACTTTTCGTACTGATGTTCACAATCTGAACATCAGATTTAAAGGTACTCTCAGCCCACCTAGCTTCAAAACTGAATTTTTCAAGCGATCATTCAGTTATAATATATGCCAAGTAATTAACCTGTTACCGAATGAAATGAAAAACTTAAAACTTTCTGTTCTACGGAAAAAATTCAAACTCTTTCTGTTTGAGAGCCAACTTTGATTTTAATCATATACATTTTCATTATTAGGGGACCAGAATAAATTCAGTAGTGTGCGTTTTCTCCAGCGTCATATTAGTTACAAACTATTTCTCAAAAAACCATTTTTTCAGTACCTATTTCTGTCTTAGCTTAGGTAGAATTTTTTGAGGTTGAGTGGAAGAACAACTTAATAGCAGTTGTGCTAGCTAAGTTGAACTTCGCCTTTTGTATCTCAGCAGCTATTTTCATAATTTCATAATCTATATGTATGTAACTACAACTGGGAAACAATAAAGACGATTATTATTATTATTATTATTATTATTACTTGTTTTCAGTTTTGCTTGTGTTTTTCCTGTGTTTATTTGATAAAAATCCATTACCAAACCCATAAGTTATACTTGATGACAAGAAGTTTTCTGTTAGAACTGTTAGTCAAGCATAAACTTAACTCGAAATCAACATATGGGGTCGAAAATCCCTCGTTAAAAAACGTTTTGGGTACGCCTTACACTGAAATTCAATTCTATTGAAATATGAATTGTGAAAACATTTGTTGAAGTTGTACAAATACATTGATAATAATGTACAATTGTATCTATTACTTATGTAATTACTTCTATATTCATATTCATTAATATTAACTGCACATTTATAGAAAAATGTTCTGTGCGATTGCGGTATATTTCCCCAATACCTCTAGTGGTATTTTTGGTGGGAAAATGAGTACAATCAAACAATACCAGGAATTTCATTTCATTTGGCACAGAAAATCTAACAAACTGGTGTACTTTCCTAGCAAGGATTTTAGTGATGTGCCCAATCACTTTAAAAACAACTGGCTGGCTTCAATGTAGGAGTTCTCCACCAAGGATTTGAAAGTTAAGAAATGTTCAAAAAGATACATTAGAAAGCCGTTCTATCAGTTACAGTAGGTTATTTAAAGCCCTGCTATTTTAGAACAGAACTGTATAGCAAAATCGTTCATTGTAATAACAAACAGTTCACAAACAATGCCAGCCAACTACACTTGAGGAATCTTCAAGCTAGGCCCCGAGGAGCCTTGACTTCGATACCTCAAACCTCCATCCACTCCATTGAGGAAATCACTAAGTCGAGGACGTTAATATCAACTGTGAATACCAATTTTGGTGCGTGAGGTTGAGTGGTGTCTAGGAAATATTGAGGAAACTACTAATGATACGGGTGTTAGACTACCCAGATTTATGTATATCGAACACTATCTTCGAATTTCAAATCTGTTTGAAATTTTATTATTATCTTCATTTCAAGGTCTATAGAAACACGTCAAATGGCAGTAAATGGTTTCCTGAAGTTGGTAACTCAACTGAAAATATCGAATATGGCTTCACTGAGTCAAAGTAATCAATCATCTGGATCATTTACCTCGGGTCATTCTCTCTTCACTCAGATTTCTATGAATAAGTCGACCCAAAATATGGGCGCCAGTGGATTCAGCAATGAAGCTCTATGTTTGGAAGTATTGAGCATCCTCAAGAGATGTTTCATGCAGCAAATGGAAGTCAGAATGCAGTTGTATGAAGGTACAAGTCACGACAATGATGAAAGCTTCCACAGATCAACATTAGATTATTGAATTCACAATACATATAAATATTGAACATATTTTCATCCTATCGTTTCAGTATGAAATTCTGTTAGTCATTTTTCCTTTTTTTGAATTTAATATTTAATATTCGCTAAATACCAATCCACAACCTTCAACTCTCGAGTAAAAACCAATAGTAAACGTTTCTTTTCTGATTATAACTGAACGTTATACACAGAAGAGTAGATTTAATTTACCCCTCATTTCATTTATGATCATGATCCTTCATAAAATTTTTATTTTATTTGTGACTTTCTTAGGTCTTTATGATGCAGTTTGTATGAATCCAGAACTAGGTATACCCGTTCTAGATGTTATTTGGTTTCATTTTAGTGAATATTATGTTATGGATGAAGAACAGTTACCACCACTAAATTTTGAAAAAATTGTTGTTCTCAGAGAGGCGCAGGCTATTTTACAGGTGTATATAATATTCGGATTATTGTCATTTGGGTCTGAATGACATAAATCTTATGGATATTTTGTGTTGTAGGAACCGTTGGGAAAACTAGTATTTGCTGTTGGTCTAATAGTGACAAAAGTGTTGGAATCTGAGGAAGATAGAGAAAACAATACGGTGGTGAAATTCGTAAATATTCTGGAAAGTATTTGTCAGAGAATGCCGAATTGTGAACTCGTTCATTTCGAGCTGGTAATCATTTTTGATTTTGTAGCTATGTAATATTGCAAGCATTTATAATATGGATTCTTTACTAAACCCGAATTACACAATACAGTTTGTTTCTGCAATTAATTGTGGCGACAAGTCACTAGGAGAAGTATCATCAATCGGTCAGTTGCTGCATTTGGAGAATTTTCCTGTATTGCCAACATTGAAAAACGATACTGAATGTTACCAAAATAAACGCAAACAACAACATAACTAATATCTAATTTCATTAATTGCAATCAATTTACCTTATTACTTATTTAAATTTCCTCAGTTTCCAAAAACAACCAAAGCATACAAAATCGCCATTTTCCACTATGGTGCCACCAAATATTTGAAGTGTGTTGCAACATATTCAACACAGAAATAACTACGTCGCTGCAACAAAATAGAAACTCGAAAAAAAAAACTTATTTGAGTTGCACGACAAATTGCATCGTGTAGTTCGAGTGTTACCCGTCTGAAATATATTTAATCAACAAATTATTTTCTTTGAATTGAAAATGCACCAATGGTATTGATATACATTGTTTTGCCTTATAGGATGATGGTACCGATTTGTTGGATATCTTGCCAGAGTCACAGAAAAAAATGTTGATATTGAAAGAATCATTGGCCGTATATGAAGCCATTATTGGCTATAAGCTGTTTTCATGGACTGAAAACTCAGAACATCATGGAAAGCACATCCAAAGCTTGTATCAGGGATACACAAGATTGATAAATTTTTCGAAGGTGTGGTATATTTTACAGGTGAAATTTGTTTTTCAAGTTTTTTCCTATTCAAGGCACTCTCAAAACCCAAAAAGACGGGAACAAAGAAAAAGAAAACTGATAACAGAACGCAGCAATCTCAAGCTGATGCGACAAGGAAAAAGGATTCACAGAAGCACCCAAAAATTTTCAAAGTTCCTGATTCTGTATTGGATTTTCAAATTGCAATGAAGGCTCTGAGATTACTACATGAGTGAGTTGTACAATTTGACACAAAATAATGACAATAGTTCGAACTGAATGATTATTTTAACCAAAAACAATTTTTTTTACAGTTTCTGAGTCGATTATGGTGTAAGATATTTAATGAAACATCTTATTTTTAAACATTATGGAATGAAATATCTGTAAAATTTTTCAGCGCTCATTTTTGGGGTCAAAGGAAGGCTTTTTTCTTGTGTAGAGTTAAAATCATTATTCCTTAATTATCTTCTGGTCTAATTTGAGACAAAAGCGAAAACCTGACCCGATACCCCTCTTACTTGTTTTTGTTAATTTTTATGCACTTTCAGTTTCGCTTAAAGTTTTTTCAGAATTACCCACTCGGAAAAAATTGGACATATTTATATACCTAGAGCTTCACTAGGGGCGCTCAATAGCTAAATCGGAAAAAAGGTTAAAAAAAAACAATATGTACTATTCATACTATGAAAGTCATTATTTTGTCGTGGATCAGTATTTTCTTTGTAGTTTTCTGGGTTTCTCACATACCATAATCTGAAAGAAAAAACAACTCTTGACTATTGCTTGAAAGTCATTAATTTGTGGTGGACGAACGTTTTCGTAGTAACCTACCATTCTGAAAAAATAAGGATTAATATTCAATCAATCAATCAATTTATTAGTGCAATAGATACTAAAGTATATAGCATAAGTCATAAAAATAGGTACATCATAATAAAAACAAAGTACACAACATAAAAAAAAATTGCTTAAAATAGAGTCACATAAGGTATATGACTAGAGTGTGTCTCATGATTACCTATTATTTGCATAAAAATTGATTACAAATAAATATTACCAAATTTTTATAAACTGAAAAAACATCTAGGTAATTTTTCATTATGCACGCTAAAGCTTAGTATATTCAATCACATAGTCAAAAATAAGTGCTATATTCCAATCTAAGTTTCAGAGTCGATAGTAATCAACACACAATCCAATTATAATTGTGAAAAAAAATGTGTTTCACCAAATATGTTAAAAAAGTGAATATTTTTTTCATAAACAATTCCGCTTGAAAAGGGACTGATTTCCAATATTTCATACATGTTTCTCATGTTTTTCGTTTCAATTATTATCTCTTTTATAATCAAGTATATGGTATATGTTTCTTGAGAAATGAATTATGATTACTTTTTCGTATATTTGGCCTTACCTAGTATTGTTTCCCTTATTTTGTTCTAGACCTAAAGTCAGCTGGGCATCTTCTTCAGAAGCAAATTTGATAAAACCTAAAAAGGAATTCCATCAGCACATAATGCAAACTGTCTTCCATTTGGTCCAGAGCGTCAAACGCCGTAAAGATATCGAAACAAAAGTGAAAAAATTGTACTTTGATCATATCTCTGATATTGCCGCTATTTTGTTGAATAGGATAATCAAACGAATGAATGAATTCATTGACTTCGACTCTATGACTGCTATGTTGGCCATGGAGTGTTTCAATTCAATTTTGAGTTTAGTAAACACACAGTACAGGAGTAATATAAAGCAATTTCTGAGTAGAATTGGTAAGTTTCACTTTCTTTTTCACTAAAGACATATATCCCAGATAGATAACATAGGCAGTGTTGTTGGCTCTAGGTGATGTGATTTGAAATAGTTTTACCAGATATGGTCACTTATTGTAAAATTGACGACTTAGTGTTTTGCTCAAATAATTTGGTCCTTTCGAGCTTATGGAAACATTTTAAGTCCAAGAATATTCCATTCAACCATAATCGGCGACAAACTGGATTCAAGATGTCGCAAAGTGAAAAAAATTCTTTAAGAGGAACTAATAATAATAATCTTTATTTTTTCCAAAGACAAAAATCTTATAGCAGTCATTTGATTCACACAGTATTCGAGCATGAAAAAAAAACTGAAAAGACAAAAAATTAGGAAAGAGTATTTCAACTAGTATGGCATAATATGAGAAAAATATACAAATCCGTTATTCGTTCATAAGGAAAGAGCGCAGCTTAAGTACTTCGAATAGTTAAAAATACAAAAATTTTGCATTTTCAAAACTGATACTTTCAATTGAGATCAGTAATAGTGCTGGAACCGCACCTCTAAGATACACTCCAAACGACAATAATACGAAAAATACTTCAGATCTAAGAGCTCCAAGAATTCAGCAACAATAAAAATACCAGAAGAAATTGAATTGAAGGAATTAGAAGCCATCAATGAACTGCAGGAAGATTTTGAAAAAAAAATGCTACTGTTTGAAGAAATATAATAGCTGTAGTATCATTAAAACAAAAATTTCATGAAAATTATGGCGAAGGAACAAGAAGCTTTCATAGGGAAAACAACGAAAGTTATGGCAATGCATAAGTAAATTCAATTGATGAATTACAAAGTGCACACGAGTGCTTGCTTGAAGAGTTTATCTGGTCAGATCAATGAAACAACACATTTACATCGCCTGAAGATTATTATTCTCAAGCAATCAACAATGCATCAGGTGAGGTAATATAAGAATGAACAACGGCTACTCAATCCAAGACCCAAGCATTCAAATCTTCAACCGAAGAACTTTTGTTTTATGGAAATGCGTAAGATTGGCCTATGGTCATTTCCTTTTAGATCCACTGAAATCTGCAAATATAATCATGAAGAAAATATGTCGCATCTCCAAAAATCAGCTTCAGAAGCCGTCAAATCACTATTTGTTTCTACATAAAATTTGGAAGATATAATGCAAACATTTGAAATTAGAGCTAATGCCATCAGTTGAACTCGTTATCCTATCCTATCTCACATTATATATGCAAAGTCCGTCCTGAATCTCACAGTTACTACCTAATCTCTGAAAATGGAAGATCACATCAATAACTTTCAACTCCTCAGCGAACTCTGCATTTTCAGTGGACCAGATCATTTGGTGATAAATAAAAGACCAAAACAATGCCTACATTGAAGGAGTTTTTCTGAGTGGTTGAAAAATAATCGTCAGTTGCTAGTTAGATGTGAAAACCTTCAACTTTAAGTTCGCCCAAGAGTACTGTTTTAGTTGGATCAGAAGAAACACTAGATAAATGAAATTGTATATTTTGTTCTGAATCTTACTACTATATCACCGAATAATTTTTTCATTGGAAACAAATGGAAAATGGGATTGACTGAAGGAATGTGAAATTTGTTTTTCGTCTTTGGCTGTTCACCGTATGTATTAAAAGACGCTGTGGACTACAGAGCTATTCAATAAATATCACAATCGAATATTGCATTCTGATTCATCTTCAAAAACACATTCCTACCACAGCTTACAAGTACAGTTTGATCCACCACACGCCAAGTTTGAGGAACAGCAAAATGAAACTGCATGCTTCATAGATGAACAAGTCCAATCCGTGACAAAAATTGTCCTACTGATTTTTTTTTTGTGAAAAGATCGTAGATACAAAAAGTCTGTGGAAACGTCGCTTTTTCGATGAGGGTAGCACAGTGACACTTATTGATGCTAATTTCGCAGGAAACAAGGTTTCAGTGATACTTCGAGAATGAGCTGGGCAAATTTTTTGTCATAAAATGACAATCATCAGTCATTATGCAAATTCAAGGAAACTATGATGATCGAATTTATGATCTACATAATATTCTTACTATCGGGGAATTTCAACTTATAATTTATAAGCATAAAATTCAAATATTCGTGAAATTTTTTTTTTGAATCTTCATTATCGTTAGAGTATGATTCAACGTATTTTTATTATTTAGTTATTATTCAAACCCATGAAATATTATATGAAAGTGAAGAATAAGGGAGAGAAATTCAAACTCACAAAAAATGAAATGTCATGTCAGAGGACACAAAATGAACATATTTTGCATAAAATCTCTATTTTACGTGAGCAGAGATCGAAGGAGTGAAAGCTGCAGGGTAATTATTATGCTATATGATATATTCTGGTCCATAAGGTAGATTTGTAGCTTACATGCACACAGCAGTAGATAATAAGCCAAAACAATCTATGAATAACTTGTCATTGAAATTACCACCAAAATTACCATTTTACGTATAAATAATTTATCCATAATAATAATAATACGAGTATAATACGTTCAGTTACTTTCTGTGAATATGGGATAAATTATTATGAAGTAAATTGACGACTATTCTAAATCGATATGGGTTGACTGTTGCTTGGTCCATTCAGTATACCCGTCAAGTGTATAAAACGAATTACAGAGTAGGTATTTTTTGAGTTCAAATTTAATTTTTTATATTTTCTATCACTCTATGAAATGCAAGTCGTGATGTTTAGTGCAATGTGTTCCCCAAACTGTGCAACGCATGTTTTTCGCCAGAATATCAATAAAAATAACTTCTCTGAAGCTGCACAAGCCATCGAAAAGTATCACTGTGTGGATGATTTCTTGGCTAGTTTCAATACTAAAGAACTTTGACCATCAAAGTGGTCAAAGAAATGACCGACGTCTGCATCCGAAGAGGCTTCAAAATGACAAATTGTACTAGCAATTCGTCGCAAGTTATGGAGCTTATTCCAATTGAATTCAGATCAAAGAATATTGTCAACTTGAATTTTTATACGATGCCGAAAAACTCTAAGTCGTCCGTCTGCATCATAAATCTTACACTCCACTTTGAGATACAATGGACTTCTACCACAGGTTTGAATTTTTATGAATTGCCAATGTTTGAAAGAGCACTAGGTTTGATATGGCACCATAAGAAGACGTTGTCAAGTTGTTTTGACATTTGTGGGCAGAAATTAAAACGTATTCTTGAAAGGTTTCATATCCACAAAAAGACAAGTCATCAGAGTGGTAATGTCTGGATGTGATTCATCCAATAAAATAAGTTTGACTTAATGACAAACTGGCTTCCATTGTATTAATGATCGCCAAGTCAAGAGTTACCCCATTGAAACCTATGACTGCCCGGTAGATTAAACTATAAGCAGCCTTGCTATTATCCCGCCTATTTGACAAAATAGAAATACACCGAGTCTGCAGTACTTCTGTCATTATTTATATATACTATTTACATTTTTTGGATTGTTTCATTTTCGAATTTGGTATTGATTGTATTGAAGTTGAGCAGATTTGAACAGTATCACAAAATTTTAATAGTCCAATATAGTCTTCCAATGATTATGTGAAAAATTAAATGATTGGATTTGAAAAAATAAACTAATAAAAACATGTCTAATGTTAGTTCATAGTTAATGGTATTATTTTAACAACTTTTCTGTTTTAATACTTCTTTCTTAATAAAGCAAGAGATATATGTTAACACCATTGTGTAATGTGAATTTTTGAATGTGAGAATTTTATGATGCATGTTAGTTAGTTCAATATGAACGTGCCATTCAAATTACAAATGGGATATTTAAGCAGCCCTTTCCTGGTCAAGAAAGTATTTTCTCCCATCATGCCTCCCCCCTCTCCCTTTTAGTTAAAAAATGGTTTCAAAATCAGATCCTTTGAATCGTAATGAACGTCATAATGAACGAAATAATTCTCATTGGTTTTACAAACTCTATTGTTCTGAAAAATAACTCGAAGGAAACGCTTGTGCGCCAAAAATGGTATTAATTGCAAATAATTTTTGACTAGTTTTATTTTATATTTTATGACATCAATATTGAAGTATTTATTTTTTCAATCGTGTTCCAAATTACACCTAGAAACAAACAAAGATGAAGTGCAAAATACTTGACACTTGTAAACAACTACGCCAATGTCTAAGCCAGCCACATGAAATTAATGAATATTCTCACATTTGAAAATTCGTCCAAATTTTTATATTTATTGTTCTTGCAAATTTGTTTCCAGCATTTTACCACTTTTTCGTAGATATTTCGATTTACGTTTACCGAAACTAACCACCTACATTGTCATGGGAATTTCTTGACAAATTTTGAAATTCTGTTGCTACTAGCTCTTCGGTTGCATATATACCGATTAGTTAATTAGGATGACCTTTCTTCTTATTCGCTTTTTTTTCCTGGACATGAACTGTTCTGATGAACGTTAAGAATGGAGATTGAAGTATCAATTTTCTACTCCTGAAGATGCTAACCTTGTTAGCGAAACGCGCGTCGAGTGCAAAAAATATCAGTTTGGTGTTAGGGTTATTGATCTCTAACAAAAGTTTTAACTGTTCTGATGTCGACGAATGGTAACTCTCTTTATTAATGAAGAATATGATAAGGTGAGACAACACTATTGTCAACTTTTGCCTATTCCCGCTTTGCCTGACTCACCCTTTCAAAATTCAGCTATAGCACGCACTTTAATCGGTCAAATTATAACAATGTTATTTCTTCACTCAGATTTTTGTAATATCTCTGGGTTAAGAAAAATTTTCAATGCAAATTGTATCTATAATAATAACTTTCACTTTCAAATTATTTTTTAACATTTTTGATGAGATATAAAGGTTAGCAGCAGCAAATTATAATTCATCAAGTTCATTTGAAAACGAATAAATATGTTACAATTTCCCCCATTTTCACAGTTTCAGATGATAATGATGATGGAACCACCATATCCCAGCTAATGGAGTTACTTAAAATTTATCAAAAATTGTTTGAAATGGATGGAGATGAAACAGGTGATGACCCGGAAGTCAAAAAGATGCCGTTAATTGTCATAAACACATTAACAACACTTTCTGGCATTTCTCCTGGTATGGTAAACTCTTCTTCTGTTCAGGTATGTACATTTCAAATAATTTCCTATATTGAGTGTATATAGTTGTATATTTTTTCAGATGGCTGAATGGCTGAAGAATTTTGCATACAATAATAATGTTACAGCTAAGGTGTCAAGTGCATTTTTCAATTTGCTTTTCGAGACACATGTCAAGTGCAAAATCAGCCTCAATTTATTGGAGGTCATTTCAGTTAGTATTGGAGAAACAACAGGTGTTCTCTCAGAGGTAGGTATATTGTCAGTTTTGTTTTCATTTTTAATTTCGAAATATTACCGTATATTCAAAATGCAAACAAACACTGATGCCTAAATCTCTTACTAGTCCAATCAAATAAACTTTTTTCGTAAAATTTTCGCCTACCCGAAAAGTAACTGTGGATTCCAGCAGACACAGGTGTCCTTATTATCCCCTGAAGTTTGCGCCAGATTCTGTCCTTGCGTTTAGCAACAATTATTAGCGGTTGAATGCCGGAAATCATTATTTTTTTTTGTTTTTTGCCTATATAATGGAAATTATTGGTCGGATAGAATAAAAGCTGAATTGAAAGTTGTAGATAATTGAAAAATCTATCGATTAGCGTTGGCCCGATGTCACCACTTTTGAGTAAACTAATCAATATAACTTTCGAATCAGGTATATTCCGCACCAATTGCAAAATTGCTAAAGTAATACCTATTTTCAAAAATGGTAAAAAATCTATCATAAATAAATATAGACCGATTTCAGTTCTACCAGTTTTATCAGAAATTTTAGAAAAAGTTATGAAAGTAAGATTATTATATTGTTGAAAAAAATATTTTTTTTCGCAAGGAGCAGTATGGTTTTCGTGAATCCAGTGATACAGAGTCTGCAGCTTTGGATCTAATAACGAATATCCAACTTCGATTAGATAATGACCAGAAATGTGGACTTTTGTCACTGGATTTATGTAAAGCATTTGATTCTGTGAATCATTCATTTCCTTTAAAAATTTTGTATAGCATTGGAATTAGAGGTAACGCTAATAAATGGTTGTAAAATTATTTATGCAATAGAAAACAGTTTGTGTATATAGGAGATGGAGTGAGCACGGAAAAAGAAATAATTTCTGGAGTATCACAAGGTTCAGTCATAGGATCAGTCCTTTTTCTTATACATATCAACTCCATATCTAGTCTGAATCTAAATGGTGAAATTAAATTATACGCAGATGATACTACTCTTGTATATTTTTCAAAAAGTATCGATGAAATTAAATCAAAAGTTGAAGATGACCTTAAAAAAATTTCAGTTTGGTTGGAGGCTCATAAATTAATGCTCAATTTTCATAGATGCTCATTCATGTTTATTGAAAAAAGATTAATATTAACTGAGCAACTAACAAAAATAATGTTTGGAAATAATATAATAAATTATGTTAAATCTATCAATTTCTTGGGGTTAAGTATTGATCCAGTTCTCTCATGGGCCACTCACATAACACAGTTGAGGAAACAAATTTCACCAATCATTGGAATTTCCTATAGGATACGGAATCATGTACCCAGAAAATATCTTAGAATCATTTACTTTAGTTTAATATTTTCAAAATTGCAATATTTGATTTCCGTGTGGGGAACAGCAATCAATTCTCTGTTGAGACCTCTGAAAACACTACAAAACAGATCAATAAAATGTATTTTCAGGTTAGAGTATTCAGAACCCACTATAAATTTATACAAGTCGAGAAACCTATTGAATTGGGATTGCATTCATCAGTTAAAAATTTGCACGTTTATACATTTTGCCTCTACAAACAATATTTATTGAATTTTATTCAAAATTCTAATATTCATGATCATAGGACAAGACAATCACAATATTTTGATAAAGTGAAGATAACAAGTAACTTCGGCAAAAAATCAATTCTTCATAATGGAAAACATATTTACAATAATTTACCAGAAAAGTTGAAGAATTCAAAAAATATGTTGAAATTTAAACGTGACTTGAAACAATATTTTATGAACAAATGAATAATTCCCAGTTTTTTTTTTTGTTTCGTTATCTCAGTTGTAATTCCGATCTATCTGTTATTTATTCCTGTATCTGTTCTTTTTTATATATTTTGTATTCTTATACTCACATCCCTTTATAAGCACATGTGTTTCTTGGGATTTAAATAAATAAATAACATAATTTCTGGAACTAGGTATCTGTATTGATAATGGTACATAATTATGTTCAAATCATTTTCAAGGAGGAGCGAAATCCAGAGAAGTTCAAGATCATCAATGAAGCCACAGTTCACAACATGGTTTTATCTCTGTGCAGCACTGTAAAATCTATTCTTGAAGATATTGAGACTCTCATAACTCGTCTGAAATCCGAATATCATCTGTTGATGTACCCTGGTCTAGAAAACTTGGAGAGAAGTAGGTTAACTGTTGTCTTTTATATTTTTATATAATATTTTTTATTTTTATATTTCTCATCATCAGCTTTTCAGAGAAAGAAAACCTGAAAACTAAGGAAAGAGGAATATGTTGCCAATTATGCTTCGTTATAAATACCATGTCCAATGTGGTCAATCTCTTGGTACCGACAGGAAATATAACAGAGGCAATTTTCAAAAACATAATACATCTTTTTAATACTCTGAATTCTTTAACGAAATATTTCGTTATGAGGAGTTCAAAGATTAATTTGGCTTTTCAGGGAGCTAGGTTTGTATAACGTTTGATTTTTCACTAAGATTTTGAAATCACATCAAATTGATTTTGGAAATTGTGTAAATTATTGATTTGATGATTTGCGCTAATTCCACTTTACTTTGATTCTCAAGTGGTTGATTCAACACTTTTCTAATTGATATAATGGAATGTCTGAAGGTTTTTCAGGTTTGTATAAATTTGCTCTACATTCTTGATGATCCAGTTTCTATCTCTCAATTTTTTCTGAAGTATATCAATTGATTCAGCAGGTTCTTACAGCAAACAAAAAAAGTGTCGCAAGTTGAAGTTAGAAGGGAAAAATAATTGCAGATACTCCAGTGGCAAAAAATTTCATTAGGGAATATCAACTATTGCAGAAATTTGCTTTCTCAGTGTTTCTATTATTCTTCACGGCCTTTGTCCTATCATTTCAAGAGTTGAGAAGTTTCTTTATTTATATTATACAGTTTTTTTGAGACACCCGTTGAGAATGTTGTAACCTACAAAAACTCTATTTTAATAATGCTTATTTTTGTTGGGAATCATTTATATATAAATATATATTTTTCATTTTTCGAATTCAGGGAACAATATTGAGGGAATGGTTTGAAACTTCAAATATCGATTCTAAAACAAGGGTTAGTAAATATTCTTCATGAATATATATTTTTAATTCGATTCCATTTGAAATGTACTTTTTTGTTCAGGAGAAAATCTCATTGACAAAATTGATCACTTACAGAATACACTCAAAATTATTCAAAATAAAAAATTTAAACGGAGTGAATAAGGTTGTTCAAAGCTCAGCCGAATCATTGGGGAGACATCACAATTTTTTCAAAGGTAATACCACGAGTCCTTCCAATTTAATCGATAAATTTTCATTTTCCACAAAAACTTTTTATTTGGCAAAAGTATGAAAACAAACCGATTGATAAAATCACGAGTCCGTAGGGCGAGTGATTTTATCTAATTCGGTTTGTTTGAATGCTTTTGCCTCAAAATAAAAAAGTTTGAGTGTTTCGTAAATGAGAATTTGTCTTATTAAATTTGAAGAACGAGTTGTATTTGGAGAGATTATTTCTTGAACAAATAGAAGGAAAAACAATTTAATTGATCAGAATTTCATTTACATCAGAAGGAAAGGAGAATAGGTGAAAATTTTACAAATTAAATGTCAAACAACGATGTATGCCCTCTATGATCCAGAAGAGATATGATGCTTACGCAGTGAATATGATAATGCTTGCCGACGATACCAAGAGATGGCGTCACACCTCTCATTGTACAAGGTTGATAATTGAAAATTTCTTATGAAATGAAAATTGCGCCAGAAGGAACGTAAAATCATTCGTTATGTCGTTGTATCAAAATCTTCATACACATTCAATAAAAACTAATTGTACGCCATCTTCATTTGAGTTAAGGAAACCTTAAATATTTGAATCGGTCGTTCGCTATATCTGTCATAAAGTTGGGGTTATGAGCTATTTACGTGTTTGAGTGTTCAATTAAATGTGTTACGTTATTATTATGCTGAAAAAGTGAAAAGTGAATGACTATTAATAATAAGGTAACTCTTCATTCATGATAATTTATATAAATATGAGCCAGTTCAATAGAATCGACGCGGTAAACCTTATAGTTTTGACAGTTCAAAAGTAAACAACGTTTTATCAAAAGGACCAGGCAGTTTTATCAGTATGATATCGAATAATTGGCCAGAATAACCATAGAATAACCCGCTACTATTGGTTGAAATGCCAAAAACGTCACATTTTGACAAGTGAAAAAAATAATAAATAAATATGATTATTGTGCGCAGGCGCTGTAGGAGCTTCGATCAACTGTTGCCGACAATTGAAACTGCGTCGCTACATTGGACAAGACCTCAGCTACTAATCGCCACAACTTTGACATAGTTTCCAAATTTAAAATCGTTTTTTGTTCAAAACGCTAGTTTTATTCATTCACAATTCATATTACAAAAAACAACATTTCAAACAAGTGGAATGACGACAATGGCAATAATTATGCCATTAGAAAATGGAAACACATAGCGGAGATAATAATAATAATAATAAAGTTTATTCAAAATTCATAAAAAAGAGCATATACATCCCGCGAAGTTGAAAACTTGTTGCGGGAGATACGAATTACATTTATGTATTATGATATATTTGATAAATTCGTAGAATTCAACAAAATTATATTGAAAAATTAACTAATTTTCTTAATTGAAGTGAGAGATTTCATGAAATAAATTTCGACGTGATTCTTGAATCCATTTTTTAATCTGTAGTTTGAAAGATACTAATGACTTGATCATTTTTATATGATTTGGAATCAAATCATAGTAGAATGGCAATAAATATTTAAAATTTTTCTGAGATGTTGTTTTAACACTATTTTTCAATGTGATATTATTTTTATTCCTTGTATTATAAATATGATTATTGAAATTTATTTTCAATTTGTGTTTATGGATATAAATCATGATGTTATATCCGAATAATTGTCTTATGTCCATTTTATGTGTTTCTATGTACAGATTTTCACTTGGATACAAATAAGACTTATTATATATTATTTTCAAAAACCGTTTCTGAAGAACTTCAAGATTTCTAATGTGGGATTTCATGACCCCTCCCCAAGCAAGAATCCCATAATTCAATTGGGACTGTATTAATGAAAAATAAAGAATGTTAAGGGTTTTTACGCTCATAAATGTTTTGAGATACTTGAATTTTGATAATAAACCTCGTAATTTCTTCAAAAGGAATGCTATGTGTTTGTCCCATTTCAGATGTTTGTCAATTATAACTCCTAAATACTTGATACTATCAGTTTTTTCAATGCTAGTATTATCATGAAGTATTAGTGGTCCTAAGTCCGGTGGGGATATATTATAAAATGAGAATGGGACATATTTTGTTTTCTCAAAATTTACTGTGAGTAAGTTATAATCAAACCAATTTTTAATCTTCTCGAAATCTAATGTAGTTTTGCGTTGTAATTCATTCCAGTTTTTTTCCCCATATAATATGACAGTATCATCTGCGAAACTATGAATTTCACCTACAGTGTCAATATTAAAGAGATCGTTGAGATAAATATTAAATAGAAGTGGTCCTAAAACGGTCCCCTGCGGTACACCGAATTGAAAGATTTTCTCTTCACTTCTAGCTTCACCAATTTCAACATATTGAATTCTATTTTCTAAATAATTTTTGAGGAGCTAATGAACCTTGCCACGAAATCCAATATTTGCCAATTTCACTAATAGTCGGTTATGCTCAACCGTATCAAAAGCTTTAGCTAGGTCCAAAAAAATAGCCAAAACTGAATATTGATTATCAAGATGTTGATAAATATTATTAGTTAAATGACAAATGGCATCCTGAGTGGAAATTTTTTTTGTTTTTCTGAAATCAGATGATTCTTTTCCAAAAAAAGTTCCATTCTATATTACAAAATTTTCTCAAAAACTTTAGCTAAACTTGATATTAATGAAATAGTCCTGTAATTTTTAGCTTCTAATTTATCACCACATTTATATATGGGTTTGATAATGCCAACTTTGAAAGATTTTGGAATTTCTCCTGAATTCATGATGAAATTCATCAGATGAGTCAATGGTTCTGATATTGTTTTTGATAAGAATATTAAAACTTCTGAAGTGAATTTGTCAATACCAGGAGATTTTTTCAATTTCAACGATTTTATTATTTGTTCTATTTCAGTCGGGTTCGTGTCTTCTAGATAAAATGTTTCTAATGTTCGGGGTGTTTCAAATGTGGGCATATTTTTAGATCGAATATTTTCAATCATTTTTTGTGCTACTCCTGGGTAATAATTGATGAGATGGTCTGAAATAATCTTTTTGTTGTCTGTTATTGTATCATCACTCAATTTCATAGATTTTATTTCTTCAGTGGTTTTATGTTCATGGCAGATATTTTTGACACATTTCCATGAATTACCAAGTGAATCACTGTTGTCCGTTATCTGTTTTTGATAATACTGTCTTTTAGCCTCTCTAATAATACAGGTTAGTCGATTTTTATAAGTATTATAATCTAATTTTAATAATGCGTTATCAGGATTCTCTTTTAGTTGTTTATACAATGAATTTTTCCTACCAACAGATATTAGTAATGCTGAAGTCATCCACTCTTTTCTTTTTCTCTCTTTATTTTTTATTCTGATTCGTTTCGTACAATCACGAGTGATTATTTGAATTCTTTTGATCAAGTAGTCTGCCAAGTCATCGGAATTGTTTAGTTTATAAAACTCGGTCCAATTTTCAAGTTTGAACTTCTCTTGTAGTAGTTTATAGTCAATTATGTTTTTATACAATTCTTTATCATAATTTTTGTTAGGAATTGATATGTTATACTGGAGAATTATCGGATAATGATCAGTGATTTCATATTCGTATATCATGGATCCGAATAAATTTTTATTTTGAGTACTCTTTACGAAAATATGATCTATGCAAGATTTTTCATTATTTTTTAATCTAGTATGCCCATTAATGTATGAAACAAAGCCACATTCGCTCATTATATTGAGATATTCATGAACAAATTTGAAATTTGACAAAATATTTATGTTTATGTCGCCAACAAAGATTGTATCATTCTTATTGATATCATTTCGGTATGTGTTTAGAAAATTTCTTAGGTTATTGTTGAAAATGTATGGTGAAGTTGAAGGAGGTCTGTACAATGTTATTAAATTAATAGTTTTTGATGTCCCTATTGCAATTTTTGTAAAGATTACTTTTATATTACCCACTTGTACAATATCATATTTGACAGAATACTTATTTTTTATATATAAGATAATACCCTCATTCTGGTTAATGTTTCCATAATTATAAATTTGGTTGTATCCATGAATTTCAAATAATTTTGTATTTGACAATTGCCAAGTCTCGGAAAAAATGATCATGTCAATGGATTCATTTAATTGATGTATGAATAATTTAGTCTCATCAAAATTCTTTGTTATGCTTCTGATGTTTGTATGTAAAATCTTCAAACCTTTTTCAAAACTTACATTTTTGTATTCATATAAATCTCTCACGACATTAGTCTCAATGCAATCTTCTACTAAGTTAACAAACTTGTCCATAAAAATAGGAATAAAAATGTTTTTGTGATATAAAAAAGGATAAAATGAAAACTGAACCTATAAGATAAAATCAAAAATTAATTTTTCAGATGTTTTATATCATCCTCCGAGCTGATGATGAACGAACTTTCTTTTTCACCTTTCTTTACATAAATTCTGTTATTTTTGTACCAGATGAATTTGAATCCATATTTTTTTAATTCTTTGGCTTTAGCAAATAAAAATTTGTTACGGCTAGAAAGATCTTCATTCACGTAGATTGTAGAAGGGGGTCCGGGTAAATTTATATTCTGAGTGGTGATTTTTCCATTGAGACGAAAATATTGTTTGGCTGCAGCAACAATATTTTGTTTTGATACCTCATTCTTCATGGTGACCTTCACTGTACTCCTATTTTTGTGTTTCATATCGGGAAGTCTTTCAACTTTGAGGATATTATCCTTTTCTTCCTCAACTTCAATTTTAGATAATATATTTTCTATTACTGTATTATCACTAATATCTTCCTGTTTGGGTAGTCCTTTGATTTCTACATTATTTTTCAATGTGCGTTGTTCTTCTTTATTGATTATTTGTTTCAGTGAATCTACTTCTTGTTTTAAGTTACATACTTCCGATTGTAAATTTAAGTTCTCTGTCGCCAGTTGGTTTCTTTCATTCTCTATTTCTTTGAGCAATTTCACGATCCCTTTATTTTCTTCTTTCAGTTCATCATACTTCTGAGAAATAAAACTGATTGAATTTTGAATTTCCAAAACAACTTTGCCAAAATTTTCCAACTGAATGTTATCCAATAAAGATGGTTTTATCTTTTCTATGTCTTGTGAATCGAATAATGAACAGTTCTGACAGTTTCACTTTTTTCCTTTTGGTTTCTTAAGTTCTTCACAGAAGTATTTGAAGTCTTTATTAGTCAATCCGCAGCATTTCAAATGGTACCACTTCGCACACGTACTTTTACATAAGATTGCAGTCTGACTAGCGGTAATATTTTGGAAACATTCACCACATGGATACTCTGAGGGCCCAGCATTCTTTTCATCTTGGCTGCTTATTTGAAAATTTTCGATCTTCTGTCTGGTTTGCGAATTTCCACTAATTGGGTATTTCAAAGGAAGGTAATCATTTTCTTCATCTGATGTATTATGTTTTTCAAGTTCTTTGGTACGAGGAACTGCATTTTTTGTTAAATTTTTAGATTTAATTCCCATAATTTCAAAATGACAATTGTCAAAGTGAAAGTTTTTCTTGTCAAAAATTTTATATTTCCTCAAAAACTCAATTCAAGTAACTTTTCTTGCTATTTTTTCAGTCTCCTCCAATTTCAGCCTTCTTTTTCTATCCACTTTCAATAATGAAAGATTTTTCAGTTGACGAAATTATTTCAAAAATCAATATTAAAGGGTACAATTAACAGTCTGAGTTATATAGACTCTAAATATAATCACGTTGGTATAGATATCACAGAGATACAATGCGCTGTATTTTGTATTTTTCGCAGTAAAAAAAATCATGATAAATTTTCCATTATAACGGACGCTGGGATCAAACTACATCGATAACAACATTTCTTTCTTCTAGGTTCGAACATGTGGTCAAATTAGCTGGCAAACAACTAGCTCCTGCTATTTACAAATTCATTCTTCACATGGAAGAAAGTGAAAAAGAGGCGATGCAAGCGACTCAAGAAAAGAAGAAAACCGTAGATGGCAGTACCTTGAAGAGCAAAGTACTCAGAGAAACCAGATTGATACCTAAAGTGATATACGAATTGGAACAGTTCAGTAAATCCGTTATTCAGCTTTCGAATAAAACGAAAGTGGATTTGAATAGGTACGTGGGTCAGGGAACGGTTAGGGATTACCGTATCTTGGAGCTGAGAGAAAATGCTGGAGGGCCCACAGAGAATGTAACACAGTCTACACAGGCAGATAGATCTACTGCGACGGAGGAAGAGTCTGATGAAGAAGTTGAGGAGGAAGATACAGCTCCTCCAGCAAAAAGAACGAGAACTTGAGGGCTATGGTACCATTGACCTAAATATGCCCCCATTTTGAGGGGGTGAGAAATTGGGCAATCGATGTAATTTAATCTTGATGAATGTTGATTCAAACCCAATTCAGTTTGAAACGTGTGCTTTCGAATCATAGTGTGATAGGTTAATATTATTTTGACTTTTATATGAATGTTATGACCGGAGAATTGAAGGTTTAGAGTTTTCAGACATTTCTTTGAATTGTCTAACTTTTCCAATGGATACTCAAAAATTCACATTTATAAAGCATCAATTATGTGCAAAATATTTCTCATTCACAATTGAATGAGTACAGTATAGTTTATGAGTCTCAACAACAGAGAGTATTATTTCTGTTAGCCTTTCATTCATTTCCCGAGATCAAATGACAAAAATTTGCTTTGGTCATAATAAAAATAAGGTGGGAATAAATTTTCTGGAAATATTCCTGCTACTGACCTTCTTTTGTAAAACAGGGTGCATCATGAGGTTGGCTCAGAATAAATATTCGAAAGCTTAGGTTTTGTAGGGAAAAGGCACATCCTGAAATAAAAGTTTGCCATCTAGTTCAGGAAATGAAGCATTTTGGCTCGCAATTCTTTCGTCCACCATGAATTTATCTGAAATTTTCACAGAAGGTAGGGAATAGCTCAAGGATCATTTTCTATATCATGCCGCTGTACGCTAGAGCCTTGGGGGTGGTTTCCACCCCATCACAGGGGTGGAAATTTTGTATCACATTTTAACTGTAGGAATCGACGGAAAAAGTAATTCTATGAAAAAAATGTTCTATACGTTTTTTTCGTAAAAGTAATATTCTTTGAGTTATTCGAAGTTGAGAGTAACAGTTTTTTGACGAAAAAATTGACTTTTTCAAATGGCTTTTTGCAAATAACTCTGAAACTATACATTTCATCAAAAAAAGTGTGGAGAGGCAAATTGTAGCTTTTGATAAAACAAAATCAATGCTTTCCTGATAATTTTTCTACGACACATATGAACTGAGATACAGCAAATTAATGCTCAGCTTGTTTCGTCAAATGTATAAATTAGAAGATTTAAAGCGAAATAACGAGAAAAATTTGCGTTTTTCGAAGAAAGCTCAGAGAATCTTTCCCGAAGTATTCAATAAGAGCTATCAAACAAATAAAAGAATGGCTCCCTAGTATGAAAATTGACCGACCTATGATCAAAATAAGATCGGTACCCGCTTTTTTCTACGAAAAAAATAATAAAAATAATTTCCAAACTCTTCCGTGAAGTATAGAAAAAACAAAAATTGAAGATAATCACAGCCAGTTTCAAACCTCAAATGCCAAATGGCGAGTCTGAGTACTACAAAATTGTTGTTGTTTAAAATTGTTAAAGAAACATATATCCAATTTCTGCATGATCTATATAATATATATGTAACAAATAGGATTAAAATTTCACTCATGTTAGAAGGTCTGCCGTCTTTGGTTATTTATTAAAATGAAAATATTTGCTATCTCGTGATTACCAACTTCTTTAAAAAGGAGCTCTGTAGAAGTTCAAAATAGCACAATCGTTTAGTCTTTGCTGTGTCATCGTGAACCGTGAATACATTTTTGATTTGATATATCAGATATCACATCTTTTTATTTTTTATTACAATATATACGGTATACGTACGCACCATTGTTAATAGTGACTACGGCTTTGAGTAACTGCGGCGGTTTTGTCACTGACACTGTTGCAAGCGTGGTAATAAAAATCTTCATAACCCGACCCCAATGAGACCGATATACAATTTGTTCTAAACGAAAAAATTTTGCTATGAGAGTGTGGTAACAGTTTCGCAAACCAGAACTTCACTATGGGGGCTCCGCCCCCATAGCCAATTCTCAATCAATCAAAATATGCTTTATTGTCTAAGATACACTCTCATTGACAAAGCTTGTATAAAGATAAAAGGAATTTCATATATACACATACATATACATATATACATACACACATATGCACACATATACATAAACGCACAATAGCATATATAATATGTCGTAAAAGTAAAAACAAATATATAGACAGACAGAAATAATGAAATATAATAAAATTCATAATAAAATATTAACACGTTAAAAGTATAGATGTATATAGGTCTGACTATCTTTCATTTACCACATAAGTTGTGAAGTCGTCGTTGAAAAACTCTTCGGCAGTGTAATAAACTTTTATCAACAAAAGTTCCTTCACTTTCTTCCGAAAAAATACATCACTTGATATTTTCCTTATAGAAAGGGGAAGATGGTTGAAAAGTTTTTTCCCGTTATAAAATATTGAGTTCCTTATGCGTGATGTTGAAGGAATAGGAAGAGTGATATTATGCGTGAGATGAGTAACATAACTTGATTGTGACACAATACTTTTGTTGTACTTTTTTTTCACGAGGCAGACTGTCTCTAATATGAAAAGGCAATTCAGTGGCAATATATTATGTTCAGAAAAGAGAGGTCTACAGGAATCACGAACTCTGGCTTTGCACATATATCTCACAGCTCTTTTTTGAAGGAGGAAGACAGAATTTATTGATGTTTGGGAACTTGCCCCCCAGAAGCAAATTCCATAACGCAGGTGTGATTCACATAAGGCGAAGTAGGCATTCCTTGCCGCATGATAGCCAACTGAGTTGGATATGGATCTTATGGCAAAGCAGCCTGAGGATAGTTTGTTACATAATTTGCTGATATGTGACCCGAAGTTCAATTTATTGTCAATATATACTCCTAAAAACTTATTCTCTTGTTTATAGTCAATGAGTTGCTCATCAAGAAATATTTGATCTAAATTGCATTTGAAGGAAATTATATTTGTTTTCGATATATTAAAAGACAACAAATTTGCACCACACCATTGTTTCACTTTTTCCAAGTCATTTTCAATGTTTATTTTCAGTGAATCAACATTATTATTATGCCAGAGTATAGATGTGTCATCTGCAAAGATTGTAAATTTACCTTCTATAGAAATATCAGCCAGGTCATTGATATACAATAAAAAAAGCAAAGGGCCGAGGACAGATCCCTGAGGTACCCCATCTCCAATTTTCATTTTGTCCGATTTCACATTTTTGAAGTTAACCATTTGCCAAATGAACACATATATGTGTCAGTCTTGTATCTATTATATAACACCGGTAACATAGGATGTGTCAGACATGTCATTTGTATAGTTCAGGTACCCCCCATTTACCACACGATGTCCGCCTCAACTGATGTAACATACACGTATCTGAATAAAAAATGAAACATGATTTCAACATTCAGTGTTATGTGTCAGACATGTTTCTTGGAAATGTTTATGACATATTTCTTGAAAGGAACAAATTATTTGCACGAAAAGAACAATTTCATTAATTGTCTATGTTTCAGACATGAAACATGTAATATATTTTTTCATTCCACTGTTATCTGTTTGATTCGTTTCACTGATCTTAGCGAGAATGATTCCTGAAACGAACAAATGAATGGCATGTACGCTAACAATTTCATTCATTTAATTCATGAGGTATGATACTTTATTAAATGAGATATGTTGTAAGTATCAAATCTCATATATTAAAAGAATAAAAATGTTAGCGAACGTGCCATTTATTTGTATTCATTTTTGTCACATAGGTTTTGTTCCATGAATCAACTCTATTGGTTTTTCAATACCCAGGTAAAATGAAATGAATTGCAATAAATCATATATTCTCTGTCAATAACAAACATATTTCAAAACCAAAACACATTCCATTTCATCATTAATTGCCTTTCATGGTTTTCCCTTTGCATCATAAACTTGGCAATTTTGCCAAGCAATAAATAGTTTCCCATTATTTTGTTCAAAAATCTTATGGAACAATTTAGCACTCGTTTCCATGAACACTGTATAATTTCTTTTGTTTTCTATGTACTTAATGTGGTTCACTTCAAACTAATCATCTTCTTCTATAATACTATTTTGATCCTTAATTAATTGTTTCAAATCTTCTCTATCCATACCTTTTTCTAATTTCAAGCCATTAACTACTATTTTTGGATTTTTCTTTGTTTTAATTATAGTCTCATATTCTTTCTTCATCTTGCATTCAATTTCTTTCTGCAATAAGTAACATAATTTCTTCTTTATTTCTACACTTTATTTCCATACTTCCATTTTTCATCCCTTTAACAGAGCTGACTACAATGTTCAGTTTCTTTGGATTGATATTCGCCTGTAGTTCTAATGTTGTTTTTATAGAAGGCTGGTTATTTTTGGACCGTAGGATTAAAGTTTTATCAGAGGTTTTATTGATACAATTTCCTGCTTTTTTAACTATGGATGAGTATGATTCCTGGGGTTTTTGGTCATATAATTTCGAATTTATCATGTTCTTTAGGTTTTCACCAATTTTGTTCAAATGTTCCTCTATATTTTCATCATTGGACTTGATTTGATTGATTTTTTCATCTTGACTTCTTTTCAGAAGGACATTATTCTCTTCTAATACTCTTATAACTCTATCTTTTTCTTTTATTATTTCTTCTTTATCTTGAATGATCAGCTTCAATAAAGTAATTTCTTTTTGCAGTTCTTCTGAAGGAATTTGTATTTCAGAAAAGTGTGAAACTCTTTCCTCTTTTCTATTATCTTGGGTGTAATTGATCTGAATGGGTTCGAAATTTTCAATGTTTTCGTCAATTTTGGAAATTCCAGCTGTTTTAATATCTTGACTGGATATTTTGAAATTTTTGAGAGCTTCTTGGAATTTGTTATCAGTAGGGTATTTAAGCGGCAAGTCATCGAGCTTATTGTCCTAGAATACGGACCAAGAACAGTAATATTGGCAATTTTTCAGCTATGTAGGCAAAGTCCAGCACTTTTGGAGTACACGAAACACTTTCAGACAGTTATTGGTATGGATTTCAAACAAAGTTTCAGAAAATCTCAGCAGTGACATAAATACAGATGTTTGACAATGATGCGGTCAAGAAAGTTGAGCATTATTTTTTTCATCAATTTCTCAACAAGTTTGGATAAAGTGGGCAATAGTGAAATGGGTCTAAAGTTTCCAGGTATATTAGGATCGCCTCCTTTGTACAACGGAAAGATTTCAGCAATTTTAAGACAAGCCGGGAACACACCATTTATCACCGATATATTAATAGCCTCAGCCAAAATTTCCACTGCCTCACTTGGTAAACAAGAAAATATTTTGAGAGAAATATCATCCCAACCTAAAGAGTTTTTATTTTTCAAGTCCAAAATTATTTCCATTATTTCATTTCCAGAGGTGGCTGAATAACTGAAAGAATTCGCTATAGATATATGCTTCAAATAATGGATCGGGTTTATTTCAGATGATATTTGTTCAGTTAGATTTTTGGCTACGGAGCAGTAAAAAGTCCCCAATTCATTAGAATTCAGTACACTATCAATATGAGAAGAATTGCTTTTTCCTCTCAACTCATTTACAATTTTCCACGTTTCTCTCTGCTTGTTATCTGCATTTGAGAGTCTATAATCATAATAAATATTTTTTGCAATTTTAATGAGTTCTCGATACATACTCCTATAATTGTTATAGTAGTTGATGAATGAGCCTGTATTTGGGTAAAATTTTCTAATGTAATGGAGGCACTTCATATTTTTGGCTGAGACTTTTATGCCTTTTGTCATCCAAGGCTTTTTGTTTTTATTTTTAATGATTCGTATTGGAAATGCTTTATTAAAAACATTAATAAAATGTTCATGAAAGTCATTTAATGGATCATCAGCTAACAAGATATGTTCCCAATTTGTTCTTATACAAATTTGTGAAAATTTTTCAAAATTTCTTTTACTATATAGTCTTCCTCGTTTTTTTTGTGAAGCTTGCTTGCTACTATAGTTGAAGGAACACTTACCTAGAACTGCATCGTGATCAGATAATCCAGCATTGACAACTTCACAACTTCAGATGAATTTGAGCACACATAATCTAAAAGACTTGATGAGTATTTACATGTTCGGGTTGGCATTTTAACGTGCATTGTCAAATTAAAGGAAAGAAATAAATTATCTAAAGCAGTTTTGCACTGCAGCCCGTCATTCAAATAATTGATATTAAAATCACCTGTCAGTAGGATAGTCGAATTGAAGGGAAAGCGGTATAAAAGAATTTCTAAGTTATGTAAAAACATATCTAAATGAGTAGAGGGAGATCTATATATGCAAACAATGTAAAGATTTATTTTTTGGTTGAAGGCTATTGAAAATTCAAACTCTTTCTCTATCAGTAAGTCATTATGTTTATCAATATTTGTTAAATTATTATAGTTCGAAAACCTCTCGTATGCAAGAATCAGTGTTCCACCTGATAATTAGGTATAAATTATGGTTCATTTGGATTGAGCCAGTGTTCCGTTAATAGTACTATATCAGGGCATCCAAAACTTTCCAACAATATGTCTAGTTCATCAAATTCATTTCTAATGGATTGAATATTTAGTAGCATTACTTGAACGTCTTTTGTATTTCTAAAAAAGTAGCTGAAGAATAATTATTATTACCATCTCCACTCGTTTGCTCAGTGGTATCATTTGGGTGATTCCATTCCTTGTCCAAATCCAGGATTGTTTCCTTGTTTTGAGAACCCATTTTCAGTACTGAATGTTCCTCATCTTGCAGTTTTTGTTTTACCTCTATTTCTTTTAGCGAGTTAAGTAACCACTTGCCTAAGTTATATTTTGTAGTTTTATTCTCTATGGGGGTTATTAACCCTTTTCTTGAAAATATCCCCCAAAATACTAAAGATACGAATAAACGATATGGTACTAATTTGTAGCTTTTTTTAATGACAAAAATTTTCCTGTTTGTAGATTTTTTGTAAAGTGAATATTCGGCGAGATATAGCCGTTTAACACCTACATTTACGATCGAACATCACCTTAGTCAAGCGCTTTAAACTGTCCCCATTTAAAAATTAAGGGATCTTAAGTAATTTCATTCACATAGTCTTATAGCTCTTGGAAAGCCATACAAAATTGTTTCTGAAAAAAAATTCATCACCTGAATTCAAGGAGCTATGCTTAAAAAACGATCAATTTTTTTTTTGAAAAATTTGAATTATCCGCTTCGGAGCGTAGTAATCTACATAAACGGTGTATTCGGCCGTTATACGTTATAAGTTCCACTTTTTCCATTCATATTGGAAGACAGAGGAGAAGAAACATCTACTAGCGTGTGTGAGTGTATATTTCGTTGATTTCTCCCCAGTGCATGTATTCTGAAGTTCGAAGACATATTATAAAAATTTCAATGTTTTCAAAGGTAGTATATAACAAAGGTAGGTTGAAAGATTATGAAATTGTATCCTAAAGCATGAAACAATCATTATTTAACTATTTTCACCCATATTTAGGTTTTGAATGTTATTTTTTAATTTTTGACAATAAGGGGTAGTTTTCCCCCCTGAAAAACAAAAAGCGTACAACGGCACAATATAGAAAATGAACTAGAGGATGTAATAAGCCTAATCCCAAATTTTTGTACAAATCGGTGCTGGACCAAACAATTGCGAGGTTTTACCATTTTTTCAGCTTCATTTTCTGAACTAATCCTGTCACTACCAATCATTCCTTTAAGTCCGTCGTTTAACCACTCATTTCCGCCATTTTTTAACATTAGTGCACTGATTGGTCGATATTCCAATACCATAAGCAACCAGGGTGTATGCAATTGGTTGGCTCATCTGAGTGTTAAACACTAATATCAAACAGAAGTTGTATATTTAGAGGGTTCAGAGTAATAGTGGGTCAAGTTTTGGCAAATATCATATTGAAAAGTCAATAGATCAAGAATCCCCCAAAACATATTTAAATTCATTTTTCATTGAAAAAACAAGCGAGAGTGAAGTTCTCAGTTGTATCAATTCACTCAAACTTGAAAAGTCACTGGGAAAGGATGGAATTACTTCTGAAGTTATGAAAGCTTTAGCCGATATAGTGATAAAACCATTAACTCATTTCATTAACAGTATTTTTCACACTGGAATAAGTCCAAAACTTTTTAAAATTGGTAGAATCAAACCTATTTTCAAAGGCGGAGATAAAAGTGATATAAAAAATTACCGACCAATCACACTAATATCTACTCTGGCAAAAATTTTTGAAAAAATTTTAAAATCTAGAATTGATGACTATCTAACACAACAAAAAATTTTATCTACCAACCAATTTGGATTCAGGAAAAGTATTTCTACAGAAAATGCAATTACTTATTTAACAAGTAATATTTATGATTCACTCGATGATAGATTGCCAACTATCTGTGTTTTTCTTGGCCTAGCAAAGGCATTTGATACAGTCAGTCATGAGTTACTTTTGTAAAAATTGCAGAATATTGGTTTTCGCGGAATAACCCAAGATTTATTTGCAAATTACCTAAACGAAAGAATACGAATACAAGTTAATATTGATGACACAGTGATCCAAAAATTTTTGAATATGGTGTACCACAGGGTACAGTTTTAGGTCCCTTGTTATTCAATATTTATCTAAACCAATCTTTTTTTACTCAAATCCAAAGGAAAAATTCATGCGTTCGCGGATGACACTGTTATATTTTACACTGCTAAAAGTTGGACAGAGTTAAAAAAATAGTACAATACAACAATAAATTTCGATAAAACAAAATATCTTCCCTTTTCTTTTTACGAAAATTCACTACCAAATTGGGGCCCTATTAAAATTACTAATACTGTACAAATCATGGAAAGTGACTGTATCAAATACCTTGGCATAATGATAGATAGACATCTGAAATGGGATCAGCAAATATATTTTATAGTAAAAAAAACTTCGAATTCTTCTTCCCAAATTTCGACAATTGAAAGGATTTTTAACAATACCACAACTTGAAATTCTATATTCTGCCTTAATACAATCCCAAATAAGTTATGGAATATTAGGCAGGGGCGGGGTGTCTAAAATATATAAACATAAACTGGAAATAATACAAAAGAGATTTCCGAAAATAATTTACAATAAGGACTGGAGATATTTAACTGAATTATTATTCAAAGAAAGTGAAAAAATGGATATAAATCAATTATATATTTATAGAATGATGATTTACCTACATTCATAAAAATAAAAAAAAATATAAATTATATTCAACATAAATATGAAACTCGAAATAAAACTGTTATTACATCTAAGAAGAAAATTAAAAAGAAAATTGCAGAAAGAAACTACAAGTTTATGATACCATATCTTTATGACAAAATACCACATGAAATCAAAAAAATTAAATCATTATCATCATTTGAACAAAAAAGTAAAATATGGATTATCAAGACCTCTCGAATTTATTTTGACACATTTTTGAATAATTTATGAAATTGGTTTCTTTAAATTGATGATTATCTAGGTATGTAACTTCAAATGTATTGATTGTAAATTGTTGTTACCTTCAGTTAACCTTACAACAAGTTCTCTTCGTAAGGTTTGTTTTTCAGTTTATTCATAAAATTTTCGAATTGTAATTATTATTTCCTATTCATGAATAAACTTATATTATTATTATTGGATTTCAGATAATAATAATAATAATGTATCACTACTTTTATTCGGGTTTGAAGGCCGTCGTTTTTTGGAATTTCTTCCTGACGTTTCGCTGGCTCGAGTGGCTAGCTTCTTCAGAGGTTCATTCATCTTGGAATTCACTCCGATGACTGGAGATTGTTTCTTCGCAAGTTGTATTTATGCCGATTCAGGTAGTTTGCGGTGCTAATTATTCCATTCGGATTCGGGGAATTGTAATTAATATTGATTACCTTGTTTACTTCATGTGGGTTCGGAGAATAATCATCATTAATATCTGAAGAACCACCTGCAGTTATTATCGATTTTCTTAAAATGGGATTCCATATTCGGTTGAGGTTGACAGCTTCTTCTTTTCTGTTGAAATTATCCGTGTGTTTGTGGATTTCTATTGCTTCCCGTACCAGTCGGCTATGGTATCCCTGGTTGGGTGCAATCAGTTTTGCATTTTCAAACAGAATCCTGTGGTTTCCCTCACTAAGTGCGTGTTCCGCCACAGCCGACTTGTCAATTTGCCCTAGTCTGCAGTTTCTCTCATGTTCCTTTAGCCTAGTTCCCATGGATCTTTTGGTGGTACCGATGTATACCTTCCCACAGGTGCACGGTATGCGATAAACCCCTGCTGCAGACAGTGGATCTCTTTTGTCTTTAGCCGATCTGAGGCTCTGTTGAATCTTCTTTGTGGGTTTAAATACAGTTTTTATGTTGTATTTACTCAGGAGTTTTCCAATTCTGTCTGTGACCCTCGGGATGTATGGCAAATATGCATGTGCAACTATCTGAACGTCCTCCTTGTTTCGAACAGTGGAATTCTTCAGTTTCATGGCCCTGTTGATCTCGGGTACACTGTATCCATTCGACCTCAAGGTCACTTGAAGATGTTCCAATTTTTCCTCCAGATGTTCTGGTTCGCATATTCTTCGAGCACGTTCCGTTAGAGTAGAAATGACTCCTCTCTTTTGGCTGGAATGGTGATTCGATAGCGCGTGCAGGTACCTATCCGTGTGTGTGGGTTTTCGGTACACTTTGTGGGTTAGTCTAGCCCCACATCGTTCGATCAGAACATCCAGGAATGCTATTCGTTGGTCCTGTTCAGTCTCCATGGTGAACTTAATATTGGGGTGTTGAGCGTTCAAGTGGTCGAGAAAGAGTTTTAGAGCGTCCCTACCATGTTTCCAGATGACGAATGTGTCATCCACGTAGCGTAGCCACAAGGTCGGCTTCAATTCGAAGGCGTCGATTGCTTTCTCCTCAAACCGTTCCATGAAGAAGTTGGCTACTACTGGGCTGAGTGGACTTCCCATTGCCACGCCATCCAATTGCTCATAGAAGTTTCCCCTCCATTGAAAGTAACTCCCCGTGAGACATGCTCGGAAAAGTCCAACGATATCATTAGGGAACAAGTAGGCTAACTCCTTCAGGGAGTCTTCCAGTGGGACGTTGGTAAACAAGGACACAACATCGAAGCTGACCATAATATCTGTCGGTTCCAAAGTTAAGCCTCTAATTTTACCCACGAAGTCTGTCGAATCCTTGACGTAGGAGTTTGTTCTTCCTACATGAGGCTGTAGGAGCGAGGCCAGATGTTTTGCCAACACGCACACGCACTTAGTGAGGGAAACCACAGGATTATGTTTGAAAATGCAAAACTGATTGCACCCAACCAGGGATACCATAGCCGACTGGTACGGGAAGCAATAGAAATCCACAAACACACGGATAATTTCAACAGAAAAGAAGAAGCTGTCAACCTCAACCGAATATGGAATCCCATTTTAAGAAAATCGATAATAACTGCAGGTAGTTCTTCAGATATTAATGATGATTATTCTCCGAACCCACATGAAGTAAACAAGGTAATCAATATTAATGACAATTCCCCGAATCCGAATGGAATAATTAGCACCGCAAACTACCTGAATCGGCATAAATACAACTTGCGAAGAAACAATCTCCAGTCATCGGAGTGAATTCCAAGATGAATGAACCTCTGAAGAAGCTAGCCACTCGAGCCAGCGAAACGTCAGGAAGAAATTCCAAAAAACGACGGCCTTCAAACCCGAATAAAAGTAGTGATACTGAAAACCTCGGCCGCGAAAGCCTCAACTATTTTGTCAATAATAATAATGTCTTCATTATTCACCGAAAAAGCTTTTTATATAAATACATGGAGAGTGGAGGCAGTATAAAACAATGTTGCTCTTCCATATAATTCCGTTAATAATTATCCACTTTAAGTTAGTGTATCCACCTACCACTCAATTCTCAATATACAAAAGATGAACTTGGTGCACTTTAACTTTGATTCCTCCATATTATGTACATTCTTGGTATCGAGATTGTGCTGAGCAGTAGTATACTTCTCTGGTTTCTCTTATATCATGTGTCACTGTTATTATTTTTTTAGAGCTAATATATATTCTTTCCGTCATTATAACACAGATTAGGCAAGTCATTTCCAAAAGGATAATGTTTCAAGTTACTTATAACACCAAAAACTATCACTAAATCCCTTCAAATTGTTAAAACGTAAAAGAATATTACAATATATAGTAAATAAGAAGGCAGTGAAGTACTCGCTTCGGCCGTACATATACTAAAATTGATACGATACAGAGAAGATTAGCATGGCCCCTGCGCAAGGATGACACGCAAAATCCTGAAGCGTTCCACATTTTTAACAAGCAAGTTCAAACTCACTTGGATCGGTTAATCGTGCCGTATCTGGAAAAGAACAAGATCTGTCTAAATCCGCAAAAGACGGAGGCGATCAACTTTTCGAGGAAGTTCACAAACGTGAAAATCTTCGAAAAGTTGAGAGTCAGAGATAGACGGGTCGATACACAGGAAAGCGTGAAATACCTGGGGGTAACCTTGGACAGGCGCCTGAACTTCCATAGGCACCTTAGCTTGGCAATCCAGAGGGCGGGAGCAGCGATAAAACGCAACTACCCCCTCATTGCACGGAATTTCAAGCTAAGTGTGGACAGCAAGATGTTAATATATAAGCAGGTCATCAGGCCAGCTATGTTGTACGCCTGTCCAGTGTTCTGCAGTCTCAAGAAGACTCCACTGATGAGACTTGAGAGAATGCAGAACAAGGTACTCCGTATCGTCACGAATAGTGATAGATACATTCGACTGGAGGAGCTGCGAGATATGACAGGATTAGAAACGGTGACAGACCACATTAGGAGGCTATCCAATAAATTCTACAAGTTTTTCCTCCCGAAAAGCCCTTTAACAAGGGGAATCACCGGCATCAGGGAGCATCATGGTCAGCGCCTGAAACATGGGCTGATCAGCGAAAGCCTGTAAAAAGGAAGTGAAGAGTGTTTCTTGTAAACTTGCAACCAATCTTTGTTATGTGGTAAATTTCCAAGTGCTCTCAAAGTTGTACAAGGCTGGTAATAAGGAAGATCCGAATAATTACTGACCCATATCAGTGCTCCCAATATTTTCGAAGCTATTTGAAATGATTGTTAACAGTCATTTGGTGAACTAACTTGAGGAAAACCTTATTTTAACACCAGCACAATATGGCTTTCGCAGATCGATCGATACCTGTAGTGTGACTTGTGTATCATGTCTCTTGACCTGTGTAAGTGTAAGGCCTTTGAGACTGTTAACCAGGGGATCTTACTTCAAAAATTCAATTTGATTGGTGTCCAAGGTGATTGTGTCACATGGTTTGAGGATTATCTGTCCCACAGAAAGCAATTTGTCCATCTTGGTACACATGAAAGTCAGGAGAGAAATATTACATGTGGTGCACCACAGGGATCTATTTTAGGTCCCACCCTTCTGATCTATATAAATTCACTGACAAACTTCGGCATTACAGGAGAATCCGATGTTATGCAGATGACATAACAATTTTGTATTTTGGTGACTCATATGGTGCAATCACTCTGAACATCAAGAAGGACCTCAGATATTTGGCCAAGTTGCTGTCATCCCGTAAGTTGACACTTGATACAAAAAAATCATCCTTCATGTGGATTAATAAATGTAGGATGAATTCTGCTATCCAAAATGAAATATCATTCGAAAACAATTCCTTGCAGTATAGTAGTGAAATGAAGTTTCTTGGTATTAATGGTATTATCATTGACGAAAATCTTATTTATTATCCCAAGAAACATTGCATGTTTATAATTAAGGAATAACTATAAGCACAAAATCATGATAAGTATTGGAATTGGAAAAAACAGAAATATGTATAAACGAACATATAAAGAGCAGTCAAAAATGAAATTGTTTTAAGCAAAGGTCAATTGAGCGAAGAAAAAAAATTGAAAAAACAAGTGTAAGAAAAGCCTTTTTTAAATAGCTATTAGCTGAATAAAAGCTTTATCAAACTCTGCTTGAATTTTATTGTCGATCGATATTCTTTTGATTTATTATCATAACACCACTATGATATATCGATTTTTTGCCGATATCTGATTGAATTTTAATTGTCGCCAACAAATTTTTTTGTCTTGCAGAGTGATTGTGGATATGAGAAATTTCGTTGAAAATAAGAATAGATTTTTTACTATTATTTCTGATAGATAAAACAGCTGATTTTGAGTTTATGAAGAGAATTTAGGTCCAATAGTTTGTTTGGCTTGTATAAGTTTGATGGATCTCGATTCTGAATAAGATAATTTGTAAATACACTCCATTGTTTTGTGAAGATTTGAGAGGTTTCATTACAGATTTACTTGCTGTACCCCAGACAGAAATATTTTTTTTAATTCTCAGAGAAAGGAGAAGAATTCCAATAAGAGGAGATACTTTTTTTTGAATTTTTTCAATGTGTTCATTTCACGAAAAATTTTCGTCAATATATAAACCTAAGAATCTACTTATTTCTGTATGTTTGATAGAATTTTTCAGAAGAATTGGTTAGGATGCGGCGCTGACTACCCTCTTAGCTATGTTCATATATGAGGACTTATTGAAATTGAGTGTTAATTTATGTTGATGTAACATCAAATTTGGCAGTGAGTTCATCTAAACTGGTGTAAACGTATTTAACATGTTAGGAGAAAATTGTGGTCCAAAATATCTATTAAGATCTGTATATCACTATTTTCACTCACATCTTGATTACTTGAACATTATATGGGGCTCAACGTATGACAGACACATAAACTCCCTCAAAACGCTTCAAAATAAAGCCATTAGGAATCTGTATAATTTACCGTTCAGATATAATATATATATATATAAGATATAATATCTGATCTGCACAATGTAATCAACATTAAATCTTTAGAGAGTATTTATGTTGTGAAAATGAATGAATTCATTCATCAAGTATGGAATCAGGCAAGGCACTGACAAACACACTTCCCTTTGAGACGAGAATTTCACTCCTATGAAATTATAGATACTACTGCAAAAACATATCTCTACCGCAAGTGCATTCACGACAGGGTCTGACTGTAATTTTTTTCAAAGATGTATCAGAGTACAATAAACCATCTAGTGACATCAAGAAAACCTACAAAAATACAAAATGAAAATGAGAAAACATGTTCCTTTAGATCTCTCATGAACAACCAAATATCAAACTGTGTGAGACATTTAACTGTGATTAACGACTGTGATTTTTTCATTCAATTCTAGTCTGTTATTTATAGATGTTGGATTTTTGTGAAATTTTTGAGTTGCCAGCCCCTTCAAGAAAGGCTTATACTCCAGACGGAATGTACATGAATTTGGACGACTTCTATTCAACAGCCGTGCCAAATCGCCAATTTTTTTGTAGGTAGTTTGGACCTCAAGGAATATAGTGTGAAATTTGTGGAATCGAGAAATGACGATTTCTGTCAAAAAAAATTATTGAAAAAAACAAAAGACATATTTTGATGTTATTATCTTTGGAATAAGATTTATCGAAAAATGTTTCGTACAAAAAATGTGTGCCGTGATGAAATCTACAAAATAAGTCCTATGCAAAAATCACGTAGAATTATTAGTTTGGCGGTAAATCACTGTTAAACAAAATTTTTTCAAAAAAATTATTATTGTATTTACGAGGTTTATTTATGAAGTACTGTCCTCAAACTCATCCACCATCTGAAAGAAACTCTCCTGAAGAGATACCGGTAAGGTTTATCCAGCCATGTTATATAGTTTAGCAACAATGACCGATTTTCGTAAATCTGGCGTGTCGCTATAGCATTTGTTCCACAAGGCCGAGAAGGTGCAAAAAAATCATGGTGATTCTTTTCAGCATGTTCATTCAGGATTTGAGTGAAAAAAATATTTTTAATTTTTTTTCAACATGTTTTTCGAATATGTAAGATTTTAGCTTATAAACAAATAGAAGTTACGCCTTATATATTCAAGTTATTTGAAATGTTTCTTAAGATTCTCGTAGGTCTTAGCGAGACGCGTAATTCAAAAAAGAAAGTTTCAATATCTTTATTCTAGGCCGAGATACAATAACTTTTACGTTTGTTTCATTCGTTATTGTTTAAATAAACATTTTCGCGAAATTCAAGTTTTCGGGCATTCGTAATAGTGTTAGGCATAATATTTGATATTATAGAAACCGTTTCGAGCATTGATCTCATGGCAGATCATGAATGCATTCGGTTACTCGCACGCGAAATATACTGACGGCGGCCTCGGTCCAGCCGGGTGACGCGTGCTGGCCTGCTAGCCTCGCTCCAAGGCTCCTCTCGCGCGGCTTACTTAACAATTTCCATATCTCCCTTATAAATTATCGTAAACAAATGATTTTTTTTGATTCAACGTAGTTTTTTCTCGTGAATTCAAAAATGTTCGTGAAAATCAATCTTTTTCAATACGTACCCCAAAAAATTGTTTTTAAATTCAATGTTGATGTTGGGTGGCCTTCGTCTTCGCTGTACAAGCAGGGAAAAGCCAAATTGATTGAACTTTTGAGGAGTGACCGTAATTATCTCAAGAGAGAAGCTAGTATTTTCAATGATCCAAATGCGTTGAAAAGTTCGATACAGGCAGCCGGACAGAACATCGTTATGACGCTATATGGCGCACGAAAAAAATGATAACTTCTCTTTCCATGAATTTCGGTACTCATGTTTTACGAAGTCAACCCTTAAAAGTACGTTCAATTCAAGCTGTCTTCCTCCAACCGCTGAGGCATGCGATGAACATTCGCTTCGCACTTATTTACGAGTGTGCGAATGGCAAGGCGGTTGTTCAAAGGATCCAATGCAATGGGGGTGGAAAAGAAGCAACAGTATGTTGGTGCCGATCACTTGTAAAAAAGACCCAATTCCGGCCAATTTATTGGAAATCATTTCTTGCGGTTGCGATACAAGTAAATGTCAAACTAATTGTGCGTGTCGAAAAGTAGGGCTGAAATGCACAATATTGTGCAAAAAATGTTGCGGACAAAATTGTTCGAATATCATCGAACCTGAAATAGTTCTAAGCGATGACGAAATCGACGAACAATTTTCAGGAATTTCAGACGATATAGATAATACGGAGGATGTAAGGTTTGCATTAAGTGACGATGAAAATTTTGTAGGAAATAACGATGCTAGCGCTAGCTATGAACCGGAGAAAAAAAAAGTATTTCATAAGGTACTTGTAAGAATGTATGTAGATGATTATTGTAATGAAAAAATTACGGACTAATTCAAATTTACTTTTTTTCTCCTCACATTTCAAATATAAGATTATTTATAGGCCACCCAACATCAACATTGAATTTAAAAACAATTTTTTGGGGTACGTATTGAAAAAAATTGATTTTCACGAGCATTTTTGAATTCACGAGAAAAAACTACGTTGAATAAAAAAAAATCATTTGTTTACGACAATTTATAAGGGAGATATGGAAATTGTTCAGTAAGCCGCGCGAAAGGAGCCTTGGAGCGAGGCAAGCAGGCCAGCACGCGTCACCCGGCTGGACCGAGGCCGCCGTCAGTATATTTCGCGTGCGAGTAACCGAATGCATTCATGATCTGCAATGAGATCAATGCTCGAAACGGTTTCTTTAATATCAAATATTATGCTTAACACTATTACGAATGCCCGAAAACTTGAATTTCGCGAAAATATTTATTTAAACAATAACAAATGAAACAAACGTAAAAGTTATTGTATCTCGGCCTAGAATAAAGATATTGGAACTTTTTCTCTCTTGAATTACGCGTCTCGCTAAGACCTACGAGAATCTTAAGAAACATTTCAAATAACTTGAATATACAAGGCGTAACTTCTATTTGCTTATAAGCTAAAATCTTACATATTCGAAAAACATGTTGAAAAAAAATAAATATTTTTTTCACTAAAATCCTGAATGTACATGCTGAAAAGAATCACCATGATTTTTTTGCAACTTCTCGGCCTTGTGGAACAAATGCTAGAGCGACACGCCAGATTTACGAAAATCGGTCATTGTTGCTAAACTATATAACATGGCTAGATAAACCTTACCGGTATCTCTTCAGGAGAGTTTCTTTCAGATGGTGGATGAGTTTGGAGACAGTACTTCATAAATAAACCTCGTAAATACAATAATAATTTTTTTGAAAAAATTTTGTTTAACAGTGATTTACCGCCAAACTAATAATTCTACGTGATTTTTGCATAGGACTTATTTTGTAGATTTCATCACGGCGCACATTTTTTGTACGAAACATTTTTCGATAAATCTTATTCCAAAGATAACATCAAAATATGTCTTTTGTTTTTTTCAATAATTTTTTTTGACAGATATCGTCATTTCTCGATTCCACAAATTTCACACTATATACCTTGAGGTCCAAACTACCTACAAAAAAATTGGCGATTTGGCACGGCTGTTGAATAGAACTCATGTGTCAAGTCTACTGGCCTATTATTACTGTGACATTTAGGAATATTTGTATTATTTGATTTATTATCATAACACCTAGCAATAACGAATATACTCAATACGTTAAAAAAAGGATCAATCGCCAATTTTTCTCAATGAACAACACAAATCGCCAATAAAATATTGCATATCTTCTTCTACCTCAAAAAAATGAAATCGATGTGTCTGGGAAATATTTGAAGACGGCAAATTTTTTTGTCAAAATTTTTTGTTTTCAGAAAAACGGTTCAAACCTACAGAAATATCTTTTTTGAAATTTTTGTCGACAAAAGGTAAGAGCGTCAGCTGGTTAACAGAAAAATCATTGTCAAAACCCATTTTTATCTCTGGTTAGGAAATCGATTGATTTTTCGTTGTGAAGTTAGCAAAATTAATTGTGAATTGATTTGAGTAACAAATCACAAGCTAGCGTGTGGCTTCAATCCATTTTTTTCTGAAGAATTTCCAATTCATGAATGCAATTCATTTTTTCTCGTGGATTCAATTCACAAAAGTAGTGAATTTATATATATATATATATATATATATATATATATATATATATATATATATATATATATATATATATATATAATGTGAGAAGGTTAGACGACTGTCTAAGTTAAAGAAGAATCCTTTAAATATTCGGGTGTGCAGTCAACAAGGAATTGGAAAAAGTGAACTCTTTATTCTGTTCAAGCTTTCGAGTCTTTATTGGCTCTTCATCAGGAACTCTACAATGAATTAAGAAAATTGTAAGAATAGAAACGTTTTTTTAACATGTGCTTACTTACGAATGTGAGGTTTATAATCCTTTTTTAATGAAAACATGAAGGACAACATATCACAAACACATCGACCTAATGGTACAATTATAATATAAAACTTTAATTAAAAGATATGATCAATCATACATGTAAAAGAATTGAAAAATGGGAGAAGTTGTTTCTCCTAACAGGCATTGGAAACCATATTTGTAATTTTAACGGAAATGATGTGAAAAGAAGGGGATGAAGTTGACAAGTGACGAATGGTTCTTTTCACATCATTTCCGTTAAAATTACAAATATGGTTTCCAATGCCTGTTAGGAGAAACAACTTCTCCCATTTTTCAATTCTTTTACATGTATGATTGATCATATCTTTTAATTAAAGTTTTATATTATAATTGTACCATTAGGTCGATGTGTTTGTGATATGTTGTCCTTCATGTTTTCATTAAAAAAGGATTATAAACCTCACATTCGTAAGTAAGCACATGTTAAAAAAACGTTTCTATTCTTACAATTTTCTTAATTCATTGTAGAGTTCCTGATGAAGAGCCAATAAAGACTCGAAAGCTTGAACAGAATAAAGAGTTCACTTTTTCCAATTCCTTGTTGACTGCACACCCGAATATTTAAAGGATTCTTCTATATATATATATATATATATATATATATATATATATATATATATATATATATATATATATATATATATATATATATATATATATATATATATATATATACAAACTAGTGAATATTGGGGAGTGCAGCACGTCAAAAGAAAACTCTTTTAAGTATTGACGTGCAGCACTCCCCAATATTCACTAGTCTGTACCTAACTAGTCAGCAAAGACTACCTATCAATATATATATATATATATATATTTATTCGAAGTTGGTTTGCAAAGTAAACCAGAATTTGACACACATCCTCTTTCCTGTAAATTTCTCCAGTCGCTTGAATAATCCGCTTTATATATATATAAATATATATTATATAAATATAATTTTGAACTATATCAAATTATGAAAACTGAACAAGCATAATACTAGTTAGAGTATGTTTACCATGATAAATTGACTCAAATTTTCGGCGAAGACATGGCCATTAAAACTAACACTAAATATCTCAATTGAAGCAATTTTGGAAATTTCTTCAAAAAATACTCCACTGCTTTTTTTCTTAGAACAATTTGTAAAGGTTCTATTTTTACTAACCAAGTAAACTTCAGTGTTCTGTATTCATTAAAGGATTTTTTTACTTGTTGAACAATGAATATAAACAACTTAATATAAATCAAGGATGTTTTTAGATGTATTTAATTACCAATTTCTGTAGTATTATGATTTTTGTTTATCGCCCAATTGATTAACTTCAATACTTAAACTCAAAAAGTTACATATAGCATATCTGCTATGTCCAGATTCTGCGCTGGGTGTTCATTCTTGACCGTTTGCATCAGATGCCAATAATCGTATGACTATTTTTAAAATATTATCATTTGGGAATTTTACTGTAATAGGAAATGAAGACTGAATCATTTATAAAAAATTCTGACTGGTTGCAAAATGATTTGAACTCACATCATTTGGATTACGATTAGGATGCATTACTACAAGGCTAATCACCTCGCAATATTTATTGGAAAAGTTCATCTATATAAGCTTTCGTTTTCAACAAATTCCAATTTGTAAACTTAAAAAATATGCTTGTCATTATACTGAAGAATGAACATTATCATTTTATGGGTCTGCTTATGAAAGCAGATTTTTTTAATGAATAGGTATATGGTCCAGCTCCAGTTGAACTGAGTTCTATTTCTAGGCGTTCTGATATGGCCATATACTCGTACAATGTATTCAATTGTACATCTTCAGTATCTGACGTGCTATATACTATATAACAAACTACCTACAAGGGGTGAATCAGCAAATGAGCAAATTCATGTACACTGGACTGCTATCATACTCAGACTGCGGAGACTGCCAATAAAATGTACGACTGCCCCAGTGATTTAACCCTCGACAAATGCTACTATATTTCTGATGGTGGTGGTGAAATTGAGTCCACTGAATACCTACAAATATGTAATAGTGAGCTTCAAGACTGGCAAATTCTGTAGAATCATTTCCAGTAACCTCATTACACCTCCCTAGACATTTGTACAAACATGTTATCAGTATTATTGTTGAAGGATCTTATGCTTCAGAGACTCTTATCCTGTTTCGATTCAAATCCATTTTGAAGCTGAACAATCCAAAATAAAATGAAAAAATTTAACATCAGAATATTAATCTACGTGCAAGTGAAATAAGTGAAGCTTCTTTCAAAAATTTATTATCAAAAAAATATAGATGAAAAACTTACAACAGCCAGAGATAATAAAATGAATCTTAACTAATTGAACAACCTGTAACTGTACTATTTACATTTTCAACAGTATAGTGTAAAACATTGAAAAATCAATAATAGAACCCTGGTATACAGTAAGAGGTAACATACTATTGTATCTTGTATTGAGATGAAAAAATGAGGTTAAAATGAATGAGGTAAGTATTGGTTGTTCAAATGATTCTACCTATCACAATTATCTTAAGCAACAAAGTCCAAGGGTCTATTGAATCCACCCTTTCGGTTCATATACTGCCTATATTTTCTTTTAAGAATAACATGAACACCACCTGCATCATTACCTTCCACTTTTTTACCTTTGGTGGTATCAAAATTACAAAACCCCATTAGCTTCATCATTTCTTGTTCATCTACACTTTTACCCTCTAGATCTGCTGCTGTTACAACAGGCCTATCTGGAAGAAGATTTTTACGTTTCCTTTCTGGAGACCTGGATCTGGAACGCGAGTATCTCCTGCGGTCATCTCTTTCGAGGGAATATCGTCTTCGTTCCCTGTCTCGCGACCTCTCCCTTGATCTTCTCCTCCTATGTCTCTCCTTATCTCTTTCACGATCCCTGTCTCTATCCCTTTCTTTATCCTTTTCTCTGTCCCGTCTCCTTGTGCCCAAAGGGGATTTTGATCTACTTCTCCTACCCATATGAATTCCTGAAAAAAAAACACGAAATCACATATACTGTAGGATGCAAAAAAGTGTTATAAATTCAAAAATTAACTTTTTATAAAATTTTTACCTTAATTTTTGAGAGATTTTTAAATTTTTTGTTATGACAACTGTCACATAAAGCAAGAAAAATGTCGGAAAACGTCCATTTTAGTTACTTCTTTTTTGCAAGGAGGCGCTAGTGTTCGCATTGAAAAAAAAGCAAATTGACTTTTAAGTAAATGTTCACAAGGGTCAAAATCGTTAATTGTGCTTTGCACTTGTGATCAGGGCGGAACGCACACTCATTGGACAATCGAACGCGTTTGCGTAATCTGCGCATCCTTTGAGCTCCGTTCGAGTGTTCTTGTTCCGTGTAGTGTCTAAAGGTTTCGGACGTTTTGGTTGGTGTTTTGTGTGCAGAAGAAAATCTGCTGTGGGGTACGCGAAACGAGTATAATTTAGTGAACAATTACAGAATAGTGTTTTTCAACCGAATTAGAACATAATTCAAACGTTTATAACATTTTGATAATACACTTGATTGTGATATTTTATACCTACGTGGGGCGTATGCCTTGGAAGCTGTAGTGACTACTTTACCCTTTTAAATTCTGACGAAGTGATCGGCCGGCCATCCGGTGATTTATTTCAATTCGGTGAACCCTGTTTTGGATTAGTATAAAAAACGGTAAGTGGTTTTTGTTATATAATTATATATTCCAATCAATTTTAAGTGGTTCATCATGCTTATTGACGATTATTTTCTGGGGTGTGTCTAATCATCTGTTTGATGGAAAAGGTTACCTTTTATTTTTGAAATATACGTGTTTTCAATTTTATATATTATAAAACAACTGATGTACAATGAAAACCGGCAAATGACATCAAAATAAAATACTTAATTCAATAAGTATACCAACAACTATAATAAGTCAATGAAATTATAACTTGAGACGGATTAATTTTAAAAAATTGAGGTCAAAAACAAATAGGTTACTTAGTACCCTGTTATTGTTCGAATGAATGATAGTTAATTCTTTCGATATTCAGAAATAGATATTTGGATCGGTACAATTAGGACCCTTATCGAGATGATGATTTCATGCTCTCAAATACATGTCAACTCCGCCTGCAATTGTGCATTATCAACAGTGCTAACCAGCACAGCTTATTATAAAACCAAACTGGTATTATGTATAGAAGATGATCTCATCCTCATCTCCACCAGAACTTGTTCAGTACAGTTGCACAAAGGTGTATGGCACTTGACTGAATTTGATTACAAAAACGCTGTGTAATAACGTCTGAAATATAATTGATGAGTAGGTACACATCGAGGTACACATTCCTTTTTTGAGAAACGAAGTTTTTAATTTAATTATATTCTCACATAGGTTGTCAAGATCAATCAAGAAAATCAGTTATAAACTAGCTAGTTGTGTAACTATTTGAGTTTCTTTTGTACAAGTAGCTCAAATTTCGCAATTCTACTCTGTTATTGATTGTAGTTGGGAATGGAAAAGACCTTAGAATGTACTAAATGTTCAATTTTCTGAAATGAGATTTCAGCGAAAATTTCAGAAAATACTGAATACCTATCATTAAAAATTCCTATTCAAAGATTCATCATTCACCAGGCAATAGTTTGACGTTTATTTGGTATATTGTTCTAAATTTGTTCATTCCGTTAACCAGCTGACGAACGTCAACCCTCAGAAGTCGAAACTTGTGCGAGCAATGGATCAACGAGGCCTTACCTTTTAACGTGCGATTACCCAGCAAAATTAGGTATAATGATTAAAAAATATTAAATTTACAGATACTTAACAGATACTACATACTCGAGAGTAAGTAGCTCGGTAAGTATTTAGGTACCTTTAAAACAGTGTATTGTCGATTTTTTTTATAATTGTGTACCTACAAATGATTATTACTTATATACTTATTGTTTGATAGCATTCAGTACTTGCATTCACCTATAATTTGTGAAGATCATCACATTGGCAGATATTCTATGCTGATATTCCTATGCATTTCCAAATGTGCTTTGGTAGGTGCTTTGATTATTAGTTGTTGAAATAGTTGTCACTTAATTATATTCTCTTTTTTCTTTGACTCACATAAACAACATATGATAAGAGGATTTTGGTCTTGATATAAGGGATGAACACACGTTTTTCTTAAATGGAAGTTGAATGACTTGAAACATGCCTAATCGAAGATGACTAGGATATCAATATACATTTAAACTACAGTTAACAATCACCTGGAAGTCAGGCTGGCAGACCTTTTGATATTGTTGTTTTGAAAAGGGTCAACAGATTTACATAGTCGAGGATTTATTCCACAACAAATTATTTACTTTCAGGGTAGGTACTTGGTACCTATTTCATTGAGCAGACTCAACATTGGTTTTTTCATGAGTTGGGACTATATTATTTTGCACATTCTGCATAATTCAGCTCGTAATTCAGTAAAATTGACGCGAAGTGTCATGGGTATGCGGAGTTATGGAAGAAGTTTTCACTAAGCTTGGCATATTTTGAGTTATTTCACAGCCACTCGGACTGCTTACAACAAGAAACTGATCAACTCATCCTGTCAACTAAACATCTACTGAAATTGACCCGTCCTTGAATAATAACCCTCTATATATGACGAGATATATGATGTCTTGCTCTAACATCGAATCCAACGCATTGAAGCTTAATTATTGAACTGGCAGAAATCAATCATTTTTTTTTCGAAAATCGAGTTGTGTCTCGAGACAGGTACTTAAGTATGAAATTATTCCCAATAAATTTCGAATCTGAAGGTTTTCCTCCATACCAATAGTGGAACTATCTTCTATCCTTGATTGTAGCTGTGGCCCTACAAGCTGCCCCCAATACATACTTACCTTAAATGGATGGGATTGGTCGAGTATCTAAGGTCAGCAAGGTCACCGTGCGGTCTTTGTTCATAGTCAGTCTTATAAACCGTCAATCTTCTGGTTTGAGCTTATTCAGAGATACGTATAACTTCTCCTGTTTCTTCTATATTTTCCGGGGTGAAAGTGATCCATATCCTATGCTCTGGTATGTGTATCAACTGGCTAGGCCAAATATCCCTCGGGTAAGTGTAGTGGGTGTCTCAGTTGAGACATTCTCTCATTCTCTTATCTGCTTAAGGCCACAAAGTAGGTAGTTGGAATAATTCTCAGAATGAACTTATGCTTTTTGGCCTTGATTATTGAAATACCTGAGCTGACAATTGTCACATGAAACATTTTTCCACTTGAGGATTTGAGTATGATGAATAGCAGGCTACCCAACTGAATATTGCGCTACGGTGGTAACACATGACAGTTTTTTTTAGGAAGGAAAAAAAAAAAAAATGATGTTTTTCCTGTGCTCGTTTCCGTGATATGTTCGCATTATCAATTCTCATTTCCATTATTTCGCGATCAAGTTCACGATGTTTTCTTACTTTTATACAATGTTCGCAGGCTTGACATAAATTCATCCAAGAGAGATTCATTTGTAGGTATGCATCATAGACGACTTGAAAATTTTAATATGATTGAGAAATGGAAAATATTCCTCAGTAAATGGCCCCTGGCTTTGAATTACTTGCAAAAATCTACCTGTGGAAGGCGCATTATCTCTAAGGTTCACTCAAGTGAAGATAAAAGAAATTGTTTTTGGACGATAAGAATAAGTGGTTTCTCTATTTGATTTATCACTCGATTCACCAGTACTGTTGCACAAGCGAAGTTGATTATAAAATAGATGAGTAAGTTAGCATTGGTCGCAAATCAAATATATAAATACTTATTTACTTAAGTCAGTATGAAAAATTATTCATAGACAGAATGACACACCTTTCCACTTTCTAAATTTAGATCGCCTTATTCCGCGTTTCTGTGATTCGTGTACATCAAAAACAACAAAATGTTTCAAATGTTTGAGATCGAGTTTCAATCAATGCACAATCAGGAACACGATATGACTGCAGCAGTTCATGATTAAACCATGATAGCGTCGGAACAAAAATGTTCGAACAAAATTTTGTAGGTTTTGTTAGAGAGGTTTGGGTAATTTTATTACCCCGTAAAGCTAGCAGAACCACTTTGGAATTTTAGAAATTTTTTCAGGTCATAATTTCAGGCCATTTTTAGGCTAATTTATTACCCCATTCCCAAATTTTTTGCCCTACAATTGTGGGAGATATCGCGGGTTTTGCCAGCTTCTCGTTAGGCTGGCAGAAACAATCCGCTAAACGAACGTTTGTGAAAAGTTTGATCACACCATCATTTTAGGCTTATTTTAGGCTACGTTTGCAACCATTGCAGATTTTTTTGGATTGCAGATTTAAAAAAATCCGAGGGGGTAATCACTACGGTAAAATTTGTGACAATATTGCGAAAAGTACGGGATTTCGAGTGATTGCGAGAGAATTCCAGGGATTGCGAGCGACTCCGAAGGATTGCGAGCGACTCCGAAGGATTGCGAGCGACTCCGAAGGATTGCGAGCGACTCCGAAGGATTGCGAGCGACTCCGAAGGATTGCGAGAGATTCCCAAGGATTGTAAAAGACTCCCAAGTACTGCGAGGCTTATCTCAAATCCTTTGGGAATTTCTTTAAAGTGCCTTCAAAACTGCAAAATTTAAACGGTGAAAATTTGGAATATTTTTCAATATGAAAATACAGTTATTAGATGTTTTTTATTAAAAAATCTGAACAATAGATATCAAATAATAATCTATACCTAATATCTACTGTGCATTCAACAACAAAAAAATTCTATATAAAAAATCTAAAAAAAAAACTAAGAAGAACGTAGGTAAGAAACCTTAAAAAAATAACTACAAATAATTTTGGAGTTGTTTTTTTGCAGTCCTAAATTTCTGCTCGATTCCCAATTTTTGATGCCGTTTTAGATTTAGACAACTCTACCAATGTACGTGTGAGATATCAAAAAATTTCATTGGGAAAAAATGATCAGCGTCAAAAAATAGGCCGATTTAGCCCAACTTCATTTTTTCTGTCTGTCCGTCTGTGTCTGTCCGGCGTTGGAAATCCTTTGAAACACGATAGCGGTCGAACGGAAAGATCGGGTCATTTCTAGATCTTATGAGTGTGCAGACACCTATTGTTTTTGAGGAAAATCGGAAAATCGGAAAGTTGTTTTTTTTGCGATATTCTGACTTTTTTTGGTTTTCGTCATAACTAATAGAGTTTTGATCGCAGAAATTTTTGCTTGATATGAAAAAACTCCCCCATCCTTCTGCTACAACTTTTATCCGAAGAAAAAAAAAATAAAAAAAATTATTTTAGATTTTATGATTTTTTATCGTGTCACCCGTCACTTTTTTTCGGACACTCTGTAGACCATACCGTTGCTCGTAATCGAAAAACGAAAAAACGTTCGTATAGGTCTCGTGATACTCTACACCTTTCAGTTGAAACATTTTTTTCTAAACCGATCGGAAAATGGAAAAATCGGGAAATTTCTGAAATTAATTTTTTTCTGGAGTTTTTTTTGTAAATATCTCAGAAACGGATGAGAAAATCAAAAATCACCAAGAGTAAAAAAATGATCATCTCAGTGTATACTATGGAAACTCCAAATGTTTTTTTTCTGAAATCAACAGTACGGGGAATATAATTTTTTTTTAAGAAAACAAACTATATCTCCGAAACCACTTACTTTATCAAAATTTGTCATGGAAGTGAAATTGTAGATCTCGTTGTTCCTCTAGATTCAATAGTTTAGGAAATATCGACGAAAAGCTGTAAAATTCAATCCACTCGAAAACGACTATGAAAAATCCAAGCATGACGTAACCGTCTAGTCTCCCGTTCGTCACAACCACGAAATTTCAGCAGAGAAAACTACTCCAACGACATAAAATCAGAAAATGAATTGAATTTCGTCAACAGAAAATGCATGTAATGTTCAGTGGGCATCGTTGATAGCGATGAAATATGCAAAAGTCGTTTTATGTAGGAATTAGGGATTTCGAACAACAAATGGCATAGAATCGCTGCATTCACCCCATTAATATCCAATGATGATTTTGAGACGATTTTCAGAGAAGATGAGTTGAATTTGTATTGATAGGTGACAGATAAATAATACTCAGGGAAACTATAAGAAAAATTAAAAATTGCATACAATTGACGGCATATAATCGATGTATTCAAACCATTGGTATCCAATGATAGTTTAAAAAAAAATTGAGTTGATTTCTCTATAGTACGAGAAGAATTGAGACAGAAATTGAAAAGTGACGGGTAACAATCGAGGTATTCATATTATTGGATTCCAATGATAGTTTTAGAAAAAGTTGAGTTGATTTCTCCATAGTACGAGAAAAATTGAGAAAATAATTGAAAAGTGACGGCAAACAATCGATGTATTCAAACCATTGGTATCAAATGATAGTTTAAAAAAAAAGTTGAGTTGATTTCTCAATAGTACGAGGAAAATTGAAAAAAAAATTGAAAAGTGACTGCATATAATCGATGTATTCAAACCATTGGTATCCAATGATAGTTTAAAAAAGGAGTTGAGTTGATTTTCCTTCAGTACGAGAAAAATTGAGACAAAAATTTAAAAGTGACGGCATATAATCGATGTATTCAAACCATTGGTATCCAATGATAGTTTTAAAAAAAGTTGAGTTGATTTCTCAATAGTACGAGAAAAATTGAGAAAAAATTGAAAAGTGACGGCATATAATCGATGTATTTAAAACATAGGTTTCCCGTGATATTCTGGAATGGAGAAGCAGACTGGAGTACTTCTTAATAGTGCGGGAAATATTGAGATAAAAAAAAGACAAATTCTAGGCTCTAGCCTAGGTCAGTCGTTCGGGCCTTGATATTCGTTCGCCTGATATGAAATATCGAATCGTCAATACATTTTTTCGTTTCTTTATAGCAAGTATTTCGTAATGGATATAATACATAAAACAAATTGTAAATTAGATATTTCGTATTAGGAGCCCAAAAACAGTATACATTCTCCGGAGGGCGGCAGAAATAAAGATAGAAATTAATACAATATTATCATCTAACATTGGCGAAATGCGAAATATGTTAGGAAGAGCAATATTATCTGTTTCAAAAAAGTTTTTCAGGGATATTTGGAATGATTGCGAAGTGATTGCGATGATTTCAATGCGATTGCGATGATTGCGAAGCGATTGCGATGATTGCGAAGCGACTGCGATTATTGCGAAGTGATTGCGAAGCGATTGCGATGATTGCGAGGCGATTGCGGTGATTGCGAAGCGACTGCCAATGAATTTGTGACAGTATTGCGAGAAGTGGTTCACCCCTCGAAAAAATCCAGGGTTCTGCTAGCTTTACCGTTGAGCTAGCAGAACCCATCCATAAAAAACGATTCAGAACAAATTCAGTTAGAAAATAATTTTAGGCTCCATTCAAGCAAATTTATTACTATGTTATACATATTTTGCTTCTCAGTTGGGGGAGAAATCATAGGTTCTGTTTGCTCAACACTGAGTTGGCTGTACCAAAAGGCTAGACGACGAATCCTTGGAAAAAATCTGATCACACAATCATTTTAGGCTCATCATAGGCTCACGTTTGAACCCATCACAGATTCATTTGGATTGCGTTTTATAGTTTTATAAAAAAAATCCTGAGTTCAAATCAAAGTGTTGAGCGATAAATAAAAAAAGTATCACATAATCAGTTACGCATGCCATTCAAGTCATCATACGATAAAATAATTGCAAATGCAAACGAAAATAAATATGAAAATAATATAATTAAAAAAACTCACTCTGACAACATAAAAAATATGAAAATGAAAGTACACACAATCATTATCAGAATATACAAAGACCTAAGAATATGACTTCTTGAAGTAAAGAAGAAGATGGAGATTCACTTTTGTTTTCGATCTATTTATAATTTTTTCTTCATCGGAAAGGTCATTATACTCAATCCAGAATGACGATCTTGCTGCTATGCCCGTATAGTGACTCATACTCAACTGAGATTCACTTCTGGTCGTAGTTCCGGAAATGAAATTAATCATACCGAGCAAATGATACTTTTTGTTCGAAAGTGGATCAGATAAAGTTTTCGGAATATCTTCCAAGGTGATATTCAAGCTCGTGTGGTTATTAACATTTACTGGTTCCATAAAAAAATATTGACGTGAAAAAAAAACTATAATCATCCAACGAATAATAACAGACAGGACACCCACCAGTTTCTGTCAAACTTCGGGAATCCAAATTGACAGAAACTGGTGGATGTCCTGTGTGTTATTATTCGTTGGATGATTATAGTTTTTTTTTAATAACCACACGAGCTTGAATATCACCTTGGAAAATATTCCAAAAACTCTATCTGATCCACTTTCGGACAAAAAGTATCATTTGCTCGGAATGATCAATTTCATTTCCGCGATCTGCGATATCTCCCACATTTGAAGAGCAAAAAATTTGGGAAAATGGTGATGAATTAGCCTAGAATAAGCCTCAAATCATGCCCTAAAAAAATTTTAAATTTCCAATGTGGTTGGTTGGGTTCTGCTAGCTTAACGGTAAAGCTGGCAGAACTCAGGATTTTTTTTAAACTGCTATCCAAAAAAATCTGCAATGGGTGCAAACGCGAGCCTAAAATGAGCCTGTAATTACGGTGTGATCAAACTTTTCACAAACATTCGTTTAGCGGATTGTTTCTGCCAGCCTAACGAGAAGCTGGCAAAACCCGCGATATCTCCCACAAGAAGAGCAAAAAATTTGGGGATAGGGTAATCAATTAGCCTAGAATTATGTCCTCAAAAAACTTTCAATTTTCCAAAGTGGTTGGTTGGGTTCTGCTAGCTTTACCGTTAAGCTAGCAGAACTCAGGCTTCTTTTTTAAATTCAATCCACAAAATCTGCAATGGATGCAAACATGAGCCTAAAATTATGGTGTGATCAAACCGAGGATCAAACTTTTCATAAACATTCGTTAAGCGGTTTGGTTCTGTTAGCCCGAGTGTTAGCCTAATATGAATTTAGCAAAACCGGTGATATCTCCCACAATTGAAGGGCAAAAAATTTGGGAAGAGGGTAATAAATTAGCCTAAAATTGGCCTGGCATTATGTTCTAAAAAAAACTTTCAGAATTCCAAAGTGGTTGGTTGGGTTTTGCTAGCTTAACGGTAAAGCTAGCAAAACCCTGTTTTTTTTTTTAAAACTGCTATCCAAAAAAATCTGCAATGGTTGCAAACGTAGACTAAAATGAGCCTAAAATCATGGTGTGATCAAACTTTTCATAAACGTTCGTTTAGCGGGTTGTTTCTGCCAGCCCGAGTGCCAGCCTGATGAGAAGCTGGCAAAACCCGCGATATCTCCCACAATTGAAGAGCAGAAAATTTGGGAATAGGGTAATAACTTAGCCTGAAATTGGCCTAGAATTATGTTTTAAAAAAAACTTTCAAAACTTCGAAGTGGTTGGTTGGGTTCTGCTAGCTTAACGGTAAAGCTAGCAGAACCAAGATTTTTTTTTTAATGCAATCCAAAAAATCTGCAATGGGTGCAAACATGAGCCTAAACGCTAAAATGAGCCTAAAATTATGGTGTGATCAAACTTTTCATAAACATTCGTTTAGTGGTTTGGTTCTGCCAGCTTAACGTTAAGCTAGCAGAACCCGCGATATCTCCCACAATTGAAGGGCAAAAAATTTGGGAATAGGGTAATAAATTAGCCTGAAATTGGCCTAGAATTATGTTTTAAAAAAAACTTTCAAAACTTCGAAGTGGTTGGTTGGGTTCTGCTAGCTTAACGGTAAAGCTAGCAGAACCAAGGATTTTTTTTTTAAATGCAATCCAAAAAATCTGCAATGGGTGCAAACATGAGCCTAAACGCTAAAATGAGCCTAAAATTATGGTGTGATCAAACTTTTCATAAACATTCGTTTAGTGGTTTGGTTCTGCCAGCTTAACTTTAAGCTAGCAGAACCCGCGATATCTCCCACAATTGAAGAGCAAAAAAATCGGGAATGGGGTAATAAATTAGCCTTAAATTGGCCTAAAGTTATGGCCTGAAAAAATTTCTAAAATTCCAAAGTGGTTCCGCTAGCTTTACGGGGGTTAATTTTATGGTAGTAGTGATCCTTCATACCCCTTTTAGGTAAACTGAAGAGAAATGAATAAATAAATACCAGAGTCAGTGTGATGCAAAAGCTCTTTCAAAACTTCAAAAATCGTATTGGTAATGTTATTGGTAATGTCCAAATAACCAATAAGTAGACATGCGAAGTTGTAGAAAAATTGAGTAAGTAGGTAGGTATCTCGGTAGACATTAACTGACAAATAGGATAAAGAATAGAATTGAAATTGAAAGGAGAGATAATAATGTTGAGGTGAAAATATTAGATAGAGTTTAACTTAAACTTAGTCGGGATCCTCAGGGGGGAGATAATTACTTCAACTTTCCTTCCATAACAACGCCCTTGTTTCAAAATATTTACTTATACAGATAAATGTAGCATTAAAACGAAAATAAATCCTTATAAGTGAATACCATTTGGAAAACGTGAATGAAAAAATACGTAGGCATTCGAATCTCAACATTTACCTTCCAGTTTACGTCCAGTTAAGGTTATTCAATAACTAGTTTTTTTGGCAAACTGCCAGACTTCTTTCCAGTATTTATCCTATTTACACCAAAAAATATTCTTCTGGTAGGTAAGTACATAAAAATACGAGTAGAAATATTCACAAGAGATTGATGGCGTTTGTAACCATGGTTGATACTTATAGAAGCTAGTGGATTGAGAAGAGAAACGTTTTGCTGGCTCATGAAAATATCGACAACAGTTCTGAAATTTCAATATTTATGTCTTTTCTGAATTCGCCGCGGAATTTTCATGGCAATAGCTTCACATCTGCAGCTACTCTCGCAGGTACTTATATTTTTGGAATACATTTTTTAATATATTTATTGAAAAGTACATGCTGCATTAAAATGACTTGAAACTGAGAAATGAAGAAAGTATGCTTGTAATAGGTGAATCGTAGTGAATATCTTTTATTGTTGATTTGACAACCGATTATTAAAGTGAAATTTTTTAAATGTGTTCATTTCGAATGTGAAAATTTATGTAGCAAGTATTTGATGGCGTACACCTGATACCTCTCTAAAACTGGTGTTGGTAAATAGAAATATGTGGATCAGAATTGAAGAAGCATGAAGTGACAATATGAACTGGTGACGGACAGTTCTGGTGATAAGATGTACTCGAAGATGTACTTACTGTGGATGTGTTAAAAATAAATAATTTTACGTGTAATGAAATTAAATCGAAATCTTACAACGTTATATAATTGTGAAAAATAACCTTTCAATGTTAGAGGAATTAACTTATACAGTACTGAAATTCATGAACATTTTGTCGATTGTAGATAAGAACTTTTGAAGATAAACCCTTGCCCTCATTGTTGATTGTTTGGAGCTTCATCTTTCCAGGTACTGGCCCTGATGGAAGTCGCCTCCAAGAAATAAGAATTCCTGCCATAGTAAATATAAGTAGCTTTATCGGTGTGGTATAGAATACGCCACCACAAACAGATATAACGTCAATGATTGGACGTTGAAAAATGGCAACCAACAATAAACTGAAACTGTTATCTGAAGAGAGCTTGACCAGACAACCCGAAGAGGTGTTCGATATAATATGCAAACTCGGCGAGGGATCTTACGGCAGCGTATACAAGGCGTTACACAAGGAATCAGACAATGTCGTCGCCATCAAACAGGTGCCCCTCGACACGGATCTGCACGAAATCATCAAGGAAATATCGATCATGCAACAGTGCGACAGCCCGTACGTAGTCAAGTACTACGGCAGCTACTTCAAGAACACCGATCTCTGGATAATCATGGAGTATTGCGGAGCCGGCTCCGTTTCCGACATCATCAGACTGAGAAAGAAGACTTTGAGCGAATGCGAGATCGCCACGATTCTCTCGGACGCGTTGAAGGGTTTGGAATACCTCCATTCGAACAGGAAGATCCACCGAGATATCAAGGCGGGGAATATCCTGTTGAATACTGACGGCCACGCCAAGCTGGCAGATTTCGGGGTAGCGGGCCAGCTCACCGAGACCATTTCCAAAAGGAACACCGTCATCGGTTCCCCGTTTTGGATGGCGCCCGAGATCATTCTGGAAATCGGATACGATTGCGTCGCCGATATTTGGAGCATTGGGATCACGGCTCTGGAAATGGCCGAGGGGAAGCCGCCGTACGCGGATATTCACCCTATGCGAGCCGTTTTCATGATACCGACCAAGCCGCCTCCATCTTTCCGCGACCCGGACCGTTGGAGCGCGGAGTTTATAGATTTCGTCAGCGTTTGCCTGGTGAAGAATCCTTGCGACAGAGCTTCCGCCACCGACTTGATCCAGCACGTCTTCCTTCAAAAATCCAAAGGGCCAATGGCGTTGAGCCAGATGATCGCTGAGGCTTGCGACATCCGGAAGAACCAGAAGTACAACAGGATGCCGATGGTGGCCATCATCCCCGAACAGAACGAATCCGAGGCCACCTTGGTGCCGAACAAAACTCCGAGCCAAACCGGCACCATGATCACCCTCCAATCGGATTTGGGTACAATGGTCGTGATCAACAGCGACGACGAAGACTGTGGAGGTACCATGAAATCTCCGGAAACGAAAAAATATAAACCGCTCTTCCTGGAGCATTTCGATCAGGCACAGAGCGAAGCTGAGGCTCAGAGGAACAATAATCTGCCGCAGCTGAGCGAATCGGGGTTCGCTTCTACCAGCGGTTCTCCGAGACTCTCTCACGGGATTTCTGAACCACTGGACGTTAAATTGGAGAGAATTCGGCCTGTCGATTGCAATTTCAGCTTTCTCAAAGATCTGACCTACGACGAGTTGAAGGAGAGGTTCGAACTGTTGGATACCGCCATGGAAAAGGAGATTGAAGAGCTGCAGAGGCACTATGCTCTGAAGGCTCAGCCATTAGAGAATGCCATTCACAACAAGAGGGAGAGAAACAGAAACTTTTAATTGAATTTGATATGGGTTTGGATCTCAGTTAATTCATATGATGCAAGGTGAAAATCATTGCTCAGCTCCAAAGAGCGTAAAATGGAATTGAATCAATATACTTATAATTGCTTTTGTACTCGGCGAAAATTTGATTGCTTAAATAAATACTTGGGATGAAGCGTTTAACATAATCGTGTCAATTTTTTCCTCTTCATCTAGAGTCTAGAGACTACTCATCTAGTCTTCTTTCGAATTTCGATTAGAAATAAAAATTTCAAAAAGTGGAAGAACTGAAACAGTCCCCCATAGTAAGTTCATTGAAAAGTGACATGAGGGTTTGCGTTTTTTAGTGATTGCGATTTTATTTTTTTGATGTGAAGGGGGTTGAGGGGGTAGCCTAAATCCAAGTTTGTGGGGTTGATGTGTGATGAAATAACATCAGAACATTTTTATAGAGGGGGTTTCAACGAATAATTTTCACTGAAGAGTTTTTAATTTCGTTCATTTATTCAAGTTGACCGTATTCTCAAATATATAGGATACATGTGTGCAAATGATTTTCAGGCTTTCAATTTAATTTGTATGGCAATATTTTCATTGCAAATTAAATTCCCTACAAATTCAATCGTTTTACTCTTTATCGTAAAATCGAAAGATCCCTACCTCTGGTTGGAATACCAGAGGGTTCGGCAAAATTTCCGGTTGGGGGAAGTGTGCTCACCGGCGTCGGTGATTGGCCTTGGTAGCGGAAATAGGCCGACGTTAAATAAAGAATTGAAAAAAAAACTATGTGTTTTTAATCCTGTTGATAACAACGCTACGGTGGCGTTTGGACTTGTCCATTCAATTAGCCTGTGGATGAAGGTGAAACCGATTTATTGTCTTTTCTGTACGAACGTGATGTCGAGATTACATTATCTCTAATTGAAATTATTCTTAGCTGAGTTGGACTGTTGGCATTTTCCGATCGTGACGTCATATCCGATACGATGCGGTTTATGGGGTGATTCACTGAGCGCGGTTTGCGCATACAAGTTTTGAACACAAGATCAAATATTTAAACCTGAATTTTTTTTTGTTGCTTTCGGTTGCACTACTGAATTGCGAAAATTCATAGTGGAGATTATTCGTTGAAACCCCTTTATAAAAATGTTTTGAAATCTATTCATTGTGAAAATTATTTGCTCCGAATAGATAATTCGTTCCAAAATTTTCAACTAGTTCTGTTCATAACTTTATCATTTTTCATTTTACGACGGAAAGTAATTATTACTGATGATAAAGTTGTGAAGAATTCAATTTTCAACAGATGATGTTCATATTAATTTTCTGTTGGATGAATAGTTTGGCAGATAAGCGCAAAAACCATTTGCACCCCTTTTTTCAAGATGGCGGCTGCGGGACAAGACAAGAGTTGCAACCCCACAAACTAACATTTACATATATATCAGATCAACTAACTCAATATCTACCGATAAATTAGGCTCAAAGGAAGTGGAAAAAAAAATTCCGCTGTTATTGGCTTCATCTTCTTATAAAAAAATTCTAGACATTTATGAATCAGCAACCATGTGAAATTCTTCTCCGGATTCACTCAGAATCCCACACGACAGTGATATTATGTTGCGCCAGGGTGATTTCCAGTTGCCAGGAAAATTTTCTCTTATTGATCGGCTGGTTGCCATACCAAAGTTTCGAAATGCAACGAGAAATGCAAGCATCAGAAGGATCAAATTTCACATGCATGAAAGCTTAATTTGAGTTGCTAGTCATTATAACCGTCTAATGTAGTCTAAGAGGGTAACAAAATAATAAATTTCATTCTCATGAGATTCCTATATATTGAAATTTTTCTTGCCAATCTCGATTGTAACCTGTTTACTGACATTCATAATACTAATGGTCTCGCTAATAATACATAACTTTGTGCCAATGAAAAGAACCTTATTTCAGTCTTCCGTATAAGCTGCATTGCACAGAAATTAACAAGCTCGTTACATGCATCATACACACAAATGAAAGAGCTCGTGCTATGTTCAGTGGCGGATTTACCAGCAGGCTGAGTAGGCTGGAGCCTAGGGCGGCAAATATTAAGGGGCGGCAAATTTTGTTCATAATTTTTTTATCTCCAAATCTCTATATGAACAATTGCTAAACGCTTTATTAATTATACATTAATGATCATGAATTCTTAAAATGTCGCAAAAGCGATTCGATAAGCGAGTTAGTTATTTTGCATATTTTCTCCACTGATAACTGCTATAATTCTTTCTCCGTGTACCTGATAATTGAAATAAAAAGATTCGATTCGATCGAGAAAATGAGTAATTTGTTACCATCAGTTCTGACGAAAAAGAAAAACAGTTGGGGGAAGTGTGCTCAGCGGCGTCGGTGATTGGCCTTGGTAGCGGAAATAGGCCGACGTTAAATGAAGAAATAAAAAAAAATATATTTTTTGATAATTCTTTGCTGTAAAAAATAATCAAGGATCCACCACGGAACCATAGTTCTCAATGATACTAACCATACGGGAAAAGTTTATTTATCGAGGATGATGGAGCACAAGTCATGAAGTTTCAATTTTATTGATAGAAAATTTTTATGATTGTGGACTAAATATCAAAATTTAAAGGCGGCAAAATTTGAATAGCCTAAGGGCGGCAGATCTGTAAATCCGCCACTGGCTATGTTGGTTTATACTTGACGCACCTTCATCGATTTTCTCTTGATATGGACACATGAGATTCAGTTGAAGAATGTAAATACAACAGGTGCACATCACATTAGATTTTTCTTCCTTGTTGGGAACATTTTTTAATGCCATCTCTCCGTTCTTACGACTGCTTTTCGAGCGATGTCCGTTATGGTAAACTCAAGAATTCGAGACAATGGCAAAGATTACATTACGTAATTTGAAAACAGTTATACTAATTGCTGCATGGGAAGCAGTCCGTTGAAAAAAATGTTGAGTCATTTGAGAGAACTTAATGTGAAGCTGTTTAATATAGATTCCGTATATCGCGACTTCGCATTGTTCGATTCTTGGGAGTGTTTTTAAAGACACTCACTTTGCAATATGAGAGTTTCATGAGTAATAACGAGATCACAAATGTGAATTGAAAAGCCGTTTCATAGTTTTAGGATAGCAGACATGTAGTGCCGTCGTTCCTTCCCCCTTACCTTATGTACAGTTCAAGGTTTTAAGAACGGACTGAGTTTACGAGAAAGGGGCATTTTTTTGAACTTTATGAAGAGAAAACCTTACATTTGTGAGAACTCGCTTGAATTAAATACCAACACATAAAGCATTGCTGTCAAGAAATTCTAAGTGATAATTGGAGTCACGACGACTTATTTTGATCGCGCTGTAAATTGATAAACAAATTCCAGAACGAATTAGAAAGTTATGTCTTTCTGGCTCCATCTAGAGACCTATCTGCCTGAACTATCATCTTATATCATCACTTGCATTCGATATGGCCTTGCTGTGATCTCAATTGCGATAAGAGCAAAGCTGAAACGGAATAATCAATCTAACTTTGTCATTTTCGATTGTCTGTCTTTCATATTGGAGTCACACTGATTACGCCCATCAGTGTTTTCTTTGTAGTTTTTTGGTTTTTTGACCTACCACAATCTTAAAAAATTAAAAATTCATATTGGAATCTATATAAGTGTAGAAGGGTCTCGAGAAGGGAAAAACCGAGGAAAAAACAGTTCATTTTGGATTGAACAAGTCCAATTAGTCAACAACCCATTTTCCTCGTTGCAAAATGTAGCTAACCAAAATGTTTCGATCGGTGTGCGCAACTTTAATCTGGTAGAACGCAGAATTCAACGATTGAGCTTCAACCCGAATTACATGAGCAATGAATAACTCTACGTGTTACGCCGAGCGCGGTTAGTACTTGGATGGGTGACCATACAGGGAAATACCGTGTCGAAAGCCCGTACAGCTGCAGCGGAATAGCATATCATAGCTCGCAGACAATGTATCAATGAGCACAAGATATATTGAGGATATGCCGTCCTTCGAAGGGGACGTAAAGCCGTCGGTCCCGAGTCCATGGATGTTGGGCTCGTTAAAGATCCCTACCTCTGGTTGGAATACCAGAGGGTTCGGCAAAATTTCCGGTTGGGGGAAGTGTGCTCACCGGCGTCGGTGATTGGCCTTGGTAGCGGAAATAGGCCGACGTTAAATAAAGAATTGAAAAAAAAACTACGTGTTTTTAATCCTGTTGATAACAACGCTACGGTGGCGTTTGGACTTGTCCATTCAATTAGCCTGTGGATGAAGGTGAAACCGATTTATTGTCTTTTCTGTACGAACGTGATGTCGAGATTACATTATCTCTAATTGAAATTATTCTTAGCTGAGTTGGACTGTTGGCATTTTCCGATCGTGACGTCATATCCGAGACGATGCGGTTTATGGGGTGATTCACTGAGCGCGGTTTGCGCATACAAGTTTTGAACACAAGATCAAATATTTAAACCTGAATTTTTTTTTTGTTGCTTTCGGTTGCACTACTGAATCCATGTCTCGTAATGATGCTGTAATCCAAACAAATGGCAATTGGATGGGTTTTGATATTGTCGTGTGAATCATTTCAGAATTTTCAATTGTTAAAATCATTGCTTCTTGAAATTAAAATTGATTTTAGGTCTGAGATAAGATCTGTTCAAATCAAGTTTCAGCGGAGTGCTGATAACAAAATATTACTCGCTACATGTAAGTAGCGAAGAAAATAATCTAAATATGATTTTGGAATCATATGAATCAATATTCCTAAAGTGTTATGTAAAACATTTCTGATTTTGGGATTCCTAAATATGTCATACGTGAGAGATAAGAAATATTTTTCACTACTGTTACCGAATAATTCGGGTTTTTTTTATTAAATATGTAGTTTCATTCTTTACATAGTAACTGAGTACATTTCCGTTTGTGATGTCTTTTGCTATTAATGAATCTTATGAGTTTGATTTTGTGTTTTTATATTTTTGCAACAGACATGCAGATGCCGATTACCTATTAATTTGACATGTTAAATGACAATGCTTGGTTCTCACTTGGTCTCTAACACATCCAAAATATATGTCATAGATTAGGTGTAATAGGTTATTTCACCCCTTTATATCTATACTGTAGGTAGATAACAAGCGCATTTTTATTAAAATGCTAGCTTTTGCCCGCGACTTCGTCCAAGAAGGTAAAGCATCATATCTCGCCTGCTTTTTTCCGACTTGATTTACAAATACTATTATTTATCACTGAATTTTTTGTTCAATTATAATGGAATAAAGCCTGTGTCATTCCTGAAAAGTGTAGCTTTCTGTTAGTGAAAGAATTTTCATGATCGGACTAGTATTTTCGTGTGATACGAATTTTGTTTACAGGGATGTAGGATGGTGAATCAAGTTCGAAAGTAGAATGAAATAAAAAAGTTCATTATAATTTTCCACTTACTTCAAGATTCCTCCCTTTGAGGTGCTAACGCTTCTTCTTGTGTCTTCTTGTGAATGTTACGGTGGCTGTTGGCCAAATAGTTGTCGACACTTGAATTGAACTAGACCGAGCACTAGACTTGGTATATAAATCAATACGAATTCTACTCGATACCACCAATGGTGTATCTGATTTATGTTTGTGTGGTATTAACCTCTCTTATTCAAAATGAGATACAGAGTAAAATTGCTTCCTTGCTTACCTAAGCTGACAGTTCTCAACATAGAACTATTATAAAACTAATCAACATTCAGTTGTCCTTCATAGAAAATTACCTGGATGAATGAGACCCAGATATATTTAAGAGGCAAGCTCTTTGTATCTGCCTTTCATCTTATTCATCAAGATACACCTAAGATGAATTGGGCTTTTGATGATTGTTGTGAGGTCATATCCAATACCTAAATAATTGTTCTGTTTCACAATATTATTGATCCCTTCCATTTGTTACCTACTGATTACCAAATGCTGCATCGAGTTGATGTTTATTTTAAGAAATAGAACTGTGGTGTAGTTATTAAAGAAACTGATGGAGTATGAAAGGTTCGAAAAGGGTGCCGATTCTCTGTCATCACAAAAAAACGATTGGAATTTTACGGTAATTTGAAAGTATTCTACAGAGTGGCTTCAGAAGGATCTCTGGATTCCAACATGGATTTAATGTATTTTGAGAAGATTTCTAGTGAATTTTGTACACCAGATTTCCGAAGTGAAACACCCCTTGTTGGTTTCTTTAGGCCAGTGAGAGTCAACGTTGCTGCGATTTTTTTTATTCGGGTTCCCAATCCTCGATCGCTGAAAGTATTCGCTCTTAATATTTTATCGCAGTTCAGTTATTCTGAATGATACGATTTTGAGAATCGGGCCCTCGATCCGTTGAGAATTATTGCCCAGTTGTGGAAGCACATTGCTGACCTGATATCAACTGAGTGCTTGGTGGTGATTGGGTCCAATATGACGGCATTTTGAATATCGTTAGTTCGCAACTGTATTTAAAAGAAAAATGGAAAAAATAAGAGATGGTACGTTATTAAAAAATCATTTCACCCGATGTTCGAAAAGAACTAGATGTTTAGGACAGGTTGATTATAGTTAAAATCTTGAAATAATATTGAAAGATTACTGTTTTTTGTGAAGGCTGATTTATATATAAAACTTATTGTGCAAAAAGTTTTTGAAATAATTTGCTGGCATTGATATATTGCAATATTATGCCAATATGCTTCCTAAATTGATAATGTTGAATATTGAGTTTGAAAGAGATATGCTAACAAAATTGATATCCTCATATTCATGAACTGGTATTATTGAAAAATATAACCTGATGTAGTAATTCCGATATTGGTAGAAAGTGGCTATCAATATTATATCAATATGCACCTTACAATATGCATTTTGAATATATTATATATTATGTAACTATAATATGTATAATAAAATATTGTTTTTTTTTTCAATAATAATCCATAAGAATTCAACATAAATTTTTCCACTTACGATATATAGTGGATCAATATGAAATCGGGGTTCATCCAATATGATATTATGGGCAACCAAGTGATACCTACTCCGTTTAGAAGGCCATCAATATCACGTTCCATTGCATGTTACATTTTAGAATATGATGCGGTAGATACTGAGGAGAAAGCTATAAGGAAAATTTATCAAAAACGAATGTACCTACGCTTTTTTTCATTTTTAAGCCACTGTTTATATGGGCGTTTGTATAATGAATATTTTAAAATAGTTACCTCTGAATAATTGTCTGCTATTTGATAGTTCCGTTGAAGTGAGCAATGAATATCTGGAAGATTTTACGAATAATTTTCTGCTTATAATAGTGCGATCGAGGCTAGCATCAAACATAAATATCAATTCATCTCATGGTCTTTCCTTTCAATATAAGACCAGCAGTTAACAATGCAACGTAATACTCATAAATGTAAACCGTTCATGCTTTATGGTATGTTGGATCCTGATGGGCATTCAAGTATAATTAACACTCCTACTATTAAAGATACGATCCAGAACACCATTACGCGAGCCGTACCTACAAAATATCTACTTTGTTCAATATGCAATAAAGAACGAATCGTTCGCAATTCGAGCTCCGCTGGCATCTTTATGTAACCGTTCGAGTTTACTTGTTTGGTAATATTGGCTTTGATTGGAAGTCTGCAAATCCACTACCTACACGAAATCTAAAATTATCTCTCCGTCGCTTCGTCGAGGGATACGCCGTGCTGACCCCTAGGTCTTCCAAGGTTGTCTCGTGGAGGTAGAAATAAGGAACCTTTTTATCTTGATATGAAGATAACGATATCGATTTTATACGGGGTGTCCCTACGACACACTAAATAATATGTACGAAATGGTTGGAAGTATCTCGAATCCCTGAGACCCGTAATCAAAGGTGTGCAAGCGGATATGTTTTTATGCCTGAAAGGTGCCTTACTTCATCGTGCACGCCTACACGTCGCCTCTCACTTTCTCAAGCTGCAACATTCCATAACTAATTCATGAAAGGGAATATCATTTCTGATTAGACTCAGGTACCCCCTAATTCATAAAAAATTAATGAACCATATTCTGTCAGGTAACATATTTTTCTTGAACTCATCAGAACATTTGAAACCAAAAAATACAGGTTCAAAATTCGAGAAACAATAATAAACCTAAGTCGTGTTGGTTTTGAGATCAGCCATATTAACCAATAATCCAACGCCGCTATTTTGATTCGAGTTGTTGGGATGATTCAAAATTATCATGAAATATCTTATATGGTGGGACATTGCGAATTATGTCTCAAACACCCTGTGTTGCCTCTTGAAAAATTTGGGAGGTCGAGGAGTCGACTTACGAATCAGCTCGTTTATGAGAATAAAGCTCCCGTATAAACTTTCAGTAACTGATCACTGCGAATTTTACTAGTTTAACTCGTTTTTGAAACATTCGGATATAATTTGCAATGGAACCCAACGCCATCATTTTGTCTCGAGCTATTGAATTATCGAAAATTTCGAAAAAAAAATGATACCTAACTCGACACATGGTACGTTAGTTGCTATTCGAAACAATTTGAGCGAACGTATGCGAAGTTTTGGTTGGCTCACTGAGCACTCCACTGGAAACATTATCAGTTTGTCTGTACCAATTTCACGAATAATCCATCTACCTACCTACAAGGTAGAGTTTCCATGGAGTCGATTAATATTTTAAGAAATTTTATCCATTTCTGGAACGAGTCTCACGATTTATAACGGTTTTTCACATAAAAGAAATGACACAAGCATTCCACCAGATGATAATATCTGAGCTTGGTCAAAAATCAATATGGTATAGTATTTTTCACAGTAAATGGCATTGGCTTATTAACTGCAATAAACTACCCGATTTAATCCCATTGTGTAGAAAATCATCTGGTAAAAGATGCAAATGTGCTACAGGGTCGACCTTAAGAAATTTGAATTTTGCATAATGTAGGAGATATACAAGTTATTTATTTAAATGTTACAATTCTATTCTATATTTAGTTCAGTGTCGCTATCGCTATCCTCATCTAAATTTATTATAATTGGCGCAATTGATTTTACAGAAAAGTACGAGTTTTCAACATTTATTAGTATAACTACTTCTCTTCGGGCTTGAAGGCCGTCGTTCTTCGGAATTTCTTCCTGACGTTTCGCTAGCGCGAGTGGCCAGCTTCTTCAGAGGCTTATTCATCTCCGATGACTAAACAGTTCGATTTCTCAAGGCGTATTTATATTGATGCAGGTAGTCTGGAGTGTTAATTACTTCTGTCGGGTTCGGGGAATAATCATCATTACTAGTTGCTGCACTACCTGCTGTGATTTCATTAGTTATTCTTGTTTTCTTCAGAATCGGATTCCAAATTCTGGGTAATTATAAGTTTATCGGGCACCAAGCGATAAAAAAAAAATTTTTGCGGGAACTTACGTATTTCGACCTCCTGAACAAAAAACTTAGATCAAAATTTTGGCGCTCTCCAATATTTTTCAAGATACAGGGCATTTTTTGGGTCAAAAATGGGATTTTTGAATACACGTTCCTGCATCAAAATTACACTTGAAATTCCTCCTTCTTTCTATCAGCACAATATACTCATTCTGTATATCCTTCTTCATCACTTTCCAACAGAATTACAAGCATTTTTCTATTTTTCACAACAAAACTCTAAAAGGTAAATCGTCATAGAAATTCGAGGTTAGCAAAACAATAGAACGCGCATGTGGCTACGCTACGTGGATGACACCTTCGTCGTCTGGAAACATGGAAGGGACTCTCTGAACCTTTTTCTGGACCACCTAAACGCTCAACACCCCAGCATCAAATTCACCATGGAAACCGAACAGAACCAGCAGATAGCCTTCTTAGATGTTCTGATTGAACGATGTGGCGCTAGACTAACCCACAAAGTATACCGAAAACCCACGCACACGGATAGGTACCTGCACGCACTATCGAACCACCATCCCAGTCAAAAGAGAGGAGTCATATCTACCCTAACTGAACGTGCTCGAAGAATTTGTGAACCAGAACATCTAGAGCAGGAACTGGAACATCTTCAAGTGACCTTGAGGTCGAATGGGTACAGTGTATCTGAGATCAACAGGGCCATGAAACCGAAGAGTCCCACGGTTCATACCAGGGAGGACTCTCAGGTAGTTGCGAATGCATATCTGCCATATATCCCGAGGGTCACTGACAGAATTGGAAAACTCTTGGGGAAATACAACATAAAAACAGTTTTCAAGCCGACCAAGAAGATCCAGCAAAGCCTCAGGTCGGCTAAAGACAAAAGAGACCCACTGTCAGCGGCAGGGGTTTATCGCATTCCGTGCACCTGTGGGAAGGTTTACATCGGTACCACGAAAAGATCCATGGGTACAAGGCTCAAAGAGCATCAAAGGAACTGCAGGCTGGGGCAAACCGACAAATCGGCGGTGGCGGAACACGCATTGAGTGAGGGCGACCATAAGATTCTGTTCGAAAATGCCACACTGATTGCCCCCAACCAGGGTTACCATAGCCGACTGGTGCGGGAGGCAATAGAGATCCAAAAACATGCGGACAATTTTAACAGAAAGGAAGAAGCGTTGACTCTAAACAGAATTTGGAATCCGATTCTGAAGAAAACAAGAATAACTAATGAAATCACAGCAGGTAGTGCAGCAACTAGTAATGATGATTATTCCCCGAACCCGACAGAAGTAATTAACACTCCAGACTACCTGCATCAATATAAATACGCCTTGAGAAATCGAACTGTTTAGTCATCGGAGATGAATAAGCCTCTGAAGAAGCTGGCCACTCGCGCTAGCGAAACGTCAGGAAGAAATTCCGAAGAACGACGGCCTTCAAGCCCGAAGAGAAGTAGTTATACTAATAACCTCGGCCGCGAAAGCCTTAACCATTTTTTCAACATTTATAACATGACTAACAGAACGTTTCCAACTCTCGGTAGGAATGTCATTCATACAGTTCCTAATTAATTCTACCACACTACCACTTGAAGTCGGAGAAGTATTTTTTCCGCGCACGCTCGATTTAAGTTGGTGCCACACAAGCTCTATGGGATTGAACACGCAGTAGTAGGGAGGTAGTCGTAACACTGTATGTCCCAATTCTTCTGCAATTGTATCACAAACATACGTTTTTTTTTTAAAGAAAATGACTGCAGCACTTGTAAAAGTTCTTTTTTTGTATAATTTTCCTCAAAATATATGTCATTTGCAGCCATGAAGTTTTGAATCTCCAATTTCGTATTCTTTGAGCCAGGAATTTTTTGCAATTGTCGACTATGATAGCTTGCGTTGTCCATTACTATAACGCTGTTTGGCGGAATGTTGGGTAACAGACAATTTTCAAACCAATCTTCAAAAAGCTCTGCTGTCGTATCTTCGTGATAATCAACACAAGAGTCCTTAATATTTTTGGCAGAAAGCCACATAGCGTTTGGGATCCAACCATTTTCTGATCCTGCGTGTAATATTGTGATTCTCTTCCCTTTATTTGATGGTGCTTTTGTTTTACACTTATCAGAGGAATCAGACCATCCTTTGGCAGGGGTGTCATGCGTGTCAAACCACGTCTCGTCGAGGTAGAGTATTGGCCGATTTTCAGACCGGTATTTTCTTATTGACGTTATATATTCAGAAGGCCAGTTTATTAAACGTGTGGATTCCATTATGACTTATTATGTCTCTTGTCAATTTTGCGATATTTAATGCCCATTGCGGACAGAGCTCGCCAAAGAGTAGTGAGGCCACAGTTGATGTGAGTTTCGTCATTGATGAGCTGCTGTTTCAGACTTTTGATTGTAGGGACACGCTGCTCATCGTACATAGTGTAGATTTTTCGCCTTATCAAATCTTTTTCCCAGTCGTCTAGACTTTTTGTGACACCGGAATCTTTACGCTTTTTCATGGAAGAGGCACCTTCGTCAAATTACTGGTTACTTTTGCTGCAGCACCCGCGTTATATCCTTGCTGAAGTAAGGAACTATACACATCTTTTATAATGATTTTCGCATCACAAGATAAGTGATTCTCCTTTAACGAACCACTGGAAGAAGCACTATTACTTTTTATCCACGGACGCCACATACTACCTATTCTGTACGTTGGGGTATAAAATCTTTGCTATTAATGTCTGTAATAACAAATAAATGTTATACAAGTGAACACTTCCATTGAAATACAAAGACTAAAATGAACAAGAAGTGTAAGCTGTAATCCTCTACAATCCCTCTCTGAGAAACAAAATTACCTGAATCCGGTCCTTTTACATTTATGATGTGCATCTCGGATTTTACAACTTAAGGGTCTAATTGGTTTTATTCTAATCCTTCAGTCAATACCATTTATTGTGAAAACTACTATAAAGATGGTATGTATGCATCTTCGAGAATTATAACCTTCACAATTTGCTGCCAGATAAATGAATCGTCTAACCGTGACTCTAACAGATATGTTGTTTTTTTTGAATACGTTTGAAAAGCTTTTTACATAATTACGTTTCTTCTGTTGATATCGCTTCATATTTTCATAAGCGATGGAATTTTGATTAAGCAAACTTGTCTACCGTAATACGTTTTATAAATATAACTATGTCGTTGTATTGTTTTTGTTTGCAATATTGATATAGGAAGACTTGCCACAAACATTTGGAATGCAAATTGGTGACATGATTCGTTAATGAAGGAATCTATCAATATCTATTGTTTTTGGTATATTTCATCTTGTAATTACGTATTTCGTTAGCATCCTAGCTAACTGTTATAATAGCAAGAATTTATTTTTCGCCATTCGCTAAAGACTTTTTACTTATACTACACATTATCGCGAATCTATTTTTACCAACTACCGGTAGTTGTTTTCGTGTTGGCGAAATCGATTCAGAGAATAGTTGATTATTTACCAACACAAAACAATCTCCATTAAATGCAGTGGACAAAGACTTCCCATGATGTATTTCAATCCGTTATAAGCTGTTTCAAATGATGATAGTATGAAAATATTTGTCCTCAAATCATCGTTTTAATGTTATAGCAATACGCTGGAGACAACTATAAGTTTCGTATCGGGTTTATTGTATTGTGTAGCATCACATAGCGTATTTTTACGATTTATCCCTTAGAAAATCTCAATTCTGACACCACTGTTACGATATTCCTTGGGTTCATCGATTAAAACACCAATCAACACTAAACTACTTTTATTATAACTCTCTATCACAATACAATACAACACAATCACTTAAATCGCTCCGATAACTTTCCAATGCTCGCTACTAGAACTCACTGTACCAACAATTCTGCTGTTGCGGTGAGCGACTCCCGTTTTATATACGCTCGCTCATACAGTGGAGAATCATCCAGACAAATCCTGACAATCGAATATTCTGGATGAGCCGCGATCACGCGAGTATAATCGTTCCTGGAATTGCCGCACCAATTCGCATCCATAGTCGGCAGGGCCGGCGCTAGCACATTTCGTTACAGTATCTTTACATTCGCCTAGTAATCCTAAGAACACTGAATATAAACGGGTAACGTCATTACATATTCAGTGGATCCAGCGAAAGTGACATCATGAAAGTGCTGTGTGAATGTGACGAATGACGTCACTTCCGATAATTTCAACTGTTCGTAGAAACTCCTAGACAGTTGTAGTATGAAATTCTCAGAAACAGAAATTCTCAAACACTCAAATATGAGGGTGGTCCAACCCATGACGTCAATTGTTATTGTTTGCGAGGAAGCTACCAAAACAATTTAAAAAAAATTGAATCTGATCTGACCAAAAATTTTCCACGTAAACATAAAAAAATCAGAGCTAGAAAAATACAAAAATGGAATGAGTGTGTTCCATTCAGATGGAACAATTTTTAATTAACACGGGTAAATTAGAAATCTTACTTTTTTCATTTGTATAGATTCCAATATTAGATTAGATTGTGGTAGGTTTAGAATTCAAAAAAACTACGAAAAAAAAGGTTTCCATGCAATCTCAGTCATGATATCAGGATGATGTACTTAATACCTAGCTGATTTCAATTATTTCAACAAATGTTTTTATAATTGTTTTATTACACAAAATATAATATCACACAGCTTATCAATTTCAAATGTAATTCACTCCAGAAATGAGCCGCCACTTAATTTATATACAAAATATTATGTATTCATCGATCTAAGTTGTCCCACAGCCGAGGCTAAATATTTTCATAATGCGTGAATTTATCATATTCAGACTCTCGACTTTCAAGATAATAATAGTGTATGAGTCATCGATTCAATCAGGTGAGAAAATTAATTAAATTCTCATGCTTGACCGGATCAGAAGATAAACATATTTATATGTACTAATTTCATATGAAGAACTGTTCTCAGTTTTTCCATCTGAATGAGATTTATAGCGAAAACGCACGATATGCTCTGGTTATCAGAGTTACTTGGTGCGTGACAATTTATTGTAATTTCCAATTGTATATGGTAGTGTGCTTGCCCTGTTTCCGCCAAGCAATCGAAAGTAATGAGTAATCGAATCTCGAATAGTACTGGTGTTGAAAGATGTTATCTTTTTAGTCGTTGTTGCAGTACAGCAAAAAGTGAAAAGGAGAGAAACAGTTGGTCGTTAAAAAATAATTGTTTCTGACCGACATTTGTGTATTGAAGTGAGCGTTATTCTATCACCCGCGTCTTCACCATGGTTATATTCCACTTTTACTGCCGTCAGCACCAATTTTCATAGGCAGGAAAATGAAAAAAATCATTTCCAGAATTCGATTTTTCTATTTTTGAAGAGAGTATCAAGGAATGTTTCCCTTCCACTGTGCACCAAATTTTCAGGTGAGTTATTTCGTTTGGATTTCTGTGGTTTCAATAATTTCTACAAGAGTTTCTGGATTGTAATAGAGATTTAGTTTTTTTTTAGTTTGGGATTACAAAATTTCTGGAGTATCAATAAGGGGCCGTTCATAAACTACGTCACACTAAAATCAGCTTTTTTTGACCCCCCCCCATTGTCACGCTGTGTCACACTTTTTGTGACCCCCCTAGAAATATTTCGTCACAAAAACTAAGACCCCCTCCTGTTGAGTATGATAAATTCTAAATGATAGTACACAAATTCTGAAAATTAAAAATATTTATTTAGTTATTATAATAAAATTTAAATAAATTAATGAATATCTTTCATAACGAACATATAAATAATAAATAATATAATATGTTGGTTGGCCTTTGGTTTCAAGATATTTATAAACAATTTCAATATGGATGGCCACAAATAATATACATATTTTACATAATCAGAAGATTCAATGCTCATTAACACAACGAAACAGTAAAAAATCGCTTTATTCTGTTTCATTTGTATAGTGAAATACAGAGTGTAACAAGAATAATTCGCATTCTCAATTGAAAATTCATTCGCAAAGATGGAGTCACTATAGATTTGATTAAAAATCTGACGAGTTCAGGAATTTGTTAGAAGATGTCGCACATGTAGATTTCTACCAAAATCTACTGAAGATATCTTTCATACCAAATTTTTTCAATTTTCGTCAGAAATCTACTAAAGAAGTAGATTTCCACCAAAAGTGGTGGTCACGCTGGCTTCTAGCACTCATGTCGAAAATTAATAAACAGCGAACGTCACGTTGCCGTATACCCCCCGCCCCCCTCGTCACATCGTCACATCTTGTCACACTCAGCCAGACCCCTCCCCCCCCCCCCCTTGTATGCGAACGTATTTTATGAACGGCCCCTAAGGGCAATTCAAATGTCAGTCGAACATCGGGTTTACCATTAAATACGGACACACTTCAAGTTCACTATCAATGAACGCACAACGATAAGAAAGGACGATTCGTCCATTTCCACATGGCTTTTGAGCTATCAGTTCAGGAATTCATGATTCAAATTCTGAAACCTCGACTGAAACTGAGAACTTTCGATATGCATGAAGTCCGAGATGAAGTCTAGTGTATAGGACTCAAATGACTGAATATTTTCTATTTACAATAATTCCAAAATATGCTCATTTCTAACCTGATAGGTTAGAAATGAGCATATAATATGCAAATGATATTGCAGTTACTACAAACTATCTTAGTACCGAACGTACAGAAAAAAAAGACACCCACTTTCTCTCTCAAATCCCCAAACCTTTTCAATAATAAAGACTCACTTAATTTCCAAAAATAAAACTTGACCACATTTTATCGACCAAAAAATGTCCAAACGTGATACATGTGATACATATTAAGATTTATGTGACATTATTGGTATGCAAAATGCATTCATTGATACGAACCTAGACTTAAACATGTTTTAATCTTTACGTAGCTAAATGGTGAATACCATTTACAAGAGACAGTATTGACATTTTATGTAATACGTATATTAGCAATGATTAAAGAGGCAAAATGTGTTGAAATCAATCTTGCAAATATTTATTTTCCGTCAATTTTTTGAAATCATTCCGAATGATTCTGAATGAAATAGTATACAAAGCTCGGCAAAAGTTAACATTTCCCTGACGAGAAATTACTGACCTCTCCCTTCGGCCAAGTAACTTCAATTCGAATGACTGTCTCCGCTGCTTTTGGTTGAGAATTTTTGGCGAAAAATCAAAAATTCCTTCTTTATCATTTAAGTGAGAGATTATTGCACTGATCTGGACCTGGAGAATGATTTCTGCCTTTTTTGAAATTGTATACTCTCCGAGATACTCTCCCTTTTGATCTGGGGAATTGAAATCCATCCCATTGTAGCCTCGGTGTAAGCCTTATTATAAATTATACATTCGATTAGTGGTACTAAATATGAAATACGGTTTTTTGATACCAAGCTCCATCGACTTCTTTCGAAGTCCTTAAGCAGCTAGGGTTGTTACTAGCTCCCTACGCCTTATCTTCAACAGCAGCTAGTTATTCTCGGATCCGTCAACCATGACAGAGTCATTCCACAACACGGCAGAGAGAAATTCTCCAAGAGAAATATCTGCCTCGTTAAGGAATCGAACCCACGACACTCGGATCGCGAATCTGACGCAGAACCCTAGTGTCAACTCCCTCGTCTAATACAAAAAACCGAAAATGAACTTCAAATTCGTGTAATTTGGTTCGTTCCTCAACTATCAGCAAAGCATGTTGACACGCGATGAGTACAATGACCCCTGTTCCTGTCTGTTTTTCTACAACGGCCGAGGACGAGGGTTAGACACCTCCGTGGAATTAGACGGGTTGGGTTCGGTTGGGGTTGGGCATAGGAAGTTGACAGTGATAATGTAAAAACCACGTAGATAAATAATTATATGTTATTTCAGGATGTTATTCGAGTGGTGGAAAACAGTAATGTAGGGTGGTCTACTTTTTATGTGTTATCGTTACAACAAGTAACGCTTCTGGAAATTAAATCTTTGGAAACCGTGTGACTAAGTTCTTCAAACAAGATCAACCAGTGGTACCGCATCCTAACATTTCGCTTTGCTACATTCGTTCCTGTTAAATTCCCTTGAAGTAATGACTGGCGTTTCAATTGGAAGAAAGCATTGCTTTCCTTGCTAACCCCACTACATAAAGGAAGTTATGAATATGCAATAATAGAGAGGAATTGAACTGATTCGAGAACTGATCTTATCAAAAATTGAATAGCTACGCAGTAAAATAATATTTTCCACACACAAAGTCGAACGGAAACTCTGCAAATACTGATTTATTGTCTTAACTGAAAATATCATTGTACTTATTATCAGAATGTTGGCCACCACTTTTTTATGTGATTGTATTTTTCAGGTCTTCAACCAGTTTTATTGAGTTGATAAAACAATCAGCATTGCCGAACTGAATGAGTTGGAATATTGCTCAAAAAACTTTTCTTATTTTTAGAATTTGAACTGAAACGTTATCTAATATGAAATTATTATCTCATCATGAATAGTTAGGAAGCCAAAAACAGTTGTTATAATTAATTTAGAAATTGATTTTTTGGCAGAAAGGGCAGGTAAACCCATAGCCTTACCGATTTGTTTGGTATATGGGATCAAGATATCCCATGAATGAATGCGTGAATTTATTTTCTGGGAGAAATTCTGATTTGAATGCATTCATTACTGACATGTAAATATTCTATTAAGTTTCATAGGCAAATAATTGATCACATTCCTAAATTTTTTTTTCATGACAAATTACTTGGTTAATTCAAGAATTAATTCTTCGGAACATTGTTACTACAAATAAAGAAGTAATAAAAATTCTTCGATCAGTTTCCGAAATATAAAAGATATTAATGTATCAAGATCATATACATCTATTTGTACCCGTAGTGCATACCAACTTTCATGTCATACTAGTAAACACAGTAAAAATTAAAACTTTAACATCCAGAAAAATGTGTCGAGCAACATGTTCAAAGCCTGACCGATGATTTCGTTCAAATGCTGTCTTCAAATTTTCCGCACTTATTGGTAGGAAAGAGACTTCAGTTCAACAGAACCGGTGCTGTTTGTAGTCTCTCCAAGAACGACCAATCTCGCCGGCGCTAGCTATTTCACTAAAAAATCTTGCTGTAGGTGCTGACCCCTGCACACCCTTGATTCAGGATCATATTGGAGTGTGAGTCTTTGACACACTCTTGCTGTTTCTATTACCAGCTCTTCGAGTATTGATAGTCGTTATATTAATTTAAAATTTCTCTTTCTCTGATGTAAAAATGGACTTGAAGCCATGTCATCATCGAATGATTTAGTTGCAATTAGTAATCTGAGTTCAGTTGAATTGTGTTTACGAAAATGACGACAGTTTGTTTATTTTTGTTATATCTGTAACATACGTGACTAATTGTTATTGTTTGAATTATATTTGGGTGAATCATTCGTAGCACGAAATAAACTTTCATGTTGACGCCAATAGATATTGATACATCAAAATTTGTCGAATTTCAAACTTGCGTAATGTCATCTCCAGAGAAAAAAATTTTTTTTTCTTTGGAAGCTGTAACTGATAACAAATTGGTCACCTCAATCCGATCAATATTTCATTATTTCTTTGAAAAGGTATATTTATTGGGGCGATCGTGGAGACCTCTACGGGATGTCCGTCAACCAATCAGGCCGTATCACACATGATATTTTTGAAATATTCAGTCAAACTTGGTGATGATCACTTTTACTGAATGGGCATTTAGTCCATTCAGTTATTGGCTATAATGCCCGTTTGCAACGCTGTGGGGCGTTATAGTAATGACGATTGTCGTATAATATAGATAGATCAACAAACAATTATAAAATAGTCAATAATAATTTTTTCCTCCCGATGCACTCTTTCAAAGAATATTCAATCCACAATGAACCACAGCATGGATTTTTCAAAGTCGATTTTGACCTCGTAGACTTTTTGTTTTTTAATATGAGTAACTTTTTCAGAAATTTAATGTATTTATTTCTTTTATGTAACCGATGCCACACCATATCAAGGCATTTAAAAATTTTCGTCATACACCTAGTGTTTTATTTCATTCAAAACACCCCGTTTGGACAAAAGTCCTGATGGTTCAATATAATATAAAGGCATATTCTGACTCGAGCGAGGGTGCATCATCAATATTACCATAATTGTCAAAATCTCATTTTCATTGAAAATGTTTTATACTGGTGGTGATCCAGAAGATATTGAATGATCCCAAGACTACCCGAACTAATTGAAGGATTCACCAAGCCCAGGAAGATGTATGAGAAGTTTTATGGCCAATTTATTGGTTGTAGACAAAGAATCATATACAACTCTCTCATGATCTCTCTTTTATGATCGTTGCATAATGAATAATCAACGTTTGAAGCCGATTTAAAGTGCATATCTTGTGCTTGTGCTATTTGTATTAAGTATGTGGCATGTGCACGCACAGAGCTAATTCAGCAATGAAGTACTAATTCTTCAATATATTTTTTGTGAAATCCGATAGTAATACCCACACCGAATAAGGCGAGAAAGTCATCAGTTATCAGTTTTGGAGGCGATACTTTTTCGAAAACCACTGCACATGCCGTCAAATACTTACCAGTCTTATAATGATTATGATATTGCGTGACGGACTATCTCCACCCTTCGTGCTAGCTGAGTCTCATTTTGAAAAAAATTATGACTTTGTTGCACTCCACGTGTATTGTTAATACTTCTTACAGCATTCGCATTCGTTTGCAGCAAATGCTATAAAAATGCATTCCTCCATCCATGATAAAAATACATTTTTGCAAACACTCTCGAACAACATACTATATTTAAAAAATCTAACGATAACTAATAATGATAACGAGGATATTTGAGTAGTAGTAGTAAGTGTGGTTTACGGTATTTTATACCAAACGCTATCGACTTCTCTCGAAGTCCTTCAGCATGTAGGCTTATTACTAACTCCCTACGCCATACTACTCCAGTCTATGACGGTGAAAAAAGTGTAAACTGTGTATTTATCCCATACAGCACCGATTCTTATGAGAATTTGGATATAGGTTCTACTTACCCTCTATTCCAAAATCTACATCGTGCCGAGGGTTGCTTTCTTCCTGGGGGTGGATGCCACCCCTTTTTGGGGGTGAAAAATTTTTTATTGAAAATAAGTGCGGAAATCAATAGATTGACTGATTCTAAGCACTTTCTGTTCAATGAAGTTTTTTCTGAAAAGCAATACTTTTCGACTTATTCGCTAGTGAAATTGTCGGTTTTCAGTAAAAAAAAACACGTTTTCAGATCATTTTTCGCGAATAACTGGAAAATAATCCATCTAATCGAAAAACCTGCGGAGAGCAAAATTATAGCTTTTGAAAAAACAAAGGCGATTTTTCATTTGTGATGTATGCAAACCCACTACAAACTGAATAATTGCTTGTTGAAAGTTGATTGGTATTTTCAAATGACAAAATGTAAAGTTTCTACGTACAATAACCAAAAACCAATGCATATTTCGGGAGAAACTAATTGGACCTTTTCTGAAGTCCTTCAAAAATCCTTCATTTTTGTTATTTATAAAAGTTTCTAGCATCAAAACTGACCAAGGTATGAAGGAAATAATGTTGAATCCTATTTTTTCGTTGAAAAAAAATTGTGAATAACTCATCCTCTCTTCTCCCCCCTTTGAAAAAAATCGTTGTTACTCCATAATTCACTCCATTCATGTTCCTTCAATGAGTTCTGAGTTTTTCATCAATTCAAAGTACGTAGTTTCGGAAAAAATTGAGATTGAAGAGAAAAAATTATATACGTGATTCAGCGAAAAATTACCATTTCTTCTAAATAACTCGAAAAGTATTGATCACATTCAAAATTTTCTAGAGTACAAAATTGGAGGCTATTCTTCTCTGAAAATTTCGGTGTTTCATTTTTTTCTGCAGGATGGAAATAGAGTAAGAAATGGCCAGTTAAATATTGTGGGGGTTCGCGCAAAGTACCTTTTTTGAGCCGTTTCAGCATGAACCTTTTCAAAAATATAATCTGAAACAAAATATAATGTGAATGAGCTCATAGCTCTTGAAAAAAGGTACAAAATACTTTCTTGATGGATTTGATTGCTTGAAGACTAAGCGAGTTATGGGAAAAAACCAAAAATATGGAAAAAATAGGATTCAACATTATTTCCTTCATACCTCGGTCAGTTTTGATGCTAGAAACTTTTATAAATAACAGAAATAAAGGCTTTTTGAAGGACAAAAAAGGTCCAATTAGTTTTTCCCTAAAAATGCATTGGATTTTGATTATTGTACGTAGAAACTTTCCATTTTGGCGTTTGAAAATACCAATCAACAAGCAATTATTCAGTTTGTAGTGGGTTTGCATACATCACAAATGAACAGTCGCCATCGTTTTTTCAAAAGCTATAATTTTGCTCTCCGCAGGTTTTTCGATTAGATGCATTATTTTCGAGTTATTCGCGAAAAAGGATCTGAAAACGTATTTTTTTTTGACTGAAAACCGACAATTTCACTCGCGAATAAGTCGAAAAGTATTGCTCTTCAGAAAAAACTTCATTGAACAAAAAGTGCTTAGAATTAGCCAATCTATTGATTTCCGCACTTATTTCCAATAAAAAAATTTTCACCCCCAAGAAGGGGAGAAAGCAACCCTCGACACAGGGTAGACTTTGAAAAAGAGTATGTAGATCCTGAATCCAAATTTTCATGCGAATCGGTGCTATATGGGATAAATACACGGGAAAATGGTCATAGACTAGACTATACCTCACGAGCAGCATTGTAATTCGCGGACCCGACAATAATGAAACGTGGCAGGAGTCATTCGCCAACATGACAGAGAAATTCTTATAAGGAAAAATCTCTGCCCCGTTGGTGAAGCGAACCCGGGACCTATAGGTCGACAGGCGGATGCATATTTTCACAAATTGAAGATTAAGGGCGAGATCCAGCGTAAACCGATATCCAAAAATAGCAGGCATCTATCTATTTTTTCTACTTTATTAATTGAAAAACGTTTTTAAACATCCAAAAAAGAACTGCGAAGAGAAAATTCATCCAGAAAAAAAGATGACTTTCAAACAGTACTGAAGGTGAATTTATGCAATCCGACTTAACTTGTATTCAACTCAACTTATCATAGAAAGTCATATCAAAAAAAAGGGCATTCATGCAATAACCAACTGATTTGCGAATATATGCGCGACTGATTTTGACAGCTGACAAATTTTTGGAGCGTTATCGATAAAAAACGTTGATAAATTGCTAAATATAATGCATGAATGCTTACATTTGATCTTGAACATCGAACTTCTTAAGTTACTGAGTTAAATTAAATACAAGTTAAGTTGGCTTGCATGAATCCACCTTAATACCTCTCCTTTTCAGATAATTCTTCATGATTCTACCAGTCAGGTATGCGGTTCAATATCTGAGATGAATGTATATGTTTCCACCATTAACTGAAGAATGAATGAAATGTTCAGAAATATGTATTTCCGAGTTCCGAGAGATATTCCAAGTGATGAGAAATTTTTACGTGGACACGGCCTATTAACGAAATTGTAAAAACATGTTTGAGCAAATTGCGTACACTGAACTAGGACAACGCTCCCATGAAAGCCTCATGTCGATCAATACGTAAGATATTTTGCGGCAAATGGTTGACCATATATCTAACGCATCGTTGGGGCTAACATCTGTGGAACTGAAATCTAAGACGACAAAGATTTCACGATGTTGGGTTTTTTTCGAGGTTATTTTATTTTCAAATGTTATTATAAGCTTTGTGGCGGAACATTTTCTCAAGATCGAATTATTATTGTATAGTTTGCGTCGGATGAATTTTTCAAGATTAAAAGTGTAGTAAATTTCAGAGCTTTTTGTGAATATTTTAACTGTTAATCTTTCTTCACGAAGCACTCCAATGAAGTTTAAACCATTTATTATTTTATGCTCGGCTACCGAGAATGTACTCTTAATATTGTCAACAATCAACAAACAGCGCAGGATTATGTCACACGTTTCAAATTTTAGCTGACAACATTTTCCACATGCCTTTCTATAAAATAATCGGTTTACCAGTGAATGATAGATAGTGAGTAGTGGGGGTGTTTTTGAACTTCTTCAGACTTTCCTTTCCAGAACAGTAAATGAAACACTTCCATAAAGAATTAAGAAGTATCAGTAATAATGAACACTCTCTAGCGATATGTATCATTTTTTCTAGGAAGCTGTTCATTGTGGTCAATACCGTACCAACCAACAATTTTCCTAGACAAAGTGGTCGAGCCTCTTGAACCCAGTATTCCATCGCGGTGGCCACTGCTTTTTTACAGAACCTATTGGTGATTGTCTGTTATAGTAATATGAGTTGTGGTTGACTGCCATCGACCATTCTTCATTGTCTTCTTAGGCAAGCTGGATGTTTTGTATATTCTGGTTAGATCTCGTTATTTCTTACGCCACTCACAAGCAGCAAGGTTCCGTCGTGTGATAAAAATGAAGCTTTGCAATGAAAGTGAAGTAATGGGAAAAGTTTATATGAATTGAAAATGATTGAATCTTTCGGAAATCAGAAAACTCATCATACCTATCTCCTTCATCGGCAGCACAAAGTGGAATATTTATTAATATACTCAACTATAAAACAGCACCTTAAACTATTTTATGAGTATGCATAAAAAATTGCCAGAAGTACGCTTTTCGTGGGCTCGTTGATGAATGATAGTCGGTATAAAAAAGAATATATCCACTATTTATCAAAGTACGGCGGATCCTCATGCATCCAAATTTTGGATGCTTGCTCCGAAAGTATCTTCAAGTTGTCGAGGAAAAAATGAAAATTTGACAACTCTTCAATGGTTTCTGTACCCTGCATGAGCTATATCCATCTCTGGGTGATCTGGGTGACTTTATGAGATGAAACCAGTGAACGGCATTTGTTTTCATGTTCCGCCACATATTATTCAATATCAAATGAATAAAATATCAATCGCTTTTCCTCGTTTACATACATGTTTGAAAAGCAATCTCAAGTTTGGAATGATTACAACCGATCCTATATCAGTGGGAATAAGTAAGAAAGTAGAGTGGGGTGAAATTGGTAAAAATCCACATTTTATACATTCAGATTGTTTTCATATGTTAGAAAGAGATAGGCAGAGATAGGTCAGAAGACACTTTCAGATAACTACCGAATGTGAGAAATTGAGAAATCTTGAAGATAATTTTCTGTTTTAGTTAATGCTTGGTTCCGCAAACTTTTATTTTAAACTCTTCTCTCACTTTAAGAAAGTTCTCACAGTTACAATCAATGGAGGTCTTCATACATAAAATGTTATAGTAAAAGTGTCGTGTATGAACGTTTCCATTGATTACCATTGTGAGAACTTTCTTAAAGCAAAAGAAAAAAATAAATTAAAAGTGAATGTTCGTTCTATGAACCAAGCATAAGAGCTGCTTACGAATCCCCTCTCAGCGTATATTTATTTGTGTGCCTACATGAATATAGGTCACACTCTAAGCGATTCGCTTTTATTTTATGGGGGGTGTATTTGGCCGGTTTTTGCGTCCGAACTATCTGAGAGAAATCAGAAACTTCATAAGCAGCAAGAAAAAGAAGATATTGAAGCTGCCTTGCGAAGGCTGCATGATGAAAAGAATTCAGACATTCAGACGTTCGGTTTCTCTAGAGATGTTCGATACATCTGAGGTCTTGTGATCAAAAGTCAGTCTGATCCTAGATGTGATTGCCGAACTAATGAGAAATAGTCACTGCAGATAATGCAGCAAGTGACCAGTGTGAAGGTGGCCATGTGTTTTCATCCATGTGTTTGGTGAAAGAGAGGCGAGCGCGCTATTCCGCCATAGGTCGTTTCACCACAATTATTCACATGGCTAGCCATGTAAATTTTTTAATTGATAGACTCAATGCTGGAAACGAACTGATGTGATTGGAAATGATTCATATGATGATGAAAATCCTTTTCTTTTTTTATGAAATGAACCGCTTTTTATTGAAATTGTACAAACAACTGATGATAATGGAAGCAGAAAAATAATTTTAAAATGAAATTCGTTGCAAAGAAATTTTTTCTGCCAATTAATTAAATACACCCCCAACTACCCTTAATTTAATTTCCATTGAAATAATCATAAGTCCTTGCAGAAACACATTGCTGGGACTATTTTTTCATGAAACCATCGAATTTCGCAAGCTTATTAACCCCAGAGGGGTCGCTGATTTTGTCTCGCGAAAGAACACCCCCGACTACCCTTAATTCAATTTTCATTAAAAAAAATCATAAGTCCTTGCAAAGACACATTGCTGGGAGTATTTTTTTATGAAACCATCGAATTTAGCACGCTTATTAACCCCAGAGGGGTCACTGATTTTGTCTCACGAAAATACACCCCCTTCTACCCTCAATTCAATTTTCATTAAAAAAAATCATAAGTCCTTGCAAAGACACATTGCTGGGAGTATTTTTTCATGAAACTTTCGAATTTAGCAAGCTCATTAACCCCAGAGGGGTCGCTGATTTTGTCTCGCGAAAGAACACCCCCGACTACCCTTAATTCAATTCTCTTTAAAAAAAATCATAAGTCCTTGGAAAAACACATTGCTGGGAGTATTTTTTTATGAAACCATCGAATTTAGCAAGCTTATTAACCCCAGACGGGTCGCTGATTTTGTCTCGCGAAAGAAAACCCCCGACTACCCTCAATTCAATTTTCATTAAAAAAAATCATAAGTCCTTGGAAAAACACATTGCTGGGAGTATTTTTTTATGAAACCATCGAATTTAGCAAGCTTATTAACCCCAGAGGGGTCACTGATTTTGTCTCACGAAAATACACCCCCTTCTACCCTCAATTCAATTTTCTTTAAAAAAAATCATAAGTCCTTGGAAAAACACATTGCTGGGAGTATTTTTTCATGAAACCATCGAATTTAGCAAGCTTATTAACCCCAGAGGGGTCGCTGATTTTGTCTCGCGAAAGAACACCCCCGACTACCCTTAATTCAATTTTCTTTAAAAAAAATCATAAGTCCTTGGAAAAACACATTGCTGGGAGTATTTTTTTATGAAATCATCGAATTTAGCAAGCTCATTAACCCCAGACGGGTCGCTGATTTTGTCTCGCGAAAGAACACCCCCGACTACCCATAATTCAATTTTCTTTAAAAAAAATCATAAGTCCTTGGAAAAACACATTGCTGGGAGTATTTTTTTATGAAACCATCGAATTTAGCAAGCTTATTAACTCCAGACGGGTCGCTGATTTTGTCTCACGAAAATACACCCCCTTCTACCCTCAATTCAATTTTCTTCAAAAAAAATCATAAGTCCTTGGAAAAACACATTGCTGGGAGTATTTTTTTATGAAATCATCGAATTTAGCAAGCTCATTAACCCCAGACGGGTCGCTGATTTTGTCTCGCGAAAGAACACCCCCGACTACCCATAATTCAATTTTCTTTAAAAAAAATCATAAGTCCTTGGAAAAACACATTGCTGGGAGTATTTTTTTATGAAATCATCGAATTTAGCAAGCTCATTAACCCCAGACGGGTCGCTGATTTTGTCTCACGAAAATACACCCCCTTCTACCCTCAATTCAATTTCCATTAAAAAAATCATAAGTCCTTGCAAAGACACATTGCTGGGAGTATTTTTTCATGAAACCATCGAATTTAGCAAGCTCATTAACCCCAGAGGGGTCGCTGATTTTGTCTCGCGAAAGAACACCCCCGACTACCCTTAATTCAATTCTCTTTAAAAAAAATCATAAGTCCTTGCAAAGACACATTGCTGGGAGTATTTTTTTATGAAACCATCGAATTTAGCACGCTTATCAACCCCAGAGGGGTCTATGATTTTGTCTCACGAAGATACACCCCCTTCTACCCCCAATTCAATTTTCATTAAAAAAAATCATAAGTCCTTGGAAAAACACATTGCTGGGAGTATTTTTTCATGAAACCATCGAATTTAGCAAGCTTATTAACCCCAGAGGGGTCGCTGATTTTGTCTCGCGAAAGAACACCCCCGACTACCCTTAATTCAATTCTCTTTAAAAAAAATCATAAGTCCTTGCAAAGACACATTGCTGGGAGTATTTTTTTATGAAACCATCGAATTTAGCACGCTTATCAACCCCAGAGGGGTCTATGATTTTGTCTCACGAAGATACACCCCCTTCTACCCCCAATTCAATTTTCATAAAAAAAAATCATAAGTCCTTGGAAAAACACATTGCTGGGAGTATTTTTTTATGAAACCATCGAATTTAGCAAGCTTATTAACCCCAGAGGGGTCACTGATTTTGTCTCACGAAAATACACCCCCTTCTACCCTCAATTCAATTTCCATTAAAAAAATCATAAGTCCTTGCAAAGACACATTGCTGGGAGTATTTTTTCATGAAACCATCGAATTTAGCAAGCTTATTAACCCCAGAGGGGTCGCTGATTTTGTCTCGCGAAAGAACACCCCCTTCTACCCTCAATTCAATTTTCATTAAAAAAATCATAAGTCCTTGGAAAAACACATTGCTGGGAGTATTTTTTTATGAAATCATCGAATTTAGCAAGCTCATTAACCCCAGACGGGTCGCTGTTTTTGTCTCGCGAAAGAACACCCCCGACTACCCTTAATTCAATTTTCTTTAAAAAAAATCATAAGTCCTTGGAAAAACACATTGCTGGGAGTATTTTTTTATGAAATCATCGAATTTAGCAAGCTCATTAACCCCAGACGGGTCGCTGATTTTGTCTCGCGAAAGAACACCCCCGACTACCCTCAATTCAATTTTCATTAAAAAAATCATAAGTCCTTGGAAAAACACATTGCTGGGAGTATTTTTTTATGAAACCATCGAATTTAGCAAGCTTATTAACCCCAGAGGGGTCACTGATTTTGTCTCACGAAAATACACCCCCTTCTACCCTCAATTCAATTTCCATTAAAAAAATCATAAGTCCTTGGAAAAACACATTGCTGGGAGTATTTTTTTATGAAATCATCGAATTTAGCAAGCTCATTAACCCCAGACGGGTCGCTGATTTTGTCTCGCGAAAGAACACCCCCGACTACCCTTAATTCAATTTTCTTTAAAAAAAATCATAAGTCCTTGGAAAAACACATTGCTGGGAGTATTTTTTTATGAAACCATCGAATTTAGCAAGCTTATTAACCCCAGAGGGGTCGCTGATTTTGTCTCGCGAAAGAACACCCCCGACTACCCTTAATTCAATTTTCTTTAAAAAAAAATCATAAGTCCTTGGAAAAACACATTGCTGGGAGTATTTTTTTATGAAATCATCGAATTTAGCAAGCTCATTAACCCCAGACGGGTCGCTGATTTTGTCTCACGAAAATACACCCCCTTCTACCCTCAATTCAATTTTCTTTAAAAAAAATCATAAGTCCTTGGAAAAACACATTGCTGGGAGTATTTTTTCATGAAACCATCGAATTTAGCAAGCTTATTAACCCCAGAGGGGTCGCTGATTTTGTCTCGCGAAAGAACACCCCCGACTACCCTTAATTCAATTCTCTTTAAAAAAAATCATAAGTCCTTGCAAAGACACATTGCTGGGAGTATTTTTTCATGAAACCATCGAATTTAGCAAGCTTATTAACCCCAGAGGGGTCGCTGATTTTGTCTCGCGAAAGAACACCCCCGACTACCCTTAATTCAATTTTCTTTAAAAAAAATCATAAGTCCTTGGAAAAACACATTGCTGGGAGTATTTTTTCATGAAACCATCGAATTCAGCAAATTTATCAACCCCAGAGGGGTCACTGATTTTGTCTCACGGAAATACACCCCCTTCTAATTGTTTTTGGAATGTTCCGACGTTTCTGTTCATAAAATACATCAAAATGGTTAATGCAATGATATAAATACTACACTGTTCTTTTTAGAATATGGTTGATCACAGGATCAATCAAAAATAAAGAATTGGGTGTTATTGGTGACGAATCCTTCCTGTGATAATATAATGAGCGAATTTCTAATAGCGTGTATATCCTGGAATATTTTTAAACGAATGTAATGTGTGAAAAATTCCGCTCTGATATTTGTTTTTTCAATTTTTGAAGGTGACATTGCCTCATAAGTCTATATCTTTATCTATATCTTTATTTTATTCAGATATGCAAGTTATTGAAGTTGAAACGAATTTTATCGAAACTTTGTATCCTCTGGAATACACGTATAAGATTCTGAAAACTTCGTATGAGATTTCGCAGAAAACAATATATTTCAACCACTAGCTCTTGAAAAAATATATTCATAAAAAATACTTCGGTTCCAAACCCTACAGATATCAAATTATTTCTATACTGATTCGACACAAGTTTCTCTATCTACCTCAGCTATGCATTCTTTTGATGAGAAAACTATGGTAGAACTAGTTTTTGTCGGATGCATCATGTGAACTGTCATAAAATTAATAATGAATACTAAATGTCCCAGTGACTCTTTCGTAATTTCCTTCCGTCAGTATATCTTTAATGAAATGCTCTCAGCTATCACAAGAAGATACATTGGAATATTATTCTTTTCTGAATTTACAAAAACTGCTATGAGTCCATCAAGTATTTAAGACTAAAGCAGAAAAAATGAAACGTATGGAATCTCATTGTTGACTGGAGTATTCCCAACTGACCAGTAACTTTTTGTTTATTAAAATGAATATGTTTGTTTTATTTGTTTGTATGTCTCTAATAGACTCGAAAACTGCCGAATTCGATTGTCTGAAATTTATGGAATATTTTCGAGAAAGGTTGGTTGGGTGGCAGGATTTTTTTTAACAATTGTTTTCTTGCGGGCGTTTCGAATTTGATTAAATTATCCTTTGGGGCTCTGTAACAATGAATTCTCATAAATATACCTCCCACAAAACTTTTATGATTATCATTATTTCTATTTTACAAGAAATGATGAAATCCTAATCAAATTACTCACAGAAAAAGGATTTTTTTTTTGTTTAACTTATAACTATATTAAAAACCATTAGATTAGACACATAATGAAAAAAACATTGCAACAACAAAATGTCATAGACAAACAACCAACACAACCGACATGAAACAAACGAATAACTTCATGTATGATCTCTATAACGTGGTGTTTGTTTTAATCAATGACAGAAAGAATGGGACCTAAAAATGGAGGGAATTATTTAGGTATTTTACTGATCAAGTTGAAATGTGCGTATGCAGGCCATCGACATCCCTTCTAGTGTTGACACTATCGTGTTTGAGAGTTCGAGGATATGCATCATTTCGCTAAGAAGTCATTTGGATGAAATAAATATGGTTGAACATCTAGAATAGTTGGATGATCAAAATCAATCATGTGTCTATGCTGCCCTTATATTCTATGAGGGCTGTGCGGTTTTTCATATTTATTTTCTTAGAGTGTCTCATGTGTTCTGAAATTCGTATTTCAAGAAACTGTCCTGTTTGGTGTTCAATTCTTTTATTTTGAGAAAAAGTTTTTTCCAACTGTATTTTCATTCGAGAAAGCCACCTTCATTTGATCGTTACTGAGTAGCATTCCAAGTTTTTCAGATGAATTTTCTATGAATGAATAATTCAGCGTTATCGGATAGATGAAGCCATTCATTTGTTTCATGTCGTTTTTGTTGGTTGTTTGTCTCTAAAAAAAAATTGTTGTTGAGGTTTTTTTTATTCTCAATTATGTATATGAGTGATATGTCCGTTTGTTTTTGAAATGTTTATGAGGTTAAAACGAAAAAAAAAAACTTTTTCGGTGAGTATTTTGATTGAGAATTCATCATTCCTTCGTTAAATTGAAACTTTAATTGTGGGAGGTATATTTATAGAAATTCATTGTTACAGAGCCTAGATAAAACTCATTGAACTCGAAACGTCAGCGAAGAAACAATTGATTTTTTTTTATGAAAATTGATCTCATTACTCAACCGACCTCTCAAGAAAATGATTTTTAGATCACTAAACCAGTCAAATGTTTACGGAATATGTTCGACAGATTTTGAGGATTTTTGAAGTACTCCGAGCCATTTTCATCAAGATGGCAGATCCAAGATGGCGAACGAGTTCCGTAATTATGGTTCGATTCGATTCAAAATTGGAACGGAACGGAAAGGCATGCTTTGCAATGAATATGAAGAAATAAAGTCATTAATATAATCACCGGCTCTGGAAACCGAAATAAAATCGGACCCTCATCATATAGCTTGGCAACCATATTGATCACTATCATTACTCAAAAAAACATTCATGATACAATTCATGAAACTTCTTTTAAAATGATTTTTGAATGATAAATATTTTTCATACGTTCACCATTTGAAAAACGGACTGAAGAAAATAAAATATTTTCCCTATCCCCATAAAGATTTATATCTGTATAAAGATTCCTTAAATGAAAAACGTGAGGGTGCATGCGCTTGTTGTATTATACATTGCAGGCACCCCACGTTTTTTGTTGAAGGAATCTGTATGGGAATTGAAAAAAGTCATTAATACTTTTCAGTCCGTCTTGAAAATATGGTATATTGAAAAATATCTAGTAAATGATAATTATTTTCTGCTTTTCAGTCTTGTGTCGGGTCTACGAAATCTTGCAATGATTAGAGCTTACCCCAAAAATTCCCACATACCAATTTCGAATGGAATCGAACATAGAACAATAATTACAAAATTCGTCAGCCGTCTTGAATTCATGAATTAAAACAAAACATTCGTAGTCCCCGACCCCGAAAGCCCCCACACAAATTTTGAATAGAGTCGAACCATATTCACGAAAACTGGTCGCTATCATAGAGTAACAATTTCTTTTTACCCAGATACAAATTTCGTTATGCATTGTCAGCCACTTCTGAGCTATTGGCCAAATTTCTAGTAGGTATCTATCTCATCGGGAAGTTTAAAATCGATCACAAAATTCCACTCCATTAATTTTATGTAATAAAAATATGGTGATTAAATATCAGAGGATACTTTTGGAGAAATATGGCGTAATGAATTGACACCAGAATTATGAACACTTGAAGTCAATAGGAAAACTAAAAGTGGGTCAAATGTTACTTGCGATATTTCCCAGGTAACAGGTAGGTAGAGAGAGAAACCGATAAACCGAGAAATACCTGGAACCAAGAAAATGCAATGTTGCCATTTTCGGAGGTGACAGCATACCCGCTGATTAACGGAGGTAACAGCGTCAAATATGTAACCTTAAATGTATGCGACGCTAGCGCCAGTGATATACGGTTGAACTAAAAACTTTTTGAGTGGGTAAAAAGGGGTCCTAGTGACCTCCGGACAAATTTTTGATATGATGATCCTTGGAACCTGTAGAACCTATCTGGCCAAAAAACAAGCAGAAATGTTGTCACCTCCGAAATCGGAGGTGACAACGTTATATATGAGGTGACAACGCTGTTTGAGTTTCCGTTTTTGAGGTGACAAGGTACCCTTTATCAATATATGTATATATATATATATATATATATATATATATATATATATATATATATATATATATATATATATATATATATATATATATATATATATGGAAAGTAGTATTTGATTTGACTATATTGATCAGGATAAAGGTATCTTTTATATTTGGGTATTGTAGTCAATTGGAGGGCTTCAGTAAATGAGAACTATTTTCTGATTATCCGAGCTTTCGGAAAATTTATTTCCTTTTTCAAGAATATATACAAAGTAAATGGGTTTAAAAGTGATACAATATATGATAATAGAACTCACCAGAGTAAGATTATAAAATAAACTGGCAAAGTAAAATAATACATAAGAACATTGTAAAAAGAAGTTGTAAAATTGTCAGTAAAATATTGACATTTGTCAGACTACTTGTTAAAGATATAAAATGAATATTCGGACATGTACAGTGTGTAAAGTACAGTTGAGTTGTAAAGAATATCGACTGAATTAGGTCTTCAAAACACAAATCATTGATCAGAAGTTAAAATGTAATTGTGAATTTTGCTTAAATTTTGAATCTCTGATTTTTTATTCAAATTGTTTGGACATTTACTTATATGTACCATTTCGAGAAATAATCTCTTAATTTTGTTTTGTTCAACAGTTAAAATTTTTGTATTTTCATAATCCATTATGTGATCTTTTGAAATAACATGGTCTGCTAGTCCACAAGAAGATTTGTTCAGCCTGCAGTCACTTTTAGGTGAAGTGATTCTTCCAGAAAGGTTTCGAGATGTTTCGCCTATATAAAATGAATTGCAAGAAGTGCACGGAATACTATAAATAACATGAGATTTTTCTTTGGAACTGAGAGGAGTTTTGATTCTTGAATAGAGTGAAGAAATTGTTTTTTGGCATTTTGTAGAAATTTTGATATTTCTGATATCTCGAAAAATATTCGTTAGTTTGGGTGTTAAATTGGGAATATATTGTATGGAATAGTAATGTAAGGATTCAATATGATTATTCGGTAAGGACAAGTTGTTAAATGGGGGAATGATGATATCAGATGAGATGGAATTATTTGAATTTGGATGCTGTCTTGAATTATAGTCACGTAGTTTCATGAAAATCTTACTCTGGTGAGTTCTACTATCATATATTGTATCACTTTTAAACCCATTTACTTTGTATATATTCTTGAAAAAGGAAATAAATTTTCCGAAAGCTCGGATAATCAGAAAATAGTTCTCATTTACTGAAGCCCTCCAATTGACTACAATACCCAAATATGAAAGATACCTTTACATATATATATATATATATATATATATATATAGGGGGTGTATTTTCGCGGGACAAAATCAGCGAACCCTCTGGGGTTAATAAGCTTGCTAAATTCGATGGTTTCATGAAAAAATACTCCCAGCAATGTGTCTTTGCAAGGACTTATGATTTTTTTTAAAGAGAATTGAATTAAGGGTAGTCGGGGGTGTTCTTTCGCGAGACAAAATCAGCGACCCCTCTGAGGTTAATAAGCTTGCTAAATTCGATGGTTTCATGAAAAAATACTCCCAGCAATGTGTCTTTGCAAGGACTTATGATTTTTTTTTTAAGAGAATTGAATTAAGGGTAGTCGGGGGTGTTCTTTCGCGAGACAAAATCAGCGACCCCTCTGGGGTTAATAAGCTTGCTAAATTCGATGGTTTCATGAAAAAATACTCCCAGCAATGTGTCTTTGCAAGGACTTATGATTTTTTTTAATGAAAATTGAATTGAGGGTAGTCGGGGGTGTTCTTTCGCGAGACAAAATCAGCGACCCGTCTGGAGTTAATAAGCTTGCTAAATTCGATGGTTTCATAAAAAAATACTCCCAGCAATGTGTTTTTCCAAGGACTTATGATTTTTTTTAAAGAAAATTGAATTAAGGGTAGTCGGGGGTGTTCTTTCGCGAGACAAAATCAGCGACCCGTCTGGGGTTAATGAGCTTGCTAAATTCGATGGTTTCATAAAAAAATACTCCCAGCAATGTGTTTTTCCAAGGACTTATGATTTTTTTTAAAGAAAATTGAATTAAGGGTAGTCGGGGGTGTTCTTTCGCGAGACAAAATCAGCGACCCCTCTGGGGTTAATAAGCTTGCTAAATTCGATGGTTTCATGAAAAAATACTCCCAGCAATGTGTCTTTGCAAGGACTTATGATTTTTTTTAAAGAGAATTGAATTAAGGGTAGTCGGGGGTGTTCTTTCGCGAGACAAAATCAGCGACCCCTCTGAGGTTAATAAGCTTGCTAAATTCGATGGTTTCATGAAAAAATACTCCCAGCAATGTGTCTTTGCAAGGACTTATGATTTTTTTTAAAGAGAATTGAATTAAGGGTAGTCGGGGGTGTTCTTTCGCGAGACAAAATCAGCGACCCCTCTGGGGTTAATAAGCTTGCTAAATTCGATGGTTTCATGAAAAAATACTCCCAGCAATGTGTCTTTGCAAGGACTTATGATTTTTTTTAATGAAAATTGAATTGAGGGTAGTCGGGGGTGTTCTTTCGCGAGACAAAATCAGCGACCCGTCTGGGGTTAATAAGCTTGCTAAATTCGATGGTTTCATAAAAAAATACTCCCAGCAATGTGTTTTTCCAAGGACTTATGATTTTTTTTAAAGAAAATTGAATTAAGGGTAGTCGGGGGTGTTCTTTCGCGAGACAAAATCAGCGACCCGTCTGGGGTTAATGAGCTTGCTAAATTCGATGGTTTCATAAAAAAATACTCCCAGCAATGTGTTTTTCCAAGGACTTATGATTTTTTTTTAAAGAAAATTGAATTAAGGGTAGTCGGGGGTGTTCTTTCGCGAGACAAAATCAGCGACCCCTCTGAGGTTAATAAGCTTGCTAAATTCGATGGTTTCATGAAAAAATACTCCCAGCAATGTGTCTTTGCAAGGACTTATGATTTTTTTTAATGGAAATTGAATTGAGGGTAGAAGGGGGTGTATTTTCGTGAGACAAAATCAGTGACCCCTCTGGGGTTAATAAGCTTGCTAAATTCGATGGTTTCATGAAAAAATACTCCCAGCAATGTGTTTTTCCAAGGACTTATGATTTTTTTTTAAAGAAAATTGAATTAAGGGTAGTCGGGGGTGTTCTTTCGCGAGACAAAATCAGCGACCCGTCTGGGGTTAATGAGCTTGCTAAATTCGATGGTTTCATAAAAAAAATACTCCCAGCAATGTGTTTTTCCAAGGACTTATGATTTTTTTTAAAGAAAATTGAATTAAGGGTAGTCGGGGGTGTTCTTTCGCAAGACGAAATCAGCGACCCCTCTGGGATTAATAAGCTTGCTAAATTCGATGGTTTCATGAAAAAATACTCCCAGCAATGTGTCTTTGCAAGGACTTATGATTTTTTTTAAAGAAAATTGAATTAAGGGTAGTCGGGGGTGTTCTTTCGCGAGACAAAATCAGCGACCCCTCTGGGGTTAATAAGCTTGCTAAATTCGATGGTTTCATGAAAAAATACTCCCAGCAATGTGTCTTTGCAAGGACTTATGATTTTTTTTAATGGAAATTGAATTGAGGGTAGAAGGGGGTGTATTTTCGTGAGACAAAATCAGTGACCCCTCTGGGGTTAATAAGCTTGCTAAATTCGATGGTTTCATGAAAAAATACTCCCAGCAATGTGTCTTTGCAAGGACTTATGATTTTTTTTAAAGAGAATTGAATTAAGGGTAGTCGGGGGTGTTCTTTCGCGAGACAAAATCAGCGACCCCTCTGGGGTTAATAAGCTTGCTAAATTCGATGGTTTCATGAAAAAATACTCCCAGCAATGTGTCTTTGCAAGGACTTATGATTTTTTTTAATGAAAATTGAATTGAGGGTAGTCGGGGGTGTTCTTTCGCGAGACAAAATCAGCGACCCGTCTGGGGTTAATAAGCTTGCTAAATTCGATGGTTTCATAAAAAAATACTCCCAGCAATGTGTTTTTCCAAGGACTTATGATTTTTTTTAAAGAAAATTGAATTAAGGGTAGTCGGGGGTGTTCTTTCGCGAGACAAAATCAGCGACCCGTCTGGGGTTAATGAGCTTGCTAAATTCGATGGTTTCATAAAAAAATACTCCCAGCAATGTGTTTTTCCAAGGACTTATGATTTTTTTTTAAAGAAAATTGAATTAAGGGTAGTCGGGGGTGTTCTTTCGCGAGACAAAATCAGCGACCCCTCTGGGGTTAATAAGCTTGCTAAATTCGATGGTTTCATGAAAAAATACTCCCAGCAATGTGTCTTTGCAAGGACTTATGATTTTTTTTTAAAGAAAATTGAATTAAGGGTAGTCGGGGGTGTTCTTTCGCAAGACGAAATCAGCGACCCCTCTGGGATTAATAAGCTTGCTAAATTCGATGGTTTCATGAAAAAATACTCCCAGCAATGTGTCTTTGCAAGGACTTATGATTTTTTTTAAAGAAAATTGAATTAAGGGTAGTCGGGGGTGTTCTTTCGCGAGACAAAATCAGCGACCCGTCTGGAGTTAATAAGCTTGCTAAATTCGATGGTTTCATGAAAAAATACCCCCAGCAATGTGTCTTTGCAAGGACTTATGATTTTTTTTAATGGAAATTGAATTGAGGGTAGAAGGGGGTGTATTTTCGTGAGACAAAATCAGTGACCCCTCTGGGGTTAATAAGCTTGCGAAATTCGATGGTTTCATGAAAAAATAGTCCCAGCAATGTGTTTCTGCAAGGACTTATGATTATTTCAATGGAAATTGAATTAAGGGTAGTTGCGGGGGTGTATTTAATTAATCGGCAGAAAAAAATTCCTTGCAACGAATTTCATTTTAAAATTATTTTTCTGCTTCCATTATCATCAGTTGTTTGTACAATTTCAATAAAAAGCGGTTCATTTCATAAAAAAAGAAAAGGATTTTCATCATCATATGAATCATTTCCAATCACATCAGTTCGTTTCCAGCATTGAGTCTATCAATTAAAAAATTTACATGGCTAGCCATGTGAATAATTGTGGTGAAACGACCTATGGCGGAATAGCGCGCTCGCCTCTCTTTCACCAAACACATGGATGAAAACACATGGCCACCTTCACACTGGTCAGCAAGTGTAGTTCAATAATATCTCAGCCGATAAAATCCATTTTTGTAAAATTGCCTTTTGACACCCTGTATAACAATTCATCAAGACGTGCATTGATGGCAGAGTTTTCTATGTGTTGTGGATGTCTTTGCTGTGACGGACGACAGTAATTGAACCTATTCAAGGAGTTCGTTTATGCTTCAATTGTAGATGTTTTCCAATTTGTCAAGTGCAATAGATTATATGCCGCTTACACTGCGAATCAATTGGTTCTGATAACGTGCAATTATCTCCTAATAATGGAAATTGCAACTTATGAATAATTACCGATAATTGATTCAAACGACTCAAAATCAGCATTGCTGAAAGCTGTGAGCTTAGAATAATTGAGTATACGTGTACGTGTAAACACGGGTTTTAACGCGCGAGAAAACATTCGATATAGGTATTCCTTGGTACATTGAGAAAATCCATTCCAAATCTAATTCATGTCGAAAAAGTATGTTTCAATCGATTCGGCTGTTTCAGAAACCCATAGAACAAGACGCTCCTATCATTGTTTCGCTTCAAAACAGATCATTGTCAGTCGAAGTGTCTATTTGACGAGGATATCGGGCTAATAGTTGTTGGTGTGGGTGTGTTGCTTGCTCGAATGAACCCTATGAAACCCTATGAACAAGCCAAGTCGGGTCTTATTCTTAGTTTCACAGTATATGATGATAAATGATAACCGCTCGGATAACCGTCAACTTTCTAGTGGAACTCATGTTGATCTCTAAACCCAAGGTTTAGATCCAACATTAGGTGATCAGATGTTGTGGAAATGGCCTTATTGGTATAGTTAGGGTCTGCTCACGCGTTATTCACCTATGCACCCGATATTCACATTTTAATCGGGTGTGTTGATACAAACAAAACAAAACTTGCTGTGAAAAATATCAAACTTTCGTATAACAATAGCCAATATATTTTTTCGAAATCCATAAACTGTTTTTTAAATCAAAATGTGCGAAATGACCAAAACTATTTTTCTGTTTAGAAGTCTCTTCTTCAAAAAGTGTTCATGCACGACAAGCATTATTATTATTGTTTATATTTGTTGAAATATTTTGTAATCCTTACAATTTTTTTTGGTTTCAGGTAAGCACTGTTCATTCAAGACTGAAAACGTTTCGGTGTACTTTTGTAAGTATATTTTCATATCAAAACATTACAAACTCCAAACTGAAGGGTTTCAATCAATCTCTACGAATTTTTCGATTTCATCAGACTGAGCAAGAACTTGTGTTGTGTTTTATAGAAATCTTTCCATCGTGTGAAAGATCTTAATTTAAAAAAATACTAGAATTTTAGACCATTCCAAACGCCCTATCCGAAATGGCGGAATATAACTCCCAATATTTTCAAAATGATTGAAATTTTTCGAAACCAGTTACTAGCAGATCGAGGAGTATATTTGAAGGTCTGAAGGCGTGCAACCAATAATTCAATTTTTATACCGGTTCACCCATATTCTTGATTAGGCCTTTCGGCAGATGTATTGAACATAGTGATTGTCACTTGAAAAGGACCGTTTTATGGGGAAGCCATATATAAAAATTATGCAGAAGTTCTACTCAGACAATTATTCTATTCTTTTGTTATTCGCGTAGACCAAATATGATATAATAAATTACTTACTATTTTGTTGAATTTTTTTATATAATTGATATTTCTTAGGTATTCCAACAGACTTACAAATTTTGATTTTTGTGAAGTACTATAACGATTTTTCCACTCGTTGAATAATGTACTATTATTGCAAAAAACAATTTTTATTTGTTTATAATATTTTCATCGGATTGAAGAATGACCTCTTACTTATATTAGTATTTACCCCCCTTCCAATACAAAAAACAAGTGCTAGACAAATTTCCGTTAAACAGTTATTAGCTGGAATCTAATCGTATATCGTGAGCGGTGAATAATCTTCGATTGATGTTGAGAAATAGTTTCTATTAAATATTACATCAGAGCATATTACGAAATATTCGAAACGGCTTTGGCAATGAACGAACAGACGCAGAAGTCAAGAGCTGCTGGCTGTGTTGGTTGGCCATACAATTCGTCGCCTTCGATCTCAGGGGTCGTTGACATTTCGAGAGTAGAACGAAGAGAAAGAAAGAAACCGTTCTCGGAGGCTGAAGGTTGTTTTTCTTTCGTTTCGTTATTGTCTCTCCTTTGTGGATTCGATGGCGAAGAAAAAATATTGACGGCAGATGATGATGATGCGTCATTCTTCGTTGGGCAATTGTTTGCGTTCGGAGATTTTCAAGATTGGTAGGTACATTGAGAGTTATATCCGAAATGCTCAAAAATAATTGATTGATTGATTGAAATTTTGTTTAGAACTGGTTTGCAGTTCTTGACTTTTATTGCGTTCAATTCGTGTTTTACATTCGAGAAATGAATTACTGGTTGTCGAAAACGTTCTGGTGCTAATGAGGCTTGACAAAATACCATAGGTGCTTGGAAATAATCATTGAAATTGAACATCTATGAATAATGTCCCAATGATGGCTGGACGACGACACTTCCACCAGTTGTGTGCTTGGCTCCTAGGCTCGTCCTGCATCGCCATAAACACTATTAAATTAAATTGAGACCTGAACTATTTTATCAATGTGCACTTCGCAGTATTTTATTGAAAGATATCCTACAATGAAATTGTTTGGGGGTAAAGTGTAGAAGCACAAAATATTTGTTATACAAAAAGAGACTCGAGAACAATTTTCAAAATGAAGCCAATAGTATCTTGTTGAGACTCATTTATTGAATACGAAATATTAACAGTAATGGAAATATACCTATAAGTACTAAAATTATTCAAAATTTACCACCAATATCGTCAATATATTACTAATATAATATACGGATTTTGTAACCACCGCTCATAGTTTTCAAAGTTGAATTCGATCCGCACGTACTTGGTAGATACAGTTGGGATTCGGCCTATTAGTTGTTTTTTATTACGATCTTCGAAACTGGAATAAACTCGAACCATCGACAAATTGTCATGAAATATTAAAATGTTTTACAATCTCGGTCGTTGATCTCCACTTTGCAAGTTGTTTACTTCTCGTTGTTGTACAGTCGTAATTTGGTTTTGCCACACGCATTATTATTATAATATTTCCATTGTGAACGAAGAATTTTGTATTCATAATGTATGTGACGGACATATTAATCATCTTGGCACAAGTACATACAAATCAGATTTTGAATGGAATGAAGAGTTTCGCTCCTGGATGTGTTCACTTCCAATTGATATTACGAATTTTCCAGACTATTCCAAGTTTTGTATTGTTTTATTCTCATAGTGATCTTGTTAAAACTACATTCTCGTGGTACCCATCAAATTATTTACAAATAAAGAAATAGAAAAAGATTATCTTTTGTCGAGGGGTTGACCACTGAGGAAAAATGTGTACACTGGAATTCCCGTAAACCGGAATTCCCTCGGAATTCCCCAGAATTCCCTCGGAATTCCCCGGAATACCCCGGAATTCCTACAAAAAAAAATGTCAATTTGAAGAAATATCGATAAAATTTTAAAACTAAATGACGGAAATACTGGGAATTCCGGGGAATTCCGGGGGAATTCCGAGGGTACCCGACGAAATATGAAAGATATATTTCGGAAATTTCGCACAAAAGTTTTTTTTTAATTTCTGAGTGGAACATAAACTTTAGACTTTTAAGTAGACTATGTCATGATTATGACCCAATCTGAATAATATCGGATTTTACATATCAAAACTTTTCACATTTTCATTGAGGCGGGTATTTATTATATCGGAAACAAAATAAATCATCTATATAATGCAAGTCACAATCGTAAAATGAAGGGAACGTATCGTCTGATTCCACTCAGGTTTGTTTTATTAGCATCATTTTTCCTGAGATTTTTCCTTATAGAATCAAGTTCTGAATCCGTTAGAATAAATAAGTATCGAAAAAATACAATTTGTCATTGAAAAAAAATACGGTATTTTATGGTCTGTTGAGTAAGTTCTATTATTTTCAACCGCTAAATGATTACGGGATACCCCATCTGTGGAGAAAATCCTTTTCATACGTTTTTGTCATCGCTTATATAGCGAAAATAAACTAAAAACGTATATTCCATAATATCAAAAATTATTGATAATCCTTCAACATTACCTACTAGGAAAATAAAAAAATATTTTTCACCGGTGTGTTCACCCTGTATAAACTCAAATGAGAACAGTTGACACTGAACCACAATATATCCGATCATCTTTTTCTTAAAAAACCGATAAATGATATAAAACAGTCCAAATAACATGATGGAGCTGCAAAGAAACTTCAGAAATCATACAAAGACTGCAGTCATTGACTATATAACTCAGATCGTATAACGCGAGCTATAACCGTCTTTCAATTTCGGTAACCGCTGGCAACAATATGACAACCTGTGTTTTGTCTGCCAATTATGATCTAGTCTCTCTTCCACAATCAAGGGTGTCCCTTCTTATTGTAAAGTGAAATTTCAAGACACGTCATTTTTGAAATATTGAGGAAAATAATGGCAGTCGCAGAGGTTGACCCCAAAAACAAACACACAAACTACGACACAAAGTTTTTTTGGGCTGTTTCACATGTCCAATTCATATATATTCGAATCAGAATGAGGTTCTATTCCATTGAAAGAAGTTATCGGATTATTTGAAAAAATTACCCCCAACCACACCCCTCTCGAGGCCGCACAAACTATAAAACAAGTTTTTTGGGTTGTTTTCACATGCCTTATTTATATATTCGAATCAGAATGAGGTACTATTTCACTGAAAGAAGTTATCATTTGCAAAAACTTCCCCAACACACCCCTCCAGGGACATTTCAGACTATGTCTATCAGATCGTGAAGATTGGTGTCATCAGGCTTATTTTTCGCTAACAACATGTATTTCAAATAGGAAATTCGCCACAAACTCTTTCAAAACAAAGCTCCTAACTTTCTTCGTCCAGTGGAAGTGGATTACTTCACAACGGTGTTTTGTTTTTGAATTATGATTTTATATATTGAAATCTTACTGTATGCTTTTTTATTATTGCGCGAAAAAATTGAAGTTAGCTACTAATAATCCCTATAGTTTCTTTATAAATTTTTCGGAATTCCCCAGGAATTCCCTCGAAATACACCGGAATTCCCCGGAATACCCCGGAATTTCCCGGAATACCCCGGAATTCCTATCAATTGTACACCGGAATTCCCATGTGGTCAACCCCTCGTCTTTTGTATTCAATTCAATTGTAGTTTGCGGGTTTCATTACGAGATGTATCAACTTATGAAGAGAACAAATCTACAAAATAATGAATGAACCAGTGGAAAGTTTCGACTAGTGTTTCGATGACAATGTAGAAAAATTTTGAAACCGATTAAGTTTATATTTGGAACTGCCCAACGTCACGGTCGCTGTATCAAGTGCTGATAGTTTCATATGTCCCACACATCCATTATTGTCACTTGCTTTTAGGAAACAACGGAAAATACAATGTTTTTTCTTATCGATTGAGTATAAAATTCAGTTATAAATTTCTGATTGGTTCTCATAGGCCGTCATAGGCATCTGAACGTCATTCTCATTCTTCGAGTCTGATGTAGCATGTGATAATTTTTATTAAGAAACTAAACCAATTTTGATAACCCTTCATCTTCCGTTTTTACACGACATTGTTAGATATAAAATGTGTTATCAATTTCAGATAATTGAGTATATATTTTGCTGTTAATCAGGGAACGCTGTCAAGATTTATGATAAACTAATAATATGAATTTTTAGAGTCTTATCCATAATTGAGATCAGTTATTTCATCAAGCAGATGAATAATTTGAGAAGTGAAACATTCAAACTGATTAAAGGAGGAATATTTGAGGTTATAAATGAGATCATTGACCGGCGAGAAGGAGGAGTCATTTTTTGGCAGCCCTCATTGCCGAGGAAGTTGATTCTCGAGGAGGATAATAACTGTCATAACCAATAACCAAGTAGTGAAACTTGAATACAAGACAATTTGATCAGATACAACAGATACATACAGAAAACTAAGAAAAGTTATTACACAGAGAAGTCAATTCAGTTCCATCCTCGGATCGAACAGAACAAAGTTTTTAAAAAATAGCCTACCAGAAAAGCCTAATGTTTGCAAATATTGCACCTTTTCATTATAAGGAAGGTTATTATCCTAGTTGAAAATCAATTACTAATTCGAAAGTAAAAGAAAAATCTATTTCCATACTATTATTGATCAAGAGTTCGACATCAACTGTTGATGGAACCATTTGGAAAAAAATAACCTGGTTCGACGATGCAATTTGTCGCTGCAACTCCAGAAAATTTTATGCATTCCTACAAGTTTTTCGAGTTGCATGAATCTTCTTTGGTGCGATAATTTGCAGCGACTCAGTTATTTCTATGTGTTGCCGCAAACCACAAATATGTGATGGAATCATTGTAAAGAATAGCAATTCTGAATAATTGAAATAATTTTCGAAAATTGGTGATTCTTCGCTCACAGACTCGCTCACTTCATTGGAACATCGTAGAAGGGTCGGAGACTTGACTCTCTTCCATAGATATTTTCACGGTCGGTGCTCTTCTGAATTGTTATCAAATGTTCCACCCTTGGCAATATCTACACGGATGACTCGACGAGTACAGAGTTCCCACCCCTTTGTTGTGAATTTTAAGACCTATCGAACCTCTCTTGCTCAGAAATCTTTTTTCAATAGAACAGCTGGGCTTTGGAACTCCTTACCGAGAGAGGTTTTTCCGGAGGCTTACAAACTTCAAAAATTCAAAGTGAATGTTAATTCGTATCTTCTGTCCCTTGATTCACGCGGTGTTCTTTGAACATCACAGCGCTTCCCTTTCGTCGTGTAGTGGTTAGCATATTTGCCTATCAAGCGGAAGGCCGGGGTTCGAATCCTCGCCGGGCCACCGTGCTGGGTAATCGCACGTTAAAAGGTAAGGCCTCGTTGATCCATTGCTCGCACAAGTTTCGACTTCTGAGGGTTGACGTTCGTCAGCTGGTTAACGGAACGAATAATTTTACAATTTTTTTTTACCTCTTTCGTGCACTGTTACAGTTTTATCGTTGACCATTTTCGAGTTCCAAGAGTTTTTAATGAAGAATTTGACTAAGTTTTCTTTCAAGCGCTATCAGATGGTCTTGGTAGATACGACCAATCTTGTCATACGTGCCTACGTCTGGGTTAGTCGTCCGTCATTGCGGATTCACACCGATTACATGCAAGCAAGTCGTGCATTTATTCAAGCTGTCCCTCGCTGAAACGCAAACAGCCGTTTCGCGAAATCGTATCGCTGGATAAATGGCATCAGATGTAGTACATTTGCGGCTAATGGTGCCACTTATCGTTGCGCGCCGTAGCATAATTCCCAGAGGGCAGCAAAGTGGGCCGAGATCGCGAAGAGCTGGCTGGCTCGCCCGCACACGAGTCGATGGTGATGACGTAACGGTTAGCGACCGTCCAATCCCGGTCGGGGTTAATCGCAGTTGCCAGGTGCGAGCACGGAAGGCTAGACTTCCGTGTCTATAAGTCCGATTTTTTTCGAAAAAATTCGTACGATTTGCGGGGATATTTTTAGGAGTGTATCGTCACTCGAAAACAAACTTACAGCCAATTTTGTAATGGAAATGAAGGCTCCTTCGATTTTTTATTAGATCAATGTGTTATGCCGCAGATTATTGGTGTCATATAAAATATATTATGGTGTATTTAACATGAAAAAGAAGCTTATTATTCATGAATAGGTTAGACAGTAGGCATTTGAGGTCGACCTTCACATATATAGGTATTATCGAGAACATTCCTAAAAAAACAATGATATCGGCTAAAGATTTATAAACTACACGGCATTATGCCGGGCCCACACCAAACCAACAAAAGAAAAACGAAACAACTCAATGTTTCCCAACAATTTTCAAACAAGATCCAAAAATTCAGGCAACTTTTTTGTTTTGTTGGTGTTTTCAACAACTTTTTATTTTCCCGTCAGCTGTCAGTAGAGATCAAAGTGTTGATGTTTTGTCTGCGTTCTTAGCAACTCTGTTTGAAGATAATCATTGTATCCCTATAGGACAACACTTGACAATTTGTTACTGTTCTCAATAACTTGCAGTTTCGTTGCGTTGCTGTTTTTTAAATTTTTGTCCGAAAGTTCTCAGAAAACTTCTATTTATATTTATGTCCAATCGAAAATAAAGGTTTTAAAACTGCACAATCATTGAGCATACTAGATGTAAATCAAATCATATTGGAACATCTTGTTCAGCACGGGGACTCTGATAGAAACGTATATTAGAATTGAATTTCTTGCAATCTCCCAATAGTATTTTTTTACCATTGAATAATTCAAACTATATTATATTTATAGCAAACCATTCTATAATAATAGGGGAGCCCAAGTGGGGATTTACTGAAGCGCGGCAGATTAATATACAGGGGGATACCTTGTACCCGGTAAAGTACTTCCACCATATATGAGCCCTATATATATGGCCGCCCTTCAAGGATAAAGGATCAGATTAGTAAAAAAAAAATGATCATCTGAAATTCTCGAGCGCGTCAGATTAAGGTAGGGTGAGTTAGTTACATCCTGAAACGTGTATATTCCACTAATCTGACAATTCGAGAGGGCTAGAAAGTTGTAAAAAAACGTCATCTCGACATTCTCGAAGGGTATAATTCAAGAATTGCACAAAATATTTAATCTGGCGATTTCAACAAGCCGAAATAATAAAAATTCATCGATGAAGTTCAATGCGTGCAGCTACGTGATGCCTATATTTCCCTCTTCACGTTTTTATTTCTCTCTCACTCTTTCTCTATCTATTGCTCTCTCACTCCTTCCCCACTCTGGTTTCTGTTGCCATGATGCCATGATAGTTGATCACACAGACTCGTTCGTGGCACTATATTGTTTACAACGAATATCCAACGTTTTAAAATTTTGAAAATTTAATTGCTTATAATTATTTTCTTATAAATACAAGAATTCTAATGAAAAAACCTACACTTTTTTTATTTGCATGCTTTTTATTGAGCTTTTCGAATAATTAGGTTCAATGATTGAAAAAAAATTATTCAAATTGACAGAATAGGCGATTCCCTCCAGATAATCGTTAGATTATGAGACTGCAACGTTTAGAGCGTTAAGATGAACCATATATATCTTAATCTGTGGCGCTTGTGTATTTTGAAATTACGAATTTTTTTTCACATTCTAATAACGACCGCGAATCTGTGTCACATCCAAACCGCCAGAGTATTATATAAGAGTTTTTTTTAGGTTCGCTTAACATCCCCTCAGAAAATCTGAGGCGCTCGAAAAAAAAAATATTTTTTTTCATTTTCAACCCTTACGTACGACCACCCCCATCATGGAAACAATCAGATAAACATATGTACATTTTTAAAACTATGTAGGACATAGATGGTATTAATATCTGACGCGCTGAGTATGTCCATGCAATAGTTTTTTTTTACATTTTTGAAAATCTATAGCCGCTCCTCCCACCCATGAGAAGGTATACATTATATAATAACATTCTTTTCTTTTTATCATCTAAGCTTCGCAACCCTATAGATTTCTATGACGCTCGAGTAAATCCCGATTTAGCATCGTGGGCTCTCCTACTGAAATATTGTTTGATGCAACTTTCGATTCGTACTGGAATGAAGAATCATCAAATTTTCATTTGGCAACTCCGACCATAATCGTTAATTGACCCCGTAGGCTGCGTCATTATGCGTGTGCTTTCACCTTGATTTTCTCGCCGATGTCTCGGGTGTCGTAGGTCTTCATCAGTTATTTAGGGTAAGAAGGGCCTTGAGGTGGGATCGATAATACTCCGAAGGTTGAACATCTGAAACAAAGGACGGAAGAAGAAGTCGTAATTCTATCAGCGACGGTTTGGCTGAATCGATAGGTATTTTTCCGGAGTGGAAACGACTCGCCGAGGAAATGTATACGGGGACTCTTATCTGATAACCATGGTTTCCTTTAAGATCCGTAGACCTCTTTGTAGGGTGTTTCTGAGTTTCTGTTTGCACTGAACTCTTCCATGAAGGAGGTGTATGACATCTTACGTCGTTCAACAATTATATTTTTCCTATGAATTCTGGGAATTAAAAGAATTCTGTAATGAACGTTACCAAATGCTAAACGCGTAAACCCTTTTATTTGTACCAATAAGCGACCGATAAGAAAAAGATTCAGTTGTGGACTTCATTGTAGGTTATGTTGGCAGACGTTTACCTCAAGTTCACCTCACTCTGGACGACCAGCCCACTAAACATTCGATCTTTTCCTTCAAGACAATAAGTCGTCTATACACTAATATCCCTTTGACCTCTTCGATCGAACATACTGTAATATAGACGTCATTCAATGTCCACTCCTTTCGTAAGATGTACTTGGCTGAAACTCATATGTGTTTCTTACTATTGTAGAAATAAACATGATGATAAAAGAGGAAAAATCAGTTGGGGTTATTGACAGAATCTGCATTACATATTTGTAGTCCAATCAAATAAACTTTTTTTGTAAAATTTTCGCCTACCCGAAAAGTAGCTGTGGATTCCGGAAGACACAGGCGTCCTTATCATCCCCTAAACTTTGCGCCAGATTCTGTCCGTGCGTTTAGCAACAATTAGCGGTTGAATGCCGAAAATCATTATTTTTTTTTGTTTTTTGCTTATATAATGAAAACTATTGGTCGGATCGAATAAAAGTTGAATTGAAAATTGTAGATGATAGAAAAATCTATCGATTAGCGTTGGCCCGATGTCAATACTCTAATTTTATGCTTAACTACTGCGCTCAAAATGAAAAAGGGCGTTTTTTTTCATTATTCTATAAAAAAGTGTTGAAATGCATTTAGGGGTTGCAACTGTGAATTTGGGAAGCTTTCAACTAGTAGAAATCACAGTTTCAATTTGGTTGAAAAACAATTAATAGGTTAGCAACAATCCAATTTGTTACTAAAAAAAGTGTCCCACTAGATTGTTATTTCTTGTCCTACGGATAATCGTAGAGCAATGAACGAAACGGTTTTGGATAGTCAAAGAGTTGAACTACAAACGACCATTTTTGTAAAATCGATTTTTGCAATGTGATACCTTCAAAAATGGCGTCAAAGAAACAACGTTTTTCAAACTAAAAACCAATGAGGAAAAAATGGTCGTATTAAAATACGACAAAATGCATTGGAGAGCTGCGATTTTCCTACGAATTTTGCCAACCTGACTTTTGTTCTACGATAATTAGGAGCCGAGATAACACTTTATATTTATTTAATTCCCCCTCCCCTTGTTTATTTATATGAAGCAACGAGACCTTGACGACAGCACAGAGCAAGAGTCATATTATCCATAGAAACCGGCAGAATTTGTTTTCCACAATTATGTATCATATTTTTGATGGTAGCAGTGGAGATTCTTCTGGGACCGTTCCACGTGCCGTTCGCGTGAAATAAACAGATCAGTGCCCAAAATGACCTCGAGCTCTGTAATCTCGGGAACTACTGGACGGATTTTATTTATTTATTTTCAATTTGTACTAGTGCATCGAGATATGATCAAATATCACTGTGGCTTGCCCGAATTGTTTTCAGAAATTCCCCAATTCACAAATAATTCAATTTTAACGCTACAAATTTAGTGTTAGGGAATAAATATATTTTTTTTGAGGTTAATAACATCGTGATAGGAAGTGAATGTTGATTTGAAAAAGGATTGTTTCGTAGGAGGATTGAAAGTATAAATGTATATTGATTCTAATAAGAAAATTCATTTTACATTCATAAATATTCACATTTCCTTAGTTTACTTACATTGAAAGCATTTGTGTAGTCTCATTACAATTTTGTTCGCTCATTTGCGATAGTATATTCAATTTCGCTCGCATCGCTCTCATCCTCATCATTTTAACTGTCATTTAAACTGTCGAGCACACATTCGCCATAATCAATCAAACTGTAGCTTTGTACCGGAACATTTGATTTATCTATAGAGATTTTATGCTCGCCCGAAAATTCTTGAACCTCTCTTGCTCAAAGATCTCTCTTTAATAGAACAGCTGAACTTTGGAATTTCCTGCCGAGGAAGGTTTTTTCTGAGACTTACAAACTTCATACATTTCAAGTTAATTCGTATCTCATCCTGTCCCTTGATTTGCGAGGTGTTCTTCGAACATTACAGGGCTTTCCTTTCGTGTGAATCTGTATATAAAACATAAAGATTTGAAATCTCTGAGAATTTTACAGTCAGTGGGTGTCCTTGCACCCATGCCGTCATGCCCCGAACTCGGCCGTTGGTTTCCTGGGAAACGAGGCGTCTCGACGTTCTATCGACCTCCGCGTACAGCGGCAACATGTGTGCGTGACATTGATGCCAAGTCATGGGGAATTCGCGAAACTGATTACTTACGTGTTGGCATCATCATTGCAGATCTGTTCGTCGTTAATAAACGACTAGCCGAACCGTGCCCACTTCGTTGGTCGTTAATTATTTATTTTTGTGATTAAATTATATTGTGTAGTTCCTAGGGCTACGTTTTATCAGGTTCATCGCAAGGCTCTGCCTTTTAGGCGCACTCGAAAGAGTGTTTGATAGGGGTTGAAATGTTGAAAAATCCCATTTTTTACCCCGTTAGTGGTGGAATTTCGGAAAACCCTTATCGGATGCCTACAAAGAAAACACCCTTCAAGGTTCAGATCTCTACGATCAGCGGTTTAGACTGTGCATTGATTAACCCCCAAAAGAACTTCCTACCCCTTTTCAACCCCGCTAGGCGTTGAATTTCAATAAAATACGAAAAACGTCAAACATAAATTCTGTTGAGAAATTTTAATGCAAAATTTGAGTAGATTGTACCACGGCATCACGTTGTCCCATCAAAATTTGCCCCCGTTTTTCACCCCCTTAGGGGTCATACAAAGAACACTCTCTCTCTACGATCAGCGGTCTAGGCTGTGCGTTGATCCGTCAGTTAGTTATTCAGGACAAAGCATTTTATATGTATAGATCAACAAAAAACCTTTCTGATTTCAATAATATGAAAGCTAGCTGTATAGTACCACGGCTTTTTTTTGTAGAACTGATAGGGACCAACATTTTCTGTGAACCTTATGTTCGTCTATACCGAACCATTGAGTCGGCGCACACATCACATCTCTCCCGCTATTCTCAGACTTGAGAACCTCTTAATAATATAAGTATAGAAGATCTTATTCATTGTCATTTGCGATATAATAATAGTTAGAGGGAAATTTTTGGTAGTCTGGATGCGAAGCATGAGGAGGATGATAGCTAAGGCCATTCAGAACATGGTTTGAATTGTTTTTTTCAATTACACTAATTTTCTCAACTCCAATTTTCTCAAGAGGTGACAAGGAACTGAGCTCGGAGCTGAAATCAATTACCCAGAGATGATTTCAAAGCAGTAGATGGTGCAACATGTACAGGATTCAAATTTTAGAAAAACACTACATTTCTGTTTGAAGAGGTTGTTTGTGAACCTCTTAATCTTGAAGTGAATTGAGAAAGAAAAAAGTGGATTCCGTATTCCCAGGATGCATGAAAAGTCTACTTAACTAGCAATAAGAGAAATATCGGAGTGTCATTATCACTCTCTCATCATTCCATTTAAGGTGATAACGAACCAATGCGTGCGATCAATTCTGATATTTATAATTTATATATAATAATATTTCCTTCACGTACAAGAAATCTGATCCTGTCTGACACTCGTTAAAAGATGTTTTCTCGAACAACTGGATTTATGAAATATTCGGATTGTAATTCAAAAACCGGTTGAATAAGAAGAGATTTGTCGATATTTTTGTCTTATCAAGTAGAACTGCTACTCTCAATTATTCGAAAGAATGATTTTCTGTACTGAAAAAGAGCATTCAACGAATGAATATTATTCTTATACTTGGTATTCCTTTCAAGTATTGGTCCGGACTTTCATTGTCTATATAATTAACTCCATTGAAACCTGTTACAAAAAACTTATGAGATGGAAAAAAAGTGTCAATTAAACCAATAATTTACGAATAATGAAATCGAAATACACGCAGAAGCAATGAAATATTGAAACTTTGAAAATTTATGAGCAGAACTAATCGAAAAAGCAAAAAAATGGGATGGAAAATTCTCGTCGAATCAATGGCCCACAAGGATACGACACTAAAATCCAAGCATAAGATCGAAATGAATTTTGGTCAGATTGAAAATTTTTAATTTAATTGACAAAAAGATTATTATGGTGACGTCATTCATCACCTGAACATGATTGCGGATAATAGCGATCGAAATGTCGTGTGTACGCTCAACTCAAAACTTGTTTCAACATTTGTTCATATTGATTCATACTTCTTCATTCAAATTGTATTACTGTTTGATATTTAACTTTTTATTGTTTTGTCTCCATATCAAACATTTTGATCAATTACATTTAGAATTTTTATCTTCTGGCTAAAATCTATTTTTATCTTTTGTTTGGATTTGAGTGCCTCATTTGATCAAATTCTTGGGAACATTAAATTTAATTGAGGGAATTTTTTGCTTTTCGAATAAGTTCTACTCATTCTTTGTCACTTTGAGAGAGATATATATATATATATATATATATTTGATCACTTCACCGTCTACTTCAGTTTCATTATTCATAATTTATTGGTTTGATTTACTTTCCTTCCATCTCATAAGTTGTTGTGTAACAGGTTTCAGTAGAGTCAATTGTGTAGACGATGAAACTCTGAACCAATACTACAAAGAACATTGTCAACTAACCATATTCAAGGTAAAGTATCCATTTCGCTTCTACTAATGATTTTAGTAAAGATGAAATTCCTATTTCAGGCTTGATGAACATTCAGCAATTCCCATTTTGTACTATAATTTTATTTTTTATCAGAGAACAATTATCGAAAACTTCCTGTGTCACATTCAAATACATACCATCCTTTTGGCAACTGCCACAGTAAACAACAGGAAATGTCCCACAATGAAGCCCGATCCAATACCATAATTCCAATAATGACTCAACTTTTTGTGTATTATAGTTGCATATAAATAATTCAAATGGATTTACAGTTATTTTTTATGGTGATTTAAATATACTTTCACTATCTTCCATCTAAAATAAAATATACCATTTGAATTAATCAGGACTACAAGGCAAGTAGTTCAACAAACCCACTACTGAATAAGTGTGTTGTATATTAGTTCACATAACCAGTTCAAGAATTATCAAAGAGATAATTCTCATTCATGAATAGTTTTGAACCCTAGAGTATGGATTCAAAGCTTTTATAGTTTTCGTCATGAACTGTGCTCGTGCACTATGACCTACTAGCTATCTTTCGTTTCATTTACTTCTCCCTCTGGTGATGTTTTTATAATTTATTGTATCTAAATATATGATGGCCATTTGATTTTTCTTATGTACAAATTCACGCGGAAGGGAAGTCCTGCAATGTTCGAAGAACACCGCGTGAATCAAGGACAGGAGATACGAATTAACTTTCACTCTAAATTTTTGAAGTTTGTAATCCTCAGGAAACACCTTCCTCGGTAAGGAGTTCCAAAGTTGAACTGTTCTATTGTAATATTTTTTTCCGAAAGTCTCGGGTGTGTGAATAACAGACTTTCACCAAGGTGTGTATCGAGACCGAAAAGCGCATACTTGAGACACATTGAAAGTGACTAATAAAATGTTTTAAGAATTCGTATTGTATGCAGTCGCCAGAGCTAACATTAAAATAGGTTACAGTGAATCGCACAGTTGGTGCAATGTCACTATATCAGGAGTGACAGACTACCAATGAATCCGGTGTTGTTCCACGTAAAAGTTCTTCCTTCGTTTTGTCTTTAACAGCTCTATTGCAACCGGCCCTTCAGGTGAAATCTTTTCACCCATGAGGATCGTTCTTATAATTTTCTCGATTCAATAACGGATTTTTTGTAAAATTCAAAAACAACACTCATTCCCTTCATGTTGACCTGACACTGCTCAAAGATACTCGGCATGACATTCTGAAACTCAATTGTTGTGATACGTTAATTGGCTTTCAGTATTGTTACGAAATCTCCCAGCGCCGGCCCTGTCGCTCGTTAAACGCAAAATAATATATGGGGTCGAAGAAAGCATGTGACCTTCCAGGAAATCCCGACTCGCGTAGAAAATTCCATGCACATCATCGAGACCTGCATCGATAAGTCCGCAAGATTCTCCATTAGCGTACACAAGTATAAATGCGGATACGATTCGGCAGACGGCAGAGTTTTTCAGAGTTTTTAGTAGAGATAGCTTTGGGTATTGCCAAGTGCAGAAATCGAAATGTAGAGGGTTTTGTACATAGCGTTGGATAGTTAAGCTGAGCAGTTTGAGTGCTAAGTGTGTTATTGTATTAAGCTCGGCATTTTGATGAAGAGTTTCAATAGGAGTAGTTTAGTGTTGTTGGGAGTTTTAATGAACTAACCCAAGGAAATATCGTAACAATATCATCGGCTGTTGATATTACAGTTCGATTGATACCTCAAAAAAAAACTTTAAGTTATTTACAGCCGATTGCACCGACTTTTTGTTATGAGATCATTAACAAAAGACTTCATATTAGGTGAGGATATATTGATGGGCGTTTAATAATCTCTCAAACTACAGTGCAATCGCTGCAGTGCATTAACTGACCTTTGATGGCCCATTAGCGCAATGCTCCCATAAGAAAAAGTCGGTGCAATCGGCTGTAAAGAATTGTTAATAATAATGAAGTTCCATTGTGAAATTAAAATTTATCAGTTTCAGGGCAAAAACGCAAGAATAAAATTAGCCGGTCTCTGCATGTGTTTCTGGTTGGCTTTATGCCTATATGTCTAGATATAAATCTATGAACACACCAACCGACCCGGTAGCACTATGAGTTTTCTAGGTTCAAGTTAGTGAATCGCTCATTGATAGTTCCTCACCCGCACAAAGCTCTGTCTTCTGGCCGGACTCGCGGCATTGTTTCATAAGGGGATACATGAAGTACCTCACAAGTTATAGTTCGAGGTTATTTCACTCTATTTGAAAACTATTCGCCAAATTATTCTCTTCGATTCGACATATTCTAGGTCGAAATAGCTTGTCGAATATAAAGGGCTACTTTTGAAGTCTAGGTCATATCTTCTATGCAGATGATGAAGAATTAACGGCCGGATTTACCAATCACCTACCATCTCGAGTTTTTGCGGGTAAAAGGACGAGGTAACACGGTGGGAACGGCTTCGTTACTTCCTTCTCTCTTCAATATCAGTTCCCATCGCAAAAAGTACACTCAACGCGACAATTCTGTGAAGGCTCATGGTCATCTAGCGTTTAAATTCAGGCTAAAAGGTACTCGACTCTCTCTTTTATTGGAAGGCCGCACTCTCATACAGTGGCGGCTGACAAATCTTGCAATAGCTTTCGTTTTTTGATAATCGCCCTTTGATTTGATGCATGCAATACCAATATGATTTTTCGGCGAGCTGCCGTGAGTGACAAATATATGTCGTCTTGAAACGGTAACAACATTTGTATCAATGCTACGGGGTCATATTATAAATGGTAATTTGGTAATAGAAGGGTGTACCGCATTTTACGAATGAATTAATTTGCTGTACAGAGTCGGTCTTTAGGAAAACATTTCAGCTCCTCGCGTTTGCATCGCACCGACAAATGAATTTTATGCGTAAATGCAATTTTATGAGTTTTTTTGATCTTTGCCGGCTAACTATGGTAGGGAGTAGGAATAATGTTATTTCATGTAGGCATTCGGTTGATTTGTCTTTCGTCTACAATTGTGGTAGCGGGAATTTCGAAGTTGTATGTGTTTTGAATTCAATTATTTTGTTGTGAATACTTACCTATATAATTGACAGAGTTATTTTACAAAAGTGTGTTTGGTTGTGGAGTAGACATTTATTTGTATCATTTCACCATGGGCAGACGAAATATTTGCAGACAAAAAGTGACGTATAAGAGAAAAAATCGATCGGGAAAAAAATCTTCTAGAGTACCATAGAAGAAAGCGTCTTGGCTAGATAAAGGTGAGTGAGATAGGTATACAGTTGAGTTACAAATGAAATGGTTCGAGGGTGGATTTTCTTCTGATGAACTCAGTTGAGATTATTGCCATATAATCATCACTAAGATATTATAATGATAGCCTAAGAGACGGCCATTGTTTTGTTTTTTTTTTTTTTCTACTGAGTAAGTATAAAACCACCGACTCGCCGAAAAGGAACTGCTATATTTTTTTTTTATAATATATAATTATTATTATGGAAGGTGGGTTTTCCTAATCAATTACTTGGGAGGCTATAAAAAGTGTAATGGTACCTATGTGAATTCTGGAGAGAAGTTACACTGTCGCCTTATGCTCGGCCTTATCAGGCCCATTGTGGTGTCTCCAATCTACTTTTGTTTGGTTATAACTCATTCAAATCATTTATCAATCAACTTATTAACTAGCTGATATAAAGGTGTTTCAACTGCAGAATGGTGTATTATTTAACGGGCGTGTAATGAAGATAATTATTCAAGAGAGAATAATAGCCGAGTGGTGCTGTTTCGGGCTTCTATTGTCTATTTTTATCAACTCTATTGAAATCTGTTGCTGAGAACTGAAGGATAAAAAATTTTAGAAATACAAATCGAATAAAATATTAAATATAATAATATAAATATTAAAAAATTAAATTAAAGGTTTGATTGGTCGGGTAAGTAAATTATGTGACAAAAATTGAAATATTGAATATGAAATGTTAGAATAAAAATGTAAATAAAGAAATGAATGAAATAATATTATTTCATTTATGTCACATCATTTACTCAATCAATCAAACCTTCAGTTTAATTTTGTGACCAAACAACAAAAATCTATTTCAATTTTTGTTTGGATTTGAATACCTTATTCGATTTGTATTTCTGAAATTTTTTATCCTTCAGTTCTCAGCAACAGGTTTCAATAGAGGTAATAAAATAGACAATGGAAGTCCTAAGCAGTACCACTCGGCTATTATTCTCTCTTGAATAATAGTCTTCATTACACGCCCGTTAAATAATACACCATTCTGCAGTTGAAACACCTTTATATCAGCTAGTTAATAAGTTGATTGATGAATGATTTGAATGAGTTACAACCAAACAAAAGTGGATTGGAGACACCACAATGGGCCTGATAAAGGCGAGCATAAGGCGACAGTGTAACTTCTCTCCAGAATTCACATAGGTACCTACTACATTACACTTTTTTTCTAGCCTGACAAATAATTGATTCGACAAACCCACCTTCCATAATAATAATTATATATTATGAAAATACAAATATAACAGTTCCTTTTCAACGAGTCGGTGGTGTTATACTCACTCAGTAGGAAAAAAAACAATGACCGTCTCTCAGGCTATCATTTTAATATCCTGAGTGATGATTATATGGCAATAATCTCAACTGAGTTCATCAGAAGAAAATCCACCCTCGAACCATTTCATTTGTAACTCAACTGTATACGTATCTCACTCACCTTTTATCTAGCCAAGACGCTTTCTTCTATAGTACTCTAGAAGATTTTTTTCCCGATCGATTTTTTCTCTTATACGTCACTTTTTGTCTGCAAATATTTCGTCTGCCCATGGTGAAATGATACAAATAAATGTCTACTCCACAACCAAACATACTTTTGTAAAATAACTCTGTCAATTATATAGCTAAGTATTCACAACAAAACAATTGAATTCAAAACACTAACAACTTAAAAATTCCCGCTTTCACAATTGTAGACGAAAGACAAATCAACCGAATGCCGAATGTCTACATGAAATAAAATTATTCCTACTCCCTACCATAGTTAGCCGGCAAAGATCAAAAAAACTCATAAAATTGCATTTACGCATAAAATTCATTTGTCGGTGCGATTCAAACGCGAGGGGCTGACATTTTTCTCCGGACTGTATGAAGGCGGTGCTAGAATTACTCCGACTCAGGTAGCATCCGAACAGTTGAAAATTTCGCGAAGTATACATTAATGTGCTTACAAATTGCGGACTATAACTAAGTTTCAATCGATTGTTTTTCGAATAGTTCATCTGTTAACAAGTTTATCTACGATATGCGCATCAAGTTTTCCAATTACTATTTTAAACTTTGATCATTACCAATCAAGTAGAAGTATAATATTTTTGGTATCATTTCATTGAGTGCGTATCACTACGTCGAATTCCCATTACGCCGAATTCCCACTACGTCGAATTCCCATTACGCCGAATTCCCACTACGTCGAATTCCCATTACGCCGAATTCCCACTACGTCGAAAAGCATCCCCACCACTTACGTCACCAAAACACGATCGTTATCGAAGCTGGATCCCATTCGACGTAATGGGAATTCGACGTGATGGGAATTCGGCGTAATGGGAATTCGACGTAGTGATACGCACTCGCAAAATTTACCGGATATTCTGCAATTTCCTGTTAACCCAATCTGACTTAACCTAACTAACCTAACCTAAAAGAAGGATGAATTTCGCTGTGCTGTTGATATTGAAAGTGCATGGTGTGGCACTACGCCGAATTCCCATTACGCCGAATTCCCATTACGTCGAATTCCCATTACGTCGAATGGGATCCAGCTTCGATAACGATCGTGTTTTGGTGACGTAAGTGGTGGGGATGCTTTTCGACGTATCTTCTGTTAATTAACACCAAAAAAATCAGCTTTATGTCTTTTGCCGTTTATCTCCTAGAAGAAAGCACAAATTTATTGTTTCGTCATATATTTCTTCTGGTAAATCCGACCCTTAAGTGCTTTGGTGAGCCGAGTTTGTTTATGATCATTTAATGATAGCTCTGTTTGAGCTCAAATACGGATTTTGATATATTCCCAACGACCTTACCATTCCGAAGATTTGTCCTTTATCTCATTTTAGATCTGTTTAAGCTCAAATAAGGATTATAATATATTTCCAACGACCTTACGATTTTGAAGATTTGCCCTTTATCCCATTTTATGAGGTCGTATTCAAGGCCAAATATTTTGTATCTTATATCGATAAGCGTTATGTTTATGACCAGCTCGGTTATATGAATCAGCCTATTTACTATTCAAAATGAGAAAGCAACATCCGTTGGCATCGTAACGGAAGTTTCTTCAAGATTCAAATTCAAATATTTCAGTTTATGACCATAGATTTGAAGAAAAAAATTATCAGTCGATGCACAAGGACCGATGCCATCAAAATTATTTTATACTTTCTCTTTGGGCTCTTTACCAACCACCGTCTTAAAAAAATAATAATATTGAAATCTATTCGAGTGTAAAGAGGCAGATTTCCGAAAACGAAGTTGCTGACTAATAAAACGTGTTTCATTCATAACGAATGAATGTGTTTCAATTAACGCTACAACTTTTTGGGGTACACCTATAGATTCCTATATTAATTTTTATTTTTCAAGACTGGAAGGATGAGAACCCAAAAAAACCAAACATAAACCAGTGTGAGCTCGATATTAACAATTAATATATCGATTCATAGAAATTGTCATTGCTATAATGTCCATTCCTCTTTTTCTTTAACGCGATAAATTTCTGTTCTGAGATGAACCCTGTCTGCCTTGATATATTGGCAACATCTTGTCAATCAAGCAAACATAACGTGATTCCATATGATATATTCTGATTAAGAACAATTTCTGCTTTTCAATTAAGTGCAGTAGTATGAAACACAGTCGAATACTAAACATCTGAACTATGGCCTTGCCTTTCGCGAGGGAAAATTTCAGCCACAGGTATTCACCACCAGGAGAAAGGCACCTTCTTGACCTTATTTCGTTGGGCTTCGTTTGATACTTATCCCTGCTAAATGTCAATGACCCCTCATTCATCCGATTAGGAAGCGTAGTGGTTAATCTATTTAGGAAGGTCGATGCCTTTTTGGAATTCTGGCCTCAATTTGGCACAAGAGAATTAAACTCGGATGACTATGATGTTCAAACGAGATTTTGCGATCATTGTAAATTTACGCGAATTTCACCACGAGTGTGTGTTTTTTTTGTAATTATTGTCTGTGGCATTAGGGTGGTAAATTATTTGTACCAAGATGTCCATAATTGAATTGAACTTGTCGATATTCCATAAAAATCCATATAAAAAAAATATAAGTACTACCTAATACACTTTTGTGTACGATTCTCAGTCATGTCTATTTAAATATACGATTGTTCGAGTAATCCGATTTTTTCAATTTTAGCGTCCTGTTATTCATAACCTGAGAAAGTATTATCGTTTCACATTATAAAGAGTTGAAAAAATTTAAATCACGCTATTTTTTATTGGTAAATGGAAAATGTCAAATTTTCGAATAAATGTACGAATTCAAAGTTTCAGGAAATATAATTTTATATGAACAATGTTACTGGAATCATTCGAATTTCGTACGGCAATGGCACATGTGTATAGTAAGAGCGCGAGAAAGAGGTATCCAAAACTGGACGTGAGATTCGTGTGCCATCTCGTTTTAGCTCTGTCGCCATTGTCGTACTACCATTGCCAGCAAAACTCTTCACATTTCGTGAATTCGTCACTGTACATTTTCTGTATTTCAATAGGAACTTTTCCTTGAAACATTTGCCATTTTCCATTCATCACAAAAAAATTGATGTTAATTTCGATTTTTCATATAAATCTTTATAGAAAGATTTTGATTGGAATATCTCGGTAAAAATGAGTTTACAAAACCGCAACAGGGTTTTCGCTATACAATAGCGAATGATCAATCTTATTTGATGGTATTGTATGGCAAAATATATCTCGCGATTTTTAGAACTCGTATATGCCCATAATTATTTGAAATACTTGGATATTTTGTCCCAATATCTCCTCACTGAAGAAACTCCTCGACTGATCATCAAACGGTGATATCCACTTCGTTACACGATTTCCTTTTCCGGTGAAACCGTTGTCGTTTGTTTGAACGTGTTGGCAATATTCCGTGTTGAACACTTGTGATTCCAATTCCATTGGCTTTATCATTTGAGGCTTGAAATCATTCGATTTTATATTTATTATATATTTTATTTTATTTTATAAACTAATTGAAATGGAAACAATAATATTGAAAATATTGAGAAAAGTAAGAAATTAACAATTAACAAAGTTTAAAGTTGGGGATAATAATGACATTTCGATTACCACTACCGCTTAACGGATATCTAGTTAAATATTGATAGCTCGAAAAATAATGAATAGTTTGATGAAGCATATCAAATTATATTTACGTTACTTTCAATAAAATATCAATACCATTTTGAAATGAAGTTTGGTGTATAACTTTGTCTTAATTCAAAATATCAATTTTTGAGCAAACACTTCAGCCAAGAAATCTGACCGACTCTTTATTAGTCGTGTTCCGTCTAACTATATTTTTCTCATCACTGGATAGGCCTAACACGGCGAAATCAGCGGTCAGATGGTACGAAACTTCAATAGTTTTTTCACAAATGCAAACGTGCATCATAGTTATTGCTCCGCTACTTTCATCTCCTGGAAATTGTTATATTTGTGTGGGTGTTCCGTTTGCCGAGTGACCATATTACCTGCAAGTCTGGTGGAAGAGGGGCGCCTTGAAAGTCACGTTGGATCCAGACACAATAATAAATAGGAGTAACGTCTTCGCCGCCAGGATAAACTGGTCACTACTTTGGGGTTCATTCAGTGTGATAAAATTTTCACAAAATAATATGCAAGTCAAAGCCAAAACCGATACGACAATTTATCTCTCACTACTATAGCTATCGAAGACACTAAAAACGGTTAAACGGTACGTATAGGGAGCACTATTCTTACAAAGAATCGAAAATCGACGAAACAGTTTTGGGTGGATTAAGAAAGGGGGGCTTCTTGTGCGCATTGTCTGGTTAATCAAGAGGAACATTCCTATGAAAATATTCAATTTTCCTGTGAACGGAAGATCATGAGCAGGTGCCAGACAGATGAATTGTTGATAGATAATGTCTCAAGTATGAGTTGTGAAATTCTCAAGTTGCGTGTTTTGGTAAATAAAAATTTAAATTTAATTATAGGTCTGTGATACGCCCGACACAGGAATTCCAATTTGCTGAACACTCATTTCATAATGAAAATTGTTACTATTACGTAATCCATTTGGTATTTATAAACACGCTAAATGTATGGTTGAAATTTTAAACACACGACGATGATCCGGACAAAATCCGGAACGGTCTATTTTGAATTGTCGGCTGACCGATCGACATTTCGAATCGTAGTTGATTTTTATTCGTCTATAAATGATGTATGTGACCTCCATTTGGCTGCAGGTCAAAATTCAGTTTGTTCTTTCTGGAACGTTTTCATTTTGGTTGGTCACAAATGGAAAAAATACACGTTTCGAAATTTGCACACTTAACTTTTGGGCCGTTGGCATATATTTGCACACAATTTTGAATAGTTACTAAGTACTTCGTTAAATAGGCGGTACTTATTATCCTCTCAGTTTTATTCACTGTTCCACAATGATTTATGACTGGGTATCAATTTCATGGAAGGTATCTTATGGTCTCTGTAGTGTAGTGGTTAGCACATCTGCCTATCTAGCGGAAGGCCGGGGTTCGAATCCTCGCCAGGCCACAGTGTTGGGTAATCGCACGTTAAAAGGTAAGGCCTCGTTGATCCATCGCTCGCACAATGTTTCGACTTCTGAGGGTTGACGTTCGTCACCTGGTTAACGAAAACGAACAAAAAATCTTCGGACGTTTCGATATATCCGGATATATCTTAATAAAAAGTCAGAGTTCCAAAATGGAAATTTGTTAAAATTGTTTCACTTCCAGTAGTGGTAAGATGAGACATCATACATATTTGCGAATTCGAATGGGAAAATGGAAAATTTTATGCGCTTGCATGGGAAAATAATCCCCTTTCACGATCAGAAACAAAATCGACAAAATGCTCAATTAAAGTTGTTCAATAAAGTACAGTGATTTGGTGAAAAAATTAATATTCAGACAAAACGAAATAAGAGAAAGTTCACTATCCTGATACGACCAGCACTACCGGAAATAGAACTAATCCACTAACGATTCAAATCTAATTCTGCCTCGATCTTTTCGTTGGCCAATCTTATATCAGCTATTTTTGACGTTTTCTGCCGCTCTTTCTCCCCAATTCTTCCGAGATATGGGTTTACCCAAGAGATCAAGAATGATTCAACTGATAGGATGATTGTATTGTATAGTACCTATGATCACCTGCTTCCCAAGTAGTATGTCATGTCATTGACCACTAACTTCTGTACCTTAGATTCACTGTTATCAGATAAGTCTAATTTTAGATTCGTAAATCGAATAAGTCGTGTGTTAAGTTGACAGAACATTGAGACAAGATATTTATAAGCCCAAGATTCACTAGAAAACTAGGTATTTTTAACTTATATCATGCCAATGAATTGTTGGTATTTCCGACAAAACAGAAATATAGGGTTATATCAATATCAGAAAGAGAATCACAGAATTGAACACCAGGGGCACAATCTCGTCATTTTTAGAGTCCACCACTCTAGTCTCATTACACCAATTCACAATTGGTATAGGTTAGTGACTATTCGGTTATCGAATGCATTCATTATACTACTCCAGCTTGGTATAATATTAAATATTCATCTGGTAGTTGATAGCTCAACTATCAGCCAAAAAATGGACGGACGTGCTAGAACTCATGTCAACATCGTCATAAGTAGTCCTAGATGAAACCATACGCTTTAAAGTACGTTTTTTTGTTTAGGTCCATTCTGATTTCAATTGTTTATGTAATATGTCATTTGTTTGCAATTCTTAGGGGCCTCCAGTTAAACTAATCAAGATATGAGAACACTATGACAAAAGAAGACCGTAAATGTGCAATAAATTCGTTCAATGGGACTCCCACCTTAAATTATATTAGGAGGGTATTCTAAATGAAAATAGTAATTGTATCCAGATTCAGCATGCCTTAAAATCCCCTTTTATGAAATATCGTTGAAATATCTCAAGGAAGAGTTATTTTTGGCCACCGTGCTGGGTAATTGCACGTTAAAAGGTGAGGCCTCGTTAATCCATTGCTCGCACAAGTTTCGACTTCTGAGGGTTCACGTTAGTTAGCTGGTTAACAGAACGAACAATTCTTGACTTCAGTTTTTCACTTATCTGTTTTCTCTAGGATCGATGAAAAAATTCGAAAACTCATCTTCGTTACTTAGAAAATAAAACTAATGAGTAGCCACTCAAAAATAAAAAATAGTACAATATGCCTTTTTTTGACCTCTTCATGATTTAGTGTTCTACGCCACCAATGAATCCTTCCCAGGTATGAATAGTCGGTGTACACTAAACTTGATTCTCTCTCTCTAGACATCTTTTTAATTTATCAACCGAGGTTTTCATGTGTTTTGGACCTGACTTTTCGTGTGCAACTGCGACAGAATCATCAGAGGTAACTGTAACCACGGCAGTATTAAAGGAAATGTGAAATGATCTATCTTGCTACATACTATGAGCTTGAAGAATCGTCATTCGTACATTTGATGTTATGATGAATGTTGATCCCAGAAAGCTTGAAGCCAATAGCCAATGGCAAATAATCCCGAAAACAATAAGATATTGACTTTGAGATAACAAGGAATGTATTTGGTATGATTTAGGGCCCGTTTATCAATGTCGGGATAGATGAGTTATCTGATAGATAGAGACAGAAAGTGAGGTGTTGCGCTCGGCTATTTTTTGATGTGTGAACTCGCCCTAAGTGGAAGGGCAACTTGAATCGCCTGTCATCACTCAAATTGAACTTCGCCTTTTATTTCCATATGGAAATAGTTAATATATCACCCAATGGTCAAATGTAATTGGACATAATAAAGACTATAAAGAATAATAGACTATTATCAGATTCAGAATGTTTTTTCTATTTCTATATGAGCTCATTTGCGTAATATATAAGTGATACACACATTTACGTTAAATTCTTCTACAACGAATTGATTTTCTAATGACGAATGAAAAGTAATAGCGACACCTACTATTGTGCTGATGAATTTTTTGAGTTCATTCATTTGAAAGTTTTGTTCACGAATAAGAGAGCAAAAAGAATGTTGTGTTTGTGTTTACGATATGAAAGAACCATTGATTGATATAGTCGAACCGTGCTTGTTATTACTTTTAAGAGTAGGGAATGGGTAAGAAGAATGGAAATTGAACATTTCCCTCAGGCCCTATTATAGTATAAATTTCTTGTGCTCATTATATTCCTATTCATGAAATCGAACATTTGGTTCAGTATCAGTAATGTAACGCATTTTACTACCTCTTTTTATTTCACTTTATAGTCAGTCTGTTTCTCGAATGCTGATGTTTCGAAATGTGGTTTGTGCAAAATATTTCAACTGATTAAAACATAAATATTGTTGAGCTGTGGTTTGTTTGAGATAATTCACCTATTTTTAGCTTGTGTGCCATATATAACTTAGTAGGTGAACAGCAAAGCTTTGGTGATGAAATACGGTTTCATTTCTGCTTATTCAATGCATTAATTGAACATGTCTACAAATATAATCACACACACGTTTCTTGTCGTTTGTTTTTCATACAATTTTGTCTCACCTCTTATAGTAGGATATGTGAGAACGAGGCGTAAAATACATCACATAATCTTCTACAAAATGTGATTTTGTATCGTGAACTGTGAAAGTGAATATCTTTATTGAACTGTGTTGTTTCCTTGTAATCCAATTTGTTTCAAAAAGACGATTCCTACTCTATTTTTTAGACATATTTTGAAAGGCCTGTGGCTCTCCTGAGGACCACGATTGACCCGAAATATTTTGCTTCCTTGAAGCATTCCTGTTTGACAATAATGCTAGACTTCGTGGTAAATAAATAACTGATCAGTTTCTTAGTTCTCAGTGACCTGAACAGTATAACTAAAAATATTCTCTCCTACAGCCTTCTTCTTTTTTTCAGATGAAATGTTATAGAGGCGAACGATAATTCGAGGAAACCTATTAAGCCAACTAGCTTCTTTTATTTTTATTGAAATTATAGCATCAGAGTTTTTTCTTGATGTACTCCTACTCTTATTTAATCGGTAAAATAGTGAGAATGTTTCAATGTTGTATTCCTGATCTCATGACTGATGACACACCTTTAACCTGATAGGAAGTTTGAGCCCCAGTTCATTTCGTAGTTATTGCCAATAATTAAGCTGTTTTTGCTATCCTCAACATGCTCACGAGATCATGGTACAATTTTCTCAACGTATTATTTTTTTGAGAAAACGATGCTTTCTGGAAATAACCCGGAAAATTTATGTCCCGTTATTTCCAACAGCAGTGCGGAGTGTTCAGCTGATTCGTAGCGAACTAGGCTGAAGAATCCACACGTGTGTTCTTCCTCGAAGTGAACGATTGAAAAAAATCTGTGGTTGAGGTTGAATTCCAGTTTATTTCAGATGCAACGTATAAATAGATCGTATTTTAGTTTCGATCTCTCATCAGTTTCCTGTTACGATTTGTTTTATTGTCAATTTGTGTCGCTGTCGTCAATCAACTACTGCTACATCAAGTTATTTACTTCGAAATCATTACTTCCAAGAATCAAAACAACAAATGATCGTTGTTCGTGAAACTAGTTTAATGTGAACTCAATTAATTGAATGGGTAACTTGTAAATAAATGTTCTAACCGCAACCTCATCAATTTGTTCATCTGGTTTTTTATGATTTATCGGGATGTTCTGGAACCCATAAATCTCATTCGGATTTAATTAGGCTTATTCAGTTGAATAATATACTCTTATAACTTTCCATAAACATCGCCTGATTATGCATTAGATGATAACTACGTTTGATTATCCAGTTTAAACATTTACTAACTTTTTAACATTTCTAACTTCTAGTACTATGCCGTCATTTTTCATCGGTATAATTATGGGAAAAACTAAATTTCCTAATTTATCTCGACTTGAAACATACAGCCCACACCCCATTTTCTGGCCCCGATCATGGAATTCCATTGATCTTCAAGTATTGGTGACTTCGTGAATCTTGTGAAACATGTTGACATATGGATAAGTATTTGTATAACTGCATTAAGTTCAAGGAAATATCACATAACTTGTTGAAGAATTTCAAAATAACCCTTAAAAATCAAAGGCTTGAAAACAAAAGCTATTTTCACTTCAAAAAAGTATTTTCATGCCTCCGAGGAAGTACAACAAAATTGTTTACCCCGAGAATCCAGAAAACACTAGTTCTTTCCTATACAGCCAGTACCAGATTTTCTGCGGCCGGCTGAAGAAGTATTGTTTTACTTTCACCATAACCTACCGCACCAACCAGATAACCGGACATATAATCCTATTGACTTCGGTGCAAATCGAGTAATATACTCCTGAAGTATTTTTTCAAATCTAGAATTTAGAGAAGTCTAATTGATCAGAAGATATTATAATTGGATATGTCCTGTACACTGACAGGTACCAACAACGCAATGCCGCAGGTGATCACCCCGCTCGGATTGAACTGGTTTTTCGCAGATTGATCATCATTCGGTTATAAATATCGGACATTACACACTGTAGTGTCATTCGGATTATTATGTATGTTAACCTCTTATTAGGTGAATCTATTATTTCTTACTGATCTTCCATTAGAATTATTGTGTTACAAACCGTTGTGCATATAAAAGACTATAATCAGTTTATCTATTATATTTCCAATGTGGGATGTCGTTGTTGAATATTGTTACGATTTTTCCTTTCAAAATCCAACTTCTGACAACACTGTTACGATACATCCTTGGGTTCGTCGATTGAAACTCCAAACAACACTAAACTCTAAACTTCTTTTATCATAACTCTTTATCACAATACAATTCGCTGTGTGCAACAGAATAGTGGGAGAACTGCCGAACGATCGTGCGCGCGGGGTGGAGAAATGTGGCACTTCACTGAGCTACTACGGACAAATATACACGTGGAATACGTCGAAATCGCATATTATATACATTTAATATAATTGGTTATCATAGATGCTGTGTTAAAAATTGTGCGAATAATTCGAAAACTTTTGAATATAAATTTTACTGTTTTCCAACAGCTAAACATAAATTAGTTCAAAGGAGAAAGTGGATTGACGCCGTAAGAAAACACAAGTAAGTATCTTAACCTACCTTTTCCTAATATCACATGATGCAGAAAAAATAGTATAATAGATTATATTTGTATAAATAATGAATTACTTTCAGTGGTTTCGAGTCAAATTGGAATCCCAAACCCACTACTCTCATTTGCAGTGTTCATTTTTTTGGAAATAAAAAGAGCGAAGAGGAAATGAGTGCAAGCTACATTCCATCCAAATTTTCTTCGACTGATATGCAAAGAAATATGATTGAAAATTCAGCTGTCAAAAGATAATAAATTAAATACTGCAAACTATAAATGTTAATGAACCAGCTATATTGGATTTAGTTTTAAATTATCTATAACATTTATCAAATTGATTCTAGACATGAAAGGTTCATGGAGCGGCGCAAGCAAAATCAATCGATTTCGAGAATTGTTCGAAGTTCAATGGATCGCTCGATCAATACGGATACAAGTGATATTACGATATCAAACGCTTCGAAACCAAATGCAAGTGATAAATGCGATCAAGGGTGTCAAGCAGATATTTTCGTGCTCTGTGATAAGTCCGAGAAAACTTCTAATTGCAACAGATATATTTATGGAGGCAGTACTTGCGACCCTGAAATCCAAACCGAAATTAGTGAACCGACAGGTCCAGTTATCATCAATAGTACAAAAAAAATCAAAAATACAGGATGTGGCACAGAGCAAATCATAACTTTGGACAAGGCAGTGGGCACTGATTCAGCGATGGATAATAGTAAGGATAATGGAATCCATTTTCACGGATTAGTTACAAACGATGAACAACTTACAGACCTTGCTGGTGTAACATTTGACCATTTTCATCTCTTAATAGAAAAAATTGACATTACAGAGAGAATTAAGATTTCAAAAGAAATGAGATTACTAATTTTTCTGTTCAAAATGAAAACTGGATTGACGTTCTCGCCATAAGTGCATTTTTTTCAGTACATCGAACAACAATATCACGAATTTTTTACACCTGCTTAGAAAATCTTACAAGAGCAACTGCAAATTTAATATTTTGGCCAGATAAACAAAGTGTGCAAGCTACAATGTCTGATTGTTTTAAGCCACAATATGCTGATACTCGAGTTATCATTGATTGCACTGAATTTAGAATTGACGTTCCTTCTTCTGTAGATGATCGTGTTTATTGTTTCTCGTTTCTCACATTATAAAAAATGATTTACAGCTGAAGTACTCATTGGTATTACTCCTGGAGGGTATATTTGCTTCAAATCTCCAGCAGCTGGTGGTAGAAAGAGTGATTCACAAATTACAATTCAGTCCGGTCTCGTATATTTGTTTGAATAGGATCGAGTGCGTTATTTTTTCGAAGCCGGTTCTAATAACCCTGTCCATATTGCACTTATGAAACTGAAAAATATATATAATGACTTAATTTCAGTACATCTATAAATTGGAAAAATAAATCATTCTTACACTTCATTCATGCCCAAGTAATTTCAGTCAAACTACATGATTCGAATATCGAATCTGTCAATTTCATAATGCTATTATTGTCATTATGACATTCTCATGTTTACGTTTTTATAACCTACAAAATTTTAGTATTATGCTAAATACACACAAAATTGAATGTCGAACTTACTTTTTCTTCTGTAGACTCGATAAATATTCTCATATGAAAACGTCTTGTCTTCAGAACTGATTATTTCACACTAAAATTAACAACTATTCTTGAATTTGTATTCGTTCCCCATACACTCCCCGTGTCACGTAGCACAGAACTTTGCCACATTTGTACCACCAGATGTCGCGTCATGTAACGCACACAGCGAATACAACACGATCACTTAAATCGCTCCGATAACTTTCCAATGCTCGGTACTTAAACTCTCTGTACTAAAAATTCTCTGTTATACAAATTCTACACGTCGACTACTTGCACTTAGCAATAACAAAACTCTCTCCACTCAGCTATACTAAACTCACTCCACTTAGCTCTGAATACAAACTTCCGAATAACTAACTCTGTCTGCGACGAAGTCTCTCCCGTATATATATACACCTGCGTACCTATCGAGATTTCTCGAGAGAAGCCCCGATGACGTGTCTCGAATTCTCCAGGCGGCAACCAACAGTTCCTGGAAAATGACGACGCGATCCCTCATCTGCGTTTACGATCTCGTCAGGGCCGGCGCTAGGAGAGCGCTAGTTAATTCGTAACAATATTATTCAACCATTGGGTAAGTTTTCGATTTCCTTCGGTAAGGCAACCGATTGATCCGATGGATTCACCTCATAGTTCATTCGAAACTTATCCCACTTTTCCTTTGGTTGAGGAAATCTGTCAGAAATTTTATATACAATCTGAACATTTCTCCTAAGAGAATAAACAGTATCCTAATTTTTTGTGACCCCATCTCAGTTTCCATGACTTGATCTCTGTCAGATTGATTATTGATTCTGATTCGCAAATGTTAAATTATTTTTTATTTCTGAACATGATTATTCACCGAGTGATAACGTACGCGCACCTTTCGATTATTTGCTACGTTAGAAATTTGATATTTGGTGCGATGGTATGAGTTCATTGAGAACGATACAACAACAATAGAACCAGATATTTCTGAGAATTACATCCTGTATGAAATAGATCCGCTATGGGATTGGTATTCTGACATTAGCGACCCCTGACATCGTAGATGGATTTCAATCTAAAGCATTGTGATGCAACCTTCGACAGTAATTCAGGTTCTCATCATCTGAATGCATTCACTTAATGTGGTCTGATGCGTGATGAACAATTCGGAATTGTAGCATCGAGTTCAGGAATTTGATTATAGGCAATATGCATAATCATTATTGTTCTCGATAATACGCTGACGCAATTTTCAAATTGAAATTCTCTGCTGTACCGTTCATTGTATACGATATACGAGGGCGTATCGACGATTTCTTGGTTTTACTGTTACATTTAATACTGATACGATATATCTCTGGGTTCGTTTATCTGAATGATACTGCGAACAACACTAGGGTACTTTTATTAACTTCGCTTATAAATACAACTACTTAATGCACTGACTCATGATTCGCTTAAAAAATACTGAGACTTCTCAGCTGATTAAAACGTCCAATACCCCTCACTGAAAAAACTACATAAAACTTCAACCTCTGCACTAAAGCTCCAAAAAATTTTACTTCCTCTCGATTCTCACACTAAAAACTCTACCGTCTGTTGTTGAAACGCATCCCTAAATAATCCGATCGAACAGAAACGATTTATCTGGATATTCCATTCGCACCTGGAACTTCTAGAATTCGGCGTCTTCGACGGCTTTTTCAAGAAGCTCCCTGGTAAGGCGACGAGCGCTTTCGGATTCGCACCGATTGGCCCGGGTTGTTGAATTGTGTTTATAATGCTCAGCGACGGCGTTAGCGGATTTCGTAACAATATTTTACACGATTATGTTTGAGTGAATAACAATTAAGTGGTATTATATAAGATTAATTTGACATACAACTCGAATTTTAACGAAGTAGAGCAGCCGCGTATCACTTTTTTTTTCTTTTTGAATCATTTGGTAACCTCCACCTTTGGTTGATAAGAGAACCGACTCTCAATTTTTATTCAAAGGGCAGTAAATAGTACATTGTGTTATTAGGAGAAAAATGATGCTTTGTTTGACGAGCATGAAGATTGTTGGATGACCTGTAGACAAGCCACATATATCACTTTCTTCTCCGAGTTATACATGCAAAATGCAAGTATCTGATTGAGTGAAATTTGAAAACTCCCACATTTACCGTTCATGTAAAAAAGTACTTTGATTGAGCCACGGTAATAACGATCCAAATTAGATAAGAAAAGAGTGTCAATTTCAAGTTTCAATGTCATTCATAAAACATTTCTGCTAGCATTTTTGCCAGGATGCTAGGTAGATATTTTAGTTTGCAGATACACTTAGTTATTATTAATGATTCATTATATCTACTCAAAAAAAAAAGAATCCTATCAATCACTACACAAAAATTATTGTAATAAAAAAATTCTTCGGCGGAGTATTCACGTACATTTATAACATTTTGTTGCTATTTCAAACTTCGTACATCAAGTATCTGCAGTAAATAAAATGAAACTATAATACAGTTCAGTTTTGACATGCAAATTTTGTATATAGTAATCAATAGCTTTCAAGAAATTCCGAAACTTCTGAGGGGTTGAATGCCAGGAAAATATTAAATGGAGTCATATCATATCTGACACCAACACAAAATTCCTTATGGAATTTACATTAAACAATTTTCTCGAATATGCCAATACCACTCGGTTCAACAATCGTTTATTACCTGCAACAGAAGATTTGGTGGAGTAGTAAAGTGATACATTATTTTGACAATTAATCCTGCAATTCGAGTGAAAAACAAATTCGATATCACTGATTTACATCAAATATTCAACGAAGCACACATTTGTGGTTTCCTTATAATGGATTATTGCCACTTGAAACCGCATTCGGATTTGTTGGTTTATATTAGAATGCCGGTGTTTTTTTATTTTTGAATAATTTCAATTCACCACAAATCACTCACGTCCGTATTTAATTGTTATTTTATTTTTTATTTCGTACTTTTCATAGACACCAAAGTGAGTAAACACAAGCATACTACCTACTGCTCAGAATCTCAGCTACATGATACGCGATATCTGTCCTATAAAAAATCATACATTTTGTTCCATTGCTACGGAAAGCAATGGAACGCCATTTCGACAATGCATTTAATTTGAGGGATATTTGTCAATTCATCAAAAATTCTCAAAACCGAGAAGGCAATAAACATTTAGATGCAATCCCGAATACTCATGATTGGGACTGGCGGAACTGAGAAATAATTCCATGAATAGCTTTCCAAGCTGGCAACTGGTTTCATCATTTACACCATTAGAATCCTCTTTTATGATTCATTTCAGATCACGATTCCGATTCGAACTAATTGTTTTTCAATTTCGAACTGAGTAAGCCATAATTATATCAGAAATTATGAAACAGTAATAATATATACAGCTCATCCAATGCATCTTGGCACAGAACTAATAACGTATATGCCCAGCAATCCTTGTGAAGTATAGTAAAATAAAATAACATCTATTATATGTGTTCACTGTGTTTGAAATATTTCCTTGAAGGTTTTTTTTACTTTTGTCTTGGTCTACACTACCAGTGTAAAAAGTATCTGAGTTTGTGCCAAGATGGATTGGACAAGCTGTAATTAGTACGCTCTATCAATTCATTTGCCGTGAAATCCAGTCAATTCGATTGAAGCACTTTTATATTCAATTTTCGAATTCTATAAATACCCGTGACTAATTGCATATAAAAACAAAATGATTAGACATGTTTTCATTTCAATAGTTAATTAATTATTGTTGTCTATTGTATCACAAATCGAATTTCTGTGGTGATTACATTTTTAGGTATGCTGTGCTAGATTTTTGAGAGTTCAGTCACTCAGTTTTCTGAGGGAGGGACAATGCGTCCTTGGACTAGCTTACTACCTGTCGGTATTCGACAAATAAATCGTCGTGTCATCATTAATAATAAAACAGTTGCAGATTGCAACTGGATAAGTTCGTCACATTTTTGAATTAGCTACATTGAGTGGGAAGATTATGATATGCTCGGCTATCCTTGCCGAATTGGTTATTGAAGAAGAAAAAGATACTTCGGTTTTTTGGAAGAACTGCGCGAATTTCTCAGAGGCGAGCTGCTTTTTTTATATATGTTTTGGCGTCGAACTCTAATCACGGGAACAATATTTACGGATAGCTCGAATATGAGTCCCATTCATCGTTGCCAATGCTTCAAAATCACCTGAATGATTCTTGAAGTCACTATGAGCTGTTCTATGGCTTCAAAAAGGTTATCAAGCAGGTGAGAATAATGAACCGAAAGTGAAATTTAGATCAACTTTCAATTTTTTTCTCTTTGTACACCCTAAACACGCCGAATACATCTTCACAGGTAAATTCTAGCTTCAGTCTGCGTATATTAACTGAATTTGTGTTTTATGTCAACTAATTCTGAATTAAAATTTCATTTCCATTCAAATCACAATTGTTTTCATTAAAAATATAATTGACAATATAGGCCCAATAGTATATTGTTTCCTTAATTATCTCATGTTATCGATTTATTCGATAAATTCTAATTGCAGAGTGAATCAGTAGGTACTCTGCAATGATTACATGAAATCCATTATTCAAAGAATATGATTTTTTTTTCTCACCTGAAAGTAGATGTATTTTTTCGAATTGTTGTACCTACTTTTCACGACTATTTGGATCAGACAAACTTCCTGTCGAGTTCTTTCATCTTCAGAAAAAAAAAGAGATGCACATTTACTACGAAAGTAATGAGTTTGTCCAACTCTGGGTCATGGTATGGTTTTTGACCTCAATTTATTCTTTCATTCATCATCCATTTGAATTAAAATCAAGAAATTACTGTGGCATCATAGACAGCAACCATAATAATGAAGTGGGATATGAGGTCACGAGTTGAATAGCCAATTCAACTCGACCTTATATCCCACGTATTCCCTCTTCCACTATATGATCGAATTAGGACTACATAATGCTCGTTCCGCTGTTGCTCGAGATCCATTATTTCGAAAATGACATTATTATATCAAAATTAACGGTAGTAGCAAACGAAATTATAATAGATTTAGATAATAGAAAAATATTTGAATGGTTTTTATTTCTCATGAATGTGTGAATTGTATAGCAGATCATTCAATTCCTCTGTTGAAGACTATAATATGAATATATTATCATTAGTGTTTTTGTGGTGAAAATTTACTAGAGCGCCAACTCTCACAACAGGCATGTTGTGAGGTTACTACCGTCAGTTGTAGTTCAACTGAACCAAGATCAAATGATAGACAGGATAGGATTCCGTTGGCTGCAATTTCTCGCGACAACTTTTCGTCAACAAATTCACCACAGAGATCACTAAGTCGCTGCAACTTATCACACCAAAAAAGATTCATTGAACTTAAAAAAACTTTCAAGTTGCAGCGACAAATTGCATCGTCGAAATTGGGTGAAAGTAGACTCAAAACAAAAATAAACTGATTATTTCCATAACAATAATTTAACGCTATAGTGTAGCCGCTGAAAAGATAGAATGATCACGTGAACGGCACGCACTCTTTGAATGTTCTTCTCCCCAATGTTACAAGTCCGATTTACACCACTCAACATAAACGTCGCCGCGTCGTCCTCCCGTCAACTCTTGGAATGCTTTTTTATAAGTGTTCATTGTTACACCTTTTTCCACTACAGTTAAATGTCTTTTTTTTATCTTTTTCTTGGAGGTGAAAGAGTGTTTCCATCCATATTATTCAATTATCGTAACACACGTAAATACAAAGCACAAATGAGTACAGTACAGTGTAAACAGTTCTTCATTTATTTCATTTTAGAAGGCGTGGCTACGCCGCGCAGGCTATATATAGATGCAGGCATTCACTGTTCACGCGTCCTTGAATTCTATCTTTTGAACAGCCCGACTATAGTAGCATTTATTTGTTAACATTGTTTTTTCACCTTGGGCTGCAAAACGATAACGTTTAACAATCAGAAATTAAAAATTCTTCCTAACATTTAGATACTATTGTTCCCAGTAAGCATCAGTTCATCAATTACCCAACTGTACTTAGCTGAGAATTAGGTCTCCTTGACAAAGCATTGTTACATTTTATTGGTTGGATCAATTGCTTGACACCGCTTGAATTGCTATGAGCAGCTCACATTGCACAATTACAAAGAAAGTGGCGTAAGTCCCTCGAACGTACATGAAAATAGAGTAAAATGAATTCTTGTATTAAAAATGTGAGATAAAATACAAAAATCGATTGTAAATTGTACCAACATAACATAAAATATTAGGCAAAAAAAGATGTTTCCAAACATTCTGTAATAAGTTTTTGGCATGAGGAAGTATTTTGATAATTTCAATTTTTTAAATTTCCTGGCATGTGATCAAATATTGTATTCGCAATCGCATTTTCCAACCTCCTCTTTAAATGAATCTCCATTCTCCCAACGACTTATCAAATATGTCAAATGTTACCTCTGACATATTTTTTTTACTCAACTGTCAAAAATACATCTGACATTTTTCATTCTCATCAATTTTTTCTGATACAATAATTTTTAACCTCGGCCTTGTGGCCAATTATATTTGCAACGAATGACAGATCTTTGTTGTTGTAGATATATTTCAGAAAAAGCTCCCAATCACACAATAGATACAGTTGGGCGTTATTTATTATTGGATATGAAATAAGTCGATAGATTAGTGAACATGTGACATGGCGAGGCTACTTCCCCATTTAGAGGAAATTATAGTAATTTATGAATGATTTTTTTGCGAGTAACTCGGTTACAAAAGTCGGTAACAGTCAAGTTATAACCCCCACTTCACGAAATTTCAAAACAGGTAACACAAACTTGATTTCGCAAAAACGTGCGAGAAAGATCTGGTTATATTTTAATTTTGAATGAAAAACAGTGAGGTAATGTTGTTATTGTTTACTATTTATTTTGAAAGTTTTATAGATATGGAAATATTGAAATATCAAGTTGTTTTCGAAAATTTCTTCTAAAGTGACAATAATTTATATTTCCACCTTTTGAACTTGATTAATGATTGAGATTCACGATTACCAATAGAAAAAACATGTGAAACTCATTTAAGGATGCCAATAGATCATAATATTAAGTTGATCCAGTTTCATGAAAATACGTTTTTCGTTTTTTCAACTATTTCGAATAAAAAAAATACACTTTCAGCCAGTTGCATGCTAAATGCATTGTGAACTGTCTACAATTGTGTGTTTCTCTTCCTCTGTCTCTGTCGTTTTTATCATCTTCTCATATAAAACCGCCTATAACCCTGCTGTCGAGCAAGGTTACGTTTTCAATAACACGGTAATAAATAGTGACATCATTAATGACGTCACATCAACTTCCCCTCTATTACCGCATATCGCGAAAATGCAACCGGTTACTGAAAATCGTTACCATTTGTAACCCGGTTACTCGCAAAAAAATCATTATGGTACTTGTGTGTTATGTTGAAAATAAGTCTACTATGAAAGATGAGATACCAGGTTGTGAAAGTGACTGTAAAATAAAGGACTTCAAACCCTAGAAACTTCACGATAAAGTCGATAGTACCTCAGTAAAACGATACTGAAATGTCATTTATTTTAAATGATAATTTGACTTCGATTCTTTGGTATAATACCTTCTTTCAATGTAGTTACTGAGGAGGGCAGACAAGATATCTCTCTTCTTAACTGCAGACTCTCAGCGGTGGTTATCTTATCAGCTTGTAAAGATGTTTTTCTACTCATACCAGTGAATATGCCGATTTTTTTACAGTTTACTCAAGGAATAAGAAGGCAATTCCACTCAATTGAATAAATATGATTTCATATCCACACAAGGTGGGATATGAATTCCACCAATCACAGTGAAAAAATATTTAGTCAACAGGGACAAACTTATAGAAACAATTCTGATCTGTCTACCTACAAACACAAAATCCAAGTTGTTTCAGACAAGCATAAATAAACGTACATATATCTCAAATATTTTCTAGTTTATTGAGTACAGTTTGAATTGTCACAATAAATTTTTCTGTGTGGAATTGCGAGATTTACATCTACTTTTCACACCAACAATCAACAATTTTGTGCAGTCCAAGTGGCCAGTTGGTTGAAGTGTTGGCACACTGAGACGATTCACTTTGTAGTCTTAGGTTCGAGTCTCACCAAATCCGATTTTTTTTTATTTGACGTTATGCAGTTTGCATCGTTCAATATTGAATATATTAAAGTTTCTTTCCTTTGGGTTTTCCATAAATATCGAAAGAATACTCTATATCCAAAATTGATTACTTGAAAGAGAGTTCTGAAATATTCACCTGATCGAAGAAAAAATCAACTGTACAACTCGAAAGAATATTGGCCATATCGCCTCGAACTTCGTCCTCATGCCACCATATCCACTTCTTTTGTACAAACTACTATTTACCTGAGATTATGATACCTACAGTGTCATCGATACAGGTGTTGACGCTGCCATCTCAATCTGTATTCCCAATGATCCCCAGATCAAATGACAATGTTATATCATCGACAGTGATGCTTTTCCGTGGAACGATCCGGTACTCGAATTACATAGGTCTCTCTCTCTTGTTACAGATCTCACACAATGGCCGATACGAGTCAGGCGGAGCTTCCGCCACCGCAAACGAACGGCATCGCCGCCGAGTTCGACGACGAAGAGAGAGCGAAAATGCGACCGGTCGACATCGACGCCGACGTGAGAGAGATGGAGCGCAGGAAGCGCGTCGAGTCGATCATGAACAGCAGGCTGTTCCGCGAGGAACTCGAAAGGATAATCGAGTCGCAGCTGAAGGACGGATCCGGCGGCCCGAGCGGCCTGCTCCAGCAGATTTCCGACATGGTCGGCGTCAACAAGCAGTCGGGGAACGTGTTCAAGAATTCCAGCTGCGTCATACCCGTCAACGATATCAGGGGCATCGAGGCCATGGGGTACGCCAAGGGGGAGAAGCTGTTGAGGTGTAAGCTGGCCTGCCTCTACAGGCTGATCGATCTCTACGGGTGGGCTCACGGATCGAGCACGCTCATAACTGCCAGGTGAGGAGGGACTACTCGGATCGTTGTAGGGGTTTTTTTTTTTCGTCCAAGAAATTTGGGGGTCGTGAAATGATTCAGGCGCCTTAGTCAAGATGCTATTAGATGCTGACGCTAAAACCAATAAAAATGATTATTGGTACACGAGTAGTTTTTGAAGGGTACTCAAAATATTCTGCACGTGAGTGGGGAAAATTTCCGGGATTCTGTATTGCATCAATAACTCTGAATGGGTTCGAAATTACGTTAAAATATATGGAAATGAACTTAGCAGCTTGAAATTTCTCACAAAAAAGCGAGGGGTGTTTCACTTCGGTACAAAATTCACTAGAAATCTTGATGAAATCCATGTTCGAATCCAGAAATCACTCCTGAAATCCTTGAATAAATCCTGAAATACATTGGAAATCCTGATTTGGTGAACACATTTCAGGGAAGTGAAACACCCATCGCAAAGAAAATGTGCACGTTTCAATGTGAGATAATGAGCTCTAATAAACGATAAGTTTTGGCTTTGGTGTAAAAGTTGAAACTTTTTCTAGAGATCAATTACCCTAACACCAAACTGATATTTTTGCACTCGACGCGCGTTTCGCTAACAAGGTTAGCATCTTCAGGAGAAGAAAATTGATACTAAATCTAGAGCTGAGGTTAGTTATTTATATACCTAAAGTTTTCCGGTCCGATATGGACTTCGTTTGTTACTGTTAATTATTCTACCTAATTAATCTAATTAATAGAATAATTAACAGTAACAAACGAAGTCCTTATCGGACCGGAAAACTTTAGGTATATAAATAACTAACCTCAGCTCTAGATATAGTATCAATTTTCTTCTCCTGAAGATGCTAACCTTGTTAGCGAAACGCGCGTCGGGTGCAAAAATATCAGTTTGGTGTTAGGGTAACTGATCTCTAGGAAAAGTTTCATAATGACCTCTAATTGATATTGTCAGATTTCCGCAGGAACAACTCGGGATAAAATAAGCTTATTTACCCGCACGCTCGACTGAAATCTCTATTTCTCCCTTGTTTGCGATCAAAAATTCATGAACTAAACAGTATTTCAATGAAAATTGGATTCTCACCACTGAAACCGAGTCGGCCCAAATGTACGCTCCACGATCTACTCGATCAGATGATGCCTGATCCGCACAACGTGTTGTGAAGAGTGTGAAGTTCAGAAGTTTCAGAATGAAACCGGCCTGGGATCTCCAAGCAAAAAAAAGTTACTGCTAGAAAGAGCACAAAGTCGCGAGATTTGTCGAAAAATTGTTGACGCGTTTTTGGAAAACTTTCGTTAAATATCAAAAATAATGAATGAAAACTTCGTCATCAAAGGTGTTTTGATGCATATCCTGAAATTAGAATGTAGTAGCAATAAAATGATAACTATGTTTTTTTAAATATCTTCACTTTGATGTTCTTACGTTGGTTGCAAAGATATGAGTCATGAAAAAATAGCTAATTGAAAAACAACGGGTACCTGAATGTTATATCTGATTTTTTCAAATTTTACCCTCCAACAGCCGATTGCGCCGACTTTTTCTTATGAGACCATTAACAAAGGAACTCTTAAAGATAGGTGAGGGTTCAATAAGTGGTGTTTGATAATCTCTTGAACTATAGTGCAATTGCTGCAGTGCATTAAATGACCATTAATGGCCAATTAGATTGATACTCCCATTAGAAAAAGTCGGTGCAATCGGCTGTAAATCTTTGAGCTTGTCGAGCTAATTTCAAGAGAAAACGTAAAAAAATGTGAAATTTTCATTGTTTATTCATTGTATATCATTATTTCACCTCCAAATATCAGTCACTACTGCCGACACCCGCCAAATATATGTTATGACAAATGTTGGAGTTTTCATTAAATTAACGTTTATTCCATTAATTTTCGAGCAAAAACTAGTTGAAACTTTGTTCCGTATTTTTTTGGGTTTGTAACCTACCACAATCTGAAAAAATAAGAATTAATATTGAAATCTATACAAGTGTAGAAGGGCAGATTTTTAATCTACCCCGAAACTTTTCCTAGAAATCAATTACCCTAACACCAAACTGATATTCTTGCACTCGATGTGCGTTTCGCTAACAAGGCTAGAATATTCAGAAGAAAATTGATTTTGTATGTTGTAGGTAGTTCATGCGGAAAGCTATAATGGTGTTTTTGAATACCTGCCTGCTTTTGCTGGAATTATCTGGAGGCGTATGAACATATTTCAATAGATATCCATAGAAAGAAATAATGATAAGTAGAAATTTGCGTATTTTCGTCGATAGAATGGAGTTTTGAGGAATTATTTTCTGGATTTCTTCTCCAAATCTAAACAGAAATTACAACCGAAATTAAAAAAATTACAAACCCTCTGTTGATAGATACGTGTACATCATTCGAAAACGTTTGATTCATTCACAAAAAGGGAGAAAGATCCCATATAAATATGAAAATGAATCACATAGATAGCTTACATAGATAATATCTACACAAAGCAGAATACGGAAGTATTTATAGAAAAATCCTATAGTAATAATATTGGCTTCGTTCAGCGGTGCTCAACCGTTGAGTGATGTGCCAACTTTTGTTCGGCTGAACGGACCGCTGCACCATTGATCACTCGAAACCGTTGAGCAGCGGCTCAACACGTTTAGTGATTATTCTCAACGGTTGTGCACCGCTGAACGAAGCCATTGTTACGTCCTAGCGCCGGCCCTGACCATATCGTAAACGCAAGGCGAGGGATCGCGTCGTAACGAACGTCATTTTCCTGGAACCCGGCGTAAGCCGCCTGGAGAATTCGAGACGCGTCATCGAGGCTTCTCTCGACGATTCTCGATTGGCACGCAGATATATATATATATATATATATATATATATATATATATATATATATATATATATATATATATATATATACGCGACAGATTTCGCTGCGGAGAGAATTGGTATTACAGAGAAGTTTTTATTCGGAGCTAAGTGAAGCGAGATTAGTAGAGCTAAGTGGCGAGAGCTATTGAGATCTAAGTGGAAAGAGCTTTTATTTGTTATTGCTAAGTGCAAGAAGTGTGTAGAATTGTTAGTACAGAGAGTTTTAGTAGCGAGCATTGGAAAGTTATCGGAGCGATTTAAGTGATTGTGTTGTATTGTACTGTGTTAGAGAGTTATAATAAAAGTAGTTTGGTGTTGTTTGGTGTTTCAATTGACAAACCCAAGGAAATATCGTAACAATATATATTCGTTTTTGCCCGAAGCTAATTCACAAACAGAAAGAAATAATTTTCATAGTTATTATATTTTGTTGAAACACTCAAAAGATATATATATATATATATATATATATATATATATATATATAAAACTCGACTCGAGTTCGGAGGACGAAACTCAATCATCACCTAGAAGATGGCAAATGAGACTTTGCCGAAACGTTGTGACAATTAAGCTGGATTTATAAACATGCAGTTCGTCGTTGGCTTTGGCGTTCGCGCTGGCGTCCGTCGTCAGCAATTCTTGGCAACGAAATTCACCATTTATAAACTTGTCGTTGGCCGTTACGAAAATTATCATAACCTCAATATAATGTGTCATGTGAATTGACAGTGAGTTGTCACTGCGCGTTTTGTTTGTTTGCATCTCTTTATGGATTTTTTATTTCTAGTGAAGGTGGTCTGTAATCCCGAAAAGACGACCAGCACCTTTTGTTTTTGAGCTTTCTAGAAAATTTTACGTATGACGTGAACCACTTGACAGCTGAAAGTCGTTTTGATTGGCTCTTCAGAGTTGCTACGAACTGTGCTACGAGCCACCGACGGCAAAAGTTAAAGTTTATCCAAATCGAACGACAGCCCAACAGCGAACGGCAACACCGACGGTAGATATAAATGATCTTACGGGTTTCTGTGCTTTTAATTGGGAACGCCAACGCTAACGCCAAAGCCAACGATGAACTGCAAGTTTATAAATCCAGCTTTATCCTTCAGAGGATCAAAACCACAGAACACGGAATATATATATATATATATATATATATATATATATATATATATTATCAACATTTCTCTACCGAAAGGTAGTATGAGTACCCACAATTTCCTGAAAAATTGTATAAACGAAAATATTGTAGAAAACTGGCATTCTGAACAATAGTATGTGTCATGTTTCGTATTGTAAATTGATTTTAGAGATTTTTCATCAGAAACCAAACTTGGCAGGAGATCGAACGAACAATGATATCAAAGTGTTGACATATTGAGTTTAACAAAAATTGTCTGTGTGGCTGAAAGAATATTCTAGATTTCGATTGAATGCTTAACTTGGGTTAATTTCCCATCGAACCGAAACTGATTGGTGAATGTTTTATTATTGATACCTAATGACAACAGTAATAATCTAACTTCATGCCTAATATCGAATTTCCAACTATAAAAACGATCAAATGACTCTGCACAATTTTTTTTTTTCGTTATCGTTTGATAAGTATATGCTCAACAAATGACTAACATAATATTCAAGTCTACGTCGTAACATTTATTTCTTTATCATTGTTTATTTCTTCGTTATCAAACTTCATATTATTCAATAATGAAGCATCAAATTCAAATAAATATGCATTTTTCAATATCCAGCCCTATCAGATTGTAAATATGCACCTTTTCAATTCGAAATTTTCATATAAATCTCTGAAGGAAATAATGATAATTATCTTATCCTTTATTTAAATTATATATGTAGGTCGTCAGCAATGAAGAGAGAATTCTAAAAAATTTAAAATTATTCTAATTGATAAAGTCATGTAAAAAGAGTATTCATGTGGGAATAAGAATTTGATGTTATGTTAAGAAATTGAAGAAAATAGGAATGTTTATTAATGTTGAATATGTACGTAACAAATTATGAAAATAGATTGATGATGAGGAACTTTTCGTGGAGAGAATGAAGTTTGATGAATTCTTATTTAGCTTTTTTCTTTGAATAAAAAAATAGAAATTACAACTTCTATGAAAGAAGTTAAATCAGAAAATAATAACAAACACTCTCTCTTGTTAGGTATGTGTATATCATTCAAAGACGTTTCATCCATTGACAAAAAAGACGAAAGAGTGCGTCTAAATATTATCCTGGGCAGAGGAATTTTTTCTACAAATAGCTCTCTATTTGCTTCGTGTAGAAATTTCCTATGTATGCCATCTATGTGATTCAATCTTCATATACTTGGAATACAAATTGAGCAAGAAAGAGTTAGTTTTATGGCAGGGGAGTAGCCATTTTAGATGGAGTCTTTCTTCCTTTTTTTGAGGTACCTATAAAACAGAGAGTGTTTGTATTTTTTTTGCTTCTTTCATAGAAATTGCAATATCTACTTTTTGATTTGGAGAAGATGAAAGCCAAGAAATAAAATGATGAAATTTATACTGTATGTATCTTTCTCGTAAAACTGAATTCTGTGTGGACGATATACAGCGATGGAAAATGTAAACGTGCTTATTTTTAAAGTTTTCTCAAAAATTATGTCATTGTCATTCTTTTCTGGTGAATGTTTCCATGAATTTAATTTGAAAATAATCCACATCCCTATTTTGGTAATATATCATTATCAAACATCCATCAAAGCAATACAGTGTATGAAACAGCGTTCTCAAATTTCTGTAAAATCTACCGGAAATAGTTTGTCCAAATGCAACAAATCTAAATTATTTATCCTTTAAGACAAACAGATTTTTGAATTGATTCTACGTTTATTTGTTTCAGGTTGAACCAGGACGATGAACAATTCTTGGTCAACCCTTACGGGATGCTCTTTCACGAAGTAACTGCCTCTAGTTTGATAAAAATAGACATGCAAGGTGGCGTAATCGAACAGGGCACCACCAATTTTTCGGTAAACATAAGCGCGTTCTCGTTGCACGCCGCCGTTCATTCGGCTCGGCCGGACATCAGATGCATCATCCACGTTCACACGCCCTCCGTCGTAGCCATATCCTCGCTCAAACACGGAATCATGCCCTTGAGTCAGGAATCCGTCGTTATAGGTAAGGTTTCGTTTGTACGTTTTCTATCATCACATGTATATTTCCTGTTCTCGTGGATAAGTGTCGAAGCTAATCGACTCTCTTTCAGTATCTCAAAAACGACTCTTACATTACCGTACATACTTCTGGGAAACGACATTATTTTTAAGTACTGTTTGAACGTCATCTCATTTTGTGGTGGATAAATATTTGTTTCGTAATTTTCTGGGTTTCTAACCTACCACAATCTGAAAAAATAAGAATTAATATTGAAATATTTATATACAAATGCTTGGAAACCTTCAATTCATTGCCAAATTATGTGAAAAATAAAGATAGTTATTCCTCATTTAAAGTTAAGTTAATCGAACACATAAGTAAAAAAAAATTATGAATATACTGGATAGTGATATTGTTGCCTTATATTCATGTTAGTGTTTTATGTAAATTATACTGTTTTTTATATTGATGTTGCTATATTGTTGTTATGCTGTTGTTATATTGTTATACTTCGGTAACTATTGTTTCACTATATAATTCGTTATAATATTATGTTATTCTATGCACAGAAATGTACCACTACACTAAGATTATAATGTTCCATTACCAGCATGTTGCTGATTAGGAACCGAACGCTCGATAAATACATAGACGTAAGTTTGGATTTACTTCAAATGAATAATTTGTATAGATTCCTATAACTGTATGTACTAGATAAACTGAATAAATGGCGTTTCAAAAAAAAAAAATATTCAAGTGTAGAAGGACAGATTTGTAATCTACCCCGAAAAGTTGCTGCGTCTATTGAAAAACAGTTCTTTCTGGATAGAACAAGTCCAATTAGAATTAGAAAATGCTTATCGGAAACTAAAACCGTTTCCGTTCTCAAAACGTATACGCAAATTCTTGTTCAAATACAAATATTTCTTGTTGACAATCTTCGTAATTGACATTTGTCAAATATTTAAAATCTGACATAAAATTTTGTCCTTCAGCAGAGGCAGCCATCCGCTCCATATCAAGCGAACTCATAGAGATGTATTCTCCACCAGCAGCATGATGAAAACAGATTCCTTATATTTTGATTCCTGCCGTTGCTCTCTTTTGTCATAATCATAGTGTCGTTTCATTCTTATTTTTTCAAATTGTGGTAGGTTAGAAAGCCAGAAAGCTTCGGAACAGATATTATTTTGTTATCCGATACCAACAAATTTCTTGGAATAAATTATGACACTGACCTAAACTTTAGAAATCGCGTTGAGTAAAAAATTATCTTTGGGGCCGTTCGTATAATACGTTCGCATACAAGGGGGGTTGGAGGGGTCTGGCTGAGTGTGACAAGGGGGGACGGGGGTATACGGCAACGTGACGTTCGCCGTTTATTATTTTTTGAAATCAGTAGATTTTGGTAGAAATATACATGTGCGACATCTAACGGATTCCTAAACTCGTCAGATTTTTTTATCAAATCTATAGTGACTCCATCTTTGCGAATGAATTTTCAATTGAGAATGTGAATTAATCTTCAGTATCACTACTTTTATTCGGGTTCGAAGGCCGTCGTTTTTTGGAATTTCTTCCTGACGTTTCGCTGGCTCGAGTGGCTAGCTTCCTCAGAGGTTCATTCATCTTGGAATTCACTCCGATGACTGGAGATTGTTTCTTCGCAAGTTGTATTTATGCCGATTCAGGTAGTTTGCGGTGCTAATTATTCCATTCGGATTCGTGGAATTGTCATTAATATTGATTACCTTGTTTACTTCCTGTGGGTTCGGAGAATAATCATCATTAATATCTGAAGAACTACCTGCAGTTATTATCGATTTTCTTAAAATGGGATTCCATATTCGGTTGAGGTTGACAGCTTCTTCTTTTCTGTTGAAATTGTCCGTGTGTTTGTGGATTTCTATCGCCTCCCGTACCAGTCGGCTATGGTATCCCTGGTTGGGTGCAATCAGTTTTGCATTTTCAAACAGAATCCTGTGGTTTCCCTCACTAAGTGCGTGTTCTGCCACAGCCTACTTGTCAATTTGCCTAGTCTGCAGTTTCTCTCATGTTCCTTTAGCCTAGTTCCCATGGATCTTTTGGTGGTACCGATGTATACCTTCCCACAGGTGCACGGTATGCGATAAACCCCTGCTGCAGACAGTGGATCTCTTTTGTCTTTAGCCGATCTGAGGCTCTGTTGAATCTTCTTTGTGGGTTTGAATACAGTTTTTATGTTGTATTTACTCAGGAGTTTTCCAATTCTGTCTGTGACCCTCGGGATGTATGGCAAATATGCATGTGCAACTATCTGAACGTCCTCCTTGTTTCGAACAGTGGAATTCTTCAGTTTCATGGCCCTGTTGATCTCGGGTACACTGTATCCATTCGACCTCAAGGTCACTTGAAGATGTTCCAGTTCTTCCTCCAGATGTTCTGGTTCGCATATTCTTCGAGCACGTTCCGTTAGAGTAGAAATGACTCCTCTCTTTTGGCTGGGATGGTGATTCGATAGCGCGTGCAGGTACCTATCCGTGTGTGTGGGTTTTCGGTACACTTTGTGGGTTAGTCTAGCCCCACATCGTTCGATCAGAACATCCAGGAATGCTATTCGTTGGTCTTGTTCAGTCTCCATGGTTAACTTAATATTGGGGTGTTGAGCGTTCAAGTGGTCGAGAAAGAGTTTTAGAGCGTCCTTACCATGTTTCCAGATGACGAATGTGTCATCCACGTAGCGTAGCCACAAGGTCGGCTTCAATTCGAAGGCGTCGATTGCTTTCTCCTCAAACCGTTCCATGAAGAAGTTGGCTACTACTGGGCTAAGTGGACTTCCCATCGCCACGCCATCCAATTGCTCATAGAAGTTTCCCCTCCATTGAAAGTAACTCCCCGTGAGACATGCTCGGAAAAGTCCAACGATATCATTAGGGAACAAGTAGGCTAACTCCTTCAGGGAGTCTTCCAGTGGGACGTTGGTAAACAAGGACACAACATCGAAGCTGACCATAATATCTGTCGGTTCCAAAGTTAAGCCTCTAATTTTACCCACGAAGTCTGTCGAATCCTTGACGTAGGAGTTTGTTCTTCCTACATGAGGCTGTAGGAGCGAGGCCAGATGTTTTGCCAAGTGATATGTAGGTGAGCCTGGGGCACTGACTATTGGTCTCAGTGGCATGCCGTGTTTGTGCACCTTCGGAAGACCATAGAGTCTGGGTGGAACGGCTTCAGTTCTGAGAATGGTGGAAATGGTGGAAACCAGGGATACCATAGCCGACTGGTACGGGAGGCAATAGAAATCCACAAACACACGGACAATTTCAACAGAAAAGAAGAAGCTGTCAACCTCAACCGAATATGGAATCCCATTTTAAGAAAATCGATAATAACTGCAGGTAGTTCTTCAGATATTAATGATGATTATTCTCCGAACCCACAGGAAGTAAACAAGGTAATCAATATTAATGACAATTCCACGAATCCGAATGGAATAATTAGCACCGCAAACTACCTGAATCGGCATAAATACAACTTGCGAAGAAACAATCTCCAGTCATCGGAGTGAATTCCAAGATGAATGAACCTCTGAGGAAGCTAGCCACTCGAGCCAGCGAAACGTCAGGAAGAAATTCCAAAAAACGACGGCCTTCGAACCCGAATAAAAGTAGTGATACTGAAAACCTCGGCCGCGAAAGCCTCAACTATTTTGTGAATTAATCTTGTTACTGTACACTGTATTTCACTATACAAATGAAACAAAATAAAGCGATTTTTTACTGTTTCATTTTGTTATTGAGCATTGAATCTTCTGATTATGTAATTAGAAAATCCTTGGACTTCTGAACAATAGAAATATTATTTATTATTTATATGTTCGTTATGAAAGATATTTATTAATTTATTTAAATTTTATTTTAATAACCAAATAAATATTTTTAATTTTCAGAATTTGTGTACTATCATTTAGAATTTATCATACTCAGCAGGGGGGGTCTTAGTTTTTGTGACGAAATATTTCTAGGGGGGGGGTCACAAAAACTGTGACACAGCGTGACAATGGGGGGGAGGGGGGTCAAAAAAAGCTGATTTTAGTGTGACGTATTTTATGAACGGCCCCTTTTCGTGTTATGCCATACATGTGCTCATTTTGACATTTCTTTCTGGAGAAGTTGTTATAAACAATTATTTATTCAAATACATTTATATTCTCCGAAAACGCTCCATCCCTTATATATTCAAACTTCAAGAGCATCTTGTAGATAAATTTTCTCTTCCTATACTGGGAAGTATATGTCTGATTCATAAAAATAGGGCTTGTCATGACCTGGTTGACGGTTGTAACCACCAAAGTAATGACTTGAGAGTGCCCTGTCCTTCATCTAACCTAATGAAGAATGCGATTATTTATAATGCGGTTAAAAATTTCAACCATCTTCCGACTCAAATTGAAAAAATTATTTCTACCAAAGTTTTTAAAAGAAGAGTTGAAACATTTCTTGACGGGGAAGTGTACTACTGCTACGAAGAGTATTTCAAGGCAAACTTTGCTAGTGACTTTTTAGGGCATACTGAAAATCCTTAGGGCAAAATATTTGTGGATTTTCTCAGTCATAGCCAATTCTGACTAGTTACTACCTTCAAATCTCGTTTACTCAATCTCTTTCTCGGAGATTAGATAATTAGCTTATATTTACTAAGTTGTATTTATGTATAGGATTTTAAATGACATTGTGAGATTTTACTATCTTCAGCAGACAATAAAGTATACTTTGATTGATTTACTAATTCCAGTTGACTGAACAGGGGGATTGAGAACAGCCCCTGCTGCCAATTCGCTTTTTTGTAGTTGACGAATCTATTCATTATTATTATATTTCGGTTAAACCAATCTAGCCAAGTCCTTACTTCTCACTGCCCCAGTGAACCGACGCGCTAGTAATATTGACCAATGACCACTCTCTGCACTGGGGGGGTGAGTGATCACTCGCTCCGGAAATTGTGAGTCCTAAGCAAAACAGTTCGCACCAATGAATTCCCAGTTTTAGAATAGTTGCCTAGCATCCAACTATAGTATTCTCCATAATTGGTGGAATTAATCCTACGTTGTGTGGATATGATATAATATCAATTGGAAATTCCTATTTGTATATCTTGTAAGCTTCAAAGGAATTATATCTACAGCTGGAAGTAAAGGAAAATCACCTTCAAACTTGAGTGTTGACACATTTTATTCAAAGTAAATTTGTTCCTATAGTGATTGCGTCAGAATCGCTAATGTAGACATGTTAAATATATGTTTCTTTGTGACATTCGATGAATTGTTCTTATCGTCCATTTCAAGAATAACGTCGAAGTAAACTCGCATATTCATCGGCAATAATTCAGATTAATTGACTTTATTCTTGAAATAGCCTTTCAGGTTAACAAGAAGTTTTGACAACCGAAGGTAACGAGATTTCAGTGGTTTATTTCGAGAAACTGTTTTTCGAATGTCACTGAGTTTTACTTCGCCCAACTAATATTTTCATTAATTCCGGAGCTTACCCTTTTTATCGCACAGCGTCGCTGTTGGCAGTTTTTGAAACGATTGACATTTAGCTCTTCATTGACTATAACGTAACCTACTGGAATAAATCGCAGGGCATCTTGCTAAAAATCAGTCCTAGCAAAAGTTGAGCAAAAGAAGAGTAACATAAATATAATTCTTGCACTTGGCACAAATGAGGAGAAAATAAAAAGTACTTACTGCATGTGTGTAATAGGTGAGATGGAAACTTTTAGTGTAAAAGTGATGACTTTTCCTAGATATCGGATACCCCAAAACCAAATTAATATCCCTCGCACTTGACGCCTGTTTCGCTAACAAGGATAGCATTTTCACGTGTCAGTTTTCTCCTCTCGAAGATGCTAATTTTTTTTAGGAAACGCGCGTCGAGATTGAGTAACATCAGTGTATTTTTTTGAATCTACCACTATGGTTTGTTTATTCAACAGGCGAAGTCAGCACGCACACCTACCTCGGCGGTCTCCTCGATCCCGAAGAAAAAGACAAACTAGCCAGAAACCTCGGACCATCGAACAAAATCCTCCTCCTCTCCAACCAGGGCGCCCTCTGCTGCGGCGAGACCATAGAAGAGGCGTTCTTCAACGCCAGAAACACCGTCCTAGCCTCCGAGTCCCAGCTCAAACTTCTGCCAGTAGGTATAGACAACTTGGTGCTGATCAACGACGAGATCAGGAAAAGAATATACGACGCGGCTCACAAGCCCCCAGAGAGCACGCCTCGGCCCGACCAGCCTTCCGTGCTGGAGGCGAAGGTCGAGAGGAAATGGCGGGTCGGGGGCGTGGAGTTCGAGGCGCTGATGAGGATGCTGGACAACGCCGGCTTCAGGACCGGTTACATTTACAGGCACCCGTTGGTGAAGGGCGATCCGCCGAGACCGAAGAACGACGTGGAAGTACCCCCCGCAGTGTCTTCTCTCGGGTATTTGCTCGAGGAAGAGGAGTTCTATAAGCAAGGGTGAGTTGGAAATTGTGAGAAAAATTTATACAAAGTTCAGTGCATCGCATAACAGCATCGGCTTTTTAGCGTAATAATAAACTCGGTAACATCCCAAACCATATAATTTCTGCGCAAAAACTGAGTGTAAACCAAATAAAAACTATACCAAAACAATTTCTGTGGTCAAGGGTAATTGATCGCTGTTAAAATTCCTCACATTCACACCAATGTTAACCTATATTCGTTAATAACTTTCCAAACGGTACGTTGATGACATTATTGTGGTGTCGACGGGCTTTTTTTTTCCCCCATCGGATGCTGGTCCTGTCACCAGCTGCACCTCAGCCTCTTGGGCTTTTTGTGCATTCCAATTAGTCTCACAGCACCCACTCCGTAATCCTAGTCCCCTGTACCAATCTGTACAGGTTCTTCACCGGATGACTGTTGTATTCTTCGGGAGTTAGCCTGGGCTTCCCGAATATTGCCTGTCTCTTGCGGTCTAGTGCTTCGCATTCTGACAGTATGTGTTTGGCTGTTTCTGTTCCTTTGCCACATTGTCTGCAGGAAAGTTCTCCGTTGTACAGCCCCATTTTGTTCAGGTGTTTCCTCATTGGGCTGTGACCAGTGAGAAGGCCCGTTATTGTTCGAACTTGATTCCTGCTCAGCTTGAGTAGTTCTTCAGTTTTCTGTTTTGACGGTTCTTTAATGTATGTTTTCCCGTGGTGCATGAGAGGGGCATCTTTCCACCTCTCCTTATGTTTTCGTTTGATCCAGTCCCAAATGCATCCTCGAATGTCGGATTTAGTAATCCCGAGTGCGGGTTCTGGACCAATATATGGAGTTGATGAACCGTTTCTGGCTAGTTCATCAGCTTTTTCATTGCCCTCGATGGGCTTACATGGAATGGAAACTAGAAAGTAGGGCTATGAATTTATTTGAAAAATGGTGGGAAAAAATTCATCTAATTAATAATAGAGATAAAAGTACATTAATCATATTTTCAAAAAAAAAAATCATACTGTTTCAGTAAGCAGCAAATTTCAACATTCAGAATGCACAAAATTTTCAGGTACTCAGACAGTATTGCTGATTTATGTCGATTTCTCAACTTGATATATTTTGCTTTCTTAACTTTATTAAATGTAATTTCGTTATTGGATACCTTATTAACATTTACTATGCATAAGTCTATTCTAAACTCAGTTTGAACATTGGTATCTGGGGTCAATCAATAGAAATCAGTAGAATAGTTGTCATTCAAAGGCGATTGATATTCGATTTCGGTATAAAGAATCTTACAGAGAAACGTTTACAAACAATAACATCCTCATGACAACGGAAATATATCTCTATAAGGTAATAAAGTACATGCGAATCTTCACACGATTACAAAATTACTCTCATTTAACTAAGTATTACCTATTCAAAAAATCGCCATTTTATGCATGTTAACAGTACCTCAGTATGCTCCCAGACTTAAGAATAAAAATATTCCTATAAAATTCAAACCAATTAAACAATTTGATTTTCACGCTTGACTTCACTGTATTGTGTTATCCCAAACGTAGAAACTGTCTATGACATTCACATAGATGTAAAGCTCGGGTTTAATTTCTGAACCAAAATATCAAATGAAAAGGTAAAACTTATAAAACTCTTGCAGGTCCACACTGAAGGTAGACAAGCAATGCTAACCTTGAAAAGCTAGCATTAGAGTGTCAACAGGCTTCATTTAAATCTGCTCAGACTAACACTGGTTTGCTACATCAAGGGTAATTTTGTCGTCGACTCTTTTGTGAGGAGGACCGTCGATTTCAAACCCTTAGGACGAGTTTTTCAAAAGATGTTAGCGCATATGGTCAGTTATACTGTTCTGACCCATAGGTGACATGTTTCTATAGCATTCACATGCTGGGAGTTTTTGAGACAAAAAATTTAATATCCTCAAAAAATTTAGGAATATGTGAAGAAATCAAAATCGAAATTGGTGCCTTTTATACCAGAAACACCCGGTGCTACTTGGGAGTATCCCACTCCATGTGTGTATCACTCCAAAACTAAATATGAATCGAATAAATATGCTGTATCATTTATTGCAAAACTTTTTTTGCGTGTGAAGTCAGTTATATTGTTCTGACCTAGGCATGAAGAGTATCAACTCAAGATGTTTACTCAGTATCTCTATAGGGTCTAATTTTGGACAACTTTTGTTATTTAGCGAATACGCTTTTACTAAGGTACAACGCATCAGATTGCTTATACTTTAGCAATAGCGTATACGTTATCATAACAAAGACCGTCAAAAATCGAGCCCACCTAAATATATAACACAAATGAATGACCATGGCTGTAACGCTAGCTTTAGAATAATAATAATAATAAAGTTTTTTCAAAATTCATAAAAAAAGAGCATATTATAAAAAGAGCAATTTATGAAAAGGTGAATAAACAGTTCAATTATACCCGCGAAGTTAAAAACTTGTTGCAAGAGATAAGAATTACATTTATGTATAATATATTTGATAAATGTGTAGAATTCAATAAAATAATATTGAAAAATTAACTAATTTTCTTAACTGAAGTGAGAGATTTCATGAAATAAATTTCGACGTAATTCTTGAATCCATTTTTTAATCTGTAATTTGAAAGATACTAATGACTTGATCATTTTTATATGATTTGGAATCGAATCATAGTAGAATGGCAATAAATATTTTAATTTTATTGAGACATTGTTTATGGAAATAAATCATGATGTTATATCCGAATAATTGTCTTATGTCCATTTTATGTGTTTCTATGTACAGATTTTCACTTGGAGACAAATAGACTTATTATATATTATTTTCAAAAACCGTTGTCCTAGTTGAAACCTCTTACAGTCAAACAATCTCACTCCTTATTGGACCAAAAGGCATGCTACAACTACAGACATCCGTTAATGAGGGGTGATTAGGGAATGTAATCCCGGGGTATGGGATCCCGGAAGAAAAAATCTGCCGGAATTATGAAAAGTCAACCCCGGGATTTTCGGGTTCTGAAATAAGTATATTTTCTCTCTAAGAAATATTTCTATGAGAATATTAATGAGTTCTAACAACATAAAAACTACCCCAGCAACAAATAACAGATCATAGGTCAGTCAGAAGATAGAACAGGTTCGTTATCTAGTGCGCAGTCGCATAAGTCAACCTAAATATATTTTTTGAAATCGATATACTGCCAATTCCCATTAACTTAATAACATATGAATTCCATTTCATTTATATTTTGATTGAATACAAAATTTTTATACGGAGTTTTAACGGTTTTTTCAGTGAAAAATGGATACCAGGATTAATCCCGGGATTGAAAAATTTTGATCCCGATTCACTGATTGGCCAATACTCAAGATATAATTGAATGATTGCGTTTCTAATACACCTCTTCAGTTTGAAAAAATGCTTAACCGGGTCGAGTCGAGAAATAATGCGTAACTTTGTTTCAATATTTAAAAAGTTTTTCATTGCATGCCTTTCTATATCCTCGAAAATATAAATCCCGTCAATAGAATGTTTTCTGTAAGATACGTATTTGACGAATACAAATGAATGGAAATATTTCATTGTTATTTTTTCTTTATTTCAGACTCTGGAGGAAACTGGAAGGAGGTCGAAAAGGTAACGACCGCAGCCGATGGCTGAACTCGCCGAACACATACCAGAAAGTAGAAATTTTGGAAACCGGAACTCCCGATCCCAAGAAGATTACAAAGGTAGAATATATCAAAATTGAAAACAAAGAATAAGATTAACAAACCTGAACTCAATCTAATTGAAAACAGGTTAATTTTTTTTTCATGTCACAATGATGTATGCCATATCATAAATTCTATGTGAATAGGAACACCAATATTGGGTGTCTGCAAAGAGAAGTTTGTAGTTTTTGTGGCTGGTAGACAATATTTTCAGATAAAGTGATTACAGTGTGACCCGAACTTTACGTAACGTCTTCTGTTGCTCTCCGCTCTGGGAGAAGCTAGAGAGGATCTGAAAATGTGCACATACTTTTTTGACAGAGTAGACATGGACGTTGACCATGTTTATAAATAGAACTTACCAAATGATGGTGTCTTCATTATGTGCATAGAGAAGAAGAAATACTCCTCTGTGTTAGCCAGAAATGAAAGCCCCCCTTGGCCTCCTTAAAAATTCCTTAGAAACGAAGTTCTTGTGAGTTTTTCCCAAAACTTGAATCATTTGCGAATCTTAGCTCATATAAATTAGAGAAAATGGAGTTAGGGATGTTCTTCCCCTTGTTAAGGATTACATGAAACGGAAAAACAAAGTTGTTCTCAATCTTTCCATAGGCTCGATGACTGACAAGGAAGGATGAGTCTTGAGTCAGAAAAATTGATAATTATGTGATCAAACAAGTCGACTCTTACTCGAGGTCAGTTTCTGAAACGTATCAGTGATGATTAGGTTTCTACAGACATGGAGTAAGCAAAAGTTGAACCAGTATTCAAAATTGGAAAAAAAGAAAGTTTGAATAATTATAGGCCCATATCCATATTACCTGCCATGTCCAAAATTTTTGAGAGAATTATGAACCAAAGACTTTTCGATTATTTACAAAAAGTTAATTTCTTATACTGTGGACAATATGGTTTCCAAAGATCCAGTGACACAGAATCTGCTGTAATTGACTTGATAACAAATATTCAATTGAAATTGGATCAAGACTTTCATTGTGGATTGTTGTCACTGGATTTATCGAAGGCTTTTGACACAGTCGATCATAACATTCTGTTGAAAAAATTATTCAATATAGGCATAAGAGGTTTGATTCATCAATGGTTTGAAAATTACTTGAGCAATAGACAACAGTTTGTTTGTATGGGAGATAAAATGAGTTCACTTAGAAGTGTAACATGTGGTGTCCCACAAGGTTAAATTCTGGGACCTGTTTTGTTTCTTATATATATAAACTCGGTTTCAGAGCTGAATTTGAGGGGTGAATTAAAATTATTTGCAGACGACACAACACTGATTTATTGCGAGAAAAAAAGAGAAATTATTCGTTACATTAATGACGATTTAAAGAAAATTTCGTTATGGTTGAATAGTCACAAATTAAATTTAAATATTGGAAAATCCTCATTTATGTTATTGGGGAAGAGAAAACCAAATCATAGAAAGAATAACATTATTTTTAATGGACAAAATATAGAATATTTGGGAGTAACAAAATTTTCAGGATTATACATTGGAAAAATCATATTGAATATTTAAGAAAAAAAATATCACCATTAATTGGTATTTTGTTCAAAATTCGAAACTATATTTGTTTCAAACATCTCAAATTAATATATTACAGCTTTATTCATTCAAAACTACAATACTTGATATCAGTATGGGGAAATGCTAATGCTTCAATCATACGTCCCCTAAAATCCCTGCAAAATAAAACAATCAAATGCAAACAATTCATAAATATGAAACTAGGCAGTCCAAAAATCTACAATCAGTAGAATCAAAACAAACTTCGGAGAGAAATCAATTTTATAGAATGGAGTGTTAATATATAACAAACTACCAAAGAAATTAACTGAAATTTTTTTTGACAAACGCTTCAAAAAAATTTTGAAAAAGTATTTGATCCAGTAACACTTCTCTTTTTCCATCTGACATTGGATTGATTCATAATCGAAATCTTCTTTTTAATGTATGAATTGTAATAGTGACTTAGTTTAAGATCCCTTCTTTATAAAATTTCATGTTTCTTGGGGTCAATAAATATTGGTAACATCAATATGACATGAATAAAAAATTGAGAACATTCCCATATATGTTAGAATTACAACTTTGATGGTTAATCAAAGAATATACTTAGATGTAAACTGGCAATATTTCTTTCAGCTCTGATCATATATTTTCAATAGTTATTATAAATAAGATAATTGTCTTTATAGTGCTATATGTTATTCATATAAGACTTTTACACATTTTGCTTATTTGGAATATCATTTGAACTATAACTCAAAGGAGTTGATTTTCATATTTCCATTTTGAGGTGTCCATCTATATGATGGTAATTTCTCTGTTAATTTGGACATAAACGTGTAACTGCCCTTTGTGTTACCTGCAAATAATTCAGAAATGAATTGAGCCAAAAAAATCAGTTATCTTCAAAAGGGGTAAATTTAATGAACTTTTCAACCATTCTAATATTTGTGCAATGTATTGCCTAAATGTGTTCATAAGTTTCAATATTGAAATGTATTATTTTAGTGTGGTGTTCTGAGGTATTTTGTCGCCAGATACCAGCTATATAACGATAAGTACCTAAACGATTTTAGCTATCTTTCTCTTTTTTCATTATATTTCTTTTCATACCAGACGGTCGCGAAAATCGAAAATAGTTTCCGACTCGATTGATTATTATTTGTTTGAAGATTTTAACGTTATTGAGGTTACCGAGTTTGAATCGTCTTCATCAATTTCATCAACGTCAATTATCATTGAAAGTAAATTACATATTATCAGTTATCAAAAAGCTGGAAGTAGATCATTTTTATCTGTAGAACGTCATATTTTAATTTTGATAGGTATTTTTGAAAATATTTCAGAATGGCTATATCCAATTATGATCGTGTGGCTATGTTAGATTTTTCGAGGATTTCTTGTTGAATGAATCGATAGCCTACCTAAAGAATAATGACACCACTGCTAATGTATCCACTCCTTTGTAATTCTTATTTCAACTAATTCTTCAGATTCCATTGTTTTCATTAAACTTTGTGAGTCCATCAACATAAACCAACAACCAATATTCGAAACATTCATTTTCAAAGTTATGTCGAAAGTATCAGCCAGCTGATACCAAGCTGCTCACGATATCTGATTTTACAAACCGTTGACGTACACTCGGCGACAAAAATATTCATACCGATTGTTCTTTTTTTTTCTGTTCTAAAATTGTACGTTTCCGTTAACCAGCTGAAGAACGCCAAACCTCAGAAGTCTGAACTTGGGCGAGCAACGGATCGATGCTCGCGAAAACGCCCTGGTCCAAATGGTACATATCATTTCATAAATGATATCTTGCCACAAAATATCTCTGATTGACCCATATCTCACTATATGAATTAGTTCCTGAAGTTTCTAGGAAAGGAACAGAGTTACATGTAACTAAAAAGTAAATGTTTTCAGCAGAAGTTATCAATTTCATCTTTTGCGCGATAAAATACACCATTCTTCAGCATATTTGGATGGTATTGAGTATTATCTTTCAATTGAAATTTCGAAAATGGTAAAAAAGGGATTTGCTTCTCACATAGGTCATTATCCGCACAATGTTCTATAAATAGTTCTTTTCTTTTATTGTTGTGCATTATCTAACGCAAAAACTAATATCATTTCAGAAATATAAAAACTGCAAGGTGATAAATGAGATAACGAGAATGACCTATTCATCATTGACTATGTTCGGTGGGAGGAAAGTTGTGGCATGATTTTATATTTGCCTATTGGAGGTCGTGATTTTTGTCGTCAGTGTCAATTTGATTCAAGTTCACATTATTGTAACCAGTCAGCTGACAACTTACTGATCACAGGAATCGCGACTGCTAACGTTTGAAAATAGACATTATAATAGCTGGCAATCCTTATTGAAAAATGCCAATTCTGGAATTCTTTCAATTGTGTTATCGAGTACAACTTTATTGCGAGGATCTTCAATAGTAAACGTCGTGAATTGGCTATTTTGAATGTTGCGTCATATAAAAGCTTATCTATTGAAAGGTAAAAGTTGTTTACTTCTACTTCCAAATTGACCTCTTGATTTTCATCAGGCTTTCCTTCATTTTTTTAAATTAAATTCGGTTTGGAACAAACGGAAAAATAATCCGATATACTTAATACATGTATAAATATGATCAAATAATATTTTTTGCAGTAGAAGTATATTTCAATAATATTTTCAAGCGATTTTGGTTTGTTTGAAATATTTTGCATGGTTTCGAATAAAAATATTGAAAATAATCAATCAAGTGAAAAATATAAGTGCCATTTTATTTTTTAAAGATAGTTAGTTTCACATGCCATACTTTCATATTATCTTCAATTGAATCAAAATCCCATGAATCCATTTGAATTGAAAATAGAGAACAACGTAAGAACCGTTTGTCAGCATATGACAACAACCTACAATTTATTTATTCTTTTCAAATTCTTCACTCCTTAGATAGATAGATAGATAGATTTATTTGACAGCTTTACATTACATTAAAAGTTTGCTGCAAGTCAACAGAATGCCTGTACTTTTTTGCATGATAAAGTCGACTAGCTACCATTATCTTTATCTTATCTTTAGGATTGAAGAAATTGAATTGCATTATTCAAATAATCTAAACGAAAATAATGGCAAATCATCGATATGCTATCAGTTGTTGATATTACCTACAGCACTTGTCAAAAGAATGGCTAGTACATTTGAAAAATTGAGTAGAACTGAATTGTTTGATGTTCCCGGGTTTCTAAGCCGTGGTCTGTAGGTTTTTGGACATGCGATTTTATTGAATGAGGTTCAGAATATATGCGAATGAATTGACTGGTATTTGTATCTTGATTTTGTAGCATATGTTGATATTTGTAGTTTTCTATCAGAAATGGATTCAATGGGCTTCTAACTAGAGATTTGGTTAATAATATTCTCATCAATGATATTTGTCTATAAGTTGACATTATATTATCAACAATTTAATCTGCTTGGCTTCAATAATAAATAGATTTTCAATAAAATTAATATTGTATCAATCATTCCCAAACCCTAACTCTTTATCTTAATTATTCATTTAATTGTTAAGTACTATCTTTTTATAATCATTGTCATCACTAACTGTATATAGATACTTCATTTATTGATCACTTGACAAAATCGTTACATCATTTACCCTTACACAGGTTAATAATATAATGTATTTGTTTCGAGACTCTGCCTTCGAGAATGTTTGTTGGTTATTATTTATTAGTATCCCTGGATGTGGCAAAACCAGCACATTGTGTATTGTACATTGTATGGAAAAATCATTGGATTTTAGCACTTCAACTACAATGAAAAAAACAAAATTTTTAGAATCGTCTGTATATTTTTTTATATTGATTGGATGACGTGATAATGGTGAACAGAACAGATATGTTTCGATTTATAAATTTATATTTTTCGGTAATTGTACTAATACCATTTGCATTACTAATGTGCTGGTTTTGTCTTTCAGTGGGTTGCTGACGGATCATCCCCTAGCCATTCAACGCCAGTGAAAATAGACGATGCACTACAGTTCGTTCCCAAAGGCACCAATCCCAAGGAGTTCAAACAAAAACAGCAACAGGTATGTGCTGATGAAAACAATAATCATCAAATATATTTAATAATGGTGTCTCGTAAGCGATACACTCGACTGAGATTTGAAACTTTTCATCGTCGATTTTAAAGCTCGATTGGCTCATCTATATCTCCTACAGATCAAAGACTACAGAAGAGCTGATAAAATATCTGCCGGGCCGCAGTCTCACATTCTCGAGGGTGTGACATGGGAAGAGGCGAAAAAAATGCAAGACGCTACAGTGACCCAAACCGGTGATCATGTCGTTCTCATGGGTGCGGCGTCGAAGGGAATCATTCAAAGGGGACATCAACACAACGCTATGGTGTACAAATCGCCGTATGCGAAAAATCCATTCGATTGCATAACCGATGAAGATCTCGACGAATATAAAAAAGTCGTGGAGAAGAAAGTCAAGGGAGATTGTGAGTAAATTTCTAAGAAAGATTTGAACATGAAAGTAGTTATATCAATCGATAATCATGGAAAAAAATATCCATTATGCTATAAGGTAGAACACGATTAAATTTCCACAAAATTTATTGTCTTCGCGAAATGTTTCGATACACTGTATCTTTTTCAAGCTAATGTATTATAAACACAACGGCTCCATTTTTGCATAAACAAAATTCAAGAGTGGCATATAGAAAAAAAAATAGTGTTTATAATACATTCTCTTGAAAAAGATACAGTGTATCGAAACATGTCGCGAAGACAATACATTTTGTGGAAATTTTTTCATGTTCTACCTTATAGCGTAATAACTATGGATTTCTATGAAGTAAAGGCCACTTCAACCAAAAAAAATATCTTAGCAGTAATTCACAATAAATATTTTTCTGAGTAATGAAAAAATGAGTTGTGCTGATCAAAGTAACGATTAAAATCATTCTTTATATCGCATCTGACATCAATCAAACAAGTAAAATGATATATTCTAACTTTTTTCGTAGATGACACAGATTTTAGTGAATCGGAGGGTCTGTCATCGGCAGCATTGAATAAAAGAATGGACGAAGTGCATATAAGATCTCCCACGTCTGTCACCAGTGAAACGGAAGAGGAAAGCCGAGATGGTGAGTTATTCCAATGTGCATTTCATGAATATTACATTTTCTATTCTGTTGACATAATTTGAGACATTATGCTAACCGCTCGGTTCATGACTCATAGGTTCCAAGTTCGATTCATCATAGAGCGGATCTTTCACAAGAAGTTCTATGTTGTATCGAAAGATGAGTCTGCCACGTTTTATAGTCCCATGTTTATCTCTCAATAGTTAATCCGGTCGACTTGACAACATCTGATCTAATTCGATTTGCTCGACTTAACTACATCCATAACAATTCACTTGAGAGATATACTGGATTAGATTGAGTCATTTCAGTCAATTTCAATAGTACTGAACTTGACTGATTCTATAGAGAAAATTAAAATCTTTGAGGAAGACGGTGTCGAAAGTGACACAGTGACTGTTGACATTGAGAGCAAGTGGCAGTTGACTTCAGATCAAACACACCTCAACTTCATTGAGTTTGTTAGTTATTGTTGTTTTTTTATTCCAAGTTAATTATAATTTATATTCAAACAAAACTCTTGCATGGTGGGAGGCAAAACAATTTCAAAAATGACCGTTGTCCTATTACTATAATCATAATCGGATCAAGGAAAAATATATTTTTATATCCACTAGTTTCCCCACGTAAAAGAAGGTAGAAAATGATGTGAGTCCTATTAATTTTTATTTGGATCAACAGTTGCTACCTCACGTAAGCCATTGGTTACGAATCCGCGATTAACTATGCGTTCCTTGAGGATTTGCAAAAAGAGTTCGCACCCCAATTGAATCAATCTGAAAAAATTAAGAATCAGTATTGGAATCTATACAATGTAGAAGGGTAGACTTCTGATCTACCCTGAAAAGTTGCAGTATCGATTAAAAAATAATTCCTTTTGAACGAACAACCTTCTATTACTCAGCAACTTCTCGTATAACTCAATTTACCTAAAAAAAGAGAACTAATATTTTTATAATATACGTATCATTGTTCACGTTTCAAAAATAAAAACATCTTCTGTGCTCGGGGTTGGGCTGATTAAAATCAAGTGATTAAAATCATGATTTAAATCGCTTGATTTTTAAAATTAAAATCATGATTTGAATCAATTTTTGCTTTTTTTTATTCAGAACCAGATAACAACATAATATAGAAGTTTTCTCAAAGATCAAAAGGAGTATCTGCTTTCCGCAAAAACAACAAAAAAGAAGTACATAATTCCAAATTCTAAAAAACTAAACGTAACACCTGAATTTGATTACTGTATATTTGCAGTCTATTCATTTTCGTTATACAATTTAAACAAAAACACGAGTTTTCCTCCTTTTTCTATGTCTAATCTGTTTCTGATATCCGAGTGTACAACTAGCGAAATGCGTGAAATTGTTGGGCAACGTCAATTTATAGGTTGAGAAGGAAAACAAGCCTCGACAGGAATATTCTTGCAAAAAGCTCAACAAACGCGTTCGTGTTCGTGCCTCACTCGGCTCTGTATAGCGAGTGTATAGGACAGAAGGAAAACAAATCGCGACAAGAATTTTCTTGCAAGAAGCGAGACAAATGCGTTGTCACAAGTTTTTTAGCCGCAAATTGTATTAAAATTTTTAGACTTACTTATACATTAAAATAATCCAAAATAGTTTCAAAGTATCAAAACTTTTAAATATTTAAAAAATCAAATAAATCAAGTTAACGGACCTCGCCATTTGTGCAGAATAATGAACTTGTTTTTTTTTTCTAGAACCCCAAATTTTGCGGATAGAAACTAAAACAGCTCCAAGACCTAGTCAACCAGAAGTAGTTTTAAGTGACGGTAAGTCAGCTTTCTGTTATTCTGTTTTAGATTTTTTTACGTAGAGCTTCGTACGTTGTGGCAAATTACGGTCCGTGTTGTAGTGATAGATTCAATTATGAAGCGATATATAAAATTTAAGTTAATTTCATTCTAATTCATGTATTTCAAACATAATACTTGAATTACATGTACTTTCTGAAGTAATGATTGAACTGAAACTCGTTTCTTTACTAGTATATTATTTTGAAAAATGATGGAACGAGGGTAAGTGTTCATTGCAAAAGATGCCCTAGCATTTTAGATATCATATATAGTATACCTATCCATTTGTTATCCAATCCATTGGATAAAGTTGATGAATTGTTTCCACTATTTTTTTTATCACAACTTCTAGTATATTTTTTACACAGTGATCTTCAATAAATCTGAAATATGCTTTATTATTCAAAGCTGAAGATTTTACATACTTTCTCACACGCCAAGTTTATATGGAAAATAAATAATAGTCAGAGTAATAGGAATTTGTTTGCGAGTAAATGCTCTTAACCGTTCATAACACGCTGTTATACTTCCTTCCTTAAGACATTATAAAATGCTTGGACTGGAAGTATCGATATTCGGACTGAAAAAATAGGCAATGCCGTGGTTGATAACATGAATACCAGTAACGACTCATCTCTGACTTGAAAATGAATCTCACATACTGTTGACTTAAAGATTTTTGAAGGAGAAACGCTATTCCTATTTGGTTTGGGTGTATTCATCATTTGCTATTGAATTTAAGTAATATCCATACTCTTTTCGGATCTCTAACGTTAGAGCAGGTCTAAGTTAAATGAATTATAAATAGAAAAGTTTCATGACAACCAGTCCAGGTATTTTATAAGGTCTATGCAATCCACTTATTTTTTCCTCCCGTTTATAACCGCCCATAACGACCCCATATTTGTTTTACAAATCATGTTACCGTTTTTCTGTTCTGTAACAAATGTGACGACATATTTTACGTCACTCATGCCTCCCAGATTACCTCTGATTAGTGCAAGGAGCGGTTGAAAACGTCTGTTACCATTCGTGAAACGGTAGCTCGTCAAAATATCATGTAAATTACACAACATTCAACAAAATATCATTATAAAACTCTCTCAAACTTGTTGAAGCTGTAACAGAACTATTTGTTAAAATTTTCCAGAATTGAAAAGTTATCCTGATAAGCCTGATCTAACTCTTCTTCTAACACTCTTAAAAAAATTGTAGATAGTTTTGTAGCACCCTGCACTTTGTATATGTATTGATTCTTATGTCAGAATCTGTGTAGGGAATTGAAGGCTATTCTAAATCACAGGTTCATCGAGTTCCAATATGGCATTGATACTCGATAGAAATAGTCATTTTTAAAATTGTCACTGAATAGGATCATAAAAATGCTGTAATTTGCCCCTTGTCACGTGCTGCATAATAATGTTTTATATAATATCATATAAAATAAAGAAAACCGCCTCCAAATACCTTTTACAACGTGTGCTCCACCATTCACTGTTGCTTTTTCTTCAAGTGAACTGAAGAAGATGTATTAAAATCTGAGCTGAAGTGAAGTGAACTCTTCAATAGTTACATCTGTTCTTGAATTCATTTTGTAAGAGCGGCAGCTTTTATGGAGAAATATGAAGTTTGTGATTATCAAATTTGCATTATATAGAAGAAAAGTATGTATTTACAGTCTGGTCGCTGAAATACTCACCATAATTTTTGCTGCAGTTTACTTTACCGTTGTGTATAAAAAAATAGTGGTAAACACAGAATTTTTCTTGTTGCTTTCAAAAACTTCACTAGTGAACTTCCTCGATCATTTTAGAAAACAACTTAGGGAATTCCACATATTTTTATGTAAAAAATACTCTAATTTTCAGATATTACAGATTTAAATTTTTTTAATGTTTTGAATTATTTTCTCATTGCTCTTGTAGTTCTTGTAGATATGTGTTTAGAATGTATGCATTCGTAGATTATATCTCAGTGTCAACTTGTGAACCAGATATAAGATGATTTTCTCTTATTTCATTGACATTCAAATGAAAAGACTCTCTCTATTTTTCATATAGTTGATACTTTGATTTCCAGTATCCTTTCATGTGTTTATTTTTCATTTTATTTCTAATCAAGGAGAAGAGTGCATTCTTCATTATTTGATGTTTTTGATGAACATGTACCACAATTCTTGTGATTATTTTTGTTTCAATTGCTCGTTGCATGAGCATTGGCTCGTGTCATCATGGAGGCGTAGAATAAGCAGGTCACCTGCAGGGGCGCTCGCATCATTTTCTTATGAAGTAGCAAGAGAAAACCTACAACTGTTTCCTTCAACCTTATGTAGTGACTCACTAAAACTAGATAATTCCAAACTCATGAAACCCGTTCATATTTTCATCTCTGATTTCAAAGACTAATTGACAAACTGAAAAATACAAAAAGCAGTGTTGGCCAAACAGTTGGATTTCCATATCACTCATATTTATGATAATAACAAGTAATTTCAGAGATTGTTAACAGAATTTGATTGCTTATTAGTTCTAGAATCGATTCGAGGGTAGAAAATAGCATCCGAGGTATAATTATGTAGAGTACCATCACGCGAGACAATTAGCCGACCCTTTCCCGCACAAGGATTTGACTTCTGGCTCACTCGTAAGAGTGTTTGACAAGGGAAAAAAATAAAACAGAACCTCGGATCATCTGCATATATTGATGTGAAACCTCCTGGATCCTGTTTAATACATAAATACTAAACAGTTTCATTTTTTCATAACAAAAGAACACAAAAATGAATGTTTCAAGTCCAAATAAGGAAATTATCGCTCGTTGAAAAATACTTTTTTGCAACTTTATTTGATCTATACAACGTTGAATAACAGAAAATCGATGTATTTTGCAGAGAAAAACTCATGGAATATTTTTTGTTGTTTTTGAATCGGCACTGTAAGAAGTTTTTTGCATTAACTGGCTTATAAAAAAAGAGCAATAAAACGCAGCCATTTTCACCAGGATTGATATTGACCGGTATCCATCTACAGACTGATTTCATTATTGCTCATGGAATCTACATAATCTGATCGGGTTGGAATAAAAATAAAGAACCTAATTTTCAAATTTCTCAAAACAAATATTTTCTTTTCAAAGAAGACCCTTGAAAATTATGTAGTACGAAAAACTAGGTTCAACAAATGGTTTGGGTGTTTTATGGTTTCTGTAGGACAAAAAATAAGGGAGATGTAATTGTTAGAAGTTTGCATTATAGGGCGCTGTGGCCCACAGTCCACGTTGCTTATACTGGATAATTTTCCCCTAAAACGAAATCGGAGGTTATTCAACAGGTTATTTCAAAAAGTATTGTTTTTAATATGCTGTTGAAAAATCTGGAAGAAACATTAGCTCCTATTGGAGATAACATACAGACCAGATCGATCCAAACAGGTTTTTTAAAAAACTAACAGAATTATTTAACAAAAATGTTCTTCAAGAGCTAACAAAAAATATTTTTTTCCAAATTCTTCTTCTACTATATTCCAAAAGCCCACTTTCACATGTTGACATGTTTCCGGCAAATTCTGAAACACCAAATCTGAAATAAAATGATTCATACATAATCATCTTATTTTTATCACTATCTTCACCAAAAGACCATTTGATGTAGCATGATGGCATGATTTTTTTTTTATTTGCATGTTCAGTTGAAGCTTCTCCGGTAGAAAAGTTCCTCAAAGCTGAGAGGATATCTGTAGACAGCTTTAAGGGTAAGTTGACCTTGAGCCCAAATATCAGCTAGATTGTCTGAATAACCTCTAAAATTATTCGCTACTAACCCAATTTTGGTGTATATTTTTATTTTCGTTTTTTTTTTTTTTTCGCTTCTAGCATATTACAGATATCATGGTACCATTCATTTGTCAAATAGATCTACCACCATCAGAATCTCTTTCAGGTCATAGCTTGATACAGCCGCAATACTACAGGACCAACAGTCATGCTGGTTTCCCGAAAGGCTCCTATTTGGTTCCTAATCCGACCCATTTCCATATTGCACGTCAAACCCAAATAGCCATTAGACGTCCTGTTCTAGTATCAGTAGCAAAGCACAACAAGTCATCCCATTATCTTTTCAATCACGGATGCAATTCTAGGAACTCTACTGTGACCATTAACTTAGGAAATGCTCATTCAGTCTCTGTGAAAATTCCTTACGAAACGTTGACTGGTTTTATTTATCCATTGGCAAACGCTCTGAATATTGGAAAAAATCCCGTTTTGAACAATCAGGGCTCTCAAACGGCTTACATGAATAATTTTGAACGCGTACCACCATCTCGGGAGGACTTGAATAAAGTTACTTATACACCTGTATACGTTGACAGTTATAGAACTTGTCAAACGGAACCGGAGTGTCAAGACAAAACCACTTCGTTTGAAAAACGTATAATGGTCAACATGCAACAGCGAATGCTTGTAGATCCAAGTTCGGACTCTGAATACGAGTCTTTCGATGCTTTAAATGAAAGTCACCATGAATCAACGAAAGATGATATTGTTGAGTTCAATGAAGACGATCAGGAAAGAAATGAGTGTTTGGTGGAAGTTACTCCAGAGGTGGCTGATTTGATGCCAAACTTTGGAAGCAGCTCCAACGTTTCAGAAAATGAAATTAATTCTCAGACAAATAAAGTTAGCAGGATATGCCAAGATAGTGTGCAAGAAATCAGCTATGATGATCAGGAGGAAGCCATAGATAACAATGTTACTGAAAAAGATGGCAATTCATCTCAAGATGAACGTGTGAAAGTCAAGAACGCCAGTTTAGATGAAGGCATTGATGATTGTACAACGACTGAAACTGTATGTGAAGAGGCGAGTTTGAATAAAACAGTCGAAGAATCTATTATTGAACTATCTGATTTGATTCTGGAGTATTTGATACAACAGTGTTATGAACTTAAAGAGTTAGTTTTATTTCCGGAAGTATTGCACGATTCCAATTTCTCTAAGCTCTTGGAGAAGTTGACCGAAACTTATAACAATTTTTATGGAAATAATTTGAGTGCTGAACAAAAAAATGTTGTTAGAGTTTCGTTAGCTACTCATACTTTGAAGCTTCTGGAAATCGACGAACGTTTTAACAATTCCGGAGATTCTGGTGGTTCCAATGTAGTTTCGGACAAGGTCTTCAGTATCTCTGAGTTCTTGAATGACATCTTGGATCATTTCTTCAGTTCTCTTGACACTGGCAGCCAGTTTGCAGATTTTGCTCTACGCCTTACTAACAGTGAAGAAGGCGTTTGCCATTCTACCCCAGAGCATCAAAGGAAACTGAAGGAAGACACAGAGGAGCAATTTGAACTTTTGTCGTTCCGCAAAAGAAAACTGTCGAAGTCTGGATCTGAACTTTACTGGATATCAGTATCAAGCTCGCCAAGTCTGCCCAAAAAGCTAGAGCCCCCTAGCAGACCAATAATAAATGTAGATGATATACCTTTGAGACCACCTGAAGACTTGATTGCTCCCAGGAGACCATTGTCTCCAATAACAGAAGAACCTCGTGTAAACTTATTCTATCAGTTCGTGGAAGATGATGAATTTGATTTACTTCATGATTCAAACTTCAACAATCAGTTCAATCAGAATGAGAGTATTTTAGAAAGTACTACTGATTCGGATAAAATAGAAAAAATTTTAACGGAAAGTTGCAATAATATTGGTAATTATGTGGCTTTTGAAAAGCCTGAGGTGAACGTTCTCTTATCCAGCGAAGTCAATTTTTTCAGGACAAAAACGGTTAATGCAAATGCTTATGTCACATCTAAGACAGCTGTTTTGAATAACCGTCAGTCAGATAATAAGGAAAATGAGTTGGACAATTCTGGAGACTGGATGGGCTATGACACTGCCAAATTTTGATTTATTCTCGAAGTTATATTCTGTTGTTACTTTTAAGTTCAAAGTGTTTTAGGTTTTTGTACACTTCCATTTATGTTTTTATTTGTATTAACATATTAAATACAGGTTCAGCATGAGTTTACTTTTCTTGCCTTATTGATTTGAAGAAGTACTCTGAGACTGCACTCTGAAGAATATTTCACTCAAACTACAAATACATTAGGTGAAGATGTTTCGTTCATTGAAACATAGAAAAGAGTCCTTCTAAGGATGCAAGAATGATCTTGCTGCCGCTGAAAATGAAACATAAACTATTTTGAATATGAAAAAAGAATTAATTCATTGTCTTCCCTCATCAAAGATTTGATATTGATTTGTCTTGCATAAAATACAACCTACCCATTATTCATGTATTTCGAGAGTACTGCTTCAATGAAAATTAACATTACTAGCACACTAATGAAAGACCACGCACCAATATACACATTCAAATCGTTGCCAATGTTATTTCGGTGCTTCCAATAAGTTTGCTCTTTGGGGTTTCGGTTAAGAAAACACAAGGTAATCCTGTCTTACATTACTAACTTTTTGTTTATTTTTTGTTTGCATGCTCACAAACTTGAGTGCAGTTTTTGCAATTTTTATGATTCGTATTGCAAAAACTGAGTATATTCATATTATAAATTTTGATTTTTGCTCTTACAATTCTAGGCGAGAATACTTTCAATGGGGACCAGTCGGATGCCCACATGAGCACACTTTCTCAGAGTAGTAAAGAGGTAAGTTCTTCAGATAGAAAACATGGTTCTATAAATCAAAACAGAAATATATTTACATGTGCAGAGACGATCAAATTTGATTATAGAACCAATTATATTTATATATGTGTTATATATATATATATATATATAGAGAGAGAGAGAGAGAGAGAGAGAGAAGGGTAGTCTCTTGACTGGACTAGTTGAAAAAACCGTCTAAATTTGGAAAATCCTCATGCAATGAAAATTAACCTTGGGGTTGCAGTCATAAATTGAGTTTGGCCTAATATAGTGAAACTCTTTATTAAATTGTCGAGCTTTTGTGGTGCCACCGTCAACAAAGGAAATAAATTCACAAAAAATACTCGATTCCATGAAGTCTTCATTCAAGGAAAAGCTTTCTAAGTAAGTTTTGTTTTAAAATCCGTTCATGTTGAACCTTTAAATTTAACTATGTATTCATCAAGTGTGACAAAAAGGAAAATTTTGTTTATATTTTCAAAATCATAGTAAAGTATTAACACTTTTGAAGAAACCCAGAAACGCCTGCATAATTAATTCTAAATCAAAATTTCAACAATTGGCAGAAATATTCAATGAAGTTTGTATTATAGAATTATACAGAATATTAAAATTTTCGATCCTTACCTTAAGATCAGTGCACGAGAAATGGAACGAACAAAAGCTTACCACTCTCGAGTTGATAGTGGGGGAGGTAATTAATACGTGTGACCTCAATACCGAAACTCGTGGCAAATAATGTCGCAATTTCTACGACTTATTTATGCGATGTTTTGAAAACCATAAAAAGTAATGGGGAGCTAGGCAATTAATGTCGCAATTTTTACGACTTATTTATGCATTGTTTTGAAACCCATAAAATCTAATGGGGCAGCTGTTCAAGCCACTTCCTAAAGCTTGCGAAATTCGCAACTCAAAGGAATCTTTCTTTGTTCGATGGGGGATATAAAAATATTTGCGAATTTCAAATTCATCAGTAGAGCCAAGTCAGTCAGTCAGTAGAGTCAACGAGTCAGTCAAGTCTTGAGTACAGTAATGTTGTAGTAATGCAGTAAAATTCTATTATTCAAGTGAGTGATGTAGCATATACTTGAAAGTACAGTAAAGACGGTAACTAAACAACTCAGTGCTGTAATAAATCAGATGCCAGAAGTGCTAAACATTAATTTAAAAACGCTCCAGAGACAACTACTCAGTAACATGAGGATATGTAAGTCTAGCTATAAAAACCGAAGCGATAATTTCGTTAGTTAAGTACCGTGTACGAGATTTGTAATGAACGAAATTATGTGAGTTCTATTGACTTGTCGACGTGTCTTGTATTACGGAATCATCGTTGTTGGCCTATTATGTATTCCCCGCTTTATTTGATGAAAAACTGAATGTTCGAAATGCCGCTTATCCTAAACAAATCAAAAACTGTTGAAAATTCCGCCAATTGTTATTATTTCCACCAAGAATTCACGAACAAAAATTAATCATGTCCGACTGGGTATTTAACATCTGAAGGACCGCTCGCCTTTTTGCCAACCAACGATACCCGGTCGTCACACTTTCGAAAATCTTTATTTTCTTTTTCAAGACATTAATGTGAGATTAGATATAAAACAGCAGATGAAAAATCCTTGTCCATCACAAACAGAAAAAACATTTCTTATCAGATAAAACATTCACAAAAACCGGAAAACATGTCTCCGAAAATATCACTAGGAGGAAATGGAGCCATTCATCCATATTACAAGTGCACATGTATAAATTCGTGCACTTTAAAGTAATATGGATGAATGGTTCCATTTCCGCCTAGTGATATTTTCGGAGACATGTTTTCCGGTTTTTGTGAATGTTTCATCTGATAAGAAATGTTTTTTCTGTTTGTGATGGACAAGGATTTTTCATCTGCTGTTTTATATCTAATCTCACATTAATGTCTTGAAAAAGAAAATAAAGATTTTCGAAAGCTCGACAATTTAATAAAGAGTTTCACTGTATCAGGCCAAACTCAATTTATGACTGCAACCCCAGGAATTTTCCAAATTTAGACGGTTTTATATATATATATATATATATATATATATATATATATATATATATATATATATATATATATATATATATATATATATATATATATATATATATATATATATATATATATATTGAAAGCCTGATTTCTGGGATTTTATCCGTTTGGTATCTTCTGATTTGTTCGACGTGTCGACTTCCATTTTGAAGTCATTCTCAAGAACTGTGAGACGAATATCTGTCCATACCGTCCTGGCCAATCACTCCCCTTACGAAGTAACCAAGCAAGAACAAGCAAAGACTTCAATTGTCTGTTCGCCATAGAAACTTGTATTTATAATGACTCTCCTCAGTTATTATCCGACTAGGTCCGATACTATTGATGATTATATCATCAACCTATGTCTAAGGTTGTATCCTGCCCATCCAGGTATTATTATGGAAGTCGAAACGTCGAACAAATCAGAAGATACCAAACGGATAAGAGCCCAGAAAATTCATCTTGCATATCGAAGATCCGTGAAAACATCAGTTTCTACATATATATATATATATATATATATATATATATATATATATATATATATATATATATATCATCTCAGTTGGAATTTTCAAGAATGTTACTGCTCCTTCTGGGTGCCAGCAACTATTGTTGACTTTCGGAGACGACATGATATTTAGCAGTAAATTTGGAATAGTTTTCAGAAGTGTTTCGGTCAGTTCCTAGTAAGTTACAGGAACAGGTTAATTATTCAATTCACTATTCAACATTTTTTTATAGATATGCAACTGCACTCCAAACTTCATCCATTATAGAGGAATGAAGTTTATATAATATTTCCAGTCTTTTCATTTTTCATATTTTGATTTTCTTCTTTTTTTCACAATTACATTTGCCTGATTTTTTTTTGATAATATCAATTTTTTTTTATATATATATTTTGTATCATCACAAGGTCTTATTATGCTCCGCTCTGATAAGATATACTCTGCTCTATCCCTGTTCCACCACACCTAAGCTATATTGGTGCCTATGATATCCTATAACAAACAAAAGTAAATATTAACAGTACCTTCTATCTACATTTACAAATGTCTGCTCTTTGTGAGAAAACATGAACTTGAATTAGAAACTAACTGGCAATGCCATAAGTACGCAACAGAGAACAAGATGGCGCCATCTATAGCAAGGTCAAAAATTTTCAATCGTCTACTATCCTGTATAAAAGGGTAGTGTAAAATCGTAGACTATATTGCAGAAAGGTGTTTATATAATATTGATGAATATATTGAATATTGAAATAACGTGTCAGTCTTCAATTAATTTCATATTCGACCACTCTCCTTTATGTAGTTTTGTTTATATACATTTGATGTTTTACTTTTGACGACTCTTCTATCACTGTGAAATGATCGTTTGAAGGAATAAATATTTGTATTGTATAAGCAATTCTGTATTGAACATGTTATTCGATAGAGCTACACATTTTTCTTCTGGGTGTAGAACGGCCTGAGAGTGACCCTCAGTACAGTTGAAAATATTTTTTCACTAAATATTTTGGCGTTTAGGCGCTTCCTAAAAGGAAATTCACTTTTTCCTATACCTTTGTAATATAAAATATTACTAAATGTCGTCGCCTGAATGTAAGAACTAGGTAACTAAATTGTTCAATTTCTAGTTATCCACGATTGCATATAGTCGAATATTTGTTTGAAGGAATAAATATTTGTATTGTATAAGCAATTCTGTATTGAACATGTTGTTATCCGATAGAGCTACACATTTTTCTTCTGGGTGTAGAACGGCCTGAGAGTGACCCTCAGTACAGTTGAAAATATTTTTTCACTAAATATTTTGGCGTTTAGGCGCTTCCTTAAAGGAAATTCACGTTTTCCTATACCTTTGTATTATAAAATATTACTAAATGTCGTCGCCTGAATGTAAGAACTAGGTAACTAAATTGTTCAATTTCTAGTTATCCACGATTGCATATAGTCGAATATTTCCATCGTATGTTAAAAATCCTATATGAAGCGGGACATTTTCGATCAATTACAGCGATAAATTCCCGGCGGGGCATTTTCGGGCTGGTAAATGCCCGGTAGGTATTGAAAAATACCCGCTCGGTCCTTGTATCCATAGTAACGATTGTTAAAATGTACATTCGTCATCTTGACAGGCATAAATTCTGAATTTTAAACGTCGTTGTTTTAACTCCGGAAATATTCTACCGAATTACACTCGTGCATCAAAATAAACCTGATAATTTTCCATTCAAGCATGTTGTCGTTAAAAAAACTGCATTCTCTTATTTTCATATTTTGTTAAAAGATCCCTCCTCCTTCTCCTTCGGAGTCGGGCTCTTTCGACAAAATATGAAAATAAACTCATGCAGTTTTTAGATAACATGCTTTCATGGAAAATTATCGGTAATTTTGAAGCACTTGTGTAATTACTCCCGATAACAAGCTAGGTCACTTGTCATTTGAGTCATTTGATTGAAATCAATTGCCTCCAGATCATATCTAGACCAACATAATTATGTTTTTGCCAATAACTCAAATGGGTTACATTCAGGCGGCGATATATAATAATAATAATGCAGTCCCGTGCCCGAATTTATTTGAAATGATACTTATTGCATATTCTATAAAATATATTGTTTTCATCACTCTTCTACTCTTTTCCTTTTCAGGACCACTCTATTTCTGAAGGGTCTCCAAAGAAAGACAAAAAGAAGAAGAAAGGTCTAAGGACCCCTTCATTTTTGAAGAAGAAGAAAGAGAAGAAAATCCGTGAAGCATAGGTAACTTATTTCTTCAAAACAACAGTACCGCCAAACTTTTTAGTTTATTGCAACGAAGTTCTGCTAAATTATTGTCTATTTGAACATTTGGACAATGATTCCATACAACTTTTAGATAGATAATCGTTTGGATTCATAAATTGGAAATCTCTTTGTGGGAATACATTCAGGTCTTTCAGCTTATGGCTCCATCGACTCCAATAAAATTATTTGCCCTAGTTTTTTATTCAAGAGACCAATTGATTTGAAAAATTGTCCTATAATATAATGGTAATTTTTTTCGCAGGAATTTCCTCTACAGAATAAAATCATAAAATGCCTCCATGAGACTGCCAGCGACTCATTTTAGTTTAGAAATTCGGGTGCAGCGGCTAAGATTTTTGCACTACTTGAACATTTGTCAGGTTTGAAAATTATATTAAATTATATTTTAGCTTTATCTGTACAGGAAAACCATAAAGATTTTATTATTGATTAACTTTCAAAGTGCGATATAGTGGTGGAATAATTAATATATATTAAATAATTATAGAATGCAACAAAATAAACAATTCACTGGCATGACTGACATCACTGAGAAATAATTCTCAAATGTGTGCATTGTTTGTCTTGTGCAATATACGCGATTTTTATTTATGTAAATTTTCAGCTTTTATCTTTTACTATGCAATTGTTTTTTTGTTATTATAGAATCAAAGATATGTGCAAATAGATAATTATATATTTTAAGGCCATAATTTTTTTTGTGATGGGAGTGGGAGCACAGTTTCTGATAATTTCTACTTTAATAAACATATTCCTAATAGTTTGCACAAACTGCTCTTTTTATAAATGTTTCTTAATATTTAAGAAATAAACGGCTTTTTCTGCTATACACTTGTAGTTTTTCTTCATCGAACTGAATGTTATGTTAATTTTGTTCATTATTTCGAGGTGCGTTTGGTTTGTTAATATGATAGATATACATAATCCTACCAATAATTGATCATATGACCCAAAAATTCAATGTAATGGGTAGTAAAATTATTAACCAGGAAAAACAAACTGAGCGTGACCTTGAACGAATTTTTCGTTTTTTTTGTGGAGGAAATTCTCTTTTTTGTTTGTATAAAACAAAAACAGATGAAAGAGTTCTAAAATCAGTTTCCATGATTTTATAGCGCATACATAATAACTCGATCCCGACTAAAAATATTTCTAGGTACAGCTTATCCAATCCATCCTGGCACAAACTCGGCTACTTTTCCAGTTGCACAGTTGTTGTGCAGACCATGACTAAAGGAAAAACACCTACTAGGAATGAATTTCAACACAGCGAACACATAATTTTTTTTATCCTATTTTACTTCACAGACATAATAATAATAACAATTTATTCACAATAAATATCAATAACAATGCAAAAAAAACATAACAATATGTGAATAAATAATTGAACCTCACTTGTTGTGAGGAAACATTGTATTAGATTTTTATATAATTCAAGTGAATATGAGAATATACTTAAACAAAAATCATAAATATCAAAGATGAATAGTAGTGTAAAAATGAATAGATACAATATAATCATGACACAGGCTATATTGGATATTTTCTTTCAATAATATTTTGGAAATATAGTCTAGGAGTTTCAGTAATCCATGTGTTCACTTTTTTCTTATAAGTGTATTTCGATTTGGTAATTTTGATTGAATTTGGTAATTTATCATAAATGAATGGAGCTTAATATAGAAATTTTTTTTGTGACCTTACTTTACATATGTTATTTTTTACAGTTTTTTCATTTCGTGTATCATGAGTATGCTTACTATAATTAATGCAATTTTTATGAGAAAATATATAAGTGAGTATCTTGAAACTGAATAATTGCCTAATATCCATTATTTTACAGTCAGAATATAATTTATCAGAATGAAAATCTTAGGTTTTTATTAAATATGATTTTCAAAAACCACTTTTGTAATATTTCCAAAGGCTTAAGATATATTTGGTCAATTCCCCCCATGATAAAATACCATAATTTAATTGAGATTGGACTAGAGAAAAAAAAATCATTTGCATGTGTTTTCTATCCAAGATATTCTGTAAACATTTGAATTTAGGTAATAATGGTCGTAACTTTTTTATGACATATTTAATTTGGAAGTTCCATTTCAAATGTCTGTCTACTATGACTCCTAAATATTGTATCCGATCTACTTCTTTAATGCATGAATTTTTTATTTCAATTGGGCCAAGATTGGGTAAATGATTTCGATAAGAGGTGAAAGGAAGGTGATTAGATTTTTCAAAATTTAATGTTAACAAATTGTGGTCAAACCAATATCCAACATTATTAAGTCATTCTGAATAAGTTCTTCGAGAGATTTCCAAGTTTTTGACTTGTAAATTATTACTATATCATCCGCAAAACTATGTATGAGTCCACTTGTTTTCAAATGAAAGATATCGTTGATGAATATGTTGAATAATATGGGTCCTGAAACAGTTCCTTGTGGAAATCCATAATTGGATATTTTTTCTGAACTTATAAATTCTCCTACTTTAACACAGTGTTTTCTATTTTCAAGATAACTCTGTAGTAATTTGAAACTCATTCCCCGAAAACCAATTTCGTCTAATTTTTCTAATAACGATTCATGATTTACCGAATGGAATGCTTTAGCTAGATCAAGGAATAGACAGACAATTGGAGATTTTTTTTCTAATGCTTCATAAATTTTAGTTGTTAGATGACATAATGCAAGCTCACTTGATACATTTCTACGAAATCCAAATAGCATTTTAGAAGTAATATTGTTTTTTTCAAGACACTCATCAAATCTGATTTTCAATATTTTCTCAAATACTTTCGCTAATGTTGAAATTAAAGATATAGGACGATAATTTTTAATTTCATTAATATCACCTGCTTTATAGAGAGGTTCAATTAATCCTATTTTGAATGTGCTTGGGTATTCACCAGTTTTTATAATTACATTGAATAGGTGCATAAGAGGTTTTGATACAGAAATGCAGATGGTTTTCAATATTTCAGATGTTATACCGTCTATGCCAGGTGATTTGTTTTTTTTTGAATTGGCTATAATATTCATTATTTCTGCTCCATCAGTTACCTTGATAAAAAAAGAATTGATAATATTTGAAATTTTATTCAATGCTGGGCATATATGTCATTAGCTCTGTGCCAGTATAGATTGAATAAGCTGTACATTATATTTGTGTTCCAAATTGATCTGATCCTGAATATGTTTTCAGTGGGCAAAATACTTTTGACATTGCCCCATCTCAATATTTTGAATATAATTTATAAAGGGAGTTGTTGGTAACTGAATGCTAATGTTTTTTGGTGATTGCTTATTCCAATGGGAATAAACGAAAACTTGTTTCGGCAAATGTTTTTCTGTTATTCGCAAGTAAGTTGTGAATGTGCTATTGTTGAATATTTTTAGGTTAAATTTACACAATGAAAATTGAAAAAATATTTTGAGCATATTTTATGTTATTGTACTAACATTAAATGGTTTTCTGCATATTAACCAACATCATAATACTTGGAGTTACCGTTTTGATACATAAGTTACTTGAAATGTACCCTCCATTTCCTTTTATCGAAAAATCTAATAATGTCACAAATTGAAAAAATTTATAGATGGAAATTTTATTTTCAACCTATTGCTGCTATAAAAGTGGTTATAACTTAATTTCAGCAGGAATCGAAATCCGCTATTCTGTTTAGGTTGAAATAGTGAAATACACAAAGTTATTTATTTCCGTAGAAGTCGACTGAATTCAATTTTCGTTGTGGAAAGTATTCAATGTTGGTTCTGTTTCACTTTGCTGTCAAGTAATTCTAATGGCTTCAATGAACTGCTTGAAATATAGTTTGTACCATAAGGAACAATAATAGTAGTCAGAATAAGGTATAAAAATGCTATATATGATTGTTCAAAATATTTTACAGTTTAATGACAATGTGTAATATTGAAAAGATTAGTGCTGGAGTTTACTATGTGATTATGTAAAGAATCAATATTGGCACCAAACTTTCATTTATAGTTCGTTAAATAATTATTGTTTGCAAGTACCCTCGATTTGAAAATGAATAAAGATAATTTCGGTATATAAACATGTGATTCATTTCAGATCTATGAACCCAGTTCAGCAGCCTTCACTTCTAATTTTTTATTCGGCTACTTATTATTGTTTCAGGCAATGTGTTCTCTATAGCCTATTTCTGCCATTTTTTAAGTTTTGGCAGTTTCATGATTAATAATAATAATAATGAATAAACTTTGTTGTCTGAAGATTGAATCTTGTTGACTAAGCATCAAATTAGATACATGTATATATAAAACACAGACATCTTTTACAAACACGTATACGTGGCATACAGGTTTCATACACGAACACATTAAAATTGCCTTTATAAAATAAACAAAATAACGTATATACAACATAAAATACATACAAGATTAAATACTTCACTTCAGAAGCGATCCTCGTCAAATTCATGCAAACTATAATAGGGTCTGCTCATCAATAAATGTTTTTTCTGAAGTAGACAATATTCTGATTGGTTTCCTTTATATTCTCTGGTGAGTGATTATACTTTTCAACCCATTATAAAAAAATGAATCTTTGATCAGTTCAGAGGAGGGCAGGGGCAGTTTTAATCTATTTTTTCTGCTTAGACGAGTGTTGTAATAAGAAGGGGTGTTCTCAAATCTTAATATATGTTTTTTCACAAGACAAACAGTTTCTAAGATAAAAAGAGCTATAACTGTCAAAATTTTACTATCTTTGATATCTGTTTACATGAGTCACGTGGTTTCATCTTATACATATATCTGATAGCTCTTTTTTGTAATTTCGAAACTGATTGTAATAAACTAGAGCTACATACCCCCAAAAAGGAATGCCATACCTCAATTGTGACTCTATGAGAGCATGGTATGCTGTTTTTGCTATTGAAGTTCCAAGTTCTCTGGAAATGATTCTCAATGCATAGCATCCCGTAGATACCTTGCCTTTCAGAAATTTGATGTGATTTTCAAATTTCAGATCTTTGTCGATATGCAGTCCTAAAAACTTACTACAATCTTACTAACAATAATTTCATTTTGCATAGGCAAATCGTCTAGTAAGCATTTGAATGGAATTATATTCGTTTTTTTTATATTAAATGTTAGAAGGTTTGAATAACACCAGGATTTAATGATTTTTATATCTCTAGATATCATCTCGTGCAGACTACATGCCGATTTACTATTCCACAAAATTGTGGTATCGTCCGCAAAAAGAGTGATCACACTCGATATGCCAACATATATCAAGTCATTCACATATACAAGAGGATTTTCTGGACATTTCGTTTGTCCTCACCATCTGACTTCTCCCCGTTAAATATGATTCAAACCACTCATAGGTTTTTTCTCTGCAACCATATCAAAGCAGCTTTTGCAAAAGTATTTTTTGGTCCACACAGTCAAACGCCTTTGTCAAATCGCAGAAGACTGTCGCTGCCACATCTCCTATATTGATGTTTGAGTAAACTTTATAAAGGAAAGAGGAAATTGCGTCGTGAGTGTTTTTATTATTTTGGAATCCAAAATGATTTTCATTTATTACCTTGTTGGTGACAAGAAACTTATTGAAGCTGTTTTTGACGAGTTTTTCAATTATTTTTGCGAGTGTAGGTACAAGAACAATTGGCCTGAAGTTTGAGGGGTCTTCAAAATCGCCGCCCTTGCGCAAAGGAATAACAACAGATAATTTTAAAAACGACGGGAACACACCACTACGAAATGAGTGATTTATTACAGACAACTTCACGATATTTTCAGTCATTTTTATTATTATATTTTCATGTTGGACTTTCCTATATCCTATAACGGAATTGATTATAATATATTGTAGCCATTTTATCAACTTTTGATATGAATGTTGTTAGTAATACACAAAGCAAAGAGATATGTACAAGCTGATATTATTCTTTGATAGGCAACATTTGAGATATACAAGAAGTTGCTGACTGATTGGACCTGTTCTATTCAGAAAGAACTGTTTTTCAATAGACGCAGCAACTTTTCGGGGTAGATTGAAAATCTGCCCTTCTACACTTGTATAGATTCCAATATTAATTCTTATGTTTTCAGATTTTGGTAGGTTACAAACCCAGAAAACTACAGAACAAATATTCTTTCATAATTTTATGGATGTCAGATTTCACGAAAGCTGCCTACTAGATTCCTCAAAAACCATCCACATTTCTCAATTTGCAATATACTTCTAAACTTCACAAGGTAGACCCCACAAACCCTGTATCGACGAAAAGCTCTTAAAAGTGCCATTCAATGCAATAATATACAGGGTGTTGCGTTTGAATAAGTCAAGTTACTGCCATTTGTAATTTGTCTTGAAGAAAATCGTAGTTGGCGATGGAACATCGATTTCGAGTTTGCTCTCATTTCAAAAGATGCGCTGAAGCTTAAGGAATCGACTAGATAAAAATTGGTTGACTTCTACGGTTCTGAAGATATGGACTTTTCTGGGTCCATGCACGACGCTATTTCAACACATAAATTGACATAAGTCAAAAACTATTGCAGATAAGTCTATGAAACCAGGGTGCGTTATATACAATTTAGTGGCGATTTCAAAAATGTATTAAAAGTTGGGGTTACCATTTAGAAAAACAGAGCCTTGTTGAGATTTTGAGACATCCTGTATATAAATGAAAATATTTTCAGGATATGGTCATTGTTGGACCTATCATCTAAAAAAAAAAGCTAGTCGATAGCTTGGATATAAAAAAAGTTATGGACCATGCACGGACCCCTGAGTCACCCTGCATATGTTGGCCTATCCCAAAAAAAAATCCGAATTTGCCATCGAGTGCGGAGGTTCCAACATTTGTTACCATTCTGCTTTTTCAGCACAAAAAGGTTGTTTATTCAATACAAGGTGTTACAAAATACTGACAACTGTGAAACTTTTGATTCTGATATGTACCTGTGAGAAATAATTCAGCATTGTAACTAAATTTCAGTACCTACCTGTTTATTATATTTTTGAATTCCGCATATCATTTTATATTGGAATAATCTTTGTAGTGAAAAAATACGGCGTTGGACAAGTTATTAGGGTGTTCATAGTATCAAAATGTTGGTGAAAGTGGAATCTCTCTGAATAAAATAATGAGCCACGATGGTGCCATTTGAAAAAAATGAAGTACCTTTATCATAAATCATAAATAAGTATCTGCTGAATAATTAATTAAGTGGTTGATGAAAAAAAAATAGGAATCACTGGTTTCACTTGCACTTAGATCGCTAATGCCAGCCTCCCAATCCAAAAATAATGTTTTTTCAAACATACATTATTTCGCAGTATTTTTACTTAATGTTCGTGTGTAAAATGATTCCAAAAAATCCATCAATACTCTGTTCCATTTGAAATTCCAATGTTAGTGTAATTTTCCGTTAGTCTTAGAATTCTACTGAACAAATCTTGAACCAACCAATGCGAATTATAGTATTAACCACCAAAATTTCATATTGATATCATTAGAGAGAAAAGGGGGCGAGCCTGAATCGGTTTTTCAAAGCAGTTGAATACAAAACATACTCTTTTGAAATTCTCACTAGGACATTATATATGATATTATCAACAGTAGATATCTACCTGAAAACCAACGATTATATACTAAAACGATCTAACCGAATGCTAAATATACTCATCTGAAATCTCCACTCCCATCATATAGTTATCTGCCAAAGAGTAAAAAAAAAACTGTTACTGCATTTAGCCATAAAATTATTTTGTCGTTGATGTGAACGTAAGCAGAAAGGCTCAAATATTTCTCGAGACTATAAGTAGGTGGTGCTGAAATTATTCGAGCTCACGTGAGGTTTGAACAGTCAGTAATTTTGTCGGGAATACAATAATGTGCTTACAAATTATGGGCTAAAACTAACAAGTTCCAAACAAAATTTGTTTGGATACTTCATCCCAGAATTTCGATGTTCGAAATGTTTGCATTCTAAAATCCAATGCCATACATCTGCTTCTACCCACCATATGTCTCAGTGACACTCATCTGGACTTGCGAACACAAAATCGAAGAATTGTGAATATATACCATAGGGAAGCGACAGTAAGGGCAATTTTGTGTGAATTTTTTTCAAAGGCACATGCGTGGTTGTCACCACGTGATTCTCGGCCTGGATTTCAGATCTGTCTGAATTCAGCTTCAATCTTCCAAACTGCCTTCTGGCATTTCGACATTCACTTAACGGGCAGTTATCGATCTTTTGCTAGTCAGAACCTCCGTGGAAAAAGATGTTGCTCAACCTTTTGTCAACACTCAGAATAAAACTGCACTCTCCAAGTTTCTGTTGAATACAGGGACTGTTCAATAATATTGCTTCGTAAATACTGATAAAACACCAATTTTTCAGGTTCTTCTAAAAAGGAATCCGATTATAAAAAGCTTTGTGATGTTCCATTTGAAAAATATAACTTTGATATGGTACGCTTTTGATCAGTACCCTGTATAATGGTGACTAATTTAAATAGTCTAAATTCGATACTATCTGAAACTTTCATCACAAAACATGTTTCGATTATTTCACTCCTTCACCTCAAAGTTCTAATGTGAGTTCAATTTGACTCACACTGTATGTCAGTCATAAAGGAATAAACAGAATAGTACTAGATCTGGCATTATATCCTTCTTGAATCTTTTACTTTCAGAATATATCTTAGGGCTGGTCTTTTCACTTATAGATAAAGTCCTTGATAACTTATCTGTCAGATATCAATATGTATTCCTGTGTAGTTTATGTGATGGATAGTTATCAAATACCTTATCTATAAGTGAAAAGACCGGCCCTTAGTACAATAGAGCATTAAAAAGAGGTGTTATTCTAGAACGGAAAAATCAGTTTGATAGCTTTTCGATCGAGGAGCATATTTTCTATATACATTTGATGGCACAAGTTGAGAATTGTCTACTGGAATTATATGCAAAGAAGTCCGAAAATATGCTTTTTCCAGGATTTTTCTTTAAGGAACGCTTTGTATATTCTATATTTTTCATGTCCATATGCAGTCGATGAACAAACACTAATTTGTGTAAAGTGAAACTTTTTGTAGGGATCAACTATGATAACAACAAACCGATATTATAAGCACTGGACGCGCATTTCACTAAGGTTAGCATCTTCAAGTACCAGTTTTCTTCTCCTGAAAATGCTAACCTTGTTATCGAAACTCGGGTAAAATGCAATGGTAATAGATCTCTGCCAGAAGTTTTGATGTGGTTACAGTCGATTTTTGTTACTTTTAGTTCAGTATAAAGCACTCTTATGTAAATTTGAGGACTTCGTAGATGAAATTGGGAAAAGCGTTGAAAAAAATGCAAAAATCCAAAACTTCACTTGTAATTCATAATAAATTAACTTATTTAGAATAAATAATACTTCAACAACCATACCCATAAAATACTATCACAAAGAACATAAATATATACATATAATAACAGTCGGAACAAACCAGCCTCACAGAGAATATGAATATATATATACATTTAACAGTCGGAACAAACTAGCCTACTTTATTATATTTTCAGTTTTGATGAGATCTGCAAAACTCTTATACTGTGAAGGAACCAAAATAATCCTGAAAATATGAAAAACATTTCCACAGCTACCAATACGTTGGCATCGATATCACCAAATTTCATTCGTTGTATTGCAGTCACTAGCAACATGCACCGCAAAAGTTCCAACACACAAGCATGTGGGCTGTTATCGAAGAGCATCCCAATGGTCGTAAGTGAGGCGATGATGTAGATAACGAATGCCAATACAGTAATTGGGTTCATACTCTGTAAAAAAATGCAAATTTCAAACTACTGATTCATATTAAATATATAATTGCATGATTAGGAACTTGGGTATTTTTGTAGAGAGAATGAGTTTGAGGAATTATGCTGTGGCTTTCTTCTTCTACGATTAAAAAAATACAGAATTCAATGAATTTGGATGTTGATGTAGATTGTGAAATGAGATATACTACTATCTAGTGCAAACATCCAACAGATCGAGGTCTACCAAGTAATCGAAAGCATTTCCATTGGACATCCTGGAGAAATCCATTCTAGATCATGAAATGAACCTCATTTGAAGATCAATTTTAGCAGAATGAACGAACACTGTACAAAAAAAAGGTAGGGGTCTTCAACTGGACTTGTAGAGGAAACGAACTGGTCATGTAGTGGATGTTTGGGGGACTTATTGGGAAAACGAACTGGATATGAAGGTTATGGATCTACCTTGACCATAAAGTGAACTTACTGTGGTATAAAATCGGCATGAGCATATACTTGAGGTTACAATATAGGTTCCTCAGTCAGGAACATTTAACTAATTTTAACACTATTGAATTCCAAATTCATGTGATAAATTGTATCCCTTCTCCTGGAAATGAAGAAAAGCATACGGAACATTTGGTTTACCATTTTGGAAACTATTTCTGTGTTCTTAAGTGTATATCCGTTCGACCGACGTGAAACATAGGACATTAACCACACAATAATCTATAAACTCCCGATTTATCTGACACCGAACTTTATTGTTTTTGATATACTAATGAGCTTCAATTATTCTTTGTTTTATATGTAACATTCAAATCTTTTGTTTCAAGAAATTGGAATATAACAACGTTGGCTTCAATAGGTCATCGTTCTGTAATTCTTATGATTATTTGTAGTAATTACTGCAAATGGGTATATTCCTTTCAAGACTTGACTATACAGCTTTTTGGAAAATAAAATGTCTGCTAAATCACTCTTATTTCATAAGTTTATCCCTAATTTTATTTATAGTCGTTCCCAGATGATTGATTGTATTGAAATACATACCATATGTCGTGCGGCCAGTTGTTGAAATCCGTACACAACAACGCAAAAGTGGGTGAATAGGTAAACATTACACCAAAGCGGTAATTTCACATCGTATTTTTCTCTAGCTACAACCTGAAACGAATAAAAATAGTTTGAAACTGAAGTATTTTATTGAATATATGTGTATTTCTTATTACTATACTCACCTTCACTTTATCTTCTTCTAACCCCAGCCTAGGTTTACCTATTTGCCAGCTTGGTCCATAAAAAATAGCAGAAAGTTTATGCCGCCATCCTTCCATACTATTCAATTTCTGAAGTACATATTCGCTATAGAAGGTCTGAAAAAGATTCTTGCGTTATCCATTTGGTCACATGGCAGTTACTGATGACACAGTTTTACAACTGAAAGTTTTGGTATTCTCTTCGCTGACAGAATAAAAGTATCAAAATTGTATTCACCTTGAATTGGTAGAAATATTTTCGAGATATCTGACGAATTTTGAATTGTGGTACTTTGAATTACCTGTAAATGCAGAGGATTGAATGATGGTTGATTGAAAACAAGGCCGTAAATTATTTCTTCATTCTTCTGTTCACAAGCGAAAGTACCAAACAACCGATCCCAAATGATCAGCACTCCTCCATAGTTTTTGTCCAAACAGTATATATTACTTCCTGGAAATTAGTTCAATATAGTTAAAAGGTAGATACCATTAAAATATAAGAGCTGAGTCCGAAAGAATGACAACAGATATATCTACCAGAAAACACCTACTTCCTTGGCAAATATTGGGAAGGGCGTTGGATTAAATTTGAGGAACAACTTTACAAAAGTCTTCACAGAAATTACTTAGGTCATGTTATGATAGAAATACCGGAATTCTATTGTGGTTTTTTCTATTGCAACTGATCGGTTTAGCGACACCCTTTTGTGAGGTTCAATATAAAGCATCCACCAAAAATCATCCCTAGTGTTCTGGTACTCACCATGATGAACTCGATGATGTTGAGGCGTATTGAATATATATTCCAATGGTCCAAGAGTAGTGATAGTTTTTGTATGTATCCAGAATTGGTACAGGAGATTGAATTGCTGATGGGTTATGAAATGTGCAGGAGGAACGATAAAAGCCAGAGGCAGATAGAAAATCTAGAAAAAAATGATAAAAAAAATTATAAGCTATCAACAAAATGTTGACATTTCAGAAAGAAAATTGCTACAAACTGTTGAGTGCAGTTGTAAAGAAATATTTCAGATTTGTGCTACAATATTGGTCTGAGGAGTGGGAGACGCAGATATAACGATCGTTAATTAGTCACATTATTGTTATGTAGATTGCATTCGGTACAAACTATTTCCAATTTCATTACCATTATTTATATTTGGGTATTTGACTCCGTTGACACCATTTGATTCATCCTAATTTAATGTTTACGATAAATAGTATATTTACATCAAGAGATCAAAGTTCTATCCCGAGGCGGAAAGTATGTCAAGGGATAGAAATAAGGGACTTTAATCTAGTGGTGCATGCAGTAGCTCAGTGGCGGATCCACGGGGGGGGTTTCGGGTCCGGACCCCCCCATTTTGGGAAAATAAGAGATATTTTTTTTAAATTTTTATCGGCTCCTAATTTCCAAATTTTGTTAGGGAACGAAAAAATGTCACATGAGCAAGACAAAAAAATAAAATAGAATAAATTTTTTTGCTTAAAAATTGAAGCACTTTAATAATTATTATTACATTCCATTGAAAACTAAAGAGCAGGCTACATTTGAACATTAGTACATTTCCGAGGTTTTTTGAAAATTCTACTAGAATTTCGTCCTCGGTGAGTCCAATATGGGTATGGATATTTAAAGAAGCAAGACCATTCAGTCGTTCCTGTCCCATATCAAATTGCAATTTTTCTCGATGACACTTTAAAGAAAATTGACACCTGTCAGGCTTATCGAGGAAAAGTTCGAGACATTTCTGACAGTGCTGTCATTGGATCCTTTTTGGCGCAGTATTTGAAAAATTAGACTAGTTACATTTGTGATGAGTATTGTGTATGCCGGTAACGATTTGAATATACTATGTATGAGTAGAATATGCTGTTGATTAAGGTTGAATCAACTCGTTTCGATTTGAAAAAAGTAAAGTTTCGAACCTACTTTACCTCCTGGCTACACCTTCAAATTTTGCTCTTGTCAATCTCTTTCACCTTTTTTGGATCTTGACTAGTTGTTGCTATACGGTAGCTCATAATTTTCTGTTATATATATATATATATATATATATATATATATATATAAATGATGAGTTGTGTTTTCGGGTTTCATTCCGTGTTCTGTGTTTTTTTTGTGACAATTATCCTTCAGAGGATCAGAACCACAGAACACGGAGTGAAACCCGAAACCACAACTCATCATACTTCGTCCGTGAGAATCTTCATGCTAATATATGTATGTATATATATATATATATATATATATATATATATATATATATATCTTAATATATATAAATCTCGTGTCACAATGTTTGACCTCAATGGACTCCTAAACCACTTAACCGATTATAATAAAATTCGCACACCATGTGCAGTTCGATCCAACTTGAGAGATAGGATAGTTCAAATCTCAAATTATAGTCGCAATTTTAATTTATTGCTAATTATTTGTCTGTTATTATTTGACAGTCACAATTATCTGTTAACTCCAAATGATTCTAACAGATGTCGATACCTTTCGACTGGGTTGAGTAAGTAATCAATAGATGGCGCTGCTGAGCCCATCAGTTGGCAGAACAAATTGAATCAAGATGTCGATACCTTTCGACTGGGTTGAGTAAGTAATCAATAGATGGCGCTGCTGAGCCCATCAGTTGGCAGAACAAATTGAATCAAGAAATCCAGCTCAAAGAATCAGGACAGCAGGAGGTCATGCACAACCACAAATGGTTTAGATTTGGAAAATCCATGTTTTTCTCATGGGCAACTATATGTTGCGTGTTCACGTGTTGGGAAACCGTCGAATCTATTTGTGTTAGCTAAAGACAGGTTAACCAAAAACATTGTGCACCGATTGGTGTTAAATTAAATTGAAATTGATAGTATTTATAATTCAAAAAATAGATATTAATGTTTAAAAGACTGTCTGCCTTGCCTACCTCATTCATGAGTTTAAGCGTCACATGTTATTTACTGTATTATACTGTAATATACTTATATTTGTTATAAAATTAAATGGAAATAATAAATCTGATAAATTTTTATTTTATACCTATTGGTTTCTGCTTAATATCAAGTGTAAGAACATTTTAATTGATTGTGATTGTTTACTATAATGTAATATAACAAAAACTTTAGCCACAGCAACGCGTGGCCGGGTCAGCTAGTATATATATATATATATATATATATATATATATATATATATATATATATATATATATATATATATATATATATATATATATATATATATATATATATATATATATATATATATATGATGAATTGTGTTTTCGGGTTTCATTCCGTGTTCTGTGGTTTTGATCCTCTGAAGGATAATTTTCACAACGTTTCGGCAAAGTCTCATTTGCCATCTTCTAGGTGATGATTGAGTTTCGACCTCCGACTCGAGGTCCTTCAGAGGATCAAAACCGCAGAACACGGAATGAAACCCGAAAACACAATTCATCATACTTCGTCCGTGAGAATCTTCATGCTAACATATATATATGTATATATATATATATATATATATATATATATATATATATATATATATATATATATATATATATATATATATATATATATATATATATATATATATGTATATATAAATATATATATATATATATATATATAAATGTTGGGTTATAGACCCCCCCTTGACCTGATCCTGGATCCGCCACTGCAGTAGCTATAATGTGTACTGTACTTTAGGAAAAAAAGAATGCGTATTTGAAATAGTATATGACTCACCGAGATGGGAAGTGATTTATTCCTGTCGTGAGATCAGTTAATAGCTAACCGAGACGCAAACCGTCGAGGTAAGCTATGATCTCGAGACAGGAATGAAACTTCCTACCGAGGTTTGTATACTATTTTATTTACAACCATCATATTTCGAATAAAACTAATAAATCTCTGTTGCGTTCCGAACATACCTAACATATTACATTTAACGACAAATTACCAAGAACGTGGTTTTCTCAGAATAATCAAGTACATATATTGTTGCCGTGATTACGGGGTATACAATTATCACCAATATAAATAAATGTCAGATAAAGTCAATAAAGTCTAGAATAGATGAAGTGAGGGCGGGAAGTAGAGGTGTGTAATGTGACACTTCCCAAACTTCAATGACGTTACTAATCTCAGCATTACATATATGGTTGTAAATAAAATAATTCAACAGCACTAATCATAATTAGAGTTTTGATGTAAATAGTGCGTCGCTATGGCTATAATCCACAAAATAGATAATGCACACCGCTGATGCGGGAGTTTATACAAATAATTCATGATATCAGAAAAAAATCGTTTCAGATCAGATTTTTGCACCTCAAGTGCAACAGCGGTGTCCAGCTTTTTTTTGCAGTGACAAGTTACCGGGGCAACAGAAAATAGTTCGACGCTTGTTCCAAACATGTTTCAATTAAAATCTCCAGAGATTAAAAGTAAATTCCCAATCCTGAAAGTGCATGAAATATATTCAATTTCATTATATTTAATAAGTAGGTTTGAATAGAAAGTTATTATTAATTCAATAAATGTCATAGCAAAGTGGGTTATACGCCTTTAAAAAATGAATTCTGTTTTTTATATTTTCAAAATCATTCAGCAGTTCGGAACATCATGAAATTATGTATTCAGATTACCAAATCCATTCAATTTGTAAAAAATGGGGAGATATTCGAAAATAGCCAGTCTACGTACGCCACTGATATGATAATTGAAAACAGGAATGCTTTCACAGGAAGAACTTGCATGCAGGTCGTCATTGGTTTATGACCCTTTCTTAGCATTCACAGTTTGATTATTCAATTCAAATATCCACGACGATTGGAATTTTTTATAGGTCAGGCGTTGAACCAACTTCTGACATTATCAATAGAAATGTGAAATTGAAATTCCACAGCAATCGATTCTGTTATATTAATACTAATGAATATGAATTCATTCCTTATGCATCGTTATAAAAAAATACCTAGTGTGGTGAACCCACTGCGAATTATCATTCCCAATCTCAACCATCTCTTATTCAGTTACGTCTAATATAGTATAGTGATAGTTGCTATCACCATCATCAATCTTGTCATGAACTTGATAATTGTTTCAATATTTCAAAGTACCTACCTCTTATCATATATCTATTATTGAGTTTCAATTTCACAAATCGAGTTTTTACTCGGAATGAAGGTCGAATGATGAGTCTAAAAACTCATTTTTTCCGCAAATCGCTAGGAAGTTTTGACATTCCAAACAAAATTGCTTTAAGAAAACGTCAAGATTTCCTTACTGTAAGGCAATGGAATTGAGATAATTTTCAAAAAATATACAGAAATGAAGAACTGATAATTATTAAATGGAGATTCAAAACCTATTCAAAGAAGAATCAAATCACCTTAAAAATATTTTTAAAAGAAAATTCATTATATTCAATGAATATTCGAAAATAATAAGATGAAGTTTTGAAATACTTCCGACTTATATTCAGAAATGAAGAATTGATAAATATTCAATGAAGATTCAAAATTGATTGAAGAAGCGTCAAAACATATTCAATACAGATTCAGCTAGTAATATTTATAATAGGGTCAAAGCTGATCAAAAATGCTTCAAAACATCTTCCAACGATATTCAAAATATTTATATATATATATATTTAAAATATATTCAATGAAGATTAAATACTATTATTAATAAGTTTATATTGGATGAATATTCGGAACATATATTTTATTAATGTTTCAAAGATTCTCTTGCTACTTGGGTTTTTACACTCGTTTATCCAATTCTCCTCATTGTCCCCTTCTCCACTTATTACATCCAATCGTCGCCCCTGTCCTTCATATCAGTTGAGTGTTTTGGGAAATTCTGATATTTTTATCCGTCTCGGATATATTTAGGGTGATCTGGTTTTGGTGGGACACCTTGTATAACATACCCAGAGAGTGTTTATCAATTTTGTTTTTGTGTTTGACATTAACTTGTAAAAAACGAAAAACATTGAAAAAAATATGTTTTTGTTGGGACACCTTGTTTAACATACCCAGAGAGTATTTATCAATTGTGTTTTTGTGTTTGACATTGACTTGTAAAAAAACGAGAAACATTGAAAAAATCGGATGTTTGTTGGTTAAATTCTTGTTGCATTTTTCCGGTTCTCTGGTAACTATGAATATTGTTAAATGAAAGTGAAAGATATTCAAAACCCAGTACTTACAAAGCCACACCATCCTTGCACTAGAGACTGCCTAAGTCCAACGGCTAAATTAAATTCTTCCGAACTATGGTGAACTTGATGTTGTGCCCATAAAATATGAATCTCTGTGAAAAGCAATAGTTGATATTTGTAATGCTTTATTGTTGTTTGAGTTCTCACCATGGCAGGCCCGATGTACCCAATAATAACAAAAATCAACTCCTAATGCGGCCAAATACCAAGTCAGTTGGGAGTCCCAAGGAAGATTTACGAGTCGAAAATGTTGGTACAAATAGAAGTAAGCGTACCCTTCTGCACTTCTGAATATAAATCTGAAATAAATAAAATTATTAGCTATTTTTTCGGCATCCCATTATTTTTGAAATAATTCCAAATACGAATGTACTTTTTCTTGTAGTGTTGTGGAAAATAAAGACCTTTATTATTTTCATTATTAATATCGAAATTGATGTATTAAAAAAGGTATGGAAAGAAATCAAGTTATAATGAAACCTCTACAAATGAATTTATTATTCGCTTATATTATATGTTACTCTCCATTATTCATGTTCATTTTAATCGGTCAACATTTCTCAACCCTTTGTAAATAAGACCAATATCAGAAAAATGCATTTCTTCAAGCGTTCCTGGAGTCAAGAGAACCACACCAGGCAGATCTTTAGGCGTTGAACCAAATTAAATCCCCTTTAATACCCTCTCAGGGAGATACATTGTCCGTGATACTTCCCAATTTTTTTGTATCGACCAGGCTGTAGTAGGATAGGGCGCAAAATTCCGATTCTGGTGAGAAACACAGATATTATATTCATTTCAATGAATCCTATACAATCTTCCACAGAGGCGGGGCAAACCTAAACGTGGTATGTGTTTGCGGATAGCTACAAGAAAATGAATGAAGAATGAGTAAAGGCTCAGCAGGGTATGGAGTTAAGTCACGATTCTATACTCAGATATAAAAACGACTTTAGAAAAATTTGTCATTGTACTCTGAACTGACCCACAGACGTAACCATGCAGCAAAAAAGTGAATACGAAGTGTATAGCAATGAGAAATATTTGTGCATATTCATATTGATAAGTACTGCATGCTAGCTTTAGAATGCCACGCATCATATCAAGGCTGGCATTAGAATGTCACCATGCCGTAGGAGAAATCTCTCAGAAAAACATATTAACTTGAAACTTGTATCAAAGAACATGCCAAACCAATGGGTAGTTACTCTGTCGAGTCTCGATTCAGGAAGGATGCCAATCTCAAATCCCTGGAACCTGGCCTTGACGGCGATACTCATATAGAGATCTCATCGCAACTTCAAGAAGATATTTGATGAAACCAATGCATGTAGTCTCTCAAGAGACTCACCCTGATGCAGAAAGAGCCATGAAATGCATATCAATCCACCAACTATGATGTTCTAGGAAGATATTGTCATCAGTTACGATAATATTTCTTCAGATTGGGAGCAACGAACCCTAATTTTCAGAAGCTGTGAAGAAGAACAGAAAGATGAAAGCGTAAAGCGTGCATTTTCCTTGAGGAGATTATTGAAAAGCTTAATATATTACCGAGTAGGATACATTTTTACTATCTGCAGGAAGCATACTGGGCCAAATGATGCTTCAGTGCTCACTCTAAAACACTTCCAGATCCATGAATCCTGAAGTAAGTGACACCACTTTGGAATTCCCCTGTATATTGTAGTACACTCAACGTTTTTTTGCCAATGTTTATGATGTTTATGAATTGGGTTTCAAGTAATAAGTTATGCGTCTTTTATTCACTACAAGGTTTCAGCGTCTTATTCCTCGTAAAGATGCAAGATATTTTGTAAGAATTACTCATTTTTATTGGGCATTAAAATAATCAATATTCGATCCGGTTTCTGTAATGAGGTAAATGATTGCAACAAAATTTTAATGTTGTTTACGTTGCGTGTGAAAGTATTATTGAATGCATCGAAGTATGAGGAAACAGGAACAGATCTTATCCGGTAAAACACCATTCGTTTTATTGTTGATTTACTTAATAACTTCATTATAAGATCAGATCCATAACATAGACAGGCATTTAACATATGTCATGTTAACATGAATGCTTTGCGCTAGTTGTACGGGTAATTGGCTACAAGATAAATAACACTTGATAATCATTTCCGGAATCGCTTCAATCTTATTGCAATATGTAAATATTAAAGTACCACGTTCTTCTTGAAAACATTTTATTACTGAGTATGTATGTGGTCACTCACTTTCCAGAATGGTGTATGAGGCCATGAGAGAGACTAGTTAGTCCGTCGTTGAGTCTGTATATTGGTTTATCGTCCATCCACAGGATGATATTTTCCAGAACCATGAAGAGAAGAAAGTATGGCCAAGCCTGAAAATAACAAAAATTATTTGTAGAAATGTGAGCAGGTATCATATTTAAATGATAACCTCAATAACTGGTTCAGCACTTAGGCCCAGTTTTTTAATCTACTGTCAGCTAAGTCATCAACGGTTAATCGAATGTATCGGCCAGTCACTTCGATTGGCCGTTGAGGACTCAGATGACAGCAAATTTTTTTTGAGAGTAGATTCTAAACCGGCTCCCAAACCAGTAAACATTCACTTCACTTTTTATGGATATCAATTAACAATATGTAATATATTACATGCCGAGGCGAAAACTGCGTCTATTCTCTCGAGAGAAAAATATTGTTTACTCCAAGACCAATCTTTTTTTCTTTCATCTTAACGATGTTTGTTGAAAGTACAAGAATTTTAATTTCTCGTGAACAAGTTCTGATTGTACTTTTTTTTCACGTCAAAAATCCTTCGAATTCAAATATTCATTTCCATAGTACACTTTCTACTTTTAATGACACCGGCTCTTGAAGGAATAATTTAATTTTGTCTCGGCAGTAAAAGTAACAATTTTCAAGTTTAATAAGCCGAGGCAGGGATAGTTGGTGTTATGGTTCTGCATCCGACTTACGATCCGAGGTCGTGGGTTCGATTCCCCAACGGGCAGAGATTTTTCTTTAAGAATATAGCCTGATATATGGCAAAGGCAGTAAAGCCTGCTTGCTGCTACTACTACCAGAAACCGAGACTATTTTGAAAAGCATAAGTAAATAGTGCAATTTTAAACAGTGAAGATATATATATTTACATATTTGGAAAATAATTATCAGTTCATGAAAAATCACTGCATTGGGAACAAGGCAACAGTCGACCAGGATACAATTAGAGGATCTAGTCGCGACGGACTATCAGCTATTCAACTGATCCACTGTGCCCCCAAAATTTTTTTTCCACTAAAAACTCATACGTAAAGAGCCAGCATTCGACTGCGTGCTCGAATGATTGAAAACAGAGTAGTTCCATTGCACAATTGATAGTCCATTGCGACCAAATCTATAATTTCATATAACCAAGGTGTTGGAATTTGTTTTTTCGATTGTATGTTCAAAAAACAGAGTGATCAACTGTTCTGAATTCGATGGAAAATAACTATGAAGAACTCAGAACTCATATATCTGGACGAAGTTTTGAGAAAGCACTTCATATATAATCTTTTGAAGGAATACAAAACTTCTACCATAGAAGTAACACGAAAAAATTAACCAACATTCCTTATTGGTGTATGTAGACATAATACAATACAATACTTCATTTCCTGAGACTTTTTCACAAGCATGGAAATCGTCACAAATACAAGTAATGATTGGAGTTGAAATATAAAAAATAATAATATCAGGTGATGAAATATGGAATAGACAGGCGAAAAAAGAAAAAATATACATAAATATTGAAAGTACATAGAAAACTTTCAATAGAAGATGTTGAAGATAGTCATCAAAAACAATTACACAAAAATGGAGTTTCAACAATAAAATAGTAAACAAGCAAGCAAAGCAATGGTGATGTCAACCAGTTAGATCAGTTTGAAAATATTCATCAAGTGAGTAGTAGGCATTTTTGTACAGAATACTTTTAACGCTATTTTTGAACTTTATGGGATTAGACATTTTCTTAATGAATATAGGAAGTTTATTGTAAATTTTTATAGACATGATATGAGGCCCGTTTGATACAGATGTTAACTTATGAAGGGAACTAACAGATTATAATTTTGTCTTAGAGTATAACCGGCGGCTGTGCGAATAGTATCTCGATTCTGAAACTCATGGTAATGATTCTTAACGTAAGTGACACAATTTGAAATATACATGGATATCATAGTTAAAATTTGCAATTTAGTGAATAACTGCTTAAAAGAATCGCCATATTTTTCAAAACACATGGTTCTTAGTATTTTTTTTTGAACAATCAACAGATCATTCAATCTGCTGCAGTTACCATAGCAGACTAAACAGTAATTTAGCCTAGAGTGAACATAGGCATTATAGTAACTCAATAAAATATACAAGGGGACAAAATTTCTAAGATTCCAAATAACGAAAAAATGCTTGGTTAATTTAATAGAAACAGAGTCAATATGATAATTCCAGGATAGTTGGGAGTCGATATTCAAGCCCAAGAATTTGACTGATTTTTTCTGTACAATAGATTTATTATTGGCTCTAACCAATATACTACAGTCCATTTCTCTAGGCGAGAAAACAATGGTATTTGATTTATTACTAATTAGTACGAGGCCATTTCGAGCGCAGTAACCAAGCATATTTGCAACTGCATTATCAGCCCGTTCAGATAAACCTTCACAGGAAGAATTCAATACGAAGGACGTGTCATCAGCAAACTGTACAGTACAATACTGTTGATTGATACTGGAAAACCTTGGGGAACTCCTGTTGAAATTTTACGATTTTCAGAATGATATATTCCGGATTTGAGCCTAACTTTCACAGATTGTGATCTGCCAGTTAGATAAGTCTCAATCCATTTTAGGCTTTGGCCGTGAATTCCAGTGTTATAAAGTTTATTGAGGAGAAGTTGATACTAATATAATCTATACTAATCGATTTATCGCCATTTTCAAATTTGGATAAAACTTGATTGACCAGAGAGAGAGTAGCATCTTGAGTCGATAAAACAGATTGAAATCCATATTGGCTCTTAGCGAGTAGGTTATACTTTTTATCTACACCCGTACTCTAATGATACACTTATATGCCCACCACCCGTTTTATAATGAAATCCATTACGATACAGATTTTCATTACGATACAGATTTTCAACCAATAGAAACCCATTATTTTTCAATCAAGCATGATGTGCAAGCTTTGCATTTTGACGTTTGTCAAGTCAAAATCAGTAGGTATTGAATTTTTGAAGAATTCAGTCAATTTTCGATAATCGAATGAAAATGTCTTATAGCAGGGATATAGAAGAATTACCAGCGACCCTCCACGGATGTTTTAGACAAGAAAAAAATACAATCGAAACGATTATATTTTTCATTTTACAAATGCAACACATATGTTGTTATTTTCGTCCAAATCTTATGTTCTTTCATTGTCAAGTGGTCAGCGGCGCGGGCAGTAATCACAAACGTCCCGGGTTCAATCCCAGACGTCGGCAAAGACTTTTTTTAATTTTTTTTCTTCTCATTGTTGTATTTTCCGTGGTTATACCATTAATTATAATTCTGTAGAATTTTTCAAAGAAATACGATTGATTACCTACTATTATTTTGTTCAATATAAATACCTCATATTATAATATTTTTAGTTCTTCATTATTTATTGGGTGTAGATAAAATAGCGTATGCAACTCTCATGTAATGGTTATTAATACACTCGCATAAACCATACGAAACTCACCTTCGGCTCGTTTCGTATCCCGGTTTATGCTCATATATTAATAACCATCATTACACGATCGTTGCATAATATACTATTACAGATGTGTGATGAGTTTCAAAGATGAAGCACGTGATATTCTCGATGTTCTAATAACTGAATATACTGATGATAATAATAGGACTCGACAAATTCACGAGTGGAAAAACTTCTTTTCTTGACAAATATATGATTATGTGAGGGAAATGACATCAACAGGACGCCTCGATCTCTTTTCCTTTTCTCATGAAACAGCGCTGCAATAAATGATCTTGTGGTTTTTACCATAAAACTTTCATCGGTACAAACTCATTGTCCTTCCGACATTCTCTCATTGCATGATGATTGGCAAATTCTTAAATTCGGCTGAATAAAAACAAAAGTTGATTTGGTTCACTCTATTTAATTCACATCGAAATAATAACCAGTACACAGACAAAAAATGTGTTATGAATAAGCACAATCGGTATCGCGTAGAACACGTTTTTCCTCCAAGGCATGTGTAATTCAAATAAATGTTAATCTGTTTCTCTCAGGAGACAGATCAAAGTTCACGCAAGATCAATACGTCTGACTTTTGAAAAAAAACACTCGTAACGTTAATTATATTACCGGTAGTGTAATATTATGCATGTATGTGTGCACTTTGCTTGCATAATAAATGATCAAGAAGTGTCCGTATTAATTGATGATTACATTTCGTTGTGACACAATGGTTTGTTTCAGTCATATCCAATAAGAGATCAGTGGAAGAATAAAAACCGTGTCTGGTCCAAAATGAACAATGAACTCGCGAATCGCAAGTGGGGAAACAATACAGGAAAAGTATGAGAGAGAAATAAAGAACTGAAGATGAAATCAATACAGTAAGCAACTCGTATTCATTAAACGTGAAGGTGATCTCATATTTCGGGGTTCTAAATGTTATGTATTCTTGACGATGACCAACAGGCTCTCGAAATGAAAGATATTCGAAAATAGAAAAAACATCATGGAGCCATAAAACATTACTAACCTCACTGGAAAAATATACCTGAATAAGTTAAATTGGATGTGGGAGGTTCAGAATAAAACTTTCGAAATTAAAGATGTATGAATATACAAATGTCTATAATACAAGATATTGAACAGCTCTGTATGAAATGAACTTTATACACTACTACATTTAGGGTTTTGTTGGCTGAAATGGTTTTCAATAGAGTTCAGTGGAGTTATTCTGTACTGCATGTTCCCACTTTTATCACTCTATATACCTCTTAAGCTGACCAACAGAATATATTCAGGCTTTTTGATAAACCCCCCACTCTAATTAGTAACCTGTGGATATTCCACTGTTGTGTCTGCAATTTCTTGTTGTTTGTCAGCAGAATATATTTTCCTAAAAATATATATTAAGATTGAACCAAAACAATTTGATGCTGTTTTTTTTCAAATAATATTCGTTCATCATCAATTTTGTTGAAAACTCAACTGGAAGGAACATATCAACTTTCTTGCCAAAAAACTCCGCCCATTCATTTTTGCAATAAGAACAATAAAATTATACGTAAACCATAATGCAGCCTTGAACGCATACTATGCTTATATATATATATATATATATATATATATATATATATATATATATATATATTCCAGACTAAAATATAGAATAATATTCTGGGGAAATTCTGTTGAATTGAACAGAATTTTCAAAATGCAAAAAACCTGTATTAGAAGTATTTTAAAACTCAAAAAGACAGTTGCAGGGAGGTATTCAAACAACAAAAAATCCTTACACTGTCCTGTATTTATATTTATGAATGTGCATATTTTGCGATAACAAATTACAAAGAATTCATAAAAAAGTATGAAACGAATCATTTCCACTGCACCAGATCTATGAAACTGAAATTACCCCAAACGAAATTTGCCCAAATACAGAAGAATGTTGTGTATTAAATTTTGACCATTTTGAACAGTTTTCCTCAAGAATTTAGAAGACTCTCCAAATACAAGTTCAAGAAGAAATTCAAAAAATATTTGATAGAGAAAACATTTTATAGCGTTTCCGATTTTTATGATTAATTTTTCCTATTTATTCTTCAATTTATACCCTGTTCCACACTGTAAAGCATCATGGAATAAAGCTGTTATTATTATTATTATTATAACTATCATTTTAAAATATCGATCATTGAGAAATGTGACCATGAGGTACTCACGAGAATTAATTTGTTGACGCGAATCGGGTGTTTGCCTTTTTTTAAATTTTAACTTCTTTCATAGAAGTTGTAATTTCCATTTTTTGATTCGGTGAAGAACTAAGCCAAAGAATAATTCATAAAACTTTATTCTCTCCACAAAAATACCTAAGTTTCTGCTTCGAACGAAGATCGGAGCGGACGAGACATTAGTTACAACTGATTGTTTACTTTCTTTCATCTCATTAAATTATTAATCTTCTGAAACAATTCTATCTCTCGCTTTTGTCACGAGATATCTTTCATCAAATACTTGATCACATTTTGAAAAAAATTTAATTTCTTTCAAAACTGTGATAATTTTCAAAATGGAAATGATATTTGAGGACGCGGAAAGCTTGTAATAAACAAAATCAAAAATTCTTGTGAATTAAACCAATTCGTTTCAAATGATCAATAATGATATTTTCTCAACTGTGATTGGCCTCAGACCGCAAAATGATCAAAAAGTCATTCCTGATTGTAACCATTTTTTACGCGGAAGACAAAACTAGAGTGAATTACTTATCAAGAAAATGTCGAGATATTCAATATCTTCCATGACATTTCAATAGTCACTGAAAACGTTTTTTCCAAAATCACGATTTAAAAAGTTCACTCAGAGTGGAACAGCTTCAACGAAAAATAAAAAAAATCACTCTCTTTGAAAAGAAAATAGAATACATCAGTGATTCCAACACGAAAATTTTTGCCGATCATTTACAATTCTGTTTTTGATAAATTGACAGCAACGCATTCGAATTTAATAGTTTCTGTCATGGTGGAAATTATGTACTTGAGGTTATCATGTTGACCAGACTATTTACGTTGATTGCGTGCATGTATCATAAATTTGAGATATAACCACATTTATCATAGAATAAATGAAGGAATCTAGTGCATATAATCTTTCGGAAGGCAAAGAATCAGTTCAATACAAAATGAATTCATTCAACAAATTGGAGTAGATTACAATGCATTTGAAGTATATGTAGAAAATAGTTTAATTTTTCCATATCACAATATTTTCAACAATGTAAAATAATATGGGAAAGAATAAAAACGCTGAGGTTCGCATAGACCTTAAGGACCCATTTTTTTATCATTGAGTAGGTACAAGATATTCGAACTTCCCACCAAGCTATTTCATATAAAATCGCGTGTCAGGAATTTTGTCAAACTTTTCCATTGATAACCTTCAGTACACCTTCCAGCAGTCTCATTAAAGCACTTGAAAACTATTGTCTTTAGTACTTACATTTGTGAAGAAGGATGGGACGTCCTTGGGATCATTGAACATGGTTTCAGAGGGACTCACAATGTAGAACATTCTGCCAAGACCTTTGAGGACACTTGTAAATTCTTCATAGGAATAATAACTTTCTTCAGTTAGATCTTCCCTATCCACTAATTTAATCAACACCGATGTGATCGTTTCCGACCCGTTGTACGCCTTGAAAAATCCGTCCGATTCCATTATTTCAGTTTTCAGTGAAAATTATTCAAACAATTGCTCTTCAAGTGAGTTGTTCTTTCAAAGTGAGATAAGTGAACAAACTGCTCATCTGTTGGAAGCGTTCCAACAAAATTTTATTTGAGGTAGATTGTAGTAGGTATAAATATGTTTGTGGAACTTATCTGATAAAAATACTCTGATCAATAACACCAAACTTCTGAGAGTCGCTTTATATTAGACTGGTTTGTAAACAAACGCCGGTTTCGGTGGGGCTATAATTTATTAATATATGGATGCTAGCAGAAAGCTATTAATTTAATAACGTAGGTATTCCGGGAACTGCAGTCTTTGTCGCTTTGGTGAATGTAGTGAATACTCAGAGTTAAGGCCTGCCGCGCACTAGTAACTTTTTTATTGACCAACATAAAAATTACTCCACCAAGAAGTGGATGATAATTGAAGATCAAATGACTTACTTTCAAGGAAATTCAATCTTCATTATACTCATTATACTCATTACGTTTTTCTGATGAAGCATCAAAAATATTTTCGGAAAGGGAAGAGTAACCAAAAAATATATTCTTGTCATTGTAGTGGTTAATCTTGAATTATACTTCTAGCCGCGTTCTTATTAACCCTAATGATAGATGTTTAAAGATGATCTGAACAAATTTCGGATAATGAAATTAATTTCTGATAATAATCTCATTCTAAAAATCGATTTTTTTTCTTTAAAGAATCGGTTTGTCATCTGACAATGACATGCCTTATTTTATGTTACTTAATTAGGCTAGATATGGGTACATTTCTATTCACCTAAGTTTTATTCTGAAGGAATATATTTCCTTACTTTACTCCCCCCAAGGGGCCGAATAAAGGCTCTTAGCATGCATCGATTATTCTTTTGAAAGTATTCTGTTAATGTTTTAAATTTTAGTGACATTCTTCTGAAAGACTTTACTTTTACTTCAGCCAAACCGCCAAGGCAGATGGAGCACTATGACTCGTAAATGTACCTGCTCATATAAAAATATCGTTTTTTCATTATCTTCCATTCAATGTCTTCTACAAGGTTTCTTGTATGTCGAGCAATATTCTTGTCATTTCGGCTTTGTAAAATTCATTTCACTCACATCAATGTGAGATGTGAGGCCATACACGCATCTGGTAAATTTTAAATGCTGTGCTGTGTGTGGTCTGTCTGGACCAAAAGTCTCTGAGGAAGAGAAAAAGATGTACGCCACACCTACCTACATATTTTTTTGCTTTTATGCAACGTCTGGACTTCACTTAAGGAAACTCATACTTCTGAATTGCTTGATGACAAGAACCTAGAAGAAACAACTTAGTCAAATACCGAATGACATTCTGAGTGTCCCATGTAATACTGTAGAAAAGTGGGACTCATTTTGTATATTCATAAATGTTTTGAATAATGTATATTCATCAATCAGTAATCAAAATTAGTTCTATCAATGCTGGTATAAACTCCAAATCAAATGCCGGAACTAATGAATCTGTGATTTGAAAATATCCTGGTATCAGTTACATATACCATAAGGAGAAATCAATATAAAAGCCCAGAAAAAGAATAATAGTTTTTTAGTTATGTTGAACAAACAATCATAGAGTCCGTTTACTCCAACTTAGGGATGATACGAAAGACAGATATAAACAAGTACTCCGCTATAGCTAGCTGTTCCTTCTAAATGCTTTTCCGATAACCACCTGCAGGGAACTAGGGTTTCTCTCCGGAATGGACACAACAACAGTTGGGTTGGTCATTCTGAAACTGAAACAATCCCTTCTTCCATATCATCCACGATTTTTTTCAAATTTCTACTGTCAGATTTCTGAATCCACATTAAAGACTTTCATATTTGCCAGTGTAAGCGGCGATGAGAGTATAGGTTGCGGTTAAACCGTACTCAATTCAAATGTTGGTCAAAATATGAACCTTCTTCGTTCGGTGTTCATCATAAGGACTCATTCTATCCAATAGTTGAAGTCAACTTGGTCCAATTGGAACCTATGATACTTATCCTAAGAAGGATATTGTAACTTGAACTAACATAATATGTCGAACATTTGAGAGCATGCAAAATCGCTGATTACGAAAAGAATTTCGTACCTAATTTTATTTTCGATTTTTTCTATATAAGGCCATTCATTAGAAGTAAAATGAAAGGTATAAGTCAATAATCTTTCAATATTTTTTCAACCACCAATTCAACACGTTTGTAACGATACCGTTATAAGTTCCATAGTAAGTCATTTTTCAAATGCCATCAATGTTTTATTTTAATAAAATGCTTGCTGTGAGCTCAACCATAACCGAATAGGGAAAAGATGAAATATATTGATACTATATGACAAATATATATGTATACATGTATATTCACACATTAACCTCATATATAAATATATATATATATATATATATATATAATGTTTCAGTTATAATTGCATGACTCTGTATATTATGATAGATTCGATTTCAATTCATAAAAAAAAGTTTGTTGTTACTGTCATTAAAAAATATAGAAGTCAGATTTTCAAGAAAAAAGCATTATTTTTGTTCTTGGACCACGGATTGAGGATACAATTACGGGTAAATAGTAATACATGGTCCTTTGAGTTATTTAAAAGGACAGCATTGTGAATTTATCATGAAAGGAAGTAAATCTGAAGTGATTTTGAGACGGAGCAAAATTATACAAGAATAGAAGACGACACAAGAAATACCCGAAGAAACGGAGACAAAAACAGAAAGACAGGATGGAGTTCAAAGAAAAGTTTCACAACCTATTCCCAAATCACGAAAGAGTAGCTTCAGCAGTCTGAGAATGCATTGGAAGCAAATGCTGGAAATCTGCAAGACACTCGAACAGAAACTTCAACTACTCAATCGACTTCAAGAAAATGCCGAGCTTCCTTTGGAAAATGGAACTAGAGAACGACATCAAGAAAAAGAAGCCGGAATTGAAAACTCAACAAGAATTCAAATTAGCGGACTTGGAGGACAGCGAGGAGAGTGAAGAAGGTGAGTCAATGTCGATGCATGAATCTCAAATGCCTAAAATGGTAAAATGGATGAATGGGGATGTTCCATGTGTTGACAGGCGCGATGAAAGGGGTGACAAGCACTCGGTATTTAGATAAACGGAAACAACAAGTTAAGAGAACTTATATCTATAAGTAGTAAGAGGAATCAGGAAAAGTATTCTACCCCTAGGAAGGATGATTACTTGTGCCAGGTTACCCTTCCTCAAATGACAAAAATTTTGACCCATCGGTCTCTACCGCGGGATCTTCCTCCTTTTGATGAAAATCCTGTAGATTGGCCAAATTTCATTTGTAGTTATGAAAATTCTATTGCCATTTGTAGATTTTCTAATGAAGAAAACCAAGCAAGGTTGCAAAAGTGTCTCAAAGAAAACACAAGAAAAATAGTTCAATCTCTCCTAATTCTGCCCCAAAATGTCGATAAAGCAATAACATTACTGGAAACTTGTTTCGGTCACCCAGACTTTATAATAATGAGGCTTCTAGATAATATTGAAGAATATCCATGTATCAAAGAGGACAAACTTGAACTTTTTATTGAATTTGCAGATGAAATAAAAAAATTTGTAGCTATGATAGAGTCATTGAAAGAGTAATAGCATTCCCACAACACCATATTCATGAATGAAATATTGTCAAAACTTCCTACCTCCCATCAACACTCATGGGTAGAACACATTTCCAAAATACCTTAACCAATTTATAAACTAGAAGAATTCGTTAAATGGCTGGATGGGAGGGCAAATGCGGCTTGTTAGATTTATGGTGGGTTTATAGAACGATTTTTAATTTTTGGCTCAAACGATATATCAACATCAGTCGTAAATTAGTTGAAAATTGAATCCACTGAAATATATGCACGTGTTCATACACACTGCTCAATCTCAAGTGTAAACTTTGATCTGATAAGTAACCTTGGAAATTTGTTAATTTTCGATTTTTAGGACAATTCTTGTAAATACAAGACAATTGTACAAGCTTGACATCTGTCAGCACTTCTGTTGAAAAAAAATGAATATTGAAGAAGTAACATTAATCGATTTAATGAATTGAATTTATTGATCAGGAAATAATTCGAAGTAATAATTTGTTTGAAACTTGCTATAGTTTAATCAATGAGTAAGTTGCATTCCGTACGCGTCCATCCTTTTCTAATACATTGATGAATGAAGGACATAAATGTTGAGAGTAATTTTGAAAGTACGCCTCCATGGGGTATTATCCTAGTTAGGGTTTTTAGATGATCCTATACAAGTATCCGAAGATTAGAATATGTCATGTTGTCACTCATGTCAATTTTGATTAGAAGCTAAGATGTGTTAGTCATCGTTCTATTTTTAAACTTCTTCGTTTGTAGTACTGTTGAAAACTGATAATACACGACGTATTTTGTAACTGAACTTTATTCTACCGCAAAACCCTGTGCAACAGGTTATGGGCCCAGAAAAGTTCAACTAAATAAAAGTCGATAAGAAGTCAGTAAGTTACTACGTTTACCAACTATGGGAAGTAAAGACGTTGATTTGAGTCAATGTGAAATCCTTATGGACAATAGCAATTTTGCGATGTGGAAATTCGACCTTTTTATTCTGCTGAAATCGTCCAACCTCGACGGTATCGTTTTGGGAACCGAGAAGTGCACTGAAAAGGTAAACGAACAACAAAAACGCGAGTGGGTACTGCGCGATGCAAAAGCTCAGAAGTACATCGTTTTTACGATTGACAAGCGGAATAAAATCCACCTTATGAATTGTAAAACTTCAGCTGAAATGTATAGCAACCTGAAGAAGCTCTTTGATCATGACGACGCACAAGTAAAAAACAATTCAATGGAAGAATTTTTTAAGTTTCAGTACGACGAAACTGAAGACATGCAAACTAACTTGAGCAAGCTTGAAAACATTATTTGTAAGATAAACGGCACTGAAACCCCGAAAAAGGTTAATGACGATATGTACATGGCTCGAATTCTTTCAATTTTACCTAGCAGACTCCAACCCCATTTTGACATGGCTTGGGAATCAACGGCTGTCTCCGATCGAACAGTGGATAATCTAAAAAGAAGGTTGATAAAGGACGCTGCAAAAAACGTCCAGTCTGCATCATCAAGTGCCCCGGTGTCTTTCAAAGCCCAAGTTAACAATAAGGTGGAATGTCACATATGTAAGGGAAACCATTATGCCCGGAACTGTCCCAAGAAGAGTTCAAAGAACAGAGGGAAAAAGAAGTTTTCTCAATGTGAATCATGTGGTCGTACTAATCATGAGCAAAAGAACTGTAGATACAAAAAGCCTTTTGAGTCTAATCAAAATAGAGCAAGTTTTTTGACATATGAGGCACCTCAAGAAGGTAGTTTCCGTGCCAGTGAGGGTAAAACTTCAAAATCAGACAATATGTGGGTGCTGGATTCAGGGTCGACATCACACATGTCACATAATGAAGAAATTTTAACCAAGAAATTTGATGCCAATACCACAGTTCATACCTCCAAGAAAGGCGAATCTATGAAGGCCAAAGCAGTGGGCCGTATCGAAGCTGCTGAGTATACCCTAAATGACGTATTGTTCCTACCGGGTTTGGACAGAAATCTTTTGAGTGCTAGTGCCATCACACAAAATGGCGGCCGAATTCAATTCGAAAATGACAGGGTCATGGTATACAAAGATGATGACATCATACTGACTGGCAAAAAGGACCATTCGGGCTTGTTCCTAGTAGAACTCAACCCATTGAAAAATGAGTCGGCGAATCTTTCTGTGTCCTCTTCGGTAATTGATTGGCACAGGAAATTGGCACATTTGAGCCATGGAAATATGAAAAAATTAGCAAAAATGGCTGATGGGTTCAATTTGATCCAAAATAAACTTGGAAGTATGTCAAGTGTGCCAAGATGCAAAGCAATCTCGCAAATCCTTCAAAAACAAAAGGACCCGTGCCATCAGGCCTTTGGAAATCATTCATTCCGATCTAGTGGAAGTGGAAACTCCTACTTGGGATCAACACCGCTGTCGAGAAAAAGCGATGCTTCAAATGCTTTGAAGCAGTACATTGCAGAGGCTGAGAGCAAATGGAACTTGAAAGTCCACAAACTTCGTTGTGATAATGGTGGCGAGTATGTTTCCAATCAGCTTAAAAACTGGTGTGCTGAGAAGGGTATTGAAATGGACCTGACTATACCTCATACTCCACAGCTGAATGGCTCAGCTGAGAGGCTCAACAGATCCCTCATGGAGAAAACCAGAGCACTTCTCTTCGACAGTGGTGCAGATAAAAAGCTCTGGGGGGAAGCCCTGTATACAAGCACATATTTATTGAACCGGAGCCCTACTCGTGCTCTGAAAGATTGCACTCCTGCTGAAAAATGGTTTGGCAAGAAACCAGATCTCTCTTTGCTGAAGATATTTGGATCAGTAGCATATGCTAAGAAATAATGTTACACCAAGAAGCTTGACAAGCGTTCTATCAAGTGCATCTTTGTGGGCTATGCTCCAAACGGTTTCCGTTTGTATGATGATTCCAAAAACAAGATTATCGTGTCGCGCGATGTCGTCTTTGCAAATGAGACTGCAAGCCTATCAGAAAAACCTGAGAGCAGTAAGAATAAGAATCAAATACTGACTTTCGACAGGGATCAGATATTTGATTCAGATTCAGACAAAAGAAGTGAGACTAGTAGCGACGACTGCAACAGCTCACAAGAGGAGGAGAGCGATGACGATGCAAATGCAAGCGCCGAAGAATCTTTTACTGATGCCGTGGCAATATCGCCAGCGTCATCTCAATTCACGCCTAGGAATCAACAGCCTGAGGCTCCAGAGGAACAACTGGGACGTGGTTGCCGCATAAAAACTCTACCTGAAAGGCTCCAAGACTATGACCTTTCAACTAATGAAGTCAGCTTACTCACTTACCGTGAAGCGACCACCGGTGATGACAAGGACAATTGGATTGAAGCCATTAAAGAAGAGATGATTGCCCTTGAAGAAAACTCCACTTGGGAACTCGTGGACATATCAGCAGCAACAACAGGAAAAATCCTTACCAGCCGCTGGGTTTTCAAAATCAAGGATGACGGGCGATACAAAGCACGCCTCGTAGTCCGTGGATGCCAACAACGTGAGGGTATTGACTATCAGGAAATTTTTAGTCCTGTGGTCAGCACAGAGGCTCTGTACACACTCATTGCCTACTCGACCATGAAAAATTTCAAATTCATGAAATTCGACGTAAAGAGCGCTTTCCTATATGGAAATATTCAAGAAGACATATACATGACCTTACCAGAAGGCTATAACGCCAATGGAAAAATATGCAAGTTGAAAAAAGCCCTCTACGGTTTGAAGCAAGCCCCCGCTATGTGGAATCATCGTCTCAAAGACTTTCTAAAGAAATATGGACTGCAACAACTCAAAACTGAGCAGTGTGTCTTTGTCAACTCAGATAGATCGATATTGTTGGCTATCCATATCGACGATGGACTCCTTACCGGATCAGACACTAACAACATGAAAATGTTTTAAAAAAAACTTGCGACCGAATTCAAGGTTACTGTCGACGACAACCTCAAGACTTACCTCGGAATCATGTTCTCCGAAGAAAAAGGGAAATTGAAGCTATCCCAAGACGCATACGCTCAACAATTCACTGAAAAATACAATATGGCTGATGCCAAGCCAGTAGCCACTCCTATTGTTGTTGGAAACAAATATCCACCTTCAAACCAAAAGGATGTGACTTTTCCATTTCGTGAGGCTGTTGGTAGCCTACTGTATTTATCAACCAAAACACGACCTGACATAGCTCTAGCAGTGGGCTTAAACGGACGTCACGTTGAAAATCCTACCCAAGCTGATGTTGTGAATGTGAAGAGAACCATCAGATACGTGAAAGCAACTAAACATCTTGGAATATCATATCAAGAAATGAGAAGAATCCTTGTCTCCAAGGTTTCTGCGATTCAGACTATGCTGGGGACTTGAATTTGAGGAACAAACACTGCAAGAAGTACCACAGGCTTCATCATTTATTTTAATGGCGGCCCCATCAGCTGGACCTCCAGACGCCAACCAGTTGTGGCAACTGCCTCGTGTGAAGCGCAATTTATTGCTGCAACAGAAGCTGCCAAAACACTGATTTATTTGAAGAATTTTCTAGAAGAGATCACCCAACAAACATTTCCAGCTGAACTCTTCATCGACAATCAAAGTGCCATCAACTTAGCCAAGAATGGTGTGATGAACCGCAGAAGCAAGCACATTGAAGTGCGATTTCATTACATTAAAGAAAAAGTAGAAGAAGGCCTGATCACTATCAGATACATACCGACAGAGGATCAGACAGCTGATCTGTTGACTAAGCCGCTTCCTAAAGAAAGATTTGAGAAGCATGCGAAGAAAATGGTGATGTGAAGAAACTTAGTTTTTTCAGTTCTATTGGGAGGATTTTTTTTTCCTTTCACTAACAGTTGATTGTTTTCTCACAATAATATTTAGTTTCAAAACTAGTAAGGCTAATCTGTCAAAATTAGAAGGGTATGTTGAGAGTAATTTTGAAAGTACGCCTCCATGGGGTATTATCCTAGTTAGGGTTTTTAGATGATCCTATACAAGTATCCGAAGATTAGAATATGTCATGTTGTCACTCATGTCAATTTTGATTAGAAGCTAAGATGTGTTAGTCATCGTTCTATTTTTAAACTTCTTCGTTTGTAGTACTGTTGAAAACTGATAATACACGACGTATTTTGTAACTGAACTTTATTCTACCGCAAAAAACTGGTGTTACACGGGTCAATATCAAGAAAGCCCAAATAATTATACCTGAATCAAAATAAAAGTTGCATGATCACCTACGTTAACTATTTCTTAGTGCAACACTTGATGATAACACAAAGAATAACACAAAAAATAAATTCCGTACTATAAACTCTGTTTCAATCTCTAAAATTTGTCATTTATAGTGAAACACAAAATAGTAAATTCAAGAATGTCAAAAATTGCGCTACCCTGACAACAGCGAAAAAGTCATGTCTCTGCTGCAAAAGTGATATTCTATTCATCCACTTACAGAGTGTTTGAAATTTCGAAGTTTTTCTGTGGATGAAAGATGGTCATTAATAACAAAAAATTAAGTATCCGTTTCACAATATCAGCAGAGCTTATGCTTACAATGGACCAATAAGGACTTGGTTTATCAGCAAAAAGAATCGCGAATAGTTTCATTCACTATAAAATCTGAAAAAAACGGTTCTTTTTTCAATTGCGCCATGTGCGAATGACAAAATGACCCCTTCCTTCACAGGCGATAGATCTAGATGGAATCAAAAGACGTTATCCATGTGTGAAGGATAAGATTTCTTCTCTGAAAAAAGCCGAACTTAAGATATTGATTGGGCAGGACAACTGGCCTTTGCTGGTAAACAGAAATCTGATTACCGGACCTTGGAATGGACTTGCAGTCAGTAAGTCAGTATTACTTGGATGGGTTCTCCATGGAAATCTTGATTTTTTGTTTATCATATTAGCAGCTCATCTGATATGAGAGAAAAGGATGATCTGGACCTCCTCCAGGATTTGGTAAAAGACAATTGGAAGATTGAATCTCTCCAAGATATTTCTGAGAAGGTAATGTCTGTGGAAGATAAAAGGGCACGGAAAATTCTGGAGTCGACAAATCCCTTTGGGATTCCTGGTGAATTTTTCAATAATAGAAAAAGTTTTATTACAAGATATTTGCAAAAGTCAAATTGGGTGGGATGATGAAATTCCGGACTATTCAAATGAATAATAGCAGTTATGGACATCAGACTTATTGAAAATTAATAAATTTAGTATCCCTCGACAATACTTCACATTGAGACGACACAACAGTGACATACAGTTGCATGTATTCTGTGACGCTTCTGAAAAATGTTATGCACGTGTAGCCTATTTGAGAGTACAATTGGATGATGATATCCAGACAAGTTTCATTAACGCCAAAACTAGAGTAGCTCCATATAAAACCTCTTTCAATTCCACGACTAGAACTCCGAGAAGCACTCATAGGTGCAAAATTAGGGAATTTTTGACTTCACTTCTACACTGGATACGGTCAGAATCTAGACATTTTAAAATATTTGTTGCCTAAAAAATAGGGGAAATACAAGGCCTAACTAATGTAGCTGATTGGAAATATGTCAGTTCCAAATGAAACGTGGCTGACGAAGCTACTAAAAGAACAAAACAAAATTCCTTTTTTTCCGATAGACGATGTAGATGAACGACAGGACCGGATTTCTTGATGTTACCTCAAGAGAATTGGCCGAAGGAAAATTTCAATCAAAATATAAATAATGATGATTCGGAAGGAAAACTCACTGAGTTCGTATTTGTACAATCATGTTTGGAAGAAATAGAAGTTCCTGACCCAACTAGATTATCGAAGTGGACAAGAATTCTGCGCACAACAACATACATGCTAGGATTAATTGAAATTATCAAAATGAGTAAGAGAGTGACGTACGAACTGTCAGTGGATGAATTATCCAAAGCTGATTTACCAATCTATCGGAAAATTCAGCTAGATTCATTCATACAGGAACTCGAACTCCTCAAAAACAAAAAGAATTTGACCAATAAAAGCCATCTTTATTCTCTTTCATGTTATTTTTCCGAACAGGGGGGACTTCTGCGACTCAGCGGCAGATTAGACAGAACCTCGGAACCAATTACTGACCTAAAAAATCCTATCATATTGGATCCACTACATAGATTGACCAAACTACTGATACAGTACCATCATGAGAAGGTTCACCATCAATGACAAGAGATTGATATCAATAATCTTCGGTTGTTGCAGAGGATTTTTGAATGAAATTTTTAGTGAAAACGGAAAAAAAATCAGAGGGGCTGATAGAGAACTGAGACATCTTCTGGGTAACTTTGCACAGCATCACATTATGCAGTTCTGTTCCATGAGAAAAGTTAAATGGTTTTTCAACCCCCCACTCGCGCCACATATGGGTGGATGCTGAAAAAGGCTTATACAAAGCACCAAGAAAATTCTCAAAGAAGTTTTGAAGTCGCGGTGTCCACAAAAGCATATACTTAGAACCTCCCTCATCGAGTGTGAAAGCATTTTGAATTCACGGCCTTTGACTCATGTTTCACTGGATTCACATGATGCAGAAGCATTGACTCCAAATAACTTCCTCGTCGGACCTCCGCAATCTGCACTCCCCTTTACGGAAACTGTTGATAAAGATTTTAACTTGTTGTCAAGTGACCGAGCAGCACAAAGAATGGCAGATTTTCATTCTGGCGAAGATGGACCCAAGAATACTAACCGACCCTCATCAAAGATCCAAGTGGTATGAAGATAAGAAAAACATCGAAGAAGGCGATGTGGTTTTGCTGGTAGACCCCGAATGGTCCGAGGTATTTTTGACAAAAGGGCATCGTCGATGTTGTTTATTCTGCCAGAGATAATGAAATAGGAAATTTCAACGTTGAAACGAGCAGTAGTTTAATTTTACGACGATCAGTCGCAGAATTAATAGTTGTAGTTCGTAATTTTTTTGTTACTAGGAGGGAGAATGTTCGAGTTATAATTGAATGGCTTTGTATATTATGATAGGTTTGATTTCAGTTCATAAAAGAAAGGTTTGTTGTTGTTACTGTCATTAAAAAAATATAGACGTCAGATTTCCAAGAAGAGAGCATTATTTTAGTTCCTCGACCACGGATTAATGATATAATTACAGGTAAACAGTAATACATACATCATACATGCACATATATACATATACATAGATGGAATTGAACTGGCCGATACTTGAAATGCATAATCTCCGATGCATTTGTATGTAAATGATTGGTTCATCAAAACAAATAGTCTTTTCCTCCAAAATTCTGTTCTAGGTAACACTCGGAGCTGATCTGAACCGATCAATTCCATTTTACAATATTGTACTTATTTCGTCTCGAGAGAGAGTAAAAATGCGAATTTTCAGGTAATTTGTAGGTACTGAAGTGACTTTTTTTTTCGTTGCATCAACTAACCCCACCATCAGGTAACTCGTATCTTCCATGATGAGATTTCAATACCCAAGGAGACAGCAATCAAATGGGACATTTTCATTTAAAAATATTCTTCCTATACAGTTCGACTCCGTCTTGGAACATTGCAATTCATTCATTCTCATATCAAATTTTGATTGATAAAGGGTAGGAACATTGTATAAGATTGTCCCTCATCAAGTAAAGTTCCAAAAGAATGGTACAAACCAGCTCTATTTGCTATTTAAAACAACAGCAAAGCAGTCCAGGGAAAAACATGTAATGTTCATTTTTATCTGATGACTCCTCTTGCATTGTTGTATAAGATGATTAAGTTTGCTACTCTTCCTATAGAAAGTTTGACCACATCTTTCAACAGATTGAGAATGACATGTAATTCATTTGTTCGTATGCATGTATTGATTTGAGTTGGAAAATGTCACAGCAAAGTCCTCTTAAATGAGAAAGGTTTCGAAACAACGGTACAAACCGCTGATATATAGAATTGATAAATAGAAAAACTGCACAACAGTCCAGAAAAAAGATATGCTGTCTTGATCTGATTCATATAGGTACTTTCCTTGGATTGTTATAATATGATTCATTTTCCACCTATTTTATATCTGCATCAGATTTTGGATGGAACATATCATGAACATTGTATAGCAATGTTTTCAAAAGAGCAAAGTTTTGAAAGAACGGCACAAACCGCATTCATTTGCTACACAGAAAAATTGCACAAACAATCCAGAGAAAAGAAATGTTCACTTTGATCTGATGCATCTGGGGACTTTCCTTGGATTTTTATCACAAGAGTAATAAGTTTCGACCTTGCTGGAAAGTGTCATTACATTCACATTCTATATTTTTATTTCGGTATTTTCCCAACGTAATATTCATTTGAGTGTTGTATTCACAAGCGCACTAGAAAACGTACTGAGTTGTACAGGGCACAGTGAGTGAGTGAATGATGATTCATTACCTTTCAAAATATGTGAAAACTATTCCTGTCGAAAATGTGTATAGGTTAACACCGGATTAATGCAATAGTTTTAAGTAATAAGAAATAAGTAGTAATCTGTAAGAAGTTCAACACGATTTCCAACTTTCAATACTTATTACCGAAAATTGCTGTATAAATCCTATGTAAGTGTATGAAAAGAGGAACAATTTATGATCCATGTGATTTCTACTGCAGGTGGTAAGTCGTATTTCTTAACATTCTTCATTTAGAAGACTCATAACGCATGATTGTAGTTGCAGTGATAGACGAAGTTTTCACCCACATGTTGCCGCCAGGCTTCGCTCATAAAGGTCCAGACGAAAAATAAATTAATAATAAGTTCACTTCAAATATTACACTTATGATTTCAATGAATATAAGACTTGCCACTTTTATTTCAAAAAAGCGAATGAAACATTTTTACGCGTAGGTAGTGTTTGAGTATTTGTATTGAGATGAATGAAACTGAGGAATCATTTGTTTGTGATAAATAAATTATTCGTAAATAAAGTAGAGAACTCGCAATGATTACTATTATTCTTGACTCGTGTTATAATCTACCAGTATCATGTTGCCTGAGGAAATTAGCATCTATATGAGTTCATTCGATATGAATCGTCCCTGGCTACACGTTTTGGAAAAAGACAAAATATTATATCAAATCTCAGATCTTCGACAAATCGCTTCTGAGAATGGAGGAAGATTTGGTTTAGTCGGAACGTTAACGATAAATATTTTTATCAATATAAGTTGTATTTTTTTGATAGTCGAATCGAGTTATATGGTATATACTCATGGCACGTAGTTCAAACAATAGAAACTACGTTTTTATTAATCCAGCAACTTTTCAGGGTAGATTAAAAGTCTGCCATTCTACACTTGTATATATTCCAATACTTATTCTCGATTTCTCCAGATTGTGGTAGGTGTAAAACCCAAAAGAGAGCGAAAAAAAACTATAACACAAAGAAATCCATTGCGCCTCGAACGGATATTCGAAATGAATGTCATGGAAATCTGATAGTGATATATATATTTGGTTGGGATGGAATAAACAAAAGGACATCCGTTTGTTGGTCAATGTATATCCGAAACGTCCATGAAAAAAGGCGACGGATCCATTTCATATCCGTAAAAACATGAACGTTATCGATCGGTAGTAGACACCAATTGGACCTCAAGTCTAATATGTGTTGGCCCTTAAAAATGAAGTATATATATATATATATATATATATATATATATATATATATATATATATATATATATATATATATATATATATATATATGAGATAGTGGAACGTGAAAAGTATGAACAGAAAATAGATCAAATAGTTTTGATATGATTCACAAAAATGAAAAGAAACCACTTTTCCACATGCGCACCTCTCCTATCCTATCCTATGGATAAATGGACCTGAAACCTATTTATCTTCATTCCAATAAACGGGTGAATAATAACCTGAACGCTGGCTATACATTCCACTGGCAATGCCACTACCAAGTATGTCGTGAAAAGTATTATTGTTGAAGAGAAAGTGATCTTATGAGTAGAAATAATAACTGGAAAATCATCGGTACGTCTCTATTTTCCCAGTAAGCATGCTACTATAACCGAAACAAATATTTCAATAAACGAAAAATATCAGATTGATCAACTTAACAAAAAAAAATCTTTGTCATTAGGCGTTAACTGATACAGAATCATATTTTACAAAAACAAGTTCATATAAGAAAGAGCATAGAGAATAGAGTCCTTTATATTGATTGAATTCATTTTTTTCTCAATGTAGTAGATAAAAAGAGGGTTGTGAAGGATAGAGTAATTTAAGTACGAAATTATCATTCTGCCCGTCACAACATCTGCTCATTCATCTCTATCCACATTGTACTACTTGGAAAACTGTCACGAGGCCAGTCCATTAGTTCTAATTTCAATTACTTGGATCGATTCAAAATGCAATCTATCTCGCCACCAAAATCACAACACATTTGTGGGAAAAGCAGTTTTCTTCCAATTATATGAAGATTGGTCCTCGAGAGAGACTTTTATAGTTTGGTGGATTGATCCGATCCAAGTATGGAAAATCTCTGGGCTATCCTTGGAAACAATTATGACTTTTTCTTCCATTTTTAGGGTAACATATCATCCTCATCGTTTACTCGAAAAAATACAGTTCGTAACTCACACAGAACTATTTCGCTGAGATAAATTCCAAACTTATGCTTTCCATTATTGCACTTTTCAAAATCGCATTGCATGTCAGATGAACGTTAATGTCAAAAAGACCTCTCCATGAATGTGTGCGTTTCAGTAGCTCCAGTTTCAGGCTGTTGAAGCCCGAATTTTTCACCAATGGAATGTGAAGCCGATGAATCTTATAGATCAATAACCGATATTATGGAGGGTCGAAGGATTGTGAACCTGGGCCATGTACTCAAAGAGTATGAAAATGTTCTGAATCATAAATATGAATGCATGATGGGAAGAATGGATTTCATGAAAGAAACACGGAAAGGATTAATTTCCTACTTGCATTTTTACTGCGATACGTGCAGCAAGCATTATGTCATAACCACTGACTGTACTGGAAAATTCCTCCGAAACCTGAATGATGCTGTTGTTTGAGGTAGTTTGAGCGTTGGAATTGGACACATTCATATTCAATTTTGCTGTTTCTCAGGCCATCTATGGAGGTTGGAAAATTCCAGAAAATTCTTAAAATTTCTAGACTCTCACATGCATCGAGTAGCTTTGTGCCATGCACATGCCCGGTCAGTGTCAGATTGCTTCCACCAATTTTTCTGAAAACTGTTACTAGTCAAGCATGTGCATAACACAATGCTAATCGATGCATGTGAGAGTCAAGTAACAACACAATGTAAAAATAGCATGAATGGTGATAAAGGGCCTATCCCTTTTAGGCCGCTTTTGAGTTCGTTGTTGAGAATAACAAGAGTAACAGACGAAATCCACATCGTATCAAAAAACTTTGTGGGTTATTCATTGACGATGTATTAGTGAAAGAAGATGGACTGATCGAAGTGAAATGTTTATATTCCATCAACGGAAAATTGAGAGAGGAAGAAAATATATTCACTAGGTGTTTTCATATTTTTGATAATGATATAAGGTATTGATCATTCGAATCCGATCTTCTAATATTTTTCAATTTCAATAATTATTCTAGGTTGAAGAAAAATCACAATTATTATTATCAAATCCAAGGGCAGCTGAATAGAACTAGAAGAAACTATTGCGGTTTTGTTATATATACCAAAAATGATTTCAGCATAGAAAGAATACATAGAGACGTATGTGTCTGGGAAACAAAAATGCTTCCAAAGCTGAAATCATTTTACGTAGATTGTATTCTACCCGAAATTCTGGACGGGCGTCTTCCTAGAGAGATGAAAATCAGGGATGCTCCTGATATTATCGAGTTCAGAGGAAAAAATGCAAAAAAAAGCAGTAGCATTTTTTAATATCGATCAATATTAGAATAAAACATTTCGAAAAAAATTGTCCAATTTCATTTATTTCCAATAAATGCATTTACATCGGTTGAATTGAATTATTCATGGCTGATATTGACTAATTTTGTCTTACCCTTTATATGGAATCATACATATGTATACCATGAGCCTTTCCTGCAAAAAATTACATTCAAATCGAAAGAAAAGTTTTCAAGATAGTTTCGATGAGATCCTATTGATCACTATTTTCAACTGTTTCATTCGATTTCAAAAATATATCCGGCAGTTGGTGATTTACCCCCAAGAGCCCTAGATGAAATATTTTTTAGAATCAAAGACTATGAATGATGAAATTTTTCCGTCATTTCGAACTAATAAAGAAAACTGATAGTGTGAAAGGTCTCTTACTCGAAAGGCAAAATCTGATACTTTATTTTTCAATTTTCCATTCATAATTATCACCTGATCAACTAAACACCCTTCTCATGTTTTCGAAAAATTTCAAACTCATGCATTCATTTTCCTAAACAACCAAAAAGCAATTCTTAACAAAACGCGAACATGATTCAGGAAATAACCCGTAGCTATCTTGTCGCTACCATTTTTGAATTCTTGAAATTTGATGAAAATTTCATTTACCTTCAGCCCCATAATACCACTCATATATAATTCGACAATCGAACACAAAACTCGTTTGCCATCTCGAAATCCTGATTTTCGAGCGAAAAATAATTTTCTTCGAACCCAAAAACCGCTACATATAGGTACCATAGATCTTCCATAGATCGCGACAATATCTCACAAAACTAGTCTGCCATTTTGAATTTTAAAATTTCAATATGAAAAATCACGCCTGAAGACTACAAAATATCGATTTTAATTCGAATCGGTCCATAATCACAAAACTCGTCAGACACCTTGAAGCCGCCATTTTGAATTCATTGATTTTAACAAAAGATTCATAATTTTGATCACGAAAACCTCCACGTACCAATTATGGATCGAATCAGACCATTATCAAGTCTTGTTCAACTTGAATTAATTATTTTTTACAAAATATTTATAATCTCAAACCCTAAATCAACCCCGAAAACCTCAGAGCAATTATGAATCGAATCGGACCATAATTAAATTCTCGTTCAACTTGAATTGATTATTTTTTACAAAATATTTATAATCTCAAACCCTAAAAAATCCGCATAGCAATTTTGATTCGAAGCGGACCATAATCACAAATCTCGTTCGCATCTTGAATTCATCAATTTTGATAAAAGATTCTTAATCTTCGAATGATTTGCCATTGCCGTGCAAACTTTGAGATTAATACGATATCGAACAGGTTTGAATCTGAAATGTAATTTGAAAGAACGAGCACGACGGTGAACTGAATTCGGCCCTGTTATGCCTGAGCGTGGCCAAGTTAGAAGTAGGGCGGAGTTTGTATTTATTTCATCAGGCGAACTCGCTCTGCCATCTAGCGATATACGTTCTCGTGACTAAAGGCTAAATACTCTTAAGGACCTTGAGAAAATCCCTCGAGTCAAGGAGATTCATGTCAACTAAAGATTGCCAATTTTGTTGCGTGAGGTTGAGTGAAGTCGAGAAAATCTTGAGGAAACGACTAATCATACGGGTGTGTTATATATATATATATATATATATATACATTCTGTCGTGACTTCAATGTATACACACATCAATAATTTGCTCTGGCTTTGAAATCGATTTACTTTGAAACCACAATATAGTTTTTTTTGGAATGAACACCAAAAAGTACAGCTGAGGGTGGTCTATGAAACAAATTAATTTTTGAAAAGTTTATTTGAAAGTTTGAGTGATTTTAAACAACATTCATACCATTGATATAAACTGACAGTGAATGCAGCATCAATAAAAACTGAATAATAGTGAAAAAACTAGTCAAAGATAAGCACCGGACTGCCGTTATAGTCCAGTAAAATAGAGTAAGGTTTGTTTTGAACTCTCGACTTCAGGATGACAGATTCGTGTGCAAAATGCAATCAAGATCTAGGAGATAAATATGCTGTATGTGACAGTTGTCACTCTGTGCAACATCCCTCTGAACAATGCACAGGGCTAAGCTCATCGGAGCTTAGAGCGGTAGTCTTGTCGAAAAAAACATTGGCGTACTTCTGTCAAGAATGCCGCGTTTCCTTCAGGAATGTTCCGGCATTATTGAGAGGAATCAAAAGAATCAAAACAGGAATGACCTCGTTAAGAAGTGAGATGAATATCCTCAAAACAGAAGTTAAAACCTTAATAACTGAAAATAAAGCATTAAAAACCGAGATGAATGATTTGAGAAATGAAGTGAAGCAGATAAAGGAAAATGAAGCTGTTGAAGCTAATCCAACCGAAAATATAATTATGGAACTACTTGAACGCCAAAAGAGAGAAGCTAATATCATGGTAGCAAATGTTCGAGAATCGCAGGCATCAACCCCTATGCAAAAGAAAGAAGAAGATGCAACTGTAGTTAAGGAAATATTACAGAAAGTCGGTAACAATGTTGACCTTAACAACATAACAATATTTAGAGTTGGAAAAGTTATGCCCAATAGAAATAATGGTAAAGTTTCAGAATGCTGGATTGCCTCGGATTTCGATAAAATTGTTAGGGGAGCTTCAGAATATCTATAAATTAATAAAAAGTACAAAAATTCTGCGCGGAAACCACAGCAAGTTCCTTTTCAAAAGGAAAAAGGGTGAAATTTCAGGTTATGTAACGAAAAAATCACTTTTGATTTGTCAATTTACTTACCATTTTCTGTAAGAAAACATATCTAACTATATTTTTCTGCAAGAAATATCACCCGAATGATCATTTATAACGTTCATTCTTTGCAGATATCCAATTAAAATTTCATTAGAAATGACAACTAGCTATATTAATTTCGGCTTCGATTGAATTGGAGCGACGTTGTCAGATTGTGAATTATATTCAACAATTTCATATTTGAATGATTCGTACAGTTTATTTATTGATCTTTCGTGGTGTTGGTTCTAAATTCCAATCAATGGAATCTACCTCTTTATGGTTAGTATAGATTTCATGAATTTTTTTTTATATTTCAAACGTTTTTCCGAGAAAGTTTTTGTAGCCGTGTACTTATTCATCAATCAAAAAAGGATTATACGACTGATTTTAAATCTAGAATATCGAGAATCGGGAATTCATTCATTGAAAATATTATTATACGTCCATAAAAACATTGAAAACATCCAGAAAAACTCGGATGTTCACAGTAATTCGACAAAAAATCACAATAACATACACTTGAAAATTTTTCGAAATCTATCTTACAAGCGGTCGCCAGAATAGGCTGGAAGTTTCTATTAGAACTTGCTGCCGAGGAATTTAAGAGACTCTTCTATCAACAAATTTCAAAAAAGTGTGGAAACGTTATTGACCAATGATCCTATTTAGGCAATTGATGAATTTCTGGATAATCTGGATAAGGTTAAGGTTAGGTTGTTTCAGATGGGAGCATCTCGTTCTACCCACAGTCTCCGAACATACCCGAATGATTCAACTTTTACAAAATTCATCCTTCTTGTCGATAAGTCCACGATGAATGTGTTAGGTTGGGTCAGGTTAGTTAGGTTTGGTTGGGAGCATGTCGTTGCACCCACATTTCGTTCTACCCACAGTCTCCGAACATACCCGAATGATTCAACTTTTGCAAAATCCATCCTTCTTGTTAATAGGTCCACAATGAATGTGTTAGGTTCAGTCAGGTTAATTAGGTTTGGTTGAGATCGATTTATTATTGAAAGTAGTTATTGTTGGAAAGAAGAACATCACTTTGTATTATATTTATGTTGTTTATAATGTACTGTTGTAGTTACTGTCTGAATATACATTGAAGTTGTCACATACAGTTTTATATTCATTGAATTCTGTACCCGTTGCACAAACTATTCAGCTTCCAATCAGTCAATTCCATCAGTTATGATGACAAAAATGATGCTATCTCCATATTTAGAAATATAAAAAATAATAGAAACAGTATTCCACAGGGTATTGAATATTTAGCGATCAGAAAAAAAACAAAAAGATTATTACCTGAACGTTAAAAAGCAGTTGCATGAATTAATATCGAATGGTGATGATTCAAAGACAATCAAATACTTAAATAATGTACCCACAATGGTAAACAAAGTTTCAAATGAAAAAAAACTAAACGAATATCCTAATATACCACTCAAGACAGATATTATTTATGGTAACATTGAAAGTTTGATGGCACACAGAGACCAAGTAATCAACTCCATCCTACCATACCAACCATCAATTATATTATTTAGTGAAACACGCACCACAGTTGACATTGAGGACAGTGAAATATTGCTAACAGGGTATAAAACAATTAGATGTGATTCATCCTCCCGACACGCAGGAGGGGTTCTTATATATGTGAAATCTCATCTAGAATGCTCCATTCACAAGAACTATACTGTAGAAAAAAATTATTGGTGTTTAATCATAAAATTGAAATACAATAATGTAAAAATTTTGATTGGTGCCCTATATCATTCACCTAATGCAAGTCACTCAGTATTTATTGATCAGTTGGAACATATATGTGAAGATCTTACTCAATCAAAATTTATTTTAGTTGGAGATTTCAATATCAACTTTGAAAGAAATGAAGTTTACTCGACACACAAAAATCTATTGAATATGTATGGGATGAGTCAAAGTGTCAAAGAGTGTACTAGAATAACTAATACTAGTGCTAGTCTGATTGATTATGTTATCAGTAATTTCGAACTCCTAACAGTAGTTCACACTATACCCAAGATAACTGATCATTCCTTAGTTTCTGTTAATTTATTGAATAAAATATCCATTGCACCAAAAACCCTAAAAAGTTATCGTAATTTTGGAAATGAAAACATGAAAAAAATTTGTTTGAAATAAATTGATAATGATTATCTATTGACAACGGAGATTATGTGTTGACAGTTTTCTTAGACTTAAGAAGAGCTTTTGAGACAATTGACCGTAAAATATTAATAAAAAAATTGGAAGCTATAGGTCTCAAAGGAACAGTCCTGAGATGGTTCAAGGACTACTTGAGTGGCCGAAGACAAATCACTAAAGTGGATAATTTTCACTCTTCTTCTATTAACTCTAAATTTGGTGTACCACAAGGAAGTGTCTTGGGCCCCTTACTATATCTTATATATATATATATATATATATATATATATATATATATATATATATATATATATATATATATATATATATATATATATATATATATATATATATATATATATATACAAAGTTCTTTTTTTATATCAGGGCTTCGGTCTAATGAAAATGATAACTCTTTTTAGCTACCCGAGCTTCCGCTAATTTTTATTAGCTTTTTCGAGGGATGTGCTATTTGAGGTTTTTCTTGATAAATAAAATATAAAGATAAGACATGAGAATTGTAAATTTTTTTTTTTTTACAATTCTCATGTCTTATCTTTATATTTTATTTATCAAGAAAAACCTCAAATAGCACATCCCTCGAAAAAGCTAATAAAAATTAGCGAAAGCTCGGGTAGCTAAAAAGAGTTATCATTTTCATTAGACCGAAGCCCTGATATAAAAAAAGAACTTTGTGTACAAATAGACGGTCGAGAATACTTATCATCTATATATATATATATATATATATATATATATATATATATATATATATATATATATATATATATATATATATATATATATATATATATATATATATTAATGACATAAGCTTATGCCAAAACTGCGACTTTATGAATTTATTTGCTGATGATACTCTGTTAACCACATCTCATAAAGATTTGAAGGTAGCTATGACAAAAATGAATATCTGCTTGGAGGAAATTCATGAATTCTTGAACATCAACAAGTTGAAACTAAACGTGTCTAAAACAAAAGCCATGATTCTGACCACGTCATACAAATATAAACACATAAACTTAAAATCATATTCTTTGGAAATTAATAATGAACAAATAGAATTTGTAACCGAATTTAAATATCTGGGTTTCATGTTAGACAACTGCTTATCTTTTGACGCACACTTCGAATACATAACTAAAAAAAAAACAAAGAAACTTTACTTTTTCACACGAATCTCTTATCACTTGTCAGTTACTTCCAGGGTTACCATATATAACACAATCATTCAGCCTCATTTTGATTATTGTAGTACCTTACTATATGGTTGTGATCAAAACAAAATTTCGACTCTACAAAGACTACAAAATCGTGGGATGAGAGTAATACTCAAATGTAATCACTATACGAGCATTAGGTTTATGCTTGGTGCATTACAATGGTTATCAATAAAGGACAGATTGTACAGATCCGCAATGATATATATTTTCAGGACTATTAATAATATGTTACCATCTTATTTTGATGAATTCATTACTTATCGTAATACTACTCATAATTATGAGACAAGACAAATTCATCATTTTCACTTGCCAAAATGCAGTTTAACCAGCTCAATGAAAATATTGTTTTATAAGGGTTTGAGGCATTTCAATGAGCTTCCGGAAGACATAAAACAGTGCAGAAGTATTTATACATTTAGGTCTAAACTGAACGATTATATCAGAACGAACACCATTTTGTAGAGAAAGATTGGTGCAGAACAACAATAGTCTTAAATATCAACACTTATTATCACTGGAATGTTTCAAATTGTTAATATAGTTTCTAAGTTAATTAGGTACCTTTTGAGTTTTGTTCGCCTTGTTATTTATATTACTATTTTTCAAGAGTTATAGGTTACATTCTGATACATGACTTTAAATTATTGATGCTTATGGTCCTATGATTACTGTTTATTGAATATTATTATTATCGTTTATATTTATTGTATGTATATTAGGATTTCCCTAAATAAACGTATTCATTCATATATATATATATATATATATATATATATATATATGGTTTCGGTCAGAAGACCTTGTTATCACAAGGCATCAACTGACGTCACCACGGAGGCAGCTATAGCCACCTGCGTGACATCCATGCCCAGGAAATTCATTATAAGATTTATAGGGGTTTCGAGTGGATAGATGATACAGAGGTTTTTTTAATGACCGAAACCACAAAAACGGCTGGCTTCTGTTGATGACTCCGTTCATTTGTGATGTTTCTCCAAGTGTTGTCCATCCTTGCACTTGGCTACACCGTGCTGAAGAAGGGCAATGACCCAGAAACACGTGTCTACGGTTGCTATTTTCATTTGAGTGCAAAGCCCATTAAAAAAACCTCTGTATCATCTATCCACTCGAAACCCCTATACATTTTATAATGTATTTCCTGGGCATGGATGTCACGCAGGTGGCTATAGCTGCCTCCGTGGTGACGTCAGTTGATGCCTTGTGATAACAAGGTCTTCTGACCGAAACCACAAATGTGCGGCTGGCTTCTGTTGATGACTCCTTTCATTTGTGATGTTTCTCCAAGTGTTGTCCATCCTTGCACTTGGCTACACCTTGCTGAAGAAGGGCAATGACCCAGAAACACGTGTCTACGGTTGCTATTTTCATTTGAGTGCAAAGCCCATTAAAAAAACCTCTCTCTCTCTCTCTCTCTCTCTCTCTATATATATATATATATATGTATATATATATATATATATATATATATATGCTCGGATAGGCTTCCGCGGTCGGATATGTGCTGTCTGGAACTTCCGGATGAACCGCGTCTGGAATTGTTCTTCTGACGTTTCGGCTCCCACTTTGGAGCCATTCTCAAAACTCCTTGACTTGTTGGCGAGGCCGTTGTTGAAACTGTCGGACCATATACAGGTCTGGTTTGAAAAGGATTAATTAATGAATTTGTTCTGAGGTATAATAATGGTTTCCAGGAATTGGGGATCCTTTGTGAGTGAGTCGTCTCGTTTGTTGAGGCATTGAGGGCGTTTTTCAATTTCTATTGCTTCGCGAATGATTCTGGAGTGGAGTGTTTTTGCTGTGGCAATGGTCTTCGTGTTGTGTCCGTGGTGGTGTTTGAAGAGAGCCGAGGTCATGTCCGAATTACGTACTGCTAGTTCGTGCTCGTAGGACCTGTTTGAAACTCGTCGGTTCGTCTGTCCTATATATGTTCTCGGGCAGTCGTGGCAAGGAATTTCATATATTCCTTGTGATTCGTTAGGTATTGTATCTTTAGGTGAGCGCAGGAGAAAGAGGATATTTGATTGTTCGCTGTGAAAACTGTCTTGATGTCGTATTTTGTCAGAATTCGGCTCACTTTATCAGTGATGAAAGGAAGGAGAGCTTTCGGGCGTTCATCCGGTTCTTCCGGTGGTTTGGGATGCGAGAAGCGGGTGTGTTGGCGTTGAATGGTTCTCTGGATCTGGGGGTAGGAATTATCGTTTAGAAGAAGGGCAGATGTGAGCTTTTTTAGCTCACTGGGTCTGTTGTGGTCATCTGTGAATTTGATGAATATATTTATAAGAGAATTCAGTACGGAGCTCACCTGGGCTGGATGATGGTGGGAATTGGCATTAAGATATCTATTGGTGTGCGTGGGTTTTCGGTAGACTGTATTAGTGAAACAATCGTTGGATTTTGTGATGTGGACATCTAAGAAAGGAAGAGCGTTGTTTGTTTCCATTTCCATGGTGAATTTTATATCGGGGTGAATATTGTTGACGTGATTGAGGAAGGTGTGAAGACTTTCGGATCCATGAGGCCAGATAGCAAAGACATCATCCACAGAACGCAGCCAACACGTCGGCTTCGATGCAGATGTATCAATTGCTCTAGACTTGAAATCTTCCATGTAGAGGTTTGCAAGGACTGGCGATTACATATAATCTTTTTTTTTAATTTCTTCATTTAACGTCGGCCTATTTCCGCTACCAAGGCCAATCACCCACGCCGGTGAGCACACTTCCCCCAACCGGAAATTTTGCCGAACCCTCTAGTATTCCAACCAGAGGTAGGGATCTTTAACGAGCCCAACATCCATGGACTCGGGACCGACGGCTTTACGTCCCCTCCGAAGGAGGGCATATCCTCAATATATCTTGTGCTCATTGATATATTGTCTGCGAGCTATGATATGCTATTTCGCTGCAGCTGTACGGGCTTTCCACACGGTATTTTCCTGCATGGTCACCCATCCAAGTACGATACATATTATGTATACACATATATATATCCATTAAGAGAAATGTTCTGTTGGCGATATTTAGTGCTTGTATAGCCTTAGCTCACAAGTTGAAATTCACGAAATCTCTTGATTGTGGTCCTCGGGCTCATTCGATTCGAAATGATATCTAGAAAAAGGTGCAAAAAGGTTTCATCTGCCAGTGAAATAATTCGATAGTCATTAACAAATTGAACTGTCAAAAAAGGGGGTTCAATTTTCGGTAGATAACCTGAAAACCGTTGATCTCAGACGAATTCTTCAAACAGAGTCTTGAAGAAAATAAAATTTAAAATTTCCAACTGAAAAGACTTGATCACCGAAACTCCACCATAAAATGGAGTTCCACTGCAAGCTTGCTAATTCTTTGCACCACCTTGTAAATGATAGAAACACGTAAAATCATTGTCCTCAAATTCAAAATGGTGTCATCCAGACAACGGATGGAACAATGTCGTTGGAAAAAAATCCATCGTTTATTTTTCAAATGAGCATATTGGTATTGAATTTTGTTTTTCAAGTTCAACGAAAGCCATCAAACATGTTTTGCTTCGTGGAGGCTTCACTACAAGTATAGTTAACGAGATTTCATCATCCTGTTGTTTATATGTCTCATGGGATGTTGTTTCTTCAATGTTAATGCAAACAAAAAAGTTTAAATTCCAAAATGAAGACTGATGTTTTTTTTTCACTTCACGATATTGATGTTTAACCATTCAAAGCTATAATGAAATTATGTAACTTTCGAATTACCAATGTTAATGGTAATTTTTTCAGAAGAACATTTTTTCAACGTTTCATTTGTCCATAAATATATGGATTTTTTACAAAGAAAATGATAATTGTTTATTTTTTAGGCAACAATTTTTATTTACTATACTTATCGTTTAATGCGTAAGATGACATTTCTATACATAAAAACTTTCTAGAAATTGTTTACTTCTATACATAGTGATATATATATATATATATATATATATATATATATATATATATATATATATATATATATATATATATCTATATAAATATCAAAAATTAAATATTCCTCACATTGAACCACCCTGACTCACAGAACGTCCCCGCTCAAATTCTACTAAAAAACTAAGCAATAAGTAAAAACGATCAAAGTCTCCACAAAAACTGATAACACTTGAACTGCTAATAACTTTACTAATAGAAAAAGGAGTCGTCATATCTTGAAGGCTTCTTAGTCTCCTTTCCACTTCGATTTGGTTGTAGAGACCCTCCTCCTATTGAAAAATAACCCTTCAAGGTTTTTCTTGCCTTTCTCGGCTTCCTCCAAGAAATGGTTCATCGATTCTGGAAATTCTGATGTTTTGTTAAATCTTCTCGTCATCGTGTGAATCATTTTCACCCTCTTCGTCTACTGTCTCATTGTTTTGCGAAATCAGATCAAACTGTATCTCTTTCAAAATCTGGTCCTATTGACGTTCATCTATCATTTCTGCTCGAATAACAAGAATCGTGGTTCGGTTTAACTCGGTCTATCATAAAATTTGCTTGAGGATGCTTATGAGCTTCAAATATCAGCTAGGCTCCTTTGCCTGTCATTAAATTTTTTTTAAATCCAGGAAGAAAAACAAGTACCACAATCACAAACAATCATTTCCGGAATGCCGTATTTCTACGTCGCCGTATTAGTGCCATTGCGACTTTTGAATCTCGCAAATGCGACTTTTGATCTGGCAATTGTGACTTTTTCATCTCGTAATTGCGACTTTCCAATCTCATTGATTGATATAATATATTTCTAAAGTAATATTTTATTCGTTTGAGAAGTGATGTCTTTTTGAAAATGTAGTTGTTTTGTAATATACCTGATAAAGTTTGAAGTTATTTGAAATATTGTACTGCATCCAGAAAAAATTGTAGAAATATGTACTACTATTATAATCTATTCTACTATTATAAATTGGAAAAGTTTCTAAATTTGCTTGTTTCTTTGTTAATAGGGGTAACATTCGGAAATACTGACCCGTTCATGAAGATTCTTTCACCAACAGAAAGCTACAGTATTCAAGAGTGATATAACCTGTATGTCATCATATTGAACGAACAATTCAGTGAAAAATAACAGTATATGTGAATCGAGTCGTACAAAAGCGGGCGAGATGTGTTGCTTTACCGGCGTGCGCTGACTAAACGGTCGGTTCGACTTCTAGCGGACGAAGTCGCGGGCAACAGCTTTTGTTATATAAAAAGAAACTCTAGCATCACTTAGGGATAATTTCACAAGTTCAGATCAACCGGGAAAATAACACAATAAGAATTGTGGTAATAACTAAAATCGACCGTTTTTGAATAGGTATGCATTTATACCAAGTAAAGCCACTGTTACATTTTTTAATTCAGAACCTGTAAAACCGGCCTGTAAACAATAATATCCCCTCTTTTGGCGATAAAAAATATTATTGAAATTGTTCTCACGCAATATCTGATGAAGATATTTCAGAAATTGCATTAGGAGATATATTTCCATAAAATCCCTTTTTTCATCTGATGTAACCAATTCCATTATTGCTTAGTGCTCATGATACTGTATGCGAAGATTTTTTGCACAAATTCTTTGCGAAGAATATTCAATGTTTTTAACAGAGTGGGGTCATCCACATAATATATTTCAACGCAATAACATTATACTGTTACAGGACAGACGATGAATATAAAGGTGTGGTCAGGTCAGTCTTGATTTTAACCCATTACCATAAAATTTAAATACCATTGCCAATGCCAAAATAAGATAAATTGTTCAGATTATTTTCGGTTGTTTATATCGTAAATAGCTGATTGTTTACTAGTTTGAGAATTGAAATAATGCCTTCTCTTTAACGTTGTTTGTTAAGTCCATGCGATTTTCGCGGTTGTCGCGGTTGATACTTTGATATTATAGTAAAAATATTCGTATGCAGATAGATATGGGTCTTGGCTCTTGGCATTTCGAGCGGGGTTCCGCCGTCCGACGCAGAGTGAATTATATATAATTATATACATATATATATATATATATATATATATAGGAATCCTCGATCTCCAGTGATGAAACCCAGTTAGTAAGACAACTCAGACCTAGACGCAAGGTCACTCAGTCTTGAAAATGGCTCCGAAATGGGAGCCGAAACGTAGACAAGGCAACCATTCCAGACGCGGATCAACCGGAAGTTCCAGCCATCACATTTCTGACCGCGGAAGCCTATCTGAGTATATATATATGCTGGCTGGAACTTCCGGTTGATCCGCGTCTGGAATGATTTTCTTGTCGACGTTTCGGCTCCTATTTCGGAGCCATTTTCAAGACTGAGTGACCTTGCGTCTAGGTCTGAGTTGTCTTACTAGCTGGCTATCATCACTGGAGGTCGAGGATTAAAGGTTGGTGGGATTTAAAAGGGTTCATTAATAATTATGGCAGGATCAGGGATCGGACGTTCAATGGGAGGCTCGAACGGATTAGTTCTCAAGTCGGAGTAAATGGAAGTTTGTCGGACCAAGAGTGGTTTCCAGGTATTGGGGAGTCTTTGAGAATCGTCGCGTTCATTTAGACAGTTGGGACGTTTTTCGATTTCAATGGCTTCACGGGTAACTCTGGTTTGGAGAGTTATGGCTGTGGCAACGGTTTTGGTGTTTTTGAAATCTATTTTGTAGCTTGTTTCTAAATGATGTTGGAATAATGCTGAGTTTGTGTCAGAATTACGGACTGCTAGTTCGTGTTCATATGCTCTACAGGACACTCGTCGGTTGGTCTGGCCGATGTATGTTCTGGGACAGTTAGAGCATGGTATTTCATATATTCCTTGTGTCATTAGGGATTGTGCCTTTGGGTGTTCGAAGGTAGGTGGATATCTGGTTGTTAGCTGTGAAAATGGTTTTGATGTCATGTCGTGTCAGAATTCGACTTATTTTATCAGTAACACCATGAATATATGGAAGGAAAGCTTTTTGTCGTTCAGGTTCGTCCTTCGGAGGTCTAGGGTGAAGATCTCGGGTTTGCTGGAGTTTAATAGACTTGTGGATTTGGGAATCGGAAAAATCGTTTTGGGTAAGTGCGGATTTGAGCTTTTCCATTTCATTGGATCTATTGTGGTTATCGGTGAGTTTGAAGGACCTATGTATGAGAGAATTCAGTACCGAATTCAATTGTGCTGGGTGATGATGAGACCTGGCATTGAGGTACCGGTTTGTATGGGTCGGTTTGCGGTAGACGGTGTGAGTGAAAGAGTTGTTGGGCTTCCTGATGAGAACATCCAAGAATGGGAGGGAGTCGTCCTCTTCTATTTCCACAGTGAATTGTATGTTGGGGTGAATGGTGTTAGGTGGGTCAGGAATGTTGGTAGGGTTTCGAACCAGCCAGCACATTTCTGACTGCGGAAGCCTAGCCGAACAAATATATATATATATATATATATATATATATATATATATATATATATATATATATATATATATATATATATATATATATATATATTCGAGTGATAATACTTAGTTCGTTATTGCATATAAATACGACTTCACACGAAGTCTCTCAGCATCAAGTAGGCCTTGTTACTTACTCCCTACGCCATACATCAGGAGCAGCCTGGTTACTCGCAGACCCCTCGCCAGTAGTATAAAGATTTGGGAGAAAATTTCGTTATATTGTGATTACATACTATGATTGCTAGAAAATCATCGCGAAAACTGAAACGTTAACTTGCGAAAAAAAATGTGTATTTTTATGATCAGTGCGAACCATAAAATAAACTATATGCCCTCACGGGCATGAAGGACTGCACTGTTATGTATTGCTTAATTAGGCAATGAAAGCACAACAATGTTTTGTTTGAAAGTCCTTTTTTGTAGGTACTGGATTGATTTTGCTTCTTGATTTTCGGATTGTTACCTACCACAATGAAAAAAATAGGAATTATTATTGGAATCTATACGAGATGCTATATGAAATCTCAGATCATTGACAGATTTTTGAAATATTTATGAATAAGTTTTGAAAATGGAAACGGATTCGGATTCGGTTCGGAAACGTTACAGCAGATGAGTATTTTTATATACTTTATACTAGCTTCTGCCGCCAACTTTGTCCGTGTAGAAGTCGAACCGAACTGTTAGTCAGCGCACACCGGTGGAGATTCACATCTCGCCTGCTATTCTCCAACTTGTATTACATATAATATTTGAATTATTGAACTATTGAATCTTCGTTCAACCATATTGAATTACTGAAAAATAGCCTATATCATTGTCTAATAGGGTGGCTTGCTGATCTATGATCGGATCAGTATTTCCGAAGATTACCCCCTACAAACAAACAAACAAAGTAATAAACGTCACCTCTTTATGATAGTAGTACAGATTAGTTCTTGTATTTTCGTGAAAGGCAAATCCACATTGTATGAGAAGTTGACTGATAGGAAGTGTTTCATTTACAAGTAACTATTTTTATTTAACGCAGCAACTTTTCGGAGTAGATTGGAAATATGCCCTTTCACATTATTATAGACTCTAATATTAATTCCTAATTTTTCAGATCATCTTAAGTAAACAACCAAAGAAATTACAAAGAAAAATCAGTAATTAACTAGTATGACATAAATAAGCTTTACGTCTTACTAATATACGATGAAATTGGAACCTTTGGTGTAAAAGTTGAAACTTTTCCTAGAGATCAATTACCCTAACACCAAACTGATATTTTTGTACAGGGATATGATAAATACAATGTTTTGTGGTATTTTTCCCATTGATTCATCGAGGAATATGTGTTCCGTTTGAGAAAATTTTTGACTACTTTTTGCGTTATCAGAATAATATAAATTTTAGTACACCCTGTATGTTAGGAAGTCGATTATGCATGTGAATTGAATACACTACTTGCATTCACAAATTGAAGAATATAACCTTTTCACCCGTCGAAATAGGGCTATAATTCGAACCAAATCTTACACAAATTATTTTTTCGAAAACCGATGAAGGAAGAGGGAATCGTCGACAAGAAATATTTTAATGAAAAACTTGTTAATATGCCGCGTATTCAATTTTTGCTAGTATTTTTTCAATAGGTATAAGTGCCTATGTGGCAACGCCAAAAATATTTCAAATTGACGAATAAGACACCAGGGACTGACAGTCGCTCTATACAGTTAGAATAGTAGGTATGTACCTACTGTTACGGGTTCAAATTGTTTTTATGCTCCCAGCTTAAATACCCAGAAAACTACGAATAAAAAAATACTCATTCGATTTACAAATTCTATTACTCTGAAAATTTTCTCGAAGGAATCGCTTCGTCCCCAAGTTATTGTATTAATTACAATTTTTTTTTCACTCCATTTTTCGATGTTTTGATCAGTTTCATTTTTATTTTATATCATATGGCATCAAGATCATTATGATTATTTTTTTTCCATCATGTTTGATATCATATCTAGAAACGTGTTTCTTTCCTGAAAGATCCAATACGTATGTATTTTACCCATTATCGATAAAGTGCAAACCTCACTCGTTGTAAACAACTACGCCAATGTCTAAGCCAGCCTTGTGGAAGGAAGCAAGAAAAACAATAACCCCATTCATTGTGTTTCCGTAGTCGAAACTGCTTTCCGAAACCACATGCCTCATCACCATCTGTCCGTTAGGGGCTGAACTAAAAATGTCGGTAAGTTGCGGTTGCGACGTATTTCATGAAACTGGTTTGAATAGTGGGGGGTTGCCGCCAAATTCCTAATTTTAATTGCACTTTACAAGGAAGCATTCTAACAGTTTGATTTTTTTCAGAGTTTTCCGTAACTTTCACAGGGCTTTCGGTTGAAATAATAGAAATGCCTTGTTTCCGAATTAATTTCCAAAATGCTATATTTTTTTTGGAAATTTTGAAAAAAGATGAAATTTTTTGTATTCATTCCAAAATTCAACTGGGATGTCCCAGACGCCCTTGGTCAGCGCACTCGTTCCAAGGAGATATAATTATTACTTGACGTTGGGTATATGTCCAAGGACGCACCCATTAATAGGCGAAAATCGTCAACCGATAGATGGCGCTGCTAAATCCAAGATGGCTTCATTTTACGGTGAACAACAAATTTTGGCCATTTGAAGTAATGGTACTTCTAGTTCATGTTTTGCATTCTTGAGGCCTTGTTGAGTGAAAATTACTGTTTAATCGTCTTCAGTTGCTTTGTGTGCTTAGGTAGTTACATGTTTGGCTAATATTACAGCTTACAGCCTTATTTTACTCGTGAGTGTTATAATTTGAACTACTTCACCAACCTATATTCCAGATCAAAATGTCTTATAGAATTGGAGCTACGTATTACGTAATATTCTGGATTACGTGGAAAGTAGAACTAGACCGTTGAAAGAGGGTGAAGCTGTGTTCAAAGCAGGGCATATCATTGCATAGGGAGTGGAAGAAAGTAACCATAAAAATAAGGGGCTTATGTTTGCGAACATTAGCTTTAGTAGAGCATCCACATGAAATCAATATATTGCTGACTGATGATGAATGGAAATGCCAATGTTTCTGCAAACCGGGTTTATCTGGGCCCTGCAAACATATTGCAACCCTTATATTATTTTGTTATTGAGTAGGTAATGTCATTTCCTAAATATATAGAAGTAAAAAGTTATCAAGAAATTTTTGCATGTGATTAGCTTTTTGTGATAAATAAAGGATCAATATATCAAATTTAATAAAACATGTCACCGAATAGTGTTTCAACAAAATGTTTTATTTTCACTATTCAAATAAATCATGAGAAAAACCTGATTTTTGTTTTGCTACAAAACCTTTTTCTGTACTTTAACATTGTATAATTCAGTACTGAGTATTTTGAAGAAAACTTACAGAACATAAGGTTTCTTCAAAAGAAAAAGCTGAAGAAATAGGTTGGGTACTCCACTTCTAACATGGAGATCAACAACCCTAACGCTGAACTGATATCACTCGACTAACTATTCAATTCTTTGACAAGGTTATCATTTCCAGAAGAAAATTTATAATATCAAGTGTTAGAGTAACTGATCTCACACCAAAGGTTTCAATCTTACCAATCATGAATGAATCATGCTTTTAAAAAAATATGTCTAACCAAGGAGATACAATTGGCAGTTATGCTACTGACTAATTGGGGGATAGTGTGAAAGGTTAAAAAATAGACTAGGGGCTATGATTTATTTACATAAATGTAATCATACTTTGCTTTAACTACATATTAATAAATATTATATATTATAGTCTTGAAAATGGCTTCAAAGTGGGAACTGAAACGTTCACTAAACTTTATTTTCAGACGCTCTAGAAAGTGGAGGGTACTTACAAACATATTTTTAGTTATTAGTTTACTAATTTTCAATTTATTTTTTTTCCTGAGACAAAGCTTTTTGTCGTTAATGGGAAATTTATGTAGTGAAATAGTACTAGTGTTATATAATGAGCACTCTGACACCGAGCACATTTTTCTCGATTTTGTAGGAATACTTCAACGAATTCACTACATTTTGGATTGTAAACCATAACAACACTTCATAATCATTTCACTATTCGCACTTCTGTACTGTATTAAGTTATAAATATTTCCAAAATAATAATTTTAAATCCAACACTCATAAGACTCCATAGAAATAATATTTGTTGTTCACCGTCCGGTTAGTTCAAAAAAAATGTATAGATGGCGATCCCTTTGAAGTTTTAGCAAATAACCAACCAACCATAACCCAGTGAAACAGAATCAAGGCGGTTTTAGTGAACAGTTTATGCAATGATAATTTAGTATTTAGTGAATATGCGTAACTCAAATCATGGAGAATCACATCTACCGGGTGAAAACCACCACTTCTGCTTTTCATTATTTATTGCTGTATGGTATATTGGATAAAAATTATTTAAGTGACCCAAGTGAAATTTTTCAACTGGGATATATAATTTTCTGTTATTTGAGTTATGCATTGAATTACGCACTATTTTTTCAGTAAACCCTCCTTTAAACCCCCCTTGCCTTAGGCCTCTTTCACACGACCGGCGATTTCGCCGGCCGGCGAGAAAACCTGAATGACTTTACACACGATACAGTGACCGGTCTATTAGTTGTCTTGTATTTGACATCCAGTGCTGTTCGATAGACGGAGCTTGGCTAATGTTTATTATAAAAATAAAAAAGTGGCATAATGGTGTACCTGATATATTGGCGAAGAAAGTACAGGAAAGCAGTATCAAGAAAATTTTGGATCCATCCAAAAGTTATGTAGTAGCATTTTCATGTCGTTTAGAATACTTCGGGTACACAAAATGTGCTGCGAATGTCTTGCCATGCGGCCTTATTTTTATTTCGATCTTTGAATTCGTCACTCGTCTTATTCCATATCACCGTCCTCTATTGCGCAAATTAATTCTTCAATATGAAAATTGTCTGTGTTTGATTTCATTTGATAACATTACTCTGCGATATCTGCTAGATGTTATAGTAATACAAAACAATTGAGATATCAAGTAGACATTCTTTTTGAGATGTCTAAGGGACATTAACTATGTAACATCGCGAATATGTCGAATTCGATCACCAAATAGCACAACTGTTTAATGTCATATATTCAGTTGATTACATTAGACTGATTCAAGGGAGTGTAACATATCATATTTACTGATATTTTGAATGTAAATTCACATATATAGAAGAAAGTATGGCCATCAAATAATTTTCTTTTCGGTCCCCGAGGCCCACCTAGAGACCTTCGAAGAAAATTTTAAAATTTAAAAAACGACAAAAATAGCAAAAAAACCCAAGTGTACCGGGTGATATTGTTTCATTTTTTCTACGAGGCTGATATACCTAATATGCTGACAATTAGTAACGTTCATTTCATTATCAGTGGTGGCACTTGAGAGAAAGGCATTTCTTGTGATTTTTTTATAAAAAATTGCCTGTAACATTTTCGTGATATTTCATAGGACAAAAAATGTTTAAGTTGCAATTCCACATAGGATACAGTCATACTGAATTGATGTATTTTGAAAATTTAAGCTATAAAAAAGTGGAAAGCTTTTCACTCAGAGTTTTCACATTGAATATAGTCAATAACTGTTTTTATCAATTTTCACAGAGAAATTTAATACACAGATACGAAAGCGTGCCGTTTTGTACTATTATTTTTCTCTTCGTCCCCTTCTTAGGGTGAAAAAATTATATTATTCACGTTTGATTTGTTTTCTCGAATAAAAATCTATTTTTTTTTTCAAATGTTTCAAAAAGTGGCCCATGTAGCATTGAGATTTCATTTTGAAGACCATACTATTTTCCATACATATTATTTGTTCCATATAGATTATGGGAAAAATAATAAAACGTGAAAAATACCCTCAGAATGGGAAAGAGGGAAAGGAGAAACAAAGAACCGTAACAGAAGGCACGCTTTCGTGTGTTTGTGTATCAGTGCTCTGTGAAAATTGATAAAAAAAAAACGTTATTGCTTCTATTCAATGTGAAATCTCTCAGTAAAATTCTTTCCACTCATATAATAGCTCAAATTTTCAGAATAAGTCAATTTCATATGAGTGTATCCTATGTAAACTTGAAATTCAAACACTTTTTGTTCCTTGATATTTCGCGTTTTCAATCTATGGCAAAATAGTTAAAGACAATTCTTTATAAAAATTGACAAAAAATGCCTTTTTCTCAAATATATATATATATATATATATATATATATATATATATATATATATATATATATATATATCAGCTTCGTTGAAATGATGATATAATATCACCCGGTAGACCTGGATTTTCTGCCATTCTTTTCGAATTTTAAATTTCAAAAATTATTTCGAAGGTCTTGATGGGGGGCAGGGGGCCCAAAAAATTCTATTATCAAGACCATACTGTTTCCTATGTATGTGAATTTTTTCATTATTTTACGAGAGGGGCCGTTCATAAAATACGTTCGCATACAAGGGGGGGGGTCTGGCTGAGTGTGACAAGATGTGACAAGGGGGGACGGGGGTTTACGGCAACGTGACGTTAGCCGTTTATTATTTTTTGACATGAGCGCTAGAAGCCAGCGTGACCACTTTTGGTAGAAATCTACTTTTTTAGTAGATTTCTGACGAAAATTTAAAAATTTTGGTATGAAAGAAATCTTCAGCAGATTTTGGTAGAAATCTACATGTGCGATATCTTCTAACGAATTCCTAAACTCGTCAGATTTTTTAATCAAATCTATAGTGACTCCATCTTTGCGAATGAATTTTCAATTGAGAATGCGAATTAATATTGTTACAGCACACTGTATTTCACTAAACAAATGAAACAAAATAAAGCGATTTTTTACTGTTTCATTGTGTTATTGAGCATTGAATCTTCTGATTATGTGAAATATGTATATTATTTGTGGCCATCCATAAATAAATATTTTTAATTTTCAGAATTTGTGTACTATCATTAAGAATTTATCATACTCAGCAGGGGGGGGGGTCTTAGTTTTTGTGACGAAATATTTCTAGGAGGGGGTCACAAAGAGTGTGACACAGCGTGACAATGGGGGGGGAGGGGGTCAAAATATGCTGATTTTAGTGTGACGTATTTTATGAACGGCCCCAGACCTATATTTCGAGAAAAAAATTAAAACGTGAAAAAGGTGATTTTTTTCTCCTTCAGAGGGAAAAAGAGAGGAGAAAAAAATATGGTGAATGTTTTTCAGACCTGGGTAACGTCATCCTCATAGATTCTCAGGTCAAATCGATATTTCGTGATTTAGGACATTTCGACTATCTTAACCGAGGATACCCTTTATATCTGTTGTTTTTTAATCTCAATCAATGTTTTATTTGAAAACCCAGTTGAGTTTAGACGTCTGCCTGTTTAGGAGAACTTCGTCTGTTTCAGTCTCATCCTCTCAATCATATATCTTACTCGAACACTAGGTATATGATAACAATAATCACCTAATTCCTTGAAATGGCATGTCGTGGAAAAAAGTTTCATTCAAGGATTCAAGACTAGAGCAGAAATGTGTAAATTGGCTCTAAACGGATAAAACTTGTCGAAATGAGGGAACAATTAAATATCTATAGACCGGTCGGCATTGACAAACTTTTTCTTCATTTTTTTTTCAGAAAGTTCTACCTTTCAAGTTGAAACAAATCGCAATCTTCAAAAAATGTTATGCACCGCGGGGTACTTGTGAAACCGTGAAACCCAGAATTTGTGTTTGTTAGGTTAAGGCGGGTTTACTCATCGAGACGATAATGAATAAATCGTATAATATACTAACTTACTCCATTTGAAAAATTTCATCTACCTATGTCACTCAAATAATTCTTTTTCGATATACAGGAGTGAAGATAGTCAGCTGGTGAATGTATACCAAGCTTTCACATATCATTATATAAACATCGCTCAAATTACACATGTAACTATGTAACTAGTTCGGAAGTGTTGTAAAACATGTAATAAAAAATAAAAAGTAAAAACCAAATTTTACAGTATGGCCATTAAAACTTGAATGCAGCTTTTTGAACTCCTCTGGGTCTGGGTGGTAAAACTGGTAAACACACTCAATTCAATGACAATTGACACTGAGTTGACAGTGTTGAAGGTTGACAACGGCCGTGTCTAACAGCTTACAGCGCTTAAAGACGCTTTACAAACTTTAACATTTCACCATGGAAAACTGTCAAATTTTCTTTAGCAGCTTGAGCCCTGTGAGCTGTTAGACACGGAAATTATATGTTGACATACAAATGCTAGAATGTCAAATAATGTTATTGTTTATTGTGTGATTATAATGACTAATATCTTTGAATGTAAAATTTGTTTATTAGACATATAATACCACGGCCGGAAGATGTCGATGAACGAACAAAATTATGAAAATCAGAAAAATGATGAACCGTTTGGGTTGGGCTGTGCATTGGAGTATTTTAGTGAACATGAAGAAATTTTGAAAATGATTGATAACCTGAAAAACCTGGTAGATTCCGAGAGATCGGTGATAGAAAAATCATATGAAAAGTTTTCATTCATTCTTAGCCAGTATATTGAGCAACCACATTTGATTGATTCACACATAGACGAACTGTTGAAAAAATTTATTGTTATTGTTAGAAATAGCGAAAACAGTATTGAGTTGAAGCATCTAGCTTTCAAATTTATGTTCGTTGTTGTTAATGTGAGGGGATATAAAGTAGTGGTTAGGCATTTACCACATGAGGTAATATTGTAAATTTGTGTAAATATTTAATGTTGTAACTATGTCTTCTTAGGTGGCAGATCTTGAGCCTGTTTTACAATTGCTAGAAAGCCAGAATCCAGAAGACCCAGATACATGGACTACAAGATATATTTTATTACTGTGGCTCTCTATAATTGTGATTATTCCGTTTCATATGTCTCGATTTGATGGATTTGATGAGAACAATGATGAAAAAAAAACTGTCATGGATCGTATTTTGACTGTTATCAAAAGATATGCTGTAGTTTGTGATAAATGTAGAGATGCAGCTGCCTACTTATCTCATAAGTTCATCACAAGGTGAATTCTGTGTCCGAAATGAAATATGAGATGACAAGATCTCAACAACAATTCTTATATTGATTTTTGTTTAATAACTTTTTAATGTAAACCTATTAATTGGTTGCTAAATAATATTGGCACTCAGATATAAATGTACTTTCATTTTCATTCACAAAATGCAGACAAGAAAAGTGTCACCTCTTTGGCAGGAAAGAAAATTACCATTCAACTCAAAATTCTACAATTACAACACCAGAATACAATATCATCAATAATCAGTCACAGGAAAAGTATTACAAAATTCAGTGTTCTTCAAAGGCTTCAATAAATACAGCAAACTACCAAATTATATAGGATTCTGTATCACTGTATTTAAGAACAATTTGACAAAACTCTTACTTGGTGACTGGGATCCCTGCTATTATTGTCTTAGTTCTTGTCTTGATTTTTTATATATGTGCTTCTATTACATTTTAGTCCTCGCAAAATTTTGGTAGTACTTTTTTCTGTTGAAATATACCTGAATGGTCTTTGTCCTAAATAAAATATTATTATAATCAGTTATTTCAAATGATATATTCCTGAAGAAATTTCCTAATCTATACTTTATTTTTAGAAATGATGTTAAGGAAAAACATCTTGCATCTTTCATTGAATGGGTAAAATCATTGAGCGTGGCAAAGAGTAGCAATGTTTTTGTCCAATATGGTACTTTAGCATGTGTTGCAACAATTCTGAAACATGGAAAACGAGAAGATCTCTTGCCCTATGCAAGAACCATATTAGAATGGATAGTTAATGCAGAATTCAGAAATAATTCTGGATCAAATATTCAAAAACTGGTGTACAAAATAATCCAACGAATAGGTGAGTCAAAAGAAACTCCTGAAAGTTTGTGAAAATAATTTTCCGAAAAAGTTGATAGTTGTTTATATCAGAATTAGTATTAGTCATTTACTGCGATTTTCATCCACTTAATATTTTGCTATATTAGTTCTAAACAGTTGTAGGTTTAAATAGAGCATTTGAATAATAATTGAGGCTAATTAAGTGTAATTTTCTGACAGTAGATATTTGCTGAAATCTATATATAATGCAGAACATTGTACTTCTGATTGAGCCTTTGGTGTATTTCTGACACTAACCAAGCTTTTTCATTAATGCTGCCCTGAAACTCATTCCTTTTATACCTAAAACTCGTGAAAGTTTTTCGCAAATTTAATAAGGCTTCATTTAAGAATCACCATTCTTGAGAAATTCAGAGTTCAAAATGTTTAAATTATGGTTTTCTGAATTGAAAAAACGTTTTTTTAAGAATACAGCTTTGTTGAAACCTATAAAAATTTGGTGTTTTCAAGTTGTAGTTCACCACTCGGTTCACCATATATCTTCATCCTTGAAATATGTGTTTTCATTCACAGTTATAAGATGTGAACATAATTCATCAAATCACAATTTCAACACTCAAAATTGTAATGATTTCTTAGTAAAGTCTAATTACTTTAATTTAACTGCAAACTCCCCTTCCTGCCTGGCTCTGAAATTGTGCAATAAACTGCTCAGTGAAATAAAGTTAATCAAAAATAATCGTGTTTTCAAATATACATTGAAAATCTGGCAGTATGAGAATGATGTTGGGAATAGTCAAAATAGTGTTACGATATTTCCTTGGGTTCGTTCATTAAAACTCCAAACAACTCTAAACTACTTTTATCAAAACTCTTTATCACAATATAATATACTTAACACTTAAACTGCTCAGCAAGACTATCCAATGCTCATTACTAAATCTCTATCTACTGGAAACTCCCGTTTCGAAGGTTGCTTCTCTATTTTTTTTTTGAACGTTTAATCAACCCAAAAACAAAGTATATTTGTTACATAGGGTACCTCTATCGCTAGGTCTTATGATGTAGGTATATTATAATGAAATAATAGATATATTCCTAAATATCACAGTAAGAAGCCTTTCTTGAAGGGCTTGTCAGTTCGAATAAAAATTTCGCAGTAGTTAAACATCTATAAATTACAGACTAGAATAATATAAAATATAAGTGTAAAAATCACAGTCGTTAATCACAGTTAAATATGTATGACAGTTTAAATTTTGGTTTTTCATGAAAAATGTAGAGGAACATGTTTTCTCATTTTCACCTTGAATTTTGCCAAGTTCAAATTCTTGATGTCACTAGGTAGTTTATTGTACTCTGATACACCTTTGAAAAAAATTGAAGTTAGACCCTGGCGTGAATGCACTTGCGGTAGATATACGTTTTGCAGTATCTAGTTTCATAGGAGTGAAATTCTCGTCTCAGAGGAAACTGTATTTGTGAGTGCCTTGTCCGATTCAAAACTTGATGAATGAATTCATTCACTTTCACAACATAAATACTCTCTCTCTAAAGATCTAATGTTGAATTCATTGTACAGATCAGGTGTATTGTATCTGAACGGTAAGTTATACAGATTCTTGATGGCTTTGTTTTGAAGCGTTTTGAGAGGTTTTATGTGACTCTCATATGCTGAGCCCCATATAATATTCAGGTATTCAAGATGTGAGTGAATCAGTGAAAAATATACGGATTTTAATAGATATTTTGGTATCAAATGTCTTAATCTTCGAAGGATACCCTCAGGACCTACAATTTTTTTCCTAACATGTTCAATATGTTTACACCAGTTTAGGTTTTCGTCTATGATAATACCAAGAAACTTAATATCACTACTATACTGCAAGCAACAGTTTTCAAATGATATTTCATTTTGGATATCAGCTTTTATCTTACATTTATTAATCCACATGAAGGATGATTTCTTAATATTAAGTGTCAACTTATGGGATGACAGCCACTTGGCCAAACATCTGAGGTCCTTCTTGATGTTCAGAGCGATTGCATCACATGAGTCATCAAAATATATAATTGTTGTGTCATCTGCATACAATCGAACTTTCCCTGTAATGTCTAAGTTTGTCAGTGAATTTATGTAGATCAAGAAAAGGGTGGGACCTAAAATAGAACCCTGTGGTACACCACATGTAATATTTCTCCTCTGACTGTCATATGTGCCAAGATGGACAAATTGCTCTCTGTGGGAGAGATAATCCTCAAACCATGTGGCACAATCACCCTGAACACCAATCAAATTGAGCTTTTCAAGTAGGATTCCATGATTGTCAGTGTCAAAGGCCTTACACAGATCAAGAGACACGAGAGCGCTTTTGCTATCCTTGTCAATTTTCATCTGAATTTCGGATATCAAGTCAACAGCAGCACTACAGGTATCGCTCGATCTGCGAAAGCCATATTGTGCTGGAGTTAAAATAAGTTTTTCCTCAAGATATTCCACCAACTGAGTGTTAACAATCCTTTCGAAGACTTTTGAAAGTATTGGGAGTACACTGATATGGGTCGGTAATTATTTGGATCTTCCTTATTACCAGCCTTATGCACAGGTGACACTCGTGCAACCTTAAGAGCACTTGGAAATTTACCACATAACAAAGATTGGTTGATAAGTTTACAAAAAACACTTTTCAGTTCATTTTTGCAAGCCTTCACTGTCTCCACATCAATTTTATCCCAACCTGCTGCCTTGGACGTATCCAAATCATCAATTACTTGTCCTATCTCTCCTGGAGTAACTGGGTTGAATTTTAATCTAGAGTTGCAAGAGTTTTCGTTCTTCAAGTCAAGGTTTTGGGGCGGGATTTTAGAGGCAATGATAATCGCTTCCTTGTTTGTGAGGGTTGCTAGTTCTTCATCTAGAAAATCTAGGAAGTGTTGGTTATTACTTGATGGTGGGTTATAAATACTGCCAATGTGTTTTTTGAGGTTGCTCATATATATTAAAATATATGACCAATTTTCCTGATTGAAAATTTTGTTGTGTTGTATTCAATTGTGTCTCGTATGAAGATAGCAGCCCCTCCTCCTCGTTTTTTCCGGCTTGCAAACACAGCATTGAATCCAGGCAAATTAAAATATTTCTCTTCCTCCTTTGTCATCCAAGTTTCAGATACAATGAGGAGACTCACATTTCCCACCTCATTGAGTAAGATTTCCAGTTCATCAAGTTTGTTTTTGATGGATCTAGCATTGAGGTACATAATAGTCAGATTTTCGATATTTTTTCTGTTCATTCTGTGATCGAAGCGGATTGATTTATCTAGAAGTTTAGATGTTCCATTCGCGCCTCAGAGTTTCGAATCTAGAATACAAAACATCGAGAGTCTTCGCTCGGAAACAGACTCAAACGTTCAGCTGTTCCGAGAATCTGCATCAGGGAGCGACAGCGCTTTCGGAATCGCGCCGGCTAGCTCAGTTCATTGAATTCTGCTTATTATGCTCAGCGGCGGCGTTAAGGAATTTCGTAACAATAGTTTAAAGTGCTGAACACTTTTGATATATCCGAAGTAGGTTCTATCTCTGTTCTTTCAAAAAGAGCCACCTGTATTTCGTTGCAGATTCATGTTCTATATCAAATTCCAAATCAATTTTATATCATTCACTTTTCACGTATCTTGAAAAGTTTCTCAGAATATTTCACATTTAATATAAATAATGGCATTAGCCATAAGAAATTGTTTTCGAATGGAAACTATATTTGTTTATTAGTGTATCACAGTCAATATTAAAAATAATTATTACTTAAAAAGTACATTCCCTATATCTACACTGCATACTATTTGTATGAATGAACTTTTTGACTCTTTATTCGATGGATAAGAGAAATTTGCTCAACTTTTACTTGGCTGTTTAAAACATGTTCAACTGTATTATTATTAATACATATGTTAATTTTCTCTGTGAATTATAGGTTTGACATTTTTGCCCCCAAGAATAGCTTCTTGGAGGTACAAACGAGGACAAAGGTCTCTTGCAGCGAACTTGAGCTCAGGTGATGGTTTGGTCCCAAAGCCTATCACCGAAGGTGAAGAACAACAGGAAATGGAAGAAGATATTGAGGTACCCGATGAAATAGAAGAGGTTATAGATCAGTTGATACATGGATTGAGGAGTTCAGATGGAGTTGTTAGGTTAGATTCTGTTGAGACCAATTTTGTTAAAGAAAAAACAACTTCATTTCTAGGACCTTTATTCAAAAAAAATAAGAAATATGAATTTGGAATGACTTAATTTCGCGAATGATCTGTGTGGGAAGTGATTTATAAAATATGTTACAGTTATCATTCCCTCATAAAATTATACATAGCTTATATAGCTTAATATTATTATTTGAGTTGTAAATGAAGCGTTTTTGTGATGTAGGCACGTTAATAATATCATTATCCCTATCCTTTTACTAGGTGGTCAGCAGCAAAAGGTATAGGCAGAGTATCAGGAAGATTACCCAAAGAATTGGCAGACGATGTTGTGGGGTCTGTTCTAGAGGCTTTCAGTCCCAGAGAATCTGATGGTGCCTGGCATGGGGGTTGTCTTGCTCTTGCAGAGTTGGGTAAGTGAGTTTATTCTGTTTCCTCTGTATCTGATTTTTCACATTCTTCAGGAAGGAGAGGACTACTTCTCCCTGAACGTTTACCACAAGTAGTTCCAGTGGTACTCAAAGCTTTAGTTTATGATGAACCTCGAGGATATTCCTCAGTAGGATCTCACATTAGAGATGCTGCCTGTTATGTTTGTTGGTCGTTTTCTAGAGCCTATGAGAGTCACATTTTACTTCCATATGTTAACGAAATTGCAAGTACCCTATTGGTTGTTACTTGCTTTGATAAAGAGGTAAGGTACTCTAGTTTCCTATTATTCGATTCCTGATGAATTTGGACTTTATTTTAAATATCATTTGTGTTTCAGATAAATTGTAGAAGAGCTGCATCGGCAGCTTTCCAGGAAAATGTAGGACGACAAGGTACTTTTCCTCATGGGATAGACATACTCACGACAGCTGATTTTTTCTCTGTTAGTGTCAGAACAAATGCCTACCTCAACATAAGTACATACATAGCACAGTTTGAAGAATATACCGAACCTTTGATTAACCACTTGCTCCTGAGGAAAGTAGACCATTGGGACACTAATATAAGGGAACTTACTGCCAAGGCTCTGCATAATTTGACACCAAGGGTGAGTTAGCCAAATTTCTGGATCGTTACTGTTGTCTTTTTTTCGTTTATTTTTTTAACTCTGATATAATTTACATGAATGGAATTTGAAATCTGAATCAATATTGTTACTAAATCTAACGCTGCCCCTGGGTCGCGCTCTCAAATTGAACGCCGTTCTTTTGTGTTACAAGTGGAACTGGCTTGTGTAATGAGAGAATGTTCTGGACCATCGGGCTAGAATAGACGAGTTTTGGAGAGATCTCCTCTGTTTGAATAGTGTTTGGATATATTGCTGTGGATATATCTAATGCACAATGCATAAGAAAAATAATTTTCTTCAAAGTTATATTTAAAAATTCAAATTTAGGGTTGGTAGACTTATTGTGAAACTCTCCAGAAGTGTCTGCCATATTTATTTTTTGTTCTCAATCAATTGAAGTTTTTAATAGCTTCTGCTGGTTTGTTAATTACCGTTGAAATATCCATTTTTTTTCATATGTTTTAAACCCGTGAATCTCTTTGGATACACCATGCTAAAATATTGTGTATCGATAATGATAAACATACCATTTTTCGTTTTTAATAGGGTATAGTGCTTCTCATTCACTTGATATGGCAAAAAAGTCTATCCTGGACGAATATTTTGGTACATTTGTTTTGGAAATTGAATGTTCACGAAGTGAAATATATCTTCAAAATATTGAAAGGAAAATTGTATTGAATACAAATGGTGAAAACTGAATGCATATTTTTTAGAAGTAAGTGACTGTAATATGATCACCATGATCATTTTTTCCCAATTTTTTTTTTCAAAAAAACGTATTCTTTATTCTGAAAGCTTGCGCCTATTCTTCTTCAGTACACATAGCCTTGGAAATAGGCTCCAATCTGAATAAAATTACTAGGGCCAGTGTTTGGAAAAATATGCATACACATGAAAACAATTTTGTATCTTCAAAGATGAATCGAATCCCAAATTCATTAAAGAACAAAAAACATGACAAATTTAAAAAAAATCCAAAACGTGAGGCGCTGAAAGTGTAAATTGAGACTGTTTTGCAAGAATTGTTGTTTGAGTCTTGATGGAAAAAGAGAAATATTTCGAACAAGCCAGTTTTTGAGTTATACTGCTTTATCATTTCACTGGCATTGCTGTTGAATTACACTTTTTTCAGCGTCCCGAATTTATGATATCCACAGCTCTACCTGCATTATTCGAAAGAACCAATTCTATAGACCTGAATAGTAGACATGGAGCTGTCTTAGCTATAGGAGAAATTATTCATGCTCTCTCAAAAACTGCGAAAGATAGGAATACCAAACTTGAATCACTTCTGACAGAGGATTTGTTGGAAAAAACCAAAACACTAATTCCAACGTTCAGACAGAAAATGTATTTCAGAGGATTGGGAGGAGAACTAATGAAGCAAGCATGTTCCGATTTTATAGAAAAATGTTCTTTGGCTTCAGTACCATTCCACAATAAACCGATAATTGGTGAGTTTATAGAAATAAAGATATTAGACCAAGATATTTTGTATTCGACTGATAGAGCAATCGTCAATTGAAAAACGAAAACTTATTTTTTGACTTTTTTGTTTACCCACTTTATCTATTTGAGGTCCCGATTTTCATAGATCGTGCTATCTAGAATATCCAATATACAATTTATCCAAGCCTTGTTTTGTTACTAATATTGCTAGTTCAATTAGACACAGGAATGAATATTTTTATATGAAGAAACAATGACTACACTGTATACTTCCCGTACAAATATAATTATTACAACAAAGAGGCGAAGAATGCCAAGAAACAGTTGAAAAACTATTGAAAACATTTTCTGGAGTTTTCTCAACTATATTTGATTGAAACATCTCAAATTAATATAATATAGCTTTATTCATTCAAAACTACAATACTTGATATCAGTATGAGGAAATACGTCCCCTAAAATCTCTCCAAAATAAAACAATCAAATGCATTTTCAAATAACTTTTTCGATTTCCTACTTCCGATTTATATGTGAAAAATGAGCTTTTAAATATCACCTCTTCATATAAATTGAAAATTTGTTCTTTCATCCATTTCGTAAAAAATAAAAATAAACATTCTTGCAATATTTTCCTTTCTGGAGCATGTCTTCACCTATCTCGACAATGGGGAAGTCGTAGCTGCAGTATTCGGTGACTTTTCCAAAGCATTTGATTGTGTAAATCATGAACTTCTTTTGCAAAAGCTGGACTGCTATGGCTTTAGAGGAGTGTGTAATTACTGGTTCAGGTCTTACATAAGTGATAGAAAAGAGTTGGTGAGATCAAACGAGAAACTATCACACGCTAAGGATATCTTATGGGGCGTTCCACAAGGATCAGTTCTGGGCCCGAATTTTTTTCTTATATATTCAAATGACCTAGTTTCTCTCTCAATTCAAGGAGTTTTCACGATATTTGCCGATGACACTACGCTCCTTTGTCATGAAAAAAATTCTTCCCATATGGAAGAAACAATTTCGAGTGATTTGGAAGTTGTAAAAAAATGGTGTGACGCAAACTACTTGTGTTTTAATTTAAAAAAAAAAACAAACTTACTCACTTTCAGCTCTAATATCGACAATTTAAACTTGAATGGACATATTCTTGATAAAAAAACAAGCCACATTCCTAGGAATCTTCATGAACAACAAATTATAATTTGACCAACATATTTCAGCTTTAATAAAGAAATTGGCATCAGGATGTTATGCACTTCGCATAGTATCAAATGAACTGAGTTCATCCACAACAAAGATGGATTGAGTCCCACTTCAGATATGGTGTCCTGTATTTTCATTCTGGAAACTGTTCATCTTATACACAAAAAACAAAATATGGTTGAAACTCAGGAACATGCAAATTACAAAACTCGGCAAGTAACAGAAAATAAACTACATCTTCCTGTTCCAAAAACAAGCCAGACGAAGTACTCTGTAATTTATGAGAGTAAAAAGCTGAATAACCATATACCCTATGAAATTAGGAAGGAGAAGAGCTATAAAAGGTTCAGAATTCTTGTTAAAGAAGCTCTTATAACAAAAGCGTACTATATCCTTGAGGAATATTACAATGGAACTTTGCTGTGAATAAGATTTTTTTATGTTTATATTGACACCTATAGGTTGAAACTCATGTTAAACTGTAGAAGGTATATTATATTTTAATTACATGACATGTGAAACCATGTTCAAAATGTGTGGCCTTGTGTTTTTTACAATTTTTTTCGTAAGGACCATATAAAACTGTCAAACATATATGTTTAATCATATTTTATATTGTTATATTTTATCTACTTGACATGTGAACTCCTTTTATGCAAATTGTGTTTGTGAATATTTATGCTTTTACATTTTTATCTCATCATATTTTTAAGTACTATACACAACAATTTTTTTTAACAAGCTTTGTCAACAAGGAATTATTATTCTTAGACAGTAGAGTATATATCTCTCTCTCTCTCTAACCTTCAACACAATTGAAACAATTCATGAATATGAAACTAGGTAGTCCAAAAATCTGAGTACTATCAGTAGAATCGAAACAAACTACGGAAAAAATCTTATACAATGGAGTGTTAATATATATAACAAACTACCAAAGAAACAAATGCTTCAAAAGAAACTTCAAAAAGTATATGATCCAGTAACACTTTTTTTCCATCTGACATTGGATTGAGTCATGATCGAAATCCTCTTTTTAATGAATGAATTGTAATAGTAAATTAGTTTTAAGATCCCTTCTTCATAAATAATAATGCTTCTTGGGGTCAATAAAGATTGATTGATTGATTACTTATTTCCTATAAAAATCGTTTTCTTTCAGACATATATAAAATATTATTTGATTGCTATCTATTTCAGATGACTGGCTTCAATTACTCAATGAATGTTTGTCTTACGAAGTTGTCAGTATTCGAACATGCGCATTGAATGCGTTGCCGGTCCTACTCGAGGAATATTTCCGCGCTCAACCGGAGAGATGCGATATCATCGTAAAGCAGTATGTTAATGAACTTCTGTCTACTAGTAACGAGCAGAGTAGAATGGGACACAGTCTCGCTCTGGGAGCGCTGCCGAAGTTCCTTTTGAACCCGCATTTCGACCTGGTGCTGTTTTCACTGATTGAATCTACCGTCATCACTCCGGTAACTTTGAAATGGGCTGAGAGCAGGAGGGATGCTGTCAAAGCCATAACTTCCATAGCTGCTGATTCTGCAGGAGGTGAGAGTACTATAAGAATACCATTATGTAGTTTGCCCCTTTCATGACAGGCCAATCACAGTTGGCAGTTATCATTCTGCAGTTGTGCTCAACTGTCTCTCTTCGCAAGTCATAGTGACAGTTCCATTTTACGAATTATCACAGTCTCATTAACCAAGTATCTGATCTAATATATCTTGGGACAAGAGTAAGAAACCAATTTATTTCAGAAGTTTATCAGAAGAATGTAAATAAACATTTAGTGCTGCTACTGGTTAGTTGATAAGTCAATAATCTTCTTAGTTATGGTCAAGACAGGAGGGAGGACAATGGACCTACCTTCTACCCCCACTTAAAGATACAGCCAGAAACTTGCTCTTCGGAAAAGTTATTAATATTAGAAAACTCGGTACCTTATATCCAATAGCATCAAATTAGGAAGGTAGATATTCTGGATTAAAAATCCTACAAGTTACCTTTCTTTCCTCAATTACGGACGGACGTTCGAGATAAAAAAGATCCAACACTCAGTGTTTATAATAAATTCGCTTGAAAAAGATACAGTGTATCGACACATGCCACGAAGACAATAAATTGTGTGGAAATTTAATCGTGTTCTACCTTATAGCGTAGTACCTAATTTCATTATTTACCAAAAATTTTATTTTGATTTTTCTTACTTGATTTGCATTTTAATCCTTCCGCTCTAAGTAATAGGTTTCAATAGAGTTGAAAATATAGACAATGGAAGACCGAAACAATACCATTCAGTCTAAATCTTATGTAATATTTGAGAATAGCACCAAAAGATTCTCAGTTGAAAATTGTTTTCATAGCGTCCAGGATTATTTAGGATAAAAATCCTAATTTTAAGACGATACTAATTATATATCTGTGCCTCATCTAACTGTGATATCATGTGCTGTTATGATTTTATTTATATATGACAAATTATGATCTCAATTTTCTTTATATTGTGTAGTACCTGTATTGACTTACCATATGTACATAAGTACCGAAATGGTGAATAAATATTATTATTATTGTAGAAAAAGCATAGTATTCTTCTCGCTCGTCGTAGAATGAACTATTTCTAATTTAGGCAGTTTTCTACACATACCAATAAAATCTTCCTGTTCATAACCAGTTGTAAAAGTTGCTGACTTTTCAATGTTTCTCAGGAACAAATCTATTTTGGCACTCTGTAGGCTTTACACAGATCCAATGTCCATGTCCAATGATCTACAATACAAAAATTGTCTGATTATATGTACAAGTAAAAAAATCCCAATTCTAAATACGGTTCAGAATTGTTATCGAACGGCCTTTTTAGAAATACTCTCTTCAAGTAATATTCTGTTGAAACTATAGATGATATTCTTATTGAAACTGCTGATAATATGTTCTATATCTCTTTATGCTACATCTGACATGTGATATGGAACTCTCTCAGATTTGTAATACCTTTGTGCAACATCATAAAATACAAACAAATATGCTTTCCAGATGTAACCAAAGACCATATTGATAAAATATACCATGCTTTATTGGAAGGTCTGAAAGATTATACACAAGATCAAAGGGGTGATATAGGAGCATGGGTAAGAGAAGCTTGTGTAACTTGCCTTCAAACCATGACTTTTTTGTTGGATAAATCAGCACCTGAGTTTCTATCTGAGAATTTATTGAATCGAATTCTGTCTGGTATTGCGCAACAAGCTGTGGAAAAAATTGATAGAACTAGAGCTCTTGCTGGAAAAGTCTTTTATAGTCTAATATATAGGTGAGTAACCAATTTTTTTTCCTATGATCATATATCAATGTACCACTATGAACGTAATGTAAAGACATGATTGATTCATCTTAAAAGCCTGTTTGTAATTAAGGTATAGCTCTCCATGCCAGAGTTGGACAATTTCACCACTTTCTTGAATTGAAGCCACAAGCTAGCTTGTGAATTGTTACTCTAATCACAATTCATTATGCTAATTCCTAAACAAAACATCAATTGTTTTTTTGTCTGAGTTTATAGTTATTTATGGTGTTATGTTGAAAATGAGTCTAAATTCTCAAGTGAATTAGGAAACAAAATACCCGAGTGACATACAATGTTTTATCCAACACACAATTATGACTGTCATTAGCTGTGTTCGGGTTCACTACAAAAACAGTCCAGGAACGGTTCGAAATAGTTGGGCTGTTGAGGCGTGAAGGGTTTGTCTCGAATATATCTACAATAATTGGGTGAGTGACTATTTTGAACCGTCCTAGATGGGTATTTATTACGAACCCGAATACGGCTATAATTAATGTCATTTTAGACAAGTGAACTATCAAATAACTGTCATGTGTTGGATAAAATGTTTTTTTTTTTCGTTAATCAGGTGACTTTCTTACCTCTTGATGAAAAAATAAAACAAAAATATATGTAATGAAGTTGCACCTTCTTTCCTAAAAACGATAGAACTTGATAAAAAAATTCTCTTCTTCAAATATTCCCCAGATAACTCGATTTTGCTTTTTACAGAGAAATGGTGATACCTATGGAAAATCAATGATATTCTACTAGCATTTGTAGAAAAAATTACACAATAATTTTTTGTCAAGTCTTGTCGGTGATACTTCATTGGTGGACTCATTAACTTCTTTGTAATTGAGAAAATCGGCGATTTATTCCTTTTTTATCGAAAATTTCATTACCACTCATTTCAAATGAGTTGAATTCTCAATTCTGTCTAACTCTGCTCCATGCCAAGGTGTCGACTAGCCTACTCAGTGGTATACTTTGTTATCAAATTTTCTATCGGGTACAAGGAGAATGTGAACTTGATGGCTATGGGTATGAGGCTAAAATTCAGAAATATCTTCTCGGAGATCTTTCAGTAACCAGTATTGTAATGTAGAAAGCACTATTCATATAAATAATGAAGAGACGTTAAATACCGAAATTGCTTTTCAAAAATTGTAATTTCACTTTCATGCAAACACTTAACATTAGAAAATGGCGCGGACACGATCTGTCCTAGAATATTGTTCCCTTTCCTGCACCATAACATATCGCTAAGCTGCTGGACTCCATTTCAAAAAAATCTGTTCGCATTTTGGTGATATTTGGAAAACAAAATAGCTGCTCAGACATCATAGTTATGAACGCACCCAATCAGCTCATTATTTGTCTTGATGTTGAAGTTTGTACAAGAGTGTTTTAATGGCTTGAAAATTACTCACTGATTACATTCATCTCGAAAATCTCTATCCGCTTCAGATTCGATTCAAGTCAATGCAGCAATCAAATTATATAGCAATCTTTGGATGGATCTCAGAATCATATGCTTCAATCCGATTTAGAATTAAAAAACTGCTGTCTCCTCACGTATCTTTTCTTCATTGTTATTTTTTTCTCCACTTTGAGAAAGATAACTCATCAGATGAGAGACAATTGAGACCATAAACAATTAATCTGATTTTGGCTACTTTTACCTGACATTTGTCAAATTCGAGCCCATTTCAATTCAACACACCAATCCTCATATATTTTGGAATTAACTTGAGTAGTTCGATTCAATTTTAAAACTGTATAAGATGGATCGGATAACAGTCGGTACCAAGCGGGCATACATAGTTTTTTTTTCGAAAAATGAATAAATAGTGTTACTTTTCAAAACTGTTGAAGATGTAAAATTGTCTCTCTTTACTCTTTCATTACCCTCACACGGGAAAAGCCTTTCTTCTCCTATGAAAATCACAAATAAAACTAATTCTGCTTATAGGAAGTGAAACTGACAGGTCCCAGGTTTCACAAAATTTTCCAAAAATTTCATTTACCGCGTTTGGGGTAGTTCGAAGAATAAGTGTTTTGTGTGGTTTGCGTGGTTGGTTCGTCAATCATTATGCGTGTTATGCAAAACTTTACATTTTCTCGTCATATGTACTTTAGGAAGATTGAATATATTTTCATTATCTGTCAGATACGCGATACACTAATAATACTGTATTTATTTTTTCCGATAAAATTGTAAAGACACAAAAAAGTCGTACATGTACAATAATTTCTCACAGTTGTAACTACTTAAAATATCGTGATATAGAAATGTAACTGTGTTTATCAAAGTAATGTGTATAAGTCTAAAATGTAGAAGTAAAAAATAATAACATAAAATAATCCCTCTCTTGTTGGTATTTCCATGGCTATTCTGAACAATAACCATGTAAGATGTACTTGCTTCCAATCCTTTCATTTTGAGCGTGTAATATTTCTTTTCCGTTGACCGATGTAACGAAACAAACGAATTTTGGTTCTCTTTGCCGAGGGAGGTACTCTCGAGGCTTAAGACTTTGAAATATTCGAAGCAAATATGGCTTGTCAAATATAGCAAGAGACCTGAGATTTCGAGTACAAGAGCGAGGAGAAGCTGAGATTTTCAGGTCTCATTACACTTCACAACCCAATCGAGTTATTTTGTCTCGTGGTTCGCGCTATGCTCTCCGAACAATACTTGGGTTTCCGTTTTATATGATCCTGATAAATAAGTTAAAAGAGGCCTGTTGTAATCGGCGTACCTCAGGGTTTGATTTCGAGACCCACATTGTTAAACTGAAATTTATATAAATGATATGTGTGAATCATGAAAAGAACATGGACGTGTTTATGAGAAGAGAATATGTCTCAATGGTTATAATAGAGTATAATTATTTTTAAAAACTCTTTTGAGATAAACAATACTTGCCAACACATAACTACAGAAACTGAGTAACCTAAATTGGAATTTTTTCCTACAAAAATTGATAAAAATATATGATTCTGCGTTTATTTTTTTGACATATTTTTTGCATTTCAGTACCACAGCGCTAAAAACTCTCGCCTACTATGATGAACTGTGTCGAATATTTCCAAAAGAAGAATGTGACTCATTGAATTGGAATTCTGCATCTGCTACGTTTACAAAATTTGTGCAACTTATACAGTTACCACCTCTCACATACAATGTGTTATTAGGGCTTGTATGTAGTGTTGGTGGCATGACCGAAACCTTGGTAATGTGTTTTTATTTTAAAATTTATTTCATTTTTTCTCTTATGAGATGATAAAGATGATGAACATATTTTTCATTATTATTAATCTATTTGTTCATTGACCATCACACTATTCAGATTTGACCTAGTGGTCCCTTCTAAAAGTATATCACGTTCTTTCAGCCACACTATAGAGCAAAAATATTTCCACTCATTTGTACCACAATCTTTACGAAAAGCAAACAAATCTGATATTATCTCCCACACTTCTGCATCTGACTTATATGAGCAACTAACTTCTAGATGGAATTTGTACTTGTAGCTTGTCAGTCACTGTAATCCACCTGTATCTAGATTAAGTACAATTTCTTGTTTTATACTACATTTTCAATTCTTCAATCGAATTCAAATTGTGATTGTACTGGGAAAGTAATCCAGAGTTTTTGATATTGGATGGGAGAGACCCCGTTATCCTTTTTCCTATACATTGCTCCCATCCCTATATATATATATATATATATATATATATATATATATATATATATATTTGTAATAAAAATTCCACAAAATGGGCTTGTGTCCGAAATGAATAAAACATCCATGAATTTGATGACCCTCTGTTTCAGGTGAAAAACTCTAGTCATTCTTTATTCACTTTCTTGAAATCTGAAATAGATGTCAAAGGATTATCAGAAATTCAGAGGATATGTGATGCAATCCTAAAGATATTCATGGAACATCAAAAAATGGACAGGATAACTGTATCAATGTTTAGATTCCTTGACAAATTATTCGATTCTGGGTGTCTCGAATTGATCATAACAGATTCTGGTTCGGAATTCATTAAAAAAACTTTGAAACTAATTCAGGTGGAGATAGCTGGATGTAAGGATATCTACAAGTTGATTGATGGAATAACGGTTCTTTGTCAATTTATCCAGGTTAGTATACTCGAAATTCCACATTATTTTATTTCTTTTCAAGTGATGTTAGGTGATCTGCCAGGCGTGATTCTTTGCCATATCTCATGTTGTTCTAACTTGTTTCATTTTCGAGAAACTGGGTGTTTTAAATACAAATAAAAATGCAATGTCCTGCTACCCTGAGTTTTTCTACCCTGCTCAGTTTTCTTCCATCAAAGAACATGAAAATAATTCGTTTTCCCATCGAAAGCCATAAATAAAAATAAAACTCATCAATTTAGATTTGGGTAGGTTAGGTAAGGTTAGGTCAGAAGTGAGTGGGTCTGTACGGCCCTCCACTCCACCCACAAGGGTTTATTGTGGCTCACACCTATTCAAACTCGACCAAATAAACCCAGCTTCTTAACGACGCCGATTAGTTTGTATGGTGAGTGATCTTTCAGGTCAGATGGTAAGAGTGAAGCCTTGCCAAACTCTGAAAACCTGATTCGGTCCGCAGCGGGGCAGGCACAAATTATGTGCTCTGCTTTTACTTCATTTTCCAGACAGAGACGACACAAGCTGTCTTCTGGCAGTCCGATTCTCTGCATATGATGATTCAAATGACAGTGACCTGTGAGAAGGCCAGTTAGACATCGTAGTTCGTCCCTACTGTAGTCCAACAACTGTTTGGTTTCCGACTTCGAAGGGCGAATAAACGCCTTGGAATGAGCCAATCCTTGAAGATTTTGCCAGAAGTCCATAAATCTTGCCATCCAGGTATTCAATGTTTGTTTGGCAAAGCCTAAAGCGATGTCAATGACAGGTTCTGGTCCGATGAAGCTGCTTGCAGCACCCTCCTTTGCAAGGGAGTCAGTAGCCTCATTGCCTTCCAGGCCAATATGCCCCGGAATCCAGACCAGAGACAATTTGTTAAATCTTCCTATTGAGGAGAGTCGTTTTTGGCAATTTGTTACCAGTTTAGACGTTAATCGGTAAGAGCCAATAGCTTTCAGCGCCGCTTGATAGCTTTTGGTAGCTATTAAAATGAAAGTGAATAATTCTTTTTACGCAGTTTGTGAATGCATTTGCCCTGGATCACGTTTAGATGAAATAAGAGAAACGTAGAACAGGCGAGAGACTCAGATGTTTTTTCAGGTTTACTTTTAGTTTTGATCTGAGTAATTTCGACATAGGAAATATTTGAGAAATATCAACAAATTTTATCTTTCAGTTTTGTAGTTTGTGAGCGTGCAAGGAATCAATCTGTAATTGTTTTTCCCCAAAATTTCAGCAAAATTTAAATAATACTTATGACACCAGAAAGTTGTGTTTTCACTTGTTTTGATATGACAGTGATATCAAATGCAAAAAAGGATTACATTTATTTATTTTCACCACTGATGCCCTGATAATATTATTAGAAATTGAATCGAAACACTTTGGAGATGAATGAATGTTTGGCAGGTCCTTGAAAATAGAACAAGCTAGGACACGAGTTTAATATAATTTGTTTTCATTTTTTCCACAACATTTTTATCTATATATTGATAAACTATATTGTTATTGCCGAAGATAAAAATATCACCCAAAAGTCATCTGTAGATGAAGCCTCTTTATAAGATATAGATCAGATTAATTTTTTTTTAAATATGTATTTTATTCAAAATACCTCCTAACCTTCATGTAAAATGTTACCATTTTTTTGCAAAATAATACAAGTGGAAAAAATGTTACGTGTCTAAACAAGTTTAACTTTTTCAGATAAAAGGCGAAATATGTGATATAGCTTTGGTCCAACTGAGTATTCTCTTATGTCACAGACAACCCTACGTCAGAAGAACAACTTCAAACAAGCTGTATGAATCTCTGCTTGTCAATGGAGAAAGTAGCAACATCAAGGCCGAAAAACTCGATGATATTATGAATGTTCTTAGTGGTACTGATTGGGAGAAACCTGTTGAGGAAGTAAGGCCGATACGAAATCAGTTGTGCAAACTAATGGATGTTAAAGTGCCAGTTACTGTAAAAAAGAAAATATAGGAGTACTCTTGATAATGACTGAATAATATTATCTGATACTGAAATATATTCAGAAATATGTTCTCTTCAGTGGATGGACGAGATTGTCGTGAAATCTTTTCTAGTGAGAACAAAATAGTGATTTTAAATTTTTCAAAAGAATTATGTTTGAGATTTGGCAGCAATTAGGTGTTTAACTGAAATATACACAACTAACTTTTCAAGAACACTACCATATTTTAATAAACTCACCATACGTTTTTTTAACAAAGTATAAATGGGAGTTTGGTGTTACATTCTACGAAAGTGATACGAGGAAAAAAAGGACACTTCAACAAAAAAACAAAACAGATTGGCTCTGAGTTGGCACATGAAAAATTAGTATTAGTTCCCGAAGCATTCACTAGTATGAGTAATTTTATGTTTTTTTCAATGACAAGTTGAATACATGTGACACCCAGGCTCTTTCTTTGTCCTAGTACTAATGAAGAACTTCTTGACGCCATTACCACCTTGAAAATTTCAAACTGTTTTGAAATGTTTGACCTCAACGACCTTTTTAATATTGACACTGTAGGTGAAATTCATAGTTTCGCAGATGATACTGTCATATTATATGGGGAAAAAAACTGGAATGAATTACAAACCAAAACTACATTAGATTTTGAAAAGATTAAAAATTGGTTTGATTATAACTTACAGTTAATTTTGAGAAAACAAAATATGTCCCATTCTCATTTTATAATATTTCCCTACCGGACTTAGGACCACTAATAATTCATGATGATACTAGCATTGAAAAAATTGATAGTATCAAGTACTTAGGAGTTATAATTGATAAACATCTGAAATGGGACAAACACATAGCGTTCCTTTTGAAGAAATTACGAAGTTTATTATCCAAATTCAAGTATCTCAAAACATTTATGAGCGTAAAAACCCTTAACATTCTTTATTTTTCATTAATACAGTCCCGATTGAATTATGGGATTCTGGCTTGGGGAGGGGCATGAAATCCCACATTAGAAATCTTGAAGTTCTTCAGAAACGGTTTTTGAAAATAATATATAACAAGTCTTATTTGTATCCAAGTGAAAATCTGTACATGGAAACACATAAAATGGACATAAGATATAACATCATGATTTATATCCATAAACACAAATTGAATATAAATTTCAATAATCATATTTATAATACAAGGAATAAAAATAATATCACATTGAAAAATAGAGTTAAAACAACAATGTCTCAGAAAATTTTTAAATATTTATTGCCATTCTACTATGATTTGATTCCAAATCATATAAAAATGATCAAGTCATTAGTATCTTTCAAACTACAGATCAAAAAATCTTTATTAATTTTGAATAAACTTCATTATTATTATTACCTAAACAGTAGAATCATTAAGTCTATAAAAGAAACATTAGCTGAATCTCTGTGTATTTCATTCAACTTGTATTTTTTCAAAGATATTTTTCCTGATATCTTCAAACAAAGTAAAATCATACCGATAGTCAAAAAAGTGATATAGACATAGCAACCAATTATTGTCCTAATATCAATGCTAGGGAAAATCTCTCAAATTCTAAAATAGTCCTCTAAAATAGTCCTCTTAGTAAATTCGTTATAACATAATCGCCGTTACGATTTTCGGAAAAACGTTCAAATGTAGAAGCCATTAGAAGACTGGTAATCGATACAGTTGGGAGACTTGAAAACGGCCTAAACATCTCTCTGTGAAATGATGCAACCTAAGCAAGTCTTTTGATAGTGTCAGTTGTTCGGTGCTTTTTGATAAGTTTGATATATATGGAGTCAGGGGAGCTGCATGTCCTACATTGAGGATAGTGTAGTAGTTTTTTTTGAAGGGATATATGAAAGTGAACCAATGTCGACGGGAGTGCCTCAGGAATCAGTCTGGGAGACAATTTTATTTATATATTCGTGAATTATATTTTTTATCGAAGTGCGTTCTTTATGCGAATGATGTTACTTTTTCCATTCGAAAAATGCTGACCAGGCCACACCTAAAAAGCTTTTGGATAACTCAGATAAAACTCATCACATAGTATTGTTACGATATTTCCTTGCAAAATCTTACTTCTGACACCACTGTTACAATAAATCCTTGGGTTCGTCGATTAAAACACCAAACAACACTGAACTTCTTTTATTATAACTCTTTATCACAATACAATACACTATCACTTAAATCGCTCCGATAACTTTCCCATGCTCGGTACTACAACTCTCTGTACTAAAAATCCTCTGTTATACAAATTCTACACGTAGACTACTTGCACTTAGCAATAACAAAACTCTCTCCACTTAGCTCTACTGAACTCGCTCCACTTAGCTCTGAATACAAACTTCCGAATAACTTACTCTCCGAATAAAAACTTGTCTCGTAACTAACTCTCTGACTAACTAACTCTCTGACTAACTAACTCTGTCCACGGCGAAGTACGTACACCTGCGTACCTATCGAGAATCCTCGAGAGAAGCCCCGATGACGTGTCTCGAATTCTCCAGGCGGCATTTTCGGGTTGTTGGTTCGCTACGACGCGATTCCTCATCTGCGTTTACGATCTCGTCAGGGCCGGCGTTAGGAGAGCGCTAGCGGATTCGTAACAGTATCTAGAAACTCTCCTCTCAGAAATGATAATTATCCACAAAATGATCATGTGCGATTCATAGGCATATCTGTCGACAGTGGGCTCAAATGGCATACTCATATTGACAAACTCAGTGGTCAATTGTCATCTCGATTATTCGTACTAAGGATACTCAAAAGTTTGTTGGGTACTGATGCTGCAAAAAATATGACTGGGTATATGTAGACCAAGAGCCCGTGTCACTATTTTTGGTAGTGATAAGTTTACGCCCATCGACCACTGAAACTTGTATTATCGATGTCGACGATGCTACAGAGATTCTCGCCATACATGATTTCCGGGGCGAAGTTAGGGTAGGGGGCTGACCGATCTGTATAAAAAAAGTGAGCAAAATTTGTCGTTAGTTTACGACTGAGAACATTGGGAAAGCAAAGATTTCAGGAAAATAATCCGACGCTCGCTTATGTCAGTCGCCTACATCGTGGCGTTCACCCGCTACAAACCTCGAAATATGTATAAAAAAAACAACAACAAAGAAAAACCAGTTTACAACTGACAATGGGGCAGATCTCACCATTAGCATTTTAATGACACAAATTTCGCAGGCCAGCCTTATTCAATGGGGCGGAAGGGCGCTGGGCCCACCTGTTTCGGAAGAATTTTTAAGTTATTTTTTATGATAAGCTCACGACTGATTCCTTCACAATAATGTTCAATTTCAACTGTCCAACTGAAAAATGCAATCAACAGTCATCAAACAAGGGGTGGGGTGCAAATATTGCCGTTAGTAAAAACAAGTTCCTGGAATAGCGCTCTATAAAGCTTGGCTACATTTTTATCATAAAAATCATATGTTTGTGACTGACAATCAAACATTTAGGTACAACGTAAGAACTTGAATATGAAAACACCTTTCTCAGCTGTTTATTGTATGGATAAAGCTCACTTGGTAGCTAAACTGACAAGTTTCTTGCATTTGCGAAGTGCAGGTATAATATGACAATTATTGAAACATCGGCCCCAAATTTTTCAATACAGTAATTTGACAACTGACACTTCGAAACATACCTGAAGTGGAATCTGCTGGATCGATCAATTCACGTGTCAGTCACCTCATGTATCGGTGGAATGTTGTCAGTCAACAAATGCAGCGTCGCGTCGCACGAAGCACCCTGATCTGTATATTCAGAGATTACTTGCAATTTCCAAATGTCCGTACCCTCTATGAAATGTTTATTAGTGACAATCATAAATTTTTATTTATATTTTCTGACTATGCATTTCAAGAATAAATATAGGTATTTCAGTTCATGATTCGATTTTTTTCCAAACCAAATTGGAACTCCAGTACGACCCTGTTGCCGACATCTGAGTTTACCGTCACAAAATAATAACTATCTGTATCACTATACTTGATTCTCCACATTAAATTTCCACAGAAATTTAATCGTGTTTTACCATATAGTGTCATAACATATAGAAATGGCAGATTCCTCACTTCAAAATATAACAATTTGACCTAACTTGTTCATATAAAATGTTGCTAATGAGGGTGATAAAGTTCAAATTTAGATTTTTTTTTAACTTCCAACGGTTTTGGATATTAATGAAATTATAATCTGGGAAATTTGTGGTATTAATGTACGCTTCAGTTTTTTGTTGTTAGCGCTATTCAGTGGTTTTTTTTTTCATTCGATATCGTTACTTCCGATGATTTATTCAAGCATTATTTTGGTTTTAGTCGTGCGAGATCGTTTTTGAATCGATTTCACATGAAAGTGATTCGCCCTATCCAAATTGAACAAGAATACATTTTTGTGTGGAAAACTGTAGAATTCAATAATTTGCGATTGAAACCTCAAAAAAAATACATGCGAAAAAAGTTAGGGTTTGACCCACCCCTGAATGGAATCTTGACAGGAATGTTAATTCTTTTCATCCGTGATAAAAAGGATTATCAACTCTAGGAATTTAATTTTTTTGTAAAGTACCGTTTCGGAGATTTCAGATTGAATCCATCCCGAAAGTTGCACATTCAAATGGCTGTAGCTCATTTAGGTAGATTTTGACATATCGGGCCTTCATCTTGAGCCTTCATCTTGTGCACGCCTTTAAATGGCCATAACTCCCTAAGGGACCATTTCTGGACACATGTTTGTGTGTGAACTTTCTCAACTCTTCCTGTAGTTGAAATTCATCTATGTAATTTCAGGACACCCTTTATACATATATACAATGCTTGAAGCGCATTTCCACTGAAATGACGCATGTTTTCAATTTTTATCGGGGCTTTGCCACACTTTACATGATTATAGGTGACAGGTTCTCGATGAAGGTGGTACAACTAACGGCGTGTGAATTTTTTGAGCATAAACTTATAATATTGAAGTATAACTGAATATTTTTGCACCTTTTAAAGGGCCCAGTTTCTTTTTGCCACGTGGTACGCGACTGACGGTGATAGATTCTCGATTTATGCATAATAGATTACTTGCCCCTAAATTTTGGAATGTAAGCTTATTATAAAAAAATACTTAGAAATTCTTCCGAAACAGGTGGGCCGAGCGCCCTTCCGCCCCATTGAATAAGGCTGGCCTGCGAAATTTGTGTCATTAAAATGCTAATGGTGAGATCTGCCCCATTGTCAGTTGTAAACTGGTTTTTCTTTGTTGTTGTTTTTTTATACATATTTCGAGGGTTGTAGCGGGTGAACGCCACGATGTAGGCGACTGACAATAAGCGAGCGTTGGATTATTTTCCTGAAATCTTTGCTTTCCCATTGTTCTCAGTCGTAAACTTACGACAAATTTTGCTCACTTTTTTTATACAGATCGGTCAGCCCCCTACCCTAACTTCGCCCCGGAAATCATGTATGGCAGGAATCTCTGTAGCATCGTCGACATCGATAATACAAGTTTCAGTGGTCGATGGGCGTAAACTTATCACTACCAAAAATAGTGACACGGGCTCTTGGTCTAATGATATAAAAAAGACTTATAATGAGAATGTGGGAATGCATGAAAAATTAAATGTACCGCATAGTATAAAGGATGAGATTGGAACCTTTGGTCTAAAAGTTGAAACTTTTTGTAGATATTATATGCAGTCGACGCGCGTTTCGCTAACAAGGTTAGCTTCTTCAGGAGGAGTATCAATTTTCTTCTAAAGATGCTAACATTGTTAGTGAAACGCGCCTAGAGTGCAAATAGTATCAGTTTGGTGTTAGGTTCATTGATCTTTACAAGAAGTTTCGTGCCCGATATTATCATCAAATGATACTTCAACAAAGGGTCAAACTGATAGTGTTATTTAATATAGTATATGATTTTTTTTTATACTGACCCCTTAATTTAGAGAGATAATTAATGAGAATGATGCTTCAGATTATTTATGATTATAATTTTCATTATATTTTAGCCTTTGTCTTGCAGTAATATATTTTTGCACAGTTGTTTTGTTTTTTACTTATCGATATAGTAATAATAATAATATGTTTATTCATGAATAGATAATAATAATCACAATTCGAAAATTTTATGAATATACATTTTTATGAATAAACTGAAAAAACAAACCTTACGAAGAGAACTTGTTGTAACGTTAACTGAAGGTAATAACAATTTACAATCAATACATTTAAAGTTACATACCTAGATAATCGTCAATTTAAAGAAACCTATTTCATAAACTATTCAAAAATGTGTCAAAATAAATTCGAGAGGTCTTGATAATCCATATTTTACTTTTTTGTTCAAATTATATCAACTTATAAAGCAGTTCTGTAACAGCAATACATTTTCAAATATTATCGCGATATGTTTTTTTTCAAAACATATATATTCTGGTTCCACACTGTAAAGTATCATGGAATAAAGGGATTATTATTATAAAAAAGCCTTGTCATGTTAAGTATTCATCAGATTGGTACTTGAATCATAATTGGAAGAAGTGATTTTGAAAACTATTCAAGAAACGGAATCGCAAGTCGATAGTTATGACCTCGTTATTCCTCAAGTCATAAGTTTCGAATTTTTAATGTTACTCATTCGTAGAAAACATTTTATTTTAATTTTCATTACTAAAAGGTCTGGAAGCTAGGTTATTCTTGATGTGAACTTATGAAAAGATGGTGTATTACGGAAGACAAGTATCGGTTACAAAGCATTGAAGCAATAGGAATGAGCCTTATGAAAGTACTCGTATCGCCATTACATCAATAATTAGTCGTGATGATATTCATCCAAATGCACTGATTTTCCTTGCGCAACTAATAAAGGCCTCAATCTAGAATCCACAGAACTTATATGTGAGAGATTTGAAATGTTTTCAAGATTCAGGAATTAACCATCTATGCTAATTTTTTTTGATATACAGATTCACACGAAAGGAAAGCCCTGTAATGTTCAAAGAACACCGCGTGAATCAAGGGACAGGAAATACGAATTAACATTTACTTTGAATTTCTGAAGTTTGTAAGCCTCAGGAAAAACCTCTTTTGGCAAGGAGTTCCAAAGCTCAGCTGTTCTATTGACAAAAGATCCCTGAGCAAGAGAGGTTCGACAGGTTTCCAAATTGACAACAAAGGGGTGGGAATTCTGTACTCGTCGAGTCATCCGTGTAGATATTGCCAAGGGGGGAACGATTGATAACAATTCGGAAGAGCATCGACCGTGAAAGTATCTATAGAAGAGAGACAAGTCCCCGACCCTTCTACGATGTTCCAATGAAGTGAGCGAGTCTGTGAGCGAAGAATCACCAACAAGACGAATTGCCTTTCTCTGAATGGAATCGAGAAGCCTCAATGAATGTTTTGGTGCCGAACTCCACACATGAGAACTGTATTCCATGACAGGTCGTATCTGAGCCTTGTAGATCATTAGAATCTGACGAGAAGTGTTGGCACGAAATAGAAATCCAAGTTTCTGGGAAGCACTTTTAGCGATCGATCTCACATGGTTTTCCCATGAGAGATTATCACTGATCGTAATTCCTAGCATCGAGATACTTGACTTTGTAGGAACAGTTACTCCTGACATCTGAATATTGGATGATGATAGATTGGCTTTTCTTGAGAAGAGACATGCCTGGGTTTTCGTAGCATTAAATTCCACCAAGTAATAATAATAATAGGTATTCTACTTCGGAGTACTTTTTAGTATGAATCGAATACTTAAGTTGAGGTTAGAAAGTATATACATTATTGTTATATTCGCTTGGAATAACCTCAGAAAAGTTTTGACTCGCCTTTAGAATTGAATTGTAGATGTTGGAAAAGAGTATAGAAATAATTGGTATAAGCATCATGTTATTATATTCGATTATTTCATCCCAAATTACTAGTATTGTGTGAACCAGTGCTATCAAATAATGTACCAGGGGCATATTGTTGAAATAGAGTTCAACAATTATTATACTAAGATGATTTTGATATTGAATTGTTCTGTGTTGATTATTGTGTATCTTTTGTAGTCTGAATACAGTCTTGATTTCGCTCTGGTCAAAATAATATTTGCTGGATTTGATAGTCATGTGCGGGCACAATTCACATAGCCCCCTGTGTTATGCGATTTTAGTCATATAACACTCTTCATATCACATATAACAATAATAACTTGACTGCACTCAGATATGCTTGATTGAAAAAAATATATACACGCCAGTCAAGAAAAAGAGTTTGATACAGACTTCAAAGAGGAATAGTTTATTTTAAAACATTTGAATTAGTTATAAAGTAATCCATTATATGGCTCAATATCACAGAATTTGTGTATAAGCTGTTTACTGAAATGCGGATTTCCCTTGAGAGCAGCTGTTGAATGATTGAAACAATTTGATTCAAGATTGAAGTGCCCCTATCTCTCAGAGGCACAGGCGGTGATGGGGATAGTTGAATTCCATAGTATTTTTAGTGCAGTAATTATGGGTACTTCTTAAATTTTCAAAGTAATGTTGATGTGAGACTGAAAACACATTCCTATTATTTTTTTATTTCATTCAGACTACTACTTACACCCCAGAGAATGATGTCATAACAGGCTCAAGTGCAAAAATTTGAAAATAAAACTTGTGTTGGCGTTGTTATTTATAGATAAACTTCTAAAGCCATAGAAGACACGACTGGAATAAAAAGGATTAGTTCCATGTGCTTTGCACAACTCATAGTTTCATCAAGAAAGATATCTGCCTTAACACCTCATATAACTTGATTTGATTATTCATAGTGATATTATCAGGTTCATCTAACATCTAACGAAACAACCAATATTCATAATGAAGAGATGCAGTTTTCATTCAAATGATTTGTTTCGAGTTCTTTAGTAATTTCAAAATTAGAACATCTTCCTACTCGCCCCCCCCCCCAATTACTTGGTTAAACAATATTTTGAGAAAGTTTCCAGGCTCCTCAAACAGTCATGTCATATTTTTCATTAGGATGGAGTTGTTGAATCTGCTATGTATCTAAATTTTATCTACTGGTTTTCAGTACATTGTAGTGTATTTAAAGTGTATTGTATTAGGCATTCTAGATAAAGTGATGTCTCGAGGGCAAATACAAATTTTACCATGGAATACACGCTCTTTTGAAAAAAAAAAACGAAAGTTTGTGGGGGGCAGGTGCCGTCATATTGGTTCATTTCGTCTTTTGACAAGATGTTGACAAGTATCTGGAATGCCCAATAGTGAAACTAGGGTATTCGCCACGAGCGCCCATAAATCTTCATGAATTTTACAGTCGCAGTAGAAATTCAGTTGTGTTTAAACTTTGTTAAACCGATTCACAATTCACACAAGGAAATCATGAATGAGATTGTGTTGTGCTGGGCTCCGTTGCCAAGTGTACTAAAATTGACTTCATTGGCTACTAAATTGGAAGCTATTTAGTACTAAATTCTTTCTATACCGACAAAACGCGTTAAATTCGAATATTTGTGATGATACAAAATTCGGGAAATTTGAAAAACTGATATAATTCAAAATGCAAGAAATTAAAAAAGCTGATATAATTATTTTATATAATTATTTTTTCCATGGGGGAGCACATATCTGACGAATGACAGTGACAGAATGACGCATATTGGCATATTGTATGGGAATTCTAGATTTCCATTGAGAATACTAGGCTACTAAAAAGAATTGAAAAGTACTAAATTTAGTAGAATAATACTAAAAATCCCAACCCTGAATGATTCCTCCCTCCTGAAAATGTTTGTGTGGGCGCCGTTGCCGTTGGTATTCACTATTCGGCAGTGTTGCAAGATAGCTCTCTCACCTTTTCCCTCACACAATGCTTCAAATTCCCTTTTGAGGCCAAAAATTCCCACAAATAAAAAAAAATAAGTTTCAGGCCTCCAATACGTTAATCTAACTATAAACAGTATAAACAACGAGAAAATGATGCGTTGTCGGTTGTACTAAGGAGAGGCCTAGTCGGGTGGTGCGGTCGGTTGGCACGCCGTGCGGAGCTAGGAGGAGTAGAGTACACTACTCCTTTTGGCTGTTCGCTTGTTTAGAAATGAATAAAGCAAATATCTATTCAAAAAAAGTACTTTTTGAGTATATTTTACCGAGAAATCCCATATTTCCCCTAAATTCCCTTTTTCCCATCCGCCTCTCAAAATTCCCGTGATATGGGAAATTTCCCACTGCTATTCGGTCCTCCTCGACCAACGTTCACTACGAACCGCCACCACGTCAGATTCCTGTCAGAAAATAATTGTCCTATGTGTTCCGTGGGTAAATTTATCGGACGAAGTTGAATCACAACTAATAACTAATGAATGAACTTGGCCTTTATGACAGTTTTTTCATAAAACACAATACGGAATACATTAGAGAGAGATATGATTTAATATATATGCACATTGAAGTGATATTGTGAAGGACAGAATGATAATTCTACACTTGAAGTACTCTATCTTGCTCATTCCGTAGTTCTCTCTATCTTAAGGCCAGTCCATTAGTTGTAATGTCTATGAGTTGAATATATTTGAACTATATCCGACATCGGATTATATAGCAGAACAACATTCCTATCAGATAATTCCCGACAAAAATAATGCACCAATCAGAACATCGTTAGCATTATTGGGCATTCCATTTGACAGAATAATCCATTATTATCATCCGAGATTGGAAAACGTTGGATCTTTCGGATGAATTCTTCCCGCCAAATAGAAATATAAATTTGGTCCAATCAGAACTGTCGTATCATCGGATTTCGGATCTGTCTGATTCTAGCTTAACACTAAACTGCATGATATTAATTATTTGTACTCAAAGGGCGTTTTGCTAACATGGTTGGCATGCATCTTCAGGAGAACATCGATACTATAAATTTTCTTCTCCTGAAGACGCCCTTGTTAGCGAAATGCTTGTCGAGTGCAAATAATATCAGTTTGCTGTTAGGGTAATTGATCTCTGTATATGAAACCCAAAACAAGACTATAAGATGTATACAAATTGCCTTACCGAGAATCAACGAGACAATTATAAACCTAGACATTGACTTATTATTCAAATTAAAAATAAATATTTTCATTCATTCAACCAAAAATGGAAAAAAAACCATTCCAATCTGTTTCATTTCATAATTTCTATTAGCCATAATCATCACACTAGACAACAGCATCATTTGGAAACTTTACAATTCAAAAGCAATATTGGAAAAAATCGTTCTACTTGACCTGAATCAAAATTTATAACAGTTTGCCCGAATACCTTAAAGTATCGATCATATCGAAAAATTCAGAAGAGATATAGAAAGATATTAAATATCAAAAAAAGATAAGTAATCTGATTCAACTGAACTTTTGTTTGTAGTCTCTTTGTTTTTGTTAAACTGACATTTGTTCCCTAAAGCATTACAGAGTTTGTATGTAAGAATTTGTTATCTGCTTTTATTCCCTGTAGAAACATTTATGTTTCTTGCGATTGATAAACTATTATTATCATTATAACACATAAAAAGTTTCAACTTCTACATCAAAGGTTTCATTTTCATCGTTTACACAATCATCTTTATTAAAGCTTAGTGGCACACAGCTTTTATGTCATTTATCCCACGAAAAAAACTTGAATCATTGATGCGACTGGGGTTAGGAAATTACGAGTTTTTTAAGGGAAAATTATCGATGGAAAATGTAATATAGAAGGTGAAGAGAGGAGGAAAAGGCACTTGGCGAACAAAAAGTGTGTTCCCATCATTTTATGGTAAAATAAATAAATGGGTTATGCCCTCTTTCCGAACTATGAAGGACAATAACAATTACTATTGAACGAAGGGAGAATACTGCATATCATTGACGAAAACTAGGTCAACAGTTTTATTTTTTGTAGCCAATCATATGAAAATAGCAGAAAATCCGATCGCTCATTTCGTTCAAGTGAATTTTCACCTTAACCCAATTGACGCCCCCAATTATGGGTTCTGTGAGTGCAACATCTAGATCGCTATCCTTTTTCTGTCACCAAGAACCTACCGAATCAGTGCCCCATAAAACATCTCAATCTCTCTGTTACCCTGTGTAACTCAAATCTCAACCTTGGATCCTGTATGTACGTTCAATAATCAGTTTTGTGTTACTTCGAGATATACTATATTGTTTTTTTTCTTGTATATTTTATTTTCCATGAATAAATCACTTATTTCATTCGGAATATGTTCTAAAATATCCATTTTCGTGTTATCTAAACATGATTTCCATCTTGTTTATTTCTTTTTTATTTCACAATTTGTTTTATTTACTTGAAAATGTTGAAGTATGTATACCATATTATGCCCTCTTTCCGAACTATGAAGGACAATAACAATTACTATTGAACGAAGGGAGAATACTGCATATCATTGACGAAAACTAGGTCAACAGTTTTATTTTTTGTAGCCAATCATATGAAAGTAGCAGAAAATCCGCTCGCTCATTTCGTTCAAGTGAATTTTCACCTTAACCCAATTGACGCCCCCAATTATGGGTTCTGTGAGTGCAACATCTAGATCGCTATCCTTTTTCTGTCACTAAGAACCTACCGAATCAGTGCCCCATAAAATATCAAATATCTCAATCTCTCTGTTACCCTGTGTAACTCAAATCTCAACCTTGGATCCTGTATGTACGTTCAATAATCAGTTTTGTGTAACTTCGAGATATACTATATTGTTTTTTTTCTTTTATATTTTATTTTCCATGAATAAATCACTTATTTCATTCGGAATATGTTCTAAAATATCCATTTTCGTGTTATCTAAACATGATTTCCATCTTGTTTATTTCTTTTTTATTTCACAATTTGTTTTATTTACTTGAAAATGTTGAAGTATGTATACCATATTGTTGTAAAATAATAGTATATTATGCAACGATCGTGTAATGATGGTTATTAATACATGAGCATAAACCGGGATACGAAACGAGCCGAAGGTGAGTTTCGTTTATGCGAGTGTATTAATAACCATTACATGAGAGTTGCATACGCTATTTTATCTACACCCAATAAATAATGAAGAACTAAAAATATTATATTATTAGGTATTTATATTGAACACAATAATAGTAGGTAATCAATCGTATTTCTTTGAAAAATTCTACAAAATTATAATTAATGGTATAACCACGGAAAATACAACAACGAGAAATGAAAAGAAGAAAAAAAAAAAGGGAAAAAAAATTCTGTCGACGTCAGGAATTGAACCCGGACGTATTTATTCACTACCGGCGCCTTTGACCATTCGGACATGAGAGCTTACATAATTAAGTTGAAAATGAAAACATATGTCTTGCATTTGTCAAATGAAAAATATAATCCTTTCGATTGAATTTTTTTCTTGTCTAAGACATCTGTGGAGGGTCGCTGGTAATTCTTCTATATCCCTGCTATAAGACATTTTCATACTATTAACGAAAATTGACTAAATTCTTCAAGAACTCAATACCTACTGATTTTGACTTGACAAACGTCAAAATGCAAAGCTTGCACATCATGCTTGATTGAAAAATAATGGGTTTCTATTGGTTGACAATCTGTATCGTAATGAAAATCTGTATCGTAATGGATTTCATTATAAAACGGGTTGTGGGCATATAAGTGTATTATTAGAGTACGGGTGTAGATAAAACTTTATATCTGTAGTATATTTTTAACAACGTTACACATCATTTCTGTCATCGCTTGTAGAAAAATTTCAAGTGTTTGTGAAGGAGTTTTGACCATATATCTATTAACTAGTTAATAGATATATGGTTTTGACACCCTCAGCATTAGGCAGAATTCATACATGCACAATTTTCGGAAAGAAATTGCGATTAAAGTGAGATGGATATGGAACACTGGAATATCATTGGATATTATTTAGTTACATCCTTTTTTATTTGGACGAATTTTACAAATTTCATATCTACATAAATTCAGCTTTAGATGAGGGTAAAAATGCAGATATTTTGAAATAGTGCGCAGGTAAAATAAGGTTTTTTTGGTTGGATAGTGTGGGTCAACGTTCATATATAGGAAAGTTACGAAATGTCACGAGTTTATAGGCGAAGGGGTACCTGAGGCTAGGGGCAGGGTTTGGGGAAATCGAAGTTGGCAATTCTGGAGTAAATTGGGTAAATTAAAAATCTCTATAGGGGGTATAACCCCATAGAACGAAAGATAAACAGAAAAAGTGCAAAGAAATTGTCACAGAACACACAAACATATATGTTTTATGTGGCTGATTCCTGATTGTCTCTGTCGCTTGGTGTCTTTGTTACTCTGCTGTAAAAGTAAAAGATTTGTTGCGTTGTCACAGCCCACAGCATACCTGAACCTGCGTTGCGTTGTGTATTCTGTCTTGTCTTTGTGGAGTTTAGGGAATCATTTTTTAAGTATTTTAAGTCGTTTGTCCAATCTTCATTAGTGTAAGGAGTTTCTTGGAGTTATATTTTACTAGCTTTGAAGTGTTTCTATTAGGATAATTTGTTGGTGCTTTTTTTGGGTGTTTGCTCGTTTTAGTTATTGCGTTGTAAAAAAAACTTTTTGATTAGTTTTTATGCCGGGAAACAAGTGATGTGTAACGGGCTGTTTGAACACTTGGGGAACGCTATTAAGCTCAAGTGGAGCCTTAAGTTTTCACTCATTTCCGAAGAATCCTGTTGTAAGGCAAGTGGATAGCATTTTGTAATACCCGATACGTGGATTCCGACAAATTATTCTAGAATATGCTCGGAGCACTTTCATGAAAATGATTGCGAATGTTGAAGAATGGTGAGTTCTGCCGAAATCGGGTTTACCGTTTTCCCTAATTTTGTAGATATATTTGCTTGATTTTTTATTATATTTCAGTTATTCCAGCAAAGAAATCACGGCCAGATGAAAATCACTTTTTACAAAATACTGGTTGGTTTACATTTTTCTCAAGTATTTTTGGGGAGTGTAAAATAATGTATATATATTTTAGAAAACGTGCTGAAAGAGATTTCACAAGGAGGTGCATCAGAAACATGTGTTTCTGAATTTCAAAAGCTGCAAGAGGATTTAAAAAAAATCAACAGGAATTCCAGGAACAAAAGGAGATGATGGAAAAACTCAAAGATTGCAACACATTCCTAGGAAATGAACTGTCGATTATAAAACATGACAGAATTCTGATTCAATATTCCAGAACAATTTTCCAAAGAAAAACTTTCATTGGAAAATTGATCTTTGATCTTCTCGACCATGACACAAGCATCAACCGCTACACTAACTTCAAATTTTTTTGAGGAGATATGACTAGAAAATAACACTGGTTCTAACTTTCATAATGTAAACTATATTTACTCATATTGAACTTGTTATAATAGACTCAACAGCTTCAATTGAATGATAAAACTTGAAAAAAAATGAATTGAAATATGTGAAAAAATTCAAATGAGAAATATATCAAAAAAAGTCATAAAGTGAATGAATCTTGATCTTGGTTATTGCGAGAGGAATTTCTCTATACCTTTCCACTGCTACAATTCAATTGACAATACTTGATTTTTTTTCATACATTGAATATATCAGAAACTGACAACTAATGATTTATGCAGCAGTTTTGAGTAATGAGAAGTTCATCCTCCACTCTTCAATAGGAACGTTTAAGCACTAGTCCTAATAAATTTGGGTAATTCCATCTCTTATTACTCAAAACTGCTACATAATCCGATGTTACATTAAAATAATTACATCAGTTTCTTTAGTAATGCTATTTTCAAATACACTACATGATTTCATTCACGAATAATCATGGTACTCATTTTGTATGAATGGACTATATCACAATTGGTTGCATGAATACAAAACGATATCTTTGAAGAGGCATTTTGTTCATGAGTTCATTTGGATTCCTATATAAATTTAACACTATACATTAGAAGACGTAGATAACGTTCAAAGTATATTACAAAGCTCAAACATTTTCTTGCCCTCGGAAAAAGATCCTTGAACGACTGGTAAACCCAAATACTTTTCATTTCATATAGGAGTAATTATCATACTCTGGCAAACTTTCTCGCTGCATGAGGAAGTCCCACTTTTTTTTTAAACACAGGTATTCCTTTCGTATTTTCACCAACCATACACAGTCATCAATTTTTCATTTGCTTTCGGTTTCAATTTCCGACATATATCGAAATCAGATCGAGTTGAATTATCTGTCAAACCAAACACAAATACGAAGAGTATATCCACACTTTTTCCCAATTGAGATTCAGTATTGAATACCATAAAGTTAGATTTTCAATATACTCGAATATTCAATAGATCTTATTAGGGAAGCAGGTATTTCTTGGCTATCTGTTGTTATCTACCAATCAGATACCAGAAACTGAAATCCACTTGCGTATTAGTATATCGTGTCTCTCTCTCTCTCTATGATTTCTTGGCATTTGCTTCCGTACGGCGCATTCAGCCATAGTATATCGTGGAATTTCACCTTAACCGCATTGACGCCCCCGCGATATGGAGGGATCGATATGATGACATTTCGTAACCTTCCTCCTATATACCAACGTTGGTGTGGGTATTTTGTAGATATGTCATTGGCAACACTTTGGGCCTTAAGGCTGAATTCAGACATATCCGAAATCCGATCCTACGTCGATCCGATAAATTCAAATTTAGACCAATCAGAAAGCTATCTGATCGTCGAACGATCGGATTTCGGATCTGTCTTAATCCAGCCTTAGCTGGCCAAAACTAGATTATTTCATTTTTGTACTAGATTCCCGTGATTTGTCGTAGATGATCATAGTTTCACTTCGTAGCTTTCATATGATGCCAAAAGATGGAATTAATTCAAAACAGCAGTGAGATTTAATAGCTATTTTGAAGTTTCAATTTCCAGTTTCGATTCATAAGTATTTTGCCAACAGTTCGTATGAAACTTCATCAGCTTATTTCTATAAATATTTCAGTCAAACGGACAAATGCAACACTGCTTCCCTTTCCTATTCATATGAGGAAACTTTGCCTTCCATTGTTGAATAAACAGAGATATCGACATTTAAGTGCAGATGGCGCTACAAAGCACTTCAAATTAGGGTCACTGGATCTAGTCAGCTTCGCTTACTCGGGTACGGACAATGGGCGAGGCCCTGGCGAAAATTGTTGTAAATTGGCCAATCCCAGAAGATACCCGAAAATCGACCAATCGCACTGTAGGATAATTTGTTTATACGAATTCGGAGAATATGAGAAGAAGAAGGGTTTGAGTTCAGGCGAGTTCTGAAATTCAACAGTAAATTCCATCAGTTCTGTCACTGATGCCTCTCTTTCTCTGTTTGTGACGAACGACAAACAGAGAGAGAGGCATCGGTTATAGAACTGACGGAAGTTACTGTTGAATTTCAGAACTCGCCTTTCGTGTATGCTTGTCGAGCAGAAATAATTAACGTGGTCCGTGGTCTGTGTTGTTCAGGTGGAGGCACAGGGTAGATACTATTTTGAATTCCCGACCTTTAACTCCATTATCCAACGATCCTTGTGATCTCATCCCATTAACCCCATCCCATTTCCTTATCGGAGACGTACTCACTTCCATACCACAGTTGGATATTCAAGATGTAATTTCAAATCGACTATCTCACTTTCAACAAAAAATACAGCATTTTTAGAAGCGTTGGGGCAACGAATATTTGTCAACGCTACAGCAACGATCCAAGTGGAAAATCGATCGAAGTCTTGATCTGAAAGTTGGTGATATGGTCCTACTAAAAGGTGAAAATACTCCTTCAATGAATTGGCCTTTAGGACGGATTTTGAAACTTCATCTCGGCGCAGACCAGTTGGTACGTGTAGCATCTATCAAGACTCAAAGTGGTGAAGTGAAACGCGCGATAAATATAAACTATGCAAGCTGCCTATCAATGTTAATGCATCATGAACAATTTATTTATTTTCTTCTTGAAACGCTCAGCCTTTCAACGGGGGCGGTAATGTTGAACCCTTTTCGTTTCATACCCGTGTGATTGATCCGCCTATGGTGGGCGAAAACACGTTGTTACAGTCCATTTGTTGAATATATGTTTATGAAAAGTGAATTGAAGTTTAAATTTGAAAACAAGGCCAAATAATCCATTACATTGTGAACTCCATCTCTACATTTCATTGCCAAATATTATTGTTTGACAAAAGTAGGTACTTACTTCACTGCTTGAATTTTCAAATCAGATTCATCATTTTCTTGAAAATTCCTGAAAAATCTTCAGAATTTACTCGAATTTAATGTCTAGCGATCTAAAATATGAACTGTACTAAAGAACTCGTGGTATTGTTTCAACATTCCTCTAGCCACGTTACAAATATTACTTGCAGTATTGTCAATATGGCGTGCACATGCAAAATTATTGGAATTCAACTCGAAAAATTAAAAGGAAATTAAAATTAGTCAAATATCCAAAGGAAACACCCGAAATTTTAGTCGAAAACCCTTGTGATTGTTTACATTTTGCATCGAGCATCAAAATGTCAATGTCACGTCAATTTGAAAAATGACAGTTTGTCTTCTTCTTTTCTAAATTGTTTAAACAAATTAAAGTGCAATGCCATTGGTCAATTTTTGGGTAATCGTTCCGATTAGCTCCACCCAATGTCCGTACCCGTGTAAGCGGAGCTTACTAGATCCAGTGACAGTGACCCTACTTCAAATGATTTTCAATACAGATCTTGGCTTCCTATTATATTTTTCTATAAACAATGGTCGGAACAGTTATTCAAACGTATTTTTGCAGAACCGAGTTCAGACAGTGTCAGAACAAAGAATCTACTCGAGAAGAAAAGTATACTATTTTCTTTGAGGTGTAGTACAAGTACAATTCTGATAGATGACGCCGTCTGTCTGTAGGTAGATTTCTAAGGGATTTTATATTATTTTCTTTTCTTTGGTGAAATACAATTATTTGTTTATGGAAACTTCTAAAAAAAAATGAGAAATGCAATAGTAGTTAATGCTAAAGCAAAATTGCAACAATTTGGATAATGACATGCGTATTTATTTCCTTTCATCAATCATCTCGCCTCGCGGTTGGAGTCGCTTGCGCAGTAGCAGATCTCTATCACACTAAACAGTTTTGTGTGTAGTTCTTGGTGTTCTCCAGTCAGTCAGCTGTCGTGTATTTAGAAATGGCATAAAAGTTGTTTTGGGTGTGATTTTTGGTAGTGTTGTGGTATTTTTGTGCGAGGACCATGATTAGTGAATGTGTGATAGTGTTATACCTACTTTTAGGATCACCTTTTATTGAAAGTGGTGAGTAGAATTTGATTTTTCAAACAATGCTCCCACCCCTTAACTTGTGGGTGGGATAAAGGTGGTGTCACATTGTTCCTTTTGTTGTGTGCACAATAACATTGTACCTCTCAATGTTTTTGGGCAAATATTCTTTTCAAAATAGTGAAGATCTATTTCTGCTTATCGAACAAGCTTGGACACGCTGTGATGATAGCAAAGGAAATTTAAAACAAAATCTGCAATTCAAAATACCTATGAATGAAATTTTTTTTCTATCGGATGCCTATCTTGATGCTCAACCCATTTTCCAAACCCCATTCAAATTCATTTATTGTCTAGGTGTAAATGTACAAACCCATGGCACCTTACCTACCATTCTTTCAAGGTGTCTACTCTTCTGACTCATCATGGGATAACTAGGTAGTTCATTTATTGGTTCTTTGACACCGCTGACTTGTTTATGCAAGTTCAAATTATGGCGGGTTTATAAAAAAGTCAGGAAATATATGAAATGAAATAGAGTGAAATGAGAGAGTTGGACATACACATTCAATAAGGCAGAGCGTTTACAAAATGAATAAATATATGCTAAAATAAGGATAAAGAAGTAAGCTAAAATTTGGTCAACATTTCACTTTTGAAAGCATTCTGAATTCTGACTGCTAATACAGGGGTGTATTCAACTTAAAATGATTTTGCAAATCTGATTTCATTGAGAATCATTATTTTCGAGACTAAGTATTTCTTTCAACTTTACAACCATTTTTTGTGTGCTTATTGGGACAGCCTTTTTCAGTTTCAGTTCAAATTCCGAATGTTCGATTGCCTGACTGTTACATGAATGAGTGCAGTCATTTAATCTTCATTGGGTACTCAAATGAAATAGGTATTCATTTCATTAACTTTCAGGTACAAAAGAATTTTACTCGTAATTTTACTCGGAATTTTATGAATCTCTGAGTGAATCTCTTTCAGGATATATTGCCACCGGATTTTCGAAGAGAAACACCAGTGAAAATCCTCATTCATATTTTTGATAAGGGTAATAGAAAGAATATAGTAAACTGAGGTATACTTACAGCAAATTCCATTGTGAATTTCATTTGAAAAAATATGTTGACTCACCTATACTCCAGTAAAGGAAGTAAGTAAATTTTTTAGTAAAATGTAGGACCGAGGGGTGAACCACTTCTCGCAATACTGTCACAAATTCATTGGCAGTCGCTTCGCAATCACCGCAATCGCCTCGCAATCATCGCAATCGCTTCGCAATCACTTCGCAATAATCGCAGTCGCTTCGCAATCATCGCAATCGCTTCGCAATCATCGCAATCGCATTGAAATCATCGCAATCACTTCGCAATCATTCCAAATATCCCTGAAAAACTTTTTTGAAACAGATAATATTGCTCTTCCTAACATATTTCGCATTTCGCCAATGTTAGATGATAATATTGTATTAATTTCTATCTTTATTTCTGCCGCCCTCCGGAGAATGTATACTGTTTTTGGGCTCCTAATACGAAATATCTAATTTACAATTTGTTTTATGTATTATATCCATTACGAAATACTTGCTATAAAGAAACGAAAAAATGTATTGACGATTCGATATTTCATATCAGGCGAACGAATATCAAGGCCCGAACGACTGACCTAGGCTAGAGCCTAGAATTTGTCTTTTTTTTATCTCAATATTTCCCGCACTATTAAGAAGTACTCCAGTCTGCTTCTCCATTCCAGAATATCACGGGAAACCTATGTTTTAAATACATCGATTATATGCCGTCACTTTTCAATTTTTTCTCAATTTTTCTCGTACTATTGAGAAATCAACTCAACTTTTTTTAAAACTATCATTGGATACCAATGGTTTGAATACATCGATTATATGCCGTCACTTTTAAATTTTTGTCTCAATTTTTCTCGTACTGAAGGAAAATCAACTCAACTCCTTTTTTAAACTATCATTGGATACCAATGGTTTGAATACATCGATTATATGCAGTCACTTTTCAATTTTTTTTTCAATTTTCCTCGTACTATTGAGAAATCAACTCAACTTTTTTTTTAAACTATCATTTGATACCAATGGTTTGAATACATCGATTGTTTGCCGTCACTTTTCAATTATTTTCTCAATTTTTCTCGTACTATGGAGAAATCAACTCAACTTTTTCTAAAACTATCATTGGAATCCAATAATATGAATACCTCGATTGTTACCCGTCACTTTTCAATTTCTGTCTCAATTCTTCTCGTACTATAGAGAAATCAACTCAATTTTTTTTTAAACTATCATTGGATACCAATGGTTTGAATACATCGATTATATGCCGTCAATTGTATGCAATTTTTAATTTTTCTTATAGTTTCCCTGAGTATTATTTATCTGTCACCTATCAATACAAATTCAACTCATCTTCTCTGAAAATCGTCTCAAAATCATCATTGGATATTAATGGGGTGAATGCAGCGATTCTATGCCATTTGTTGTTCGAAATCCCTAATTCCTACATAAAACGACTTTTGCATATTTCATCGCTATCAACGATGCCCACTGAACATTACATGCATTTTCTGTTGACGAAATTCAATTCATTTTCTGATTTTATGTCGTTGGAGTAGTTTTCTCTGCTGAAATTTCGTGGTTGTGACGAACGGGAGACTAGACGGTTACGTCATGCTTGGATTTTTCATAGTCGTTTTCGAGTGGATTGAATTTTACAGCTTTTCGTCGATATTTCCTAAACTATTGAATCTAGAGGAACAACGAGATCTACAATTTCACTTCCATGACAAATTTTGATAAAGTAAGTGGTTTCGGAGATATAGTTTGTTTTCTTAAAAAAAAATTATATTCCCCGTACTGTTGATTTCAGAAAAAAAACATTTGGAGTTTCCATAGTATACACTGAGATGATCATTTTTTTACTCTTGGTGATTTTTGATTTTCTCATCCGTTTCTGAGATATTTACAAAAAAAACTCCAGAAAAAAATTAATTTCAGAAATTTCCCGATTTTTCCATTTTCCGATCGGTTTAGAAAAAAATGTTTCAACTGAAAGGTGTAGAGTATCACGAGACCTATACGAACGTTTTTTCGTTTTTCGATTACGAGCAACGGTATGGTCTACAGAGTGTCCGAAAAAAAGTGACGGGTGACACGATAAAAAATCATAAAATCTAAAATAATTTTTTTTATTTTTTTTTTCTTCGGATAAAAGTTGTAGCAGAAGGATGGGGGAGTTTTTTCATATCAAGCAAAAATTTCTGCGATCAAAACTCTATTAGTTATGACGAAAACCAAAAAAAGTCAGAATATCGCAAAAAAAACAACTTTCCGATTTTCCGATTTTCCTCAAAAACAATAGGTGTCTGCACACTCATAAGATCTAGAAATGACCCGATCTTTCCGTTCGACCGCTATCGTGTTTCAAAGGATTTCCAACGCCGGACAGACACAGACGGACAGACAGAAAAAATGAAGTTGGGCTAAATCGGCCTATTTTTTGACGCTGATCATTTTTTCCCAATGAAATTTTTTGATATCTCACACGTACATTGGTAGAGTTGTCTAAATCTAAAACGGCATCAAAAATTGGGAATCGAGCAGAAATTTAGGACTGCAAAAAAACAACTCCAAAATTATTTGTAGTTATTTTTTTAAGGTTTCTTACCTACGTTCTTCTTAGTTTTTTTTTTAGATTTTTTATATAGAATTTTTTTGTTGTTGAATGCACAGTAGATATTAGGTATAGATTATTATTTGATATCTATTGTTCAGATTTTTTAATAAAAAACATCTAATAACTGTATTTTCATATTGAAAAATATTCCAAATTTTCACCGTTTAAATTTTGCAGTTTTGAAGGCACTTTAAAGAAATTCCCAAAGGATTTGAGATAAGCCTCGCAGTACTTGGGAGTCTTTTACAATCCTTGGGAATCTCTCGCAATCCTTCGGAGTCGCTCGCAATCCTTCGGAGTCGCTCGCAATCCTTCGGAGTCGCTCGCAATCCTTCGGAGTCGCTCGCAATCCTTCGGAGTCGCTCGCAATCCCTGGAATTCTCTCGCAATCACTCGAAATCCCGTACTTTTCGCAATATTGTCACAAATTTTACCGTAGTGATTACCCCCTCGTGTAGGACTAATTCGAGACCACTCAGATCAACTTAAAATTTTTTGGAATTTGTCAAAAAAGGTGTAAAGTATCCGAGTAAACGAGTTTGGTTACTGGGCAAAGCTCCAAAACGCTGTAAAACTTGGCCAAACTATTTTTTTTGGCCCAAAATTAATAAATATTTAATATCTCGGCCAATATTAAATGAATTTTAGTGAAAATAGGTACGGGGGGTTTTTTGGGTCACTGATTACAATTTTAATGTCAGAAATTTCTGAAAACATCCTGTAAACCGTAAAAACTACCCTTTTTAGTTTTTTTTTTTAAAATATTTCGATTTGAAATTTGACAGCAGAATTTAATTGGCTTATCATCTAAACATACAGTACTGCACGAAAAATGTTCATAAAACTTATAAATAGAGGGTCTCAATGGATTAACTATAAAAATAACTTTTTTTTTGGCTAATGATAACGAGATGTACCAGGAACCATTTTAAAGCTAAGGTTATCGCCGAAATTTCATGTCATATGCAACATTTGAATTGGATGGGCCAATTTTTTTTTATTTCGCCCGAGAAAAAAGATCATTTACCGTAAAAAACATAAAATAGGCAATTTTAAACGGACAAATTTGCTTACAGATGAAAAATTATAACAAAAAATTGAAATACCACTATCCTGGAATGAATGCTGAAAAATTTGGCTGTTTAAAATAAATAATGTTCACGCTGCTGGCCAAAAACTGAAAATGTTTTAAAAAATACACGATTTTACCCAACTTCAGCAGGCCAAAACATAAACAATAATTACCCGATAGGGCCAAAAATGGCTGGACATATTTAGGACGAAGTGCTCTGACTTTTCACCAGAGGATTTTTTTTCCAAGCACCTTAGCCCATATGGCGCTAAAAAATTGGCATTAAAATTAAAAAAAAATATATTTTGCCCTTAACTTTTTTTCTTCTTTTTCTAGACGGTTCTGGTTGGTCTCAAAATTTTCCCGATTTTATCATCTTGCAAAATGATAGGAATCATTTTTTTTGTAAAAGTTATATATTATATTTTTGGAGATATTTACGCCAGAACGATCCGGTTTCTTCATTTTTCGTTAAGCAACCATTTTTGCCATGTCATATCTCTTTTAATATTAATCGTACAAAAATAAAACAAAAATCACTTTATTTGTCAAGTTCTAAAATTGTTCTAAAATTGTTCGTTATCGTTAACCAGCTGACGAACGTCAACCCTCAGAAGTCGAAACTTATGCGAGCAATGGATCAACGAGGCCTTACCTTTTAACGTGCGATTACCCAGCACGGTGGCCCGGCGAGGATTCGAACCCCGGCCTTCCGCTTGATAGGCAGATATGCTAACCACTACACTACCGAGACCACACAAGTAAAATACTTCATTTAAGTAATATATAATGTTTTTGTAATACTAACATATTTTCAGTAAATTTAAAATAACTTTTCCTTGCGCTATTACTCGAAAGGGGTGCATTTTTATGAAAAATTTATTTATGTTAAAAAATGATAATTTATCGATTGGTTTCATTTTTTTAACCCTCCCCCTCCCCAATGAGTTCCACCCCCCTACCCCCCGCGCTGTTTCCCAGTAACGGAAGTTGTTTACTCGGATACTGGGCACCTTTCTTAACAAAATTCAAGCAACTCCAAGTAAGTATCTGCAATTGGTCTCGAATTAGTCCAGCCAGTTTTTACTACCTCCATATAGTTAGCAAGACCACTTGCAGTAAAATCATTGTAACATTTTTTTTTAAATGTCGTATAATTGTCGAGAATTTGTCGTGGAAAGAAAATAATTGTCGCGCTTATACTTTTTTTTCTAAGGGGTGGCTTTGCTAACTTAATATTAAGTTAGCACAGCCACCTCGCTAAAATTCCTAATGAAACTCAAATTTCGAAACTATTATAGTAGATAATTGTCGAGTAATTGTCGTAGTTCATTCCATATGAAAAACCACCAAAAATGTTTTTAATTTCCTGGAAATCACGCCCTTGTCATGTTTTACCTCGCATATTTCCTACGTTTTCTACCATGTGGCAACACCGCTAGGATGTTCACTGTTTTTCAACATTCTTTCATAAAATCGCGAAAGTAACCGGAATATGCAATTGTCGAGAAGTCAGTATCGATATGTCATCACTATTTTCGTTGAAAGAGTGCCTGAGATGAGAAGAAATTGTTATTGTCTTGAACTATCGATTTTATCATGAAACCCTATCGAAAAACTATTTTTTCAAATTCCCGAAGTATTGATCAAATGTCGTATGATATTCGACAATTGTTAATGAAAAAAAATCAATTGTCGCGCATATAGTTTTTTTTTAAGGGGTGGCTTTGCTAACTTAATATTAAGTTAGCACAGCCACCTTGCTAAAATTCGTAATAAAACTCAAATTTCGAAACTATTGTCGTAGTTAATTGTCGAGTAATTGTCGTAGTTCATTCCATATGAAAAACCACCAAAAAAGTTTATTATTTCCTGGAAATCACGTCCTTGTCATGTTTTACCTCATATTTCCTACGTTTTCTACCATGTGGCAACACCGCTAGTCTTTTCACTGTTTTTTTAACACCCTTTCATAAAATCGCGAAAGGAACCGGAATATAATATATGTCATCACTATTTTCTTTGAAAAAGTGCCTGAGATGAGAAGAAATTGTTATTGTCTTGAACTATCGATTTTATCTTGAAACCCTATCGAAAAACTATTTTTTCAAATTCCCGAAGTATTGATCAAATGTCGTATGATATTCGACAATTGTTAATGAAAAAAAAATCAATTGTCGCGCATATAGTTTTTTTTAAGGGGTGGCTTTGCTAACTTAATATTAAGTTAGCACAGCCACCTTGTTAAAATTCGTAATAAATCTCAAATTTCGAAACTATTGTCGTTGACAATTGTCGAGTATTTGTCGTGATTCATTCCATATGAAAAACCACCAAAAAAGTTTATTATTTCCTGGAAATCACGTCCTTGTCATGTTTTACCTCGCATATGTCCTACGTTTTCTACCATGTGGCAACACCGCTATTGATTGATCTTTTGTCGAAAGAAAATCTTTGTGGTGTGTGGAGACGAGTAGCAAAGTTGTTATACTTATATACTTAGCGAAGTACTCAAGTACTTCTTAACAGTCTGATATTGAAAGACTCGGACTCGTAGAAAACTTTAGCATAAGATAAATGATGGATGGATAATTTGTTAACTTTCTTTTCGACCGAGTTCACCTAATAAGAACTTTACATAATTCATTAAGAATTAAACAAATATTTTAGAAGAGACCAGGGATGTTTCACTTCCCTAAAATTTGTACACCAAAGCTGGATTTCAACATTGGATTTTCAAGATTTCCAGTGAATTTTGTACACAGGATTTCCGAAGTGAAACACCCATCGAGAAGAGGTAAATTTTCGAGAAGTCACACGTCCTGTTTCTTTGAATGAAACTTGCGGTGTCGACGTAATCTACTCACTTGGTACTTAACTACTTGGACGATTTTTTCTGAATACTGTTGTCGTTCAATGGAGCGCGTCCGTTTTTATTAATTTATTCACGCTTTCGAATATTTTTTACGAAATTTGTGCAATCATTCTGTGAAAATATTGTTTGTTTTGGTGTTGAGAATTTCCTAAGCTCATTTCATGCAACCGATAAATTAGCGAGTGAATTAACTAAGTAGGGCTATGTTTCACAAACTCCGAGAAATAGGATAGATCAGTGGGGAATTCAGGATGTGCGTGTATATGGCAATCTAGGAATTGATGGTACGAATGATTTCTTTTTTGAATGAATTTTCATAATTATTTCGTTTGTATGCTCGCTCACCTAGTTCATTTCAAATTTGAAAGATCTAGGTACCTGCTTAGACATCTGGTTATTGTGGGAATATAGGTTGCATGCCATTTTTGGTATGGTGTCGCTGAAGCCGTTCCTGGACATTTGCTGACAATAAGGAGTTACGGCTTTTTTCCTTGAATTCTTTCTGCTTTTGCCTATGTTCATTTTAAGACAACGTTTAACGGGAGGTTTAACTGTTGATAATCATTGTTGAAGAACATGTATCTATATCAAGTAAGCAAGATATTTTCCGAAATCCAGAAAACTAATGATTCCATAGTTTTGTTGCTGATTGAATTTAGCAATCCAACTTTTTTATTATTGAGCTTTTCTGACTTTAACTAGACCATCATATTCCTTGAATTAATTCACAAATATCTTCAGTAGTAGGAGAATGACTCGGAGAATGAAACAGTTTCTTCTTCAACATAATAGGTACATTGTGTTTCGTCAACTTGATGATATATCTTTTTTCAATATTGAATTTTCCAAAATGTTTACTTGACCATTTAATTTCTCCAACTATTCCCCAATTAATTACGATATGAAATTACAAGTATTTATGGAAGGGGAAGACCCAGTGGACGATTTCGCGATTTCCTTGGAAACCCACAATCGAGTCACAATCTTCTTTTAAAATGGTTGGAAACATTATATATACTTGAATATATCCTAAATTGGAACAAATTCAAGGAAGTTTTGAAGCCTTGAGAGTTGTGACTTATAATTTCAATTTTTCAGATGTCTAATGACAGTCAAATGGAATCAGATACTGATGATCATATGCTCTTCATATATCAGTTGTGAATTGGTGTGATTCATCAGGAGTGGGGGAACTCACCTCCATTTTTTTTGCAAACAAAAAAATGTTTTTTTTTCAGCAACTCCCAATTAGCAAACAATCAGATAAATATCTGATGGTCTGATCAAAGTTCTGAAAAATTCGAATTCAAATTTTACAAAAACAATTTTTTTTTATTGCTAACATGCCGTCAAGTTGGCGAGACATAATGTATTTTTTCGAAAAAGGAGCGAACAATTTTTTTCTTCCACAACTACCCGAGCAACTGCTTACCTCTCAAACTACCTAATTAACAAAAATAGAAAAGTGCCTCGTTAATTTGATATATTTAAGAAGTAAAAAACTAGCTTCAAATGACCATAGGCATTACAACTAATGGACTGGACCTAAGATAGAGCAGACTGCGGAATAAGTAATACTTTAAATATAGATCGAGGTGTAAGTTAAATGCATAACTTTCCCTTTGTTGCAGATAAAGTGAGGTTGTGAAGGATGGAGTAATTAAGGTATAGAATTTTCGTTCTGTCCCTCACGATGTCTCTTCAAAGTGCATGTCCTTTCTTTCTATCATTTTTTCCGCATCGTGTGATGGGAAAACTGCCAGAAAGGCCAGTCCATTAGTTGAATTGTCTATGCAAATAACAGATTGTGTCTTAACAAAAAAGACAGAACAATCTGGCAACAACGTGCATTGGTAGGTGTACTCTTGTTCCACTTGAATCAAATCGTGATATCTTCTTGTCAAGAAATTTCCAGAATTTGTCTGTCACGAGGTCTGTCATTTCTAAATAGAAATTTCGTTCCTCGGGATTTCTAGAAAGACTTTCAGTTTCCAAAATTTCTAATACACTTCAAATGACAAAGAATACATTTCTTCTTGTTCCAACCTTGGACCATCATGAGGATAGTGACCAAACTGTACTTTATCTTCATGAGTATCGAAAACACATTGGTAACGAATTGATCGTTGTTGTGCTTCCTTTTTACCTCATTGCAATTGGAACATTTTTGGTATCCTCGCACTGAACAAAATCGGTCTCCAAGGTCATTGTGAGCGAACGACACAAGATCCGCTCCGTTGATTATGATTGTTTCAACATGTAAAACAAGGTTGAAAATAAAAGTAAACCTCGTCCCTCGTCGTTCCTCACGCTGTCTGCCCACGAGAAACATTTTAATATCAAAGAATTCTCTAATTACTGCACCGCTCGGTCGAAAACTCGCGTACAACGAACGGCTGTGACTCGAAGAGCAGACGTCTCGCGAATAATCCTCTTCTATTCAGTGTTCAAATAGCGAACAAGACAATGGGTTCGCCTATACCTAGGAAGGCACTGGAAAATTATTTTTTTGCAAGTAAAGAGTGTATTATGATCTTGTTACGATATTTCCTTGGGTTCGTTGATTAAAACTCCAAACCACACTAAACTACTTTTATTACAACTCTTTGTTACAACACAATACAATACAATCACTTAAAATGCTCCGCTAACTTTCCAACGCTCTGTACTAAACACTCTGATGAACTCTCTGTAATAGAAATTCTTCACTTCGACTTCCGCACTCTGCAATAACGAAGCTATCTCCACTAAGCTAAAAATTCTGATTTACTATCTGCTGAATTCTCCCCACTTAGCTCTGAATAACTCTGCTAACTCTGCTAAAATATCTCTCTTTCTGAATAACTAACTCCTCCGCTTATATACCTGCGTACGCCTATGGAGAATCTTCGAGAGAGGCCTCGATGATGTGTATCGAATTCTCCACGCGGATCAACAATTCCGGGAAAAATGACGTTTGCTCTTCGACCCCTGCGTTTACGATCGTCAGGGCTGGCGCTAGGAGATTCGTAACAATATCTTCTGTGTGACAATGGGTTAGATTCGTCTCATATCAAATTGAAATCATTATTACCATGTAATAACTTTTTCTTTCAAGGCAGTAAAGGTAACGGTTTCTGAGTAACTTTTTGAAAACACAACATGCCATGGTAATGAGGAGGAATATGGGGTTCTACAAACAAGGTTTTTTGCACCAAAAAATGTAAAAGTAACTTCTATGTAATTGAAGGTTTCTTGGCAGTATAGGCAGGGAAGTAGTTGTTTCGAATAATATTTTTATTTCTTTTAATGAATTAACAGGATATGAATGATAACCTCGATGATAACAGAGAGCGTTTGCTAATATTTTGATATTACTTCTCTAACAGAAGTTTTCAATTCTTTCTGGATTTGGAGAAGAGAAAACTGAAAAAGAGTGCAAATGCTTGATAAGTTACCGTCAAATTATATATATATATATATATATATATATATATATATATATATATATATATATATATATATATATATATATATATATATAGGAAAGTAATTCGTGACGAAACTCAATCTTCACCTAGAAGATGGCAAATGAGACTTTGCCGAAACGTTGTGACAATTATCCTTCAGGGGATCAAAACCACAGAACACGGAATGAAACCCGAAAAAACAACTCATCATATATATGTATATATATATATATATATATATATATATATATATATATATAAAAAACTGAATTTTCACTTTTTTTTTTACAATAATGGTATTCTTTTGTATCACGTTGAAGTTTTTCAATTTGGATTTTATGTGAGGACTGATTTATTACTTGATAAACGGTTATTTTTAGTTAGCTATATCTTCTGCGGTGTCTCATCTGTTTATTATTTCGTACTTAAAAAGATTTCTTACAGAAAATATTTGATCGGCGACTTCAGGGCACACAATTTTATAAGGAATGACTTTAAACCTACTTATTTTATACTAATCGAATATACTTAGTTTTGTATTACTTTGGAAAGTTTTCTAATCTGAATTTATAGTAGTGTGATTGGGTAATTTCTCACCTGTAAAACGTGCCTTAATATGCATCTATTTTACCCGCTATCTTGTCATACCCATAAGGAAAAATTGGATGTACTATTTATTTTTACGGAGCTTACATGATTTAAACAATATTTGAAAAAAAAATGGCGATGTTCTGTGCCTTCACACACTTTCTAATTTCTCCTGTAATAGAGTAGTACATTTTTCAATACGGATTTCGACATTTTCATTCGATACATTATTCTCGAGTTATTTCCTTTTATTCGGGAGGCTGGAAATTTCTCGCCAGCGGTGTGAATCTGACAGGGGCGCACCCAGGATTTTTTTTCGCGGGAGGATACCTTTCAATTTTAAGTTTCGAAGTTCAAAAGTACATCTCAACATGCTATATATATATATATATATATATATATATATATATATATATATATATATATATATATATATATATAAATATATATATATATATATATATATATATATATGTTAGCATGAAGATTCTCACGGACGAAGTATGATGCGTTGTTTTTTCGGGTTTCATTCCGTGTTCTGTGGTTTTGATCCTCTGAAGGATAATTCTCACAACGTTTCGGCAAAGTCTCATTTGCCATCTTCTAGGTGATGTCTTGAGTTTCGATCTCCGAACTCGAGTTCGGAGATCGAAACTCAAGACATCACCTAGAAGATGGCAAATGAGACTTTGCCGAAACGTTGTGAGAATTATCCTTCAGAGGATCAAAACCACAGAACACGGAATGAAACCCGAAAAAACAACGCATCATATATATATATATATATATATATATATATATATATATATTGGAAAATATAAAAATTTAAAACTGATTTTCATTCAATGAACTAACCAAAAAATATTATATTATTATAAAACACAATTTATTTTAACGATGTCTAATTTTCAGCCTGCAGTGTAACGGACAAAATGACGAAAACAAACCATGGGCGAATATTATTTATACCAATTAGCAATGTCAATATTGATTGAAAGCATGTGTTTTTTGTTTTGCTCTTTTGGTATTTGGTAGTAATTGTAAACTATTCAGTGGTGTATTTCAGGGGGGGGTATAACCCCTGAAACCCCTCCTTGGGTGCGCCCTTGGATTCTGATTTCTTTCGTTGTATCCATTCTGGCAAATATTGAACTCTTCAAACATCTCTTCTATATGAAATAATTTCAATATTGCCTCCTTTCATTGTCCATTTCTATTTGATAATGTTTCATTCTGATGACACCTATGTAATCGGCGCGGCGACACGGTGGTGATTCGACAATCAGCTGATGGCGAGAGTCGTCATGGAAGAAGTTCAAAGCGCTCGCCGTGGAGGCCAGTGACACGAAGGGGAGTTCCTGTGTGTATTACTCACGTGCGCTGGCCTTGTATTATACCGAGCGACAGGCGATACGCGTACGTTGCGCTCCATTCTATGCAGACGGCGGCGGTGACCGTACGTTGTATGATACTAACGGTTTCTTTGTAGAAATGAGTTTGAATGCATCACCCCATAGAAAAAATCGAGAGTGAAGACAAGCTGTGCACTAATCTATCAACAAGATATAGGTGCTCCAGATGCGAAACTCTGTATTTGCATCTCAGATCATTTCGAGTAATCTGCAAAAAACTCATAGTTCACTTTCATATCATCTTGTGCTACTGAAATTGGTCCCGATAGATGAAGATAGAAGCTAAGATCCTACGTTTTCTGTGTCACGCATATTCGGAATTTTATGACTCCAAAAACAACTTATGAAAATTGTATACACAAAGTTTCGCAATTAAATAATGCAAAGAACTATTTTTGCAACTAAACAAATGAAACTCACCTAGTTTTGCATCTCAAAGTACTTTCACAGACATGGAATCTGTTCATAGAAATCAAGAGTAGAATTCAACAACGGATTTAATGTCAGTTCTTCGGATGGGACGAAAAACAATACATTCTTTGGATATTGAACTAAAAAAAAATCATAGTCTGAGATCTGAATCAGTCTTGAACAGAGCAGGGGCAGATTTCAATATTCTCATAGTTATTCTTCAGAAGGCTTTTCATGGTAGATTTGTTTGTCACCTTTTAACCCTGTTGATAGTTGTACCCTAGTGGGAACTATGGGCGAGTATTTTTTCCCCTTTTTCAAAATAGTTTTGGGCACTCCGAAGAAGTGAGGTCCGAGCTAATGATGATTCAAGTAATGTTAAAAAAAGAATATCAACATTAATTTTTTATGCCAGTCACGAAACAGCATTTTGGCTTTAGAATGTTGAGTGAGCATAAAGCTTGACGGAAAATTTGTAGACGAATCGGTCCATAACGCGAATCACAAAAAACATTCATTTTTCGAATTATGCATACTACTACGAAAGTAGTCACTTTCAGTGCAATACTTGAATGCGGAACATTACTGCCATGATAATGATAATTTGAAGTTGATAGATAAACGCCAAGTTTAATGTTTATATTACTGAGTTTTAGATATTTCAAATAAAAATTCATATGAATAAAAAAATGGATGAGAAACCGACACTCGGTTCTCAAAAGAACAAAGCAAGTTAGGGGAATATGACTACATGCATTTTTGTCTTAAAATACGATGAGGAATCAAGCAGTCATTATTTCCGATATATGTATTTTCAATTTTCAAATTCAATGTCGATAATTTCGAATAGAATAGCTAGCCTCTCATTAGGAATGATTTGCTCCATACAATGTTTTTATTTCGAGAAAAAAAAATCTTCCAGCCTCTTTATCTAATACTTACCTAGTCATGTCAATTTCATTTTCTTCGTAGCGTCGTAAAATGCGTCGTATCAACAGTAAGTAGGTATATATTAAAAATGCTCTCAGGTGATTTTTAGAGATATCACTAAGGACATTTCAATTTCACATTAATAAGTTTATTAAAATTCACACACTCAGATAGTATCTCAAAAGATATCAATTATCTGTTATGAAGAGTGGAGACTCACAGTTTTTGAACTCTATAATGACCGACATAGTGAGGAAGGTACTTCACGAAGTATTTTATCAGCTGAGGTTTCCGGTGTTTATTTGTTCAAGTTTTTAAGTGTGTAGGAAGACTACAATTTATCGCGAATCCGTCATTGTGAGCTCAGACACAAAAGAAAAACAAAGTAGTGCATTGTATTACATTAAAAGATGTTAACTTCTCATATAGACTAGTCGTATATTATTCATCGTTAATTAACAAGGTCAAGAACCTATTATGTGCTTGATGCCAGAGTCGCATGAATCATTGTGATAACAACGTCAGAATAGCCTGCTTTTATAATTACGTGTTATTATGTAGTGAAATGTTTTATCTTCGAACACGTTTTTTAGCTTGGAAGTGTCACACGGTGAATTCGAATAAGGAAGTAATGAAAGACTCGGAAAAAGGCAAGGAGTCAGTCCCGAAACATATAATAAGCGAACGATTTTTATAGCACAACGCTCCTAGAATCCGAGTTTAATCCAATCTTGCCAGTCATAACAGCAAAATACGTTTCTATTAAAAATGAAATTTTAAGGAGTCTCGACTGCACATTGCATGCGGATTAGAATACTGAATAGTGGTGTACCTGACCCGGGTTAACAAATGGCCTTTACGTGACTCTGTCCATTATTACCGAGCTTGAGACCCAGCCCCCTTTGCCATTGTTCTGGATTCGTGATAAAAATTTCATGATCCACAATCAGTCTATAATTAATGTAGAAGAAGTGAAGGGTTGGTGGTATATGATTGAATATATATCTGTATAACGATAAGGGTGCAAAATAGTTTTCCCGGAAACAATGTCGAAGTTATAAATAGAAATTGGAAATGATCAAGGGTAAAAATTGAATATTTGAAACGGTTACCATTTTTTATATGTTCATAGCGTGAGGCGAGTTCATCTATTATTCATGTACCTATATTACAGTGCGAACAACTGCCGAGAAAAATTACTGTTAATGAATCACGTGGTCATACCTACCTATAGTAGAAGATTAAATGAACCTTTCTATTATTCCGTAAACTGTTTTAAATTGATGGATGTTTTGTCTTGTCCAGGGGCCGGCAAGCTTTCGAGTCGGAAGAGCCAAAAATTACATTTCACAAAATTTCAAAGTTTCAAAGAGCCACAAAAAATTTTTTTGTCAACAATAAATATTACTTGTAAGTACTCGAATCAAGTTTTCTGATAAAAAAATGTCTCGGAAAATGTATTTATCCATAAGATATATCTATTTATTCATATATAGGAATATAGGTAGTATTTTCTCACAAAAAAATAAATAATTTATATGTGGTATTATCAATCAATCACCTACTATACCTCCGGAAACTCCAAAAATTGATAGTAACTCGGTATATTTCAATCGTTAAAAAAAAATACAAAAAAACTTCGGTTTTAAAGAGACTCGAACCAACGACTGTTAAGTGGACCGTCACAGAGGGCGTACTACTTAACCAACGAGGCCACTTGGACTCTACAATTTGACATAATTATTGGTGGAGTGCCGTTAATAGATTCATCACTATAGTCGGGCCGTTGAAAAGATAGAATTCAAGGACGCGTGTACAGTGAATGCCTGCATCTATATATAGCCTGCGCGGCGTAGCCACGCCTTCTAAACTGAAATAAATGAAGAACTGTTTACACTGTACTGTACTCATTTGTGCTTTGTATTTACGTGTGTTACGTTGATTAAATAATATGGATGGAAACACTCTTTCACCTCCAAGAAAAAGATAAAAAAAAGACATTTAACCTCGCATTTAACTGTAGAGGAAAAAGGTGTAATAATGAACACTTATAAAAAAGCATCCCAAGAGTTTATGGGAGAACAGGGAAATGTGACGTTTTTGTTGAGTGGTGTAAATCGGACTTGTAACATTGGGGAGAGGAACATTCAAAGAGTGCGTGCCGTTCATGTGATCATTCTATCTTTTCAGCGGGTACACTATAGAATCACTGATTTTTGTGAATTAATCTGTTACAGAAAACATTTATACGCTGATAATTACGATGAAATTGATGACAGTTTGACAATAACGAAGTTTTAGAATTCGCAAACGAAGCCGTGAATTCGAAGATGTAAAAATGTTATGCCTGAATACGACAGGAAAATCAAGATATTACAATTATTGTTAACATCCATTTTTGCGCTCAATTTTTGTTTCTTTTGAAGGTAATTCGCTAAAATCATTGATTTTCAAAAATGTTTTCTTGAAAAATATTCATGATTTGGCAGACAGATCAGAATTATGATGGACGTTCCTGGAGGGTTGTCCCTGGTAAACAAATATTTTGTTCTCTGTGATTGGTCGAATTCATATTCCCTACCCTGTGTGGATATGAAATCATAACGATTCAGTTGTCTGAAATCGCCTACTTATCCGTTTAGTAAAAAAATGGAAAAAAGATTAATTTTATTTTTGAGTCGAGATCGATTAACTCTTTATTTCGAGAATTTTGTTAACATTTACCCGACATAGTATGGTGCCGTGGCTAATTCGTAAAGAGCGCACGCACCCAGCCAGGGGACAAAGGTTCGAATCATAGGAATTTTTTTTTTTAATTTGTGTACTTGTCGTTCAGCCACGAAGGCAGTTTGGATTGCACCCGATTTACTGTAGATCCTGGGTATTATTTGGTTTTTCTCTAAGAATTATTGATAGAACAAAATATTGTAGGAAACAAGAGGGAAAAATGTCAAGAGATTCACCTATAGCTTTTGTTATTTTCATGAATGGTTAAGTATCGACAAGTTTGTTTCGGTCCCGACTAGGAACAGTTCTAAATAGTTTCTCAGTTGTGAAATGTTCTTGAGAGCCGATACATGATCGTTTGACTACTGATTTGGAATCGGTTATAACCTGAACCAAAACAAACACCACATGTTCAACATATCAAGCCTCGTGAATAACATTCAGCAGATTTTTTTTCTATAGATCTGTAATTCTTATATCTCAGCTTTTGTTTTTTTTTTCTCAAAGTTCAACCTTTTCCTTCGCTCTCAGATTTCAGGGCTCCTATAACATCACAAATTTGCGCTTTTTCGTTTCCTTATGTGAACGATTGCAGGGTCTGTAATAAATGTATTTGAAAACTCATGACAGAAAATAAACTGGACGAAAAGGATTTCCCTTCGTGAAGGCTAGACATTGCTGCTGTACGAACGCGGTTTGGTAATCGGGAAATACAGGTGAATAATTCTGCATGTCTTCCAGTCTTCCTGTAAATTTCATTATTTATAAATGTTTTAATTTTCCAATTTCCACTTCTCGATTTGTACTCTTCGTTACTTCCTTTTTATGTCGTAATAACGAACACCTATATTATTCACGCGGGACTCACTCAGCCAAAGACCTTTTCTCTCGCCATTCTACCGAAAACATTTGTGAATTTATTTGCGGTGCGTGTTCACCAGCTGGTACCTAACAAGACAGAAAGATCAATAACGGTATATGAGATCATTCCATTCATTACCCAGCTTTTTCATGGGTTATTCCATAAAAACGTTCCTAGTTGGGAGGAGGAGGGCAAATATTCCATAACGTACTTTTCGAATATGCAGAATTTGAGTGTTGGTTTTTCAATATATCGTTAAGAAATCCAATCGAAGTACTTGACAGTGACCCTTTATTGGCTGTTGATGACTTAGCTGACAGCTGAGTAGTTATTGCCTCTTTGATTTCTTTGTTGTTAGATGTTAGACTAGTTCTGTAAAGCTCCCAGATGCCTGATTCTTTAGCTCGATTGAATAGTCATAGAACTTCCCAATTCATCAAGGCTTCCGTTCTACAAACAAGAGTTCCAATCATCTCCTTTGGTTATCAGTGTACAGTTATTGTGTTAGGAGGAGATCACTGCTTCGCAGCCATCTCAATCCCTTCAAAACAGTGTCTAATAATGAATCCGTTTTCAGAGTACGATCGGAAGAAAATCTTATAACCACTCCAGTCTCGCTCCAGTCCGTAGCTTTTGAGGCACGATTTCCACTACTGATCCTAGATCCGTTTCAATAGCGAATAGAATATGTCTATGATCTGAACAAGATGGTTTGGTAGATCACCAGATATAATGCTCCGGTTACCCGACTTGTATTTCCGGACCAGGGTTCCTGTAAGAGGGCAAGATCGTTTGATTCCTCCTTTAACTTCTTGCCAAGGAGGTTTTATACCGCTTCGGCATGTTGTAAATTCCCCTGTATACACTTGAATGTGAATGCAGACGAACTTGTTTTTTCCTGACCTATGACGTACCGGATGATGTGTCTTTCACGACGCCCTCATCCGTCACCACCGAGATCGAGACAAGGGTTGTATCAGCTGACGAGGTTATGCCACCTTTCATTCCTGACGATTCAGCTGATTTCTCGGATCCTTTCGACGAGACGATAGCTGTCTTCGTTTACCGGCCAAGTGCAGCATGTATTCGATTCAGTTTCTTCTGCTGGTTTGCGCCCAGGTCTTAACAGTAATTTTTCTGACTGTCTCTCTGCTCTAGTTATCTATGAACCCATCCTAGTAGATGAGGTCTGTTCATCGAATACACCAATAATTCCGGTAGCACTGTAGTTTACCTGGGTTTTCCTGCAGTTGAAATAGCAAAAAACCACTCCTGAGCTCTATGACTTTCCAGAATATCAATCGTTTCTTGTCCGCATAAGGCTTTACTTTCTGGGCACACTCGTAAGAGGGATTGACGAGAGGAAATTTAAAAAAGTTGAGGTAAGTAGATGTTTTCCTTCGTATCCTACACAAGTTACCAAAGAGCACCTGCAATTTCTTGAACATTGTACATTCTCTACATCATTCCTGGTGCAGTTATCCAGTCTTTGTATATCCAGATAGAAAACTCGGTATTATTTATTTCGAAGATGAGATAAGTTGTCACCGAGGTTCTAACTTTTGATATGTTCTTACATGATAATGCATATTCTACAGAGTTCCGAATGTTGATCGATAATTACTAGGATAACTGAGAATGAAACATTTCTCCACTTTGAAATCGATATTGATAAATGGTGTCTGCAATATGGAGAGAGGGTTCTGAACATGCAAGTATGAGTTTTTTATATATCACTTCCTCTTTGTGATAATCGATTGTTCGATGTTGGTTTTAGGTCAGAGAGTCCTTTATACCTGTAGCCTCTGAATTGGAATTATTGTAGACTTTTTTCTGGGTTGGTGGTATCTGTTACAGATACTATATGAAGGTAAACTTGATGCAGGTTCTACCAGGAAGAAGAAACCATACTACATGTGCTCTGTGGATGCAAAGCGTTGGCAAGGCTTAGACACACGAGATAAGGGAGAGATAAACCAAATGGTACTACCTATATGATGGGACCAGTATCAGGGCTCTTCAGGTGGATCAAACTAGATGATGATTTCTAGTAACCAACAAGGAGCATCACAAAAGATCTATAAAAGTATCATCGACCAAGCCGTGGGCTAACTACCTCAAATCTACAAACTGAAATAAATCGGTTGGAAAACTAGGAAAACAAAGGATTTCTTCTGCAGCATACTTTTTCCTGTTTGCTACTTTGTGTATTTTTTTATTGCCACATTTCTCTTCGAATATTATAGCCGTTGACATATAACTCATAATTGTTTCTTGTAATATCAAAATATGATTTCTGTCTAAGCAAGATATGACAGTTGACGTGAAAATCGACACTTGTGGCAATACATAAAATAGCCAATTCGGAAAAAAAAACGTGTGCTCGACTCGAAATTATTTTCTGTTAGGTCCATTATGATACTAGGCAACGAAATATTTCTTGTCGAAATCGTGACACTCTCTGCATATATCGGGATACATTCACCGAATTGAATGAATGAATACCACGCATTTCATGCCGGATGGGTTTCATTGTTTTTCGCTGCTTGAACCGCCTATCGGGAGAGAATTCGAGAATGGCACCTATCGATTTTCCACGAGCAAATGAAACAAAGTGAACCGAGTTCGAAGGCGATGTCGGATCAACTCACGCATAACATTAACATGAACGTGCCCGACCTTGTTGGTGTTCGTTGAATATTCCGTAACATCCGCGGAAATTGGGATTCGAATTAGATGGAATGGAAAAAAGTCAGATAGTCAGTCAGTCAAGTGGTGCCGTCAAAATTTATGATAGAATCGATCGAGGAATGACTTCCATTGAATCTGGAAAATAATGTATGATTTTCCGAATTAAACTTCATAGAATTATTCTTATCAGTTTGATTTCTTACGCCACCAAGACTAAAAACATTCTCATTGAATTTTGTATCATGTGGAAAACGGATGACCTTCAACTACGATGAGTTCGTTTCTTTCAGGATAACAAGTAAAATCCTGAGTAAAAAGAAAAATGCCAAACTGTCTGGAATCAGTCCTTCATCACTATTGTACTCAGTTGTTTACTGGCTTTCGAATGAAATTATATTATAGATCGACTTTCTAATGAATTTTTCACTAGAAACACTAGAACTACTTGAGTATACCGAGTGTTATGTAAATAAGTGGCCAAACCTTAAGGGTTGATATTTTGAGTGATTCCAAAATGAAAAGTTCACATAAACATAGATCCGTTAATTCTTCTTTTTCAAGATACTACCTGTCAAAATTAGTAAAAGAAATAGTTTTTTCCTTGATATCTTAATAATGCTTCAACTGATATTTTTGATATTCGGCAGTGAGGGGCTAATTTAGCCCTGACTAGCCTGTAATATTTTCGTCCAGTGACGTCCCGGAATGCACCTCAACCAATATTTCCACAAAAAAAATGGACACCAATGATTTGTGCAATTTTTGTATTTTTCTCAGATTGAGCAACCGAAAGAAAAGTTGACATAACTTTATTGCATGTTCCTAGGACAACATATCGAAATTATTTCTCTACAAGATTTTGATTTAAGAAACCCCAAAGATCGATTCGACGCAAATTAATATGGAAACAGCTTATCTAGAAATTCAAAAGATAACTTTCGTGTAATTTTAATTATTTAATCGTATGTGAAAATCGCGTTATTGCACGTCCACGGACTACAATAAAAGCATTTCTTATAAATTTTTTTTCATTGTTTGCAATACTTTCGATGAGCAATTTCTGAATCTACACTAGACTATTGATTTGTTTTCCCAATGGAATTGCTCAGTGCGATTAAAATTAAAAATTATTGCAAAAATTCAGTTAAGAAATTTTTTTTGGTCAAAAATATTGGTTAAGGTGCCTTCCGGGACGCCATTGTACATGATGATTTCAATATAGTTGAAACTGAATTCACTCTCACTACCCAAAACAACACTGCCACATTTCGAATAAATCAGCTGATGATTATTAAGAATATCAGGAAATGATTATTTTTTTATCTTGGAAACGAAGCCTTACCAGACATATGATTTTTTTAGGAAATTTTTATCTTAGAATCTCTTTAAGGATAACCTCTTCAAGTTTGTCCACTTACGTAACATCTATATTTTCGGTTTTCACTTCTTCATTTTAATCTCTTGGGAGAGCCGCTTTACAGTTCGCAAGTCTTGAAAACTTTGCAGCAATTTTTCTCGTGCACAAACGCTGTTGGAACGCTTTGATCAGCTGTTGCAATGATTTCCGTTTCGTTGTTTTTGTTCGTTCCGTTAACCAGCTGACGAACGTCAACCGTCATAAGTCGTAACTTGTGCGAGCAATGGATTAACGAGGTCTTACCTCTTAACGTGCGATTACCCAACACGGTGGCCTGGCGGGGATTTGAACCACGGTCTTCCGTTTGAAAGGCGAATGTGCTAACCGCTATACAACCGAGATTATTGAAGTGGCAGAAAATGGTTCCGGACCCATAATTTAATACCCCAATACTAATTGTCTGTGCAATTCTAGTGATGATTTTGGTTACTTTTGATATTGCTAACTCCATTAAATGTTACTAGCAACAATTACAGAAAAAATAATAGAGTCCCATATTGCCCCTAGTTTGTATTAGCTAGGGTTTCACCCACCACATTCTTCCCCTTCTCAAGAATAAAGCACAACAGGCATTAATATCACTGACTAGTGATAATTCTTCATGAGTTGAGTTCATTTTACCAAAAATATTTGATGATGATAGAACATTTTTGACAAAAAGGATTTATATTCCCAAGTGTAAAGCAGACCTGGAATAATAATTGACGGCGATAAAACTTGCCGCAGTGAATTGCCGCAATAAGTATTCCAGGTCTAACCTACCAGAGTTGTAATCAATTGAAGGCCGATCCACACAATGCAGGAGGCAGAAAGAAGCGACGAAACTCTAAGAGTGTGGAGTCAAGAAAGGAGGCGCAAATCACTTCCATAGCGAACTTAATTAATAAAATGTAGAATGTGGATGGTCACCACTCTTGTAGTCACCACTCGCTACGACCGAACTTAGAAGTCTCTCTATCTGAAAAATCGCGGATTTCAAAGAGTTTATATACCTAAATTTACGTTTTTTATTACCTTCTCAAATTAATCTGGGGAATACAGAATACTCGTTCATTTCAACCACGTTTTAAATCATTTTCTTCCAAGAAAACTATCTAAGGGAGTCAGAGAGAAATGTCAGCTTGAATACACACATATTGGTAAACCATAGCTGTATCACCATTTGAGAAAATATATCCTTTACAGAAGAATCAGGAAATGTGAGAACTGTAAATGCGATCGTTCTACAATGATGATTCACCAACTCCAATGATATAGCAAAATTCAAATGTACATCTTGCGAACACATTGCCCATCATCATACCTTCACACAACCGAGGAAAGAATAAACCTTTAATATCGCAAACAATTAATAGTGGATTGTATACCTCGTAGGAAATGCCTTCTGAAAATCCTTCGTGAATGACCTTGCTTAACCTAACCATACTCGTTCATTTCTGCACTGTACGGAATAGTACATAACGGAACGGGGAGGATAAGGAGTCTACTACACACGAGCAAAAAATTGTAATCATGAGGCGTTAGCCGTGTGCGATAATTCGCGAGTGCACGTAAGGGACATTATTCTCGAGTTGCGTACTGAAATTTTTCTTCTCCCACTATGGCTGTGCGGTAAATTATGGTTCGTTATCACCCATTTTCGATGATTGACGAGACAGCAAGTCATGACAAAAAGTATGTAAAATAATTGCTTGTCGATTCATGAATATCAGTAGATTCAGTACCAATCCACAAACTGTTCAACAATTAAATTCCTAAACATTGATTTCCAAAGAGACATTTACAATTATTCATTTCACATAAATTAATGTGTAATTGATCCCAGTACAGGGATAGTACTGTTACGAATCTCCTGGTGCCGGCCCTGATGATGGTAGAGGAGAGAGCGTCCTTTTCCCTGGAACTCTTGTCGCGCGTGGAATGTTCGATACCCGAGATTTGACTCGAAGATTCTTCATAGGCGTACGCAGGTATATATACAGGAGACACTTCATCGCGGAGCAGAGTTAGTTATTGACAGTTTTTGATCCGCAGAGAATTGAGCAGAGTTATTTAGAGCTAAGTGGAGAGAGCTCGGTGCAACAGTCAAAGTGTAGAATTTTTATTAGAGAGAGGTTATCAGAGTGTTTTAGTTCAGAGCGTTGGAAAGTTAGCGGAGCAATTCAAGTGATTGTGTTGTATTGTGTTATTACAAAGAGTTGTAATAAAAGTAGTTCAGTGTTGTTTGAAGTTTCAATCAACGAATCCAAGGAAATATCGTGACAGTATTGTGGTTCAGTTGAAAAACAGCAACTGCCGACACCCCGCTTTTTCTTATGAATGAAGTCTATTTGATATTATTATTATTTGCGGAAATAATCGAGTCGATCAAGTCTGATTTGATTCCTGAATTCTCGTCTTCAATTTTGACGTCCTCAAGTTGAATTTATAAGTCATTATTTTCAATCGAGTATTAATTGAAATCCTGCACAGATGTTGCTTCGAGTTTTGCATAAATGTTTCTCCCTCGAACGAAACCAACAAAGAAATCGATTTCGATTCTTATAATTTACCATAAGCAGTCATCCCTTCTATCAGATTTTTTTCATTCTTGAATATTGAGGTGGGGTTCATCAAGAATCTCTTACTCCCTCGAGTCGTCATGTGACATCCACCTGTTCGCATCGAATTGATTACTTATGCCCTAATACATCATTTTGTTCCGACAGGACATGCCCTTCCAGTCGGTTAGAGCTAACTAAGTAAAATTCAAACAAGGAAGTTTCGCCCTCGTAAGTGGATGGGACGTCACCGCAGTATTCTTCCCTGGGGACTCGTAATCTCAACATTTACTCAAATATCGAGCATTATTCGAAAGTTTGAGGAAACTTCGCCGAGACAACTTGCCTATTATAGTATTAGATTATTTGTTTGCATGTTACTCGAAATTGAGTGTCTCGTTTCTCGGTAATTCGAACGGAATTCGTGGAGAAGTCGCGAGTTACTTCGGAAACTGATTAATGAATAATTGCCTCGACGAAATTTTTACTAATTTCAATGGATGTGTCACATATTTTCCTAATGCACCCTTATTCGTTATTTTTCATAATAATACTCACAAATTGGCGACGTCTCAGGGATCGAAGTCTTGTTTGTTTATTAAGTTAGCGAGCACTTCTCACACAAATGTAGCGAATGGGAGATTTCATTTTATCAATTTTTTTTCTTCATTCTTGTGAAAAAGGATGTATTGATTTTTCCAATGAACTTGCCAATTATTTCATTCTCCTTATCAATTTTTGGAACCTTTGGGCTTTATGGATATTTCACAAAACACGTGAATACTCAAGTAAAAAACTCACAGAAACTTCCCTTCTTGCAATAACTATCTTGAAAGAATTGGATAGTGATTTTTAATGTGGTAAATCACAAATTGCTCTTTGTACATGAGAACTGTATTTTTCAAATGAGTTTAGGGTAACTTATTCGACAGCTGATAAGTACTTAGAATAGAGTACTAGCTCTGTTCGTTGCTACGTCTCGCCTAGGGTCGATGCAAACAGCCTTAACTCGATAAATATCATCATTAATGTATGAAAAAGGGGTGATTTGCAATTGGTGAGAGAATCGACATTAAACCAATTATGCACGAATCTGCATATTTAGCTGAACGTTGACGACTGCTCGAACAACCTTTTTATCCTTTTCAAAAACCAAAAAAAATATTGTTATTAAAAAACCCTTGTGATACAGCTTCTTCGTTCCGCTGGACAAATTTGAACTCTGTATTGAAATTGTCTCGAAATTTACAGTAACATTGGCGTTCACTGTATTCGAACAATTGGGAGCATGTTCTTCTTTACCGATAACTCACTTCAGCGAATTATTTCAGTTGCTTGCTCAACTTTCTTCGCTGGAACTTCTCCGTTTAACGTTTGCTTGAATGTGATTGACAACGTTCCTTGCTGAGTGGTATTGGTTCGGACTTCCATTGTCTATATTATTAACTCTATTTGAAACCTGTTGCTCCTTTCAACTCAAAAGGAATATTGTACGGAACTACTCGATACTATTCTATTTATAGCTTGACAAGGCTCAAGGTTAAATTGCGTTGGTTAACTTATAACTTGACTCTTGCTTGATGCCCCCAAAGGAAATCCCAGACAGTCAAAAGTCAAAAGCATGCATAGAGAAGTGTCGCATACAAACGTCTTTTAAGTCAAAACCTCACGGCGCACATGGCCGTATTTCATCCCTCCTTTTATGCCTGAGCGTTGCCTAAACTGACTGCCTTTTTGGCCACATCGCGCGCTGCAATCGATTCCATTACCTCTACTATGTTTTTATTTCTTCCCTTCTGGAAGCCGTCTGACTTGTCCTTCACTTTCCCCGGAAAGCACTTCAGCCTCTAGGGCTTATTGCGCTTTGCTTCCCTATACTTTATGACACCCATTTCAATAACCTTGTCCCCTACACAAGTTTGTGCAGGTTGATTGCTGGGTGTTTGTCATGTTCTTCTGGATCCAAAATTGGTTTTCCATATATTTGTTGCCATTTATGATCCAGAGCCACACATTCGCAGAATATGTGTCGATCAATCTCTGTCCCTTTGTTACATTGTCTGCAGCTAAGGTCGCCGTTGTACAGCCCTATCTTATTCAGGTGTTCTTTGAGTGGACAGTGTCCAGTCATCAGCTCTGTTATGACCCCTATCTGATTCCTGTTACACTGAAGCAGGTCTTCGGTCTTCTTCCTTGACGGTTTTTTTATGAAAGTTCTCCCGTGAGAAAAACAGATGTGTGTTGTCCGAGCGGGTAACTGTACCCTAGGTTTCTCCCCGCACAGTGTACACCAGCTCCTGTTCTATATTGCGTCTTGGATCCATTTGTGAAGGAGTTGCTCCTGCCGGGCTTGTTCTCAGAGAGATTGTCTCTTTGCCACTCTTCACGATCTCTTATCCTTAAGAAGAAGTTCGTGTTGAATATTAATTTGGGTGACATGTGGTCTGTATTCATGTCAAGTACATGTCCCACGATATCTGTTTTCACCGATCTTCTGTATCCCGGTGAATTTTCCAGTTTAAAATGGCCCATTCTTGCCTCTTCCCCTATCACAAGATGTAAGGGGAAAAATCCAAGAGCACCTTTATTGCTGCTGTTGGTGTTGTTTTCATTGCAACTGTTATGCCTAGACAGCCAAGTCTTAGGGACCTTGCTCAGTTTGTTCATAGCAGATATTTCTTTCCTCCATGCCAAAGATGCATACGTTATCATGGGTCTAACTACCATCCATACGTGCGCCTGACCACTGTGTCACCTCCATTTTTCTTTTTATTCTGTCCACAGGTTGGTTCCAGGTTAATCTTGAATCTAGTACAATTCCAAGATATTTCACCTCACCTGACAGATTGATTTCTTCACCTCGGAGTCTCAGAGGTCCAAGTCCCACCATCTTGATTTTTCTGGTGAATGCCACCTCTACCATGTACTTTGCACGGCAATACAATGGCAATAATTTTCACTATAACCTTTTACTTGCATATATATTGTACCGGTATTATTCTTATTAATATCAAGTCTTCAGAAGTCGCTTCCTATATTTGACAAGCTGTCTATTTTTGTTCAGAGGCTTCTTGAATACTTGCCGAATAGTTCTGGATGAGAATAATAAACAGGAAATTATTACCAATATTTCACAAAGCTCTACACTTCTGGTATCTGACCTGTTTTCTAGCATTTTCAATCGTTTCACTTTCAACAAAACCTAACGCCTCCACTCTATTTCAGTCTATTGGAATTACCTTCAATACTGGGACTGGGGGTATGGTGGTGTAACTATTGCCATCTTTCGCATCATACTGGTTTGAACTGTTTTCTAGTTACACTATTGCCAAAGCCTACATGAATATAATGCATACAACAGCATTCACAAATCATAATTGGAATCTCAGTCCATCAGTTTCCACAAAAAAAACAATGTTTAGCGGTTAAGTGATACGATATACTTTTCCCCTAATCAACTCACTATTCATTCTTTTTCCGTGAGATTTATAGCATATTTCAGATGTCCATTCATTGAGACTCGCAATAATAGCGATACGCTGTCACATTGCTTGAACAAAATGAATGATAAAAGCTAAGCGAGCCTGCAGAATACAACAACTTTCTTTCAGTTTCATAAAAATCAAAAGTTGTTGAAGATATCGAGTGGAACGCCAATCGAGGTCAGAATAATGCAAATTGTTTTACCTGCACTGCGGAAAGAATTAATATGGATCAAGAACACTGATGCTTGGGGCGGTTTCTTTTTTAATTCAATAAATCGGCCCATTTACTGCCATTTGAATAATTTTCACAGGGTTGTGATGTTTTTATTATTATATCATAAAATCAAAATCTGCGTTGTATGATATGATATAAGGTATGACGCCATGTGATTGTTATTGAACATTAAACTTGACGTTCTTCTATAAAATTTAGGTCCTTCTATAAAATTCAGGTCAAAGTCGCCATGGTTGTGTTCTATTTTTATTGCTGCTGCACTAAAATAATTATTGTTCTACAATACAAGTTTCAGTTTCCAAGTTTGATAAGATATTCCATAGTTTTGCACTTTCTAAGTTTGAAGGGAAAATATCATGTGTGATTCGGAAAAAAGTGCCTTGTGTCTCTCAATGCTCTCCACACAAATTATCACTTTTTCTCCTGATAACACAGTAGGTAGTAGTTATACTATATTCTTGTTATTTGAAAGTGAATGTGTATTCTTGTCACGTGCCCTTTGGTTCACAAGATATTCCATGAACATAAGAAAACTTTCATTTTCATCTGAACTTTCAAGATAAAAAAAGTACCTAAACATATGTAACCATACTTATAAATTTACATCGACAATATCCTAGATATAATTGAAATTTTATGTTTCAGTTGAATTTACCAATATTTACCAGCCTAATATGACATTTTTATTCATCATCAAACATTCAGATTTTTTCTGGGAATTTTCAAAAAGGCGCTCAGCTCTCGATTCTATATCTATCCAACAGAATCCAACTCTCCACTTTCTTTTTGATTTCAATTTTTCATACTATGGCAAATTTGTATTGGGTTTGATTGTGAAAAATCTCGGTAGAATCAAACCATCTCATATATATAGATACTGTTGCGAGATCTGTTTAGCTAGCGTACTCAAGACTTTTTGCTGGTAAAATATACCTACATTAAACTTCGTGCTTCTGGAGAATAAGATGTCGCAAAAACGCCAATCATTTAGAATACGATTTGAATAGTCATTTTCTAGGTTCCTACATTATTATTTTTTATACTAGAAGCTAGCAAAGCCACATACGAATTTCGACTCGGGGTGGGTCACATAATTTTAGGCTCATTTTAGGCTAATTTATTGCCATGTTTCCGAATTTTTTGCTGTCCACCTTCATAGAAAAATTCGTGGCTTTGCTAGCTTCGGCCGAATTCAGCAGAGTCATATTTCAAAATTAAAAAAAAAAGTGATGTGATATGACCAAATTGTAGAGCCTATTTCAGGCTAATTTATTACCCTATTTGAAATTATTTTACTCTATTCCATCTTAGAAAAATCTGTGGCTTTTCTAGCTTCGGTCGAACTCAGCAAAGCCATTTTTGAAATAAAACATTTTTCAGCCATTTGAAATAGTGATTTTCTAGGAATATTTTTGGGCTAATTGATTACCCTAGTTTCATATTTTTTGCTCCTCGCGTTTTCGAAAAAAACTTAATTTACTTATTGATTCTCTTTGGCGATGATGAAATTATTCAAAACTATAAATATTTGACAATTTGACATGTAGTAACGATGATTACTGTCGAATGATCGATGTACGGCCAACATTGATTTTTTTATCGACTTTTTTTAAAACAAACCTGTGGCTTTGCTAGCTTCGGGCGAAGTCAGCAGAGCCATTTCTGCAATAACAACATTTTTCAATGATTATAAATGGTAATATTCAAGATTCAGTTTTAGGCTAATTAATAACCTTAGTTTCATATTTTTTGCTCCTCGCGTTTTCGAAAAAAACTTGATTTACTTATTGATTCTTTTTGGCGATGATGAAATTATTCCAAACTATAAATATTTGACAATTTGACATGTAGAAACGATGATTACTGTCGAATGATCGATGTACGGCCAACATTGATTTTTTTTGATCAACTTTTTTTAAAACAAACCTGTGGCTTTGCTAGCTTCGGGCGAAGTCAGCAGAGCCATTTCTGCCATAACAACATTTTTCAATGATTATAAATAGTAATATTCAAGATTTAGTTTTAGGCTAATTAATTACCTTAGTTTCATATTTTTTGCTCCTCGCGTTTTCGAAAAAAACTTGATTTACTTATTGATTCTCTTTGGCGATGATGAAATTATTCCAAACTATAAATATTTGACAATTTGACAAGTAGAAACGATGATCACTGTCGAATGATCGATGTACGGCCAACATTGATTTTTTTTTGATCAACTTTTTTTAAAACAAACCTGTAGCTTTGCTAGCTTCGGGCGAAGTCAGCAGAGCCATTTCTGCCATAACAACATTTTTCAATGATTATAAATAGTAATATTCAAGATTTAGTTTTAGGCTAATTAATTACCTTAGTTTCATATTTTTTGCTCCTCGCGTTTTCAAAAAAAACTTGATTTACTCATTGATTCTCTTTGGCGATGATGAAATTATTCCAAACTATAAATATTTGACAATTTGACATGTAGAAACGATGATTACTGTCGAATGATCGATGTACGGCCAACATTGATTTTTTTATCGCCTTTTTTTAAAACAAACCTGTGGCTTTGCTAGCTTCGGGCGAAGTCAGCAGAGCCATTTCTGCCATAACAACATTTTTCAATGATTATAAATAGTAATATTCAAGATTTAGTTTTAGGCTAATTAATTACCTTAGTTTCATATTTTTTGCTCCTCGCGTTTTCGAAAAAAACTTGATTTACTTATTGATTCTCTTTGGCGATGATGAAATTATTCCAAACTATAAATATTTGACAATTTGACAAGTAGAAACGATGATCACTGTCGAATGATCGATGTACGGCCAACATTGAATTTTTTTGATCAACTTCTTTCAAAACAAACCTGTGGCTTTGCTAGCTTCGGGCGAAGTCAGCAGAGCCATTTCTGCAATAACAAAAGTTTTCAATGATTATAAATAGTAATATTCAAGATTCAGTTTTAGGCTAATTAATTACCTTAGTTTCATATTTTTTGCTCCTCGCGTTTTCAAAAAAAACTTGATTTACTCATTGATTCTCTTTGGCGATGATGAAATTATTCCAAACTATAAATATTTGACAATTTGACATGTAGAAACGATGATTACTGTCGAATGATCGATGTACGGCCAACATTGAATTTTTTTGATCAACTTCTTTTAAAACAAACCTGTGGCTTTGCTAGCTTCGGGCGAAGTCAGCGGAGCCATTTCTGCAATAACAACATTTTTCAATGATTATGACTAGTTATTTTCAAGATTCAGTTTTAGGCTAATTAATTACCTTAGTTTCATATTTTTTGCTCCTCGCGTTTTCGAAAAAAACTTGATTTACTTATTGATTCTCTTTGGCGATGATGAAATTATTCCAAACTATAAATATTTGACAATTTGACAAGTAGAAACGATGATCACTGTCGAATGATCGATGTACGGCCAACATTGAATTTTTTTGATCAACTTCTTTCAAAACAAACTGTAATGCTGAGCATTTTAGTGAACCGAATATAAGTATTCGCACCCTGTATATGAAAGCTTCATACAATGTATCAAACGCATGGGAATTTTATTTGAGAATTCCTCTCACGGACCACCCAATGAAAGATGTCTTTGTTTTAGTCTAGACGAGATATGAGATGATAGACAAAACATCGCCATCGCTTGGAATCAGCCAACGCTGTGGGCGGCAGTATCGAAAATGCAAAATTTGCAAAAATGAGAGTGGACGAGAAAAGGTCGCTCTTAGGTAGTTGAACGTAGGTCGCGCTAAAAGGAAGATCGAGTGATCTCCGCGAGCGGGGAATCGCGCGCTGAGCGCGGGAGGGATTCGTAGTCCCTCCCTAAATCATGGGGTCGCGTCTCAAGTCACGGGGGGTAGAAGATAAATTACAATCATAAAAAATAAGTATATTATTAATTCGTGTGCGAAGTGCCATACCTTGGAATACCAAAAAATCTATGGAATGGAATGGAAACAGCCATGCAAGATAGACAGAAGACTTGGTATGTCAATTTTGATGTGTGTTAACGTAAATAACCATTTTGTTCACTTTTGGGAAGAGAAAGCCATCATTAATTTATATCTGTTGTTTGAATCACGACTTGAGAAATCTTTCTGACTCTCTCTGACATCGAGTAGTAATTGAGATGGACGTAGGGCGGCCTATTATATACATTTAGCCAGTAGGGCAAAATTCAGAGGCATTTGTAGATATAAGTACATCAGGTTTTTGTGTTCTGAGTACACATTTTTCTATTTGTGGAATTTTCATTTTTCTTATGCATAGAGAAGACCATTGCCGGTCTCAATTCGTTTTTCAATATTTTGATTAAATTAAATAGTACGGTTAATGTTATTTTTTTGTTATAAATGGTTTTCAATGCATATTTCTTTTGTTATATATTTTTTCTTATCTATTTTGTAAGTTCCTATTTTCATTTCGTTGCTAATATATTGCTTAAAGTTATCGGAGGATTTCAATTCCTACAAGCCGCCCTATCTTCAGATTTCAGAGTATACGAGGAAGCAGAAATTAAACCCTAGGTTTCTCACTAAAGACCCTTTCTTCGTGCAAAGGGCCGAATTCATGTTCCTTTCGGAAATTGCCTTAGCATCCAAAATTTGACGCAGAGAAATCTACGTCTGGTGACACGCTGCCATTAACAAAAATGATACCCTTTCAGCAATTACCACACTAGTAATAGAGCGGAGGGATTGTAAATTGTAAAGTTGTCTATTCTGTTAACATAAATTGATACAGATAGGTTGAAATAGAGGTACAGTGTGAGAAAGAAAATATTAAGGGATTATTGTGAGTACCTAGTGGAGGAATAAAAAATAAAACAACAATTACAAACCCTACCGGTCGTTACAAAACCTGTGGCTTTGCTAGCTTCGGGCGAAGTCAGCAGAGCCATTTCTGCAATAACAAACATTTTCAATGATTATAAATAGTAATTTTCAAGATTCAGTTTTAGGCTAATTAATTACCTTAGTTTCATATTTTTTGCTCCTCGCGTTTTCAAAAAAAACTTGATTTACTCATTGATTCTCTTTGGCGATGATGAAATTATTCCAAACTATAAATATTTGACAATTTGACAAGTAGAAACGATGATTACTGTCGAATGATCGATGTACGGCCAACATTGAATTTTTTTGATCAACTTCTTTTAAAACAAACCTGTGGCTTTGCTAGCTTCGGGCGAAATCAGCGGAGCCATTTCTGCAATAACAACATTTTTCAATGATTATGACTAGTTATTTTCAAGATTCAGTTTTAGGCTAATTAATTACCTTAGTTTCATATTTTTTGCTCCTCGCGTTTTCGAAAAAAACTTGATTTACTTATTGATTCTCTTTGGCGATGATGAAATTATTCCAAACTATAAATATTTGACAATTTGACAAGTAGAAACGATGATCACTGTCGAATGATCGATGTACGGCCAACATTGAATTTTTTTGATCAACTTCTTTCAAAACAAACCTGTGGCTTTGCTAGCTTCGGGCGAAGTCAGCAGAGCCATTTCTGCAATAACAAAAATTTTCAATGATTATAAATAGTAATATTCAAGATTCAGTTTTAGGCTAATTAATTACCTTAGTTTCATATTTTTTGCTCCTCGCGTTTTCAAAAAAAACTTGATTTAATCATTGATTCTCTTTGGCGATGATGAAATTATTCCAAACTATAAATATTTGACAATTTGACATGTAGAAACGATGATTACTGTCGAATGATCGATGTACGGCCAACATTGAATTTTTTTGATCAACTTCTTTCAAAACAAACCTGTGGCTTTGCTAGCTTCGGGCGAAGTCAGCAGAGCCATTTCTGCAATAACAAAAATTTTCAATGATTATAAATAGTAATATTCAAGATTCAGTTTTAGGCTAATTAATTACCTTAGTCTCATATTTTTTGCTCCTCGCGTTTTCAAAAAAAACTTGATTTACTCATTGATTCTCTTTGGCGATGATGAAATTATTCCAAACTATAAATATTTGACAATTTGACATGTAGAAACGATGATTACTGTCGAATGATCGATGTACGGCCAACATTGAATTTTTTTGATCAACTTCTTTTAAAACAAACCTGTGGCTTTGCTAGCTTCGGGCGAAGTCAGCGGAGCCATTTCTGCAATAACAACATTTTTCAATGATTATGACTAGTTATTTTCAAGATTCAGTTTTAGGCTAATTAATTACCTTAGTTTCATATTTTTTGCTCCTCGCGTTTTCGAAAAAAACTTGATTTACTTATTGATTCTCTTTGGCGATGATGAAATTATTCCAAACTATAAATATTTGACAATTTGACAAGTAGAAACGATGATCACTGTCGAATGATCGATGTACGGCCAACATTGAATTTTTTTGATCAACTTCTTCCAAAACAAACCTGTGGCTTTGCTAGCTTCGGGCGAAGTCAGCAGAGCCATTTCTGCAATAACAAAAATTTTCAATGATTATAAATAGTAATATTCAAGATTCAGTTTTAGGCTAATTAATTACCTTAGTTTCATATTTTTTCGAGTATTTTTTGCTCCTCGCGTTTTCGAAAAAAACTTGATTTACTTATTGATTCTCTTTGGCGATGATGAAATTATTCCAAACTATGAATATTTGACAATTTGTCATGTCGAAACGATGAATACTGTCGAATGATCGATGTACGGTCAACATTGAATTTTTTTGATCATTTTTTTTTTAAAACAAACCTGTGGATTTGATAGCTTACGAAGAAGTCAGCAGACCCATTTCTGCAATAACAACATTTTTCAAAGATTCAAGGACTATTTTTAGGCTAATTAATTTCTTACCCCACTCTCATATTATTTGCCCTTTGCAATTTCGAAACAAAAAATTATTGAATTTCGTATTGGCGTTGATAAAGATTATTCCTCAGATTATTACAAAACATAATAATTTGACGATTTGACCTGTCGATATGATGGTAACCATCGAAGGATCGATCAATGACCCATATTTAATTCCTTTTTTCTGACTTACTGTTATATATCTGAAGATTTGGCAACGCTAAATCACGTGTTCTGAATGAATGTTTGCTCATAGGTATTTCTCATTGGGTTGTTTTGTTTTATATTGATTCAAGATATTCCTATACAGCAGTGTTCAATTTCACTATAGAACTATTAAAAAATCAACACCTGCCCATGTGATTCTCTATGAGTAATTTTTGAACTTCTGAAGCGGTTCAGATATTCAGATAGTTCTGAATTAAGATGATTACAATACTCGCCTTCTGCTCGTACTGCAATTATCATCTTCGTGGGTAATAGCCATCATTACGCACTCGTTGATTAATATACTATTATTATTTCATTGAATGAATGAGTAACACGAGGGACATTTCAGTAAGAAATTGGTGTGCACAGGGTGGTCATGCCAATTCAACGTGAATTCATAAAATTCATTAGACTTTTTGAAATTTTTTCCATCGAAATATAAGATAATTCAATGGGAAATATGAGGATATGTACATTATTATATAAATTGGTGTACATTATTTTTTTTCATAAAATGCTTCTAGTGTAACATGTAATGAGTTGTGAGAAGGGAGAATGGTGAATTTTCGTGGAACCGATTGATTTTGGATTGGAACAACCCTCATTAATTTTAGAAAAAGTTCAAAAAAATTTTATGAACCCCTATGATAACCTGTCAAACAAATCAATTTACCAATTTCTGGGTTTAGTTGACTACAAACAGCCCCCTATAACTACTAGACGATCGAATGATGTCATAATGGGGCATTACACTGCAATCACATTGAGAAATGCGAATTTCTACTATGAATTCAATGATCTGTTAGATAAACCCAAGAAAGTTGCATCTAATTTCAAGAGTCATCCTCATCTTCTGGTTTATTTCAAGATTTAGATACTGAGTTAAGAGTAGAGTTAGATACTACTGATTTTGTTATGTTTCATTCTTATTACGCTTATTTATTATACTTATATTGATGTTTTATTTTTATCTTTTTTATTCTTGTTATGTTTATTTTTATTTTGTTCATCTTCATTATGTTCATTCTGATGTTTTTTTATTTATTAAAATGTTTATTTCTATCATTTTTATTCTTGTTATATTTATTTTTATTTTGTTCATTCTTATTATATACTTGTATTCTGATGGAATTTAGCATAATAGTATATGCAACGATCGTGTAATGATGGTTATTAATATATGATCATAAACCGGGATACGAAACGAGCCGAAGGTATTAATAACCATTACATGAGAGTTGCATACGCTATTTTATCTACACCCGATAAATAGTGAAGAACTACAAATATTATACTTATATTTGTATTGCACACAATAATACTAATTTAACGAATTTCTTTGAAAAATTCCACAGAATTGTAATTGATAGTATTACTTCGAGAAATAAAACGATCAGATATGAAAAGAAGATCAAAAATCAAAGAAAAAAAAGATTACTCGAGACCGGAATCGAACCAATGTCTCCTCCAGCTAGAATAATACCAATGTCAGCGCCACAGATGGCTCGGCTACGGAGAGCCCACAAAATTTGATGAAAAAGTAAGTAATAAATCATGCATTTGTCAAATGAAAAATTTAATCATTCTAACTGTATTTTTGCCGGTGAAGGTGTCGAAGATGATTCTCCCATATCGCTGGTATCAGACCTTTCGTTATGATTATCGAAGTTTGGCTATATTCTTCAAAAATTCAATACCTATACCGATTTTGACTTGACAAATGTCAAATGAAGAGCATGCACATCATGCTCGATTGAAAAATAATGGGTTTCTATTGGTTGAAAATCTGTATCGTAATGAACAATCTGTATCGTAATGGATTTCATTATAAAACGGGTTGTGGGCACATAAGTGTATTATTAGAGTACGGGTGTAGATAAATATTATTTTTCCATTTGAAGTTTTGATTATTTTCATCATTACTCACCATGTCAAGTAAACGAAAAAAAATAACTCTCTTTCTTGTGAACTCAAAATTTGATTATTTTAATATCCAATAAATTACTTTTCAACAAATTTGCATGGATGAAATGATATCCGGTTAAACCATTTTATTTATCGATCATTCGATGGTAGATTATCGTTTCAACTAGTGAAGTTATCGAAAAATAATACAGTTTTGAATAATCACACCTTAGCCTATCAATAAATCTCATTTTATTTGAAAACGCGAGAAGCAAACATTATGAAACTGAGGTAATTAATTGGCCTAAAACTGAATCTTGAATATTACTATTTATAATCTTTGAAAAATGTTGTTATTGCAGAAATGGCTCTGCTGACTTCGCCCGAAGCTAGCAAAGCCACAGGTTTGTTTTAAAAAAAGTTGATCAAAAAAATTCAATGTTGGCCGTACATCGATCATTCGACAGTAATCATCGTTTCTACATGTCAAATATTTATAGTTTGGAATAATTTCGTTATCGTCGAAGAGAATCAATAAGTAAATCAAGTTTTTTCCGAAAACGCGAGGAGCAAAAAATATGAAACTAGGGTAATTAATTAGCCTAAAACTAAATTTTGAATATTACTATTTATAATTATTGAAAAATGTTGTTATTGCAGAAATGGCTCTGCTGAGTTCGCCCGAAGCTAGCAAAGCCACAGGTTTGTTTTAAAAAAAGTTGATAAAAAAAATCAATGTTGGCCGTACATCGATCATTCGACAGTAATCATCGTTTCGACATGTCAAATTGTCAAATATTTATAGTTTGGAATAATTTCATCATCGCCAAAGAGAATCAATGAGTAAATCAAGTTTTTTTTGAAAACGCGAGGAGCAAAAAATATGAAACTAAGGTAAATAATTAGCCTAAAACTAAATCTTGAATATTACTATTTATAATCATTGAAAAATGTTGTTATGGCAGAAATGGCTCTGCTGACTTCGCCCGAAGCTAGCAAAGCCACAGGTTTGTTTTAAAAAAAGTCGATAAAAAAAATCTATGTTGGCCGTACATCGATCATTCGACAGTAATCATCGTTTCTACATGTCAAATTGTCAAATATTTATAGTTTGGAATAATTTCATCATCGCCAAAGAGAATCAATAAGTAAATCAAGTTTTTTTCGAAAACGCGAGGAGCAAAAAATATGAAACTAGGGTAATTAATTAGCCTAAAAATATTCCTAGAAAATCACTATTTCAAATGGCTGAAAAATGTTTTATTTCAAAAATGGCTTTGCTGAGTTCGTCCGAAGCTAGAAAAGCCACAGGTTTGTTTCGAAAGAAGTTGATCAAAAAAATTCAATGTTGGCCGTACATCGATCATTCGACATTTTCTATGATGGAATAGAGTAAAATAATTCCAAATAGGGTAATAAATTAGCCTGTAATAGGCTCTACAATTTGGTCATATCATATCACTTTTTTTTTAATTTTGAAATATGACTCTGCTGAATTCGGCCGAAGCTAGCAAAGCCACGAATTTTTCTATGAAGGGGGACAGCAAAAAATTCGGGAACATGGCAGTAAATTAGCCTAAAATGAGCCTAAAATTATGTGACCCACCCCGAGTCGAAATTCGTATGTGGCTTTGCTAGCTTCTTTAGTATTTATTTTTTCATCAAAGTTGAAAATGAATTCAGATGGAATCCATTATGAAAACTGCTCACGATTTCGGAGCATATTGAACGAACGCACGAATCGAATCGGTTCACGTGAAAAGAGAACCTAGTAAAGATAAAGAGATATTTCCAAGAAAAATAGAGTTTCCGCTTCCAGCTGAAAATTAATCTCCTGGCTGCTAAATTGACATTAAACTGGGTCAAAACGAAAATGGGGCAGGGAAGGCTTTAGTATTTCGTCGAAATCGATGGTATTCCAGCGTTTAGGATTAGATGAATCGAAGTATTGTGCAGCTGAAGTGGAAAACGATGTTTTCGATATTCTAAGAACGGATAAAACGTGGAAAATACCTCACATATTTCATGTTTATTGGGTTTAAAATTTATCCTTCGAAGAATCTGTTCGAATATGCAAATAGCAGAGATTTCATGCACAATAGGCAGTCGCTAGTTGGTCGTCGGCAGTCGGTAGCCAAAGAAAATCCTCATGCGTTCCCATGTATATAGTAGTGTCCATTTTTCGACTACAATTCATCAAGTTATGTCGATGCTGCAATTGGACAGTGCTGCAAATCCATTGGAAACACATGGGGCTTATCTGTGGCTATCGACTGCCGACGACCAACTACCGACTGCCTATTGTGGATACAGCTTATGTCAATCCAAAAGAGAAAACAATTTGATATCCTTTACAATTGAGAATAGTTTCATCTCTAGTTTTAAGAACAGTTTATTTCACGATCGGTATAAAGTACTCCGAGGAAGTGAATATATCTGGCGATGAAAAGAAAAGCAGAATACGGCGATTTCGCTTGGAACAGGGTTTTTTCGTTTTTATGTTAGCAATATACATATAAACTTCTCAAGGAGTGCTGCCGTCTCCTTATTGATATACATCGGAAAGATGGTTTGAGGTACACATAAACATGAAGGATTTCATAGGGAATGATTTGAAATTTGTTTGGTATATATAACCCGACAGAAAGTACCCGAACAAAGAAAAATACCATAAAGCATATTTGATGATGTTGGGATGAATTGAAAGTTGATATTCGTTTTAGCTCGATTTGATGCTACTAGAGTACAGGAGCTCCCCCATCAACCCATAGAGCAGGGCGATTCTATGATGAAACATCTGTTAAATGGGTTGACAATTGAACAACTAGTATTGATCAAGACTGATTGCGTCCTTGAGTATGAAACGTGGAAAGAATCAGTTCGAAAGAGGTTGGTAGAAGTATTCATGAAATAGTCATGCCAGTGGCATATTTTGACACTACTCACCAAAATTCCCAATCTCATTACGAATTTTCAAAAAAGGCTTGAAAAAGGAAGCAGACTAACTTCTGAAACGTCGCCAAGGGAAGTATATGCATTTTTTAGAATATTTTTTTGATTCAATATCCAAACTCATGAAAAATACGGTACTCAACTGACAAAATAGTCAGTCAATTTTGCTTTTATATTGTTACGATATTTCCTTGGGTTCGTTTATTAAAACTCCAAACAACACTAAACTACTCTTATTACAACTCTTTGTCACAACATTTAGCAATACCAAAGCTCTATCCGATAAAAACTCTGTAAAACTCTCTGCCTCTCCACTAAGCTAGAAACTCCGATAACTCTCTGAATGACTATCTCTGAATAAACTCTGCCAACTCTGCGATGACGTGTCTCCTTTTATACTTGCGTACGCCTAGGGAGAATCTTCAAGAGAGGTCTCGATGATTTCTGTGTGTCGAATTCTCGGCGCGAATTTGGATTTCGTGGAAAATGACGTACTCTCTTCGACCCCTCATATTATTTTGCGTTTATGAGCGACAGGGCCGGCGCTAGGAAATTTCGTAACAAGATGATATTGCGTTAACTTATCGAGGCAAATATACTGATTTGCTCTTTAAACGGATTCTAAAAAAATTTAAAGCTTTTTTTTATTCCTGAAAAATGGATTTCGGGACACATGTTCATCCTCAGAAAACATTCAAACGATATTTATGACATATAGAAAACTGGCCAAAGGTGATCTTTGTGGATCCTCTTGGCAGTGAAATTGTACATGGTTTCTCCATGAAGGAAACTTGCTCATGGTAATCTTGGAAATGAAACTGAATCATCGAGCAGATATAAAAGGTTTCTAAATTTTCTTATCGGCTATGTTCAGATAACATCGTGGAAGCACAGGTAGAGAAAATGGACGTCAATGTGATTTATAAATTTCTGAAGGTTGACTTACAAGTTCCACAGTTGGGCGTTCAGGAAGAGTTGGTTCAACAGGCTCACAACAAAAGGTAAGTATTTGCGTTGATCGGAAGAAGGGTGAATGAATTTGCTAGTGAAATATCAGACAACTTACTGTTTTATTGCTGTTGGAATGGAACCTCTCGTGGAATCTAGCAGTTCTTATGACCTTGTACCGAAGTCCAAACATGGGACCAATTCTATTTATGCCTTCCTAAATTATTAGAAAAATAAAATTTTCGAGAACCACTTTCTGAAACTGATCTCACGTGGTATTCCCTGAGATATGATAAACCTTGGTGATTTGATTACTTTCCTTTCGAATGAACAGGTACCACTAGCGTGCCCAAACTTAGAGAGGCTCTGCCATGTTTTGACTCAAAAAAAAAGAAAAAATTAAATGAAATGTTTTACGAATTCAATATTTGATATATTCGGAATTAATTAGACTTACGTTATCGATTTCAATTCAGTTATGTTTGCATGCATGAGAAAATTCAATGTTAATCGTCATTATGTTGTTCCAATGCGCGATATAAGCTGGTCTGAATGCTAGCACGTCATATATCCTCTCGCAAACTCCGTAATGAGTGCAACGTTTTAAAGGACTTGTTCGACTCGTTACATTTCCTGTATGAGAACGCTTGCCAACTTCCTATCCTCCGCGATAAGCACACAGCATATGGCAGTTCAGTGGTAGAATTAGTCGCTAATGGGGTCAATATGGAAGTCTGCGAAGGTTATACAGGGGGTTTTGATATTATGTGTGAAGATTGGAGAGCGTGTTTGTTGTTTAGAATTAAATTATGTAACCGTAATCCTTAAGATTCAAACCTTCGGTGTAAACGATCTTTATGTGTGAAGGACACAATTTCTACAGAACGCAGCAGAGTAATCATTCGAAATGTAGAGGAGATCCCATTGAAGGATCGAACTCGGAACTTTTCGGTCATGGGGGGGGGGGGCACTAACTCCGCTTTCTTAAAGTGGAATTCGGGAACCTTCAAAGGTTCCGTGATAATTCAAATCAGTCAAGAAACATTTGAATAGGTCCGATTGAAATAAATCTAACAAACATTGAAATCCAAATATAAATCTCCACTTGATAGTAAGCGATTATCCAATCAACAAATTATCTGAACTGCAAGTTTCTGATTTTGTGACAAATTTTGATATCACCTGATGAATTCAGGTGGCATAACTAATGAAATATATTTTCATAATCATTTCGTTCTCATACTGTTATTCAATGATAAATTGAACATGCCACCTGATCGCTATTTGATTTTGTTTGGAATTTTCAGCTGGCGTGGTATTTACAGAACATGTGAGTTTTTATTTGGAATGAAACAGTTTGTTGAGCTTGTTTTGTTTGTTTGCGCTAACTACACGGACAAATCCAATATTTGCGAGAGATTCAAAAATAACAGAGGTTTAGAATTGGGTCATATCTCCAATACTCGATAATCCAATATGTATTTTAGGATGGGAACTGTTTGCAGGGATCCGTTGGGTTGTTAAGAATTGAAAAATATCGTGCCTAGTAGAATACAGGAAAAGCTCGGACGTGAGATATATGAAATTATTTGAAAGTTTTTCCAGGAATTTTCCAGAAGACCGACTCTAATGTCAACCTATACCGAATTTGGAATTCCAGTATCGTTTTTGTCATACCCTATTCGTTAATAAACAATAATTAAAGGAAGATACCGCTTTTCTATTGAAAATAAAATTTTGTCGGATTTTGAAATATAGTAATTATTTTATTTAAAAATGAAATCTTGGGCTAGTCTCCATAATCAGATAATATCTAACCCAGATTATCTTGTTACACCCAGCTTTCTATTGAACTTTTTACAACTTTTGCATTCAAATACAGATGTAAAATAAAATTCAGGGCATTTTTCAAGTCAAAAAAAAGACAGTTGCTTCAAGCTCGATCATATAAGTGACATGCACTTATTGTAGTCATCAATGATAACTTTTGTTCTGTGGGGATGGTGTGTTATGAAAATTGTACCATCTAATGTCGGATTGCAAACCACAATGATATTTTAGAACTTGTATTTTTTTTAATGAAACTATTTTTTTTAGTATAATGATTATTATATAGGAAAATATTGTCGGGAAGGTAGGACTTTTGGTCCTTCCTTGGGGTTAAATTAGCTCAGTTGGTCTCTGTGATAACCAGGATGAAATCAGTTGGTGAAAACACAAGTACTTTATTGATTTACACATTCACTCAAAACGACAGTCATTCATTATAAACCTATACTTACAAAATAAACACTTAACAACACTGAATTTACTTGCCCTATTGGGCGGAATCGTTTTACTGACTACATCTGACAATTTTGTAATCAATCAGGGACTTGTTTCCAATTCCCCGAACAAAGGTTTATTTATCAATCTTCCGAATCAGAGCCACGACAATTCTTTTATAACACATTCGATTTAGTGAGTGTGATATTTGCCAAAACATTTAGACGTGCATCAAACCATTGTCAACGAATGCGTATATGTACGTCAATGTCGCGACCTGATTCCGAAAAGGTTTTTTATTAAGGCCTTCTATACGACAATATGAAGGCATTTGTAGAGATTTGAACGTTTCATGATCGAATATTATTTCAGGTGTCTTTAGTTTTCCAATATTTTCTAATTTAAATCGTGAATTTTTATATAAAAATCAATTGTTCAAAAACATGATTTTGATTCAATAATCAATCGATTTAAATAGTCTTGACCAATGTTCTAGAACCAGTAATAGCAGAAATACTAGATAAAGATAAGCACTCCCACTAAAATCCCTTCACTTAAAAACAAGTTTGAGGCTCAAAAGCTTTTTCGGGCTTATATTTTTGTCATGAAGTGTCCAAGACTCATCAGTAAAAAAGTACACAATACCTTCTATTCACCCGACTGTAAGGCTTATATTATGAAACGTTTCATTGATCCCAGATGAAAACAAACCTTTTGTCGAGTCGAGAAAGCCTGTCAGCTAAGGGAGTGCATCGTACAACTAAACTTTCATCACGTTAGCATTGATTCGTTTCTCGAAAAACAATCGACGTGAAACAAAGGAGAATATAATTCAATCCACCTATATGAGAGACTTATTTCGGTAACAATAATGGAATTTCGACGGAGATTTTCGTTATGACGACAAAGCGTTTTCGTTTCGCGAATGACTGAGATGGGACGGATGAATGCTTTTATATGGGGAAGAGTTTCTGGGAGATTTCGTAGGAATATTACCGTAAAGATTTTCCTGCCGCATCTTCAGCATAGGAGGAAGCTACATTCGGGCATTTTTTTTTGGTTCTGATTTCGAATACCTTATTGTTTTGAATAGATACGAATCAATGCTAACGTAAAGTTTCGTTGGACGATGCACTCTCTCAGCTGACATGCTGAAAATAAGGTTTGTTTTCATCTATTAATATACGCCTTACAGTCGGGTGAATATTAGATATTGTGTACTTTTTACTGATGAGTTTCTGACACTTTATGACAAAAATGAAAGTCCGAAAGCAACGGTGCAAATAACAGAGTCGGATCGGCAATGAGAAAATTTTGAAAGATTTTAGTGAGAGTGCAGACACCTAATATAACATTTAATCATGAAACATTAGGTGCTTTCATATTTCACATTATAATATTCATTATCTAAAAAATAATTGTTATATTGAAAAAAATACAACTTGAGGCAGCTGTCTTTTTTGTTATCTGCCCGAATTTTATTTTACCTCGGTATATGAATGCAAGAATGTAAAGGTGAAACAAGATAATCAATGTTATACAATGTATTATAAAAACTATCCCAAAATTAAGTATGCCTTCATATAAATAAATTATGATTCATTAAAATTCGAGTGAATTTCTATTTCCAATAGAAAAACGGTGTCTTCCTTCAATATTCTTTATTACCGCATGGGGAATGTCGAAAGCGATACAAAACTTCGAAATTCGGTAAAGGTTGACAGTAGAGTTGGCCTTTTCCTGCAAAATCCTGAGGAGAAGTTTCAGATAATTTCATACATCTTATGTCCGAGCTTTTCCTGTATCCTACCAGCCACGGTATTTCCAATCTCAACAACCCAACGGATATCCCTGCAAACAATTCCCATCCTAAAATACATATTGGAACATCGAGTATGGAAGTTATGACCCAATTCTAAACCTCTGTTATTTTTGAATATCGCGTAAATATTGGATTTGTCCGTGTAGTCAGCAAACAAACGAAACAAGCTTAACAAACTGTTTCATTCCAAATAAAAACTCACACGTTTTGTAAATACCATGCCTGCTGAACATTCTGAACAAAATTAAATAGTGATCGGGGTGGAATGTTCAATTTATTATTGAATAACAGCATGAGAACGAAACGATTTTTGTAATATATTTTATTAGTTATGCTATCTGAAATCATCAGGTGACATAGAAATTTGTCACAAAATCGTTAACTTGCATTACAGATAATTTGTTAATAGGGTAATCGCCTACTATCAAGTGGAATTTTATATTTGGTATTTTCATTTTCACAAGATTTATATACAGTGTGTCCCGCTTTTCATGAATACACCCTGATATCTCAGTTATCAATAATGCGATTTTCTTGAAATTTTGCTGGTGATTATATGTTAGGTAAATAAAGTATTTGGCATAGTGAACATTTTCATCGACCATTGGCGTACGGTGTTGGGGGGAGAAAAAAAGCTGTTTTTTGGGAAAAGGATATTAGGGCTCAATTCAGATATTTTTTTTTATAAGATTCAGAATCAGCATCCCCAAAAACCCCCCAATTCTTATTTTCGAAATCTCAAGAGCTGATTTGAGCAGAAAAAAAAATTAAATTGATTTTTTTCATGAATACACCCGAATATCTCTGTCATTATGAATGCGATTTTACTGAGATTTTGGTGGTGATTGTATGTTAAGTAAATGAAGTATTTGGCATAGTGAACATTTTCATCGATCATTGGCGTACGGTGTTGAGGGGTGAAAAAAAGGAGCTTTTCTGAAAAAAGGATATTAGGGATTATTTTAGACTACTTTTTCATCAGATTCAGAATCAGCATCCCCAAAAACCCCTGAATTCATATTTTCAAAATCTCAAGAGCTAATTTGAACAGAGAAAAAAGTTCAAGTCCCTTTTATCAAGTTCTTTATTTGTAACTGTGGTAACAAAATTACGAATTACATCATTTTATATTCTTGTGTTTTCAACATAACTACCCTCTGAAACAATACACTTCTCAACAATTCTTCTCAAACGTACATTCACTTTTCTTAAAGTTTGGGGAGTTATTTCCTGACACGCTTGCCTAATTGCAAAGCAAAGTTCCTCTCTATTACGCGGCCGAGTAGCATATACTTTATTTTTCAAATGTCCCCACAGAAAAAAGTCACAAGGGGTAATATCTGGCGATCTAGGGGGCCATGGTTCTAAAGGGGAATTTCTACCTATCCACTTCATAGGGAAACTTGCATTCAAAAAGTTTCTTACTCTCCGTGAATTATGTGCGGGAGCACCATCTAATTGAAAAATTAAGTTTTGTCTTTGTGCTAATGGCAATTCCATGAGAAAATCATAGAGATCATTTTGTAAAAAATGCAGAAAATTTTGTCCGGTCAGGTTATCCAGAAAAAAAGGGCCAACAATTCGTTCGTAAAATAGGCCACACCACACGTTAACTTTTTCACTGTATTGGTTTTTACAATGAATTACCCAATTCGGATTCTCGATCATGATGCCTTTCATTGAATATTCCAGCAACCTGACGCGTGGACCTTTCATTATCACCAAATAAGCGGATAATCTCTACTTTTTCTCCAATTGTAAGAACTACTCTTCGGTTGTGTGCCATGTTATTAACAGTTAAGTAACACTGCTTGACATATTGACAATTCGTACTGATTACCGAATGTTGAACAAAAACTTTTGTTTCAAAGCACTCTTTCATTAATTTGCTTGAAAACACAAATCGACAAGCCAACGGTAACAAAGCACGCGTATCTTCGAAAATACCTAAATTGTAGTATAAGGGCAGTTGAAACTGATTATAACGAAACGGATGTGTTTGAAATTCAATAGGATTAGATTAGGACATTTGACCTAAAAAGTTGAAAATAAACAATCTAGTTAAAAAAGTGAATGCAAATTTTTTCTGTTCAAATCAGCTCTTGAGATTTTGAAAATATGAATTAAATGGTTTTTTGGGATGCTGATTCTGAATCTGATAAGAAAAGTTGCCTAAAATAAGCCCTAAAATACTTTTATAAAAAAAAACTGCTTTTTTTCACCCCCCAACAAGGTACGCCGATGATCGATGAAAATGTTCAGTAAGCCAAATACTTCATTTGCCCAACATACAATCACCACCAAAATCTCAGTAAAATCGCGTTTATAATAACAGAGATATTCGGGTGTATTCATGAAAAAAATTAATTTAATTTTTTTTTCTGCTCAAATCAGCTCTTGAGATTTCGAAAATATGAATTGGGGGGTTTTTGGGGATGCTGATTCTGAATCTTATAAAAAAAATATCTGAATTGAGCCCTAATATCCTTTTCCCAAAAAACAGCTTTTTTTCTCCCCCCAACACCGTACGCCAATGGTCGATGAAAATGTTCACTATGCCAAATACTTTATTTACCTAACATATAATCACCAGCAAAATTTCAAGAAAATCGCATTATTGATAACTGAGATATCAGGGTGTATTCATGAAAAGCGGGACACAGTGTATATATATGTATATATATATATATATATATATATATATATATATATATATATATATATATATATATATATATATATATATATATATATATATATATATCTATCTGATAAATTGTTTTGACATTCTGGGTGTTGGAATTTCATGCAGTCCTTGAGTAAAATCATTAAAAAGAATTTCAAGAATTAGGTGCAGCGTATTATGGCATAATCTAAATCGCATGTTATTGTTACGATCTTTCCTTGGGTTCGTTTATTGAAACTCCAAACAACACTAAACTTTTTTTATTACAACTCTTTATCACAACAAAATTCAATACAATCACTTAAATTGCTCCGCAAATTTTCCATCGCTCACTGAAATTCTTTGTAACAGAAATTCTCTACACTTCGACTTATGCACTTAGCAATATCGAAGCTCTCTCCGTTCAAAACTCTGTAAAACTCTCCACCTCTCCACTGAGCTAGAAATTCTGATATCTGTCTGAATAACTATCTCTTCGCGATGAAGTGTCTCCCTTTTATACTTGCGTTCGCCTATGGAGAATCTTCGAGAGAGGTCTCAATGATGTGTAACGAATTCTCCACGCTAATCAAGAGTTCCTGAAAAAATGACGTTCCCTCTTAGACCCCTCATATTATTTTGCGTTTACGAGCGACAGGGCCGGCGCTAGGAGATTTCCTAACATTATTGATACACTTCGTTATTGGTACTAATAACAGTTTGAATTTCGAGTGCCATCTGATTCAAGAAAATTTTTCTTTGTTTTTTTTTAATTTAAATTATTGTTGGAAGCTCGAAAAAGAGGGGTTTTTCAGCTACTTTAGAGGGGCGTTTCTCCGAAACTGCCCGTCAGGTTTGATGGTGTTAATTAGTATGCTCACCAATTTTGGAGCGGTTTTCTCACGACCTTTTAGTTTTCATTCTCTGGTGCGAAAACGGCCCACGTGTTTCGGCTGGAAAAAAATGTTATCATACAATAAGGGCATTACCTTTCGAGCAAACTCATTTCTATCCGGTTGCTCAGTTAACAAAATAATAATTTAGACCCACCCTCATATCAGCGCCCCCGGACGATACGATGGGACTATTTACCATTCGTCATTCGGCTGCCCTTCCCACATCCATTTGACGTGCCATTGCTTCAACCATAAAAATTGCACGAAGAAAATAATGAGAAGAAAAATGGCACCTCAAATGGAACCGCTTCAACTAGGAAAAGGTTTCATCCGATGATCAGTCCTAATGGCATCACCAACGATCTCGTCATTGGGGGGGCGTACGTGCAACGAAACCAATTCCAGAGGCAGGTCGTGTACGAATTATACATTCATGTGTCTGTCTGTAACTAATGCGTGTGCGGTTAGGGCACATGACAGAGGTGAAATAGAGGGACGTTCTCGATTAAATTCATTAACAGCCATAATAAATATGCGCTTCGTGTAAAGTACGGGGGTGTAACGAGCAACACGGATTGTGGGTGCTTTATTTGCGATATTTACTTCCTGGCAGTACCAGCATTTTTCGAATTCGGTGTTCGCCGTCGTGTTATGGAGACAAAGTGGTTCGGATTCCACTCATAAAATGTAATTCCCGGGTATCCCTCGCTCGCACAAGCTCTTGAACGAGATCCTGAGAAGTTTTCAAGGTACCTGGGAGGAAAGAAAAAAATTTGAGGCTTCAGCTTCAAGGAAGTTTTTCAAGGAAGACTCGCCGTAACTGATTATTTCAAAGTTCGACAGAATTCTCCTTAATATATGTGTTCATCTACAGCATGTTGTATATATATATGCGAAATTGGTATTCTGGAAGTTTATCCGTTGGTTTGTCGGTATTGACTTTCGACGTTTCGCCAACATCTCGGTTGGCATTTTGAAGAACGTTACTGCTCCTACTTGGTGCTAGCAACTAGAGTTGCGGATAAACTCCCAGAATACCAATTTCGCATACTCAAGCATCCGTGAAAACCTTCACTGTAACATATATATACATTTAGATGTTGTCCCACGTGGCGTTGCCAGAAGGAACTGGATATCTTCGACACAACACTTTGTACAATTTCAGAGCAGATTACCAACAATAATTTTAGCCCAACTACATGGCCTCAAGCAACACTTCCTGTGAGAAAGGGTGGTCTGGGTATCCGCCAAGCATCTTCAGTCTCTTTACCAGCATTCCTTTCTTTCATCATTTTAGTAGCATCCACCATATGATCAATCACATTTTACCTGATTCTTTTTCTGATATTATTGATATCTACTTCATGGAATGTGAATCTATTTGGTGCTCTTCAACTCTACACCGATAAAACCTATTTCACAAAAATCTTGGGAAATCCCTCTTATTGAATTATCATCTAAACAACTCCTCGACTCGGCTGTGAATTCTCCATTTGAAAGGGCTCGTCTCAAGGCAGTAAATACAAAGGAATCTGGAGCGTGGCTCAATGCACTTCCTGTAGCTTCCCTTGGAACTTTGTTGGATGATGAATCTTTCAGGATTTGCGTGGGTTTACGTTCAGGGTGTTCGATCTGTGTGAGTCATAAATGCAGATGTGGTTCAATAGTCAACGAAAAAGGGATTCATGGTTTAAGTTGTAGATTCAGTTCCGGGCGTTTTCCACGACATTCAACAGTTAATGATCTGATCAAGCGAGCTTTGTCAACAGCTGATATTCCTGCTATCTTAGAACCGTTAGGAATCATTCGTGATGATGGTAAGAGACCGGATGAAATGTCTCTAATTCCATGGAGTCACGGAAAACCTTTGGTATGGGATTTCACGTGCGTCGATACAGTTGCAGCTTCACATATTGATTCAACATCGAGAAATGCTGGTGGAGCTGCTGATTCAGCTGAAAAATTGAAATTGAGGAAATATTCCAGTTTGAGGGACCAATTTATCTTCTACCCTGATGCTATCGAAACTTACGGTACTTTTGGTAACTATGCCTCTGAACTGATCAACCATATTGGTCAAAAACTCATCAATAAAACAGATGACGGAAGAGCAAGAAATTTTTTGATACAACGCATCAGTATTGCCATACAAAGAGGAAATGCTACATCTATCCTAGGTTCTATTCCTGCAAATAAAAGTTTTGATGAAATATTCAATCATCCATAAAGAATGCACGAATACACCAAATCTGAAGAAGTAAATAGATCTTCCATTTCGACATCCAGAACAATACCAAGCAGCCCCAGGTCAAGTTCATTGTCAATTCACTTCACTGAAAGAGGTAACCATCGGCCCAGTGACTTTTCAGAAGAAAATGGAACTAGTGAAGGCATTAACTCCACTCATGTAAATATCGAACATGCTGATATACTGTCGCCTTCAACTCATTCATGCCCAGTATGAGTATGTGGAATTGTTTTTAACTATGACAAAGATGGTGAAAAAGCTACTCAACACTTTGGATCACATTTTCCTACTAGATCTTCTCAACCTGGTGAAAAGGCAGCAATTCGTCCTGTAGTAATACCAGCGAGAGTAATGACGATGTTCCAAGCCATGGCACAGAGCAATACTTCCAAAAACATTGAGACATGCGGCATACTAGCAGGGAAACTAGTGATGGATGATTTGATCATAACTCATATGATTTCACCAAAGCAAAAAGGAACTTCGGATTCTTGTATGACTATGAACAAGGAAGAAATATTTGATTACCAAGATCAACATAATTTAATAACAATAGGGTAGATTCATACTCATCCTACGCAAACAGCATTTCTTTCAAGCGTGGATCTTCACACTCATTGTTCGTTTCAATTACTGATTCTCGAAGCTATTGCAATAGTATGCTCGCCAAAATATAATGAAACTGGCTTATTTAAATTAACCTCAACTCATGGTTTACAATTCATTGCTAACTGTCCAAAGAGTGGATTTCATCCACATCCCACGGATCCACCACTTTTCAAAGTTGCTGAACACGCCCGAATTGAGAACAGTGCACCATTAGAATTTTTGGATTTACGTGACGTTTAACAATTTTGTAGTATATATTCACAATAAAGTACAATAAAGTATATAAAATGAGGAATATATATATATATATATATATATATATATATATATATATATATATATATATATAATGTATTTGAAAGAGAATATGTTTTCTACTCCCACCCGTCAATATGCTCATTTCTTCAAAGTTTACTAAACGGATAAGAAGGCGATTCTAGTCAATTGTATTGTTATGATTTCATATCCACACAAGGTAGGATATGAAGTCGACCAATCACAGAGAACAAAATACTTGGTTACCAGGGACAACCCTGTACAAACGTCACGATTCTAATCTGTCCACCTACAAACCCGAAATCCAAGTTGTTTCATTTAAGCATAAATAAATGTACTTATATCTGAAATATGTTCTAGTTTATTCAGTCAAGTTTGAATTGTTCTAGTTGGGTTTTTTTCGTGGAATTGAAGGACTTGCATCTACTCTTCACACCAATAATTATCGAAAATCGTACAGTCAAAATGACCTAGTTAGTTGAGGCGTACGACCTCTGAGACGGTCCACTCTATAGTTGTTGCTAACCGATATTTTCTTGTAAGTACTTTTTTAATATGACATCACTAAGTATTTACCTGGTCAAGGAAAAAATACACTATAACTCGAAGGAATATTGGCCACATCGCCCTCGGACGTTTGAGCATTGCACTCAAACTTCGTCCTCATTCGGTATGGCCACCATATCCACTCTTGTCGTACAAACCACTACTGTGGATTAATTAATAGACAAACTAATTTTCTTACAGAACGCAACAAAAAATATTTAAACATCGTAGCTATAGACAAAAACTCTATTTTTCTCAAATTTTCCAAATAAATTGATAATAACTGATGGAGGAACTGTGTTTATTCTGTCACTCTGGGACGAATAGTCCAGTCTATGACCATTTTCCCGTGTATTTATCCCATACAGCACCGATTCGCATGAAAATTTGGATTCAGGATCTACATACACTCTTTTTCAAAATCTACCCTGTGCCGAGGGTTGCTCTCTCCCTGGGGGTGGATGCCACCCCTTCTTGGGGGTGAAAAATTTTTTATTGCAAATGAGTGCGGAAATCAATAGATTGACTAGTTCTAAGCACTTTTTGTTCAATGAAGTTTTTTCTGAAAAGCAATACTTTTCGACTTATTCGCGAGTGAAATTGTCGGTTTTCAGGAAAAAAAACACGTTTTCAGATCCTTTTTCGCGAATAACTGGAAAATAATGCATCTAATCGGAAAACCTGCGGAGAGCAAAATTATAGCTTTTGAAAAAACAAAGGCGATTGTTCATTTGTGATGTATGCAAACCCACTACAAACTGAATAACTGCTTGTTGAAAGTTGATTGGTATTTTCAAACGCAAAAATGGAAAGTTTCTTCGTACAATAACCAAAAACCAATGCATTTTTCGGGAAAAACTTATTGGACCTTTTTTGAAGTCCTTCAAAAATCCTTTATTTTTGTTATTTATAAAAGTTTCTAGTATCAAAACTGACTGAGGTATGAAGGAAATAATATTGAATCCTATTTTTTCCTTGAAAAAAAATTGTGAATAACTCATCCTCTCTTTCCGCCCCTTTGGAAAAAATCGTTGCCCAGTGGAACTATATGTATATATACATATATAATATACATATAGTTCCACTAGGCCTAAAATATAGTTACTATGTGTATTCTTCAATATACTATGCACATACTCTAATTTCTACAAAAATTGTTTTTGGTTTTTTCCCATAACTCGCTTAGTCTTCAAGCAATCGAATCCACCAAAGGAGTATTTTGTAGCTTTTTTCAAGAGCTATGAGCCCATTAACATTATTTTTTGTTTCAGATTATATTTTTGAAAAGGTTCATGCTGAAAGGACTCAAAAAAGGTACTTTGCGCGGAACCTCACAATATTTAACTGGCCATATCTTACTCTATTTTCATCCTGCAGAAAGAAATGAAACACTGAAATTTTCAGAGAAGACTAGCCTTCAATTTTGTACTCTGAAAATTTTCGCATGTGATCAATACTTTTCGACTTATTTCGAAGAAATTGTGATTTTTCGCTGAATTACGTATATGATTTTTTCTCTTCAATCTCAATTTGAAAAAATAGGATTCAACATTATTTCCTTCATACCTCGGTCAGTTTTGATGCTAGAAACTTTTATAAATAACAAGAATAAAGGATTTTTGAAGGACTTCAGAAAAGGTCCAATTAGTTTTTCCCGAAAAATGCTTTGGTTTTTGGTTATTGTACGTAGAAACTTTCCATTTTGTCGTTTGAAAATACCAATCAACTTTCAACAAGCAATTATTCAGTTTGTAGAGGGTTTGCATACATCACAAATGAACAGTCACCTTTGTTTTTTCAAAAGCTATGATTTTGCTCTCTGTAGGTTTTTCGATTAGATGCATCATTTTCCAGTTATTCGCGAAAAAGTATCCGAAAACGTGTTTTTTTTGACTGAAAACCGACAATTTCACTCGCGAATAAGTCGAAAAGTATTGCTTTTCAGAAAAAACTTCATTGAACAAACAGTGCTTAGAATTAGTCAATATATTGATTTCCGCACTTATTTCCAATAAACATTTTTTCACCCCCAAGAAGGGGTGGCATCCACCCCCAGGGAGAAAGCAACCCTCGGCACGGGGTAGATTTTGGAATAGAGAGTAAGTAGAACCGATATCCAAATTTTCATACGAATCGGTGCTGTATGGGATAAATACACAGTTTACACTTTTTTCACCGTCATAGACTGGAGTAGAAGTACATTTGATTTGGCTGTAGTAATTCGACTGACTTGACGATAAATGTCTAAAAGTTCAATAATTGACATATACAAGAATGCTTGTTTAGTTTATTTCTATTAATATACATATTGCATCGATATTGCATGCAATAGGTACAACTCCTAATCATTATTACTATTGCCTGCCACCTACTTGGATATCAATATCTTCTGCATTATTCCCTGGTCATTTTGAACGTTAGTTTTTCCACTGCATGTGTATATGAAACGCATACCTATAATGTTTAAGGCGATTTTTTGAACTATTTTAAACTGGACAAAATGCATGCATTCGGTCATTCTTTCATAAAATTGTAGACCGCGATTTATATGTTATTTCGCTACCTATACCTACCTTATTGAAATTGTCAATAATAGTAGATTATTCCATGAGTCGATGACGATAACTATTATTCTCGAGGATTTTTTTCGAACCGAGCTGCGTCAGCGGCGAGGGAGTAATATTCCGAGATAATAATAGTCATTATTGCAAATAGTGTACTCTTCTTTATTTACGACTGATTCATTATCATAAGTAAATGATTCTTCAGTTTCATTCATCTCAATATAAATACACAAACACTACCTACGCGATCGACTTGGAGTTTGGTTATATCGTTTCCATGGTGATATTCAATTCGAGATAATTTTTGATAGGACTACAAGAGGAAATAAAGACTATTACCATTCATCCCTAAGGGATTAATATGTGGCATTATACTCCAGAAACCATAAGTATAATACTTACGTTATGTATTAGTGGATTAAATCAATCAATCAAAAAGGAAGAATGGTCTAGATCTAGAACATTATTATCAGGAGAAGAAGTGATGCCTTATAGGGCGAATGTTGATATTGACGGATAACCCGTGAAAAATGTGGATAATGAATCAAATTTGAAATTGTCACCTCTACTACCTAGAAAGAAAAATGATTCTAGAACATTTTTTTTGTAAAAATGTGAACTGTTGACGTTTGACATTATTTTTTTTTATATGTTTCATGAACCTACTCGGTACATACATATATGCTCGAAAAGCTTTTTTCAGGAGTTTCAATGCGTAAATGATTTTTCATAAAAAAATAACATTCATACCATTCGATAGCCTCAACTTATCGCAATCGGTTTTACTGGCATCAGATAAGCTTTGGAGAGAGGAGAATTTCGGAGCACTTGGAAAGATGCCGAATGAAATTAGATTCGTAAATGCTTTTTGGTACTACTAATTTGATATTAGCATTTCTGCATAGCTATTTCTTCGCTTTCGAATACCCGTATATCCATTTACGACTTATTTTCTATTCATTATTGCGGTAACACGAGGATATTAGGAAACCATATCAAGTCAAGCTCCTTATCCATTGTATAATGTTTCAATTATTTCAAATGTATGTACTAACAGGCTGACCACAGTGCGAGCATTGCGGAACTATTAACTAAGCGCATTAGCCAGGTTTTCTCTTTCACAGGACATTTTTTTGCGTTTCAACAATCATAATGTATTATTATAATATCTGACTGTGTTTTCCAATCCCATAAGTCGAATATATACGACATTAATTTAACAAAAATAAACTTGAGCTCACTATAACCGAATAGAAATCTTCTAGGTAATTATTACCTACATTGCCCTCTCGATTGCCCTCATCTGACTTCAAAATTAAATACATTATGAAACATGGCCATTTTTCAGGTTATTCTAAAGTGATTTATTTTATTGCTATTTGAAACACAATGAGTTTTTTTCATTCATTCGAGAAAAGTATTGTAAAAAGCCTAGGATTGTATTTGAAGATCAATAACTATGATAGGATGGTTTGTTGGGTAACTTGCTTTGTTCTTGGTGTTAGATAGGTACTAGGTTAAAAAAAAATCTGATAATGAGTTTCCGTCCAGACTACAAAACTATATCTGTGACGTCTTTTTATGGGTTTTCCCTGCAAACAAATACGCCAGTGTGAATATTATGACTCTGCTTGGTTTTAAATTTTTTTAGTGTATACAGGGCGTTCGAACGAAAACATGGATTCATTTAAAAAAAAGCCCAAAAATTTTCGTAACGAAACAAAGTTTTAAACATTTCTGAAAGCTTTCATTGAATGTTCACGCCTGAACTATACGAGTTATCTCGGCCCCCAGCCACCCTCCACCTCTTTCGAATAGTTTTTTATCAAATGTGTCACATACAAATATTTCATTCACTTCGATTCACTCCTCCAATACAAATCGATATGACGGCGGGGAACTTCGTTTTCAAGTGATATGTTACTACTTTTGGTAAATGACATTTTGTCACGATACCCAATTGAAATTATGTGAATGAATTATTAAATATGGGTACTGGTTCAATGCAATAATGCTGCAGTTTATAGAGATGATGAAATCTAGCTTGTTCAAATGAATTTGATGCCACCCTTTCGAATAATTGGGTGCAGAATTTTGGGATATTACTCTTCCTGATATGACCTCTCGAACGATGTATTAAACTTGATATAATCTCCTTCGAAAAAATGAGGGGGTAGATGGGGAGAGGGCGTGCTGTAGGTTAGGTTACAAGTACCGTTCAGGCGTTGAAACTTGAATTTTTGGTCACCACTTTAGGAGATTTTCAATATTTTTATTGGTCCCGAAAATGGTTGGTTCCCCTCGAAAGAAATTCATTTCTGCTATTTTGGTTATATTTTAATTGAGATGAAAGTCTTGGAGTATTCTTCTATTCTAGAAGTAGCCTGTCAGATGATATGTTCCACGACCCTCATGCCATTGAAAAAAATATGGAGGGTGGCGGCTGACCGCAAGGGGGTAAAGTTCCGAGTACGAATTTCGAAACCGAAATTTATGTGCTCTTCAAAATTTTTGATCTTCACACGTCAGTTTGTTCAAAATGACCCTTCCTAAATTAAGATATATGACCGGCCTTAAACAGGAACACGAGATTCTGCTAACGTAAAGTTTTTTCAGATAATATCTGTTGAGTCATTTTGTTTATCAATGAAACTCGTACATGAAAGTTTCCTCCCTATTATATGAGACTGTTCAAAATCCATCAAGTTGCGTGCAGTATATCGATATATACCATTTCTCGTGACAATCTACGATAAGATATAATAATGACTCAATTCAATGAAAACGAAAAAGTAATTCTCGGAAGGTAATATATAAGTAGTATTTTTACTAGGGGAACATTTATATCTTTAATTGAATTGCATGGGTGGGTGAGTAAGATGAGAGGTTTTATTCTCGTTGCAAATGCCAGGTAACCATTTTTGCATCATTTTAAACTACGATAAATATAATTTCAATAGAAATTCAATTGAAAAATCGCATCGATTCATTTCTAATGACATTAAATAATTACGGATTTAGTCTTCTGTGAAGATTACACCTGAAAATGTTTATAAAACTGCGACGTGCTTCGTAGCACGGTCCCAAAAAGTTCATCCTCAACTTTTGAACGGAACAGAGTTAACCGAAAAATATTATATTTTTCATACTTTTTTTTTCGGAAGTATATTTGCGTGACGTCACTCGACGATGAGTCGGCGTTTTCAACTATTTTTTCAGTCAGAGAACTGGGTCTGTCTTCATACGAACGACATCCGTCAAAAGTCGAAACTTGTGCGAGCTGAGTATCAACGAGGTCTCACCTTTTGACGTATAATGTCTTCTACGAACCGGTTCACCTATTCCTTCCACCGTTCAAGCTATTTTTTCGAAAGTGAAACATGCTACGAAATTGTGAAAAATCCAATAGAAATCCTGGAATCTACCTTATTGTTCCACCACCCTATCATTCTTCATGTTCATATCAGTCGGTACGAAGTACCTACTCGAATCGAGTCAGGTTTTACAGCTATAAATTTTATGCAAATTCTGTCGCGATTTATAGGAAACCGACAATAAATCAGTCGTTTTATTGCCCTAGGAAACGTTATTTGTGTTCTGAAAATGTGTGATTAATTTTTTTACTGCGGTTGTAATTCTGTTACTTCAGATAAAAGACTTGATGAATCGGGCGATCCTGGCCTGATCCATTTTACGTTTACAACGCATATCCCATAGAATTATAATAATCGCGAATACTGTTTCATTCACAATTTATATCCCTCATTTCGGAGAAGCATTTTTTCGACGATTTTTACTCATCCGTAGATAAACTATCAAAGTCTGATTATGTTATTTGCATTCCGTAGCTTAGGTATGATTCAGAAAAACTCTCTTTGCACGTAGAGTGAGTAATGCTATGCAAAATTAATTCTTGCTCCTAACAAATAATGAAATTCTTCTGATATAATCATTCAGAGATCCCACTATACAACATTGAGATTTCTTATGCGTTCCATGTGCAGTTCCAAAAGATATTTTTCTGATAGCAGGATAGCAGGAAATTCCGCTCACTCACAAGAAACTGTAGGGATCCAATAATTCAACCTAATTAATATTTTGCAATTGCTTCTTCAGGCGATTAAAAGCTTCTTATGAGACCATTAATTAACAAAGGGACTCTTTAAGATAGGCGAGAGTTCATTAATGGTTGTTTAATAATCTCTTAAAGTATGGTGCAATCGCTGCAGTACGTTAAATGACCTTTAATGTCCCATTAGCTTAATGCTCTCATAAGAAAAAGTCGGTGCAATTGGCTGCAAATGATACAATGGAATTTCAAAACGCCTAACCTAAACACGATTATCTAACTAGAAAAAGATGTGATTTATCTTTCCAAAAACAGACTTGAAACTACAGAAAGAGAGCTGTCTGTTCTATGATTCAATGCAATATTACAATACTTGATATCGACTGTGAGATGAGTATATACTATGAATACATTCAAAAATGGGGTTTTCGATTTGTCGTGTAACTGACCCAACGAATTCTTTGAAAACTGTCGTTGATCTAGTTCATTTAAATTTCAACTAACGAAAGAATATGTGAAATGCATTTTTTTGTTTTTGAAAAGACCCACGCCAATTACTTGGTTACAATTATGTACAATTTCAGTACATGTTAACAGGGAGTTTTGAGGTTATTGTATTATGGACTGTTATAATTTTTCAAATGTATCTTGGCTTGAATATTTCAACTCTTTAAATTGAAAACTTCAATGAATATCTATTGATCTTATATTATTATACCCAGTTTTAACATTTTTCCTGTTATTGAGCTGAACGAGAATTTTTTCCATATGCAAATTACTGGAGCCAGCATCATTACCTACATCCTCAAGTTTTGTTTGGAAAATGAGCAAGATTCGAACTAATTTGTTGAGCATTTTGGCAAACATACGCTGTTATTCAAACGGTTGTTTATCTTTGTTAATTACGCTTAATCTACGAGAATTGTTTTCGTATGTGTCACATTCCGACACACTTATCGTACTTATCGTCCGACATAGTGCGTCCGATTTGATTGACAAAATCCACCTATGAATACAAGTCAAATCAGTCGGTTTAATCGAATATAAATTTTCATTCACTAAACATATATTTGAAAAATAAGGGGCTCATCTTAGACTAGATAAATTTTGATTCATTCGCTTATATCAGTGATGCATGAAGGGATTTTTCCTTTGATTCCAGATTGATTTGGTGAACAATTTGTCTAAGAGTTCGAATCAGATCTCATTATTTTCAAGAAAACCTTGTATGTATTATCGTCAAAATAATTTTGACTTTTTTATATGAGAACGAGTGATTATTTATTTAGTGAGGATATAACATGAGGATTCAAAATTGAACGTCAACTTCAATGTTTCATGTCAGTCACGAAACTTCGTCATACAGTTGTTCAACTAAATATTGTTCTAAAAATTGTTCGTTTCCGTTAACCAGCTGACGATCGACAACCCTCGGAAGTCGAAACTTGTGCGAGCATGGATCAACTGTGTATTAATAACCATTATATGAGGGTGGCAAACTCTATTTTTTCTACACCTGATACATGATGAAGTATGAATATTATATTTGTATTGTGGGTCACACTAATCTCTAAGTGTAAGGAACCTTAACATTCATTTCATTATTGCTAGTCTCAATAGAGTTCAATACTGTATTGGAAATGCTGATTTTATTCTGTCCGAATTTTCAATGTAGCCTTTTCGCCACTGAAGTTGTTTGTTAATCTAAAATTGACCCATTTTCTTGAAAACTTTTTCACCTTTTTTTTTTGTTACAGGTAAGTCCCCCAAAACACAACAGTGGCTGTTTCATCAATCGCCTTGAGTTTCAAGGACTACTAGAGGTTGTATATTTTCTTAGTATCAAATCGGAGACTGATGGTATTGTAACTGCGTATAAAAGCGAGCAAAGGAAAATGATTTCTCCTAACAATTTCACTAAAACTGAAGTTAATCTCAACTATCTGATATCATTATATTCTTTGATATGTAAAAAATCAATTCTTTATTTTGATGACTTCTAGCGATCGTTAATTCTGACTGATGGTATTGTAACTGCGTATAAAAGCGAGCAAAGGAAAATGATTTTTCCTAACAATTTCACTAAAACTGAAGTTAATCTCAACTATCTGATATCATGATATTCTTTGATATGTAAAAAGTCAATTCTTCATTTTGATGACTTCTAGCGATCGTTAATTCTGACTATCTATTTCGTGTAGCCAATACAGATGAATATGGAAATACCCTTGATTGAACGCTTCTATTAGAATTCACAATTCGTTCTCATCGTAAATGCATTTTTCTGATCTTTACGACGATTTATTTTCGATATTCGAGGAAACCTTAAAAAGTCCTTGTCAACCCTGGATATGTTTTTGATTGGCATAAACATTTTTCAACATATTTTAAAGACTACTTCAATATGCCAGATACTTTTTCATATGCTTATTGTGAGAAATTCCTTCCTTGAAAATTTGTTCGGTTAGCACTGAAGACATTATATTTGACAGGCTATAACGTTATTTTCATAAACCTGGGTGATCGAATTATTTGAAAAACTATCATTCTATTTTTGTCCTCATATAAATTTCGATATTATTCCATATTATCAAGTATGATGTTTCTTTATACGATGAATCAATCAATGAAAACTCATCAGAATCATTTGTTTCAATAATAAACGATAAAAGAAAGTATAAAATAATGAGTAAGATGGCTGAAAAATCGAAAGACATCTCATAACATAATATGCGATTTCATCTGTTAGAGCAATCTGCGACACGTAGAATTCATTGTTCGTGGTAGTGGCTGGCGTATTTCAATAAAACAAATCGGAAAAAATCGGCCGATTGCTGATGAAACGCAAAACGATTGAAACGCAAGAACGGTTGCGCAGAGGGCGATTTTCAAATGCTGCTGCCGCCATGTTGTCCATTGTTTGGAAAAGGCAGCACTGCTTTTTCATATAATCCTACCCCTCCCCTGTTTGGAGGAACAATCACAATACGGGAGACATCATAACACAAAACGGAAAAAAAATTTTTTTGAAAACTTTTTGTTCTATGAATGAAATGACCAATTATATGTTCGACTTTCGGGAGCCCTATTATTATAGGAAGGAATTCCTTGGGGTGCCTATTGCGGTCTGACACATTGTATCTGAGATTGTTGGAACTCTCTTCATGTTCTCGATTCTTTGAGAACCATTCTGCACCAAAAATGTTTTCTAAAACAAGTTTCTAAAATTCTCGAACTGATGCATCTAGGAATATCCTTTTTTCTTAGCATAGTTCAAGCGGTTTCACGTTCATCGTCGAGTGGGCGTTATATTTGAATTCACAATATTTTTTTATTATGCAATTCATTCTATGAATCGCAAACCTTCTTGGTGTCCAACATTTCATATTTTCGAGTTCTTGAAACTTTTTGCAGTCGATTATGTATCTGTCGTGATCTTGTGATACTATTGATTTTTGTTTTAATCGGTACTATTGGGCGGAGAGGTGGCCGGACACCCAGCTGGCTCATGGGCGAGTGGTCCTGGAACGATCTCCAAAGGGTCAAGGATTGTTCTCTTGAGAATTTATATCTGTCGTACTGAGAAATGACCCTGCACTTCACATGATTGGTGGGTTCGCAGATAACGTTGCTGCTCTTGAGAAATGGAGTTTGTAGTTGGTAACTAGATCTAATTGCATATGGACTTTGGACACAGTCGATTGCGTTTGTAAGTCTTCGAAGCAGTGTTCCAGCTGTATAATTTTGCTGAATCGTATTGAATTGGAACGATGTTTGTTTCATCCAAACTTCTCGAAATGAATGGAAAAATATTTCTGAATTGTCACAGGTACAATTAATGGATTGGCAGGTATGAAATGGGTTTCTCGAATGGAAGAAGGTAATTTTCAGACGGAATAGATTTAAGAGAGTTTGCCAATTAGCGTTTCTCTTCCCCTTCCGAACGTTTCTGCCGACACAAAATAATCGGTGTCGAGCATTTCGTTGACGCGTGGTGCTCTGAATTCAGAGGTCGACCTTTCTGGTTCCAGTGAATTGACATCGGTTTGGCCCTGGCTCTTATCGGCTAAGAGAAAATTTCAGTAATCCAGATATTCAGGTCACGCTCCGGGACAAAAAAAGGGAGACGAGTTCAAAAGGGCGACCGTGAAAATGGACATGAGCTGTTGTGCGTAGGGGTAATGAAGTGGCTTCATCGATGCACTCATTGAGTGTTCAGGAAAGAAACTTCATCGCTCAACGGTTCAAAAAAATGAAACGTTGAACAGACTCACAGGTATGTATGATTGAAATTCGCCTAATTCCCTATAACAATTTGAAACTGCTTGATGCCATTTCGGAAAGAGCAGAGAAAGCTATTATTTGATTTTATGGCTGATGTCCTCAACAAAAACATCATCAGTTAGTCATTATCATTTGAAAAAAGTATGTGGTTCAATCAAGTATGTCCCAATTTCTTGGAGAACTCAAATCAGCAGTGTAGTGTTCTATAATTATACATTTTTTTATACTCTATATATCCAGTGGTAGAGATATGAAAGAAGTGACTGAATAGTTGTCAATCGATGCTGAAATATAAAAAAGCTACAAACTTCACTTTCAAATGCCTCATTGAATATATTTTCATTCATCCATTCCACTCGAAGACAAGTTTGGTGATGAGATAAACAAGATTCAGAAAAAGTAGGAATAGAAAAAAGGAATTAGAAAAATTACCTCGAAAAATACTCAAAGTTCGATGTCAGTTTCAACATGAATGCACAGCAGTTTCAAGAATTCATGGACCTTCAGAACAAAATGATGTCCAATCCAATTTAACTTATAAAATATTGGTTTCACATTCACACGACGTCATTCGACAATATGGCCTATAACATATTGTTGATATTCTTCAAAATCTTAACATTTATGATAACGATATGAGCCGATGTAATGCCTATGTCAAAACAGAAGGCAAACCAATCGAACTCGAAGTCGATTCATGATCAGCTTATACTTTATTGCCACGACAACAATTGAAATAATTGAATCTGAATATTCCCCTTCAACCAACAACCGTTGGATTTCGTTTCTACACTCAGGACGTTTCTATACCGGTTGGGAAAATACGAGTCGTATATCAAATGGAAATATCAATATAGAGAATGACATAGGTATATATTGAAACAGATAAATATGCCATCTTTGGACTAGTTCAGATTCCACGCCTCAAAATAACTTTAAATCAACTTGAGCAACAGACATTGAATTCGGAACCCTATAACGATTTGAATATTGACGAATAGAAGGCAAAATGTCGATCGGAAAATTGGATGTGTTCCTTGATTTCAATGTGACTCCAAAGTTAGGAGAAGGTGTAAAGCCGTGTTATTTCCATGAACTTGAGGTTCCATACGCACTTACTTCATTGGTGGAACAAGAGCTGAAATTACTCGAGGCAGGAGGTATCACAACAAAAATATCAACATTGGGGATCACCCCTAGGCATATCCAAGACAGATGAAGGTACTTGTGGTTCTCGATCACAAAATTGTTGTCAACGAACGATTCATGATTTCACATCCTATCAGCAGCCTCCATAACTCCGGATAGTTTTGCCGACGTAACATATTGGCAAATACTTATAACAGAGTTGATGAAAAATCAAGGTAAATTCAGATGATATCGACACATATAGGAACATCGGATAAATCGGCTTTCATTTGGGAACAAATTTCCAGAGAAGAATGTGCTTCAAAGCTCGATGCTTGCCTAAATCAAACAGGTATATATCTTACATCTCAATTCACGTAAATACCTATTTTTTCCAAAACAAATATAATCTCTTGGACATTATCTTGAAGTCGCTGGAAAGAGTTGCTGCAAGTATGAATATGCCAATGCCATTATCGGTGGAAGTCAGAAAATTCCTTGGCATGGTAACATATAACGTCATATTCATTCTTAATGCCTCAACCAGAATTTGTCAGTCAATTGCTGAAAACGAACATCAGATTCAAATGGCCGCTTTCATCAAACTTAAACAAAGAATAGCCAATGGCCAGGTACTCATTCTATTCAATCCAACGTTATCAGCGCAGCTAGTATATCATGCGAACCCCCAGGGGTGTTATCACACATTGTAGATGATATTGATCGACCCATTGCCTTTGCATCAAGATCTCTAAGTCCAGCAAAACAAGGCTACCCACAATTGGTAGGCGTGGGCAATTATTTTTTCTGTAGATCATTTTTGCCAATATCTATTCGCACGACCATTCACCCCGAACATTAGTTCGAATTTCTCATCAACATGCGGAAATTTATGTCAGTTTGAGATGAAATATACAAAATTATTATAGTACAAAATATGATATGAGGCTTTAGTATTGTTCAATTCTCGAATTCACTCAAATATTCACTCTACTGAGAACACGAACTTTTTATTCTAGAAAAAAAAATTGATATGATGACTGGAGTCTAAATAAAACAATCAACTATGAATTTGAATTTTAAATGCAAAGTTGGCCTGAACTAATGTTTTCATATCGATCCTAATCGTACATTTTGTTTTATCTTTAGTAGTTTTTGGTTCATTGACACTTGTTTACTCAATTATATATAAGAGTTCCAAATTTACTGGACTTTAGAGCTAAATAGAACCATCAACTCTCTATGAAAAAGGTAAAAAGTTTTTACTATACGATACTTGTTAAGTTGGAATCAGAATTTGGTCTATGTGGAAAATACGCCAATTTTACAACTGACTGAATTTCTGCTTATTCGTATTCTATCAAATTTGCATTCGAAACAATAAATCGAAATTTGTACCGAGTACCACTAACATATTATTATTGAAAAAGTGAATGTTGAATTGGACCCATGATTAAAATAATTCGATGATGAAACTTAGGCACCTATTCTATGTCATAGATTAGTATCATTTGTTGATGATCAAACTGTGTAATCAATGTCAATGAAAAAAATCATTTTCATAAAATGGCAATTGATAATGAATTTTCTCTAAAAAAAGGAATAGAAGACACTCTTTCATTCGCTTAACTGGTTCAATAGCAAAAGAATTGTTTAATGAGTAATGATAACACGTCCAAATCAAGTGACGTAACAACTGTGCTCAACTTGTACCCGACATTATCATTTATTGAATGATGAGATAGGGCAACGACTCTATAGAAGCAATCCCCATTTATACCTCAATGAAAGAAGCATTGAAACGATTTGTTATACAGTGCATTATGGGGACCTTGAAATGTCGAGTTTACTGGTTCATTGTTTTCTGTTGATGTACTGTGTCTCTTCGCCTCAATAATTTACAACTTGCTCAGATAAGACAGATTTTAATCTGGCATGACAGATTGAAATTTGTCAATGGAGATATATTTTTTATTATTACAGTGACCCTAATACGACGTCGTATCAAGGGCCTTCGATTCTATAGACTTAGAAACTTCTTAGCGACAAATGTATACTCTTGGATTCAGAGGAAATTTTCACACATGGTTGATGTCTTACCTCAGTTTCAGGAAAATATCACCACATCTGAGTGTCATGATGTTGAACTTGGAGTTCCGCAAGGTTCGATTTTGGGCCACTGATTTTTTTATTCTTCATTAATGACTTCCTGTACATGTTAGAACTAAAATGATGATATTATACGCAGATAACACATCTAATGGTCGGTTCATACACCACACTTTTACTTTTAATTTATCTTTTACTTTTACTTTTACCTTAAGAATGGAATTGGACCGTTCATACACCAGTCTGAAAGTAAACAGGGCGCATGTGCAGTGATCAAAAACAAACGAAGAAGAGGAAGTAATCGTGGGTTACGTCATTGTTTTGATTTGCAATTGACCAGTGACGACAACCGAACTGTATCGGAAAATGACAAATATTTCACAGAACACCCATTTTGTATCATTTCTGTGAAATATTCAGAAGAAGAACAGGGCTACGTTTCCCAATAATGTTGGTGGCACTGCTTGCTGTGATGACTTCACATGCACGCATGCGCAGTCCCTAAATTATCTTATTCCTAAAGTAAAAGTTCTCATCCTTAAACTAAAAGTAAAAGTAAAAGTGCCGTGTATGAACGCCTCGATTGATTTACATTGTGACAACTTTCTTAAAGTAAAAGTAAAAGATAAAGTAAAAGTAAAAGTGTGGTGTATGAACCGACCATAAAGCTGAAGAAGCTCGAACACCAGAAGAGCTCCAAATGAAACTAAATATTGTTGCAAACCATTTCATAGCTTGGTGTAATTCTAACAAAATTATTGTATATGCGAGCAAAACAGTATCAATACAGTTTTTTGGAAAAAAGTCAAAACTTTCCTTTAAATGTTTATGTTAATAATGAGTCCATCAGACCATCAGATTCAACAAAATTTTTGGGAACTGGGGTTGATCATAATCTCAACTGAAAAAAACATATCGAGCATATGTGTAAAAAGATAAAAACAAATTTCTATGCCATGCTACAACTTAAAGGAATTCTAGATAGAAAGTCTCTCATTGACATATATTATGCTTTGATCAACTCTATCTTATCGTACAATATAACCTTATGGGGATGTAGTAGTGATATCAATCGAGTTTTTGTCTTACAAAAAAGAGTGATACGAATGATTTTTGTCCTAAAGTGGAATGAATCCTGCAGGCCAACCTTCATAAAAAGCTATATATTAACAGTTCCAGCTCTCTACATATACAATTGTCTGATATACGTGAAGAAAAATGAAAATAGCTTCGAAACGACCTCGCTATGGTACAGTTATCCCACAAGAAAAGGTGAATCAATAAGGCTCAAACAACATAAAACAAGTTTGTATGAAAAAACTCCTTCATATGCTGGATCAAAGTTTTTCAATTGTCTACCTCCTTGTGTCAAAACACAGACAAACTTTAACAAATTTAAGAAAGAACTGACATCATTTTTACTTCAAAATAGTTTTTATTCAGTCTCAGAATATTTAGAGAAGTGGTAGGTGTTATATTTATTAATTTGTTTGGATATTGTGTACGAGTATAAGTGTAAGTGTTATGTGAATATAAGTGTATATTGAAAATGTATATCTTATGTTTGAAGTATATTTCAATATAACTGTATGTATGAACTCTATTTGTATCCATATTATCTATGTATAATTTTAAAACTTTCAATTGACGATTCCTATATCACTTTTGTGATCTATGGTTAATAAATAAATTGAAAAATTGAATTGAAATTGTATCTTACAAAAAAAATTCTAACATGTTTTGATTATTAGGCGAAGTCTGTTAAGAGTTACATATTTTGTGGGATTTTAACGAGTTTAATATGAATTCGATGCTGTTAATTATAATACTTTTGAATGGACAGAACATGTGGGGCAGCTTTTACATAAAAGTTTTTTTGAAAATTGATGTACTCAATCCATTCATTACCTACTTCAGAGGCTAGCTAATGGCAAACCGATAAATTGTTCTCCGGATATTGAAAAGGGACTTTGTTTGGATGAAATATATGAAATAATTTGCTTGAATGCGGTTGACAATGTTCCTTGCTGAGTGGTAATGGTTCAGACTTCTATAGTCTATATTATTAACTCAGAACCTGTTGCTGAGAATGAAAGGATAAAAATACAAATCAAATAAAGTAATCAAATCCAAACAAAAGGTTGAAAAGGATTTTTGGTTCAAAATAAAATAAGAAAAGGTTTGATTGATTAAAGAAAATAATGTTGTGACAAAAAAAATTGAGATATTGAATATGGAAATTGGTCGAAAAAATTAATAAAGAAATAAATGAAATGATATTGTGACAATAAAATTTAAATATCGAATATGAAATATTAGTCGAAAATTTTAAATAAAGAAATGAATGCAATACCTAGTATGTATGAATGTTGAAACCAAGCTTCAAGTTGAGTGTAGTCACAACGTGAGTATTGTCACAATATCATTTTATTCATTTCTTCATCAACAACTTTTTGACTAATATTTCATATTCAATATCTCAATGTTTTTGTCACATCTTTTTTTTATCAATAATACCTTTGATAATATTTTCGACCAAAAAATCCATTTCAACGTTTTGTTTGGATTTGATTACCTCATTTGATTTGTATTTTTATTCCTTAATTCTCAGCAACATGTTTCAATAGAGTTAATAATATAGACAATGGAAGTCCGAACCATTACCATTCATGAAATCATTCCAAATTCTCTTCCAAATTGGACACGGAAATAGTGCACGCGGTTCATGATTCAAATAAATTCAAACTATTATATTTTTTTTCATCAGAAACCGCATTCGATTATTTTTCTTCGTTGGTGGGTTTCATTTCGAATCGAGAAAAAAAATCCAAGGAACTTTCGAAAACCATTTTTGTTTCATCTATCTAATCTTTCATTTCTAATAGACAATGTGCATGTTTTTTGTTATCTCATAAATTAATAATTTGCATCTTCATGGCGTAGATAAAAATAGGCTTGACAATATTCAAATTGTTATTTTTCAAAGTGGAATTCAAAACATTGATTAAAATTGAGCAGTTCAAACATTTACTAGAAGCATTTCAGTTTCAATTGATATACCGATCTTGGTGGAAGCTTAAACAAGTACTTAATTACGTGTTGTATGGTATCGACGTACAATAAATTCACTTCAGAAATACACCCGATAAGGTGATTTTTCTTCAAGCAAGTACGACAATAATGGTGTAAGATAATGAGAAGAGAAAATATATCTCCAAAATCGTGTTTATATTCTTGTGAAGATCATTATGTTAGTGTGCTATATTTATTGTTAGCTATTTAGCAGTGTAAAATCGGTTTTACACTCACATAACTTAGGTTACAACCATATCCGAATGTACATTTCTTATAAAATACATATTAGTCCAGTCTATGACCATTTTCCCGTGTATTTATTCCATACAGCACCAATTTGCGTGAAAACTTGGATTCAGGATCTACATACCCTCTTTTACAAAATCTACCCTGTGCCGAGGGTTGCTTTCTCCCTGGGGGTGGATGCCACCCCTTCTTGGGGGTGAATTTTTTTTATTGGAAATAAGGGCGGAAATCAATAGATTGACTAATTCTAAGCCCTTTTTGTTCAATGAAGTTTTTTCTGAAAAGCAACACTTTTCGACTTATTCGCGAGTGAAAATTGTCGGTTTTCAGGCAAAAAAAACACGTTTTCAGATCCATTTTCGCGATTAACTGGAAAAATATGCATCTTATCGAAAAACTTGCGGAGAGCAAAATTATAGCTATAACAATTTCGATATAGGTAATTTTTCAATGAAAACTATCATAAGGGTGGTTTTTAGGGGTCGAAACTGTTTAATAGATCAGAAATTGTCTATCAAGGTTATTTCAACGTATTTACAGATGACTGCACGCTCAAAACTAGTATTTTGTAATTTGTTTTGAATAGGGGTAGTTTTCACCTCTGATGAATAAAAAATCAACCCCAGGCACAACCTCAGCTTTGAAGTAGATGGTGGATAGAAGCTGAATCTCAAATTAAATACAAATAGATACTGAATAAGTTGAATAACCGCCAAATAACATGTTGATTATTTTCTGATGATATTCTGTCATGAGAGGGGGGTGTTAAAGGCTGACACTGATTACTGAACCATGAATTATATATTAAAAATTATCAATTGATTGATTTTACTGATGTAAATATGATTTCAGTTTATTAACCTAACCTAACCTTTATCCAAATTTTCATACGAATCGGTGCTGTATGGGATAAATACACAGTTTACACTTTTTTTACCGTCATACACTGGATGGAGTATATCTGCTGTGGGCATTCATGAATGCCAATCTGTGTTATGAACTCGATTAGCTCATATAGCATTATGTTTGCTTCGCAGCTTCACTCATCTGATCTCTCTGCGTAGCGAGATTTGAGGCAAAATATGCTATCATCATAAATGTATCTATTTTCGGTGAATTTTCTGATTGTGCTTGAATAAAACTACTTTCGGTCATATATCACTAGAAATCGCCACAGTAATCCAGGTTTGTAATATTTCACCACTAAGGGCTGGTTTCACCAACGACTTAATCGGGATTGTCTTGGTAACTGGAATATTTGTACACATTTATAAGTTCAAAAATTCCATTTAGCAAGATAATCCAGATTAAAGTCATTGGTGAAACGGGGCCTAAGACAGTGTGAGTATCGATGCCGATAAATCAACGGTGCCGTCTGATGTCACATTTCGTTTCGATCAATGGTGACGCGATTTGTGAGTTCGATTTTTCCTCTCAGATTCTTTGATTTTCATATAATATGTTATGGGTTTGAATAGTTACTGAATGAAAAAAAAAGGTTTAAATATGATATGACGATAATAAAGATTCGAGAAAAATATATTTGGCACAGATTTGAACTCCCTATTGTTTCATGGCGTCGTTGAATTTACAAAGGGGCGTATATCGAAAAAAGGCGAAAATGCTTTTTTGGGGTAACCAGTTGCGCCAAAGCTGTTTTATTTGATCTCGAAGTGGCGTATATCAATTCGTGATAGTCCAGATATTATTTCGTTTTTAAGTTCAGGCGTAGGTATATCTGAAATGAGTGAAATATTTTGAAACGAACCGGCGAATATGGAATAGGCCCATATTCAATGGCAAATATTAAAAAAATATTTCAACACAAACAGGCGAATATGAAATACGCCTATTTGTTGACAAGGTTACCATGCTTACCGGCTTCCTTCGCGTTATTTACATACGTTTATCCGCCCTATTCAGAAATTTGCAGGCTTCAACTTGCCAGATTTTGAGTTCTCTGGTTCACTTAACAGTGCTCACGTCGGTTTATGAGAAAAACCCAAATTCTCCTGAATATGGATGTCTTAGTGGAGTGGAATGATGGTGAAAGAAATGTGGTGGCTTCCAGTGAACTTTTTGTGTGAGAAAAGGTGAAAAAATACAGAGTGGAGCAAAAGTTAAGATGCTATATCTTGGTCGCTGGTATTATGGCAAAGCTATTGCTATCGAAGAACTTGAAGATTCTTCAGATTCTGAACATGATAACGTACCTTTATCTTCCTTGATTAGTAAAAAAGGTAATGGTTTCAATAAACATGAACAATTAAAAATGGAAACTACTTCATCTGATATTATTGGCAAAGTTATTGCTATCGAGAAACTTGGAGATACATCCGATTCTGATAACGTACCTTTATCTTCCTTGATTGATAAAAAAAAAGAATGATTTCAATAAACATGAAGAATTACGAATGGAAACATTTTCATATGATAATAGTGATATTAGAGAGACTGGTAAGTTCCAATGTAAGTGTAATATTGAAATGAAATAGCTAGGTTTATAATGTTTTAGAGGTTAGTATAACTACTGCTCTTCGGGCTTGAAGGCCGTCGTACTTTGGAATTTCTTCCTGACGTTTCGCTAGCGCGAGTGGCCAGCTTCTTCAGAGGCTTATTCATCTCCGATGACTAAACAGTTCGATTTCTCAAGGCGTATTTATATTGATGCAGGTAGTCTGGAGTGTTAATTACTTCTGTCGGGTTCAGGGAATAATCATCATTATTAGTTGCCGCACTACCTGCTGTGATTTCATTAGTTATTCTTGATTTCTTTAGAATCGGATTCCAAATTCTGTTTAGAGTCAACGTTTCTTCCTTTCTGTTAAAATTGTCCGCATGTTTTTGGATCTCTATTGCCTCCCGTACCAGTCGGCTATGGTAACCCTGGTTGGGGGCAATCAGTGTTGCATTTTCGAACAGAATCTTGTGGTCGCCCTCGCTCAGTGCGTGTTCCGCCACCGCCGATTTGTCGGTTTGCCCCAGCCTGCAGTGCAAACCAACAAATCGGCGGTGGCGGAACACGCATTGAGCGAGGGCGACCACAAGATTCTGTTCGAAAATGCAACACTGATTGCCCCCAACCAGGGTTACCATAGCCGACTGGTACGGGAGGCAATAGAGATCCAAAAACATGCGGACAATTTTAACAGAAAGGAAGAAACGTTGACTCTAAACAGAATTTGGAATCCGATTCTAAAGAAATTAAGAATAACTAATGAAATCACAGCAGGTAGTGCGGCAACTAATAATGATGATTATTCCCCGAACCCGACAGAAGTAATTAACACTCCAGACTACCTGCATCAATATAAATACGCCTTGAGAAATCGAACTGTTTAGTCATCGGAGATGAATAAGCCTCTGAAGAAGCTGGCCACTCGCGCTAGCGAAACGTCAGGAAGAAATTCCAAAGTACGACGGCCTTCAAGCCCGAAGAGCAGTAGTTATACTAATAACCTCGGCCGCGAAAGCCTCAACCATTTTGTTTTAGAGGTTGTTTCGATTTGTCATGCCCCATATTCTGAATTGAATAACGTGCATTTGAGCTCCTTAATAGACAAAGGTCTTGATACTTATGATGATCATGATTACATACAAATGGAAACTGCCACTTATGGAGCAGAAACTACTGGTGAGTCTCATAATATCAAAAAATATACATCACAGGTATGATGAAATGATGAGAAAATATTTTTCGTAGCGGAGACTTTGACATTCCTTGAAAACATCGGAGAAAATGACACAGAAACGAAAGGAAATATAGATTCTAGAAAAATAAGAGTTTTACCTGATATTACATTGACAGTGCGTTTTCGAGTAAGTTGCAAAACTGTATGATTTAATGAACTTATGATAACTGCTTTTTTTTACAGATAATATATTGGATAGTCAAACAAGTGATACAACTTTTGAAAAAAGTGATGGCTCTGATAGAGATCAAAACTACATTGGAATCTGTGAAATCAAGCAGTGTACCAAGAAAGGAAAAGCATTTTGCAGTTGCGGTTTTTGGTTATGCCAAAAACACATTGATGATAATAATGGTATATGTACTATTCTCCAGCGGGATGGATCAGAATCAGATTCGGCAATTACGTTTCAAAGATGTCATACTGAAGAAAACAGAAAAAAAGGAAGTGAAGTTGGATCAGTTTTGCGAATATAAAAAATGCAGGAGAGAAGTTTTTGCATCATGTCATTTATGTTTCGCTTTATTATGCTGGAATCATTTCAATAAACAAACAATGAACTGTAGGTTCCATAATATCGATATCAAGAATACAACAAAAAATAAAAAGACACAAGATATTGATCGATTATTTGAAGTTAAAGGAAGTGGAAGAGAATATGAGATAAAGAAGAAAATAAATCAACGCAAGGTAGCAAAACTGAGGAAGATTACAGGAAAGGATTATATCGTTCCAAATACTATGAATCTGATGCCCCCAAGAAGAGTTGGAGCATTATGTAAAAGCGATTATTGTCAGAAATTTGGAAAAAAATGTCAAATATTCACAGAAGATCAGCGGCTCCAGATTTTGACAGATTTTTATAATCTAGGAAACCTCATGTTACAGAGAGAGTTCTTGTGTAGACATATAGTCATTCAAAAACCAAAGCAACTGAAGCAAGACTCTAGAAAAAATAAAACCAATAAATTTTATCTTCCCTACTTTGGCGAAAAAGTACCTACCTGTTTGTAAGGTTTTTTTCTTAACACATTGGCTATAAGCGAAAAAACTACGAGGACTTCTTTGAAGAAACTACTACCCACTGGGGTTTTAGAAAAAGAACAACGAAGTGGCAGAAAAAATAAACAAAGGGAACGAGACGAAATCATTCATAAAAATATCGTTGAACATATTACAAAGTTCCCCAAAGTAGAATCACACTACTTTCGAAAGGATAGTAAAAGACAATATCTCAATTCACAGTTATCGATTCCTGAAATGTATTGTATGTATTTGGACGAAAACAAAAATAATGAAAAAGGGAGCGTCTTTTTATAAAGGAAATTATTCCAATCCATGAATCTCTCTTTTCATCGTTTCAAAAAGGATCAATGCACATTTTGTAAGACTTACAAAAATGGTGATGACTTTATCCAATCATCACTAAAAAAGTATTTGAAGCATGAAGCAGAAAAAAATTCTGTGGGAAGAATTGAGACCGACAGTAAGGAAAGAGCAATGAGAGATACTAAGGTTGTTAGTGCTGTTTTCGATTTGCAGCAAGTCATTCAATTGCCGATATCGAATGAGAGTGCTGTGTTTTATAAACAACGCCTTGCTTTCTTCAATTTCACAATCTATGATCTGTCTTCGAGAGACTGCCACTGTTACACTTGGTATGAAACCCAGAGTAAACGAGGTTCATCTGAAATGTCGAGTTGTCTATACCTCTTTTTAAAATGTTGTGACAAGAATGAGGTCGAGTCTGTAGAACTGTTTTCTGATGGTTGCTACGGCCAGAACAAAAACTCCGTTCTTCCTGCAATGTTTGCTTTCTTTCTCAATGAAAGTAAGAATATAAAAAACATAACCCTCCATTTCTTTGAGGCATGCCATGGTCAAAATGAGGGCGACTCGGCACACAGTGCTTTAACTGCAGCAGTAAAACAGGCTGGAGATATTTTCATACTAAGTCAAATAATCCCGATTATAAAGTTGGCTCGAAGAAAAAAACCCTACATTGTTCATGAAATGGCATTTAGTGATTTTCTAGATTTCAAAACTCTATCAAAAGATATGAGAATTTTAAGAGTTCGTCATTCTGATGAAATGAATCCTGACTCCAATGAGTCTTTGAATTGGACAAAAATGTCAGCTATTATGGTAGAAAAAGAGAAGAAAAACAAAATTTTTTACAAGACTAGTCACGTGGAAGTAATATTTCAGACGATCTCTTTACAAAGAAATGTTGATATATCGAAAATGAAGGTTAAAAAACTCAATAATGCTCAAGCTACCATTGAAGAAGTATTCATCTCTCATGTCACTTTGCGTAGGATCGACCCCCGTCATTCGTATTGAAGAATATCAAGCATTCTACCGAAATTTACCCCATTTAAATAAATAATGAATTATTCATTCCTTATGAATGATTATTTCTTATTTTCACTGTTTGCATTACGTGTTTATTTATATTTTTCTACATAATCTGATTGGGCTTAAATGAACATGTTCAATAAATCACATTCACTAAAAGGCGTATATCGTATTTTTTCAAATTACTCCTACCAGGATAAAATGTTAATTACCCTCTTATCAGCATTGGATTATACATACTATATTTCGAATATTCACGAACATTCAATGAAATGGACCTACTTTTCATCCGATAGTGACGACATGAAAAACTAGTGAATCTTAAATTGCATCTCCTCAGAAATTGTTCAAATCCATATACGCCCCTTTGTAAATTCAACGACGATGGAAGCCATCTTTCAAACTTCAAGTATCTACAATGAGATTTATAAAATTTGATAACATTCCGTATGAACTACTGTTTTTGAGATATTGTTTGCATATGACTTTTTATTACCTACGGCACAGTTTTCCTGCAAAATTGAAGGTTATTCCTCTCTGAAAATGTTGGCGTTTCATTTCTTTCTGCAGGATGAAAATAAGTAGAGTAAGATATGGCCAGTTGAATATTGTGAGGGTTCGCGCAAAGTACCATTTTTGAGCCCTTTCAGCATGAACCCTTTCAAAAATATATTCTGAAACGAAAAATCACGTGAATGAGCTCATAGCTCTCGAAAAAAGCTACAAAATACTTTTTTGGTGGATTCGATTGCTTAAAGACTAAGCGAGTTATGGGAAAAAAACCAAAAACAATTTTTGTAGAAATTTTAGTATATACATTAGTATATTGAAGAATACACATAGTAACTATATTTTAGGCCTACTGGAACTATATGATTTCAATCGATCACACATCCAAATCTAAACTCAACTTTTTTTTAATGGGGTAGTTTTCACCCTTAAAAAATCAAAAGCAACCCCGAGTACAGAGGTAACTTGTAGAGTCTCAATCTGAATTTTCTTACAGTTGGGTTTCCCGGTTACTCAATAACAATTTCGATATAGGTAATTTTTCAATGAAAACTTTCATAAGGGTGGTTAATTGGGGTCGAAACTGTTCACTAGATCAGAAATTGTCTATCAAGGTTAATTCAACGTATTTACAGATGACTGTACGCTCAAAACTAGTATTTTGTGATTTTTTTTTAATAGGGTGATGAATAAAAATCAACTCCAGACACAACCTCAACTTCAAAGTAGATGGTAGAAAGAAGCTAAATCTCAAATTAAATGCATATAGAAACTGAATAAGTTGAATAACTGCCAAATAACATGTTAATTATTATTTTCTGATGATATTGTGTCATAAGGGGGGGTGTTAAGGGCTGACACTGATTACTGAACCATAAATTATATTAAAAAGTATCAATTGATTGATTTCACTGATATATGATTTCAGTTCATTTCATGCTCCAATCTGAAATTTTGATATTTTTTTCGAATAGGGGTGGTTTTTACCCCCCCTCCAAAAAAGCAACCCTCGACACAAGGTAGATTTTGAAATAGAGTAAGTAGAACCCATATCCAAAAACCTATATCCAAATTTTCATACGAATCGGTGCTGTATGGGATAAATACACAGTTTACACTTTTTTCACCGTCATAGACTGGAGTACTCATTATTTAAGAAAATCCTATGACTTGAATTCCTGATTGAAGTTGTCGACTCGGCTGAAAAAACTGATCGTATCCCTAAAACTTTGAACTAATTTCCAAGCGCCTTCGTGAATACTCCATTTTCAGCAAGGTTACAGATTTTTTATGCGGAGGTCGATATGTTTTTCTCGCGGTATTTAATCAAAACTGCTGGAACACAATCGGTAGAAAAAACACTTCCTGATTGTTGCTCGTTGTTGCGTGTCGGATAACAAAGCGTGTTTTGTGTATACCGAGTCCATTCTTCCTTGCGCCGCGGATTGTGCCAACGAAACTCCCTATTAAAATTCCGTTCAAGATTCCATTCTTTTGTATTTTAATAACAGTCTGAGCAAACGAGTGAACCGAGTCGACATTTAATTGCTCTATATTCATATATTCGTGGAATATGAATCCGGAATATTAAATTTTTTCGGGGTATACGACGACCTGAAATTGCTGACAAATTATGAGACGGGTGCGTATTTTTTGTATTTGCGGGAAAAATGTTATCGAACTCATACGTCGTCGTGCGCGTTTTTGAAGTTAACGCATGAATCATTAACCCGACCGCAAAATTGTATATTTATTTCATCACTTCAGAAAGTAATATATCTCTTGTAGGGGTCGGAAAGTGACTAATTGTTCACAGAAGACGAAGTCGGCTAAACAATTTGCAAACCTCTTGGCACTTTCCCTACCTCGTCTCCTTGATTTTTTCAAATAGTCATTGTACTCATCGGAATATATGAAGTGATTAGATTGCAGCTATCGTATACATACTAACGCACTTGTACAAAAGGACCTATTACTAACACGATATTACAGTTATTATATTGTTACGATATTTCGTAAGGGTTCGTTCATTAGAACTCCAAATAACACTTACATAAATTACTTTTATCTACACCCGTACTCTAATAATACACTTATATGCCCACAACTCGTTTTATAATGAAATCCATTACGATACAGATTTTCAACCACTAGAAACCCATTATTTTTCAATCAAGCATGATGTACAAGCTTCGCATTTCGACGTTTGTCAAGTCAAAATCAGTAAGTATTGAATTTTTGAAGAATTTAGTCAATTTTTGATAATCGAATGAAAATGTCTTTTAGCAGTGATATAGAAGAATTACCAGCGACTCCTCCACAGATGTCTTAGACAACAACAAAATTCAATCGAAAGGATTATATTTCTCATTTGAAATATGCAACACATATGTTTTTATTTTCGACAGAATCGAATGAGCTATCATGGCCGAGTGGTCAATGGCGAGGGCAGTGATCAGGATCGTCCGGGTTCAAATCCTGACCTCGGCAGGATTTTTTTTTTATTTTTTTTTTCATTTCTCATTGTTGTGATTCAACATCAATTATGATTTTGTAGAATTTTTCGAAGAAATACGATTGATTACCTACTATTATTGTGTTCAATATAAATAACCAATAATATAATATTTTCAGTTCTTCATTATTTATTGGGTGTAGATAAAATAGCGTATGCAACTCTCATGTAATGGTTATTAATACACTCGCATAAACCATACGAAACTCACCTTCGGCTCGTTTCGTATCCCGGTTTATGCTAATGTATTAATAACCATCATTACACGATCGTTGCATAATATACTATTATTACAACTCTTTATCACAATACAATAAAATCACTCGAACTGCTCAGCTAAATTATCTAACGCTCTTTACTTAAATTCTCTGATAAACTCTGCCGTCACGATGAAGTGTCTCCCTTTTCATACTTGCGTACGCCTGTGGAGAATCTTCCAGATGGGTCTCGATGATGTGTATCGAATTTTCTACTCGAGCCAAGATTTCCTAGAAAATGACGTTCTCCCTTCGACCTCTCATATCATTTCGCGTTTACGAACGACAGGGCCGACGCTTGAGGATTTCGTAACATTATCCCCTCTCAATTTTGAACGTCCCGATCAAACAATGCCTCGTTATTCCCATTGTTACTTGAGTCTCTCTAGGTGTACGACTTCATTTTTGTTCTAGGCCTTCGATGAACCCTGTACACCACAACATTTCACACAGCCACACTGGATTTCCTTCTTGAAATCCACCAGTATTTGTCTTCAGATAGTACAGGGCCTTTATCTTTCGCTTAGCGAATGGAATTCTTCTTGAGGTTTGTTGAAAAGAATGGACTTGGCCAATGTTGACTTTCTGTTTGACCACCCCTTCCTGTTGTTTCCAACTCGGAGATGTAACTTTTACTTCTGATACGTCTTCTGGCGGCTCTCACTGGGATGGCTCGTTTTGTCTCCCTCTGCATTCAGGGTCTTCATTTAATGAAACGCGAAGTACTCCACTCGATAATGCAGGAATTCACGCAGTTTTCGCTGATCGCGGTTTTGCCGGTATTGTCCCATGTCCTGGGATTGTAACGAAGAATTCTTCTCCTCCAAACTCCATAATTTTCTCTTTGTTGTCGAATGAAAACCCCCAGCACTGATCAAATCCATTCCTAGTATGAATTCATCTTCTATGTCCGCGACTTACACTGTGTCCGTGATCGTAAGTCGCCCAAGAATCAGTGTAATCTCAGCTCTCCTTCGAATCGAAGAAATAGGCTTCAACGATTTCAGTGAATTATCTTTCTCTCTGAGACGCTCCATTTTATATTCGTTGGTTATAGTCTCACTAAAAACGATTTTTTTTCCAACGATTGAAATATTATAACTTTTTAGGTACCTACTATTAATTTTTGGAATTTCCGGATGAATGTCTTCGGCAAGAATTAAATATTGAATTTAATTTAGTTTCTTTCCTTTCAGTTTTTCATAAATATCGAAAATATAATCTGTATCTGAAATTGATTATCAATAGGATACTTCAAAGAAAGTTCTTAAGTATTTACCTGGTCGAAGAAAAAATTTAATTTAAAATTATAACTCGAATAGACATTGGCCACATCGCCCCCGGACGTTTGAGCACTTGTCTACGGTATCGTGATTCAAGATATAAAATAACGCGGAATGTTTCAATTAGCCAAACAGTGATAATATATCAATAACGAAACAACGAGCTAGTCCACTGAATAATAATTGGTCGTAAATGTTTCATCTCAGTAAATTTGAATTAATCTATTCGATAACCCTCGTTATTATCATTGTGACTGCTATAAATTAATGCTCTATTGGAAATCAATACCGCAGATACAGCCGAATGATTTCGTATCTTAATTAATGCAGCCAAAGGTCTCAATTTTCAATGCAGCCGGTAATTGCCAGTCCGTAAGTTGGAGACCGAGAGATTGTTCAGATTTATAAAACTAGAGGAGCTCTAGGGATATTTCGAATCGACTGATATTTGAGTATGTTTCTTAGAAAAAGTAAATAAGATATCATTCAATCTATGAATCATATTTGACGCTTTCAACCTCGGTTTGTTTTTTGCAAATATTGCATTTTTTTAATGCAGATTCACACGAAAGGAAATGTTCGAAGAACACCTCGTGAATCAAGGGGCAGGAGATACGAATTAACATCCATTTTGAATTTTTAAAGTTTGTAAGCCTCAGGAAAAACCTCTCTCGGTGAGGAGTCCAAAATTCAGCTATTCTGTTGAGAAACGATCCCTGAGCAAGAGAAGTTCTATAGGTCTCCGAGCTCATAACAAAGGGGTGGGAATTCTTTACACGTCGGGTCATCCGTGTAGATACTGCCAAGGGTGGAAGGATTGACGACAATTCAGAAGACCACCGGCCGTGAAGATATCCCTAGAAGAGAGACAAGTTTCCAACCCTTCTACGAAGCTCCAACGAAGTGAGGGAGTCTGTGAGCGAAGAATGACCAATAAGACGGATTGCCTTTCTCTCAATAGAATCAGGAAGCTCCAATGAATGTTTTGTTGCCGAGCTCCATACATGAGAACTATATTCCGAAACGTATCTGAGCCTTGTAGATCATCAGAAGCTGACGAGAAATGGAATATTTCTTCGAACAAAATTGAAATCCAAGCTTTTGGTATGTACCTTCAGAGATCGATCTCACATGGTTTGCCCACGAGAGATTATTACTGATCGTAATTCCCAGTATTGAGACCCTTGACTTCGTAGGAATAATTTTTCCTGACATCTGAATACTAGATAATGAGAGGTCGGCTATGAAGAGTACTGTCGTCCGCGAAACTCTGCACTGAACAAGATTTTTACTCCAGCAAATCATCGATGTGAAGCAGAAACATAGGGGGCGACTGAACTGAACCCTGTGGAACAATTGCATTTATCGGGAGAATATCAGAGTCCACCAACAACCACATACAGAGACCGATTAGACAAGAAAATCTTCAACAAAGCACACAACTGAGGAGGCAAACAATAAGACAGCAGTTCAGAAAGGAGACCCCGAAGCCAAACCCGATCAAACCCTTTCGAAATGCCGAGTGCAACAGCTAACGTATCTCAAATTTTTTTTAGATTGAATGGTACCAAATAAGAGAAACATACGCCAATAAGTCACTGGTTGATCTTTGATGGCGAAAGCTGTATTGTCGATCATTAATTATTTTTCTGATTTCTCTAGATATTTCATAAGCTTAATATTGATTGCTTTTTCCATGACTTTGAAAATGATAGAAAGCAATGCAATAGATCTATGATTACAAGGTAAAGTTTTATTTCCTTTTTTAGGAACTGGCTGAACTCTCGCTGTTCTCCAGGACTCAGGAAAAACTCCCAAGTTATACGAAAGCTTGAATAATTCGCGAAGTACTGGTATCAATTCAAATTGCACAATTTATAATATTTAACCCCTATATCCATTTTCGGTTTCCCAACATGAATAAAACAAGTAACAGAAATATAATTTCCAGGGTGTCTTGGAATTTGGAATAACTCATACGGCAGATCCCCTCGTAAAGTGATGATGAATAAAGTTTGATATGTCCATCCTATAATCAATCGTTTTGAATGTTCAGGGAGTGTATCTGAGTTTTCATCTGATTGAAATTTCACAGTTGGGTCTTCAGTTGAAGTTGTACTGGAGTCATGGGAGGGCTGTGGGAATGAGCAGTGGAATTGCTGATTGGTCCCTGAGTTTTCTCAGTGGGGGAATTCCAAGAAACACGATCAACGAGTATATATCATACGCATTCTTGGTTCTCTCGGGTGTATCTCAGGGTTTGCACTGTGCACCTTTGTTATTCAACTTATTTGTTAGTGAATTATCTGTACTTTAGGAAGTTAAATATATTTTTTTGCAGATGATCTCAGATAACTATATATTCCATTGTCAAAAAGTCCCAAGAGCGCGCCCAGAATATAGAGCTTTGAGCGAGCAAAAACCACCTATAATCTCGGCTGCCGAGCGCTCTGGGGTGTTTTACTGATATTTTCGGTAGCGCATTTTCTATTTAAACTGTAGGGAAACATACAAAATCCCAACATTGCTACCGGGTCGGATGGTGCTTTCGATCAAGATACTCCACTTACCAGCTGCCAGACTCTGATAATTAGAAAAGTATATTAGAATCGAAATGTGACGTCAAATTCGAAATCTTGGTCCTATACTTACATTGCCGAGATGTCGAATTTGACGTCATTTTGACGTCACATTTCGATTCTAATATACGTTTCTATTTATCAGAGTCCCCGTGCAGGATTGGTATCCAGGCAACTAACATTTGCAGGCAGAAAATTGCTGCCTTGATCGCGGATTGAACCGGCAGTGAGAAATCTGAATCTAATATAAAACGGTGCCGTAAACAAATCGGCCACCAGCAACCATATAGCCTAAATTCACCATTGACTAAATCTTCAAAGCAGTATTTTTTTACACTGGATGATTTCATGTTTTTTATCTCATCTCTCTTTATGAATCTGAATTTGACAGGGTTGGGCTGATTAAAATCAAGTGATTAAAATCACGATTAAAATCATGATTTAAATCGCTTGATTTTTAAAATTAAAATCATGACTTAAATCAATTTTTGTTTTTTTTTCATTCAGAACCAGATAACAACCGAGATAACAACATAATATAAAATTATTCTCGAAGATCAAAAGGAGTATCTGCTTTTAGCAAAAACAACAAAAAAGAAGTACATAATTCCAAATTCTTAAACTAAACGTAAATTTTATTACTGTATATTTTCAGTCTATTCATTTTCGTTATACAATTCAAACAAAAACACAAGTTTCCCTCCTTTTTCTATGCCTAATCTGTTTCTAATATCCGAGTGTACGACTAGCGAAATGCGTGAAATTGTTGGGCAACGTCAATTTATAGGAAAAGAAGCCTCGCCAGGAATATTCTTCACTGTATAGCGAGTGTATAGGACAGAAGGAAAACGAATCGCGACAAGAATTTTTTTGCAAGAAGCGCGACAAATGCGTTGTCACAACTTTTTGAGCGGCAAATTGTATTAAAATTCTTGAACTTATACATTAAAATAATTAACAATAATTTCAAATAATCAAAATGTTCATATTTTATATTCAAATTTAAAAAATCAAAAAAATCAAATGAACCGTGTTTTTTTTTCAAAAATCAATGATTTTTGATTTTTTAAATAAAAATCAGATTTTGACCCACACTGAATTTTGATAACAGTGATTCGCCAACCTTCTTGTTAGATACATGAAGGAGTCTATCTGATAAAGTTACTTCCCTGCATATGTGTCGCAACGTGCGTTGATTTACATAGAAGTCCATTTTTCTTGAAATTTTTCCTAGAGATCAATCAACCTAACACCAAACTGTATCGATTGATACTCTATCAATTGATACTGTATCAATTTTGTTCTCCTGAAGATGCTAACGTTGTTAGTGAAACAAGCGTTGAGTGCAAAAATATCAGTTAGGTGTTAGGTTAAATGATCTCTAGGAAAAGTTTCATCTTTTACACCAAAGGTCCCAATTTCGTCGTTTATCCTTTTTTCTTACTCAATTTTCACAAAATAAAGCAAAAATAAAGAGCATTTTGTAGAAAAAATGCAACAAGGCATTTGTTGATATGACAATAAAAATATTCCAATACTTCTTTTGTTTGGATTGAAAATTTTGTCGAATTCAACAAGTAAGTATATTTTCTTATTAACATTCGACACACTCAACAAATAACTGATGATAAGTTAGACCTAATTGAAAATTTCGTTCCTTTTTTGTAAAATTTTTTTCAGATGTATTTCTTGGCCTGATTGGAGTTTCAAACTCCATACAGTAGATGTCGTCATCCCTCGAAAGTCGAATCTTCTCCGAGCAAAGGATTAGGGAGGCCTAACTGTTCAACGTATGAAACCCACCACAGTGGTTCCTAGGCGGGGAACCCTGGGGTCTGTTTCATAAAATTGCGAGTCTTGTAGCTACAAGAGAAAAACAATGCAGGTACAGGTAAAAAACGAGTAAAAAACAATTATTTAACATCGTCTTTCTTTGTGTTTCTCTTGTAGCTACAAGACTTGTACGTTCTTGAAACAGGCCCCTGGGGCCTATAACACAAATCTACAATTGTAACAAGTCTACAAGTTACAAGTAATTCGCTTATAGCTACAAGTATCCTAATTTCTCGTAACATAAGATACTTTCATATACTTGTAGCTACAAGTAAAATATTCTACACTTGTATATGTTGTTCCTACAAGACAATTTATTTATTTAACTGCTTTTTTCGGTAACGCGATTCGTGATGTAACATGTCTTAACGTGTTTTTGTTTTAGTGGTTGAGTGCAAGGACTGCTAGTAAAATAATTTTGGTAGCTATGGCTAGCAAACAAGTTATATTTGAGGGGAAAATGCAATTTTTACAGAAATTTAAAGAAAATAATGAAATTCGCTAATTATTTATTCTAAAATAATCTATAAACTGTTGAATTCTAGCTCGAGCTGCTAGTGGAGGTGCTTCGTTATCTCTGAGGTTGTTTTCGTCACCTTGATCATCATCATCACCATTCAATACCATATTATCATCTTCATCAATTTTTGTAATATTGCACAATGTTGCACAACATTTAAAAATATTTGCTGCGAAGGCTGGATCAACTCGTAGGTGGTTCAAACATGGAAATTTTTCCTTCAATACGCCAAAAGCGTTTTCAATAATGCGTCGAGTCCGTTCATGAGCTCTGTTGAATGCGGTCCGCGCTGGGTTCATCGGATCGTCATAGTTTGGTGGAATTAACCATTCACGCAAAGGATAAGCAGAATCTCCAAGAATGACAGCATTTGCATGAGGTCTCCAACCGTTTTCCATTCTACGAAACAGGGAACTGTTACGGAGTACCCGCGCGTCGTGCACGCTTCCGGGCCAATTTGCACTTATATAATGAAACCTCTTGAGTCAGGCCCACATATAGCCATGCAGCTGATGGAATGCTTCCCATGGCGATTGTGGGGGCATCGATATTTATGAGGATTCCATCTACAGCTCCACAAACTTCAGGATATCCTGCCAAATTATGAAAACGTTTTATTACGTTCCCTATATTGTCGGCCATCGAACTAATACATCAAATTTTATTCTGTTCACGGCAGCAGTAACTTTTTGAACACATCTGCATACGGTCATTTTTGATACTCCATGCATATCACATACTCCATGGTATTGCCCAATCCAGAGCAATAAGCAGTTTCTGTAATGGTGACAAGCCATACCATTGAATCGTTGTATTCGCAATGGCTGGACCTATATCTTGAAGAAGACTTTCACACTGTTGTCGACTAAGTCTGAACCTTTCCACAAATTCCCTTTCTGTCAGTATGACAAAGTTAATTCTCTCCCGATAGCGATATACTGCACGACCATTTTCGTTTTCACTATCTGAATCGCTTGAACACAAATCGACAGTCGAATTATAGATATACGCTCACGATGAAAGACTTTACTACACCAGTATGCTCAATCTACTTATCAATCAAGATAGGTAGAAAATTGTCTACAATAATTGTTGACAATTCCGTAACACAACTGTACAAGTCTCATTTTTGTGTTACGAAATGATACTACAATTGTAGAGAAAGTCTCGTAATTACCAGTGCCCCACTAGTAAAACTACAAGTTACTTTATGTTACAGAATATCTACACTTGTATAATTTAATTATACACTTGTTAGACTTGTAGTGGTTGTGTTATAGGCCCCTGTCTTCCGCTTGACAAACGGACGTGCTTACTTTAACTGCCGAGACCCAAATAGGAAAAATTTGAAATAATTGTATCTGAACGCATTTTCTTCCGATTTCAGAGTGCCACTGGCGGATCGCAACCGCAACCACTGATTACGTTATTGTTACGATATTTCCTTGGGTTCGTTTATAAAAACTCCAAATAACACAAAACTACTTTTAATACAACTCTTTATCACAATACAATACAGTCACTTAAATTGCTCAGCTAAACTATTTGACACTCTGATAAAAACTCTGACTCTCCACTAGGCTCCATCATGCTAGAAACTGATAAACCATCTACTTCGACATCTGCACTTAGCAATACCAAGGCTCTCTCCATTAGAAACTCTGAATTACTCTCTCCGAATCGTCTCCGTATATATACTCCCTTACGCCTATGGAGAACCTTCCAGTCAGATCTCGATTGTCGAGTTTTCTACGCGAGCCAAAATCCCGCAGGTAAACAATCTTCCTTCGACTCCTCATATTATTTTGCTTTTAGTAGCAACAGGGCCGGCGCTAGGAGATTTCGTAACATTATTATTTATATCAATAAGTGTGTCGATTATCCTTACGAATCCTAGGGAAAAAATCACGTAGCTGTGACAATTCAGCCAAGAAAATGTAAATTTCATTTACGAAAAGAAATATGAATGCTTTGTTGACAATCACTGATGAACAAATACAATAAATGCTTTTTGTACACATAACATTTAATAATAACTGGATTACATAATGAAAATATAAATTAAAATAGCAAAACGCCGAGAACGCATCGAGAAATGCAGTTGATTGAACTATCATTTGTTGAAATTTAATGTGTATTCCATTGAACAGAACGCCTAATCAATTCAAAAAAATCAACTGGATCAGAAACAAAATATATAGATATGGGCTCTAATAATGTGAATCATTGCCAAGCCAGTTATGAAATGGTGACACCTCATATGTTGTGTCTGCCATTGGTTCGACGTCAATACACGAAGTATAAAAAGGTAATACGGATTTTTCTAAAAAAATGCTCTTTCTTATTTACAGGGCTTATATTGGACTATTAGCTAACGAATATACACCAATTAATTGTGAACAATCGTAAAATGCGTCAAGATGAGGGATATGAAGGCGACATCTGTGTTCACCGTTAATTTAATGTCCCACAAAATGTTCTCATAAAAGGGAAAGTTATGACTGGTTTCATAGAAGTGGTCATATTCTTTACATCCTTTGTAACATAGGTACTATAAAAATAGTCATATGAAGCGTAACAGGTGACAAATTCCTGATTTTTCAGGAAAATTCATTTTTGACTTCGTTTGCCATTTCTTCTAGCCACACTATCGGAATATTCTTTCAAGTTGACCGTTACATCGTACTGACTAGTTATCCTATTATTCGATCTTTAGAGGAAGTGAATTGTTTGCAAAAGGTGTTTTTTCTTCAATCTGGTATCCTGATAATCATTTCTTGCCCTTCGTTGTCCGATAATCTTTTAACCGTTTTGTTGAATTTTTGATCAGAATTGTTCCGTTTTTATCCATCACCCCTATCTTTCCCCTCTTGTTATACTTTATTGAAATGCGTAAGTTTTCGTTCAATTCTTCTGACCTCTATCACTTACAGAAATGTGGGAGTTCGAAAGTCAGCGCGCTTTCTATTTCCTGCTTTCATATTATTACTTGCGAACTATGGAGTTGTGTCATGTAACTCCAAATGTGGGAGTTCGAAAGTCAGCGCGCTTTCTATTTCCTGCTTTCATATTATTACTTGCGAACTATGGAGTTGTGTCATGTAACTCCTTGGCGTATTGGGTAGTTTGAACTATTTTACTCTCTTGCTCGCTGCTGTATCCCCTGCAAAATACCTTGCGACCCCATCTATTGATTCGTAATAACAATTTGGGAAGCGGGTTACATTGAAACGCGATCAGTATGTTTCAGGTCATATTTCATGGAATATGCTCCGACACAAACAAATACAGTTCACTGGAAATCGGAGGGTGTGGTGTAAGCGGAAGAGCAAATCGTGAATATTCTCAGAAGAATATATTCCTTTTTTGTTTTGTAGACACGCGACCTGCTAGGTCACGTTCGTTTTTTCCGATGATCGTATTCATCGTTTTCTTCGAAATTGTTCGATTTATTGTCGGTAGATGATTACATCGAATGATTACTGAGTTGTTTCAAATTGTAGGATCGGGTGAGTAATATTCACGAGTTTTCAGAAGTGATCTCGGCATGATTTTATTACTGATTTTGGGAAAAGATTACAGCTTTATTTATAACAATTGAAGGCAGCCATCATTGCAAGTCATTATAAGCAACAAAATTATCAGAGGTGAAGTGACGAAGATTCGGTAGGCTTTACTCACTGCTTTTCACTGAATAATACACGCCGTTTTTCAAAACTAATCAATTCCAATAGAAACTAATCACGAAAGCGAAAAATAAGTGATGACTTGCACTTTGCTAGAGTGCTATGGATGTTACTCTTCATCTTATGCGGTTTATATTTTTATAAATATGAGCAATTACGTCAGAAAGTTGCAATAATAACATCGAAACTTTGAAAATAGCATTACAAATGCGATTCCTAGGACTACGTACGATAAGTCATTCTGGAAGCCCTTAGCGCGTATTGAGAATTACAAATTTCTGTTGTGTTTTATTTGCCCTATAATACAGTCGACGCTTTTTTTTGTATTGGACTGATAGATTTTCAACAACCAAATGGCCTCTTATAAATACACCTCTAAAATATCAATGCCTGAGAATTTCACACCGAATTTTAAAATGAGAGATTTTTACACTGATTATTTCATTGGAGATTTCCAGATTTCACTTGGGCTTTTTAGATTTCAACTGAGTTTTCTGAATTTCAGCAGGGGTTTCTATTAGCCTTCAATCAAACTGATAATACTTGATAACAAGATTAGTGGATTCCATAATTTCACCAAGGACTTGAAGATTTCACCTGAGAATCCTTGATGATAGTAGGATTCACACTTGGATTTCAAGATTCTCGATTGTACTTGTGAACACCGGATTTTCAAAGATCTTTCCTTTGTCTGATGCTTGCATTTTGACACGTTGCTATGGCAACCATCCGATTGATGAGTAGAAATCACTCTTACTTGACATAACAGTGTCGAGTCGTGATCTGTCAACGGAGTTTGCTTTAGATAACTTTAGACGGTCATGATCATCAATTCGATTCTAGTGTCAATCAGTTTCCGCATGATATTTTTCCACCAAATCTTCCTCGAGCTTGAATTCAAATTCCGGAAAATTTTCGCAGTTGCGGATTTTTTGAGAGGCCCTCAGCTTTAAAGATCATTTCCCTCGGTTCGTAAACATCTACTTTTTTCCTGTGGTACATTAATAACTGTTTTGTGCAAGTGGCAAGATTTTCCGTAACCATAAAAAAATCAGAAAATTTCTCATTTTGTGAAATATGTAAAGATTATAGGAACCGAAATGAAATATACAAAACTTTCAAAATGGAAAAGAGGAATGAACGACAAAATTTATTTTCAATTTGTATCTGCTATCGGAAGTACTTCGATTTTGATGCTGACAAGTACCTATCAAGAAGTTAGAAGTAGCCCAGGCCATTCGTAACATCTTTAGTAAATTTACAGCATTTTTCCGGCCGGTTTCAAAAACAAAGAAAATACAAATCACTCTTTTCTCTCCGTTTTTCTGCCTCACCTCCCCGAAAGCGCTCGTATGTGCCAGCTGAGCCGCAGATCGATTTTCATTCCGACTGCCGACTACGGCTAATATAAATGGTATTGCCTTTTATTACCGGGAATATTGGCTCGCACAAATTAGTTTGTTTTTTCTCGTCGCATGCGTGTCGAATAGCGATAATGTTTCCATAATCTATTTCCTCTTCCTGAACAGAGTTTGGTACTTACGGCGTCTGATCCCCATATTTCGATAGGTATATGATGATTTTCGTTTCCAATTCTTAAAAAAGTTCCAGATTGAATGGGTCTCTGTGGTAAGTAAAAAAAGGCATAGAATTAGACCAATTACGTTCGTTACTTGGCTATTTTTTCTTGTAAATTTGACAAGGATGAATGCGAATTATGTGCGAAATTATCGAACAATAACTTGTAACAATTCCAATTTGAAAGATATGCATTATTTCAACGTAAATATTCGTAAAATTAATGAATTTGAGATGCCAGTTTTCCTCAAATGAACAAAAAATTTCGATTTACGTTTCTATGATATTTTCATGTTTCTATATATATACGCAATTTCGCGCAATCTACTTTCTTCATTGTGGCTAACCTTGAATCTTACAAAAGAACAATGAAGGGAGCAGCATTCATTTATTTTCGATTGAAATAAAAATTTCTGAAAATAGGCAGACATCTATTGACTTTCATCTTTGTGGCTAACTTTGAGTTATCGAAAAAAAAACTTGCTCGTATGACTTCTTCGAGTCGCGTTAGTTGTAGCATTAGTTGATGATATTCATGATATTTTTACTTTGTTTTTAACTCCTTACGCAATACCACAGCAGCAGAATGGTTATTCTCTTACCCGCCAACTATGAAACGTGGCAGAGTCATTTCCCAATATGACAGAGAGAAATTCACGAGAGTAAAATCTCTCTTCCGTTGTTTTTGTTGTTGTCATATTTTTTTTTTTTTGGTTTTGATAATTACTATTGTTACCAAATCCTCTTGCGCCGCCTCTGAGTGTCGCTTGTAAATATAAGGCCGATCATTTGCATAACAATTGGAGCCAGTTACTTCGACAAGAGAATTTCTGCCTGGACAATTCACCAGGCGTTCGTTTCAGACTCATGAATTCAGAATGGGCGAGTTCCAGAATTATCTCCTCTGTTCTAATGGTGTATATAAAGGTCGCATTTTATCGAAAGGGTACATTCAAGTAAAGAGTATACAGGGTGATTCAAAAGTACTTTCACAAACGTCAGGAGGTGATTCCTCACAATATTCTAATATGAATTGTCCAAATAAATAAATGTCCGGAAACGCTACGTTTCCAAGATACAGGATGTTGAAGTTTTATTGTTATTTTCGTTTTTTTCAAATAACTTTTGAAATACTGAACTTAATCAAACGAAACTTGGTAATAGGAGATTTTGAGGTGTCGAATTCGAACCTGATGTTCTTATTGCTCTTACTCGTAGGTGGCGCCACCTACACGTCTTTTTCTTTTTTTAAAGATTCATAACTTTTTTGGGCGTACTTCTAGCACATTTTTCAGTAAAAAAATCGATTCCTCTATCATATCAACGTGAAGAAGCAACCCTTGTTACTAGTCGCTGTAAGCAAAAGTCGATTATGTGATAATCGATGCATGTTGAAGTTATTACGAATATTTTGCTTTTTTCCACGGTGGAGTACCCAAATATTTCACGTGGTACACTATCCTTTTTTTGAACATACGTCGTAGCAGAGCAAAAATTTAGCGGAGAATTGGGGCGAAATACCGTTGTGATTGATTAAGTGTATATTCGAAGTATATAACACCGAGCTCTCTATAAATACGCGCCTGCTTCGGCGAGAAAAGCTTCTATGCGAAGTGGAAATGGCGAAAATCATTGAGGAAAGTCGCACGTATTGAACATCAATTCCGTTTTTGTAGAGCCCGTGATGAAATCTCCGTTCTCGTAATACCGTGAACGTAGCGAATGGGCGGAAATAAAGTTGATTTGTGAGCTAGGTATTATTGGTGGAAAGTATTGTCTTCGGTTGTAAACTACAACTACGAACCTCGAAGTCTTCGTTTCCAGGAAACAAGAATTTGTTGATACGAGAAAAGTTTTCGTACATTTTTATATCCGTGAAACAACTTATATGAATCAAGATGAGAAATGTAATATTGTGTTGTGTTTTTTAATATTTCCATGAAAGTTTCAGTGTGGTGTATGTTCATGAAAAAAATCGCAGCGAGGAAGTTGACACAATTGGTTGTGTGCCCAATTCCCTTTGTCGTGTTGACGACGTTTCGCGGTCGGCGGGCTCGCAAACCGAAGAATAGCACAGAGAGTTAGTAACAGAGCCTGATTGCTGAAGGACTTCGATCGAAGTCGATAGCGTTTGTTATGAAATGGTATGAATGACATTTAGTTCTGCTTTTAGAGTAAGATCCCAGGGCCCCCAGACTTTACTTATTTTTGAAGTAACGAATCTTACGGTATAGACACTCTTCTATGTGTTTAAGAGTGTGTGTGTACCAACTCGTTTGACAGGTAGCAGGTAGAAAAGGTAGACAAAAACATAACTTACTTTTGTTAAATTCGAAGTGCTGATTTTTATATATGTCACATAGAATATTATTATAAATAAATATTTCATATTGACAGACCGTTTCTGTGGGCGGTAATTCCTCCCAGACGCTTGAAACCTCATTAAAAAATTACCGAACTTTTGTTATATTCGAAGTCTTCTGCTTTATATATGATGTTTGGGGGGCTATTTTAATACCTTTTGTGTACAGCTAGACCAGTCCGAAGGGCCAAACATTCTCCCAGACACAATTGAAATTTTTATTAAGCTCCCCGAAACAATTAATTTTTTTGCCTACAAAGGGTTTGTTTTCAACAACAAATTATTGAGTTAAATGACAATTTATTATTATTATATTAATACAAAAATATAGAAATGCAGTGAAAATATGATCTTCTTCCATTATTATTTAATTAAGTCTTAATCTTCATACTTAGTTAGCTTCATATGAGTTTCGACTTTCATCCTCGAACCAATCCTGGATTTCAATATTCAAGTCGTCATCATTGTTATTATCTTTGATCGAATCTTCTGAAAATACAGAAACACATTATTGAAGGTATGGATTGCTTTGCATATTAAAAATGAATTTGATGTGAACTTAACTTACGTAATTCACTGACAAGACTTGGTAACTGATCGCCATCGAACCAGTAAAATTGATATTGGTTCTCATCCAATGTCCACCCATTATTCTCTGGACTGAAATCAGGTGAATTTTGTGTATGTGCATTATTCCATATACTTGCGATGTAGTTTGCTCGACAGAATTGTTGGAATAGTTCACTTCTACAGGGTGGAAAATTACATGAATCAAAGTTTCTCACGCTTTTTCTGTTGAATTCTTAACTCACGTCAGATACTGTGTAAGTATTAATGAAAAGTCGAAGTCTGGCAGCATCCACATCGATTATTCCGGGAACATTGTGAGCATCGCAAATAAATTTTTGTATTACATCGAATACTTTTTGTTTTGTGTCATAATCCGTAAATAATTCTTCTTCACCGAATTGGAGAAACGCTTGTTGATATTCTACAATTTTTTTTTCAATATATTGAAAGGTCTTTGTTTTCCTCTCTTGAAGAAAGCAGGGTTATAGTCACACCCTGTGAAAGCATGAAATCCTGGCAAACTTCTACATAGAGTTGATCCCAAGTGCTCATAGATTTTTGTTATTTCTACATATCTTTGCTTATTTCCATATATTTGCTTATGTGAATTATCATGTTTCATGTGATGCATATTTCCCAGCATTATTGCTGCAACGTCAGTATCAGAACATTTAACTACAATGTTTGCCTGGGTATTAATGTTGCACAGATGATAAATTATTTTCGTGTCAGCTTTTTCGTGCTGTGGACACGATAATTCTTCATTTATATTAGCTTCTATCATATTATTATTGACAATAAAAGAATGACATTGCCTGAAGTTAACATTAATCTGCTTATTGCCAATAAATGGTATCATCTCATTACTTGCCCAATGCAGAATACACTATAGAGTAGTTCTGAAAACATAATATATTGCTCTCGCTCACGCTCAAGCGCTTGAATAATGCCCCTACACTCGCACTTACAGCGGAACTCTGATTGTGTCTGGGAGAATGTTTGGCCCTTCGGATTGGTCTGGCTGTACACAAAAGGTATAAGAATAGTTCCCCAAACATCATATATAAAGCAGAAGACTTCGAATACAACAAAAGTTCAGATTTTTTTTTATGAGGTTTCAAGCGTCTGGGAGGAATTGAGGCCCACAGAAACGGTCTGTTAATATGAAGTATTTATTTATAATAATATTCTATGAGACATATATAAAAATCAGCACTTCGAATATAACAAAAGTAAGTTATGTTTTTGTCTACCTTTTCTATCTGCTACCTGTGAACGGGCCGCCTAGTCAAACTAGTTAGTACACACACACTCTTAAACACATAGAAGAGTGTCTGTACCGTAAAATTCGTTTCTTCTGAAATAAGTAACGTCTGGGGGCCCTGGGATCTTGGACTATTATATCTTGAAATGGAAGAAAATATATTACACTCTCAAGGATCAAAGTTGGTATCTTATTGATAGTTATTGTTTCTCACGTTAAGTCTGCAGCTTTCGAATTATTACCTAGAGATGACGATAACGACAGGCATTGACAATATACAAGATGTTTCATACAGACATTACGGATTGAACATTCATTTCACAATGAAATAAGTTTGTCCAAACCCATGTAATCCTCGAGAACTGATTGAAAACCTTGCCAAAACTTTCGAATGACGTGGATTTCCGCGCTGACGTCATCAGAAATGCCCTGACTGCAAGAAACAAAGCATATGGAGCGAGCATAGCCTTTGAATCTAATATGGAACGAAATGGCCATCGTTTACTTTCTTATTCATTTTTCTGGTACTGGTGAGTTGGAAAAATTGAATTTTTCTAGTGAAACTCGAATATTATTCATTTAATGCTCCATTCAAAACATACTTTGATTCCGTTGTTTGAACAACACATTCGACAAATCGATGATCTCAACCTGATCATACTCTTTATTAGTAAGGTTGTCAGTCGTTTCTAGGTTGTCAGTCGTGTTTTGAATTTCCATGATTTTTGTTGGTGTTGTCAGGTTTTGTTTTACCGAATTATGATTTGCTTGGCAACGACTAACATCAACATAAATGATTGAATAACCATTATGTCCATTATTTCTCAGAATGTTTTCCACACACACATGTAAAACTGCTGTTTCATTCAAAATCTACAAGATGTTTTTCTGAACAATGAGCTCTGTAAACCCAGAGAATGTTTAACTATTCTTTATTCCATATATCATTTGCATGCAATTTGTTTCCAGTCTCTCAAAAACATGCTGTGAACTAGGAAAAAAAAGGAGAGTTTGCGAATGAGCTGGAAGAGTGGAATACGTTTGTTTGTATAATGTCAATTTATAACAGAGTTTATTCAAAGCGAGTTGGCTGTTTTGTTTGCCTCCATGAAAATGTATGATCTACGAGAAAATGAATATATCTTTTTTGTGCTACTCTAGTGAAATATATATTTTGTGAACTAGGTATAGGGGTGAAACTTATCTGGACTTAGTAATTGATTAATGCTTAGATAGTTACAGGAAATCGTTCATTATTGCTTGAACAACCATTCACTAGAAAATTCACGTTGATAATAATAAAGGCATATGCATATAAAATGAGTAAGACGCCCCAGAGTGCCATATAATTGGACGACCCTTGCACACATAAGGCTCTGCCTTCTGGGAGTGTTTAGCAAAGGGATAATATAAAAATAATAATAAGGCGATATAAATAACTCCAGTGCAATTGGCGTAAGGAATGGTGCGCCTGGAAACACTGAGAACCCAGAACATTGGAATTCGGAAGATGCTTCCTTCAAAAAAGTGAAACCCTCAGGCTTAAGCATGAATAAATCTAATTATATCTGAATAATTCTCTATTTTATTAAGTTGAATTTGAATTGTCACAACTGTTTCATCTATGCGGAATTGAAGGACTTACATTTATTCTTTACACCAATAACTTATTACTAAGATTCTACAGTCCAAATGTCCTGGTTCGTTAGAGTGAACGCCCTTTGAGATGATTCACTTTATAGTCGTTAGTTCTAGTCCCTCCAATACCGTTTTTTCAGATTTTTTCGAATTGACATCACGAATTTGAATCGAGTTGTACAGTCCAAATGGCGTAGTGCTCAAACTTCGTCCTCGTGCAATATGTCCACCCACTCTTGTTGATAACAAAGTCCATTCCATTAAATTTTTCTGTGTAACACTCCGTTTTTTGTACATTGATTTTCCATCATCTCCACCAATGGTGATCATTTCCATTGTCACGTCCTCATTTCATTCTCCACTTCAATTTTAAACAAAATATTAGGAATATATTCGTATCCTAGAAAAAGGTTGCATTTCATTCAAGGCTAGGCTATCATTCGAAAGACTATTGCGTATAAAAAAAATATATCTTGGAGAAAACTGAGTTAAGATCTTGAGTTTTCTAATTTGAATTTGCTGTGTGGACAAGTTACTGGCGTCCAGGTATTATATATAATCTTATATTGTGAATTCTTTATCCTAGTAGTGTATTAGTAAAACCCATCCCGTCTTCGACTGAGCTCGGGTAAACTTTCGCTCGTGCTATTACCGCCTCCGTTTTGTAATCAAAATTATGAATTTCAGCTATTCCTTTTGCGTTCCCGTATATTGATGAGCACGTAGCACCTGGTATGGTTCAACTGTCATCTCAACCTGTTAACACGGATGACCCTCGGAGACCTTGACCTCGCAGGTGATTGCGAACTAGGCGGCATACTGGCAGGGGCCTGTTTCATAAAAGTACAAGTCCTGTAGCTTCAAGAGGAACGCGCTGTAGGTACAGGTAAAAACGAGTCACAAACAATTATTCAGCATCGCGTTTCTTTGTGTTTCTCTTGTAGCTACGAGACATGTACTTTTATGAAACAAGCCCCAGGTGAGTTTCATCTTGTGGGCATTCTCACCTCGCTTTATTCCATGAAATGTTTCTATCTTCCACATCTATAACATGTCCTCTTTGGCATTCTCACTCTGCAGTCTTTTATAAGATGTCCCGGTTTTTTACATCTGTAGCAAATCCTCTGCAGCATCCCCATCCAGCAATCCTTCATAAGATGTCCAAGTTTTCCACATCCATGGCATGTTCTCTTCTTCTGGGTGCTCTTTCCATTCATCAATGATTCGATTTCCTCCAGAACCTTCCATTGGTCGCTGCCGCAGCCTCAAATTGTCGGCGATACATGGACCAAGAGGACTGTCCGTCGAAAGTCGGTGGTTCCACAGGAATTGTTGAAGTGGCAACCCTGTCTTGGTGATCCTGGTTCTTGAAGGGAACTTTTTTTTTTGTAGACCTCTCATTTCATTAATCATTTCCTCTTGCACTGTCTCAACTATCTTATAAACCTCGTCGATTTTCTTAACGTCTTCCTTCAGTTCTTCTTTCAGATTTTTTTTCAGTTCTTTCATCCGTACTTCTGTTGTATTTAACACATGCTCGAAGATTTTTTCTTGATGTAATGGGCTCGCTTATAAATCGCTCACAACACTTAAGATTTTTTAGGTGACTTGCACATCCAAAACTTTTACTAAAGCTCTGCTATTCAACTTCGACTCTCCATTGAGCTCTGAATTCTCCAATCTCAATACCACAAACTCTCTCTACTAGAAACTCCCGTTTCGAAGGTTGCTTCCCTATTTATACTCTGATCGAAACGGATCGATTTATCTAGAAGGTTAGATGTTCTATTCGCGCCCCGAAAGACCGACATACTGACGCTATATAAAGAAAAATGCTGAAGTGTGAGATGCTCTTATATATTTCTTGTTGTTGTTGAATTATTCAAGAGTTTTCATGAATCCCCGTGACATTCTACATATTCTCTTTGCAGATAGCCTCGAATTTATTTGAATATATGAGGTTGAAAAATCTTCAAAGTTCGCCGACGAAGGTGCGCTATCGATGCCATGTACGTACTTACTACCAATTGTGTACGAAAAGTATAAAATAGCAACAGCTTCAATTTTGAAAAAAAAAAACGAAAGGTGTTTTTTTCCAGAAGGAAGGAATGTGGAAATGTGATGAAAAACTTTGATTTTTCCATAGAATTCCACACATCATGGAGGTTTTCCACTTACGCACGTTCTCCTGTAAATGACAATCTTCGAAAGTCGAAATTTGTACGAACTAAGGAATCAACGAGGTCTGACCTTTCAACGTAGGATCACTATCACGTTAATAGACATGAAAATATTGTGAAATAGGAATTCAGTAATCGATAGCTGTTATCGGTCCAGGAGCACTGGAACAGAAACGATCCTAAATAATTCACAATACACTGATAATTACGTTTCCTATCAACGAACGGCCCTTCGGGCACATGTTTCATTGAAACTTTTCGACTCAACCGAGAAGAGTTAGTTACAGTAGTTAACGGGAGTTGGATCCCTCAAAGCATGTTACAAACGCAACAACCTATCAGCTTGTGGTGATGTCGGTTGTTTCTGAAAATTTGCTACACTTCAGTATGTAGGCGATCCTTTCATCGATACTCGTTTTGTACATTCGTGTTATTTTTGCGGGAAACAATTTTGTTTATAAAGCACTACTCATTGAATTCAGTAAAATTTAATTACAGATGGCTGATCTTTCGTATAGTAGTTTTCACAATAAATGGTATTGACTGAAGGATTATAATAAAACCAATTAGACCCTTAAGTTGTAAAATCCGAGATGCACATCATAAATGTAAAAGGACCGGATTCAGGTAATTTTGTTTCTCAGAGAGGGATTGTAGAAGCTCACACTTCTTGTTCATTTTAGTCTTTGTATTTCATTGGAAGTGTTCACTTGTAAGTGTTCACTTGTGTTACGGCGTGCAATAATTTTATAACATTTATTTGTTATTACAGACATTAATAGCAAAGATTTTATACCCCAACGTACAGAATAGGCAGTATGTGGCGTCCGTGGATGAAAAGTAATAGTGCTTCTTCAAGTGATTCGTTAAAGAAGAATCACTTATCTTGTGACGCGAAAATCATTATAAAAAATGTGTATAGTTCCTTGCTTCAGCAAGGATATAACGTGGGTGCTGCAGCAAAAGTAACCAGTAATTTGACGAAGGTGCCTCTTACTTCAGTTTGACGAATTGTTGAAAATTCCATGGAATCAAGAAAAAAGCGTAAAGATTCCGGTGTCACAAGAAGTCTAGACGACTGAGAAAAAGATTTGATAAGGCGAAAAATCTACACTATGTACGATGAGCAGTGTGTCCCTACAATCAAGTCTGAAACAGCGGCTCATCAATGACGAAACTCACATCAACTGTGGCCTCACTACTCTTTGGCGAGCAAAATTGACAAGAGACAAGTAAAAATGGAATCCACACGTTTAATAAACTGGCGTTCTGAATATATAACGTCAATAAGAAAATACCGGTCTGAAAATTGGCCAATACTCTACCTCGACGAGACGTGGTTTGACACGCATGACACCCCTTCCAAAGGATGGTCTGATTCCTCTGAAAAGTGTAAAACAAAAGCACCATCAAATAAAGGAAAGAGAATCACAATATTACACGCAGGATCAGAAAATGGTTGGATCCCAAACGCTATGTGGCTTTCTGCCAAAGATATTAAGGACCCTTGTGTTGATTATCACGAAGATACGACAGCAGAGCTTTTTGAAGATTGGTTTAAAAATTGTCTGTTACCCAACATTCCGCCAAACAGCGTTATAGTTATGGACAACGCAAGCTATCATAGTCGACAATTGCAAAAAATTCCTGGCTCAAAGAATACTAAATTGGAGATTAAAAACTTCATGGCTGCAAATGACATATATTTTTAGGAAAATTATACAAAAAAAGAACTTTTACAAGTGCTGCAGTCATTTTCTTTAAAAAAAAAACGTATGTTTGTGATACAATTGCAGAAGAATTGGGACATAAAGTGTTACGACTACCTCCCTACTACTGCGTGTTCAATCCAAAGAGCTTATGTGGCACCAACTTAAATCGAGCCTGCGCGGAAAAAATACTTCTCCGACTTTAAGTGGTAGTGTGGTAGAATGAATGAATTAGGAACTGTATGATTGACATTCCTACCGAGAGTTGGAAAAGTTCTGTTAGTCATGTTATAAATGTTGAAAACTCGTACCTTTCAGTAAAATCAATTGCGCCAATTATAATTAATTCAGATGAGGATAGCGATAGCGACACTGAACTAAATATAGAATAGAATTGTAACATTTGAATAAATCACTTGGATATCTCCTACATTTTGCAAAATTCAAATTTCTTAAGTTCGACCCTGTAGCACATTCGCATCTTTTACCAGATGATTTTCTACACAATGAGATTAAATCGGGTAGTTTATTGCAGTTAATAAGCCAATACCATTTACTGTGAAAAATACTATACCATATATTACTTCTCCTCAGAAATGATTTCGCCTGACACAAATATACACGATTTATCAACTGTTATCAAAATACAACATAATCACTTTGTTCATAATTCACGACTTCATCAAAGTATTTCAACTATTTCGCTACCTCTTGAGCACATCCACCAAAAGCCTCTGCTCGCTCAGAGCATCGAGCTCCTATCCATCAATATCTACTGGACAAGTTATCGAATATAATGGAATAATGACCTTCGCATTCACCAAATATTGAAGTTTCGTTCATGAAATCTCTATCTGAACTGAAACTTCTTTTCCCATATGAAAATGGAGGTAGAGAAACTTAATCCTGATCGGGATTTTTATAGGTTGTGTACTGTTACTGCATGGATGCAATCACAATAAACCAGAGAATGTCGGCCAAGGGCGCCCATAAAAACACCGGAATTTTCCAAATGAAATAACATTATAAAATGTTTTCAGTAGTAGTAGTAGTAGTAGTAAACTGTCATCTACGGTTTTATTTCGATCAATGGTATTTTTTATCCTGAAGGCCAGTGGGTATCCCCTCTTCCCGCCCATAGGTATGAGCGCGAGGGGGAAACATAAAGGTAAAATTTGCACGAGATTCAAAAGACTCAATTAAATCAAAGACTCAATAGTGGGACTGAAAAGACTCAATCAATATTCAATCATAAAGACTGAAAAAACTACCTACGCTACCTACAAAACTAACACAACCTGTTTATCTGAACCGAACCTGTTCACTCCGTTTCTACCATAAAATTTCAACTCTCTAACTCTGGTCTTTCTGATCATATGGAAGGGAAAACCTCAAATGTTTAAGGAACATCGCATGCACCAAAGAAGAGAAAATACCGAGGATACAAATTTACTTTTACTGAGCTTTTCGCTCTGCTTTTTGAGATTATCAGATCTGGAAAATAGATCCTTCAATGACTCGTTCAATGACGAATTCCAAATTTTAGCCGATCTGTTGAAAACAGCCCCTGAGAGCGAGAGGTTTACCACAAAAATGTCTAGAGACCACAATCATCGGGTCAACTGCGATGAAATTGATCGATGAAATTGATCGATCATATTATGATCTTCCTTCATGTTTTTTTCTCGATTTTTTTCCTATTCTGCGTATCTCAATTTTTTTTTCATCTCAAATCAATTCAAGTTTTCCAACTTCCTCAAATTTTTAAAATGTTACTTCAATCAAATTGCGTTTGAGTACTGAATACTCTTTATCCAAATCATTCAATCGTTTTATATAACCATGTATGAACTTCACAAACAAACTTGCTCACTTCTCCGGAACACCGAACAATACGTAGCGGTTCATCCTAGGATTCATCTTATTCGAAAGTTATTTTCGTTACCGTTTCTCCCCTAGAATAACATCGATCGTTCCATCCTTAGCATTTACTTTGCAGTTGACCCAACGAGCTGACTCCTCCCACCCTTTTGTTATGTGCTCTGAGAATTGTATGATTATAAACATACTTTTTCCTGAGTTCAAAGCACCGATCAAGTTACGTGCAAAGTGTTCTGCAAGACTTCCAGTATCTCATTTCACTAATTTCATGCGATGTTTGCTGAACAATTCAAGATTTTTCATTTATATTATACAAAAAATCCTTCCATGTCTGCTGTACAATACACTCGACAATATAATATTTTCCATTTCGTATCATACAAAAACTCAACGTATTTATTCAAGTTTTCAACTCCCTCAAATCTTCAAAATAGTCATTTAACTGAATCCCATTCAATCGTTTCATTTTTTCATAATTCAACTCCTACCTCTATTCGAAGATAACTACAATTCTCAGATTTCTCGTCCAATCTATATAATCCTCGATAGAACCATTGGATTCGAAGATGAATAATTATAACAATATATTGTTTCATGTGTTAGTTTCATTAGATTGGAGGACTTTTGATAATTTCCATCGACTCCGCTGAACCCATATTACTTGGCGGGAATTGATTTCTCCACGTGTTTTTATAATACTACATAAATTAAAAGTCTAAATTACTCGCTTAATCACTCACCTTCATCTTTCACTTCATCCCCAACGTTTGCCATTGTTCAGCAAATTTATTCAGTGATTGCACTTATTGTTTATTAGTTATTAACACTTTCACTTAATTTTCACAGAGATTTTCACATTCAGTCGCATACCACAAACGATAACCCGATAAAATGAAGTATTTTACTCGAGATTTTACTAGGCTGAGGCTTGTTGACTTACACCATGCGCGAAGATCCGATGGGGTGTTGTACTACCTGAGACTCGGAAAAGACTCGTGAGACTCAAACGTAAATCTCAAAGACTCAAACAAGACTCGGACATAAGACTCAAAGACTCAAACAAGACTCGAAAGACTCAAACAAGACTCGAAAGTAAGACTCGAAGACTCCATGCCAAAAATCAGGATTTAATCCAAAGACTCAATGACTGAAAGACTCGAACTGAAGGATTTAGGGACTCAAAAGACTCAATATATTTTGATGTACGAGATTTAATGAAGATGCTTCCCCCCCGTATGAGCGCTCATGTTGTGGGCTATTATTTTTCGTTGTTTCTTCTCACAGGATTCTGTTTCTTGACTCAATTTCATTGTTCAATCATACTGAAATTGTTTTTTTCTATTCTCGACGTCAGTACCAGTTCAATTGTTCATCATTCTGAGATAAAATCATTACCTTTTATCATAAAGAATAGTGAATTATATATTTATGAGACTGAAAAGGTCGGCCGGTGGTCTAGCGTATTTCACTGCTGGTTCGAACCGCCGTCGGGGCAGAACCTTTCTGGCTGGTTCGGTGCCATAGGTAATTTTTGGTTGCCTAGACACCAATCCTGGTAGGTTGAATATCTTGATCGATTACACCGACCCACCAGGTAGCGCTGTGGGTTTTCTAAATACTATTCGAACAAATGAACTAGACTCACCTAGTGAAAAAATAGGCTCAAGCGATGACTTTGAAATTTCGAAAATGAACAAAAGCAATCCGGCACATAATCATAACGTTAACGTTCGTTCACTGAAATAAATTCTTCCTCCAAAGGACAAATTGGCTTCGCAATTTCATTCCGTCTCATCAACATTTACACACAATTATGCTCGTCATTAAGTCCATTGCAGTGAAACCTGGCGGAGAAAAATTAATATCTCTCATAACGTCCCTAATTGCACGCATCCATCCCTCAGACTTGGAACTAAAGAGGGTTATCCTGAATGGATGCCTCCGCTCCTAAACATCCACTGAAATGTTCATTTTGCGCCTTTCGTCCGAAAGGAGAACGTTTATAATTACTTGTTTCTGAAAGCTATGTGGATACTAACCAAATATATATCTACATGAATGCCAAGACTGAAATAAATGCTTTTGTGTGTGCTTGAGGCTAGCCTTGTTGTTTGGAGTTGTGTAAAGTGAATTCGAATATTCTTGGTGGTTGTTATATGTGTGGTGGTATGTGGAGAGTGATGAGGGTCGAGGGTGAAGGTTCACTTCTTTTGTGAAGAATTTGTGTTGTATTATGTTGAGCACGTGATGAAAACTGAAGTAATAAAGCCTCACAGTGTGGGGACAATATATCAAAAGACAGCATTCAGTACCTAACAAGAATAAAAATACTTCCAAAAATCTATTCCCTGAATTTTTTTAGTTTTCCAAATTGAAAAAGTAATATATCATGGTCTTCGTTGGGGAATATATAAATCCAATGATTTGGAAAGGTGGTCAGAGTTGAGTGATATATCCTACGTAATTATTAATGATTGGAGTAATATTTGAGAAGTTTCCGAACTTTTTCATGCATTTTGCCATAAAAAATGCCTTATAACGTCCTGCTGATTTCTTCATTAATAATCAAGTACGTCTTGTGAAGCTCTATCTAATAAAAAAACGACCTCGATCAAAAAAGATCCGGATAAGTGAGAAACATGCATATAGGTTTGGGAAGCTCATTTTCGTCCTTTTCTTCGATTCGAAAGTCAGAAATCAGTTCCTCTCAAAATATCGTTCATGCCACAAAGATAAATATATAGTCTGACAACATGTTAATCTGGTGTGAATACTGTAAACCTCAAAAGCAAAATGACATATGGATAACCAAAGACTCAAACTCCTAAAACACGAGAGATCTTTCTAACAACTAGTCCATCGTGCGGAGAAGACGTAAAAAATGATCTGCCGCGAACGCGGTCCACTTGCAGGGAAGGCAGAAACCCCGGTAGATGTCAGAATTTAGGTGTTCGAAATGATTACATTGACGAATCTAATGCCAGGCAGCCATAGGCCTCATCAGTGATATTCGGAAGGTCTAGCCAAACCAAACATTTTTTTGGTATTGACCTATTCAATTGTTATTAAAAAAATTGCTGGAATGTTATTTATGAGCTGTATGGATGTGTCAATCAATATGTCTAAGCTGAAGAGCTGGGGACTGAGGGCCAATTGCACCGCTTCAACTCATCAGAGATTCACCTAAGCTTAGCTCATCGTTAAGAAACAAGGAAGCTGATTGGCTAATCCATGGCAACAAAGCCTGGCTTAGATAAAGCACAACTCAAGGAAAGCGGTGCAACTGGCCCTCAGACAACTTCCATGGAATACAATATAATTATGTCAAAGTCCACTTTGTTTCAAATCGTCAAAGGAATCAGACGTCTGTGATCAACGGTGACTTACAGTGCAGCCGTAAAAAGTTCCCCCTCCACCTTAACTTAAGTAGGTTGGACAGAGTCTACGTTAAATGAATGACATCATTTTAAGTATTTATAGTAAAAAATTATTTATGTGAATCCACTAGTCGCCGATTTCATTATTGAAAAGGGGGGTTATGATACTTCGTTTCACTCAAATATCCAACACTTGCTTATTTTCGAAAATGAAACTAGCCGTTCCTTGAGTTATCAGTAGTTGAATTTATCTTTTTTGAAAACTGTTTTCCTCGGTTCGAGTGTCAACTTCTGATAGGAAAAATCGAACTAGTTTAATTTCAAACTGGCCGTAATTATCATGGATATTAATTGGGTAGATGTCAAATAAACTGAAACGATTTTCGAATTTGGATTGAAATTGATTTTCTATTAGATTATTCAAATGAAATATAACTGTTAATAATAACTGAAGTATGGCTGGTTTGGTGCGATAGGCAATTGTTGGTTGCCTAGATACCAATCCTGGTAGGTGGAAAATCTACAGTAAAAATCAATGAGACGCCCCTGAGCGTTTCGGTACCCCATTGCCCTTGTTCCGAACAAGGCTCTGCCTTCTGGGTGCACTCTTAGAAGTCTTCAACAAAGGAAGAATATGAATAGATACAAATCAAACAAGGCATCACAAGACCCTATTTTTCATTGAAAAAGGTTGATAACGCCCTCTCGGTGGCGACTAGCTTCACACTATTTATTTCCACCATAAAGTATTATAATTGATGCATTTTCATACGAATTTTGATATATAATTCTGTGCAAAAGTTTGAAGGGTGAGAGGGATACATTCGCTCAGTATTGATGCCACAGAGGATGCAGCGAATCATTGAAACGTCAACAATATATTGAGTACATGCAGAAAGTGTTCTAGGTTCTAATAATATGACAATATGTTGAACAATGGCAACTTCACAATCTCTTGTTGGGTCTTGTTGTATTCAATTAATGGATAATGGATGATTTTCAAACCCGTTAACGTTAGAAAGTGGTATGCGTTTCTATGATCGTGGATATAATCACTTTTGATTCAAGTGGTTCTGTTAATTCAAATCATCTGTCAACATCATATTTGATTATATTTATTAATCATCGAATATTAACCAACTCATCGGAAATTGACTATAAACTTCACCACTGTTACAGATTATGATATGAACCTAGTGTTAATTCTCAATATTTCAAATAACTCATCAGTTTATAAGTCATTTATGTCGAAATCAAAGCTAGCTACTTTTGCGGCAATGAAAAAAATAATAATTGCAATCCTTTCGAGTTCAATTTTTTTTTCGTTTATTCATCAATGGAGATATTATTTTTCCGACCTTTGTTGCCAGTCCAACTGCACCGAGAACGAAATTGTGTTGGAAACTATTCATCGGCGAACTGTTCCCGCTTACGATCCCCATTCATCAAACAATCCCTATCCTGTGTTGATTCCTTAGCTTCTCCATATGCTCCTTTGCTCTCCATTTTTTTGGTCCGTATAAAAACCACCGCTCATTCGTTAACCATTCGGCTTTCTAATAGGCCTGCAAAAAGTTGCTAACTCCCTGACATTCGAGGGCAAACTCTTTTTTGATGGACTTTTAGAAAGGAGGGCAGATAAAACGAAAATATCTGATACTTTTTGCTGGCTCGGAGTTTTTCCGACGGCTAAGCTAGTTATTCAGCGGGGTTGGAAGCAGTATTTCATTCCTGCTCTGGAAGATGATCTAGAGCGTTATTATCCTGAAGAATAATATGCGCTATAATTGATGTTTCAAAATGAGTAATCTTTTTTTCAATCATCTTTCGAACAATTCTAATGTCGAATGTTTTCTTTAGGTAAAAATATCAACTATTTCAATTTTGGATTGGTCAGATTACTTGATTATATCAAAATATCTCAATACATGATGATTAACTCGGATCGTCTAGTTTCAAGATGAGATACATCTCTTTTTCAAATATTCGGGACTAGTTTGTGAGCGAAGAATCACCAACAAGACGGATTGTCTTTCTGTGAATAGAGTCAAGGAGCTTCAATGAATGTTGTGGTGCCGATCGCCACACATGAGAACTATATTCCAAGTCAGGCATATCCTGTGCCTTGTAGATCAACACTAGCTGACGAGAAATGAAGTATTTTTTTGCACGAAATAAAAAACCAAGTTTCTGGGAAGCACCTTTAGCGGTCGATCTCACATGGTTTTCCCATGAGAGATTATTACTGATCGTAATTCCTAGCATCGAGATACTTGAAGTTGTAGGAATAGTCACTCCTGACAACTGAATATTTGATGGAGATAGATCGGCTTTCTTCGAGAAGAGACATGCCTGGGTTTTTCCAGCATTGAATAGTTAAAACTATTGACGCTGATGCCTGTATCCTTGTTTCTCGTTTTTTCAAGAACTATCATTTCAGTTGGAAACCATCATATTCCACACACTTCCCAGCTGTGAAGTCAACAAATTCAATTCTGGGAAGTATGCGCTAACATGAAATATTTGGAAAACGCATTCTCTATCTGTGATGGCTTTCCGGACCCTATCGGCTTTTTGCTCCCCCCTTCCATCTATATCGACCAGAATCAGCAGTTTTACCCTCCGGCATGTCCAAAAACATATCACGTTCACAGGAATTGTTTGTTTGAATAATTATTATTGTAGAAAGGGAATACATATATTACATGTACCTATATAAAATATATGTAAGTAACCAGGGAGTATTTTTTGCTGGAATCAAATAATGGAAATGAATAAGCGAGTTTTATTGCCGTTTTTCATTACTTTATGGAAAGGAAGTATTGTATTTTGAAAGTGGAAATAATGATTTCAATAATGTTTCGAGCAGCTGTTCACTATTTGGCCGAGTGCTATATATAATATATATATATATATATATATATATATATATATATATATATATATATATATATATATTTTCAGGGGATGAATGTTTTTTTTTCCAAAATATAAAACAAAATCAAAATTTATTGCTCGAAGTCGAGGAAAACCCGCCTGCAACGTCATTCTTGTGTTTGATGGCCGTGATAAATAACATCGAGTTATGACCGTGGTACAGACGATGTATCTTTTCCTTTTGATACAGGAATTCTTATGAATTTTTTCTCGACCGACTTCTGGACACATCACATAATATCATAGTATCTATTGCGTTACGTTTCCGTTAGAGCGATGTAAAACTAATTGTTCAAGTCGGAAATCGCATGGAGTGTGTCGCATTGTTTATCCTATGCGACAAACGAGAAGATTTCGTTGATAGTATTTGAAAGGTCATTCAAATATCAGAATAGATACCGATACGAAATCGAAATAAAATCCCCTTGCCGCCGCGGAGCGTCATAAACAGTCAAATTTACATAATAACTGGATGTTTAAGTTAGTTGAGAAGTCTAAATGATTTGTAAGCGAAGTATAAGTCGTTATAGTAGTTTATATGTTTTGTATGTATTGTTATGAGGAAGCCTTTAGAAAAATATCGGCCACTCTGAATATTGGTGTTTCAGTTGGATGTGGATGAAATCCACCCTTTTGGCAATTTGCAATGGCTTGTAAAGCATGGGGAGTTAATATAAAAAATCCAGTTCCATTACATTTTGCTGAGCATACTATCGCAATAGCTTCCGGAATCAGTAAGTGTTAAGGATAATGGATATGAAAATCAACACTTGAGAGGAATGCTGTTTGAGAAGGATGAGTAAGAATCCCATCTATTGTTATCAAGTTATGTTATTATTAAATTATTCTGTGCTAATTTTTGCGTATCTTTCGTAGTATTATTCAATCATTCTGGGTTCGTTCAGGCGTTTTTGGCATTACGCCCTATATAGGGCATAATGGTAGTCATAACGTTCTTCTCATCATAGAAATAAACAATTATGGTGATCAATTGAACGTGATGAATCTACTCGAATTTTGTATTGGTATATTATTTGCCTAGTTATTTTCATCGAATTCATGAAGTGCTCGACATTAACGGATTGACATCATTGATGAAGTCTCAGATGCAGTTGTATGCGCCAAAATGAAGAAAAGTGCGTTTTTACCCTAAATGTGTTACATCATACTATTTCGATAGTATGATTGGATTATTACATAATTTTTCATGGCATATTCACACGGGGCATTTTATATATCTTCTTATATATATTCACTTGCAAGTTCAGAACGATTTTGAAAGTAAACGAGGGAACCGATTTAAAGTGGGTTGGTAACCCAATGTTTGACAAACGGCATTCTACTGCATCCCCCGCTAATGTTGTATCCGAAGGGCCACGTGTTTCGCCCACGTCGCGTCGTTTGAGAAAAAATGCCCCTGACGAAACGACCCTTCAGGATTGTTTTCGAAAGAAATAAAGTACGATGAGAAATGTATGGCATTCGGGAATTTTTCCTTTTAGTTTTATCGGAGCGGGGACAAGATCAAATGTAATGAAAGGGACGTGAAGTGAACTATTCCTTGGGGAATTTATCGACGTCGAATTAGGTGGAATGGTAGATAGATTATGATGCCATTCAATCGGTTTATCGTGAGAGAAGCATTTAGAAGTCCAAGCGATTGTATGCTATTTTATTCTGTTTATCCAGAAATAAAAATATGGTTTTCACATGACAAATCCTCATTGAAATAACAATTAATTGATGACATTCACATATCGCAAATACATGAATAGTCTCAGAACAACAACTATAGTTGACAAATGCATTGTACGTTTGTTTATTGGAGGATTACCATGTTAGGAAGTTTTACAAGCTTATCCAACTAAGCGAGAATTCTCTCTGAATTTGTGTAGGACCGCCACCGAGACCGCCACCATCATCATCTCCGTTCTTGACATTTGTATATGTTCCAATATCAATTCTTATTTTTTCAGATTGTGGTATGTTACAAACACAGAAAACTACGGAGCAAATACTGTCATATGTTTTGTCATGGTCTGAACTCTACTATCGCTGAGCATTTAACATCCTTAGAAGGACCTAAGAAGCTATGATGGATTGAATGATTTACGATGCAGAAAAAGTCAGTCGTCTCCACAATTCAATTATATTTATGAATTTTTCCGCATCATAAATCTGCTACATTCCACTTCGAGACATGATGGACTTCTACCACAGGTTGGATTGAACGAGCTGTACCAACCTTGTGAAGTTTGAGTTGAGTTTAAGGTGTGACGAAACTGGCGCAGAAATTATCAGCAGTCATCAACAGAAAATATTTTCAGTAAACTTGTGAATAGCAAAATAAATATAATGATCACCGAATGAAATTTCGTGATCTCTCATATATGTTTTTTATCTCTTATCGCCTGCAAATTGTAACATGAGGAAGCTGCGCACAAGTTAGTTGTTTCAGTCTAGTCTTTGAAGATGTTTCACAACAATGAAACCGAGCTTTTTTTACATCAACTCACAACTGTGGATGCATTCCAAGTCTTACAATGCAACTATTTCACAAAATTTGTCTCGTTAACATTTTCTCGGAAATGGGATCTCTCCACAACTGAGTATTGCTGCTGTTGCTACTTACTGGAGCAATATCAAGCAAACGTTGGATGTGAGATATGGCAGATATACCAACTACTTTGCTTTCAGCATTAGAAAGCAACCCAAGTTTGTCTCCGATATTAAAAAAGTCAAAATGCTGACTGTTTTTTTTAGTTACGTACCGTATTTTTTACTAATTGAGTTGTTGAATCGAAAACATTAACTGAATTTTTTTCTTGGGAATATGTGACATTGACGTCCCCAAACAAATTTCTTTTTGTGTAAATATCAAACGTATATGTATGTAGAGGTGAGGAATTGGTTAGATCTGAATTATTGAGGGTGTTCAAGTTGCAAATTATACTGGTTGCATTCCAAGATGATTTCTACGAGCGAACCATACAAAATTTGTTTTCATTTCGGCAACTCGATAACAAAAAGTTTCAAGTGCGAGTAACTAAAACTCTGATTTGAAAGATTGTCAAGACATGATAATATCCGAATAAAGCAGAATAGGAGGCGGGAAAGTGACCAACTTGGACCTCTTCAACTTCCTCTTTCTCTTATTAATAACCAGTTTCTCATTTTTCATCCTGATTAAATGTGGAAAATGAGATTATTTTCAAATTATTGAAGGAATCATTCATTCGACCTAATTGAAGATGCTATAGGACCAATAATATTTTGTCAATAGGGCACATTTCCATTTCATTATCGTTACCCCTTACACAGGCTATCGGGCTATCGCAATAATTCGTTCCTTCGGAGATGTATTTTTCTTCCAACTAGTTTTACCTCGAGTCGAATTTATTGTATGAATTGCAAATTCTACTTTATTATATTGCGATTTGGGGCGCTTTCACCTCGTGGCGCCGTCACTGCGATGTTTTTCCATTATAATGGAATCCGCAATCGAACCGATTACAAAATCCCGGGTTGTCATCGATCTCCGCGTGACTTATGCGAGTCGGTTGTAGGAAAGTGTCTCGGTATGTGTTACCGAAATGAAATAATCTTTTTGTTTATTTTGTGGGAAATTGATCAGAACCGCAGAAGAAATGAAATAATCACAATCTATTTTTCTAAACATCCCATTGGAAGATCTCTTTCTTCACCTTTAAAATTCCAGACATCCTGCTTATATTTCCAACTGAATTCAAAAAAATTAAGATTATATTTCCAAGTTGCGTCGTTTCTAAAATGCAGACGATCTGTAATGAGACCTACGTTCGATGTCCCTCCGGGCCACCGTGCTGGGTGATCGCACGGTAAAAGGCAAGGCATCGTTAATCCATTGCTCGCACAAGTTTCGAGTTTTGAGGGTTGACGTTCGTCAGCTGGTTAACAGACGCGAAGAAAGGAACAAAAAAATTCATTTTTTCTGTTCATTTTCCTGAAAAGTTCCAGTCAATAGAAATACTGACTTGAGTACAGACATTTTTCATCGCTACTTTTGATTTGATGGATCAGGGGCTCTTCAACGTGGCATCCTCATAGAAAATAAAATACCGCACAGCGTATAATTTTTTCTATATATCGATTTGTTTCAGCTCCAATTACTTCCTGATTCAAAGGCACGCTGTTGTAATAAAATGGTCAAAAATAATATGTCACTGCAGCATGTCTGAAAACATAACAGACATTGTTACATACTGTTTATATAACAAATTTCTTGTCAACTATGAATATTGATTTGATATACTTTCTGTTATTTTGTTTGCGTGTGTTTCCAATTGACAATTCATGCCAAAAGAATGTACAGATTGTTGAAAAAAATATTTTCAATGACTTCAATTAATTCAATCAATTAATTGTCTATTGGGTTCATTCAGTCCCGTTTTTGGGTCTTTGATTGAATTGACTTCATTCTTTGAATTAAAATTTTTATCTTCTCGAAATATTATCCATGAACAGGATGAATTATACTTATACTGCCAGTAGTTCAATTGCCAGTCTTCTTGCGAGAAATAAACATCTTGGGCCAAGAATTTATTCATGAAATCAAACTATAGTTTGTTGAAATTCACGCTAAAACCTATCAAAACACTCTTACAAGTAGAATATTCACAACAAAATTTTAATGTCATTTGGGGAATATGGACTTATTTCTGTTATGTCTTTGCATACAGTTACCAAATGAATATGGGGAGGCAAATAATAAGGCTCAGACAACTGATTTTATCCCCTTTACTTCTAATGTAAAAATTCAACTGAGTACCTATTCTCGTTCGGTACGACGATAGGTATTTTACAATGTTGTCAACTGTATACAAGTGATATAGGGTTCAACCCAAAATGTGTAGATAACCACCTAACAATTTCAAATGATGTTTGGACTCACTTTAAAACCAGCATCTGTAGGTATCTAGAAAATAGAATCATTATCGAATCCCAACTTTTTCATCAACACTTTAATTTTTCTTTTTTTTCAGGTAAGTCATCAAGAAAAAACCTTTCGATTGATCTTCCAATATTTTGGTGAGTTCTGATACCCTCAAGCGATCCGAAAGCCATTGATAAAAAATTATAAATACTACAAGATAGCTTTAAAATGAAAATATTTGTGTATGATGGAATCATCTTTCATACATAATTGAGTTCGATCAAATCGGTACATTGAAAAATAGAAATGATGCCTGGATTCATGACCAGGTTGTGAAATAAGAAAAAAAACATAATTATTCTGACCCGTACTACATTTTTTATGATAGTACGAACAATGTTTAAACCGTTTAGTCCAAGAACCAGGTACTTTTTTTCTGCAATCTTCTACAGAATTGATATTCTTGTTGGAAAATGTTCGGGGGTGTCCCCTGAATGTAAATTCAAGTTGGCGGGACGGGGGGGGTTGAGCTTCAGCCGCCATCTTGGAAAACACGTTTTATCGAATATCTCGTGAACCGTGCATCGTACGATGAAAACAGTAAGGATCGTTTTTGTAGATAATGAAATTCTCTGCAACTTTTATTTGAAACTTTTTTTTGTATAAAGCATAGGTTTTTATTTATGGTGCGCCAAAATACTGCCATTCATACTGTTTCTCCAACCGTTCACTATATATTTAGCAATAATCATGCTGGGAACAGTTTGGCGCGCTATAAATGAAAACCTATGCACTATACGGAAAAAAGTTTTGAATAAAAGTTGTACTGTTTTTGTCGTACGATGCACGGTTCACGAGATATTTGATGAAACGTGTTTTCCAAGATGGCGGCTGAAGCTCAATCCAACCTGTCCCGCCAACTTGAATTTATATTCAGGGGACACCCCCAAACATTTTCCAACAAGAAAATCAATTCTGTAGAAGATTGCATTATGAACCTACTTTTTTTGCTCTGGCTCTTGGCGTAGTTACAGGAAGTTTCAATACTACTTTGAACTATATAACTAAATGAATTCCCAGCAATGCACATACTTCGTTAAATATATTTTTTTGTTTGTGGTCTGTCTTGTCCTTTTAGCCTCTTGGGAGTATATTTCGTAACATCCATTTCAACAATTTTGTCCCTTCTACGAGTTTGTATATGTTCATTCTTCTCTACTGAATTGGTTGTGTGTTGTCTCCTGTGATCCAAAGTTTCACATTGGCAAAGTATATTTCGACCTGTTTCTGCACCATTGTTGCATGGTCTGCATCTGAGGTCTCCGTCATATAGCTTTATCTTGTACAGATTTATTACTGCTATATTGCAGCAATTTTTTCTACTAGTTTTTTTATTTTCCTAATAATATTTATGTTCAATTCCTCATGTGATTCCTAACCATCGTATTGGGTGCCTGTTCAGGTCCAGTATTTGGTGTTGATGATCCTTGTCTCTCGAGCTCATCAGCTTTTTCGTGGCCTGAGATTTCTGAATGACCTGGCACCCAATATAGAGTCAGTCTGTTATGGGGCCTTATTCTCAAATGTCGACAAACTCAATGTCGCATGCGACAAAATCAATGCATTGCTTTTATTACTCTTGCGTTGAAAATAGATGGGGATATTTTGTCACATGCGACAGTGGGCAATGGGCATTTGAGAAACAGGCCCATGGTCTGCGAAAGACCAGTTCTTCAACATAGAAACCGAGGTGAAAATATATTTTAAAATTGAAAAATATTTTTTCCACTAGTGAACTAGAGTATTCTATTCGTTACGTGATATACTAGTATTCAGTTAAAAAAAAAAAAGTACGGTTGAAATTGTCGAGCGTTTGAAAAAAATTTTTAGTCATAATAACCTGAACCATTTTATTGGACGTATTACTTTTTTGGTCACATGAAGGTACATACATATTCAAATATATATCTTCCCGTTGAGAAAGTACATAATTGGATTTCAATAGGTGGTCGAATTGGCCGAAAGTTTAGTAGTCATGACTCAAACAAAAACTGGTAGATTTAGAATTGCCAGTTTTCGATTGGTGAGTAAAGTGAGTTTTTTGTTTAGGTATTTGAATCATTCTACAAGTTAATTTATTTTTTAGCGCTCTCCATTCGATCCGAAGTTATGGCCCTCTAAAATGATTTCGTGGTTCGTAAAAAGAGGAGAACTCGCTTTTTTTATGCACACTACGATCGGAAATTCACTCTGATAAAAAAATACGAATTGAGATTAAATGAAAACAAATGAACTTGCAATCCGGTAATACCATCTAATACAACCCAAAATTCATAATTATTGTAGATTATTTTAACGTGATATTATCCGTACAGATTATTATTATTGAATATTTCGATTCTATTCGTGACCCGATGAATATTTAAATTGCTCTATCGAAAAGTCATAACTCATTGGAGGTTTTATTAAATAAAAATGCTATCACCAGAAACCAACTCAATTGATGAAACACAGTTTCTGTCATTTTGTGTTATGTTTGCAGATGACATGCAAATATTGGCTTCAGCACCGGCTGGTTCGAAAACATGAAATGTTAACAAATCACAATGGCAATACCTCATTAGTAATCATAGTTCTTTTCACAGTATTTTTCATCATATCATTAAATACTTACCTTATGTTAATATTAGGTTTTTAATTTTTGATCAAACGATATATAAAGATAGTATTTCTATAGTTATTTCTTCAATTGATGTTGAAAGCTTCAATAGAGAACTACTTATGAAAACCCAATGTTTCCCCTTATTCAATCAAATCCACACATCCAATAATTTGAAACCGGCATGAAGTAATCCACTTCCACATCTAACTCGCCAAAAAAAGTTAGGACCTTTGTTTTGAAAGAGTTGGTGGCGAATTTTCAACTTGAAATGTATTTTATTAGCGACAAATAAGCCTGATGACACAATCTTCATGATCTGATAGACATCTGATATGTCCGTGGAGGGGTGTGTTGAGGATGTTTTTCTAATTCAAGTATATGAATAAGGCATGTGAAACAACCCAAAAACACTTTATTTCATTGTTTTTGCGGCCTCGGGAAGGGTGTGGTAAGGGGCAGTTTTCAAATAAATAAATAACTTCTTTCAATGGAATATTACCACACTCTAAATCTAGTATATGAATTAGGCATGTGAAACAACCCAAAAAGTTTTTAAATTGTTATTGATAAAGTAGTTATTGAATTATTATCTAGAGGCCGCACAAACTATAAAAAAAGTTTTTTGGGTTGTTTCACATGCCTAGTTCATATACTTGAATAAGAACGAGGTATTATTCCACTGAAAGAAGTTATTGATTTATTCGATAAAAATACCTCAACACTCCCCTTTAGGGACATATCAGATGTCTATCAGATCATGAAGATTGTGTCATCAGTTAAAAATTTGCCACAAAGTCTTTAAAAACAAAGGACCTAACTGTTTTTGTTGAGTTATGTGTGGAAGTGGATTACTTCTCGCCGGTATAATTTTAATTCCATTTCATGAAAACTGTTTTTGAGTGGTTTTCTAAAAGCTTGGAATATTCGATGGAAAGTTAAATTTTTCTACTCACTTACAAATTTACTTGTCCAGAATGATGTACATGATTTCAGAATTCAATTGAAGATACATAGATAGATAGCTATCATTATAGCAAAAAGGTCTTCATCAGTTGACCTTCGTTAGGAATGCATATTGGCGATCGTACCAATTATTCACGAATGTCTCATATATTTATTTAATTTCTTCACTTCATAGCGTCTATAAACCCTATACATTGAGGAAAAAATCCTGAGAACCGTCACCCGTTGATTTTTAATGCACCTTCAGTCATGTTTGTCAATGATCACGACGCGACGTCAGCTATTTGTTTGTGATGTCGTTATCGATGAGTAAGTATTTGCAAAAAAATGTGGATCATGTGATACATCATTATTTGATGGAGAATAAAAAAAAATTAACAACGATAGATAAACTCTTCTCGTTATTCTTCACTAATTGATTTTCAATTTTCTGTGTAAATAGGTACATCACTGAAAATAAAATGTTTATTTCTGATCGACCTCACTTTTGTTTATACAGTGTATTGGAAAATGTTTTCTCGTTTGTTTTACCCTCAAACCATTATTCTAAGAATTTCAATTGTTTGCGTTTCAGTAAGCTAGCTTCATTTTGATTAAAGCTTTTATTAAACACAATATATCCAACTTTTGATATCGACTTTTGATGCGTCAAATGATTTTAATGTGAACAGTTGCAGTCTTGAAAACAACATTTTTCAAATTGGAATTCGATGGTGTTAAAATTTCTCAGTGAACTAGAACCTACTTCGAGGTACCTATTCACGGAGCGCCAAAAAAGTTTATTTGAAGATTTTTTATTTTGAGTCAATTTGTTTCTCAGTTCAGAAACGTAAATTTTTTCAAATTATTGATGTTTATTCTGAAAAACCTTTCAAAAATTCATCCTTTCTTTTGCTCCAAACTGAATACCTTCAGAGCTGCATAATATAGTGAGTGAAAATATAGTTTTTTCGCTATTAGCAATATAACCACAGACCATATCCAGTTCCCTGATATTTTAACTACATTTCTCCAGTATCCTACGCGAAATCAGGGGTCGCCTGACTATGATCAGTAAATGATGTTTGATATTAAATCCAATATTATTCGACCGAAATTATTCTATCAAACGGAACAGCGAGATATTCCTGTGGTTTCTATACCGCTGAGGATTTGGGAATGTGGACTTAGGAAAACCTCCTCCAGGCTCACAAATTAGGAGCCAATTTTTTGTATGTTTGTTTAGCAGCGTTGTAGCGAAACGAGCAGAACTTTTCGAATGGGCAATTCAATCAATTCAACAATTCAATTATCATTGGGGAACGATCTCAGATCAATAAATAAACCAAGTACGATTCAGCTGTAACATGGGTGTCGTAACGAAAACTTTCTACCCTGAATATTTCCTAGACGGATCAAAATGTCAAAAATCTCCGTGACCTGAATTTTAGGTTTGCTCGGAGGCATTCGTTGCGAAAAGTTGACAGGGGAGAAAGTTTCAACTCTTAAATGACTCAAGTACTCCTAGTCCCTGCACCATCCTCCCAACTTCCTATTTATTCAAAAGGTATTATAAAAAGTGTGTAACATCGTTCGAATGATCTAATTTTTCTTCCACCCTGAAAAAAGTTTGACAAGCTCGGCAGAAATAAAAAAACTCAATTTACAATTTATTATCATTGAAAACTATCTAATCTAACATAACTTCGTCATTATTATTATATATCTTGCTTGCTCAGTTCAAATTACTCATTCTATTAATATGGCGGAGAATAAAATCATAAATTGCTTCCCCATTGTATAGTGAAACACGTGTAGCGGTTTTGTGTACCTGTCTGTGAAAATCATAATAAAATGTTTTTTTTTAATAATGTTATCATGGATTTCCATCATTTATCGGTCAATTCCATCAGTTATTACATGGACTAGTTAATGTTATACTCTACCGAAAAAGTGATGCCTCGTTCCATGAAATTAAAGAATTTTTGGATTTCCATTGATATGGTAACATGGTAGATATTGAAACTTTTCCTAGAGGTCAATTACCCTAACACCAAACTGATATATTTGCACTCGACGCGCTTACAAGGTTAGTCCTGAGGATGCTAGCCTTGTTAGCGAAACGCGCGTCGTGTGCAAAAATATCAGTTTGATGTTATGGTAATTGATCTCTAGGAAAAGTTTCAAATTTTTCACGAAAGGCTCCAATCCAGTGTTTATATGGTGGATATTTAAAATTGCGATCACCATGATTTAGGTACATTTTCAATCTTGTTTAAAAAAATACTTACGCTAGCAACTGTGTTTTAGGCTTTCATTTGTAAAAAATTATATGAAATTCCATTCTTCCTACAAAATTCCAGTGATTCAAGTTTCTACATACATATTAACAGTGAATGAATTTTTTCAGTACTCCCAAAATTATAGTTTTATTTGTTTACGAATTATTACAAATGCTTCCCAAAACCTCAATTATTGAAACGTCTGTTTCAAAATAATCATTATGAAAATATTAATCGATACTCTTCCCATATATGTTGTATAATTGCTGAAACTTCGAAGTTTCTGTCAGCTATCATCTATCAGAATTCTCAAGTCGAAATGGATTTAAGGGAGGCTGTGCAACGTTTCTCATTACCATTTCAATTGTATTAACGGATTTCTCGCGTTTGCGCCGAATTCAATTCTAATTACATTCCCAAATTGCTAATCGACGCTGGAACGTGGAGCTTTCGATTTTGTCACATATATCACCACGTAAAGCCAATTCTCCGTTCGTCCTAAGCTGCAAACAAGGAAATTGAAAGGCCAGAGGTCGGATTGTGTGGATATGAAGATATACGATTCTCTCTCCCCTATTGCTGCTCTATATTACACGTGGACATGCCGAACAGGAGTCTGGGGTCATTTCGTTATATCTCCAGGATAGCCTGAAACTGGGTTGGAAGGAAAAATGTCTCGGAGTGCAAATACTGTTGGTTACCGCTGATTCACCTTATTCTAGATGGGATTTAGTCAGATTTCACTTTGTGCCAGCAGTAGGAACATTGTTATTTTTCTCGCCTTTGAACTGATAACGTTAGTCGCTTTATTTAAGAATTGTTCAATATTATCGGAAGTTTTTATATGAATGATAATATATATTTACACATACATTACGAACGGTGGCAGTATTTAAGGGTGTGAGAATCTTGAAATGATAAATAAATAAAAACCAGTACTTGTATCAATTTTCATCTCCCGAAGATGCAAACCCTGTTAGCGAAACGCACTTCGAGTGGAAATAATATCAGTTTGGTGTTTGGTTATTGATCTCTACGAAATGATTAAACTTTTACACCAAAGTTTCCAATCTCATCGTTTATTTGTAACGTAATGGCTCACCTACAATACGAGTGTATTGTAAATTAATGGCGAGCGCCAGTGCCAATAGAAAAAATTGCTCAACTAGTGTGTGAACGAAATAATTCACAGAATTCAGTGATCGAATTCATGCTTTCATTGCTGAAGGGGAGAATAATAAATTAATTCTGAAATTGAATCCAATTTATTCAGAAATTTTCTAGTAAATATGGTTTTGTTCATTTCACTAATACATCCAAAAATTATGTGATGATTCCACGAATTACGTTGATTGAATACACCCAATTGAAATATATACATATTCACTGATCTGGTGAAGTCGTCTGTGAATTTCACCAGTGTGTATTGCTTTTCATATCCGAATTTTCCTACATTTGTTGAAATAATTTATATTTCACAATTGATCGTAGTGAATATACGACTCCGGTTTATTACTCACAATAATTGAAGTTGATCTTTTTTTTAATGAATATAAATTTAATAAATTTTAATTAAATTTCGGGTTCCTGAACGGGTGGAAAAGGAATTGGGACGTTTGTAAAGTTTCGGTATATTTTAGTACTTTCTATAACTTTGCTAAGGAGTTAGTTTCACATGAAGATCATGAAAAATTGCATCCTCACGGGGCATGCTGTATTCCATTGACCTATATTTGAAAAAAAATCAGCACTTCTTTGAAACAAGCTTTCATTCATTTCATTGTGTACTACAATGAAAAGCCCACCAACTTCAGTGAGTATTTATACCTCCATTTTATAATGTTATCAAAAGATTTTATGACCACATGATAATATTGTTGCGATATATCCTTGGGGTTCGTTGATTAAAACTCCAAACAACACTTCACTACTTTTATCACAACTCTTTATCACAATACAAACACTTAAACTGCGCATATACCTGCGTAAGCCTATGGAGAATCTTCGAGAAAGGCATCGATGATGTGTATCGAATTCTCCACGGATATCAACAATTCCAGGAAAGGTGACGTTCGCGCTTCGACTCCTCATCTGCGTTTACGATCGTCAGGGCCGGCGCTAGGAGATTCGTAACAATATAATATAAAAAACACGGGGTTAGCCCACAGCAGTGCTGGTCCTTATATAGACGTGAGAAATAGAGACTCAAAAAATACATCAAAGTAAAGAGTTAAATCGTTTACACATAGGATATAGTGATGATTTCAGTATCATATTGGTTCTTCCACCTATAAGTCTTAAATTAAGACATAATTCAATCTCTTTTCTGATAGATACCATCCACCTTGAAAATACCAAATTTAAAAAATATTTTTTGCTCTTTCACCCTGAGTTTGTTAGTTTCATAGAACGGATTCCAGGCAGTATCAATAATTCAATTGATTGTTCATACACCAAGTTTGCAATGAATCCAATTGGTACTGAACATTGATAAAATCATGCAAAACTTTTCTTAGAGGTCAATTACCCCAAGAATTACCCTAACACAAAACTGACATTTTTGCACTCGACCCGCGTTTCGCTAACAAGGTTAGCATCTTCAGGAGAAGAAAATTGTTACTCAACAGTCATGCGAGTTGTCGATTTTTGTAAATAATTTTAAATCATCAGCAAAATATAAAGTTATTTCCCATGATCTCGCATAAATCATTGATAAATATTGAATTGAATAAAAGTAATGTGGTTCTCGGTAGTGTAGACGTTAGCACATTCGCCTTTCAAGCGGAAGACTGGGGTTCGATTCCTCGCCGGGCCACCGTGCTGGGTAATCGCACTTTAAAAGGTGAGGCCTCGTTGATCCATTGCTTGCACTAGTTTCGACTTCTGACGGTTGACATTTGTCAGCTGGTTGACGGAAACGACAATGATGGAATGTCATCCCTGATGACATTTTGTTTTCCAACTTTTTGATAGCTTGCATAACGTCACTACCCTGAATAGGACAGAAATGAATATGAGAACCATTGTTCACATCATCATCATCACTATTATCAAGACACTTCTCATCCGATGTCAAATAGAAACAAAATTTGCTGAATGCCTCATCTATCTCTTGGGGATTTTCAAATTTGTTATTTCGATAGTTTACGACTCCTGGTATTCTTGATCTGTTATTCTTCAAGTTTACGAACGACCAGAACCTTTTTGGATCACGTGATAAAGAATTTTGAATTTCTTCTAGACAGCCATCATTATCAGGATTGATCAAGTGACGTAGATTGTGAAATTGGAACTCCTCGTAATCTCTACCAAACTTCTTGAATCTATTTCTGTACTTTGCTTTCAACTTAACAGTTTTTGTGATACTGTAGTTGAACACTGGCGGAAATCAGAATTTATTGAAAATTGACCTTCAACAAAAAAGTATACTATATCTCTATATTAAGGCTGGATGATGATCACTAATACAAGTTTGGTCCATAGAAGAGAGGCTTTTGTACTTGCAAGAAGACCAACGAAAAAAATTTAATGATTTTCAAATTTCGACGCCCTGTATTTCTGTTAATTTTCAGAGAAAGTTCCGTTCACAGGATACTGTGGTTATATATTATTTCGTAATAGTTTTCGGAAAGCCCTTGAATCATCTATCAATTTGGGCCCCTTCTGTTTCTATTGATATTCTTGATAATAGAGTTGAGCGTATCAATAGGGAACAACTTCCTATAAGTTCGATTAATTAGAACTGGCTTCACCAAGTTCCGGATCCGATAATACAGTCCTAAACCTCAATCCCGATGAATTTATTATCACTCCAACTATTGAAGTATGAGAGTGCTTCTACTGCTTGGGTATAGCGGACAGCAGCACTAAGATAAGGAAGTCCCACAATTTGTTCGATTAGTTTGAGGGTTGTTGTGCAAACAAATGCTGGCGTAGAAAGGCTGAGTCGATATATATTGTTCAAATTTATAAATATAGCTCCTTCATTGAAACGTTATAACAACCTTTTTTTTCCATTCTTCTGAAATTTTTAACTGATGGTGATAATGAGTTTTTGATCTCGTTTTCAAGGCAATCTTCTTGCGGAATGTTATCTGAGGCTTTCTCGAAAACCTGGAAGACCAAGTTCTCTATAGTCTTTATAATTTTGTAAGTTGTACTCATTCGATTTGAGGAATAGCATTCTGATAAGTTGAAGGGCACGTCGAACCCATAATATGCGTTTCAAGAGTATGCTAAGTAAATTTTTTCGTTTCAAAATCTAGTGGTTTTTGCTATTTTACTCATATGAAAAAAGACGGTTGTCTGGTGATTATTATCAGCTTCAATAATTTATCATTTGACGATGATGTTTCGATTTGTTTAACTGTTGACTGAGTACATGTTTGTTCGGTCAATAATTTATCATTTGACGATGATGTTTCGAATTGTTCAACTGTTGACTGAGCACTTATTTGTTCGGGTTCATACGAAACCCTCGTAATGTTCAAAGAACGGCTTGAACCGGTTGTGAACCAATTTGAGTTTGTTCCCATGAATTTGTTATCAATATGATGTGAATGTCCCATCCGGTATAATTTGTATTCGTATCCTTTGGTTCATTGAATAAAACTCCAAACAACACTAAACTACTAAACTACTTTTATTACAACTCTTTATCACCACAAAATACAACACAATCACTTAAATTGCTCCGATAACTTTCCAACGCTCGGTATTAAAACTCTCTGTAATAGAAGTTCTACAGTTCGACTTCTGCACTTAGCAAACAAAGCTCTCTCCTCTAAGCTCCACTAAGCTAGAAACTCTGATTTACTATCTGCTAAACTTTCTTCACTTAGCTCTGAATAACTCTGCTGATGAACTCCCAATAACTATCTCAGAATAACTATGTTCTGCGAATAACTATGCTCTGCTAATAAACTCCCAATAACTATCTCAGAATAACTATGTTCTGCGAATAACTATGCTCTGCTAATAAACTGTTAATAACTGTCTCTCCCGCGATAAAGTGTCCCCTTTTATACCTGCGTACGCCTATGGAGAATATTCGAGAGAGGCCTCGATGATGTGTATCGAATTCTCCACGCGAATCAACAGTTCCTGGAACAATGACGTTCGCTTTTCGACCCCTCACACTACTCCGCGTTCACGATCGTCAGGGCCGGCGCCAGGAGATTCGTAACAATGTCATATTCATGATGATATTTTTTTGTATCTCCAGGATAAACCTTATTTTTCAAGATTATTCTCGCACAAAAAAGAGGGAACTGAAACTTTAATTCTATCCACTATACATTTATTGAAAAACGTGTTTTCCAGAGTGGAATTCTCAGTCGCATTTCATGGTGAACGGGAGAACAACGGGATAACACGAATATCAACGAGGGGTGTTTCACTTTCGTAAAATTTGTACACCAAATAAGGATTTCTAGTTTATTTCAGGATTTCTTCAAGGATTTAACGTAGGATTTCTAGATTTCAACAAGATTTCTACTGAATTTTGTACGAAAAATTTGTTTGTAGTTTTAGTTCAGAAACGTCTTTACGAGATGATTTCAACCCTCAAGATCACCATTTGAGAGTGAAAATGAATGATAATACTATGGGTTTTTGGAAAATCGACGACGGGCAGAAAGGCAGAAAATTGTGTTAATTTCGTTTGGGATCCTTTTTACGAGTTGAATGGGAGTGGATATTTTATTGGATATTTCCATCGTATGTTAAAAATCCCATATGAAGCGGGACATTTTCGATGAATTACAGCGATAAATTCCCGGCGGGACATTTTCGGGCTGGTAAATACCCGGTAGGTATCGAAAAATACCCGCTCGGTCCGTGTATCTATAGTAACGATTGTTGAAATGTACATTTGTCATCTTGACAGGCATAAATACTGAATTTTAAACGTCGTTGTTTCAACTCTGGAAATATTCTACCGAATTACACTCCTGCATCAAAATAAACCTGATAATTTTCCATTCAAGCATGTTGTCAGTAAAAAAACTGCATTCGGTTATTTTCATATTTTGTCGAAAGAGCCCGACTCCGAAGGAGGAGGACTCTTTTAGCTTTTTTACTGACAACATGCTTTCATGGAAAATTATCGGTAATTTTGAAGCACTCGTGTAATTACTCCCGATTATTTGTTTCATATATCCACCTAGTTCCTCATGAAATGCATATTCTCAAATATTACTTTTATAGTGCGGAATTTATAAATGCGCAGATCTTCATTTGCTCAAGGAGGATGTTGTCGATTCGAAAGTCGAAATGAAACCAGGCACTCACTCGAAAATTTTGATTTGTCATAAATTCTAGATTGATCCAGGATTCTACCAAAGCTATCCCGTATCCCCATTATTCATATGCGGACCCGTCTCGCAGAACACGAGCTCCGGCGCCCTATCTCATCCACGGAGTCCCACATGTTAAACTCACATGTACAGGTCTTGAATAACGATACGGGCACTCGTGTTTGTACAATGCACTTCCAACAGTGCTTGCATAATTTCGCGCAAATACAGTTGCAATTCATTTCGGATCGATAGACGTCTCGCTCGTATTTAGTGTCGAGAGCAATTAATCGATTTGAGGAGTTTTGTATTCCCAAGAATATGTATGGCAATACATTTTGATTTATTGCTCCGGTGTGCTAATAGATGGCCATTTGTGTATTTCGTTATTCAAAAAGATGATAGGTTAATCTGAGGACACATTGATGAGTGCTCTCAGTAGGCAAAACCTTGTGAGGGAAGGGGACGCTAATGGTCTTGGATGCCTGTATTCTGATTTCAATTTGAGATCGCAGCGCCACATTCAAGAAAACTCTCAACTAATAAGCACCACTTTGACAACTATTGCTACCCAAGGTTAGGACTTCGACGTTGTTTAAAAATCCCAAGTCGTAAAATTTTGTTAGCGACCATTACAGTTTTCAGTGTTTTTTCACTTTTTATGTGATCGTCAACCAAGAATTGTGCTTGACAAACATAAGTAATAATTTTATTCATATTTCAAAATTTCTAAATGATATCGCAGCGCTAATTCCACCAAAACTTCAACTAATAAGTACCACTTTGACAATACTTTACCTTTAGACGTTACACCAGAGGGCGTAATGCTTATCTTGAAATCCTAATAGCATCTTATTGATTTCTTGGTAGCGCTTACCAGGTCGGTTGGTGTATTGGATCAGCAGATTCCACCTACCAGAACTGGTATTTGGACAACCAACTTCAGAGCGTTGCTAACGAGTTCATTGAAATGCACATTCAATCAAATAACTGAAATATAAAAATTCGAAATTAGATGAATAAGTTTGGATGGGCAGTGATCAACCGACAAGTAATGGAAATAAATACCTGTCAAAAACTTGTTGGGTCACAAAACTTATAGTAATCTGAATTGACGAAAATTGAAATAATCTGCAGAAGAAATGTAAAAGGGCATAACTTCAGTATAAACAACATAACAATAAACACATAACGTGACAAAATGGTTAAGGCTTTCGCGGCCGAGGTTTCCAGTATCACTACTTTTCTTCGGGATTGAAGGCCGTCGTTCTTTGAAATTTCTTCCTGACGTTTCGCTAGCGCGAATGGCTAGCTTCTTCAGAGGCTCACTAATCTTGACTACTATTCCGATGTCTGGAAATTTCGATTTCGTAAGGCGTATTTATATTGATGCTGATGCAGGTAGTCGAGTGTTAATTACTTCTGTCGGATTCGGAGAATAATCATCAGTATCAGTTGCCGCACTACCTGTCGTGATCTAATTAGTTGTTCTTGATTTTCTCAGAATGGGATTCCAAATTATGTTGAGACTCCACGCTTCTTCTTTTCTGTTGAAATTGTCCGTGTGTTTGTGGATCTCTATCGCCTTCCATACTAGTCGGTTATGGTAACCCTGGTTGGGGGCAATAATTTCGCATTTTCAAACAGAATCCTGTGGTGACCCTCACTCAGTGCGTGTTCCGCCACGGCTGATTTGTCAGTTTGCCCTAGCCTGCAGATATATGGCAGATATGCATTCGCAACTATCTGAAAGTCCTCCCTGTTTTGAACCGTGGAACTCTTCAGTTTCATGGCCTTGTTGATCTCGGATACACTGTATCCATTTGACCTCAAGGTCACTTGAAGATGTTTCAGTTCTTTCTCTAGATACTCTGGTTCACATATTCTTGAAGCACGTTCCGTTAGAGTAGATATGACTCTTCTCCTCTCACATCGTTCAATCAGAACATCTAGCAATGCTATCTGCTGGTTCTGTTCGGTTTCCATAGTGAACTTGATGCTGGGGTGTTGAGCTTTCAGGTGGTCTAGAAAATGGTTTAGGGTGTCCCTAAGGAGTTCAGGAACGCTACATAGTGTAGCTTTAGGCCTTAATGTTCATAGTATAAATTTAACTCGATGTGGCACATCTCTTGTTCTTCATGTACTACCCATATCTCATCATGTACTACCCACTTATGAAAAATTTTTCATGGAAATACTGCAGATCAGCTTTTAAAGAAAAAATGCACTACTAGCTCCCGAACAGATTTGAAAAATTTCACTATTTTTACGATCCGTGTAACGATGGCAATTCAAACAAATGTCTTTCACATATATTTTTGTTCTTTTTTTACAATCATCCATTTCTCTGAGAATATAATCTATGGATATATCATACCAATAGCTTCAATAAGTTTATATCTTTTTATTTTGTAACTTGGAAAACTGATATTCATAAATTATAAGTATTACCTGATGGCGCCTAAATTTTGCTCATCGCTCTTTTATCATCCTCGGCACCCTATGCTTTGAACAACTACCGTTACTTAGGTATCTCAATTTAATGGGTGAATCCTGAAAATTCAATGAAAATGTTAAATACGCGGTCACAAGCGTTTGTTCCAATTCTTCGAGTTTTCTTATCGAAATGTCATCTCTAACCCGTCGACGCATCAGGGATCGGCTGCAGATGTCGACCATAAAGTTGAAAGTTACCCGTTTTGATGTTATCTTTCGCAGTTCAAGCAACTCCCGGAGCTCCCGTGAGATTTCACATGCGGGTTTGACGGAGATATATCAAACATGGCTGTTTGATGCGGGTACTTGGGGCGAACTGTGAGCTGCCAAAGTAATACCGGTGCAGCTTGTCGGGTCGCAAACTGATTAACTTTATTGTTTCGGACAGACGAAAACCCTAATCAGCGTGTATCTGATATGAGAAACATGATTGATTAGTAAGAGGGTTGTGGGCGGCTGGTCATTTCGAAGTGGAATATGTGAAACTTTTTGGTTTTTCTCGGATTGCCAATTCCTCTCATGTATGTTTTCTGTTTCTACATGGATCCCGACATCAATAAAAAAATTATACCTAGATATAAATTCGACCTTTTCCAGTTACTTACAATTCGATATCAACGGAAGAGATATCAGATATTACTGGGGTGTAAAATAGAATATCTTCGATAATTCGATTAACTTTTTACTTTCAATGAAGTTTTTTATTTTTATTAACTCTCACAGGTATGAGATGGAATTGTTTGCAATCTCGCCAGGAACATTTGTCCATTTTGGCCCCGGCCAATAGATAATGATTCAGTCAAATAGATTTTCGTGACATCAAATTGTCAATGCGACAATATTTAACCTGTGATTTTTCCGAAGATGTTACCTGCTATTGATATTAGGTATTTGAATGAAATTTCGAGTTTGATGAGAGCTATTGAGCAACTTACCTTAGCGATGTTATATTTGTTTTTATCAAAATAAAGATAAACTTGCGTCATATAATCAACCATCCCTTAATAAATACAAGATATATAATCAAGCATCCGTTGTAAATTATAGAACAATAATATGTCACATCTCAGATATTTCACTATAATATTTTCAACGATCTGAATTCTCAGCATTTAACTTCAGTCATTGAATTTCGATAAGTTCTCCATCACAGACTCAGAAAGTAAAGAAGTATTCCCCTCATAAAATGTTAATGTTAATTTTTGCCAGTACCTAACTAGATTTTTTAGAATCATTCACCCGAATCGATAATGTGATCAATGGCATACCATTCCGAACATTTCTGTTATCGAATACTGCTCGACAATATATTCTAAATCGTAATATTTCATCTAATTTGTTTAGTTTAATCACGATGTCTGGCCACGTACGCAACGTATCGACCATGGTTTAACATCATGTATAATAATTACCTGATCGTGGAGTTTGTAGTAATTGTCTCGTAATCTGGGTGTTCGGTTCGTGATATTCAAAGTATCACATGGATTAGAAGATGATGTATTTGAAGGGAAACGATGATTACATTGTCGTGTCTCAACAGAAACATTGATTACCCAGCGGGAGATATTCATATCAGTTGTGAGGAGGCGGGAAGGTGGCTACTTCATTTGTAGGCAAACAGATTCCAAAGCGGGACACTCATTTGCCATAATATACCTTATCAAATCGGGCGGTGAGTAGTGTCTTTGGAAGATGAAGTACCTGAAGCTAAATCTACCAAAAAAATACGCATTTCGTGTTAGCTCAGTTGAACCCATAATTTGCGTTTGTTGAAACATTGCATATGCCTCTTAAATTTTTGTCAATCCCACGATGAAAGGAGTTAAATTATAATGGACAAACTGTGAAAAGTTGATTTTCATCAGTCTTGTTGGTGATTCTTCGCTCACGGACACGCTCACTCTGTTAGAACATCGTAGAAGGGTCGGAGGCTTGTCTATCTTCTATAGAAATTTCTACGGTCGGTGCTTTCATGAATTGTCGTCAATCGTTCCACCCTTGGCAGTATCCCATCCCTTAGTTGTGAGCTTGGATACCTGTCGAACCTCTGATCAGGAATATTTTTTAGAATAGAACAGCTGAACTTTGGAACTCTTTGATCAGGAAGGTTTCTCCATAGACTAACCAATTTCAAGAGTTTGAAGGTAATGTTAATTCGTATCTTCTGTCCCTTGATTCACGCGGTGTTCGTTGAACATTACAGGGCTTTCCTTTCGAGTGAATCTGTAGGTTTATATGAAAAAAAAATCGCAATACTTTCTGGCAAATTTTCATCCACCCTGTATCATTTGTAACATCTTCATTATTTTTGTACTTCGAGCGATGATTTTATGTGTGACAAAAGCCGGTTTTTCAGTTTTTCAAAGACTTCCATCCAGGTTATTGCTGAACTCAACGAAGGCAAGTTGTGGGTTTCACACCTCACGGCGCTTAGTTTTTTTCTGTAGGTAACGATTTGTTTCACCTTCAGTTACTATCCCTTTTGGAGGCAGACTCCAAAAATGGATACAAAAATTCTGTCGCTGCAGCCTGCTCCATATAGTGAGATCCACATAATGTGCTAAAATTGAGAAAAAAATGTTAGTTGTACAACCGAAGTTCAAATTCCGCCAGAAGTTGGTGCTTTTTTGATAACCGACTTACAAGCATTCAAATTGGCTCTTCGTCAAACAATCTTAGTCAAAAATCGAAAAAAAAATTATTGTTTTAATCATACCTGTATAATAGATAGATCAAAATTATGATAAGTATGTATTAGAAGTAGCTATAATCAAATCGCAGTACTATTAGTGGATTATTTGCCTTGTTAAAAGGTTATTTGCGAAATCCTAGATTTATGTTAAATATCGTTGCAACAAAGATGAAGTTGGAAGTTAACAGAAAAACAAAGAAAGAAAAAAAATCATGTGAATTTGTTACAGCTACTTTCAAAAGGTATCAATCGGAATTTAGATTCATCATACGGGGATGATTGAAAAAAAAACATTTTTTTTCTCGAATTTTAGGCTAAGACTTCATATTTGGGTAAAACTTCCATTTCTCAACAACTTTCCCTCATGAAATTATCCTATATTTCTCGAAATGGGATACTTTTCCTGCCCTGTATACTGTTTGAACAGAAGCCAATCTAAATGCGTACAGATTGTTTCTCGATCATGCACCAAATTTTGGCGGTATCTGAATTTTGGTTTTACAACTATTCAAAAAAATTTCCATTTGTTGCACACTCGATGGACCTCAATGTATATTTCCTTTAAATTCTGACAAATATAATACTTCTCGAATGTCTTTCAGAAGACTTATTTTTATTTTTATTTTTTTACTCTTTCACTCAACAAGCCTAGTGAAAAGTCTAATTCATAACTTGACCGAGTGATTTTTCACCTTCAATTTCACGCCCCACAGCGTTCGTCACACAAATTGAAACTTTCTCTAACTGGTTCTATTGAAAGCTACTATTCTTATAGTGATCAAAATGTTCGTTACATGTTTCATTACTGCCTGAAAATTCAATAATTCAACGATTGTGGATAAAATAATGTTCTTTTATAAAATAATGTTGATATCTGATGACAAAACTATAAAGTTCTGAGTGCAGCAGCCAATAAAAATAGCCTTATTGCGTCATTATACCTGAGTTTATTACTATAAGGAATATGATCCTATCAATAAGTAACTGAAAATCCATGGATTCATCAATAAAGAATGGATGCAACACGCTGTTTCTAATTCATAACTCCCCCAACTAAATCGATTTTCCATTGCGATACACCATCATCCGGCATCATTATATTGTAATCAAGTTCTCTTCGATGTTTATGTATAAAACGAGGGGTAGTGCTCGGAAAGATTATGCAGTAGCTAATGACCTATTTAGATTTATCGATCGTACTAACATTTGTACCAGATTACTCGAAAAAAATTTAGTTCTAAAAACGAGCACCTCAATGAACGAATCGAAGTCTTATTCATGTATTCGCCATACCAAGGCAGAGAGAAATTTTCGAAAGAAAAAACTGTGCCCCGTTGGGTATCGAACCTACGATGTCGAATATATTAAAGAAATTCGAGGTACTTACAATCCTGAAATTATTTAAAATGTAACAATTTTTCAAAAACTCAAATGAGAAGGAAGAGGTGGTGAGGATACTGCTGATGTCGGAGATAGCTTTTTACAGTAGCTTTCAAAGGCTGTTTGCTTAGGGCTTTCCATTCTTCATGAATAATGTTTGAAGCTTGATGTCCAGATAATTTTTCACCGACTTAGACGAAAACGTGGTATTGTATTTTTTTAAATTCTTTATTTATCGTCTGTCTATTTTCACTACCAAGGCTAATTACCGACGCCGGTGAACACACGTTCCCTAACCCCAAACCGAAAAATTTTTCTGAATCCCGTGATATTCCAACCAGAGGTAGGGATCTTTTACGAGCTCAACATCCATGGACTCGGGACCGTCGGCTTTACGTCCCCCCAAAGGATGGTATATCCTCAATATTTCTCGTGCCTATTGATATATTGCCTGTGAGCTATGATATGCTATTCTGCTGCAGTTGTATGGGCTTCCAGCGCGCTCTTTTCTTGCATCCAAGTACTAAACGCGCTCGGCGATGCTTAACTTCAGATATCTAATGACTGTCAGTCAACCTGACGAGTATAGCCGTGCCCTGGTATGGTATTAATATCATACACATGAACCAAATTCACTACGGAATTCGGTTCATAAACAAATACTTGTTCTGAAACTCGAGCAAAAAAGATACAGGGGTCATCAGTGTTGAGGTGCTTTCGTAAATAGTAAAATAGTTTATTGAATATATGACATATGCCAGCAAATTTTTAGAAACAATTTTAATTTCAGAACAAATCATATTATGAATTCTAGAATTTTTTGTTTCCACTATTCCATCCTCACTTTCTGTATAATTGAAATAATTTCGCACACCTAGTAAAAATTGCAGTCGACGTCCCGTATTGATTCTCTTTGGAGGTGGAGCGTTCTCGAATTCAGCAATACGATGAAAACATCCAGATACGAATGTTCGGAATAAACAATATTTTCTCATAATCGGGAACCGATGGAAACATGGGAAAGAACTTTGATAATAAAAATATGAGGGGATGTTTATACGATTGCAGTTGAATTGATCGTGAACGGAATTGTTTATTCTGAGTCTGGCTCAAATTCTTCTAGCTCCGGGACGAAAAATATTTTCCTTTGTGACAGTGAATAGAAGCAAGCGGGATGGTCGCTGTCCGAACTTGTTTTTATCGACTGCTGGATTTATCATATCATTTACATGATATCATGTACTCAATCGAGCTATCAATATTAATTATCAGCTCTATAAACCTCCATAGCGGAATGATTTCCAATAAGAAAGTTCCGTTTAGTTTTCTTTCCTCGTCAATACCTTCGTCGTGGACATTATTTTCGATAGCATGCTTTCACTGGAAACGTTGAAAACCGCAGTATGCCATACAAATGTCAAATCGTCGAAATTATATTGATCCTTTTTGAGAAGTTTAACGTTCGTTGGTCAAATCTTCCATATAAATGTTTATGAATTTCAAAGCAGTTCGTCCTTAACCAGGTTGAAGTTTCACATGTGCACTCTACTTCATCTAATGGACAGCATTTTATGTTGGGGACAATGATTCGAGTCGTAAGAGATGTCTTCCCTATAAACGACAAACTATAATCCATTCTCTTGTTTCCTTATGCCCAATACAGCTAAAAATGACAACTGTTGTTCTTGTCAGGCTTTTGCCAAATAACGTCTTTTTGGAAAGTGGTAATTTTAGATTGAAGAGGATCACTTTGATCTTGATTGAAAGTAGTCTGTATCAGAAGTTAACACTGACCGCTAACGTGAAAAAATGTTAAAAAATGTAAAAGTGTTAAAAATAATCCATAGAAAAAATAATAGTTATTTATGATATAAGTGTTAAAAGTACATTTTTAAGGCACGCATGTGAAGGTTTGCAGAATTTTTTCTACAAACGTTCAAATGAAGTAATTAAACAGTTTGAATTAAATTTTAAAAACCTGTATGAATACATCCAAAGGAGATAATTTTAAATTGCATCGTATATTACGGACCTTAGCAACCATTGTTGATTTAATTGTTTACGAATGTTTTGATGCATCTGTCAGACGTTTGTTAATTCTATTTAAACGCAGTCAAGGTTGTAGATTTTTCTTAAAATGGATGAAAGTAATGAAAATGATCCATTTAAAGACAGAGGCGGCGCGGCGGCCAAAAGAGCAACCCTCGATTTGTTGCCGAGAAAATCCAGGGTTCAATACGATATAGCCTATAATAAGTTTTAGAAATGGTGTGAAGCGAAAGGCATTTCTGGAAAATATACTGAAAATGTATTTCTGGACTATTTTGAGGAGAAAGCATAGGTATGGAAGGCATCATCTCTGTGGTCAAATTATTCGATGATCAAATCTATGCTACGTATAAATAGCGACGTAGATATCAGCAAATATTTCAAGCTTATCGCGTATTTAAAGCGTCAAGCAGAAGGTTACCGGCCAAAGAAATCAAAAATCTTGACTAGAGTCCAAATTGACCAGTTTTTGAAGTCTGCATTAGACGATGAGTATCTTCTAATGAAAGTAGTTGTGATTGTGGGAATATTTGGTGCTTGCCGCAGGGAGGAGCTTTGTCAATTGACTGTTGACGATGTGGAAGATATGGGTACTTCATTAATTATTAAAATACCAGATACTAAAACCAATGTTTCAGGAAGTTTTACTATTATTGAAAAAAATTTTTTGGATCTTTATCGAAAATAAGTGGTGGCTCTTCGACCAGCAAATGTCGGACACAGGCGATTTTTCTTGAAATACGTGAAAGGTAAATGTACCAGAAATCCGGTTGGAATTAATTCGTTTGGAAAAATTCCTGCTGCTATAGCAAGATTTCTGGAACTTCCAAATCCGAAACTTGATACGGGGCACTGTTTTCGCCGGTCTTCAGCGACCTTACTTGCCGATGCTGGCGCAAATTTGACGACAATCAAGCGTCATGGGGGGTGGAGATCTTCTACCGTTGCTGAGGGGTACATCGAGGATTCTTTGGAAAATAAGAATTTGATTGCCCAAAAACTGGTGACGGTGCAGCGAACATTACCAACAACATCAATCCAACAACAAACATCCGAAGAAATTGTGGCCTCAACTTCGACTGGAAATTCAATTATTTCTACGCATCATTCTTCCTTAGCCATGGAAAATGGTAAAACAGCAGTGCAAGAAATTAATTTGTCAAATTGTACTATTAATATTAATGTTAATAAATAAAATCTAAATATTTTGACGTTTGCTTTCAAAATCTGACAATTCATTTTTGACAGCAGTGCCATAAACATTTTAAGGCACTCAGTGCCATAAAGTGATTTTAAAGTGACATTTTTAAGGCTTCTATGGAGTGCTAAAAATGGCATTTTTAACACGTTTGTAGAAAAAAATTATTTAATTGGAAGAGGGCGAATTATTAATATCATTCCATGCAAGTTCTTTATTTCCAAGCTTCGTGATACCACATGCAAGTGTTTGTTTTCCAAAATCGAATAAATTGGCAAATGGCGCTGTTGAAGTATAATGGTTCCCGATTATGCACAGCACGAGGGAAGAGCCATGGGTAACCACTTGTCTCCATTCATAACCAATTGTCTCAATTCATAACGAACCTGTTCATGGGTAGGTTTGAGTTGGATGCTAGGGAAGAGCTCACTTACTTTCCTAGGGGGTCGAGATCAGCTAGGTTGATGACATTTCTAGCGGTGGTTGATACAAGGATAATCAACATTGAAAATATTCTTTCAGTACTAAACAGCAGGGATTGAATATAAAATTTACGTACGAAGTAGAAAAAGAACAACAAATCCCATTTTTAGATGTTTTGGTCATGAGGAACGAACAGGTACATTCCTAGCGACCCGAATCAGTTTCCATAACATAACATGGCAAACTGATCAAGGCTTTCGCGGACTAGGTTTTCAGTATCACTCGCTGTCACTACTTTTGTTCGGGTTTGAAGGCCGTCGTTTCTGGAATTTCTTCCTGACGTTTTGCTGGCGCGAGTGACTAGCTTCTTCAGAGGCTCATACATATTGAGTTTGACTCCGATGACTGGGTGTTACGTGAAGCATGTTTATATGGATTCAGGTAGTTTGGAGTGCTAATTACTTTCTCTGGATTCGGAGAATTTTCACTAATATTGATTGCCGAAATTACTTCATCTGGATTCGGAAAAGTATCATTAGTATTAATTGCCGCACAATCTGTTGGAAATGAGTTGGCTCAACATATCACCATTGGTTGTATTCGGGTACACAACAAAAACAGTTCAGGAACGGTTCGAAATAGTTGTACTGTTGAGGCGTGAAGGATTTGTCGCGAATATATCTACAATAATTGGGAGGGTGACTATTTTGAACTGTCCTAGATAAGTATTTAACCCGAATACGGCTATTAAGGCATTGAATCTTTGTTGTTGCCACTCAGTACCAACGTGATTGTTGAAATAACTTATGTAACTTTTTCTCACTTTTGCGTATTGGAATAGCGACAAATTAGATTTCTCTTGCCCGTTTTCCCTCTCTCATAGCTCCTCAAGGTTGGTCGTACAAAACATTTTTTTGTGGGTACCAGGAAATTCAGTCTTCTACAATTTTGTTGCTGCAGCTGTATATGAGAAAATTAACTGGAAACGAACTAGAGGCCGAAAGCTGAAATAATTGACGAATTCTCCAATATGACAGGCGAAGAAAGGATAAGTATTAGTCCTTACGTAAGGGTCCTTTGCAACTTATCCAAAATGCACAATTATCTCACTTAGTAGGGTACACCTACCTCATATACATATTGAAGATTTTACTAACACTAAGGTTGGCCACTTCAAAAGTATCGGTTGTGAAAAGTTTTTTCCTTGTTCAACGTAAAACTGCATATGATTTACTATCATGGAAGTTCAATCAACTTCTGATAGGGGTTTTGTGCCTCGATGCGTAATTGATGAACTAATTATTTTTTATGGCTTGTTTTCCACCGTCAACATCCCGAAATGGTTTAGTTCTGATGGGATTATCCTATAACTCAGCCTCCAGCGGATGAATATCGTTCCGGCTACCCAACACAGAAGCCGGTATTTCCTCAAACATTAGTGGGTTTATAAATTAGTCGAGATAGACCCTTCCCCGAAGGAAAGATTTGTGATGTTGCTTTTCACATATTCTGTCTCTCCCACGCGCCGTCTCGCATTAGTCTCCCACGGTGGTTTCGTCCTGGGCCTGGGGCATATATGTATGTGAATTTTGGAGTTTGCTCGTGTTCCAAGTGATCTATTACATGGAAAACAGCACAAAACACAGAAAGAGGGAATGAAAATTTGTTGGTTTGACAAGTCGTGCTTGGATTGTGGCATTTCGAGAATTATTCTGTATCCCTAAACGGCTAAAGACATTCTCCAGAATACAGAAATACCTCCGTAAAGTTAGCAAGGCCTCTTTTAGTAAAATCATTGAAACATATTCCAATTATTGTCGAGTAATGGTCGAGATTTGGTCGTGAAAAAATAGTTATCGCGCCCCTAGTTTTTTAATTAGGCAGTGGTTACTTGACATTTGACATCGAGGTAGCATATCCGTGGAAATTTTATTGAAACTCGAAACTGTTGTCACGAATATTCGCCGAGTGATTTTCGTAACTCATTTTATACAAGAAAATAGCCTAACACATTTTTTTGTGGAAATTATTGCATTTTTTGTTTTTGCCCTGTGTTCCAACAATAATATGCACCATGTGTCAACACTAATCTCAAAGTATCTTACTCGTTCATCAATATTCATGAAATATCGTAAATAAAAAACGTGCTCAGCAATTCTCCAAAGGCCAGGATTGATATGAAGTGTTGTGGCGGAAAAAATATATCTATAAAAAAATGAATTTTCAAATTACCTACTGTAGCTATCAAAGTATTCGTAAACCTGTATTATCGTCGAATAATTTTTTTTTGACATATGACGTATTAATGAATTGTCTCATGTCCTTCGACAAGTGCAATTGCAATGCACCATGTGGCAACACTAATCTCAAAGTATCTTACTCGTTCATAAATATTCATGATACTTGCTTGATATTTAGTTAGTACTGCAATACCAATAAAATTATTCAAAAGTTCGAAAGACGAAAACTTCTTTACGGCCTTTTTTGGAATATTATTCTCATCTATGGTGCTCGGCACTAAAACATTCATTGAAGCTTCTTGATTCTATTCATAGAAATAGACCGGGAGGTCATGACAGGTGACGTTCCACCATTTTTTCGTGCATGCCTTTTTGAGGCTTGATAAATAACCCTAAAATATCAAAGATAGTCGGGTTTTTAGCCCCCCCGCGCGTCCTCTTCATAAGGAAAAACGCTTTTCTTTCTGTAGCGAATTATCGTGTTTTTCCGTGATATTTTACTGCATGCCATTGTAATATACGGAAGTTCAAACTAATTGAAGCTCTAATAATTGATGGCATGCACCCCGCAGCGGCCCAAGATGATCAAAGGGTTGTGAAAACCTGAAAAAAAAATTAGGAAAATTCCGTGTTTTCAAATTGCATGCCGATGTGAAGAATTGAAGTTTTTGTAATAAAAACACTATGGAAAAATTGTCATGCACCCCTCGTATGACCAACGGTGAAAAATTTCCGGAAAATTCTGTAAAATTTCAACACCGATTTTCCGTGATTCCAAACTGCATGCCATTGAGAAAATACTTAATTCGTACCATTATTCAATAGAAGGAAATTTGGCATGCACACCAGGCTGTTGCGAAATAGAGGCATGCGTGACGAAAGTTGCAAATTTAGGTGACTTGTTTTTGCATGCCGTTTTGAAATTCATGAATTTACCTTATTTCAAGTCATGAATGTAAATGGCATGCATGTAGCTACAGCCCAATACACCAAAATTGTGAAAAAATTGAATAAACATCAAGATTTTAATCGAAAAAAAATCAAAAAAATGGCGTGACTTCTTTTTGCATGCCGCTATGTACTTTTTTGAGCCGAAATGCAAAATAGCATGCATGTAGCTTTATGACAATTGGTTAAATAAACAAAAAAATCGTCTGATTTAGTAATTTTATTTTTTTCAAATTTTTTATGAAAAATGAAAGTAGAAAATCATTTTCAGCATCATTATTTTATACATGAAGTATTATTATTAAATTCACTCTCCGCCCTATTTGGGTTAATATTCTCATCTCTTACTTAACGCTCAGCCGATATAGCTGAGGCGTGAGTGCAAGTGAGCCAAGAATGCTCTCAGCCGACACCCTCCTACCGCACCACATGCTGCCAGAGCCCAGCTAAATATAAAATCTTGACCTGATACATCATGCCGACTGGTAGCGAACTTGATGTTTACTTCTATACGGTGGTATAGGCAATGGCGTAGCGTGTAGCGTCTATCATAGTGTTACGTGCTAGCGCCGGCCCTGACGAGATCGTAAACGCAGATGAGGGATCGCGTCGTCATTTTCCAAGAACTGTTGGTTGCCGCCTGGAGAATTCGAGACACGTCATCGGGGCTTCTCTCGAGGATTCTCGATAGGTACGCAGGTATATAAGCATCGTGATATCGCGGCGGAGAGAAGTTTTTATTCGGAGAGTTAGTTATTGACAGAGTTAGTTAAGTGACAAATTTTATTCGGAGCTAAGTGATGAAAGTGTTTGGGAGCTAAGTGGAGCAGAGCTTTGTGCGGAAGTAGAATTTTTAGTACAGAGAGTTTTGGTACCGAGCATTGGAAAGTTATCGGAGCGATTTAAGTGATTGTGTTGTATTGTATTGTGATAGAGAGTTATAATGAAAGAAGTTCAGTGTTGTTCGGTGTTTTAATCGACGAACCCAGGGATAAATCAAATAGGGTAATAGGGCAATAGGGTAGTAGTAACCTCTCGTGCTAGTCGACGTATGATAGTCCACGTTTAGACTAGAGACCGGGAGATTCATTCGAGTCATTTGAATTTATTTTTTTTACAATTCTTGAATGTTGGACTGTGATAACATGTATGTTATTTCAGCCATCAACTTGAAATAATGTTTATTCAAACAATTTTCATGGAGCTACATGCATGCCATTTCGTATTTCAACTTAAAATAGTATCTACAAACGAAATTCAAAGTGGCATGCAAGAAGAAGTCACGGCATTTTTGAGATTTCTTTTTCCAATCCAAAAATTGATGTTTATTCAATTTTCTCACAATTTTTGTGTATTGGGCTGTAGCTACATGCATGCCATTTACATTCATGACTTGAAATAAGGTAAATTCATCAAATACAAAACGGCATGCAAAAACAAGTCACCTAAATTTGCACTGTTTTTTTGCAACTTTTATTATTATATATAATACGATGGGCTTATTCAACATGCATGCCATTTGAATTAGATAATTATTCCGTTATAAATTTAATATTCATCCTTATTAGGAGTGATTTGGAATCACGGAAAATCGGTGTTGAAATTTTACAGAATTTTCCGGAAATTTTTCACCGTTGGTCATACGAGGGGTGCATGCCAATTTTCCCATAGTGTTTTTATTACAAAAACTTCAATTCTCCACATCGGCATGCAATTTGAAAACACGGAATTTTCGTAATTTTTTTTTCAGGTTTTCACAACCCTTTGATCATCTTGGGCCGCTGCGGGGTGCATGCCATCAATTATTAGAGCTTCAATTAGTTTGAACTTTCGTATATCACAATGGCATGCAGTAAAATATCACAGAAAAACACGAAAATTCGCTACAGAAAGAAAAGCGTTTTTCCTTATGAAGAGGACGCGCGGGGGGGCTAAAAACCCAACTATCTTTGATATTTTAGGGTTATTCATCAAGCCTTAAAAAGGCATGCACGAAAAAATGGTGGAACGTCACCTGTCATGACCTCCCGGTCTAAAAGGCAATCCGTCTTGTTGGTGATTCTTTGCTCATAGACTCGACACTTGGAGCATCGTAGAAGTGTCGGAGACTTGTCTCTCTTCTATAGATAATTTTACGATTTCGTCAATCGTTCTACCCTTGGCAGTATCTACAATCTACACGGATGACCTGACGAGTACAGAATTCCCACCCCTCTGTTGTGAGCTTGGAGACCTGTCGAACCTCTCCTGCTTATTGATCATTTTTCAATAGAACAACTGAACTTCGGAACTCCTTGCCGAGGAAGTTTTTTCCTGAGCTTCACAAACATCAAAAAATCAAAATGAATGTTGTATAGTATATCCTGTCCCTTGATTCATGCGGTGTGCTTCGAACATTACAGGGCTTCCCTTTCTTTTCAATCTGTGTATAAAAAGAAACTCATTCCGTATAACATATTTTTTTCTGGAAATTATTGCCTTTTGTGTTTTACCTCGTATTTTAACATTGAGGCAACAACCGAAATACACACCACATTTAGATACTAACCTTCCGACAGTTGTTTAGTACTCAGTACCGTTTCCGTTAACGATTTTTCGAAAAAATCATCAACCAGTTGAATATCAAGATTGCGCCTCATTGTTAAAACATGAGGTATAACACAAAAAATGTAATTATTTCCAGAAAAAAAATGTTGTGAGGTATTTTTCTCACCAAATGAGTTATGCCTGATGAGCTTTTTACAACTACAACACGTGCTTCCGCAGAAACCTTTTAACGTGTATTCATAACAGCACTCATGTTTGTATATTCATTTTGTTATCTGATTTGTTTTGATATTTTTCAAATGGTTGTAAGGTCATAGTTATTCATACTCATGTTATTCAAATATTTACTCGTTTTATTCGATTATTGACTCTATTAGGTGTATGAAAAAATTACAGCATTCATTACAAGTGTCAAGAAAGCAGTATAAAAAAGGGGCTTCGGTGATAACTCGTTCCAAACATCGCTTTATTTTTGAGGTTCAGACCTGTCTGTTTCGAAGTGACTACAAGTTTTTATTCGTTTTAAAGAATCTTCGAATTGAAGATAATTATAATTGTAAGATTGGTCGACTTACCTGAAGGAAGATCAATCTCAATTATTCGAACATCGTAGTCCTCCTTTGGTCTGTGATAGATTCTTGAATCTCATACCCCTGTATACGGTTCAGCACAAGTTTTAGAGATAAAAACTACTAACGTTTTTATGCGATACGTACTTATCGGCCCGCTTTTATTCAGTCTGATTTTTGTGACTCAATCGCACTTTGTTGGGGTGAAAAATATTTTCAAGTGGTGGGTGGGCTCCTGACCAAAGGAGGACTACGATGTTCGAATAATTGAGATTGATCTTCCTTCAGGTAAGTCGACCAATCTTACAATTATTCTTCACATCTCCGTCCTCCTTTGGTCTGTGATAGATATTTAGAGAAAAAAATCAAAGTGCGACATTCGTACAAGTAATTATGTATATTGCCCATATTTTACAAAACAAATTCAAAAACTATATATATACACATGTAAATATATTCACACATACATATATGTACATAAACAAGCATATACTGTTTTTCACATGTAATTTCCAATTATGAACCTGGAATCTACAAACAATGAAATTAGTTATCATTCGAATAACCTAATATTATAGAATTAACAAACTCTTCTCTATTTTGTACAACCGGTTTGTTATAAAAAGTATTGAAAACACTGGATGTTTCAGTCCAGCCGGCTGTATTTCTTATGCTATTTATACTGATACCCGACCTAAATGCTAAGGAAGTAGCTGAGTGTCGAACACTATGACTACCAAAAATTTCAGTATCTACACCATTGATTTTTAATATGTGTTTTATCCAACGACTCAAGGTTTGTGATGAAGCAGGATGAAAAGGCTTGTTATAAGTTAATATGACAAAGTTCATTCCTGCACTGCGATTTGACTTTGTTTTTTCGATATAATAATCTAATGTCGAAGCTACACAAAGTTCTGGCTTATCTGAAAAATATGGGAAGATAAGCACAGGTTGTTTTTTGTTTGGCCCTGATGTTTTAATGCGTTCCGAAATTCTAATTTCGAGCCTACTCTCTGATCTTGTTATATTATTTAAATATATTTTTGAGAGTGTTTGTACCCTTTGAGCAGTTGTTAAGGCTAATAATGTAGTTAATTTCATTGTGAGATCTTTAAGTGTAAGTTTATCCAAAGGAAACATTTTTGCCAATGTTTTTAACACTGGGTTCGGATCCCAAGTAAAAGAATACTTGGGACAGGACGGGTTTATATTATAAGCCCCTTTGAAAAACCTCTTCACAACAGTTTCTTCCTCTGGAGTGAATTCAAAAATCAGCGATAATGCTGATCGTGCAGTATTCAGGGATGAATACGATTTTTTCGAGTTCAGCATATTCGAGAGAAATCTTATTATGTTTATATTACATTGCAAGGGATCTACCTTCTGATTTTTACAAAAAACCCACCATCCCCTCAGAGAAGAAGAGTATTGTTTAATGGTTTTTTCACTAAATGAAGCCATCATTGTGGGAATTATTTCATTTGGTTCTCTTCTTCCAAATGCTTCCCCGATAATCGTCCTGCCACCAGGGAAAGTGTCTGGTGTAGCGGGTGACGTTTCCTGAAAGGAGATAAAAGTAGGTTTTCAGAAGGTGAAAAAACTATGGGTGTCTCACACAATAAATTATGAAATAATGGATACCATGCCTGTGTTGGCCAATTTGGTACCACCATAATACCCGTAGCTCGATCTTGAATTATTTTTTCCAATACTTTTCCAATTATTGCGAAAGGCAGGAAAGCATAAAAATAAAGATATGTCCAGTCAATGGTAAAAGCATTTACGAACTTCGATTCTGGGTCGGGACCCCAAGAAATGAAATTATCACATTTTTTGTTGATACGTGGAGCAAAAATGTCAATCTCCGGTTGACCAAAATGTCTTTGGATTATTTCGAAAATATCATTATTAGGTTCGTATTCAGCGTCAATAGATCTTCGTCTAGACAATTCATCAGCTACTGCATTTTTTGAAGAGCTTATGTAAGATGCTGACAAAAAAATATTTCTATCTTCACACCATTCCCACATTTCTTTCGATATGTCATTCAGATGTTTGAATTTTGTACTTCCCATTTTTGAAATGCATGCTATAGCTGTTGTATTGTCTAGACGCATTAATATATTGACATTTCTTAAATTTTTTGCAAAACATCGTAAGCCGTGGAAAGCCGCTTTCAATTCTAACCAATTGATGTGATGTGTTGCTTCTTCTTCGTCCCAGGAACCCCAAGCCTTGGTGTCTTCACAAAAAACACCCCAACCTGTAGTGGAAGCATCCGAAAATATTGTGATTGAAAATTTTTGGGTTCGGATATTCCTTTCAGCTCCCATAATAGCAAGGATCCACCAATCGACCTCTTTAATTATATTCGGGGAAATCTCGATTCTTGAATTGAAGTTACTTGTATTTTTAAGTGATTTGATTTTTTCAATTTCCATATCTTTAATATGCAGCCAACTATACTTCACTACAGGTGCAATGGAAACTAATGTCCCTATAACCCTAGCTAAATTTCTAATTGTACAAGTTACTTTGGTTTTGAATTGTTTCAATACTTTAATGATTCGATCTCTCTTTTCTACAGATAACCCCATTGTCAAATTTTGGCTATTGAATATGAAACCAAGATATTCAATATTTCTTGTAGGCTGAAGAACACTTTTTGTTTCATTGATCAAAAACCCGAGAGTTTGTAATATATCCGTTGTCAATTGAACATATGTTTTACAGATTTTATATGTTTTTCCAATGAGGAGAATATCGTCCAAATAAACGACAAGATGACAACCTTGAAGTCTCAAATATTTTACAACTGGCCGTAAGAGTTTTGTGAAGATATATGGTGCCAAATTCAGACCAAAAGGCAGAGATTGGTATTCATAAAGAGTGCCTTCAAATTCGAATCTGAGATATTTTCAAAATTTCTCGTGTACATTAACAAGGTAATAGGCATCTATTAAGTCAACTTTTGCCATGAAATAGTTTTTTGATAATAGTTGTAAAACGATTTTGTAACTTTCCAACTTGAAATGAGGTGTAGAAATGAATTGATTCAAAGTTTTCAGATTAAGAATGAATCTATAGGTTCCATTTTGCTTGGGAATCAAAAAATAAGCAGAAATAAATTCTCCCTTCGAGTGTGTGCACTGACATATAGCTCCCTTATTCAATAAGGAGTTTATAGCTGAAATATAATGTTGACGTTGGGTTTCAGGAAGGATGATAGGCCTGATACGGCCTGGTAATAAAAGGTATAGAAATACCTTTTATCCATCCCAGAATTACATCATTCTTGGATATCTGATTCCAAGCATGGACAAAAAATTGTAATCTACCTGCATAACTATGTGTTACCTGAACTATCGTTTGTGACTGTAATTGTTGTACTGCTGTGCTTGGTGTTTCGTCGATTTGTATTTCATCTTCCCTGATAGGTGGTGTTGGTCTCTGTAGTATGGTCTGGAGTCTGTCAGTCGGCTTCCCCTCCCTTCTTGTTCCATCCTGACTTTTTGATATGGACGTTTGGACAAAAAAGGCTTTTTGGTAGGTACTTGAGGTTGTTTAGTATCCTTCATGTCCTGGCACGCCTTCCGCGCAGATTGACAAGTTTTATTTTTTTCCAAAAACCCTGATCCAAAAAGGTAGTCATCGATTGGACTCTGAAGAGAGGCTGCTTTACTATCCGCGTTGATGAATGGAAGTATTCCAGTTCTGCGATGAATCGAGAGAGCATAATGTACGTTGCCAAAAATTTGTGCAGAGTCGGCCAACAGTTGGCTATGCTCGTTGGTGAAAGTAATTTCAGTATTCGAAACCTGAGCTTTCTGATTTAGAAGTCCACTCAGAGCACTGAGACCCACACCAATTTGCTCTTGAAGAGCAATCAAGAATTTTTCACGTTTTTGAATCTGTTCGGGAATCAATTGTTTCAATTCCTCGTTCAATTTTGGTGCGTTCAAAAAGGAACAATTTTCAGGTACTAAGTACTTTTGTTGTAGATCTTTTCGTATGTCATTGGAAACCCCTTCTCTCGTATACGCCTTTATTTTGACAATTCGGTAATTGTCCTAAGAATAGGGAAAAGTCTCGCTGATCCTCCATTGGTTGATCCGCCACAGGAGTTACACCAGAGTGAACTTGTGCCAGAGTTGTAACGGTATGACGAGAGTCATCCCTCTCACTTGGTTCAGATTCATCGGAAGACGATACTGAATGTTGGGAGCCTGGCACAAAAAAGGGAAAAATTAAATGAATGAAAGGATCACCTGAGTTTGTTTACAGTTTGGTGATAGATAGACATCGCGTGATGTCGAAATATTGAGACATTTGCGCATACTATAATGATAACAAAATGTGTAAGTATCGAGTGATACCACCGGGAATATTGGATTACTCAGAACTGAGACCTCACCCTGTATGAATGTGCTCAATATGTGGCGAAGTGTAGTTCCCCTTTTTGTTTTGTTTGTGGATGATGTACAGTACTAACCTTCACTATCTGAACTGTCACTGCTGAGTTTTCTTTCCAAACGAGCCATTTTTCGCTTCAATTTCATCACTTCCTCACGAACTTTCCGTTTTCTATGATTGCGAGGCATATTGTACGAATTTGTAAACAATACCGCATTCAGAGGCACAAAATTGAAGACTGCATAAAAGCGGGCCGATAAGTACGTATCGCATAAAAACGTTAGTAGTTTTTATCTCTAAAACTTGTGCTGAACCGTATACAGGGGTATGAGATTCAAGAATCTATCACAGACCAAAGGAGGACGGAGATGTGAAGGATAATTCAAATAGGAGTTCAATTACTCACTACTACAGTGGTTTAACGGCAATTAATCAAGTAATGCTCTGCTAGATCGCCCTCAGCTGTTTTTCGGGATATCTTTCAAATTGTTGTAAGGTCGGAGCTTATATTTTGATCCGCCTGTATCAATCAAAACTCCACAGAACAATCATAAGAGGGTCTTAATTTCCATCGAATTCGTACCAATCGGTACTTTCCCCATTGCAATTGAAATTATCCGCTATACCATCGCCCTACCAATTGAGAGATCGTCGAAGTGAACGACCTAGATACCCTTCATTTGCGCTTTTCATTTTTCTTGTAATATTTGACCTAGAAACGGATTGATTTATTCCATGTAGTCCTTTTTCCTTCGAAGAGATAATAATTTATCCTGCTCAAGAGTTGTCTCCGTTTTCCCTTCCTGCTTCCTGGTGCCAGGTACGGATTGACATTCAGGTAAAGAATCCAATTAGGGAAAAATATCCTCAGAAATTTCTTGCATTCCGTGGAGAAAGTTGAATAATTTACCATTTTGATGATTTCGTAAAGGAGTAGATATGTCGGTTCTGAAACATGGAGATGAAGTAGAAAAAACAGCACTTCTTTGTTGATGAGGTTGATTGCTATTGATTGATTATTGAAATTGAAAATTGATGTGTGTGACACATGTGTCAGTGAAGAACAGAATGCCATAGAAAACTTTTAACAGTTTGAATGGATTGTTAATATTCTAAAATTTATGTATGAATTAACTCCACGAAAAGAAATTTAGTGTGAAGTCTGGCTAGGAATCAGACATTTGTTGACAAGTGACTGAAAAATGGGGAACTGAAGTATGTCAGAAAAACGTGATTTGGCAACCGGTTGTAAGTGCAATCAACCAATTGTACTGACTAGTGACACGTTTTTTGTAGAAAATTTCTTCAAATGTAACTGAGTAGTAAAAATGAAATATTTCACTCAAATGATTGAGCTCTGTTTTTGTATGTGATCAATGATCCGACTGACAGATGAAGACGATTTCCATAAACAATCTCTTAAGGATATCACATTTTTCAGTGTGAATTTTTGTGATGTTGATAAAAGTACCAAGATATCAGCGTATTAGAGACTGTATCTTCGACGAACTCACGATATGATCCTATTTCGGAATTCATTTGTTATTTGTTTTTTTTTTCCTTTATTGTTATTCCCCTACAAGCGAATACTTAATGCTCCAAAGTAGACACTTGTGCGCAATGAGGAATATGTCTATATTATTAACTCCATTGAAACGACGTTTCGATCGCTGGTATCCGCAATCGTCTTCAGGTCATGACGATGGAAGTCCTAAGCGGTACCACTCAGCATTGTCGACCACATTCAAGCAAAACGTTAATATGTGATGTGTATAACATCATGAATTCAGTTTTCATCAAAGAAGTAGCTGGTGATGCTAATTTCATTTTTTGTTTCAGGTAAGTTATCTTCAAACCGAATTGCTATCCATTCATTAATTTGATGGTGAGTTTTCAATAAGTACTGCTACTTTCCATTGGGGACTTAAAGTTTGAGATTTAGTTCCCAATTCTAGAATCTGTTGAAATATAGAATAGTTCTTCAGTGCATCAGATGAATTTTTGACACAAGAAGAAATATCCCCAATCGTAAATTAATTCCTGAATACGTTCCCTATCTGATGGACTCATTTGTTGCTCAATTTTTTCGCTATTCCATCAACGTTCTTGTCTGGAGTGTTTCGATAACGTTTTAGTATAACAGTATAGAAAAATATAGCTACAGGGTTCTGTTTACGCACGATAATTATTTTATTGTTATAAATATAGTTCTGGATGAAACGTTCAATAAATTGAATATCACCAAGTTTTTAAAACGAATCGGACGATTTTTTGTATTACTTCTGATTTTTTGTCTTCAACTACATTTTCATGCATTTCAATTTTCATCCAAATTCGAAGAGTACGCATTCTATATCTTTTTGATCCCTGATATTGTATACATTTATTGGTTTCTATAGTATTTCAGATCCTCTCCTGATTTCAATAAATATTGTGAACTCCGTTCCTGTTGAAATTCGCAATTACCGTTTTTCCACCCCCGACAAACATAGGTAACTCTTTATTGAATTTTCTCACAACGATACATTCTGTGTTATCTTAGGACATGAAGGAGATTCGTGAATGGACAAAAAGCAAATTTCAAACGCAACCCTTCCCTTATTGTATTTCATTTCGCTGCGATAAATTGCGAAACGAACGGAAACCGCTGTAATATTTTTTGGATTCGATGCGTGTTTTTGGGTCGTTGGTGAGTCTTGGCAAGATATTTCCCGTTGCACGTGATGAATTCTAATCAACTTGCATAACATTCTGGATGACTGAAGACTTTCACGGCCGGCAACTAATGAATTGTTAGGTGCTTCCGGGCTTCTGAGCCGTGGACAACAGGTTTTGAGGCGCCTGACGTTTCGTCTGCATCTGCGGCAGACATTCTAAAGGCGATGCGGCAATGGTCGAAGTATCCTTCTCTGCTGCGAGGCTTTGATCTGATGTGGTTCAGATGATGAGTCACCCTTTATCGAATCTGGGTTCAGACGGTCGATTGATTCTAAGTGATTATTCGAAAGCGTTTTTTCTCTCATTGGGGGGGTTCGTGCATTTTGAACCGCTGGCATCCATGCTCTATGAATTCTATTCTATGAAAAAACGATTTCGAATAAATCAATTAGAATGAATCGACCGTTCGAACCCAGATTCGATAAAGGGTGACTCATCATCTGAACCACATCAGATCATTTTTTTTTTTCATTGAAAATTTATATATTTGCTATCTTTTTATACATCAATGCTCCATTGACCGATCTCGGAAGTATTTTGTACCTTTCTTACTCAATTCAAACTTCTCATTCTTTTGAAACAATGTAATGTTTTTTTTTTAATTACGTTTCATCAAGTATCGTTCAATTCCGCCAGCTATCCACAAAAATTATAATTAATCAGTGCCTATAATGATATAGTATCAGGATTCGAAATTACAATTTTAATGTGATAAACTATGCAAGAACATCATATTAACTGGAAGCGAAGAATCGGAAAATGGGAATAGATTATGATGGAGAGCATTAAATGTAAACACTAAAATTATTGGGATAACTGACATACAGCAGCATCAAGCAAAAGACGAGATGTCAGTACTCAATTCAAACTTCTCACTCTATTAACACAATATTTTTTTTAATTACGTTCCATCAAATATCGTTCAATTTCGCCAGCTATCCCCAAAAATGATGATGAATCAGTGCCTATAATAATAGTATCAGGATTTTAAATTACAATTTCAATGTGATAAACTGTATGCCAGAATATTATATTAACTGAAAACGAAGAATCTGGAAATGGGAATAGATTATGGAGAGCATTGAATTGAAACACTAAAATTATCGGTATAACTGACATAGCAGCATCAAGCAAAAAACGAGATGTCAGTACTCAATTCAAACTTCTCACTCTATTAACACAATAATTTTTTTTTTAATTACGTTCCATCAAATATCGTTCAATTCCGCCAGCTATCCCCAAAAATGATGATGAATCAGTGCCTATAATAATAGTATCAGGATTTTAAATTACAATTTCAATGCGATAAACTGTATGCCAGAATATTATATTAACTGAAAAACTGAAACACTAAAATTATTGGGATAACTGACATAGCAGCATCAAGCAAAAGACGAGATGTCAGTACTCAATTCAAACTTCTCACTCTATTAACACATTTTTTTTTACGTTCCATCAAATATCGTTCATTTCCGCCAGCTTTCCCCAAAAATGATGATGAATCAGTGCCTATAATAATAGTATCAGGATTTTAAATAACAATTTCAATGTGATAAACTGTATGCCAGAACATTATATTAACTGGAAACGAAGAATCTGGAAATGGGAATAGATTATGGAGAGCATTAAATTGAAACACTGAAATTATTGGGATAACTGACATACTGCAGCATCAAGCAATAGACAAGATGTCAGCAGTGGGTTCCGTGGATTGTCGCTTAGACAATTCCACTAATTCATCATCATTTATCTCGCATACTTTCTATTTCATTCGACTAACTTTTTGGATACAAAGTAGAATACTATAATAGTACACATAATCCCACTGTACGATTTGGTTGATGCCATCACTTCACTGTGATTCTAGTGACTGGTAATTATCTGGTCAGTGGTTGTATCCAAATTTTTCAAACGTGACTTATTACATTCCCACGTAGGCAACATAAAGTAATAGATTCTCCAATAAAAATAATACTCGGGTATAGTTACTGTTATTTCCCTAATTTCGTCTAGATCATGCATTTTGTATTTTGCCGATACAAACCTAGTAGCAAATTGAAGAACAAAACGAATCTGTTACCAAATCATAGTATTTGGAACTGTGTAAATACATTTTTATATATTTCAGCAATTCTTTTGAATGATGTACACGTATCATTTATCAAATTTTATAGTCACTTCTTCATGTCGAGTGAAATACCAAATAGAACGCAATCAAAAACTCAAATTTCCTGCAATACCCAAGAAGCCTTTCGAACTGAAAACAAAATGTAAATCACTGAAAGAATAAGTCTCAACTTCTCATAAGAAAAATCGAAACGAATATTTCGTCGAACACAATAGAGTAGCTTTCGACCCTTTTCTCGAAAGTCAATTCTTTCAAAACGAATACGGTGTAAAAAAGTCATTAAGAGCGAACAAAAACAAAGCTAAATAATAAACGTTTGGCAGCATTGTTCGACGGTTTCCCTTGTAAACGTTACCCTAATGGGTGTTCCTTTGTATAATTCACTCGTTTGCTGGACGACTGACATTATCTCGGTGCGCTATTTCAGTGTGCGTCTGGACGGAGCTTTCGGAACAATACTCGTTACTATTTTGCCCTCGTGTCCCCCCGGATTACGCAGCGATAATAAACTTGAATGTTCGTTCCAAGTCGAAAAGTGGGTCATTGTCGGGGTACTTTCGCTCGGAGTGAAATCTCGAAATTGGTCGATAAAATCGGCATGTTCAGCTTCGGAAACAGGACCGTTTTCGTGCGGAAACATAAAGAGGTTGCGGTGTAACTAATCTTCGGTGATGGACCGTTTGGACTCTACCAAATATTGTAAATTTGTTCTCATGCGATATTATCGAACGGTCTAGTAACCGTCACTGTTTGTGTGTTCGAATGATAAAAAAGTATTTTCAAAAAATTATTGCCACTTTATTATTATTCCTATCGACTAATTTCAAAATGCAAAGTTGCTTTTGAAATTAACTTTTATGTGTCTATAACAAAATGTTCAGTGGCTTGGATCTGCCATGATTTTCTTATACAGCTGCCAGTGTTCTACTTCATTCCTACATTCTTGTGTTTTATGTCAGATTTTCACATATTAGGGTTTACTAAATCGCGACACGTGTTTCGCTATACATTGCGTCTCAAAAGTCCCCTACCCCCTCTCATCAAAACCTTGGAAAAGCACAAAAACGTCGAATTAGGGAAACTTACAAAAAAGTCAGCTTATTTGACAACTATCCAGAGGCGGAGCTTGAATTTTGAATGTTAGTATCAACTGTCAAAATTCATCACCGCTTTGCATTTTTTAACACAAACAAAATTGGTATCATTGAAGGTTTTTTCGATACCTTTTAAAATAGGTGTCGCTTGCCGTAGGATTCCATTTAAAATTATTGGTCACAATGGCATTGTGACGTCATCTTTGCCGATTTCGTCATCTGTCATCACTAGTACGTACGTAGTTAGTTTACAACCTTTAATATTCCGTTTCCAAATTTCACTTGTTTATGTATAATCGTTCCAAAGATAAGAGGGGGGACTTTTGAGGAGCACCAATAGCCTCAAATATGAACTTTGAACTCTTCCAACAGTTGAACAGTCAAAAGTTCCTGCTTGCTATTGTATAGCGAAACACGTGTCGCGGTTTAGTAAACCCTTATATTTGAAACTCCTACAGGCAACTAACTGTATATTATTGGTTCAACATGGATTTTCATCAAGTAACGGCCTCTTTCATTCGATTGTTTTTTTTATTCATCCCGAGTCAGATGAATAGTTCTCGGTAATGTAGGGTGAGCACGTCCGCCTGTCAAATGGCAGACCGAGGTTCTATTCACCACTTCGGAACCACCGTGCTGAGATTCACACGTTGCATATTGAGGTCTCGTTAATCCATTGCTCGCACTAGTTTCGGCTTTTGAGAGTTGACGTTTGAGAGGGGGTGTCAGGTAAATAAAGGAAAACCCCATTTTAAACCGAACCCCATTAACCATTCATCTTGCACTTATGAACTTTGTAAAGGAATAATAAACTTAAATGATTTTTGATCAATTTGTGTGCTGGATATCAAATTATATAATAGCTTGTCCCTGCATCAGCATGTGTCAAAGGCCGAATATCACCTTGACATTAGCCTGTAACTTTTCATGGATCTCATCCCTCTGCTTGCATTAAGGGATGAGAAATGGGTTTTACCTTCAGTTCTTACCGCTTTAGGTAAAGGGAAGCCCTTTAATGTTCAAAGAACATCGCGTGAATCAGGAGACAGGCAGATATACTATATTTTGTGTATTGAATCTTCCTAGCATCATCCTTTCTCTCATATGCGATAATTTTATTGTCATAGGTATAATCAGCAAGTTTCCCTTACTGGCAACCTTAGCCTGGTGCTGTAGTGATTTTACATTTACAAATCGATCTTTCATTTAATAAAATCGAGGTCTTCTGCACAACACAGGATATCTTTCCGATGAACTCATCTCGAGGTTCACCTACCAGCGTTGCCTTTAAGCAATCGATGCTTTAGCGATTCATTGGAGAAAATATCGAATGCCTTCTCTTTATCCAGGAACATTGCTATCAATAGTTGCTCTTGATTTATCCAAAGTCTGTCGACCGTTGAGTCCGATGGATATAAGTAGATACAGAAGAATTGAAAGTATGCTGTCTATTAGGAAAAGTGTATTGAGTGTCGAACTTGCATATTGATAGACCAAATCGTAGGGGGTGCGCTAACCATGCGAGTCTCAGAAAACACATGTTTCTCAAGTTAGAACTAGACCTGCCATTTTTTTAAACTTGAAAAATGCAAATTCTTTTATATCACAAGAAATGATTGAAGGAATAATTTAAATATCATTGAGATACTTATTACCCATTACATATTTACTATTCTTATATTTATTGCTCAAATTCAAGAGGTATCGATTTAGTTTCAATCGAATCATTGACCTTGGAATAATGAAAGGATGCTGTTTAGGCGGAACTCGCAATGTATAAAATAGGTCGAGATCATCAATTGAAAAGAAACACCGCTTCGGATGACACTCACTCGTGATGGAAAATCCTTTGAAAATTATTTCTTCAGAGAAACTGGAGATGGTTGTCCGACCTGTCCGTCAATATATCGTTAATCGAACAGCTAGTTCTTTTGTCTCGTAGAATAATAGTCTCGTTCGCGTCGAGAACAATTTCTTCCGACAAATTAAAAAGTGCGATCTCTTTTTTGTTTGCCTCAGAAACTCGTTAGGAGACTTGTTTCCATCCGACTAGTTCTTTATTCGCAGAAATTAAAAATGTTTCTTTGTTTTCTCGAGGCTCTGGATGTAAATATTTTGAAGTGTTTCGACTGCGGATGCGAACGACGCTGAATGACTTCATCAACACTTGATATTTCCTCGTTTTTCATAATTATTCCGTTATTAAAGCTTCGTTTCTGATATTGCGTCCAGGATTAAGTGATTCATTCTTTGAAATTGTCATATTTTATTTGATTATACAAGATGATTTCTCATCAGAGGGTGCGATTATTCATTTCCACAACTGAAATTCTTCATCATGGATTATGGAACACAAAATATAGAGGGTGTTCCACAACTTATCTGACAAATGTTAACCATAAATACTGGGTGACATAAGAAGTTGTAAATAAAGCGAGTTCCAAGGGGATTCGTCATTGGAGTTTGTGAAACAACAAAATATTATTTCGACGAGCTCAAGCTTGTGTTGAAGCCAGTTGAGCTCATTTCGAACATATAGATTATCTCGTTTCTTGCTGAACCGTCATTACTTTTTTTGTGTTATTATTCAAAATTTATGGAAAATTTCTAAAACACCATGTTTATTGAAACATTTCTCAACAGAGCAAAATGAAAACACACGCGACCCGTTTTTATAGTGCCTGTATCCAAAAGTAGTTTTATTTTGCAAGTACTTGCCAATTGCCTTAGTGTCAACCTTCGTCACCCATCGCACTCTGAATCAAAACGCGAAAATGCTGCAAGAAGTAAAGGCAATTTTATTCATGACTTTTGTCGATCATCAAGTATCCGATATTTCACTGAATATCCACTGAGGAATTATTCTACTGTTTATTTTATAGTTTTCCAAAATTTCATAATATTTCAGTAAGTCCATAATTAATGACTTCGACACTCTGGTTATCAAAAAAAAAGTATGTGATTTTCCCTAACTTGACAATTCTACTGAGACTTTTTTCGTTGGCATTTTTTCAATAATATGTTCACATACTTCAAATATATTTGAGTAACTCAACTGGCCTACTCGTAATAATATACGACGACGAATAGAGGCGAATGTATCATATATCAATTCCACCGTGAAATATAGCGAACTGCAGTGCCATTTTACAATTCCCGGGCTAATTCGTTTCAATCAAACTTTAAATTGAAACCGATAACTTTTTTCTTTCGTGTCTGGAAACAATAGCAAATTGGTTTCTATGTTTGGCATATAGATACGAATTTGGATTACCATTCTTTGATGAATATCTGCGTATTTCTACGGAATAGCCGTGGAGAAAATAATGTTATTATTATTCTGGTTCTCTTTGATTTGTTGAGTGAAGATTAGTTTATCCCATTGACGCCTGATGATACCATATGGTATCAAGAAATCATGTGTTCAATTTCTCGCAATTTCATAGCTCAAGAAGGTATGGCAAGTGTTTCACGTCGAAGATTTTATAAATATATACGACAGTTCACGTGTCTAGATCTTGTGAGTTCGTATTTATTGTGTTGGTGAATAACCTTGTGGTAGAATTATGAACATACTGTTACGATTTATCCTTGGGTTCGTCGATGAAAACACCAAACAACACTCAACTACTTTTATTTTAACTCTCTATCACAATACAATACAATACAACACAATCACTTAAATCGCTCCGATAACTTTCCAATGCTCGCTACTAAAACTCTCTGTACCAACAATTCTGCCGTTTGCGTGCGCGCTTCCGCTTTTATACTCTCGCTCATACAGTGGAGAACCATCTAGACAAATCTCCACAGTCGAATCTTCTGGATGAGCCGCGATCACGCGAGTATAATCGTTCTTGGAATCTCGCACTAATTCGCATCGATAGGCGGCAGGGCCGGCGCTAGCACATTTCGTTACATTATCCCCCTTTAAATTTTGATCGTCCCGATCAAACCATTCGTCATTATCGCCATTGTAACGTTTAAGTCTTTCTAGGTGAACGACCTTCATTTTTGCTCTGGGGCTACGTTGAATCCTGTATACCACGTCATTTATTCTCTTGACTATCGAATAGGGTCCTTCCAGCATGGTGTTAGTTTGGGAAAAATTCTTTTTCTACGACGAGGGTTGTACAGCCACACTCGATCTCCTTCTTTGAATCCACCAGTATTTGCCTTGAGATCGTATCGAGCCTTCATCCTGTCACTAGTAATCTTCAATCTTCTTGAACTTGGGGATGCGAACACCAAGTCACAGGGCAAACGAAGATCTCTCCCGAAGATGATACTGGCTGGGGTAAGCTTTGTGGAATCGTGCACAGCTGCCCGGTAAGTCATCAAGAATAGTTGAAGGTGTCGAACCCGGTCTTTTTGATGCTCTGCTACTACTTTGGAAAGGTGTTCTTCCATAGTCCTGTTGAACCTCTCGACCATGCCATCAGACTGTGGGTGGAGGGCAGTTGTTCGGGTCTTGCTGATTCCCATCAATTCACAAACTTTCCTGAATAAATTCGATTCGAAATTTCTTCATTGATCGGAATGTAGCTCCATTGGCACTCCAAACCTTGTGAACATGTTGTCCACCAGGGTTCTTGCAACGGTGGATGCTTCTTGATTAGGCAAGGCGTAAGCTTCAATCCATTTACTGAAATAATCCAACGAGGATGTATTTGTTGCCATTATTTGTCATCGGGAACGGTCCAGCTACATCGATGGCGATTCGTTCGAAGGAAGCACCAACATTGTATTGTTTCATCTCGCCCCTTGATCTTGTTCTCGGACCTTTGCTTGATTCGCATTTTGGGCATCTTCGGCACCATCTCTCGACATCTTCTCGACATTGGACCCAGTAGAACCTTTGCCGTATTTTATCCAAGGTCTTGTTAACTCCTAGAGGTCCACCTGATTTACCACCATGAATCTCCAACAAAACATCCTCTATTCTCGACATAGGCACAACCAGTTGGGAACTCACTTTCTTGCCATCGACTGACTCCCAAGCCCTCTTCAGTAGGCCATTCTCCACAATCAAGGAATCCCATTGTGCCCACAATGCTTTGAACGTTGGTGATCGATCTGAGATGTCCTTCCAGGTGGGTCTTTCTACTCCATTGTCTTTCCATTTCAAAAATTCTGCAACGTTTGGATCATTTTCCTGGTCTTGTCGCATCTTTGCTGTCGTCCAATTCTCGTCTACTATCAATCTCACTTGGTTAATTTCTTCGCGACGTTCAATTCGCTCACAGTGTTTACAAGTATCCGAACAAGGTCATCTTGACAAGGCATCTGCGTTGTTATGCAATCGTCCTGGTCGATGTTTTATCCTGAAATGATACTGGTTCAACTTCTCAATCCACCTTGCTACTTGTCCTTCAGGAGTCTTCATTTCGAGTAACCACTTCAGAGCTGCATGATCTGTTCTGATTAGGAACTCTCTTCCGTACAGATATTTGTGGAAGTGGTCTACAGCCTTGATTATTGCCAGTAGCTCTTTTCTTGTTACGCAATAATTTCTTTCTGGCTTGGTGAGTACTTTGCTGTAGAACTCGATTACTTTTTCCTGACCGTCTTGCTCTTGTGATAGTACGGCTCCAATACCATTATTACTAGCATCTGTGTCCAAAAGAAACAGGCCTCGTTGACGTGGGAAACTTAAAATGGGGCTGGAACAGAGCAACTTTCAGTTTCCCAAATGCTCGTTCACTTTCGTTGGACCAGACGAATTTGACTCGATCTTCTGTCAACTTATGTAGGGGTGCCGCAATATCAGCAAATCCTTCTACGAAACGACGGTAGTAGGTGCAGAGACCTAGGAAACTCCTCACTTCATGTTTGTCTCTTGGTCTCGGCCAGTCTCTTATCGCCTGTATCTTTTTTTGGTCTTTGATGAAACTGTGTGACCTAGAAAATTCACTTCTTTCTGGAACAATGAACATTCCTGAAGATTCAGTTTGAGGTTGGCGTCCCTGAATCGTTGAAAGACTTCTTGCAGGTGACCAAAACGTCGTCGAGGTATACTAGACAAGTTTTTCAAGTGAGCCTCCGAAGGACCAGCTCCATTAGTCTCTCAAACGTTGCTGGAGCATTGCACAATCCAAACGGTTAACAGTAAACTGGTAAAGCCCACTCCCAGTCGAGAATGCAGTCTTCTCCTTATCGTCTTCATGTATGTCCACTTGCCAGTATCCGCTCTTCAGATCCAATGTTGAGAACCAACGGGAACCTGCCAAAGTTGTTAATGTGTCATCTTTTCTTGGTAGAGGGTAGCTGCCCTTCTTGGTGACATCATTTAATTTCCTATAATCGACACAGAATCTCGTAGATCCATCCTTCTTGAAAACCAACAGGTGCAGACCAAGGGCTCGATGACTCTTCAATCACACCGTCCTTCATCATCTTGTCGACAAGCTCTTCCACCTCCTGTTGCTTGGCGAATGTAATTCTTCTTGGTGGTTGCCGAATCGGATGAGCTTGGCCAGTATCGATTCTGTCTTTGACCAAATTAGTTCTTCCTCTTGTTGTCGAATCAAAAATATTACTTTCACTCCTGATGAACTTCTTGGCAGCTTTCAGTTCCCCTGTTGATAAGTGTTGACATGATTTTTCAAGAGTTGATATAACACTCTCAGAATCTGCCCTTATTTCTTGATGTTCATTTGAATTACAGTTCGCTACCCAAGTAACAGGTTCACATGTTCCAATGACATCGCCTGCCTCAACAGTTATTTCTCCAGGAAACACGTTGGCAACTCTCACAGGAATCGTTTGGTTCGTTTTAACTAAGGCTCGTGCGAATACCAAATTGCTGGGGATTTCACCACATGGCTGGACTACTCCAACGCAGCACCCAGGGTCTTCATCTAATGTAGCACAAATTAATTTTTCTGGAAATCCAGGAATTCTCGTGGTTTTCAATAATCGCAGTTTGGCAGGTATCGTCCTTTCCGTTGGAGTTGTAAGGACAAATTCTTCTCCTCCGAACCTCATTATCTTCTCCTCATTGTCGAATGAAAATCCATAGTCACTGATCAAGTCCATTCCGAGTATAAATTCATCTTCTATATCGGGGACGTAATCTGTATCTATGATGGTGAGTCGCCCAAGAATCAACGTAATTTCAGCTTCTCCTCGAATAGGTGCGTTTTCACCAGTGACTGTCCGAAGCACGACGTTGGATGATATAGGATTCACGTTTTCAGGCCGAAGTATGTCGCTGCGTACCAAGGAAACTGCAGCATGATGAGGCTCTCAGATGTTCTTTTCAGCCTGTTAACACCGATGACCCTGGGGGCTCTGTTATTGCTAGCCAGCATGCGCCCCGATATGCTGGCCATACCTCAACTCCAGTGCAGAAATTAGGTTCTGATATTGCTTCTGCTGTTCTATGGGTATTGTTTGTAATATACCCAAAGCTGCCCCTCTCAAAGCTACTATCAGTGCCGTAACTTCTTCTTCTTCGCCCCATCCATTAGTTTCTGCCGCAGCCTCAAATTGTCGATGGTACATGGACCAAGACGACTGTCCATCAAAAGTCGGCGGTTTTACGGAAATTCCTGATGTGGCAACCCTGTCTTGGCGATCTTGGTTCCTGAGAAATGCTATCTGCTTTTCGACTCTCTTTTCTAGTCCTTTCATCTCCTCTCGCACTGTTTCCACTTCCTTGTTGAATTCATCGTCGAATTTCTTGACGTCTCCTTTAATTTCTTCCTTAAGGTCTTCTTTTAGTTCTTCCATTTGTACTTTGTTTTCATGTGAAACATGCTCGAAGAACTTGTTCTGATCATCTAGAACTTTCTGGAAGTCTGCTTTTTGTTGTTTTCTGCTCTATTTCATTCTTTTGTTGTTCTAGAATTTTCTGGAGGTCTTCTCGTTCTTTTCTCTGTTCTTCGAGAATTTCCTGGAGTGCTTTTTCCCGTTCTTTCTTTTCACTTTCGAGAATTCTCTGGAGTGCTTCTTCTCGATCTTTCTTTTTATCTTCTCGTTCTTTCTTTTCATTTTCAAGAATTTTTCTAAGCGATTCTTCTCGTTCTTGTTTTTCCTCCTGCCGTCGCTTTTCATCTTCATGTCGTCGCTTTTCCTCTAATTCTTTTTCCTCCAGCCGTCGCTTCTCATCTTCCTGTCGTCGTCTTTCCCAATCCGCCAATTGGTTTTGGATAAATTTCAACATATCCCCCATCGTATCGTAAGATGTACTTCTCGTATTCACCATAAACTATTTTTATTTATCAGCAAAATTCCACTTCCGACACCACTGTTACGATTTATCCTTGGTTTCGTCGATTAAAACACCAAACAACACTCAACTACTTTTATTTTAACTCTCTATCACAATACAATACAACACAATCACTTAAATCGCTCCGATAACTTTCCAATGCTCGCTACTAAAACTCTCTGTACCAACAATTCTGCCTTCGGCGTGCGCGCTCCCGCTTTTATACTCTCGCTGATACAGTGGAGAACCATCTAGACAAATCTCCACAGTCGAATCTTCTGGATGAGCCGCGATCACGCGAGTATAATCGTTCTTGGAATTACTAATTCGCATCGATAGGCGGCAGGGCAGGCGCTAGCACATTTCGTTACAATACGTTTTGAATACTGAAGATACTGCTGATTCCTTCACCTGAAAGGTTTGTTTCACTTTCATACTTTAGGTTTCAAGTATCTCTATGAGCCTCGTATCACTTGAGCAATGAATTTTAATATTTTGCCGTTCGTTAGAAGGCCGTTAAACACGTACCCATAACCGTAGACATTATGTTTCTACTACGAGCATCATTGTCGTATCATTCCTAGTTGTTAGCGAGAGTTTTGCATACAGATTGGCTCTTCATGAAATGATCTGATCCTTTTTTATGAAGTTTATACATGAAAGCATGGTTATGGAACAGACGAAAATCTCAGTTTCATTTAAATTCAAGTCACGGCCTCGATAAATCCTATAACGTTGCCTCTGATGGGGCTTTCCAAATTAACAGATCACCTTAAAACATCACAAAATTATTACTTCCACTTTGAAGACGAAAATTATTTGCGAGTCACGTTCCGTATTCCCAAGTTTTGATACTCGATAGCGGTGGAACGTTAATGAGTTTCAATCTATTTTTAAAGTTTCCGAACCACATCCTCAGCTTGGTGAGTGGCGAAGAAAAAAAAACTGTGCGTCAGCTACTTTGAGGATATGGTTACAAAGTGGTTGAGAGAAAAAATAAGTATAAACAATCTGGATATCATGAAGTGTATAGATCGAGGTATTGATATATAATGGTGCTTTGCACTCTGCAGGCTACTTAATTTGAGGAAATGCTCCTGTTTTTTAAAACCGATTTAATATTTCTTTCCATAAAGTTGTTAATTTTCTTGTAGTCATTCACTAGTAGTAATAAAATGAATTTTGAAATGAGTAGATTACATACCATTCTCAGATAAAAAAAAAATAATTTCTTCAATGAGTTATACATTTCACGTGATAGTTCTTGAAGTGAACCTAATAGAGATCTTAAAATCATTCAAGAACAGTTTTCATCGAAAAAATTTGATTATTTTGATTCATTCAGAATTATTAATTCGAGTAATTTTTTTTTGTTTTATTACACAGTATCAGGTTCCAGGTTATTGAATCTATAATGTGAGGCATGTCAACAATTCGAAAGAATATCCGCGTTGAATCCAGGGAGTAAGCTTTGCAATGTCTGGTGCGGAGAGGGATGCGGCTCTCATTTTCTACAGGAAAAATACCTCGAAAAGGTGATGCAGACCACGAGCGAAAAAGCCGTCATCTCGCCATCTACCCATGGACGAATCAAACAAGAAAACTCATCATAGTTTTCCCCACTTAAAATTTTCAATTTCCTAATTAGAAATGAATGGTACCAGTTCCGAATAAGCCTCACTTTTTATTTCAAAATAATGAAAATGGCCATACAAAATTTTCTCATTTATTTTGGGATATTTTCTTAAATATGAAGTACTGTTTTGAAAGTGACTAGTTGCCTAACGAGATATTCAAGTTTTTTTTATTGCAAGAAATATTTTCAAAAGGAGATGAACAGAGCTTCTAAGAAGATCTGGGTTGTGCTTTATAACGTTCAGTGGTAAATCCAGAAGACGTAAATAAAAGCATTTTCGAGTATTTCAAATCTATGTACAAAATCAACAATTGAAGTATTTCATCATAATTGACAAATCAATATGGAAACAACTATGTGATTTTCATAACAGCATGGCTTGATTCTATTCCAACACTTTCCCTTGGACATTGCTAGTCTTCACGCAAGCGTTAGTTTGATTTCCGGTTGGCTTTGCGTGAAATATCAGTTATATTGTCATTCGTCGATATTTTTTACTTCTAACTCTTTGTTCCTTATCGAATCTCTTATGAAATTATACCTCGAATCAATATGTTTGCTTTCAGCGTGATATGTTGGGCTTTCCGCCAATTTGAGCAAGCTGTGACGATGAGAATATCATTGAACAATGTAATATACCTTGATCGTTCGAGACCCAAACTTGAAATTTCGAAGATGAGCAGCTTTTTAAGCTGCTTCAAACATTCCCATATATCAGCTTCAGTGGATGAAATGTATGTGATCTGATATATAAACCTTGTTACTACCTTTCTACGCCTCTTGATGGACAATTTCTGCAATATCCATCGTTAAGAACTAGAAATTTATAGTGCTATATGACGAAACATGTTGAAACCAATCGATGATAGAATATATACATGGATATATATTCCAGACCTAATATCATTACAATTTTTCATGTAAACGTTACATTAATCCCTATTGGAATAATGTCGAGAATCGTTCTCTTGGTAACTAGCTATAACAACCTATTATATCATAATATTGTTTTTACGATAGCAAACATCAAAAATGTTTTGGTTGAATTGGAACACTTCCACTTCATCAAATTTGTTAATTGTAGTGCTAATATATGGACCCGCGCCTGCTTTTGATATTTAAAATTCAGTGGTTTTGCAGTCATTACACAAACCAGTTCGAAACAGTTTATTCGTGGTAATCGTTTGCGATTGTAGTACAAAAATTAATACCCGCCAGCAATGAGTATTTATCCTTTATTTCACTAGGAAACTGGAGGTCAGCTGGATTACATGTTTCATGAATGATACTTGCAGTGATAAATTAAAAAAAAATGTATCCATGAATTTAAAAAATATTTATTTAACGTACAAATGCTCATGGAGTTTACAGCAAGGATGAGATACAACAGGAGTGAGCCAATCAGCTCTTTTCTTGAAAGGGTAGAAATAGAAAATAAATGGAGGAAAGAAAGAACGCGAGAAAAAAATCAGGTTGGAGAAGATAAGGGAGCCGTAGAGGAACTCTAGAAAATGGGGAATGTGTCCATATATCGTTTAAGATGGTATTAAACAGCCCTGAGAGTGGTTTTTTAATTTAATTTTTTTTTTTTATTTTTTTTTTTTATTTATTGACAAAACAAACCTTCCGAACAGAACAAGTTCTGGTATAAGGAAGATAATACATTGTATATAATTAAGTTCAAATATTTCAAAATAAACGAAAAGTAACAATTACAAACAACTTTATATGTTTATTGATTGATGAACATCATTATGATATCAATTCTAGTTTAAGTTTTTTCAAGAAAACATTAATGGATTTTGAATTTTTAATATCGTCTGAAAGATTATTGTAAGTTTCTATACAACTAGATATAGGATTGTTTTTGCCTTTATTCGAATGAATATTATTTAAGTGGAAATTATTGGCATTTCTGATATTATAGTTATGTAATTTTGATTTTTTTTTGAAATGACTATTACCTTTTTGTAAATTATTTGTTAGTTTGTATGCAAATTTTGCTTTTTCAAATTTTATTAGTTTATCTAATGTGAAAGTTTTGATATCTTTATATAATTGTAAAGAAGGTGTTTCCCACGGTTTTTTAAAAATAACTTTTATTGCTTTATTCATCAAACGAAAAAATTTAGATTAGATATCACCTCAAAACTGATAACGATTCAAACAGCTTCCTAACATTCTCAGGCTTTCGATATGACGTCATACGTTGGTATTCCTGAAAACACTTTCGGAATTCACCGCTGTCAGTAATCAAAACGTTTTTAGCCGCTTTCTCGAGAGCTTCGCAATCAGGGGAATGGAAATTTGCAGTGAATGATCAACACTAACTCAAAATCCCACCGCTTCTTTTAAACCAGTATTTCAAGGACAATATCCGTTCTCCCTGAAACTGGTATGTGATTGGCTAAAAGCAGGTGGGTTTTGACGTAGTATTCCTATTTGGCGCATGCGCTCTCACATTTTGTTCGGGTTCTTTTGTTACTGTAAGGCTTGATTATAACGTGATTTTCAGCCAATCAGATATCAGCTCCAAGAAATTTGGATATTTCACTGAAAATACTGGTTTTCAAGAAGCGAGTAGAGTTTTTGATGAGTCAAGGATTATCTAAACGAACCTATTCGAACACAATCTACGGCAAAATTGTATTTTCATGATGGTATACATTTTCAAGAATATTTCAGGTTGCCAGCTTCATACAAAGTCCTCTATTCAGTGTGATTCAGCTACACCGACCACGAAGGAGTACTAGTGGTGTTTCATTTTGTGGTTATGTTATAGTAAAAAATTGATTTTTTTTCCATTATCATAATATTCAACAATGAATGCAATTATAGTCACAACACGTTGTGGCTTTTCCTGTCGCCAACGACAGTCATACACAGAGAAGAGGAGAGCATTTAACGTACTGACATTGAATATTTTTTCGACAAAGTAAATTGTTTTATATATGAAACCGATGAGAAGAATATGATATACAAGAGCACTTAAAAGAGAAATGAGATGTGATGGAATGCTAAAGAAAACCTCGAAACTTCAATATACTCGAACAGTTTGTCTTATCACGAACATACCCTACCTTTTGGAATGAGAATTAGTGAAAAACTTTATCATGCTTTACTGATTAAACGTTATAAATCGAGGATACCATCCTCCTTCGTTGTCCCGTATGTGATTTCGGAATTATCCATTCCAATTTATAGGAATCATAGGAATAGTAAGATGCTATATACAGTTTTTTTAATGAAATTTGTTTCTGAAAATATAATCCAGAACTAACTCCTGCTAAGTACCTATCCGTTCATTTATTTACAGCACACTATACCCCGAAACTTTGATAGGCCTATTATCGTATAAGCAATTTTGTGTGTGATACAATTGTGATTATATGTTACACTGTAAATTTGAAATGAAAGCAGTGGCGGGGTCAATATACGTCTATGAAAGGCGACTGTCTTAATATTTCGAAGCTTTTGATGATGCCATTGCTATTGCACCTATAGAAAGATCCGGAACCCAGTCAATCTGAGTATTAAATTTGTATCCTGCTATTGGCATTTTGCCAACACACATCACATATGCCCATGGCATATGAATCATATCCATCTGATCCACACTGATCCTCTCTGGAGTAACAAAAAACTATTGATGAAAGCAGATGAAAAAGTTACATTTTGAATTTATTACGAACGTGACTTCCGAAGGAAGAAACATTTTTAACTTAATTTTCCAAATACTGAATGAAGACCTTACGTATGTTCACAATCATCATAATAATTGAGATATTTGAAGGTTTGGGTTTTGTTTAGATTGTATGGAATAGATGTCCCGAATAAATAATTTTTCATTTCAATGAATATATGAAGGATTTCATGTGAGATTTCATTGGAATTGATGCTTTTCACTTACGATTATTATAAAAGGTGTGGCGTTATGAATTTCCGTCAATTTTGAAAAGTGCCACTTCATATATCAAAATTGGAAAAATGCCTTATCGTAACTAGTTTGTTGTATTACATATCATCGAGTGGTTCAAGACTCGATTATATTAGTTTTTTTGTATTTTTCAACTCAGAAATTACTCGAACCGATTCAGGTTAACAATCTTGGACGGCATTTAACTGAAAACATGAAACAAAATATGCTTTTAGATTGACTTGACTTACTCTTATTTCCAACTTAGTAATACGAGTTTTTCTAGTGAACGACATATTTATTTCCCGTAGACGTGCTGTTTTACGCCACTGAAAGCGTTCTCATTGTCAAAGATGGTTGAACTCTAGACTCTTTCAAACCTCTGACGCGGTTCGTCAAATGGGTTTGTTGAACTAATATTCCGTGATATCCTTTATCAGTTCGACCTGGAAATAGTTCATTGCAAACCTCCGTCTGTGAAGTACGAAAAAACCATGAGGGTTTCAGTAAGTAAGCACATCCAGTTCATTGATTGTATTGTATCAACAGAAATCTAATTACAGTATCACAAATATTGAACATAAGGAACTGATTTACTGATTCAAACTACCATTATAATTACTTATTTTAATTCAATTTCAGTTACGTATTGGGAACGAAGAAGCTGAAGTATGTTGACTCTTCATTTACTAAATTCAACTTTTCCTCTTTCGACACTTGGGTTAATAACATATTATCTTTTCACTTTCACAGGTTACAATCCCAAATATACCAATTGCGCATTCATTCACTTGAAAGCAATTTGATACTCACTTTATTAATTATTGACTATGAACGTTTGCCGGTTCGAAATAGAAAACGTATTGATCACATGAAACCAAGGTTGGAGTATTTTATTTATAGAAACCGTTGAAAGACGTCAGAAGTTTAATCATTGTAATTCATATCAAATAAAACATACCTACTATACTTGGAAATATAACTCTGGGGTAGTTTCGATCAACCTAAATGTAATGTAATGATAAGGCCCGGTTTCAACAACGACTTTAATCTCGATTGTCTTGCTAAGTGAAATATTTGAACGCGATTACATGGCGATTCCATTTCACGTGACAATATTTTTTTTATATTATAAGGTTTATCTTATGTTCTCAGAAAGAGATTATGAAATTTTTGAAAATACCGTTCGCCGATCAATATATCCTGCGTTTCAAGACGATAGTGAAGACGAACAAAAATATTTTGTTCAGCGGCCTCGTTGGATTCTAAAAACGGACGATCATTTTAATAATTTGGATGATAGACACTTCCAAATGAAATTCAGATTGTCAAAGACCTCTGCTTGGCAAATTTTGAAATCTATTGAAAGAGATCTCAAATTTCCAACCCATTATGCGTTTCAGATACTTGTCAAATGAATCAATATGACAGGATCTGCCCCCAGGAAACTTAGTTTTTTTTATGACTTAGTGATCTTCATGGTTAAACTGAGGCGCTTTCAATGTTTTCCACCTTATCGAGCGTTTGAATAATAGAAGATAAAAACACGAATTTCAAACTGGTTTTGCCTATGAAATGTCATGAAACAAGTGAAAACAAAAACTAGTCGGTTTGTTTATTGTTTGACCACCAGACAACACGTGATCTGGAATGCCTAATAGGGGTAGGTGAAAGGTTTTTATTATTAAATTCATGTATAAGTTTTGATTGGCTATGTTTGTTTTATCAGAAATAATTTTAGGCTTCGCCCCTTGCATTTTGTTTTCCCATAAACAGCGGAAGACAAACTGAGTTCTCAGCCATTCAGCAACAGACATTTTCACTTCCTTTAAATTTATAATCACGCTTTTATTTTATTACAGCAACCATTTCAAAAATTTATATGAAAATTCAAGGCGTACGCCATACTGAGTGAGCCCTTATTATAGTTCAAGAATCGGATAAAATCTATCGAATTGGCCTTAACAATTTCTGTAATAAAGATGGCCGAGTCGACAATTTCTATTCGATTCGTGAAATAGATTTTGCCTGCTGTTTTCAGAATATTGGCCATTTCGATCTTCGATCACATAACTCATAATGAGAACATAAGTTCTGTGGTCTCGACTTCACGTGTACACAATGTTGCCAGATGGTCGTTCCTCTCAAACTGTCTTTCTTAATTGCAATCGCAGGATGATAATCAGGCTATTTCAACAATGAAACGTAAGGAAGCGTCTATCGAGATTGAAGTAGCGCTTAGAAAGAGTTGCATCTCAAGAAAATCACGATTAAAGGTACGTTGGTGAAACCGGGCCTAAGAGAAAATCATTGTATTCATCAAAATGGCACACTAAGGTTGGTAAGTGTGAGACATTCACAGCCTCTGTGGATAAAATGAGTCCGCCAACCTCATTCTGCAAAAGTGAAAAAGCGTTGGCGTATCTGGTATATATATATATATATATATATATATATATATATATATATTTGCCAGTTTTCTTAACACCACATCTATAAGTTGAACACGACCTTTATCATGCCAAATTCTGGAAAGTAATCAGTATACAATTTTTCCAAGTGAGGAGAGGATTACTCTTTTCTTCATTCTCGAACTCCGCATGTTCATAGTCATATTTGAGTGTTTGTTGATCTGGATTGATCTTGTAGTTTTTGTATCCTGAAAAAATCTAAGAATTGTATTGAGTCAAAATGGTAATCATCCACGGTCAAATTGAAACGATAACAAGGAGAGAAACTAATTTCCAACTTTACGATCTTCAATCATCCCTTCGAAGAGAAATGTATAAAAACCACTAACTGATAAATTTTTACTAATCCAGTAACGTACAGCCACTGAACACGTTTCTCGTATATTCCTGTGCAAGGATAAAACTTTCTCGTATATCCCGGAAGTCCTGCTGGAAGATTAATGATCCGAATTGCAAGTGTAAAGATCACTTTGTTGACCAATATATCAGATCGGGTAGCGCTTTGTATTTCGCCATTTCCCACAGCGAATAAAGCTCAACTGTAATATTTATGGCGTAGACAAGGACGACTTACACTTTCATATATACCACTTCGGAGTTCGAGAAACACCGTGTGGTTGGTGATGGTAATGGGATTCGACTTTGGGGTTTCAATCTACCTGGAAACTATTCATGTGGAAGTAAGATTTGGAGAGTTTGCATGCCAAAACATGTTTAGAAATTTTATTTCTACCTTTCCATTATAGAGTGCAAGTGTTTTCAATCAGGTATTTTCCAAATTTGCTGTCTTCTTCGAATCAAAAAATAACAACTTCTTAGGTTTACCTTCCTTCAAACGTTGGATCTGTCATATATGCCAGAGGGACTCAGAGCTTCGTATATTTTTTTCAATACTGGTAGTAGAATCATAAACAGCAATTAGTATATACTGCACAAGAAAAACCAGGTCTCAATATTTTGAACCTCCTACATAGGTACTAGGACCAGGTTCTACCAAATAACCCAGGTGATAGTTTCTTTGATTTCACTTTTTTCGCCGTCTACTTCCTGCTTCTTTATCTACTGGATATCTTGATTCGGACTAGTTTCAATCTGCAACTGACTTTCAGTCTGAAAAGCACTTGTATCCGAATTCTTAATTTTACTTCTGTAGAATTCCCAGTCACCCTCCAGTCTATCCACTAGATCTGACACACTACTGCCAAACACTTTTTTTCACGCTACTTTGAAACCAACTTTGCCAACTACTGCCTTTTTGAAAGTTATTTCCATACACTATTCTCCTGTGATGTGATGACTGTCATCGGAAATGAGTAAGCCTCTGAAGAAGCTGGCCACTCACGCTAGCGGAACGTTAGGAAGAAATTCCAAGGAACGACGGCATCCACACCCGAAGAAAAGTAGTTATTACTAATTTCCTCGAATATTTCTCAGAATACTACCTCATTTTATAATCGTTTCTTCAATCATTCTTGCGAAATTATGAAATGGACCAGAGAATTGAAGAGATCCGGTCATTTTCACTACTCATGCCGCTACTACAATTGGATATTACTTTCAAATGAATTGGGAAGCCTGTTGACATCTACGAGTCCAGCCAATTTCGAATCGCCTTCTTTTCTCTTGTGCTATTTTTTTGGTATTTGTTATACCCATCATACAATCTTTGAAACGAGTGCTCCGAAAATTATGAAGGTTTCATAGCAAAGTCGCTGAGTAAGGGACTCGATAATTTTCACTAGAATGATTCGTTAATTAAATCGATCAATTCTCGGTTCAGTAGATTTTGGTATAATCAACAAAGTTTTTGTGTTATCTCTCGCATGAGTGATAACCGACCGAAGTATAAATCCTCTCATATATTCTATCGTTCAATTCATGCAAAATTTTACATTTTTATTCAGCGAAGTGTAGTTAATAGCATCTCCCTTTGTATATATACGATACCCGAATCACTCTCCATAATACCCGCTGGAAAAAATACATCGTGAATTTAGATCAGAGACAAAAAAAGTTGCGGAGTTGAATAATTCAATATAACGAGATTCAGCATGGCGTTACAGCGTCGGGACGTCTTTCTCTGAATGATAAATGCTTTAGCTCCGTCTACATAGAGCATAAATCAATTTGGCGAATTCGTTGTTTCATCGTGTTGCTTGTATTGAAAGCATTTCTGACGGGATGTGATTCGGGTAGAAACACGTTTCAGAGTGAACGTTTCGTTTTAGCCGCTCTGTTTTATTGGGGATGTGACTCGAAATTATTTCAAATTTTTTCGGAGAAGTTCGTGAAATTACTATTCCGGAAAACTTTCACATTGATGACGGCAATTGACTTCGATAGTCATTTTACTCATCGAATACACAAATAGATGTTGTTTTCAATAGGATTTTCTTTGACTCTGATATCATCAGATCTGCCTTCTTTTTTCAGTACCTCGTATATTTTCCTCTGAGACTTCGATTAAGTATCATATACATTTTTACCCTCATAGTATAGAATTTGGTATGCCTAAGCCACATGAGAGAAGACTATGGGGGCGCTTTCAGAATTTTGGTCTGGTGGGGGCTGAACTGGGCAAAAGAAAACAATTCAACCCACACCCTCCTGGGTGCGCCAATATCTCGAATGCCCTTTTTGTCTTTGCCACGATGACTAACCTTCGGCTTTGTTGGTGTGTCATGCATGTGTCTTCTAATGGAAAAATCAGGGCTAAGAGAGTTTCTCTAAAAGTCAACTTGATAAGTGATTTTTTGATGAGAAAATGCTACAATTCTAACAATTGGCCTACAAATCTACGACACATAGGATTAATAATTCTACTTGGGAAAGCTATTGTAAAGCGAAACACGTGTGTCTTTTTTTAACACGGATTTTTTTTAATAAGCCAGTTGAGTTCAAAATATGTTAATTATATCAGTTGATTGTTCAGTCATCAAATAAGTAGTTTTGTCCATGACTTTCATATAAACTATTCATAATGCATTTGTTTCTTCAAGATACGATATCCATTGATCACTAGTGAATAATGCAATCATTATTCACCACCATCATATTGATTGATGTTAGTGAATTATATCATCTCGATGATTTAAGCCACTCGCCTACGGTTCGTGAATAATAGAGCTCGTTGAATAATATAATACTATTTTAACGTGTTAGACTTTTCTGCACATCTCAGAATGTATTTGTAGAACAAAAATGCAGATTTAAGAAATAGAAAAATATTATTCTTTGTATAATCCACATAATTGAATTCCATTTACCGTCTGCTTCTCGTCATGAATTGAGTTCCAGTCAGCGCAAACGGAGGTACACCTCAAATCTCAATAATGTAACATTCATTACATACTATATCGAAACAAACCCGAACTTTAAACGGAACACCGCCTGACGAAGCGTTACACGATCCCGAACAAAAAGTTATTGAATTTCTGCTCAAACCGACTTCAATGAGTTGCCTAATTCGATCAAGATGTAATCTTTTTTCAATTTGAAAAAAGGTCAGCGAATATGAATGCGTTCATGAAATGGTGAATCAGTAAGACACGTTTGCCATTCCGGTTTTTTGAAATCGAAAAATTATTATTATTATGATCAATATTACTGAAATTATTGGCCATAACCTTAAAAACTGAAAACTAGCAAATCTTCAGTCATATTTCATCATGTCTACGTATATGCATAGGGAAACTTCTTACATAATTTATAATTTATGAAAGTTGTTTCAACTTTTAGCGCTTGGTTTTCATTATTTCTAATGGGTTCAATTTTCATTTCACAAGTTGTTTTCCTTTCCATGAATTATCGATCAGAAGCTTTCTGAACTTCTGCTATTATATATATTTCAGCGCGTTAACATAATCATCTTACTCCAATATCAATATAGTAGCATGTCTCAAAATTATTGCGTGTTATTTGTCACGATAATTTGAATGAACATACTGTGTGAACATTATAGTCCAGTTGCACCAGATGTTTTATTTTTATTTTCTCAGCGACATCTGTTAAGTGAGGTAATGGTTTCGTTAATATCAGTCACCTAAGAATCCACCACTGGATAAGTCACAATTAAGATATTGTTTGAGTTTATCGAAATCACTCGTATACGTCTAACACAGAAATGGCAGTCTGCAGAATCTAATTTGTTATGATATACAGTGAGTGCATTTCTTTAATGCTTTTCCCCTTTTATTTTTTAAAGGGGTCAACTCAAAAAATTCAAACTTGGGATAATCTAATTGATGCAAAATACTATATTTTGAAGTAAAATCGACACATGAAAATTTCAAGATGGCAACTGGGCGCCATCTGGAAAAAAAATAATAGAAAGGAGGGTCTTGTGACACATCATTTTGAAGCTCCTGACGAATACTTTTCACAACACTAGAATATGAAGCCAATATCTTCGCCTACCACATAATTGCGGAACATTTAATAATTGCCTGAAACATATACATTATTATCGATTTATCTAGAAATATTCTCTGTCATATGGCAATCCCAACAACCCGATAAGGTTTGATAGGTTATTTTTTGTTCATAAAAAACACATCATTATTCAGATATTCTCGTTTACTTTCCGATTTCATATGTAGATAGGTACCACGTAAACTATCTCCAAAATGGTCAATTGAACACAATTCAACAAGGAAATTGTATTTGAATATGCTGGCAACTACTATTGATCCTCTAATCACCGAAATCGTCGAAGTGAATCCTAATGAACTCGATATGGATACTATTATTCCAACAAGATGGGGCACCACCACATAACTCCAGACAAGTATGGAACTATATGGATAATACTTTCCATTCCTTCTAAATCATTCGGCGACTCGAGTGAGAGGACCAAAAGAAGAAAAACAGAAGGAATTCGGCTTTCGATTGATAATGATATAATCGTCCATGCAGCTCAATCAACACTTCAGGCTCGAGGAAAAAGGAACGCTTCAAAAATTTTGAAAGAAGTCTCAAACTCTCCAACTCGGGCAGGAAAATACAAGAAGGCATACTTGAAATCAGATCATGAAAAAACTACTCTTAACCGTTTAAAGCCCTTGAAGTGTTCGTCGAAGCCGATTTGACTAAACGACAATATGAAGTTATTAGAAATACTAATAAATCATTTTATCCTTGTTATGATCTATTGCTGAAAGAAAAAAACGAATGTTATCCTCCGAAAGACTGCATGAAAGTCACCTGTGCAGAAAGCAATTTACAAAGCTTGATTGATATTACAGTTGAGCGATTATCAATGGCATTAGCGGAAGTTCTTCCTTATCTCAAAACTCGTCTCAAAAATAATGAAAGAAAATCTTCGAAAATCATCTACAAATGGGGTTGTGATGAATCTACCTCAGATGCACATATATTCCTATCATCTTTTGTACCACTTCGAATAGTTTGTGGTAAAGAATGCAGAAAAGTGATTTGGCAAAATCCAACACCGTCTTCACCTAGATTTTGCAGACCAATAAGATTCAGGTTTGTGAAAGAATCTACTGGGGTAACAAAGGAGAAAATTATTCACGTTGAAGAATCTGCCAGAAACTTGAAACGTACTGAAATTGTTTTGCAAGGAAACAAATCCATATTTGTACATGACTTACGATTGACAATGATCCATGGTAAGGTGTGCAATGCTGCAACGAATACAGAATCAACCAGTCGGTGTTATATTTGTGGATTAACCTCTCGAAATTTCAATAATATTTCCAAAGAATTGAGTATAAATTCTGAGGCTATGGAATTTGGTCTATCTGTGCTACACGCCAGGATGCATTTTACATCTGGCATATAAATTGACCGAAAAAAATTATAGAGAAAAAAGAAATGAGGAAGAAAAGGAGTTGGAAATGCGGACGGAGTTGGAAATGCGGACAAAGAAACATATTCAGTAAAGATTTCGAAGAGAACAGGACTGCTAGTCGATATGCCCAAAGCAAATTTTGGGAACACCAATGATGGTAATACCACTCGAAGATTCTTTGAAAATCCTGAATTAGCTGCTGATATTACAAAAGTAGATTTTCAACTTATATACAGATTGAAGATAATACTAGGAACCATCTCTAGTGGTCATAAAATAGAAGTAAAAAAATTCGATGAATATGCCATGGCAACCGCCCAATTATATGTCGACCTATATGGATGGCATCCAATGAGTCCTACTATGCATAAAATATTGATTCATGGCTCTGTCATTATTGAAAATGCCTTATTACCAATAGGACAGTTGTCAGAGGACGCAGCAGAAGCTAGAAATAAGCATTTTCGTTTGTCCCGCGAAAACTACGCCAGAAAGTTTTCGAGGGAGACATGCAACTCTGCTATATAGAGTAGATTATTATTGAGTTCGGACCCCCTTCTGAGCATGAAGCAAACAAAAAAAAAAGATTTCATCATGACCATTTTGCCCTGAAACAATAGAAATGTTGCTACCAGCTGACCCGAATACTGAATCCGATTCAGATACGATCAAGATTTGTATTTTTATACGTTCATTCATTGCTATAGTCACTCATTTGCAAAAAATATATACTTATTTCAAATAAGAAACTCTTTTCTATCTAGATATATGATTTGAAGTCATAATACGCCATGAAATAATTTTGATCGTCTAATTCCTTCAGATCGACCTATGTGCGGCGGTTTATTCCCGTCTGGCGAACGCTCAGCCCTGGAAGCAATTTTCTTTCACTCGAGGGAGTTTGCTTGCCTATTAGTGGTTTTCGATTCATTTGACGGTTTAATCGAGCGGTAAATACCAAAGACAAACCCCGGATAATTATATTGGGTCGCATGAATTTCTTTTCGGGTTTCATCATACCAATGGGAAAGTGATAAAGCTGGATTTTATTACGAGGTTTGATTTGAGTGATGCCTTGAATTCGTGTACCTGAGTGTCGGTGATGATAATAATGTATCAAATTATTGCCAGCAGTTAGTTAGATATAATAGTTAGATAAAATTTTGTCGTACATTTTTCATTAGCTTCTGGTGAGGTGATCAGACAGTTGTCATCACTGATCAATCAGTAAATCACACTACATTAGTACGCTACACTGATCAAGTCAATGCGTGATTAAGATAAACATCGAGGAGTCATGACTAACTAACTTCTGTAATGTCATGATTAAGATGTTTCCCAGCCTGCAACCTTCGAAATTCGAGATGAATGACACCAGTTGCATTCTGCTCTTGATATGTTTTCTGAACATTACTTCGCAGGTATATTATTTTCTATTGGTTCTCAACTCGGTTTTGATAGAAACGTAGACGTGCTTACCTTTTAAATTTCTTCGGCTCTTTCCACCAAAACAAATTCAATTATATCACCAGTGGAAGCCTCTCAAACTCTATACCTTATTGACACTATGATGATCAAAGGATCTAACGATGGCTTTTTTTTTCTTTCCCGTTATGTATCCCAAACAAAAAAAACCGTTCGCATCAACATCAAATAAATAGCAAATGATTTGCTCATGTTATTTCCATGGAAATGATCAGCCTAATATCAGTCTAATAATAAAATAGCTTCCAGATTACTTGTAGGCAATATTCAAGTTTTATCACAATATTCTTCCAATAACTCTTCAAACGGCTGAAATAATTTTATCAAGAAGGGGAATGATTCAGCATATTCTCCTCTCTTTATGAAAATGTGATTTATAAGCCACGTCATAAAACATGAATTGTGCGTGATTTTTTTTCGGGAAAATGCATTCATTCAGTGGATTGGAATTTGCATTTTCTGCTTTTCGCCATTGAAAAGTCGTTCGTATTGATAGTCGTACGTTTTGGCGGCTCTAGTAAGTAGATCTAATGAGAAAAATACACTACTATGAGCTGATAATCTATCAGGAAATTGGAATATGTGAAGTGTGAACGAAATTTTCACCTAGCGAAAATTTCAGAATGGAAAATCAATTACATGGAACTAAGAAACAAATCATCATTATGTCTGGAAAAAACATGAATTTGTCTTTTCTCTCGTACTTCATCCAATCATCAAAAATTACATAACCATTTATATTGGCAATAGTGTTCCAAAGATATAATTGGGGTTTCGTTTTGGAGTATGAAAAACGTTACGTCTACGAGGTAACTACCTGTGACTCAATCTGCCCTCGAATGCTATTCCTTACTCAAAAAAGTCAATTTGTATCTGGCTTGTGTTGAATCTATAAAAAAACAAACCTTTCAGAATTATTATAATGTATGCATACAAGTAGAACTCGATAATTAGTTTGGACGGAAGTGGTCAACTTTTTGGGTTATATATATATATATATATATATATATATATATATATATATATATATATATATATATATATATATATGTATATATATCGACCTCCGAACTCGAACAGTCGAGTTCGGAGGTCGAAACTCAATCATCACCTAGAAGATGGCAAATGAGACTTTGCCGAAACGTTGTGACAATTATCCTTCAGAGGATCAAAACCACAAAACACAGAATGAAACCCGAAAACACAATTCATCATACTTCGTCCGTGAGAATCTTCATGCTAACATATATATATATACAAGATGAATTTTTCTGGGTTTTTATCCGTTAGGTATTTTCTGATTTGTTCGACGTTTCGAATTCCATTTTGAATTCATTTTCAAGAACTGTGAGACGAATATCTGTCCATACCGTCCTGGTCAATCACTCCCCTTACGAAGCAACCAAGCATTGACCAGGACGGTATGGACAGATATTCGTCTCACAGTTCTTGAAAATGAATTCAAAATGGAATTCGAAACGTCGAACAAATCAGAAAATACCTAACGGATAAAAACCCGGAAAAATTCATCTTGTATAACGAAGATCCGTGAAAACATCAATTTCTACATATATATATATATATATATATATATATATATATATATATATATATATATATATATATATATATATATATATATATATATATATACATCCAGCTAGCTATCTTCCTGGCGTCTTTTCACAACTCAATCTCTGAGCGTCCGTCATGTAGTTCTCAAGAAACCTGTAGTTGTACAGATAAATATTTTCAAGATTCATACACGACGTGTCATGGAAACTGTTTGGACTTTGTTTTTCGACTATAAATAATTGGAATTTTCATTTGTCCATTCCTTAGAGTCCTTTCATGGAGCCCCCTCTCAGCGTCCAATATATTCAAGAATTTCCGCTAGCTGGCGTCCGCTTTATATATTTTACTTTCGTCCTTCCGATTCGTAAGCGCCCGGCGATGATGCCAGATTGAACCATAAAGGCAATAGGTAACTTTAAGATGCTACTCGTGGGTTGACTTTCTGAGCTCTAATATTTTGCTTTGATACTTTTTTAATTTCACTATGTACTTTTTATTTTTATCTATACTCATATGTGATTTGTTAAATATATACAATTCATGTAAAACTGACTTTTTCCACAGCTTATAAACATCAGTATTAATTGCCACACTACCTGTGGTCATGTTGTTCGTTATTTAGCTTTGTATTAAGCTTACTCAATACCAGTCCCTACAAAAAATTATATATTTTTCTTCAAACATTACTAAATCATGACATGACCACATATCTGGAAAATGGCCCTAAGAATCACATTCCAACTCATAAAAAATAAATAAATATATTAAGAAAAATTTATTTGTGGAGATACTCTGTTATAAAAGGGTATACGGCAAAGTGTTCACTTGTGTTTGTAATGAGCAGCCAAAATGTATGTTGAGAAAGGGGCCAAACATATACAGTGTCATACCCAAAGTATGCACCATATGGGAAACTTATTTATTGAGTATTTTGAAAAATCCCGGAAAATGTTGTTTGGAAAAATTGTTCAGCATCAAAAAATACATCCACATTTGAAAGCATGGCCATCTGAGTGAAGTTTTACTTTTTTACCCATTTTTTTCGTAACCATTTTGGACAAGAAAATCTTCAGAAAATCAATGAGTTTTTTTCCAAAATACCTATTTTATTTTGACGTTTCGTGACTTGATATTATCGAATATTAAGTTATTGTTAGAATACTGTATAATTTTCAGTAACATTCGGTGTCAACAAAAAATAAAAATAACCTTGCACCAAAAACTTAGAAAATTATTTAACTCTTAAAAAAATTGACGGTGGTTAACACCTTACTTGTGTGATTTGTAATATTACAGCCTTCTAAAATAAACCGTGGTATACAGGATGCTGTCTATTTATCGTTTTAACAAATTTTTGTTTTCGTAGTCCCCATTTGAGAAAAGTGGGTAAAAAATTAAACTTCACTCAGATGGCCATGCCTTCAAACCTGGATGTATTTTTTGATGCTGAACAACTTTTCCAAATAACATTTCCCGAGATTTTTCAGAATAAGAGTACTTTATTATTGTCTCAAAATCAAATATTTGAAGGCTCCTCGTATATAACGTCTGTTTTACCGTATTTTGTTGGTGCATATTCGGTTTCAGGGGATGCACAAACTTTTATCAGGAATAACTATTTGTCGAAAGACCCTTAATAAATGAGTTTCCCATATGGTGCATACTTTGGGGATGACACTGTATAGGGCTAGAATTGGTAGTCTTTTTTAATTAAAAAAGGTTACTACAGTTGCCACTGTACGGATGGATATAATAATGACTGCAAAAAAAATTTCATGATTCCACGCCAATATTTTTATAAGAGAATACGAAGTTCTGAGACACTGAATGATATTAAATATTTTTTGTGGCCTAACACACCCGAAAACAAACGTAGCAACTTATCGCACCAAAAAAAAATCATGCAACTCGAAAAACCTGCATGAATACATGCAATTTTCTGGAGTTTTAGGTGTGAGTTTCACAACAACAGCAACAAAAGCATAACCAAACCTTCCCCTAAGTGGAGTGTTAGGCGTTAGCACTCGAATCATTCAGAAAGAAGTAAATGAAATGATAACTCTTCAAATAAGATATTTCTCGTTCAGAAAATATCGAATTTCAAAATTTCAACACTACCTTTGACGAAAAATGCAAGAACTGATTTTATTTCACCTAAATACTGACCGTTTTATTCCAATAAATTTATTCGAGAGGTTTCTTTGTTTTTTAATGCTGTGCATATCCTTCGCATATTTTTTTTTAAATTTTCAGAGTGATGTAAATTTGCTACTGTTATCGCAGACTTCCATTGTCTGAGTTGTTAGTATCAGCACGACGCGACGTTTCAATCGATTCAGAATTTCCGATCGTTATTGAGTATACTGACTGACCACCTGAGTTAATAAGACAACATTCATAGGGATTGAGATTATTGGCAGAACTCCCTTTTTTTCTGATGGGACCCTACCTAGCTTGGTATTATTCAATAACAGGTAATTTTCATCGTGTGTCCTGTATCTGGATTCACTACAAATTGCCATCGACTCATTTATAACAAATGTCATAGAGAATGATCCTGCATGTGATGCACAAGAAATATTTTTTCACAAAATGGAGCTCTCCCCCATTACTTGCTGAATGTACGCAATTACAAATATCATATAGAATGACAAATATCATAGAGAATGACCCTGCATGTGATGCACAAGAAATATTTTTCCACAAAACGGAGCTTCCCCCATTACTTGCTGAATGTACGCAATTACTCCAATGGTACGTTTCCAGGTCCCTGGGTAAACGAAGGGGTGCAACTGAGTGGCCCTCTTGGTCGCCCGACTTGAGTCTTTTAGTTTTTTTTGAGCATATAAAACCAAAGTTCACAGCACTCCGAAAGATCCAAAGATAAGCGTTCAACATTGTGCACATTCACTTAACTAATACGGTATGTTTTTGAGTTGAATCGAATAAAATTTTTAATTTTTTGTCAAAAATCGTCCTGACGTGTATTCGGATTTTATCGAAATTAATTTTCCAACCTCTAATGCCTTGCGATATATTTTCGATGAGGCACCCTGTATATGATATTACATCGCGTATCCGGAATGAAAAACAAATGGTTTTCAAACCAATTTTTTTTTACCACCATGTATCAAAAATACCGATTATGAATTATTTCGATTCATTCAATTCATGGGGGCTAGTTGATGAATGATCTATTACACAATCCATAGAGGTTGTAAATAACGAATTGAAATTAATTTTTTGTTCTCCCTGTTGTGAGGTTCAAACCAAATAGTTGTAAAGGATATTGGACACACACGACATCCAATCACCACTCTGGCATGATATTCTTAAAGGAAAAGCCATCTGTATTACTACTTTTGTTCGGGTTTGGAGGTCGTCGTTTTTTGAAATTTCTTCCTGACGTTTTGCTGGCGCGAGTGGCTAGCCTTTGAAGAAGCTAGGAATGGTGTGGTTTCCCGCGAAAAGCTTAGTTCGCCTTGAAAAACCCCCTACTCTAGGTCTGTGCGTTGATGAACTCAAGCAGAAACAGCGAAAGAATATAAAATAGTCACGAGTGTGTGTCAAAACCTCATTTGATTTATAACTTAACTTGTAATCGGTTTATCAAATATCACTCACTCTTCACTCAACGAATGTTTGTCAACAAATACTACACTTTTTAAAACACGCTGCCTTCTGAAATCAGCCCCTATTCAGCGTTGCCTCTTCTTCCGAAATTGAAAGACGCTTGGAAATCGACGGTCCGAAAGTAATATACTTTGTTCAACCATCCTTTGCCGTTACGTCATACGTTGTCCAACTTTATCTCTCATTCATGAAATGGATGAGACGGAATTTTGACGTCATTAACGTATGTCTTGTCTCTAATGTCGATGTGAATTTTATTTGTCATTTTTGACAGTTCAGTTGTCATAGTTTGATTTGTTCAGTATTTTTGGTCATTTTCGCCTTTTTCAGTTAATTTTTCATTGTCAAAATGCCTTTCCGGTATAATGAGGAAAAGCAAAGCTATTGTATAACTAGTTTCCTTCGGGTTTGAAGGGTTTGGAGTTGATTGACTACTTTTCAAGAGAAAGAGACGCTAGAGTGCCGCTTTTACCGTTTAATGCAGTCTACAACGTATGTATCTACCTATGTTATGCAAAATGTAAGTTTTTATTGATTTCATTTTATTGAATGCTATAGCGTGTTGGTGATGCTCTAGAAATATATATTAAAACTGTTCAAGTACTAGCTACTAGTGGAATGGAAACAGATAAAGACTACAAAATCAAAGTTCATGTCGGACATGTTTCTGCTCGAGGATCATCGATTTATACCATACATCAAAATGCAATAAGAACACGAGTGTATGCGATGTATTCTGCAGGTAGGTAAATACTAATAATAATTTTGAGGTTGAGTGTAAAATAACATTCAACTAATATAAGACAAACGTAAAACATCAGAATACGTCACCGATTATGACGTAACGGCAAAGGATGGTTGAACAAAGTATATATACCTTTCAATGAATATTCGGAAATGCTCCTTGCGTCGCTGGCGGCAAACCTGATGAACTAATAATATACAAAAGTATTCGAAAAATTTGCACAACTATCAAGAAGGCGTCCAACGAATTTTCAAATATGTGAACTACTCTGGTGCTCTGAGTTCAGATTCTACACAGTTTCTTCAGAGCGTCCATATATGGACGCTCTGTTGGAGCCGGACGCTTGGAAGATAGTAATTTGTTAATGTACGGACGCTCGGTAGATAGTGGTATGCTTATATATATATATATATATATATATATATATATATATATATATATATATATATATATATATATATATATATATATATATATATATATATATTATCTTCTCAATATTATACCAACGTTATTGTGTTAGATGAGCATCTGGGTCCAAGCTATGAAAACGTTTGTTCATGAACAAGACATACCAAAAACACACTCAATACCCAAACCTGTAGCCTGAGATTAATAAATCGGTAGGAATCTCTATTCAATATCGACACTCGCATGTAGCAGTAATTTTTTTTCTACGCTATTCATTTACAAAAGAGTTGATCAGTTCTTTTTCATCCCCTCTTGAACTCTATAACTTTTTGACACGATGATGATCAAAGTATCTAACGATGGCATATTTTTGTCTTTCCCCTTATGTATCCCAAACAGAAACAAACCCTTTCGCATCCACATCAAATAAATAGCAAATGATTTGCTCACGTTATTTCCATTTACAAAAGAGTTGATCAGTTATTTTCCATCCCAGAACGAAGGCATTAATTCATTAGAACGGATCTACTTTTACTATAACCCAGATCCAAATTTCAACTGGTAGCTGCTTTCCATTCACAAATCGTCTCTGGCTGATATTTTCCGACCAATTTCCATTTTATTATCGACTTCTCCACTGCAGCCTATCTGCCTTTTTCCTTGTCGCAATAATCGACGGCGTGCTCCAATCCCTGACACTAATTCCATTAACGAAACTGAATTTCCAGCTAATTGGGCCGAAGGCCTTGATTGTATGTGCCGCCAGTTATTTTTTTTCTATTCCTTGTTCGTGCCGGATTCATGAGCGCTCCTGCTTCTCTGGTTTGTTTTCGATATAGGCGGCGATACACTTTTTAATACGTTGTTCGAATATGGATTGAAAAATATAATTCAAGCGGAAATGTTTCAATTAAAGGTTTGACCCAACAGAAAATCCCAGAGTGACCTCAAGATAGGTGTGATAAGGCCTCGATAACTGAAGGATGTGGTGTACCATAGTAGATTGGCTCTATTGGGTCCAGGTCAGCTTTCTAGAAAAGGATAATCTTCACCATACACCGGAACCATATAAGGAATTAGATGAGAGCAAAACACAAATGGGAAATTTAGTAGCGAAGGGCCGTTGAAGAAAAAGACTGAAGAACTACCGTATTGCAACAGGAATCAACTGAGCACCAAAACAGGATCAGTGACAGGACATTGTTCATTCAAAGGACACCTGAACAATACAAATCACATCGGCAACCTGAGTAGTTGCAAACAATCAAGCAGACATTGCAACAAAGGGACAGGAGACAGCTCGACACGCAGAAGAATATACAGCAATCAACCTGTACAAATTCGTGCATTGAAGTACGTGGAAGACTAGTGGAATTACCCAAGAGCCTGAAGTGCTGTCCGGACATGGCCTTCACGAAGCCAAACAGAAACACCCTGTTACATAAAAAACGCAGCAGCCGGTTTGAACAAAAAATTTTTTTTGCTACTTTTGTCACTCTATCTTCAGGAAATATATTCCAACAGTTTCTGTGCAAAAGTTTCATTTGGGACATCGTCAATATCGTTTCGTGAGGTTTTTACCGCTCAGGGTCATTCGAAATTGAAAATATTTCAAATGATATCGTCTTCTGCTGGGGTAGTAGTATACCCATTAATTTTCCACTTTGCAATCGTGATGATTATGCGATTGTAACGACGTTTTGATGAATGTCACTACTTGACAAAAATTGTAAGCAAAAATTCGTTGATGATTTCTATAAAAATTCGTTTCTAGGGGCCGGAAGTCTGTACTGAATGAATTTCATGTTGTTGTATCCAGATCCAGACTCTTAGGAATTTAATTTTTTCTCATTCCGAAATTTTCAACTAATCAGACTGAATTAGTGATACACTTATTGATTTCATGAGTCAAATGCTAATCAGGTCGATTTTGATTCAATACGTGAACATCGATTCGATTGACGTTTAGTTTCGTTCTTATTCGATTTCTATTCCTTCATTCCACATCATTCTGTTATTGCATGTGATGATGAATTCGAATTTAATTGACATGAATATTCCACCTTATGAATCGACACACTTACCTACTGTTCTATTCAGTTAGTCATTTAATAACGGTCCCTTCACAGATAGTGTAAAGAGAATCTTTTGTTATCGAGTCAATCGGCAACATCTGCTACTCGGAGAGCAATCCATAAATTGTTATTTGTACTTTTTTTTAAATGAAAGCACTAGTGGCTGGCAAATAACGGGAATCAGTGAATTGAAAGTAATTGCATCGGCTCCGTTTTCCTTCGGAAGGCGTAGTTTTCACTGTTTCAATTCACTTGTTGAACAGCTTGCATACAATACGAGTGTACAGAAATTATGATTTTTTTATCATTCCTTTTCCTTTCTCAGCTTCAATTAACTAGGTTTCTGGCTCAGATGAGTTGAGTTCGCGAACAGAGTCCTAGAGAGAGAGAGAGAGAGAGAGAGAGAGAGAGAGAGAGAGAGAGAGAGAGAGAGAGAGAGAGAGAGAGAGAGAGAGAGAGAGAGAGAGAGAGAGAGAGAGAGTTTTTGAAATGGTAGTTATGTTTGACCAATCAGTGACCTGGATCCGTTACCGATTAGTTATCAATCAAAATACAGAAATAAAGAAAAGGACTCTCTGTGAAGTACCCCACGATTTGAAACATCCTCCCGCCTGTCAAACGAATGTTTTTGGTGGAAAAATCGTAAGGTTTTGCCCTAAATGATTTGGTGATAAATTTCTGTATTTCAACCGAATTTACCTCAGAAACCTGGTGTATTGGTGTATTGATGCACAAAATTTTAAAAACATTTCAGCTCAAAATGAGCACACATTATCGTGATAAATCTAAAAGTGAATTTTCGCTCATTTAAATATCATTTAGGAATGTACGAAATCTACTCGGAATTATATCAAGAAACTACAATTTTTTTAACAGAACCCTCTCATTGTGACTGAAAGTGGAGATTTCGCCTTAAACCCATGATCTCGTCGAAGTGATTTCCTCATAATTAAAATCAAGTTGAAACTCTTTTTAATTTACAGCACTCCAATTTCCTAGAAATTGTTCATCCGGAGATTGACTATGAGAAGAATCTTCGTAAATTAAAAATTTTATAATTAACGTTGCGATTCTCCTTGTTCAGTCTTGAAACTTCGAAAATACCTTCTATTTTTAGGTAAAACGTGAAATCCGACTACATTACGTTGATGGGTAATAATTGAGTGGAATTCCAACCAGCGCAGCGTGCAACCCAAGTAATTACAATGTAACCTAGTTTCGCACTTTTGATATTTTAATATCGCTCGTTACGCCCCACTTGAGAATTCGCAGCGAATTTGCGTAAAAATCGGAATATTCGAATGATAATGAAATTGTATTTTATTCCTCATTGACTCATACGGAATTCGGTAGGTGAAGAGAAGTGAATGAAAAATGCATTCAGTTCGTATAGTCTAAGAACAATTGAGAACATGTGAGAGCATGTGAGAAGAATAATGTAATAGTTTCTCGATATAATAACGTAATATTGGAACAATTATGTTTCAAAATGAATATTTTACAATTCAAACCTCAACTATTTCATCTGTTCCAGATTAGACTACATTAAATACAAAATATTAATCAATGACTCATTATTTCTATTAGTTCATATCGTGAATATGTTGAGTAGAAAACTTCAAAATTGGAGCATTGAAATTTTTTTTTTGTAAAACCCGAATAACTGAAAGAGCTTTCTAGCGTGAAGCATTTGTTTTTTCTCTCACTTACTGAAAAAACTGAATATTTTCAGAACTTCACAATGTTTTCGGCGGCGATTTTCTTTCTTTCTCTCTCTCTTTTGACAATCAGGCTTCCGTCTCACAGCTCCATATTGCTCGAATAAATTTTGAGCTGTCATTGCCCCTCCAGGAAACTTAGAATAGCCTAACCCTTAAATTAACACAATATTCCTTTCGTCCGTCTCATTTCAGAATACTTGCGACTAAGCCACCAACTATTGCTTGGGGGCCGTTCATAAAATACGTCACACTAAAATCAGCTTTTTTTGACCCCCTCCCCCCCCGATTGTCACGCTGTGTCACACTTTTTGTGACCCCCCCCCCTAGAAATATTTCGTCACAGAATCTAAGACCCCCCCCTGCTGAGTATGATTAATCCCAAATGATAGTACACAAATCCTGAAAATTAAAAATATTTATTTAGTTATTATAATGAAATTCAACTAAATTAATGAATATCTTTCATAACGAACATATAAATAATAAATATTATTTCTATTAGTCAGAAGTCCAAGGATTTTCTAAATGGGCCGAAATATCTACAATCGGTATTGCACCATCTTCTTCTTCATCTTCAAAACTACCGTCCACTTCATCGTCATCTAACCATTCTGGAGTCACTATAGATTTGATTAAAAATTATGAGTTTAGGAATTCGTTAGAGTATGTCGCACATGTAGATTTCTACCAAAATCTACTGAAGATTTCTTTGATACCAAAATGTTTCAATTTTCGTCAGAAATCTACTAAAAAAGTAGACTTCTACCAAAAAGTGGTCACGCTGGCTAGCGCTCATGTCAAAAAGTAATAAACGGCGAACGTCACGTTGCCGTATACCCCCCGTCCCCCCTTGTCACATCTTGTCACACTCAGCCAGACCCCCCCCCCCTTTGTATGCGAACGTATTTTATGAACGGTCCCTTGACGAATATCTGTATGTTTGCTGTTGCTATACCACACACAAGGTTTCGGAAGCAATATCTGGAGAATAAATAATCTCCTCCATTGCCTGTGATCTTCGTGTGATTTAACCCATAGTCGAAATCCCAATGGTAAGGGTTGAACTCAACTCATACTTCTGCGAGCATTCTTTTCCCTACTCGAGAAATCCTTGAATAATCAATGGGAGTGTTAATTGTATGCAAAGATTTCAGAGACAGAAAAAATATCCGCACCATCTATCTGCTTTTCGTGCTCTCTCATATCAAACTCGCATATCGTCCATGGAAGCTTGAAGCAGAATTAGCATCAGTGTTATTGTCAAGTACCTCCCCACGCTCTCACTTTTTCGGTTATCGGGCAACTAATAAAAAACCGTGATACCAAAGATAATAAAAATCTTTAGAAGTCATGAAGTCGGACAATCCAACAAATTCCAACAAAATGACCCGAAAGAAGATTTGAATTTGAAGAACCACTTCTAAACCCGCATTTCATTCAGATAGGTATTCGAGGAAAAATCAACTGATATTTTTAGTTTCAGCAATTTCATATAGTAGAATAGCTTGGGATGCAAATAATCTCAGCTAGCTGAAAAAATATAAATTGATTGAGACTATTTTTGTTCAAATATGTTCCATCATGAATAGCGAGCATTTAATTGTCCGTTCGTTCGTTTTCCGTTAACCAGCTGACGAACGTCAACCGTCAGAAGTCGAAACTTGTGCGAGCAATGGATCAACGAGGCCTCACCTTTTGACGTGCGATTACCCAGCACGGTGGCCCGGCGAGGATCGAACCCCGGCCTTCCGCTTGATAGGCAGATATGCTAACCACTACACTACCGAGACAATTGAATCTGATGAAAGTCCATATTGAACACGAAACGCTTTCCTGTTCTATTCCTGTGGATTAAAATAGTCACGACACGCCTTTCTCCATTCCATTATCCATAGCTTCCTCAAGCCTCGCCTCAAGCAGGATAAACAAAATGCTTTAGGAAGGTGTCGTATAGCGAAACACATGTCGCGGTTGTTGTAAACCCATTTCCCATTTCAGTGAGAATCGTAAAAGAGACTGTGGTATTTTGTGTCATAAATAGCGCTAACTGAATGAGAGGGTAATGTTGCATTTTTACTTTTCAATATGTAGAACACTGAAATATTTTTAATTTCGGCAGGAAGAGAAATTACAAATTAATTATATTCTTGTGCAATATCTAAATATACTTGTTTTAAGTTAATGATATATTTTTTGTAATGAATGATACTTGCCGATGATATCAGGAAAATTATAAATGATATTATTTTTGTGCAATATCTACATTTACTGTGTTATGTTGATAACATATTTTTTGTAGTAACTGATTTTTATTGCTCACATCAATTATGTTAGGGTAAAGCATCTGAACCCCATGAGAATTAAGAGGTTTTTATTGTTTTAACTTGGTGATATGTGTCTTTTCAATTCAACAAAGTCCATTTAATCTTGATTTTTGTTCTCCCAATATTCTGTCGAGCCAATTTGATTTCTTCAAAAATTGAATTGAACTGGCCGATAGATACTTGATGAAAATCCATATTGACAAAAATATATTACAGTTTCCTGTATGACTTCCACTTACAATGGGTTTACAAAACCGCGACACGCGTTTCGCTATTACAATAGCTTCTTCAAGCAAGATAAAATTGTATCTTGCTTGAATATATTCTTGTTAATTTCTTCAACATTAATAGTAAATCATTTTTTTCAGCTCCCATCGATTGGAACAACTCCTCTTGATTCGACTATCAGTAATATTCACTTAATAGTCGTTTTTCAAAACGAGATGCGGAAATTCTTCGAAGTCGTTATTTTATCTCGATTCTGAAAACTGTCTCTCGTTATCGAAGCGAGGAAATACGTCAAAGGAAAACTTATCCAAATATCTGTCACGTAACTTACTCTCTCTTTCGAAGTCATCATCGATCTTACGCCGTGTCGACCTTTGGCAGGGGTGGACGCTCAAAAATGATCGTTCGAGTAGATCACAATATTGCTAAACGCATCGCAATTGTAGCAAAACTGATCGGAGTAGATGAAACACTACCCTACTTATTCGTCTATCAATTATCCTAAAATCAAACTGATATACTCGACGCGCGTTCATTTAACAAAGTAAGCGTCTCTGAAGATGTTCAACTAATGGAGAAATATGTATGATGTTCTTCGTGTTCCCAAACATTTGATTTGAGGATTATGATAATATATTCGATCCTGTTTAAGAACGGAACGAGGCTGTTGAGATGGATATAGTTGATAGTAATTCATAAAAGAACATTAGTGTATTGTTGACCTGGAATCCTTTCTTTGGGTTTTCTCTCAATGTTGAAATGATTGGTTCATTTCGATGTAAAAAATTGCTATATTCGGATTTCAATTTTTCAAAATATTATCTGAGTTATATACTCATTCAGCACCCATGGGAGACTGACAATTTCATTCCGGAAAACATCTTTTTCAAGGTGTTGATGTCCTCGAAGATTCGGCTAGAGCCGCCGCTGTCCTGCTACGACGCCTTATGATGTTTATTTGTTTCAGCCGAACGATTGAGCGAGTACATAAGTCACTATGAGGCCCTCGATTACGACGCGTCGGACGTCCACAAGGCTCACATGCGAGCGAAGAGGTCGCTCGTTAACGACAATTTGGTTCATTTGTCGTTCCGATCGCACGGGCACGATTTTCGATTACGGCTGAAGAGAGACTTGGGCGTGTTCAGCGACGACATGGAGGTGCACGGGCCGCTGGGCACCGTCGAGGACGTCGATACGTCGCACATCTACCGGGGACACATTTTGGGTGAGTATTGTGGAACTGGATACTGCATCATCCGAACTGAACGCGCGAATATCGGCGGCCGTCGCGCGATTTGACATGCAATCGCCGCTAGGGAAAAAATAGTGTTCGAATCGATTATTTGAAAATGAAATTTGACTCGAGAATATTATCAGCAGACTGACGTATGCCGTCAACAAATCACAACTCGACGCGTTCATTGCGGAAATCGTCGATCCAGAAACTTATTTGACATTTATATGTCTGATTGCGGGTTTGTAATAGCTAAGTTCGCGCGATTAGATAATCAGATATTATAATGGAAAATCAGTTCTATTCGAAACGTACCCCAAAAACTAGTTTTCAAATTCAATGTTGATGTTGGAAGGCAAACAAACGTAAAAATGATTGTATCTCGGCTCATAATGAGGCTTTTTTTAATTATGCGTCTCGCTATGAGCATCTTGATGAACATTTTGAATAACTTAAATAGTTGAGGCGTAACTTCTATTTGTTTGTAATCTAAAATTTCATATACTCGAAAAACATTTTTTTAAGAACCTATCTTTTCAGTGCAATCCTTAATGTACATGCGAAAAGAATCGCCCAGATTTTTTGTACCTTCTCGGTCTTGTGGAACAAGTGCTATATCGACACGCCGGATATATAGAAATCGGTTATTATTGCTGAACTTATATTAATTCTAAACTATATAACATGGAGGGATAAAACTTATTGACTTCAGGACAGTTTCTTTCAGGTAGTGGATGAGTTTCAGAAAAGTACTGCATAAATAAACAACGTAAATACAATGAAAAATTGTTCGAAAACTTGCTGTTTAACAGTGATTTACCGCCAAACTAATGATTCTACGAGATTTCTGGATAGGACTTATTTTGTAGATTTCATTGCGGTGCACTTTTCTCGAAAAAAATTTTTTCGATTATTCCCATTCCATTGATAATAACATCAAAATAGTGACATTTGTTTATTAAAATAATTTTTTCGGTCAAAAGTTGTCATTTCGCGATCCCACAAATGTCACACCATATTCTTTAGGTCCAAATTACCGACAAAAAAATTTGCGATTTGCCACGACTCTTCAATAGAATTCATGTTTGAGTCTACTGGCCTAAGCGTAGTCATATCTGCTGTAAACTCACAGTTGTTTGGTGCAGTATTTCGAATGAATTATTAAATTTTTGTTTGGCGTAACATGATGCAATGCCAATGACGGGTTTCGTTCCTATGAAATATCTCGCAACGTCCGCGGCTTCTTTACGATCCAGGTTGGTATGATCAAGAATCCAGACCAGAGACGATTTGTTAGTTTTTCTATTGAAAAAGGCGTTTTTGGGAAATCGATACCAACATAGACCTTGCTCGGTGAGATCCAGTTGATTTCTAAGTGGGTTGGCTACCAGAGAATATTTTTATTGTTTTATTGGCAAGGTTGGATTCCACCCATTTCTCCCCAAATAAGTCGCAGGTTGATATATCTGTTTTAGGACTGCGACCTTATACACCTGCATCGGAACCCGAAGGGTGTTTTTGAACGATCCATCTGTAAACCTTCAGATGTCTACGGAGGATTCCGTTCTCCCTATTCCCTATTCGGGATTATGACAGAATAAAGCAGGTGGGAGTTGACTGTTAGAGGCTTTCAATCAGAGTTCATTTCCAGTATGCTGTGACTTTCAGTGTCAACCAATTGTTTTGTGCAATTGGCAATATGCACAAATCTATATACTGCAAATATTATCTGGCTCTCCAAACAGACATAAAGGGGAGGAAGAATGATTTTCATGGCCGCTGATGTCGTGGTGCTGAGGGCATAGGAGATTGTCAGACTAGCTTGTCTCATACTAGAGAGCTTCGCCTATGCTGTTTGCTCTAGATATTTTGGTCACCAAATAATGGTCCCATACGTGTTCATTGGTATATTAATCATTACATATATCAGGCAAGATTAATGATTTTTTTATTCGAATTTCTGTTGTCTATATTATCAACCGTAATGAAACCATTGAAAAAATAAATGGAAGTGATGAATCAAAAATTATTCGAATAAATCACTTCACAGTTTGAATAAAATAGAACCATTCAAAGATAAACATTAAGACATTCAGACAACATTGGTTTCGTCTTGCATATTTTTTGTTATCAACTATGAATTTTGCCATCAGCCGATCCCAGGTCAACCACAAACTCATTTTTTCTCAGTCGAAATAGTCGAACATACATGAATATTAAATCATTTGAAAATGCGAAAGGATATCGAACTAGGCAAAAAATATAGATAGAACATGTCGCTTATCATTATGTTTTGTTGGTAATCATGCTGAGCACCGTTCGATTAAGGAGAAATGTAATATCTAAGTAAGGCATGAATAATTGAAATATTCAGTCATCGGTTTTCCCCGGGCTACTGAGCACGAATTTAGTTTGGGAGCTCTCGAATACCATTTTCAACAATAAAACTTCATTTCGTACTCAAAATGAATTATAACCATACTCCCTTATTGGAAGGCAAATCCTGAATCTGAAAAATTCTGGTACTCCCTTATATTGATGATGATTAATTATTGCTAAAATTTCAAATTGTGGATTATCCATAAGTTATGGTCATGTTTTCCTTGAATAGCTCTTTATCATTCTCCTTATGCTTCCATCATCGATATAGTTGAAAAAGGGCTTCAGCTGTGTTCTTGGATTATGCTTTAATGGATCTCGAAACTCTCCGACGTCCTTTGGGTGGTATATATTATAAAATTGGAACGATACAGTTCAACATCTGAACTACAACGTCTGAGATAGTTGAATTGAACTGGTCGATACTTGATTAAAATCCGAGTCAAAATCCATAATAACAAAAAATACTCTCACTGACAATGGAATTACAAACAGCGACACGTGTTTCGCTATACATTAGCTTCCTCAAGCAGGATAATCAAAAAATATATTTATCTTTTCTGAGGAAGCTATTGTATAACAAAATACGTATCGTCTTTTAAACCCATTGTCAGTAAGAATCGTACAGAAAAACTGTCATTTTTTGTCTGAGATAATTGTTTCTTGTAATTTTAAACATCCAAAAACAATCTAGTGCAGATGGTGTAAACGTCTAAGGCGAAACGCCATCTGCTGGATGAACAAAGACTCAAATTCCAGCATTACGAAAAAGCCGTAACAAATGTGCCCTACCATTGTTTATAAACTGCCGTACGTTGTGTCTTCTCTTAGAGGTCTCCTCTACTTGGTGTACTGAAGTTTGAATCTTTGGTCACCCAGCAGATGGTGTTTTGCCTCAAAGGTTTATGCTATCTGCACCAGATTCAGACTTTTAGTTTCCAAGAAACCGACCATTTGAAATTTTTTGTACAGTCGAGTGTCACTGAGGAGACCTAAGGCAAGTCGAAACAGCCGTCTAGCATTCGATTTGTGAATGCAATCATTTCGAACATCGAAATTCCGATCCAAAACCTCGATATCTGCTTTGCACTGGGCCGTCCTATAATAGGAAATATGCATAAAATTCAAATTTGTCTCCAATATTTTTTTCTCGAATCTGCAAAATCGTCACATAATACTTGAAAGGTATTTTTATTCTTAGTAACTATTTAAAACTATGAAATATCATACCAGAAGTGTAAAGAATAGGGAGGGAAATTCGAACTTACACAACATTGGATTTATCGGCGTCGATATTCTGATCTGTGTCAGTGGTGCTTGTGATAAAAACAGGGTGGGGCAAAATCTGATTTTCATTGAAAAATCAAAAATCATAGATTTTTTCTGAAAAAATTACAATTTATTGATTTCTTTGATTTTTTAAATTTGAATATAAAATTTGAACATTTTGATTATTGTTGATTATTTTAATGTATAAGTCAAAAAATTCTTGCAAGAAAATTCATGTCGCGATTTGTTTTCCTCCTATCCTATACACTCGCTATACAGTGCCGAGTGAGGCACGAACATGAACGCGTTTGTTGTGCTTTTTGCAAGAATATTCCTGTCGAGGCTTGTTTTCCTTTTCAACCTATAAATAGACGTTGCCCAAAAATTTCACGCATTCCGCTAGTTGTACACTCGGATATTAGAAACAGATTAGGCATAGAAAAAGGAGGAAAACTCGTGTTTTTGTTCAAATTGTACAACGAAAATGAATAGACTGAAAATATACAGTTATAAAATTTAAGTGTGACGTTTAGTTCAAGAACTTGGAATTATATACTTCTTTTTTGTTGTTTTTGCTGTTTTTGCTAAAAGCAGATACCTACTATTTTTGATCCTTGAAAAAACTTTTATATCATGTTGTTATCTGGTTCTGAATAAAAAAAACAAAAATTGATTTAAATCATGATTTCAATTTAAAAAATCAAGCGATTCAAATCATGATTTGAATAGTGATTTCAATCAGCCCAACCCTGGATAAAAACATTTCAAATATACCTATTCCTGTGGGAATTATAGTGAATGTAGGACGATGACTGGAGCACAATCGGACATTTCATTCATGATGACAGCATATATTGAGTCAAATCTCGATTTTACGCACGCAGAGATCAAAGGAGTGAAAATTGCTCGTTAATCATTATGTTATATGATGTTCTAGCGACCCGCCCCGGTTTTGCAAGAATAAAAAATGGTTGTTGTGGGTTATCCTTGAAAGATAGAAATATACCATCGCGGACCTTTTTGTAGACCTTTTTGATGTATACAATACCGTAGTACATTATTTTGATCTATTTCGTAGGGTTCAGCCAGCGTTTGCATGTATGCGCAAAAAAATGTTTATTTACGACATCACATTAGAAACCTCGAAAATTATCGGTGTTCGTCTACTATATCATCCAATTAGTATACATAATATAAACCTTTCTCTTGAATCACTATTGAAAACAAATCAAACCCATTGCGTAGTTTCATAGATCTAGGCAAACATAGGGACAGAAAGACAGCGGGAAGCTTCTTTGTTTTGTACTGATTTGAGTCCATGACATTGATTATTGTTCATAAATATTCACAGCATAGATGAATATTATAAATTGAAATTCCGATGTTTGTTAACTAGGTGAGGATAGTTCAAAACCGAATTTTCCACTTCTGAATAGCTGATGCAAAACTCACTTCTGCCTTATTTACAATGAATATTATACTTTGTTCAACCATCCTTTGCCGTTACGTCATAATCGGTGACGTATTCTGCTGTTTTACGTTTGTCTTATATTAGTTGAATATTATTTCACACTCAACCTCAACATTATTATTAGTATGTACCTATCTGCAGGATACATCGCATACACTGGTGTTCCTATTGCATATTGATGTATGATATAAATCGATGATCCTCGAGCAGAAACATGTCCGGCATGAACTTTGATTTTGTAGTCATTATCTGTTTCCATTTCACTGGTAGCTAGTTTTTGATTAGTTCTAATAGATATTTCTGGAGCATCAGCAACACGCTATAGAATTAAATAAAATAAAATCAATAAAGACTAACCTTTTGCATAACATAGGTAGATACATACGTTGTAGACTGCATTTAACGGTAAACGCAGCACTCCAGCATCTCTTTCTCTTTAGTAGTCAATTAACTTCAAATTTTAGCTTTGCTCTTTCTCATTATACCGGAAATGCATTTTGACAATGAAAAATTAACTGAAAAAGGCGAAAATGACCAGAAATACTAAACAAATCAAACTATGACAACTGAACTGTCAAAAATGACAAATAAAATTCACATCGACATTAGATATACGTTAATGACGTCCTAATTCCGTCTCATCCATTTCATGAATGAGAGATAAAGTTGGACAACGTATGACGTAACGGCAAAGGATGGTTGAACAAAGTATACATATGTTGAATGTTCACAACAATATAAACACGATTTCGGAAATATATTACTCTTTCACATCATCTCAAACCATCGTTTTCGTACTTTTGCATCGTATGGGATACGAAAAAACACTTTATCGGGTGTATTTCTAATAACGTTCTTGCATTTCGGAATCATACAATACTTAGGTGAAAAGTTTTTAACTTTTTTCATGATCTGTATAGCAATTGAAACTGAATCGCTCAGAGTAAACAAACACGGGAAACGTCATTTGACATCATACGAAGCGCGCGCTGAATGGTGGCGTTTGAATGGCTCGAATTTTTTCAATGTTTTGAATTTCACTTTGAAAAATAATTTCAATATTATCAAGCCTGTTTATATATTTTTCTACGCTAAAAAGATGCTTATTATCAATTCACGACATAACAAACAATCCCGAATACAAATTGTTTTTTCCTGGGAATGAAAACAACACAACAAATTGAACACTGTTGAAAAATCCCTGCCAATATAACTTCGACGAGGCCAATCTAGATTGAATGAACATGGCAAAAAGTACACAATGAATAGTCCTCTATCTCTCCGGCAGAAATCTCTTCTAAATCCACTTCTCGATTTAACGATTTCGACTCTTGGTGCTGCGAATTCCATTTGAAGTGTTTATACAATTTTTGTCCTTTGTATCGATGTGTTCTATTGAGCCACTCCAAAGTCGAGATTTCGGTATTCTATTGTGTTTCATTCACAATTTAATCTGTAATTTTCAATTAGCCGCTTTCGAAGCTCCGTCGTGCTTAGTTTTGATAAAACAATACGGAATTGAAATGAAGCTTTCGCTATTATTCGGTCGCCCGTGTGGTTTCGAGGATCAGGAAATGGGGAAGAGAATATTATAATCGGATTTCTTAGAGCCGCTTCGCAATGTTGATCGGATGTATTGAGTTTCCTCGTGTTTTATTAAGATTCGAGATATTCTATGGTGAAAAACCATGAGTTAATCAATGGTGCGTGAATGTTCCTCATATATTGTCCTCATTTTCTGTCTATTGTTTGAGAAATGAATACTTGTGGCGGTTTACAGTATATTACAGCGTTGATACATTATACAAAATGACAAGATCAAGTACTTTCAAATAAAATTACGAAAAATTCTGTTTCAAATGGATTGAAAAAAAAGGTATTCCTTTTCTAGGTGAAACATCGGTTACACTGGGCATCTTAATAAAAAAAAAATGGCGTATTGACGTAATCTGGTCTCCTCTACAAAAAATATAATTTTTGTAGAGATCAATTAACCCAACACCAAACTGATATTGTATGCACGCGACGCGTGTTTCGCTAAACAGATGAGCATCTTCAGGAGAAGAAAATTGATACTGATTGAGCTGAAGACTAGGGTCAGCTATTCATTTACTATACAATCTAAGGTGCCTAATGCAAAAACCACCTACAAAGTTTTTTTATCAAATATGGACTTCGTCTGTTATACTAATTATTCTGATTGATTTCTAAACAGTTAACTAAAAAGCGGGCTGAAACCTGAAACAGATACCCCCTTTGTCACCATTCATGTTTTTATTTTTGCTACTTATAAACCCCCAAATGCATCGAGAAGCATTTTATCATATACATGCTCAATCAGTTTCAAATTGCTTGTACCAATTCTGTGGTTATTGTCCAGAGCATGTTGGGCGACAATGGACTTGTCTACTCTTCTGTTTACCGTGTGTGCATTAAGGAGTTCATTGTCTGGGCAGTGTTCTGCGATCATGGTTATCTTCAAAACTCAAACTACACCGCTTTCAATTGTTACCGTTTTTTCTCGTGATATAACCAGAATTGTTTAAATATTGATATATATGATTCAATGCTACTATTTTTAATTTAATTATATTTGTTTTGAACACATGATCAAACAAACCTCGAAACAAGCTCATAATCGCTGAGTACATTGACGTTCACTTTTTTTATTGGTCTCGGGAAATCTCGTTTTAATAATTGGTTGTGTGTTATTGATTCAATCTAGTACGTGTTCACACGAATATTCATTCCGCGAGGTATCCATGGCAACCGTTGATTCATTTCCGCTCGAACGGATGCCCGCCTATGTCTCAGTCGTTCAAATAGCCACTACAAAAAAAGTAAAGCCAAGCGTCTACACAAAATATAGCAAGGATTCACGATTATCATCAACACCAATAAACGCGTGTTAGTTGATACGAATGTTATTCTGGGCAGTGATTTTATAATTAAATGGGAAACGACAATTATTTCTTTTTATTTTGTCAACAGAGTTCGATTTTTCATTTTGAATCTTCCTGAAAAGTTTCTTGTTCTTGCGACGTGTCTGAATCAGTGGTTATCTGTATATTTTTGGGAAAAATGTAATTCCAATCTTCATGCACGAGAAGAAATACGTTTGTATTTTGACCCATTATGCCATTACCGTCAAAATCTCCAAGTATATTGCAATATGTTCCATGTTTTCGGTTAGTCGAGAAGAACTGTTATATCAGCATGAGAAATAATGGAATTTTTCATCATAAAACTGTAGAAGTTTCATAAAATCCAATTGATTCCCCTTTTCTATTTGAAAACTGCCAATTAGTGCTAATTGTTCCTTTTTTGACATAGTCAGTGGGCATACTTGAAGACTGGCTTTAAATCAAATATTCAGAAAATGAACAATCTGTTCAGGCCAGTCTCAAGTTACCTACACAGTAGGTTTCGGCTGGCACCTGTCAGAAAACAACTACTCCCCTGGCTAATACCACGAAGGGCATTGAATTATATCCGACCGGTGCCAGTGCAGGTTTCTTCACAGAAGTAAATCCTGCATTTGCTTTCGTCGATACAAATGAAGGAATTGATTTTCAATTATAGGGACGGACACACTTGCAGACCGGTTTCGGGCTATTTGGCCACTCGTCAGTGCAAGGCAGTGCCATCATCAACATAAAGTTGATGACTTCCCATAATTAAAAATCAACATCATTCAGAGTATCAAGCCCCGACCAAAGCTGATGCGAACAACGAAGTTATTGCGCCATCTACCAATGGACGAGGTATTCCAAAAGCAAACCGAATTCGCCCATTCCTTCTGCAAGGAATGGGCTCCTTGCAGAAGGAATGGGCGAATTCGGTTTGCTTTTGGAATACCTCGTCCATTGGTAGATGGCGCAATAACTTCGTTGTTCGCATCAGCTTTGGTCGGGGCTTGATACTCTGAATGATGTTGATTTTTAATTATGGGAAGTCATCAACTTTATGTTGATGATGGCACTGCCTTGCACTGACGAGTGGCCAAATAGCCCGAAACCGGTCTGCAAGTGTGTCCGTCCCTATAATTGAAAATCAATTCCTTCATTTGTATCGACGAAAGCAAATGCAGGATTTACTTCTGTGAAGAAACCTGCACTGGCACCGGTCGGATATAATTCAATGCCCTTCGTGGTATCAGCCAGGGGAGTAGTTGTTTTCTGACAGGTGCCAGCCGAAACCTACTGTGTAGGTAACTTGAGACTGGCCTGAACAGATTGTTCATTTTCTGAATATCTAATTGTTCCTGCAAATCATTCAAATGTTGATATCATCTAGTCCCTTGGATCAAAATTGTTTTCGGTTATAATTGCACGAGTGCATAAAAATTACCAATAATTTTGCAAGAAAGCGTGATATCTAAAAATTGCAAGTTTATTTTTATATTGTGGCGAAAGTGCCCGAATCCGAAGGACGAGGGCTCTTTTACAAAATATGAAAATAACCGAATGCAATTTGTATAAGATATCACGCTTGAATGCAAAATTATCTGGTCATTTTTATGCACGAATGTAATTCATTGGACTATTTCACTAATAAAGAAATTCTCAAGGAAATGTTATTTTTTGTTCATTTATACTTTCCTCTATGGATTGTATGGAGCACTCATCAAAACGCGGAAAGTTTTTCTATTTTTGAAGTCTCACATTTATTTGTGTAGTTTATTGACGTCTAGCGATACAGTTTCAAATGTGTTGTTATGGTGACTTGATACAATGCAATTACCGCTGTAAGTTTTCGATAATTGCATCGCTCTTATGAGACATTTTATATATGAGGAAATATTCAATCTAATTCAGTCTTGGAAATAACTCTGTTCCAAAGTCTCCTTGATGCAAATTATGTATGTTAAACTCCGAAAAACTTGTGAATGAACCTGTCTCGTAAATCTAGATTGTTTTCGTTGAAGGGGATCGATTGAATCTCAGTTGGATTGGAGACAAGAACCGGGAATGTCATCAATCATAGAGCCAAGTTTGGGAAACTCTCGAATAGGAGCAGAGCATTTGAACTGCTACTAATGTTCCGTATTTTAGTGAAAAACATATCGGCGAACTCTGTCTCTGCGGCGTTGGTTTCGAAACTTTCCAACTTACGTATTTTGTTTCGAAAGAATAACTTGGGGAAAATCTTTCGCCCACGCCAACTACTTTGAATTGAACAATGAATAATTCAAAAAGAAACAAACAATTTGTGAACCAGAACATCTAGAGCAGGAACTGGAACATCTTCAAGTGACCTTGAGGTCGAATGGGTACAGTGTATCTGAGATCAACAGGGCCATGAAACCGAAGAGTCCCACGGTTCATAACAGGGATGACTCTCAGGTAGTTGCGAATGCATATCTGCCATATATCCCGAGAGTCACTGACAGAATTGGAAAACTCTTGGGGAAATATAACATAAAAACAGTTTTCAAGCCGACCAAGAAGATCCAGCAAAGCCTCAGGTCGGTTAAAGACAAAAGAGACCCACTGTCAGCGGCAGGGGTTTATCGCATACCGTGCACCTGTGGGAAGGTTTACATCGGTACCACGAAAAGATCCATGGGTACAAGGCTCAAAGAGCATCAAAGGAACTGCAGGCTGGGGCAAACCGACAAATCGGCGGTGGCGGAACACGCATTGAGCGAGGGCGACCACAAGATTCTGTTCGAAAATGCAACACTGATTGCCTCCAACCAGGGTTACCATAGCCGACTGGTACGGGAGGCAATAGAGATCCAAAAACATGCGGACAATTTTAACAGAAAGGAAGAAACGTTGACTCTAAACAGAATTTGGAATCCGATTCTAAAGAAATCAAGAATAACTAATGAAATCACAGCAGGTAGTGCGGCAACTAATAATGATGATTATTCCCCGAACCCGACAGAAGTAATTAACACTCCAGACTACCTGCATCAATATAAATACGCCTTGAGAAATCGAACTGTTTAGTCATCGGAGATGAATAAGCCTCTGAAGAAGCTGGCCACTCGCGCTAGCGAAACGTCAGGAAGAAATTCCAAAATACGACGGCCTTCAAGCCCGAAGAGCAGTAGTTATACTTCAAAAAGAAACGATTACAAGAAATGATAATTGAGGAAAAATTCCCTATGTTTATGATACTGGGGTGTTTTTCGGGTTCGTTTGGCGTGTCCACAGGTTTTTACTCCTGACGTTTCGCCTACAATCGTGGTAGGCATTATCAAATACTATGAGGTAACGAACGCAATGTTCTCGTTCTCACAGTACATACTACAACATTACTGTTGTTTCGTCCTATAAGAACGTTATCAAACGAATACTATAAAATACTGATTCGATGTTCACAAAATACCCACACCAGAAAAATGGATCAGAAAGTGAAAAGTTTGGTTATAGTTGAATATTTTGCAATCATTGTCCCTCATAGGGGCTAATATTCGTACGCCTTTGTACACGTATATATTTCAATTTCTTTCAGTCGCAGATTTTTCATAGAAACCTAATCCAATCCTCTGCCGAAGCGAGCTTTTTTATTCATGTCGATGCACTTTGCAATCTCCCTGAGAGGGATAAGTCGATGCTCCCGAATTGTAATATCCGCCGTTTGTATGTAAGAGGGGATTCGGGAAGTGCCGGAGTCAAATTGGGTTTATGTCCGAGAAAACAACCGGTGAACGATCTCTGCATAGCATTATTTTTTAAACAGGCCGACGTACGAGGAGAAACCAGCGATCCGATTCGGGAAAGTGAATCTGGAAATGTATTGGGTTCTTTATCGATGATGATACCGGCTCGCCGGTCGGTTTGATACCAATAGAGGGGTGGCCGATTTCTCATGGTTAGCGCAAATAAAATACAAGAACACGTCGAGATGAAATCATTCGAAAATATTTTCAAGCTTCTCACTTCCACCCCCCTGGCGGGGTGAGATCCGACCTCAAAATCTTAAATGGGATTAGGAGTCGAGCAATACCTTATTTGTATTGCCATTAGTTTGTTTTTCGATTACAAACAAAATTCCCGAAAACGATTATACGCTTTTCATCAAGAATTGCTTGTTAAAAAAACTTCGACATTTTACCTGAAGACTTGCGATAAATCAAAAAATCATCTTTCGAACAAATCGTTCAGGTCAGTCTCAAAACCCACTCAGTAGGTTCATACCTGACACACCTGTCAAATGTCATTTACATCACTGGTTAATGCCACGAAGGGCGTCGAATAATTTCTGACCGGTCACAGTGTAGGGTCTTCACAGAATACATTCCCTTATTCGCTTTTGTTGATACAAGAATCGGAATTGATTTTGAATTATTTGTATGGGCACAATTATTGTCATCTGCCAAAGATTGTAGAGCTGTTGGTGGAAACTACCGTATACTGACGAGTGGCCAAATAAGCCCGATTACGGCACCTTCATCACCAGAAGCACCAATCCATTGGCTCAGTTATCAGCAGTATGGCTGAAGCAAAAATGAACTCGTGGGATGCACGGATAAAGCTATTCAAGTCTATCGTTGTAAGCACTTTCTCTAGCAGTTTATGTGTCTGGGGTGTCAATTACTGCGAAATATTGGAAAGAGTTCAAGTCAATTTCTTCAAAAGGTTACTTTTACTTTCTCGCAATTCACCAGATTGCTTAATACGACTGGAAACCGGCTCTATTCATCTCGAATACACCATCTTTAAATATGTCCTGAACTGGATAATGAAACTTTTATCTATGAGCGATGATAGATATCCACGAAGGTGCTTTCTGAAGTTACTCCTGTCTGATCAAAATTACGATATAATTGGGTATATAAAATCAAACAATGGTTCGAGTCAACTGACAGTCTTGAAATATTAACTCGACTTGATCGCCACCTCTTATGCTCCAATAAACACACATTGCTTAAAAAAATTGAATACAAGTGTCACAGTGATGATCTTAACAAAATTGCAATCTGTAGATATTCACTTTTTCATCTAGGTTTTTCAGATAACTCATCTCCTAAAAACTACCTCACTTATAGAACGTCAATACACGTCATCCGAATAATAGCACAAATTCGCCTAACATACAAGGACAGTCTTAGGATATCAATCAAAAACTTTCACTGGTATATCGATTTTAAAGAAATTTGCTCCTTATGCAACACTCATCAACAACAGAATCATTTGTGATCTCAATTGAAAGTATCAATTTTGAAAATGCAAAATTACTGTATTTTTACCTATTCGAAGTACTAAAGCTGCGCTCTTTCCTTATGAACGAATAACAGAACTGTATTTTTCTCATATCATGCTGTACTAGTTGAAATACTCTTTTCCTATTTTTTGTCTACTGTGTGAACCAAACGATTGTTATAATATTTTTGTCTTTGGAAACAATAAAGATATTATTATTATTATTATTATTAAACACAGGCGGAAATTTCTTATACGAAAAACCCTGCACTTCTTGTATATAATTCAACGCCTCTCGTATAATAACCAGTAGATTAGATATTTCCTGACAGGTTTCAGCAAAAAAACCTATTGAGTAGGTAGTTGAGACTGGCCTGAACGAATTTTTCGTTTAGATGATTTTGTTCAGGAGAACTCTAACTTAGTATAGTTTCTCTCCCTCTCCTATCTAATTACTCCTCATGCATGTGATTTCACATAAAGTTGAAGTTTGTTTAATAAACCCTTATTGGAATAAAAAATGGTGAAAAACTAGTATTTTTTGAAATCATGACCAGGTATCGTACTGTTCGAATGTCATCATTTTGTGGTGGATGTATTCTTTCTTCGTAATTTTTTTGGATTCTTAACTTACCATATTCTGAAAATTCACAAATAATCACAAGAAATGCTTAAAGAACTCTTTTCGATTATTCGATTCACCATCAGTCTTCAAGCAAGCTACACAATTAAGGATTAAATGACTTACCTGTAAAGAATTTCCTTATATGAGAAACCATATTCGATTAGATCAACTCTCCACAATGACAAGAATATATCTTTGGTTACCCTACCCTTTCCGGAACAAATTTTTGATGCTTCACCAGAAAAACGTAATGAATTGGCCAGGGTACGGTGTGTGAGATATATAATATCGGTGTAGTGTTTTTTGTTGCAAGAAGTAGTGGCTAGTACTACGAGGATGGTGTGACTACAATTTTAGAGAACATGGTATGATGCACAATTATTCTCAAAAAAAAAAGCGTAATATTCGTTTGTGGAAGATTTTCTTTGTTTTTTTTTTCACTATCTAACTCATCACTTTTTTGTGAGCTTGGAGACCTCTCTTGCTCAGTGATCTGTTTTTCAATAGAACAGCTGAACTATGAAACTTCTTACCGAAGGATGTTTTTCCTGACACTCAAAAACTTCAAAAATTTAAAGTGAATGTTGATTCGTATATTCTATCCTTTGGTTCACGCGATGTTTTATGAATATTATAGAGCTTTCTTTCGTGTAGATCTGAATATATAAAAAAGGAAAAATCACTCGAATGAGAAATGATGACTTTTCAAACGAGGTATTGTTCAACCCTATTTCGATAGAGGTTTAAACGATTGTTGAGTTCAGTATGAAGCAGGACAGAGCTCTCAATGACTCAAACAACAAACTACGAACAGTTGCACTCGAAGCACGTATAGCCAATGAAGTTAGTATTTTCAAGTGAAGAAATGATACTGAATAAAGAAATGTTCAGTACTGACCCTTATGATGTAACTACGAACTGATGTGGTTGAGAATGTTCCTTGCTGAGTGGTATTGGTTCGGACTTCCATTCTCAAAAATAACGATGAAAAAATCAAATCAAAGATCTAAAAAAATTCAATCAAATATGGCACTGAGCTAGACAGTGTCGCAAAATTGAGGGTAACATGCCATCTTGTGATATATTTCTAGAAGAAATCGCAAAAAAAATATTTTCCATGAATTGAAAATTCACCTGTTCAGACCCAGTCGTTTTTGTTATGATTGGATCTGAAGTTCCTTAAATACTGCTCGAAGCAACTGAATAACTTGGAATTAGACTAATTCCGAACCAAGAAAACTAATCTTGACAATAGGAATTTTTTATTATGATATCAAGTCTGATAATAACAACTTACCTTTTTTTGCAAAGTAACTAGACGAAACGAAAAGTAATGAACGATGTTTAGGGCGTCAAGTTATGTAACATACCGCCACCCTTGAAAAAATGTAGTTTTTCAAAAGAAAATGTGCTCAATCAGATGATTTTTTCTATAAGCAAAAAAGCTCATTTGTTCAATGCACGTTTATGAAATATATAATTTTCGGTTGAATAAAAAAAATACTATGTGGCCCCTCAGCATGATATTAGGTTCAATTGAAAAAGTCATGTGTGTATTTCAACGATGTTTCCCCATTTGTGAATATGATGAAGTCTATTATTATCATTGACAAATGTAAACTCAATAAATTGACAACCCAGATTTTCACTTGTTCGGTGTGCCTTTCCCATCCTATCTCGGAGATTGGTTTACCATTACCTATACGTCGCTCTCGCAGCATCCATAAAACCGTATTTCACGCTCGAAATTCGCATTATATGTATCTCGACGGATTTTTTCTTCCGCAGGTGAAGCCGACAGCGTTGCTTTTGGTTCGATAATAGACGGCGTGTTCGAAGGGAAGATCTTATCGCCGAAGAAGGGCGCTTACTACGTCGAAAAGGCTCATCACTACTTCCCGCACGCCACCCACCCCAACAGGACGTTCCACAGCGTCATCTACCACGAGGATCACGTGACGGATCCCTACGCTCATATGAGGGAAGGTGAGTGATTATAAAAAAGCACTTCCGGGCTAACTGAAGGGATATTCCATATTTATTTGCTGCCATCGAAAAAAAGTTATGCTATTTGCAGGAATTGCAAGAAATAGAAGAAACTGCGAAAAACCCGATATTTTCACTTATTACATCCCGAGAGCATGAATTATTTCTGGATTTTTTTTCGGGTTGTAAATTTTTCGAAACTTCTCGTTAGTTGTTTTTCGTTTGGTGATATCAGATTATGAAAGCTTTTTTTTGCATCACTGATATCTCACGCTTCCTTGAATATAACTTTTGAACGGATCTGTGAATATTTTATGCTCATTGCTGTACTGTTCCTGACTTAGCGTACTGGTTATGTTCCAGATTGCTTCAACCGTTCCTTCTTTGTGATTATTTCCATTTTTTCGCATTTTCACAGCCCAATCAAATTCACACCTATATCTAATGGCTTGCAGAATGTAGTAGTGGAAGATATATCAGGCTCATAGCAAAATGATAGAAAAACATTTTGTTGATTTCATATTAGTAGCTGATTTCTAATAAAACTAACCTTCATAGTTTTCTGTGGATATATGTGATTCCCGATTTTTCATGAAATGATAAAATAATAGTTTCAGATGAAATATTCATTTCATCTATTCTTTGCTGTAATAACTTGATTCGTATTTTTCGTAGCGTAACACAAGGTTATATAGTCTAAGAGGCGACGACACTGAACCTATAATGATAGGGCTCCCAGAAGTCATATATATAATTCGTTAGTTCATCAATAGGAGAACACAAAATGGCCATGCTGCTATGTCCAAAATGGGGCAACGCTATAAAAAAAAATTAACAAAAAAATATTTTTTTTGGGTTTCTGTAATGATAAGTCTCCCGTTCCGTGATTGTTCCTCAAGGTAGAGTAGCTATATGAAAAAGCAGCTCTGCCAGCCCCCTGATGGGGCTTATCAGGTGCTGCCGAGAGATTAGTGACCCCTCCGTACCCGAGTTTCTATAATCATCGGACTCCTAAAAGAACCAAAGTATTTCTGAAAGGTCTTCATTTTTTGTGTGAGAAAAACCACTGCTGCCTTTTCCAAAAAGTGGACAACATGGCGGCAGCAGCGTTTGAAAGTCGCTCTCTACGCAACCGATTTTGCGTTTCAATTCGGTTTCATTAGCAATCTTTCGGGTTTTTCCTATTTGTATTATTGAAACACGCCTGCCACTACCACGAACAATGAATATTTCGTATCGTTGATTGTTTTAACAAATGAAATCGCATTTTATTGTAATTTTTTCGATTTTTCAACCGTGTTCATTGTCGTCGTCGTATAAAAACATCATACATGATAAATGGAATAATATTGAAATTTAGAAGAGGGCAAAAAAAAAGAGTAATGGTTTTTCAAATAATTCGATTATTCATATTAATAAAAATATCGTTATATTTTGGACTCACGCTGTGCTGGATAAGCAATGCTATTATGGCAATAGACAAATCGTAAGTGATGATAATTTTCGATTGCTCGCAGTGCCTGGCAATAACAGCAACATTCTTCAGAATGTGGTTTATAATTTCATGGGACGTTGGAGAACGATTAATGAGTACCAAATATTCAACTATTTGCATTTCGCTTTCGTCTACGGTAGTCATGCAATTAAATCTAATTCCCATTGGAATTCTGGCAGATTGGAAAAATGAGAAGTGTTAAAATACGCGTTTCCTGACGAGTAAACCCCATCCTCGAATTCTATGAGAAGATATTTGGAAGTGAAGTAACACGTCATTAATAGGCAATTTTAAACCACCGAGTATTGATTCGTCCTGCAAGCCAGTAATGTTATTCACTGTACCTTCTACTTCTTATCGATTGTCAGTCTTGACATAGAGCAGAAACTGCAGGGGATAATTGCTTTGGATTTATTCAGAAAAGTCCATTCCCGGTTCCTCGATTTTCATCGCTGTTGGTGAAGATGCGGACAGAGATGTCGATAGATTAGTGGTTTGCAAAACCGCAGGTGTGGAGGTCATCGTAGTTTCAGATATACCAGGTTCTTCCTCAAGAACTTCTGGTGCGGATTTCGACGTACTGGGAACGGGCTTTGTGTCCCTCGAAAATTGGATTTGTATGACCAAATTCATCTTTGAAGAGAACACCGCTACATTCCGATTTTATTTTTTCTACTATGATTTTCTACAAAAAATTATCATATATTTTGAGCAGAAACTTCCTATATGTTGAAACTCCGGCTAAAAAACTTAGAAAGAAACAATCGTTTCCTGAATGTTTTTGCGTCTCTAAAGTATATCACGATACAAATGTATTCAATAAAAATATGTAGGCGTGTGGACGATGCGAGATTCGAGATTTTCCAAAAATTATCCTCTCGAAACGAATTCAATGATGTTTTTTTGAAAAAAGTAAGAGATTTCGACTCGCGCCTTATCCCGCCGTGTTACCGATCACTTGAACAAAAAATTCTACGTGCGATATACATCACCAGCATGTGGCTGAATGCAACGTCTCCAAAATGCGTAACGTTCCGTTTCGAGGAGTACGGTTGGGAGATGCGCGAAAAGCTACAGCCCCTTTGGTACACAGGTCAGCCGACGCCCCTAATCATGGACGATATATTGGCTATGTCCGTTCAAACTGACGACGATTGTGACGATGATTTCGATACCCTTACTTTCGATTCGGATGACGAATAGTAGGAAAACAATAGTTGATACGAAAAATGAAAAGTGGTTCGCAACAAGTGACTATCATAAATATAGTATAAGTATAGAAAAGTTATTTTTCTTTCTTATTGTACATTAGTGTACGCATACATCTTTCAATTTTGTGAAAAAAAAAATGAATGATCAAATAATTTTAAAATCTTCATTCTTTTTTTTTGTACTCATTTCGATATTATTCCATTTTATCATGAATAAATCATTGAAAACTTCTCAGAATCCTTTGTTTCAATAATCAACGACGAAAGACAGTATGGAACAACAATGAAAACGGTTGAAAAATCGAAAAAAAAAATACAAAAAAATGCGATTTCATTTGTTTAAACAATCAACGTATAATTCATTGTTCGTGGTAGTGGCAGGCGTGTTTCAATAATACAAATAGGAAAAACCCGGAAGATTGCTAATGAAACCGAATTGAAACGCAAAATCGGTTGCGCGGAGAGAGACTTTCAAACGCTGCTGCTGCCATGATGTCCACTGTTTGGAAAAGGCAGCAGTGGTTTTTCTTACACAAAAAATGAAGACCTTTCAGATATACTTTGTTTTTTTGGGGAGTCTGATGATTATAGAAACCCGGGTACAGAGGGGTCACTAATCTCTCGGCAGCAGCTGATAAGCCCCATCAGGGGGCTGGCAGCACTGCTTTTTTATATAGTCCTACCCCTCCTCTACCTTGAGGAACAATCACGGAACGGGAGACTTATCATTACAGAAACCCAAAAAAAAATTTTTTTTGTTAATTTTTTTTTAAAGCGTTGCCCCATTTTGGACATGGCAGCATGGCCATTTTGTGTTCTCCTATTGATGAACTAACGAATTATATATATGACTTCTGGGAGCCCTATCATTAAAGGTTTAGTGTCGTCGCCTCTTAGACTAATAGACTTCCTTCAGTTCTACTCCATGCGTACAGACTTGTTGAACATCCCTTTTCTAGACACACGGATTGGTCTTACCTACCTAACAGTATCTGACTTTCGTCATGAATTTATTATCATTGTAGATCGACCGTTTGTAGTAGATTTGAGACTTTTTCGCGGGAATACTTGGAATATGAATTGAATATTACACAATTGGAGATCATTGATGATAGAATAAGAAGTGTTTCCAACGAACGATTTTTGCCCCAAAAATATTGCATAATGTTTTGAATTGAACTTTTTATTGTTGATTTGAAGGTTACTTAATGCTGTTAGGTTTTCTCGATGAGTTTGTTGACACTCAATTTAATTAATACAAGCAAATTCATTCACTATTCAATGAGTTGAAAAATATAGGTATTTCAGTATATGAAAAATAATATATTACTCATAAATTCGCCTTGGGATGTCGCTTTTCTTTCGTTCTGGCCATTTTCAATATCTGATTGAATTGCACTGTCATATCCGTCTCTTCCCTTTTATATGATAGTGTTTGGTTTCAGAAATGTTCGGAAATATTCGCGAACAATCGTACACAAAAGCTCAGAGAATGCAGAATATTCTCCAATATAATTCTACTAAATTCCAGGAATATTTCTATTTTGAACGAATCTAAATTTCTAGCAACAATACCGAATAACCGAGGTTAAACCCAAAACTAATAACAGTTCAACACAAACAAATCAATGAACAAGTTTACGCATTACTGAGCTCTCAGTTCTTAGTTTTACTTTCGACTTCACAATTGATTTGATAGTGTTGAACTCTTAGTTATTAGCTGAGGGATTAGGCCTTGTTACAAGGTATTTTTTCCATAAACCCGCTTTTCAAGTTTGTAAACAGGGCATTCGCAACGATACAAACTCCTAGACAAACTACTCGTATATTTGAAAATAATCCAGTTCAAACGGCTAGTTCGATTCTCAAAAATAATTCTGAAGGGATGATTGAATGAATGACCACTCAAACTGATATCTTGCCCTCCCCAAAGTTTGGTCAAAAATTAAAGGGTTACTTTTTTTCGAGCTTTTTTTCGATATCACTGTGTATGAAAGCTGCTACGTCACTCAAGAGCATCTGTTGTCACAATGCTCTGCCAACTGGAAACAAGTGTTGGACAATAGGAAATACCTTCCGACTCATGTGGATTGAATCTGTATCAACTCATGTCTTGGGGAAATGCTTCAGTTTCAAAGCAGTAAATATTCAATACATTCACGTTCAGGAATGGCAACTACTCTCCGCACAAAGCTATATTTATGTTTACTATTCCGTTTAGTATTCGAGAGAAATACCTCGCAGGCTTCATCTTTGAAATCAAATTAAATTCCTGCGCGTGCATGCAGCATTTCGTTTCGTACATAAAATAACGAAATGCCATCTTTCCATCCTCATCATTCGGAGATTTCGAGTTACACGTTTTGCATTATGCATAATATGCCTAGCACATACTTGAACCAGCATCCTGTGTAAGTAAATCCTCCGCCATAAAACGTGCTCCATTCCGTCGCCGTGTCTGGGAGACCATTGTAAGCGTGTAACTGCATGTGTGTACCGCACTGTTAGATATGTTATTATTTTCATTAGTCGGGCAGCTGTGCGGCAATATCTCTGCCACGTATCCTGTGTCTGTGTTGACGCTTCCGAAGTCGTTTTAATTTATGTGGTCGATGTACCGGCGCATTCGCCAATTTTGCGATTCTATATTGCTTCGGTTTCTGAGAGATTTGATCAAGAGTTTTGGTTGGTTCTCTAGTGAAATTCGCGCAAAAGATGGTCTGGGTGATTTTTTTCAAGCAAAAACTGTAGGGATGTCAATCCTTCGAAATAAATTAAGAAATTAGTATATTAGTGTGATGACTAGTTAGTAGGTTGAGTTGGCAGCATATTTATTAAACTCGTAGCAGAGCGCTTTGCAATAGAAAAGTCATCATCAGTGCTCACTTTTCAACTTCGATAGCGCTCTTCTACGATAATATAATAGTAGTTCGTTCAACAAGAGTGGATATGCTTAAACTTTCGAGGGTGATGTGGCCAATATCCATTCGAGTTATACAGTTAATTTTTTCTTCGACTTGGTGAATATTTCAGAACTCTCTTTCAACTATCATATTGATAGGCAATTTTAGGTATAGAGTATTTTTTCGATATTCATGAAAAGCTCAAAGGAAATAAACTAAATTCAATATTTAATTCTTGCCGACGACATCCTCCGGAAATTCAGAAAATTACTAGTACCTGAAAAGTAATAATATTTCAATCGTTGAGAAGAATAAAAAAAAGTAGGTTTTGGTGAGACTCGAACCAACAACTATAAAGTAGGCCGTCTCAGAGGGCGTACGCCTCAACCAACTACTTAGATCATTTGACCAAACAATATTAGTTAATGACTTTTCTACTAGGTTTTTCCTGGTAACCAAGACCTTTTTTTTCTCTGTGATTGGTGGAATTCATATCTTACCTTGTGTGGATATGAAATCATAACGATTCAGTTGACTGGAATCGCCTACTCATCGATTTAGTAAACTATAAATAAATCAGCATATTTACGGGTGGGAGTAGAAAAAATATATTTCTGCACGAAATACAAAAGTCCTTTTTTTTCCAAGTACATTTGTACGAGCACACAGCTAGAAAATGTTCCCTCATTATTCGGTGGTTCTTTTGTTATAGCACAGCCTTTGGTTATGGTATCCCCTGCCGTAGCTAGAGAAGTAAAGTTTCTTTTCGGAATTTTTATTTGCTGCCGAGGGCTATGGATCAGTTTTTTTTTGCTTCAAGAATAAAGTGGTTCTCATTCTTGACATAGTCATCAAATATGACATTGGCAAATATGGTCACAGATGAAACAACATCTGCGCAAATGGATAATCGGACTGAATGGTCAAAAATGTTAATTTTCCACACACACTCTTTCGATTGCTTGAAAAGATGATTGTAAAGAATTGTCATTCATAATAGCCTCAAAGATGGCATACAACTTTTCAACTATTCAATTATGAAAAGTTATTTGGTTTTCACATCTTTCGTCAGGATTTTTTGTTGTTGAAACTAAAGGTTTCTGAAGGTATTTGGGCATCTTTGGAAAAATTGATGAAATCGCGTCATTGATTGATTTTGGATATTTCAACAAGATTTTTTGAATTGATTCATTAGTTCACGTGAAAATATCATATTTGAATCATTTCTTGAAAATGAAAAAAAACAAACCGCTGAATACTTTAGTCCAGTCTTTACGGGGTATAACCAAAACCCAACTATTTTTCAAATTATCGTCCTCAGGAAGTTTAAAAATTTATATATACTAATTATATGAGTCGTTATTTGATTTACATCCCGGTACACAACAACAAAGCTGTATTTACTATCAGAATAGAGATACAGAGGCAGACAAGTGAAAGAACGTAATAAGAGTAATCAAAAAATTCAACCTCAACTTACCCACTGAAATTTTTTGAAAGTTCACATGACAACAGTTCCATACGTAAGCAGCCAATATATACTTTGTTCAACCATCCTTTGCCGTTACGTCATAATTGGTGACGTATTCTGCTGTTTTACGTTTGTCTTATATTAGTTGAATGTTATTTCACACTCAACCTCAAAATAATTATTGGTATGTACCTACCTGCAGAATACATCGCATACACTCGTGTTCTTATTGCATGTTGATGTATGATATAAATTGATGATCCTCGAGCAGAAACATATCCGGCATGAACTTTGATTTTGTAGCCTTCATCTGTTTCCATTCCACTGGTAGCCTCTTTTTTTATTAGTTCTAATAGATATTTCTGGAGCATCAGCAACATGCTATAGAATTTAATAAAATCAAATCAATAAAAACTTACATTTTGCATAACATAGGTAGATACATTCGTTGAAGACTGTATTTAAAGGTAAAAGCGGCACTCCAGCATCTCTTTCTCTCAAGTAGTCAAATAACTTCAAAATTAAGCTTTGCTCTTTCTCATTATACCGGAAAGGCATTTTGACAATGAAAAATTAACTGAAAAAGGCGAAAATGATCGAAAATACTGAACAAATCAGCTATGACAACTGAACTGTCAAAAATAACAAATAAAATTCACATCGACATTAGACATACGTTAATGACGTCATAATTCCGTATCATCCATTTCATGAATGAGAGATGAAGTTGGACAACGTATGACGTAACGGCAAAGGATGGTTGAACAAAGTATACCTACATCTCTTAAGAAACTTTCAACTGATTCAAAGTGATATATTTCACTGAAAACTAAGGAAATTTCACAAGCGATTTGCATATTTATCCTAATAATAATATTGAATACTGATATAAATATGAACAACGCTATTCTACTAGGACTCCAATGCGTTGTTGCCATTTTCCTTGGCCACAGCTTTCCTGTGGAGACTGTGACTCTAGGGGAGCCCTTTGAAACCTAGTGTTTACTTAGTCGGTTGGTGCCACTATTTCACCAACTGGCCTCTTAATTGAAAAATTTATTGTGAGTGACTGCATAAATTTTTCGTTGTTGATGAGATAGCTACTACGATTTATTTTAAATACATTTCGACACTTATTGTCACTTATTAAACAGCAGAAGCAGGACTACAAACCTAGTTAATTGAAGTAATCGCAACAATAATACATATTGGAATTGTCAATGAGACACAACACAAAAGCAATAACCAGTTATTTAATATTGATTGGTCGAATTGGGAAAGGAAGAAAGGTAAATCTGAAACCTTGGTTAATGGAAAAATGTTTACAATTGGGAACAGTAATATGGAACGTGCTTTTTGACCTCGATGTAATTTGAGAGACATTTAAATATATTGAAGAGGGTAATGTGGCCATTTGAAACTATGACTAACAAATCAAGTAAGAATAAGATAATCGGCTGGAATTTTTCACGCAGTATGTATAGACCAAGCGACAGTGATTTTTTTTTAACCAGTCTCACAGTATGCCTTCGGGAGAAAGATACATAAACATGTAGTATCGTGCAAAAAAAATACGCGTGGTACTTCATGTACAAACCAGATATTGCGTTTGTTGAGTTCAACATTGAGTTTCAAATGGTCAGTCATAACTCGAATAGAAGTGTTACAAAAAAATTTAATGAAAACGAACGGTATGCCCAGTGAAATCTTATACCAAGTACATTATAAATTATAATTAATACACTAATTCTAAGATGTCTAGAAGGATGATGCTGGGACTGATGCGATATTGTTCAGAATTTTATGGCGACACTTTTCTGTCATTAGTGTCATTTTTACGTATCGTGGTGTTTCTCAATTTCATCGCTAGTTGACGCTAATTGGAAGTGCATAGTCAACCGATCGATCGACAAACTCTCTCTCAAATTCTTTGATTCGAGCAGTCAACAAAATGAGCAAAATCTAATGTCATACTCATAAACTGCATGAATTCTATGACTCTGGACGCCATTACAACCTTATTAGGCGCTTCGTCAACTTCTTGAATTTTTGTATATCAATGCAACATAGTGAGAAACTACTCAATTTATTAGATTTGATTTTATCCCTGTTCGATATTATGTGTACGGTTAATCATAATGACGATCCGCTTGTACCTATCGATTATCGATCTTCATCATCCTGGGCACAAATAGATTGTTCAACTATCTTGTCACAAATGCTGTTTAATGTTTCCCGACTTTCTTCACGTTCATGTAACACATTTTATATACCTGTACCAAATACATTGCATAACTTCCACTCTCCTATCACGACAATGTCTAGAAGCATAAGCAATACACCTAATGTGGATATTTTCTTTCTGTCATTCGCACAGTTCAAACATAACCTTCTAAACTCAATTCCAAACTGGCATCTATTTGTTTATCAGCTTCCTTGTATTACTAGCTTATAAGTATTTTCATGTATTATTAAGTACACCTGTAAATGGGCTCTTGGCCTGCTGGATGTACACTTGTTAAATAAATAAAATAAATAAATAAATGATGCTTATTATCATAGTAGGCATGTGTCGCCAAGTATACCCCAAACATGTCCAAGTATAACTCAGTACACCATCCTTCTAAACATCTTAACTGATTCTATCGTTAGATTGACTGATATTTTCAAGAACACTGTTTCGCAGTATTCTGTGGGTTGGTTCTACGTCGCAATCATTCTGCTGAATTATTTGACAATGCTGAAAATCTTTTCAAAGGCTAGATTTGCACTTGATATTTAATCGTAAACCAAAATGTCCTTCGATGAACGAGGCATACTTATTCCACTGAATTAGTTGAGAGCATAAAAAAATGACCATTTTTTACCGATTTCTTACAACTGTCATTCTGTTTACAAGAAGTTCAGTTGACTTTTGACATGCATATGTGTAGGCAGACAATTTGATTATACACATACATCGATATTCACACATGTAAATTCATTTTATATTAATAAGACCTCATTGAACATGGTATTGAACAATTCCTACACAGAATGATTTTTAAGGTTGAAAATTATAAAAATAATTGCCTTAATTGACAAGAATGATAATTTACATCCTATTAGATGATTCACCTATGAATTTTGAACCCTCTTCAGAGTCACTTGAAATAAAATCGCAAATGGACTAGGAGATAGTTAAAGTTGATAATAATAAAAATTATTGCCTTCATTGACAGGATTCGATAGAATGAAATCTGAACCCTCTTTGGCGACGTACTTTAAATAAACTAAAAAATGATTTGTGAGGCAACTAGAGAGTAGTTGAGGTTGATAATAATAAAAGTATTTGCCTTTATTGACAGTAAGATGTCTAGAAGGGTGGTGCTGGGACTGATGCGATATTGTTTAGAATTTTATGGCGACACTTTTCTGTCATTAGTGTCATTTTTACGTATCGTGGCGTGTTTCTCAATTTCATCGCTAGTTGACGCTAATTGGAAGTGCATAGTCAACCGATCGATCGACAAACTATATTCTTTGATTCGAGCAGTCAACAAAATGAGCAAAATGTAATGTCATACTCATAAAAAACAAAATCGAATGAAAGGAACACAATTATAGGGAATTTGGCCAGTATTCTGAACAAGTAATATAGGTTGTTGATCAGTCAGCGTCCAAAAGTAAAAGTATAGCCAGCCGTCAGGTCGGCTGTTTCTACATTTCCTAGGAAATGTGTGACTCTTTTCGTTGCAAACGCCATCTGAACTGATTTGATGTCGAAAAGCCATGATGCTTATTATCATAGTAGGCATGTGTCGCCACTTAGACCCCAAACTTTCCCAGGTATAAATCCCTACACCAGGGTTTCAAGACATCTTAATTGACAGTAAAGATAAACTGAAACCTATCAAAAAGCAGGTTCGACAGATGATTATTTATAAAATCTGAATCATTTCTCGATCTTCATACCTAAATACTTATCGAAACTTCAAGAAGTTTGGTCGTCGCCATTCACACTAATTTATGAAGTGAGGAACCAAAGCCTGAACCAAAACCATGATATGAAAAAAAATTTTGAAGTACTTATATAATGTGTTCACGGCAATCTGGATCTATATAACTCCGTTATTGACAGAAAAATATTTATAGGTTCTTGAGAGATTTTCAATTAAAGTATTCCGTTTTGGGCATCTATTTCACAGTGAAATGTTCTAGTATTTTTCAATAGTAATTTTCGGAAAGTAACCATGCACTCCTTCGTATTGCTTTCAAGGTGTTGAAAATGAATCGAATAGCATTGCATCAATTCAAAGAATAATATAGGAGATTCACTTATGAAACATTTCAAGGATAGAAATGATTGACTGTCGTGCAATGTTGAACTCGAGGGGTAATTCGCCGAGGCAATTTGGTGTACAGATGAGAGGCAGTGCGAGGCATTGTCGAGGCAGTGCGAGGCAATGCGAGGCAATGGGAGGCAGTGCTAAGCAATGCGAGGCAGTGCGAGGCATTGTCGAGGCAGTGCGAAGCAATGCGAGGCATTGTCGAGGCAGTGCAAGGCATTGTCGAGGCAGTGCGGAGCAATGCGAGGCAGTGCAAAGCTTTGCACGACAATCCAATCACAAATTTTTAAATACAAGTCACCTATATCGGCTCGTCATACTCATTTTCCACTTCCTGATTCGTATATATATAGTCAACTTCGTTATTATAGGAGTAATCTTTCCGAATCACAGATACCCACCTCGATTATTTACATAATGTCAAAGTTTTTTTAATAAATTCTGTCAATATCGCAAATGGCTTTCTATTAAAGCATAGTACAGAGTTCTGAGTTGACGTACTGATAAGTATTCTTAAAGTTTTCCGAATCTTTACACAATTAATCATAGTTTTTTTACTATAAAACGTATATGATGGTTCCATTCCAGATGATGACTCATGATTATACCAAGATATTTGATTTCAAAATGGATAAGGCTTTCACGGCTCATCAGCTTTTCAGTATCACTACTTTTGTTCCTGTTTTGTAATTTCTTCAAACCCCAACAAAAGTAATGATATTTGATTTCATTTTTAGTTAGTATAGTCGCCGCATAGAATTCATTTTACGATGTGCATCTAGATTTAGATTTTACCTCGGATTTTACCTCGGATTTTACCAGATCTTTCATCAGGACTCTAAATAGTTTTCATTTAAGATTCAAACATTGGAAAAATTCATCTTCCACTATGTTTTAAAGACTTGATACAAATATGTGAATGCAATATTGATTAACTTATGTATATCAAGTTAGCCAGGCACTTTTCGAAATATGGAAAACTAATGATTCCATAATTATTCGCTAATTAGTTGCGGAAGAAAACATTTTTCCCATTTTTCCGCTCCTTTTTTTTTTAAATACATGATGTCTCGCTAACTTGACATGACAAGTTAGCAATACAACTTTTGTATTATTGAGTTTTTCATAATTTTGACAAGACCATCAGATTCCTCTAATTATTCGCTAATTAGTTGCGGAGGAAAATCTATCATTTTATTTTTGTATGAAAAGATATATGATGTCTCGCTTACTTGACGTCAAGTTAGCAATAAAACTTTTTTATCCTCGAGTTTTTCATAATTTTGACTAGACCATTAGATTTCTCTAATTATTCGCTAATTAGTTGCGGAGGAAAATCTTTCATTTTATTTTCGTTCAAAAAAATATATGATGTCTCACTAACTCACACGTCAACTTTGAAATACAACTTTTATATTATTGAGTTTTTCATAATTTTGACTAGGTATATCATTTCTGCAATTATTCGCTAATTAGTTGAGGGGGAAACTATTTTTTTCTGTTCTAAAACATACATGGTATCTAAGAGTTTTATGAGGAGTAATTTTGATTTTTCATTTTATATTTTACATATTGAAAAGAAACACCTACGTGGCTATACCAAGCACAAGACTCGGCACAAATGATTTAAAAAAAAAGAGTTCTCGACCGCTGATTCGAACCAACACCAACACCAAATATAGGGTTTTCTATAAACGTGGAATTCGTACTTTTTTTATTAGAATATAGATTAGGTCGTCAATGCCGTATAAGTTATTTCATTCATAACGTACCAAACGTCACTTTGCTCTCTACAATGAGGCCAGGAAATGTATACTTTGGATAGAGGGAAGAGGAATTATTATTATTATCTCGCTATCTTCATATCAGCTCAGTCATTCACACTGATATTTTCGAAATTATAACTGAAACAGTATAACTACTGCTCTTCGTGCTTGAAGGCCGTCGTTCTTTGGAATTTCTTCCTGACGTTTCGCTAGCGCGAGTGGCCAGCTTCTTCAGAGGCTTATTCATCTCCGATGACTAAACAGTTCGATTTCTCAAGGCGTATTTATATTGATGCAGGTAGTCTGGAGTGTTAATTACTTCTGTCGGGTTCGGGGAATAATCATCATTATTAGTTGCCGCACTACCTGCTGTGATTTCATTAGTTATTCTTGATTTCTTCAGAATCGGATTCCAAATTCTGTTTAGAGTCAACGCTTCTTCCTTTCTGTTAAAATTGTCCGCATGTTTTTGGATCTCTATTGCCTCCCGTACCAGTCGGCTATGGTAACCCTGGTTGGGGGCAATCAGTGTTGCATTTTCGAACAGAATCTTGTGGTCGCCCTCACTCAATGCGTGTTCCGCCACCGCCGATTTGTCGCCGACAAATCGAACTGTTTAGTCATCGGAGATGAATAAGCCTCTGAAGAAGCTGGCCACTCGCGCTAGCGAAACGTCAGGAAGAAATTCCAAAGAACGACGGCCTTCAAGCCCGAAGAGCAGTAGTTATACTAATAACCTCGGCCGCGAAAGCCTCAACCATTTTATAACTGAAACAATTATATATATTCATGACGTACCAAACGTCACTTTGTTCTCTACAATGAGGCCAGGAAATGTATAATTTGGATAGAGGGAAGAGGAATTATTATTATTATCTCGCTATCTTCATATCAGCTCAGTCATTCACACTGATATTTTCGAAATTATAACTGAAACAATTATATATCCTTTCAACTATTCGCCAATCATTTGCGGAAGAACATGATTTTGTCCAGAATCAACCAAAAAAGTGTTTCGTGTCATACCTACTTTGAGGTTGGAAAGAGATCAATTATTGACGACAGGTAGGTAAAAAATAACTTTTCCGACCTCTTTTGAAACTTTCCAAATTCACTCATAGGAAACAGAAAATGTATCTTTTAACAGTTCATATAATCATTAAAACATAAAACACACAACACAACTTTCTGATTATAATAAGGATAAAACATAACATATGAGTATAAAAAAGAAAAAAAAGACTAGATTCGAAAAAATAGTAGGCATATTCTGTTTGAATCCAATTTGAGTTTTTTTCACTCGGAATATATATGTAGTTCCAGATGACCCATATTTTTTTCAGACTGCCTAATTGGTTTTTTCCTTAATTCGTCGTACACTGTCGGATTCAATCCCCTTTTACACACCGCCGTGTAGTGTCCGATGGTTGTAGACTGTCTCATTTTCACGTTGTTTCCTTTGTAATTTACAAACCCCATTAAACTGACATGAAAAATTTTTCGGAATAGATACTATCTCTATAAAAAAAAATAATGGGAGTTTTTATTGAAATCATAAAGATTTCGGATAATTGGTAAAACCGATGTTTAAATTAATTGTGTAATTTCGTGATAGGAATTTCTAATATCTTCAATCACCTACGTGAAATTTTAGCCCGAAAGCCAATAAGTTCGAAAGCGATCTGCAAGTGTGTCCACCCCAAAAATTGATTATATAATTCAATTCCTTTCCTGGTATTTGCTAGAAAAGAAGTAACTTTCTGATAGTTGTTAGCCCATTAATCCGTTTTGTAGGTAACCGAGAATGGCCCGAATATATCGTCCAATTTTTTTTATTGTAAAATGGAAGTATATTAATGTCGCCAAAAATAATTATTTATCAATTATTGGAAATTCAAAATACTGAAAATACAAATAGAATACCTCATAATATGATAGCGGCATGAAATTCAACCAATAGAATCAGTAAAGAGTGTCAGATATTTTCAAGAAGTGATCAAGTATGTCGAGGAAATAAAAGTTATACGTCAAATCCATTATTTCGCTACAATTTCCTGTGTGCCTCCGTGGCGCAAAGTGTTAATAGAACGGACGATAGTCTTCATCCCCCTCTAGGTATTGGTTTGAACCCGGGGTCAAGAACTGTTTTTTTCAAACCCTTCGTTCTGTAGGTTCTCCTAGTTTTGGGAATTTCAGGAACGTTATACCGTATCTACTTTCCAGTTTTATTTCTTTAATGAATTTTATTTCTTAGTTTCATAGAATTTTTTTTAAAGAATTGTTGTTCGAGGGAAGCGGAAAAATGATATGTATAACATGGGTGTAAAGTGCCTTTTCCTCCCTTGACTGTCCTCCGCTACGCGTCGGGCAGTAACCTTCATCCTATGGAGGAAAAGTGGCACTTTGCACCATTGTTATACAAATAGCTATTATTATCATCAAAAATCATCACAACTTCGCTTGTATTCAGTATAAAGTGAATGTACATAAACAGTAGCACCACTGAAGTAACAATTGCTACTTGTGTTTGGTATAGCCACGTAGGTGTTTCTTTTGAATATATCTTGGAATGTATAAAATATGAAATGAAAATATAGAATGAAATATTAAAATTACTCCTCATGGAACTCTTAGATACCATGTATGTTTTAGAACAGAAAAAAAGAAAAAAGTTAGTTTCCTCCTCAACTAATTTGCGAATAAATGCAGGAATCTAATGATATACCTACTTAGTCAAAATTATGAAAAACTCAATAATATAAAAAATGTAATTCTAAGTTGACGTGTAAGTTAGCGAGACATCATATATTGTTTTGAACGAAAATAAAATAAAAGATTTTCCTCCGCAACTAATTAGCGAATAATTAGAGGAATCTAATGGTCTAGTCAAAATTATGGAAAAATCGAGAATAAAAAAGTTGTATTGCTAACTTGACGTCAAGTTAGCGAGACATCATATATTTTTTCAAACAGAAATAAAATGATAGATTTTCCTCCGCAACTAATTGGCAAATAATTAGAGGAATCTGATGGTCTAGTCAGAATTATGAAAAACTCAATAATAAGAAAGTTTTATTGCTAACTTGACGTCAAGTTAGCGAGACATCGTGTATTTAAAAAAAAAAAGGAGCGGAAAAATTTTTTCTTTCGCAAATAATTAGCGAATAATTAGAGGAATCTAATGGTCTAGTTGAAATTATGAAAATCTCAATGATAAAAAAGTTATATTGCTAACTTGACGTCAAGTTAGCGAGACATCATGTAATTTTTTAAAAAAAGGAGCGGAAAAATTTTTTCTTCCGCAACTAATTAGCAACAAAATAGCACCAAATTATGGAATCATTAGTTTTCCATATTTCGAAAAGTGCCTCGCTAACTTGATATACATGATTAACTTTTCACTTAGATGAATTGTGTCACCGGGAATTTCTAACATCCGACCGCAAAAGCTTCTGGATATTTATTTTCAGTACGACAGAATATTGATCACAAAACTTGACCGCTATCTTTAAATAAACGAAAAAACCTCGGAAAAAACAAAGGTAACCCTATAATATAGGTAATATAGGTTGTTGATCAGTCAGCGTCCAAAAGTAAAAGTATAGCCAGCCGTCAGGTCGGCTGTTTCTACATTTCCTAGGAAATGTGTGACTCTTTTCGTTGCAAACGCCATCTGAACTGATTTGATGTCGAAAAGCCATGATGCTTATTATCATAGTAGGCATGTGTCGCCACTTAGACCCCAAACTTTCCCAGGTATAAATCCCTACACCAGGGTTTCAAGACATCTTAATTGACAGTAAAGATAAACTGAAACCTATCAAAAAGCAGGTTCGACAGATGATTATTTATAAAATCTGAATCATTTCTCGATCTTCATACCTAAATACTTATCGAAACTTCAAGAAGTTTGGTCGTCGCCATTCACACTAATTTATGAAGTGAGGAACCAAAGCCTGAACCAAAACCATGATATGAAAAAAAATTTTGAAGTACTTATATAATGTGTTCACGGCAATCTGGATCTATATAACTCCGTTATTGACAGAAAAATATTTATAGGTTCTTGAGAGATTTTCAATTAAAGTATTCCGTTTTGGGCATCTATTTCACAGTGAAATGTTCTAGTATTTTTCAATAGTAATTTTCGGAAAGTAACCATGCACTCCTTCGTATTGCTTTCAAGGTGTTGAAAATGAATCGAATAGCATTGCATCAATTCAAAGAATAATATAGGAGATTCACTTATGAAACATTTCAAGGATAGAAATGATTGACTGTCGTGCAATGTTGAACTCGAGGGGTAATTCGCCGAGGCAATTTGGTGTACAGATGAGAGGCAGTGCGAGGCATTGTCGAGGCAGTGCGAGGCAATGCGAGGCAATGGGAGGCAGTGCTAAGCAATGCGAGGCAGTGCGAGGCATTGTCGAGGCAGTGCGAAGCAATGCGAGGCATTGTCGAGGCAGTGCAAGGCATTGTCGAGGCAGTGCGGAGCAATGCGAGGCAGTGCAAAGCTTTGCACGACAATCCAATCACAAATTTTTAAATACAAGTCACCTATATCGGCTCGTCATACTCATTTTCCACTTCCTGATTCGTATATATATAGTCAACTTCGTTATTATAGGAGTAATCTTTCCGAATCACAGATACCCACCTCGATTATTTACATAATGTCAAAGTTTTTTTAATAAATTCTGTCAATATCGCAAATGGCTTTCTATTAAAGCATAGTACAGAGTTCTGAGTTGACGTACTGATAAGTATTCTTAAAGTTTTCCGAATCTTTACACAATTAATCATAGTTTTTTTACTATAAAACGTATATGATGGTTCCATTCCAGATGATGACTCATGATTATACCAAGATATTTGATTTCAAAATGGATAAGGCTTTCACGGCTCATCAGCTTTTCAGTATCACTACTTTTGTTCCTGTTTTGTAATTTCTTCAAACCCCAACAAAAGTAATGATATTTGATTTCATTTTTAGTTAGTATAGTCGCCGCATAGAATTCATTTTACGATGTGCATCTAGATTTAGATTTTACCTCGGATTTTACCTCGGATTTTACCAGATCTTTCATCAGGACTCTAAATAGTTTTCATTTAAGATTCAAACATTGGAAAAATTCATCTTCCACTATGTTTTAAAGACTTGATACAAATATGTGAATGCAATATTGATTAACTTATGTATATCAAGTTAGCCAGGCACTTTTCGAAATATGGAAAACTAATGATTCCATAATTATTCGCTAATTAGTTGCGGAAGAAAACATTTTTCCCATTTTTCCGCTCCTTTTTTTTTTAAATACATGATGTCTCGCTAACTTGACATGACAAGTTAGCAATACAACTTTTGTATTATTGAGTTTTTCATAATTTTGACAAGACCATCAGATTCCTCTAATTATTCGCTAATTAGTTGCGGAGGAAAATCTATCATTTTATTTTTGTATGAAAAGATATATGATGTCTCGCTTACTTGACGTCAAGTTAGCAATAAAACTTTTTTATCCTCGAGTTTTTCATAATTTTGACTAGACCATTAGATTTCTCTAATTATTCGCTAATTAGTTGCGGAGGAAAATCTTTCATTTTATTTTCGTTCAAAAAAATATATGATGTCTCACTAACTCACACGTCAACTTTGAAATACAACTTTTATATTATTGAGTTTTTCATAATTTTGACTAGGTATATCATTTCTGCAATTATTCGCTAATTAGTTGAGGGGGAAACTATTTTTTTCTGTTCTAAAACATACATGGTATCTAAGAGTTTTATGAGGAGTAATTTTGATTTTTCATTTTATATTTTACATATTGAAAAGAAACACCTACGTGGCTATACCAAGCACAAGACTCGGCACAAATGATTTAAAAAAAAAGAGTTCTCGACCGCTGATTCGAACCAACACCAACACCAAATATAGGGTTTTCTATAAACGTGGAATTCGTACTTTTTTTATTAGAATATAGATTAGGTCGTCAATGCCGTATAAGTTATTTCATTCATAACGTACCAAACGTCACTTTGCTCTCTACAATGAGGCCAGGAAATGTATACTTTGGATAGAGGGAAGAGGAATTATTATTATTATCTCGCTATCTTCATATCAGCTCAGTCATTCACACTGATATTTTCGAAATTATAACTGAAACAGTATAACTACTGCTCTTCGTGCTTGAAGGCCGTCGTTCTTTGGAATTTCTTCCTGACGTTTCGCTAGCGCGAGTGGCCAGCTTCTTCAGAGGCTTATTCATCTCCGATGACTAAACAGTTCGATTTCTCAAGGCGTATTTATATTGATGCAGGTAGTCTGGAGTGTTAATTACTTCTGTCGGGTTCGGGGAATAATCATCATTATTAGTTGCCGCACTACCTGCTGTGATTTCATTAGTTATTCTTGATTTCTTCAGAATCGGATTCCAAATTCTGTTTAGAGTCAACGCTTCTTCCTTTCTGTTAAAATTGTCCGCATGTTTTTGGATCTCTATTGCCTCCCGTACCAGTCGGCTATGGTAACCCTGGTTGGGGGCAATCAGTGTTGCATTTTCGAACAGAATCTTGTGGTCGCCCTCACTCAATGCGTGTTCCGCCACCGCCGATTTGTCGCCGACAAATCGAACTGTTTAGTCATCGGAGATGAATAAGCCTCTGAAGAAGCTGGCCACTCGCGCTAGCGAAACGTCAGGAAGAAATTCCAAAGAACGACGGCCTTCAAGCCCGAAGAGCAGTAGTTATACTAATAACCTCGGCCGCGAAAGCCTCAACCATTTTATAACTGAAACAATTATATATATTCATGACGTACCAAACGTCACTTTGTTCTCTACAATGAGGCCAGGAAATGTATAATTTGGATAGAGGGAAGAGGAATTATTATTATTATCTCGCTATCTTCATATCAGCTCAGTCATTCACACTGATATTTTCGAAATTATAACTGAAACAATTATATATCCTTTCAACTATTCGCCAATCATTTGCGGAAGAACATGATTTTGTCCAGAATCAACCAAAAAAGTGTTTCGTGTCATACCTACTTTGAGGTTGGAAAGAGATCAATTATTGACGACAGGTAGGTAAAAAATAACTTTTCCGACCTCTTTTGAAACTTTCCAAATTCACTCATAGGAAACAGAAAATGTATCTTTTAACAGTTCATATAATCATTAAAACATAAAACACACAACACAACTTTCTGATTATAATAAGGATAAAACATAACATATGAGTATAAAAAAGAAAAAAAAGACTAGATTCGAAAAAATAGTAGGCATATTCTGTTTGAATCCAATTTGAGTTTTTTTCACTCGGAATATATATGTAGTTCCAGATGACCCATATTTTTTTCAGACTGCCTAATTGGTTTTTTCCTTAATTCGTCGTACACTGTCGGATTCAATCCCCTTTTACACACCGCCGTGTAGTGTCCGATGGTTGTAGACTGTCTCATTTTCACGTTGTTTCCTTTGTAATTTACAAACCCCATTAAACTGACATGAAAAATTTTTCGGAATAGATACTATCTCTATAAAAAAAAATAATGGGAGTTTTTATTGAAATCATAAAGATTTCGGATAATTGGTAAAACCGATGTTTAAATTAATTGTGTAATTTCGTGATAGGAATTTCTAATATCTTCAATCACCTACGTGAAATTTTAGCCCGAAAGCCAATAAGTTCGAAAGCGATCTGCAAGTGTGTCCACCCCAAAAATTGATTATATAATTCAATTCCTTTCCTGGTATTTGCTAGAAAAGAAGTAACTTTCTGATAGTTGTTAGCCCATTAATCCGTTTTGTAGGTAACCGAGAATGGCCCGAATATATCGTCCAATTTTTTTTATTGTAAAATGGAAGTATATTAATGTCGCCAAAAATAATTATTTATCAATTATTGGAAATTCAAAATACTGAAAATACAAATAGAATACCTCATAATATGATAGCGGCATGAAATTCAACCAATAGAATCAGTAAAGAGTGTCAGATATTTTCAAGAAGTGATCAAGTATGTCGAGGAAATAAAAGTTATACGTCAAATCCATTATTTCGCTACAATTTCCTGTGTGCCTCCGTGGCGCAAAGTGTTAATAGAACGGACGATAGTCTTCATCCCCCTCTAGGTATTGGTTTGAACCCGGGGTCAAGAACTGTTTTTTTCAAACCCTTCGTTCTGTAGGTTCTCCTAGTTTTGGGAATTTCAGGAACGTTATACCGTATCTACTTTCCAGTTTTATTTCTTTAATGAATTTTATTTCTTAGTTTCATAGAATTTTTTTTAAAGAATTGTTGTTCGAGGGAAGCGGAAAAATGATATGTATAACATGGGTGTAAAGTGCCTTTTCCTCCCTTGACTGTCCTCCGCTACGCGTCGGGCAGTAACCTTCATCCTATGGAGGAAAAGTGGCACTTTGCACCATTGTTATACAAATAGCTATTATTATCATCAAAAATCATCACAACTTCGCTTGTATTCAGTATAAAGTGAATGTACATAAACAGTAGCACCACTGAAGTAACAATTGCTACTTGTGTTTGGTATAGCCACGTAGGTGTTTCTTTTGAATATATCTTGGAATGTATAAAATATGAAATGAAAATATAGAATGAAATATTAAAATTACTCCTCATGGAACTCTTAGATACCATGTATGTTTTAGAACAGAAAAAAAGAAAAAAGTTAGTTTCCTCCTCAACTAATTTGCGAATAAATGCAGGAATCTAATGATATACCTACTTAGTCAAAATTATGAAAAACTCAATAATATAAAAAATGTAATTCTAAGTTGACGTGTAAGTTAGCGAGACATCATATATTGTTTTGAACGAAAATAAAATAAAAGATTTTCCTCCGCAACTAATTAGCGAATAATTAGAGGAATCTAATGGTCTAGTCAAAATTATGGAAAAATCGAGAATAAAAAAGTTGTATTGCTAACTTGACGTCAAGTTAGCGAGACATCATATATTTTTTCAAACAGAAATAAAATGATAGATTTTCCTCCGCAACTAATTGGCAAATAATTAGAGGAATCTGATGGTCTAGTCAGAATTATGAAAAACTCAATAATAAGAAAGTTTTATTGCTAACTTGACGTCAAGTTAGCGAGACATCGTGTATTTAAAAAAAAAAAGGAGCGGAAAAATTTTTTCTTTCGCAAATAATTAGCGAATAATTAGAGGAATCTAATGGTCTAGTTGAAATTATGAAAATCTCAATGATAAAAAAGTTATATTGCTAACTTGACGTCAAGTTAGCGAGACATCATGTAATTTTTTAAAAAAAGGAGCGGAAAAATTTTTTCTTCCGCAACTAATTAGCAACAAAATAGCACCAAATTATGGAATCATTAGTTTTCCATATTTCGAAAAGTGCCTCGCTAACTTGATATACATGATTAACTTTTCACTTAGATGAATTGTGTCACCGGGAATTTCTAACATCCGACCGCAAAAGCTTCTGGATATTTATTTTCAGTACGACAGAATATTGATCACAAAACTTGACCGCTATCTTTAAATAAACGAAAAAACCTCGGAAAAAACAAAGGTAACCCTATAAAGTCCTTCTTTGAATATATTATTAACTTGAAAAACATTCTACATAACATCCACCGTTTAGGGACCTATTTTTTAGTTCAGCAGTATATACATTTTTATGTTGAGCATTGTATAAATCACCAAAGCATGAATGCGCAGCGGCTAAGATTACAGGTTGCGCATTTTCCTAGGCTCATCCTGAGAAATATCTCGGAAAATATTAATAAATGCCAATAGAACTTCCGCAAATGAGTGATTTCGAAAGGAATATGAAGAAAGTATGAACCATTTTTGGAGGCAGTGTTGAGGCAATGCGAGGCAGTGCGAGGCAGTGCGGGGCAGTGCGTGGCAGTGCGTGGCATTGTCGAGGCAGTGCGAGGCAATGCTAGGCAGTGCGAGGCATTGTCGAGGCAGTGCGAGGCATTGTGGAGGCAGTGCGAGGCAATACGAGGAAATGAGGCAATTTGGTGTACAAAATTTGGCCAGCGAATTACCCCTCGGTTGAACTTTTATCCAACTCGTTATAACTCATTTCCATTTCATGCATGTGCATGATTCATTTGCTTGACCTAGAAATAACTGCTGGAGCAGAACATTACAAATAATAAATAAATACGAGAAGTTGCTGACTAATTGGACTTGTTCTATTAAGAAAGAACTGTTTTTCAATAGCAGCACCTTTTCGGGGTAGATTGAAAATCTACCCTTCTACACTTGTATAGATTTCAATATCAATTCTTATTATTTCAGATTGTGGTAGGTTACAATACCTAGAAAACTACGGAACAAATATCGATCCTCCACGAAATAATGACGTTCAAACAGTAATTACAAATAAATATTATACTTTCTGGGTTCGAGTGCATCATGATTCACTCGATATTAAATGGTTATCAGAAATTGATATTGAAACCCGAATTTTTTGTTGTTCAAAAGCTGAATTAAACCACCCTAATTATCTGGTTATGTCTCAGCGCAAAATGTTGTCAACTGAAACTTGCTTCAATAATATTGGGGGATTCAGGAATTGGGTTATATGAATAAAGCAATCACCTGATGAATTCTGTTTTTTGTTCGGAAGCAAACCCAGCCAAGTTGCATTTTACTGACATGGCACATTAAATAGTATGAAGATTTACCAAGTGTTATAATGTGAATGCACTGATGGAATAATTGAAGAAAATGTGAAAAAAAGACGGCTATTATTCGAAGTTTTGCAAATATATCCACATGCTGTCGGAAATTAACTATGTTTATCAAAAAATTATTATATATTCTCGCTTTTTCACTCAAAAAGAAACTATAGGTTGAATACTGCTTGGTTATACTCAATATCTTTGTCACAAATGTTGTAGAGAAACCTACATTTTATTGTGATAATCAGTTTTTGGTTGGTGAATTCATTATTAATGTACAAAATAAAAAATCAAGTTAAGCAAGACGGAAAGTAGGCTGTTCGGTCCAAATAGAAACAAACTTCTGCATTTTAAGGTTTCGGGTTTGACGGGTTTTTTCTAGCAACAGTAGTACCTGCTTCCATAAAACAAATGTTTTCGCATAATTCGTATTTTTTATGATTGTGTATTGTGAATAGCAAAGTTAGTAAGCGTGACGGATATTAATAGATGTGTGTGCCCTCCAGCGACTTATAAATCGCCGGGCCCTCGGCCCTCTCAAGATCGTTGCTTCGAGGGCATAACCATCTACTCAATATCCTCAATACATTCACAGACATCGAGAAAATACGTTATGGTTCTCATCTTTCATCAGTGGGATTTTCATACAGTAATGTCAACACAGTGAACATAAATAAATGCAGGAAAGATAGAGTATGCACACGTTATGCTGGATTCGTATGACCTAAATTCTTGCGATAACACTAATACAATAAAATGTGCCAACTGTGAATATTAAAATCATAAATTCAAAAGTACCCATTGCACGAAACATTTAGCTACTGATAGAAATTGCCCAAATTTCCAATACTATCAGAACGAGATTTTTTCTTAGACTGACTATGCATAGTGTGAAAAACACTTTCAAATTCACCACTATCACGGATTACAAAGGTAATCTTTCAGGAAGTAATCTGAAAATTCTGTATCTGAATGCTAGATCTATGTAGAAATGGACCAGTTGGAAATAATAGCTTCTGAAGTATCACCTGATATTATCGAAATATCTGAAACGTGGATAACAAAAGAAGAATCATATTACAACTTTCAAAATTATAATTCCATATACTCCTGCAGGCAAAAACGGAGAGATGTTTCAGGTTTTTTCATCTCCAATGAGATTCAATATGAAGTTCCAAGGAATATTGAAAAATATATTTCATTCATTGCTGTGAAATTAAGAAAACTTGATCTAATATTTTGTGGTATTTACAGGCCATATGCATCAAAGATGAATGAACTTGTTCATCTTCTCGATGAGGAACTTTATAATTTGAGTGACCTGAAGAAGGATACTTATTTATTTGGAGACATGAAAGCAATGAAATGAAACTTATAATTGTAACATAGCACTTCATAACGTTATGGGAAATTACGATTGATCAGAAAATGGCTCCTTTTTCTGAATTGCAATTTTTTCTAGGACATTCGGCTGGGTGCGGCATCAATGACGAAGTCATCCAGTGGATGGACAAAATACAAAATTCGGGAACGGACGATCCGCCACCGCCAGTGGTCGGCGAAGGTTCGCCGTCCAAGTACAGACAAAAACCAGTGAAACATAAAAAGGTCGTCACCTCGGATAGTAAGAAGTACAAGGAGGAACCGAAACCGCCTCCGAACTTCGAGGACGCTTTCAGCAAGTACTCCAGAGAGGCGAACGAAGAAAAGAACAGCAGGCACCGCAGAGCCACGAGGCGGGACGAAAACAGGAATACTTGCTCGTTGTACATACAGACCGATCCTCTCATTTGGAGGCATATCAGGGAGGGATTTCCTGAAGTGAGTATCGCATATCTTATAATTAGGATGATTCCTTATACAACATCCAAACATTTGATATGAACCATTGGTATACTTGTCTTTGGTTGGCACGATCTTTTCTGATTATTTAAGGATTTTTCACCACTATCTATGCAAAAAAGCAATTATAATTATTTAATCGTTATTCCCTATATTCCGTCATTCTTTCAATTATTTATTTTGATATGGATTGTTTCCCTTATTTTCACTCGATACTTGCAAACTGTACTGTTGGTGTGTTCTCTCTGACCTTACTTTAAGCTTCAATGTCTCCGTCAATCCTTGAATTAACATATTTCTCCTCGGAAAAATTGCAAGATTTTCGTTATATTTGCTCTGCCAAAATGTTGTACAGAATACTGAACTGGAAGTAACTGAAATATCAACTGATTACTATCAGACTACACATTTACCAGTTTGATTTAAAAAAATATCAGTTAATTTTCAGAAAATATCAATTGCGATAGAAATTGGTTGAGTGCAACCAAGAAAATATCAATTGTAATCCAGATTAGTCAACTGTTGTGCAGATAATATCAGCTGTAGTTCTAATTTAATGTCGCTGAGGCCTGAGGTGGCAGGTCTGCAAATTGTTTCAAGAGTAATTTATGAATTCATCGTCTCATATATTGGTATGGAAGGTAGATATGTTTCATGTACTCTAGGACAACTTTGACATCTTTTCATCAACAAAAACCCCCCAACCAAAAGCAAATACGCAAAAATTGTGAAACTTCAGTTTAATCAGAAAAACTCTGTAGATCGGCATAAATTTCTGTAGGTTGGGGCATTTTCCAAATGAAAGTCGTTAGTATGGTATATTTGTACGATCATTGTGTGACTTTATTGACCACATTATCGCATAATTGCCTTTTATGTTTTCTGAATCACAGTTGACTGATCTGGATTACGATTGGTATTATCTGAATAGTGGTTGATTGATCCGAATATTGATATTTTCTGAAATAAAATATAAACACTGGGTAAGTTACACTAATTGTGAGGATGTGTTGCTGTAGCTTACAGTGGCCTGCTACAACAACTTCAGTTAACCGGAGATTTTTCTTGGACCTACCAGCTAAACCTATACTGGTTATTCATTTTCCAGCTATGGTGATTCTTGAGATCTCGTTTGGAAGTACACTGGCAAACTTTCCCACGACCGACTTGATGTTTAGGCTCAAGGATCTTGAGTAAATTTCAAATCCTAGATCTTTATTTATTTCAGGTTTATTTTAGTGTTCGCTATCAGTACTGGGATTTCAATCATTCAATTTCATTATACCTGCAGATTGATACCAATAGAGAGGAGACGTGTGGTCATTATAGCTACCTCTTCAACGAATATATCAAGGGGTTTTAATTGAGCGTGAACCCCATAATTTTTTTGGTTCAAATCTCATGGCTCCAGACATATTGATCTTTGGAAATGGTCTGGTATTTCGATAACTGCCCCTAGATGACAGTGCCGTAAGTTATATCGGTCTTATGATAATTATGTAGTTACATAGAGCTGCTTTGGGGTTCAATATCCAGGATTGTTGATTGTCCGACGACAATGCCCTTAAGAGATATGAGCTTTCTTGACTATGTTTCCTAGATAGGAGGTGAGAGTTCCGTGTCATCCTACTATCAAAGATGACGGGTACTTAACCCTAATGTAGAAATTCAGTGCTTTCTTTTTCTCTTGAATAGAACTGTATTTTTTGTCTTACAGTGGCAGGAATCAGCCGCTCTTTGAAAATGTAATAGTAGTTCAACCATAGATTGAACGTATGTCATTAGAAAACAGACTGACATCCAATCTGTACATTTTGAAAATATATAAAAATCGGTGCGTTGTGAAGGAGGACTGGTGATCAAATATTTTTTATGATTGCTTTCTGGTTCAAAGGAGTAATATGTTTCTTCCTATTCCTGATCTTCAAAAGACTCTTACGTCCACATTGAATATCTCTATTTTGGCATTGGTTTCGTTCATGGTTTTTTGAAACTTTTTCCTAGAGATCGATTATCCTAAAACCAAACTGATATTTTTGCACTCGACGCGCGTTTCGCTAACAAGGTTGGCATCTTCAGGAGAAGAAAATTGATACTCTCAATTTTTTTTTAAAGATGCTAACCTTGTTAGCGAAACGCGCGTCGAGTGCAAAAGTATCAATTTGGTGTTAGGGTAATTCTCGGGGTAATTGATCTCTAGGAAAAGTTCCAACTCTTACACCAAAGGTTCCAATCTCATCGTTTATATGGTTTTTCGATTAATAAGCAAACTTCCTTCCCCTTTTGCAAATCCTGTACTACGAACGAGGAACGAGGAGAGAACACATATCACTTTAGACCGCATCGGTTAAAACAATTCCATTTCAACAATTCGCCTAATCCATTCGGAATTAATTCGAATCGGGTAATTCGAGATTCGCGAAATTGAATTTGTCCAACTCGTAATTGATTCTACCGTTTTCTGCTCGAAAATCTAACGTATTCGGTTTCAGCACCTCGATCCCAAGAAGCAGACAGAAGTGAACGAAAAGACGAAAGAAGAGATCCTGTCTCTCATTGCTCATCACGTCACTGCCGTTAATTATATTTACCGTGATACGAAGTTTGATGGAAGGAGCCAGCATCGCAATATCAAGTTTGAAGTGCAGAGAATTAAGGTGAGAGTCGTCTTTGGAGTTTTATGGTCAGAAGTATTGATTAAACTTTGTTATGAGTATCTGCCAGGAAAACGCGTTACCTCTTTCAGTTGTTTGATATCATTCAATCAAATAACTGAAATTTATCAAACGTTCTTGAAAATTTTTTCGACATATTTTCATTGGCTTATTCTCTAAGAAATGATAATAAATTAAAGTGAGTATGAAATTGTTCACTAGTAATAAATGAAAAAACAAATTGTAATTAATTAAATCTAATCAATTTGAACTTTCTATCAGAATTATTATCTTAAGAATAACATTATACAACAAATCCCTTGTTATTGGAAAATCAACAGCATTCATGGTATGGGTATTTCAGTTGAGCGTGAAAATATCTAGCGCTCTGCGAACCTTTGGGACTGCCTCAGGAATTTTTGAGGTTTTTTGGAAATACAAAGAAAACATCATATCACATCCATCGAAAGCCAACTCCATCATTTTGATATAAGTGGATGGAATGATTCGAAATTTTTGGAGACAGTTCACATTCCTTTAATATGTTTAGAGATGGCGCCAATCCAGGTCAAATGATTCAAATAAATCGTAATGCATAAGTCAAAATATGACGGACCTCTATTCTTACACCATCTACCGAATTTTCTGTGAACCTCCAAAATCTGCTGAATCGTGTATAGAGTTTTTGACGAAACAATATCAAGTCAGTGATCTCACCAGGGATTGTATTCATCTTGGTATTAACAATATTATTGAGAAGCTCTAATAGTAAACATAAAATATTATTGGATTAGTATCACTTGCGATCATCCAGAGAGTTACATTTACATTTGTTATAATTATATCATTGAGAATTTGAAGCTTTAGACAATAGTTTTCTGGAAATGTATTATAGCATATTCGGATTTTACCTTATATTATTCCACTAATAAAAAGCCTATAAGTTGCAAAAATAATAACTGTATCATGAACTAAAGTTGAACTATCACAATTACCACATTACTATCTCGAGAGGACAGAACAAAGACTGCCTTGTAAAATCCTTGCAAGAAAAATGAACGCCCCAACATCGAATTATTTTGTATCTTCCTCTCACCTCAACACCACCTGAAATATTCTAAGACTTTCACATAGACTCGGATTATTAAAATATTTTAAGCTCACAGATTATCTCAAATTTGGAATATGAAAGAAGTTATAACAAGTGATGGAAAATAACGCTAGAATTCCACTTTCAAGAGCAGCAAAATTCTTGGAGCAGTGGAATCTACCTCTGTGCATGCTCACTATTATTTTGCTGCTTTTAAAGCAAGAATTCTGCTCCCCATTAAAAGGTCCCTTAATTTATGGTGAACGATCATTCTCGTTTTTAGTGTTTTTTCATCTTTTTTTATGTGATCGTTAATCTTGGATTGTACTTGATAAACATCAGTTATCATTTCAGTTATATCCCCGAAAAAGATCGCAGCGTCACTTTGACTAAGATTTGAAATCACTATGCCATTGTTTGAAACTTTTATCCAGAGGACGTATCGCTTCTCTTGAAATCCCAATAGGAACGAAATTAGTAAGTTTGCACCTATGAACGAAAACAAATAAGAATACTTGTATATTATCAAACTTTTTTTGTATATACAGATTCACAATGTACGAAGAACACCGCGTGAATGAAGGACTTGAATTGAAAACAATCAAAAAACATAACATAGGATCAGCAGTAGGATTCCGTGAACTATCGTCTATACACTATTTCAACTTTATTATGTATATACAAAAAGACTTGGATTGAAAGTAGAATATTATAGTGTATAGCATACCACTACTAAATAGAAGGGAATATTGCCGTATAAATGAAAATTATGGAACTTCGGATTATAACAAAAATCATCAATATACTCGAGTTGGCTGCATCAAGTTCTTTAGAATATCTTGGAAAAAAACAATGGCTCAAAATTATGTAGAAATAATCGATATTACCAAACTTTTACGTGCGTCACAAAAAGAACTTTATTCTTCATACAAGTTAATAATAATAATTGTGACTCTGGTTCAACTTTGTGTGACCCGCCACCCAAAATATATATTTTTATTTACCGACTCATTTTTCCAGATTGACGACGATTCATCGTGCAGATGCTACCATCGCGGTTGCGGTGAAATGAACCAATTTTGTCTAGAGAACATAGACGTTAGCAATTTCCTCAACATACATTCCCTCGGCAACCACGAAGACTTTTGTCTCGCCTATGTATTCACCTACAGAGACTTCACCGGCGGAACTCTGGGGCTTGCGTGGGTTGCCAGCGCCTCCGGTGCGTCGGGGGGTATCTGCGAAAAGTACAAAACGTACACCGAAACGATAGGAGGGATGTACCAGTCCACGAAACGATCGCTGAATACTGGCATCATCACTTTTGTCAACTACAACAGCAGGGTGCCTCCTAAGGTATCTCAGTTGACCTTGGCTCATGAGATTGGACATAATTTTGGTTCGCCGGTAAGTTTTCTTCATCAACATCGATCATCACCACCAATCAGTGAAATTTATATGGAATGCACTTTTCTTTTGCAGATGATATAACATTATTTCACTTTGGGAAAGATATTGACATTTTGGAAAATTCATTGAAACATGATATTGACCTTATTGAAAAAATGGACGTGAAGCATTAACCCAACCGTCAATTCGAAAAAAACTGTTTTTATGATTTTTAAACAAAAAAACATGAAGAATATAAAATTAAACTTGAAGATAGATAATGAACTGATAGCCGAAGCTCCTAATCATAAATATTTAGGTTTATTAATTGACACAAAATTAAATTTTGAAATCATATTGAAAAAATAAAGAAGTCTATTGTTCCATTCCTGGGGGCCATTAGAAGAATTCACATTTTGAACAAAAACGTCCAGATTCTAATATATAATGCCCTCATTGTTTCTCATATCAGATACCTCATTACAGTTTGGTCTTCATGCTCTAAAAAACAAAAAAAAATATAATATATCGTTTAATGAACAAAGCAATAAAGGTTATATTCAGAAAACCGTGGGATACTCCTTCTGCAGATTTATATAAAGTAACAGATAATATGACTTTGGATCATCTAATTGATTATGAAATCCACAATAAACCAACTTCTGATGATATTGCATTCTAGTGCATATTTTTCGGTCACTGAATAAGTGTCGGACAGGTTTTTTGAAGGCATCAGTGATCGTCGCTTATTATAAGGGACCTAACGCGATTTCACTTTTAACTTTGCCAAATTTTTAATAAAATGGTAGGTAATAATATGTTATGTGCAATATGGCTTTCAAGTTAAACATAGAGGTTTCTGTTTTCTGAGAAAATTGACGAAGCATTTCCCATAACTTACTGAGGCCTGGACTAATAAATATAGAAGAACATGCTTCCAATTGTTCAATACAGTGAACGCAAAGTTTTTGCTAGTGAAACATTTGAAGAGATATTGCATTTGATTCAAAAAATAAAAGGTGATATTCCAGATTCAATCATTTGTTGATAATACAAGTTAAATTCGTATTTAATATAACTTAACTTATTTTTTGTTAAGTTTACTTTTATTAGGATCATTTTTGTATCCCTGTTATAAACTGTAAGAATTCTTTGAATAATAAAGTGTTAAAGTTATAACAATGTAGGTAAGAAGTTCAAAACCAAGTGGTGTTGTTTTCTGAAAGTATTCTTTATGCTTATCATTTCTATCATATATTTGCTAAATTGAAGAAAGAAACTATCTGAAGTTTTTAAGAAGGGGAGAGCATCATTTAATACACCAAGCGGTAGTACGGTAGCTCTTCTGGTTTTGTCTACAGTTAATATAGCGAATGCCCTACTGAAAAAATCAGAAAGTCGTCTAGGACCGTATCTGCAACCGAAAAATCAGCTGTTATTGCTTGCACATGGCTCAGCCTTCTTTCCTCACACAATAATTGAATAATATGGAATGACAGCCTTATGAAATCATTCAACCGCTTTCAAACACAGACTCCTTGAAACAAAGAAGCAATTGGTTTCAAGTAGAATTTTCAAATAATATTGAAAATAACCTTCCTTGTTATCATTTCTGAAATATTCCTGTACTAATCATAGAACTGAAGGTTTGTGAAATGCAGTGGTTTTTATCGGCAATAACATTTTCTGAGAAATTTGACAAACAGAAGTTTCACATCTATCTGCTGTATTCATGGATTTTTTTTATATAACCTGCACAATACTTTAGCTTTAGAAGATATTATAAATGAAGACTTAAAAAAAATTGAGGACTGGCTTTACGCCAATCTCCTTTCTGTTAACCCCAAAAAGACAAAATTCATGATTTTTCAACAAAAAAATAAACAAAATATTAAGTTAAATATCAACACTAAATTATCAAGTCATTCTAAGGAAACTCTTCGAAGGACTATAAGAAAATATGATAGTGATAAGATTAAGGAAGATCTTATTCATTTACAAACACAAATTTTCAATGATCCTAATATTTTATACAATGAGATTGTAGAAGTATTCAACAAACATTCATATGAAGAAACCATAAAAATAAAGAAGGACTCGAAACCGTGGTTCAATGGAGAATTAGCCAGATTGATAAAAAACCGTGATAAATTCTATAACAAGAAGAAGAAATATCCAGCAATTTCATTTTTTGAAAACTCTTATTATTATTACAATAACATGGTCAAAAAAACACTTCGAAAGGTTAAAGAAGATTACTATGAAAATAAATTTTTGAACGCAAATCCAAAATCAACGTGGAAAATTATAAATGATATTTTGCATAATGATGGATTCATGAAAAGGGATGATTCGATCAAGTGTTTATTGAAAAATGCACAGAAAATAAAAGAACCACTCGAAATATGTCAAGAGATGAATGAATATTTCGTTAACGTTGGACCAAATTTATCATCAAAAATTACTGATTCATCGAAATTCAATTTATCTGGAATTTCGGAAAAACATTCGATGTTTTTGAAGCCCACTGATGTAAACGAAGTCGAGGATTTGATTTCTCAACTACAAAACAAGAAAGCTGCTGGATTTGATAATATAAGTGTGGTTATTGTAAAAACAGTAAGATCAGAATTATCACCTCTCCTCACTGATTTGATTAACCTCACGTTCGAAAAAGGTCAATTCCCTGAAAATTGTAAAGTTGCGAAAGTTAAACCTATTTTCAAAAATGGCAAGAAAGATGACATGAATAATTATCGACCGATATCTATTTTACCAATTCTTTCAAAAATAATAGAAAAAGTTATGAATACCAGATTGTTGAACTATTTGGAAAAATCAAAATTTTTGTATAAAGAGCAGTATGGTTTCCGCAAGTCCAGTGATACAGAGTCTGCTGTGTTGGATTTGATTACAGATATACAGGTTAAACTGGATTGTAATCAAAAGTGTGGACTTTTGTCTCTAGATTTGTGTAAAGCTTTTGATACGGTTGATCACTCAATTCTTCTCAATATAATGTTCAAAATGGGTTTGAGAGGTAATATTCATGGATGGTTCACAAGTTATTTAGATAAGAGAAAGCAGTTTGTATATATGGGAAATTGTTTTGGTTCAAGAAAAGAAATGAAATGTGGTGTACCACAAGGATCAGTTCTTGGACCAACATTGTTTCTCATATACATAAACTCAATATCCAAACTAGATCTATGTGGCCAAATTAAATTATTTGCAGATGATACGACAATTGTATATTTTTCTGAAAACATTGATGATATTAAGTCAAAAATTGAAAGTGATCTTCAAATTATTGACCCGTGGTTGGCCAGACATAAATTAACATTGAATATTCAGAAATCTTCCGTCATGTTTGTTTCAAAAAGACCTATAATAATCGATAATAGATTATCAAAAATCAAGTTTAAAAAATATGAGATAAATTATACAAATTCTATTAAATTTTTAGGTTTACATTTAGATTCTACACTTTCATGGTCAACTCATATTGGTCATTTGAGAAAACAACTTTCACCACTAATTGGTGTATTGTATCGTATTAGAAACTATTTAGCACTGAAACATTTGAAACAGATTTATTTCGGATTGATACATTCAAAACTGCAATATTTAATTTCAGCTTGGGGAATAGCAAACAAATCAATATTGAGGCCCTTGAAAACCTTACAAAATAAAATAGTAAAATGTATTTTCAAATTAGATGTCTCGGAGCCTACTGTGAATTTATACAAGCCAAGGAAGTTATTGAATTTGGATCAAATATTCAGGATGAAAATATGCTTATTTGTTCATTTTGCCTTAAGAAATATCAAACACTCTATTCTGAAATTTACAGTTAATTCTGATATTCATAACTATGCTACTAGACAAACTAATGAGCTCATTTTGATCAAAGTCAAACAGAATTTGCAAAGAAATCCCTTCTTCATAATGGTGTTAAAATTTACAACAGTTTACCTCCTCATTTGAAAAAAGTAAAAGATGCTGTTAAATTCAAAAGATACCTTAAAGATTTTTTCTTAACTAAAAAAAATGATATTTGATGTTTGTGCCTGTTTTTCATTTTCTACTACTCTGAAGCTTCTGGAAAACATTTCTTTTGTCAGTATTGATTAATCTTTATAACTATTTGAACTGATCTAACTGTTTTCTTTTTATGTTGTATTGTATTGTATTTATTTTAGTATGTCCCTGTTATAAACATTCATGTTTCTTGGGATAAATAAAGATATTATTATCAAAATACAGAATGAACTACTTGAGCAAAAAACTGAAATGAAGTATCTTGGCATTTGGATCAATGATAGATTGAAATGGGATAAACATATTGACTCCCTCGTTGAAAAAATTTCTCCTAGTATTGGAGCATTACGAAGATGTCCCAAATTAAATTATAAAATAGCCAATATGTTTCTTTACTCACATATTCTCAGTCGGATCAAATATCTCATGAATATATGGGGTTCATGTTCAAAGAACAACTTCAAAAAAATATCTGCTTTATATAGAAAATCTTTGAAAGTACTACATCGTCTCCCATATGATACTCCAACAAATGAACTTTATTCAATAACGGGCACATTTTCTTTGGAGGAACATTTCTTGATGGATAGTTTGAAAATTTCTCATTCCATTGTTAAAGAATTAATAAAGTCAAACTTTATATTAACCAGGAATTCAGAAATTCATAACTATCATACTAGGCAACATAACTTGTTTCATCTTGATACTGCTAGCTCTGTAGTTGGACAAAAAAGATTTGTTTATGAATCATTATCTAAATATAATAAATTACCCGAGGATTTAAAAAATATTAGTAATATAAATCAATTCAAATTTCGATTGAAAAAATTCATTCTCCTCAAAAGAATTTCAAATTGAATTGGTGTTTATCTATTTTACAATTCTTTCACTTATCCTTTTCCTAATAAGATAATTTTCTTGCGTTGATTTGTATTTTTTTTCTTTCATTTATTTATTACATTGAAAAAAAAGTTTTTGATGATTTGTGAGCAATCTCATACCAGTACAAAAATACTGTTTTATTGTTCATGCTATACCAATGAAGTGCTACCAAATATATTGTATTATTGATTGTATATGATTTGAAAAGTGATGGAATGAAATAAATAAATAAAAATCCAAACAGGAATAATTCTTCAACATTGATATATCAGCTATATATGAAACTGCTGCAGAATACTTTCGTTTACTATTGGCCTTATCGAAATTTGTTCTGTTTGTTAAATTTTCCGGTTTCCTTGAACGAGACCCTGCATGCGCATTAACGAAATACTACATATACCGCTCGTAATAATAGAATATTAAAAATAGCAAAAAATATAACTTATGAAAAACTGATAATATTGGAATTACTAAATTGGGCATTCAGTTACTGCTTTTCTCAAACCCCAGATGAAAAATGTTTGTGTGAATCATCATCACCATATCGTTTTTCAGCACGATTATCCCCCGGAATGCAGACCAGGCGGTCAGAGCGGCAATTACATTATGTTCGCTTCTGCCACCAGCGGAGATCGTCCGAATAACAGCAAATTTTCCAGCTGCAGCATCGGTAACATTAGCAACGTCTTGGACGCCATCGAAGACAGTAAAAAGAGGAACTGTTTTACCGCGTCTCTTGGTGCGTTCTGCGGCAACAAAATCGTCGAGGACGGCGAAGAATGTGATTGTGGTTATGACGATAAAGAGTGTATCGACCAGTGTTGTTATCCGAGACTGATCAGCGACGCGGACAGAAAGCTGAATAAGACTGCCAGTGGTTGTAGGAGAAGGAACGGAACAGATTGCAGGTGAGAACTTGTTATTTGAAGATAACTTCAGTTGTGTGTTCAGGGTGCTCACCAATTTTGCCAAAACAATTTTTTCTCGTATGAAATTCTCTGTCATGTTTGACGGGTTCTCGAATAACCATGCCGCTCCTGAGGTAATAATATCTGCAATTTCCAATTGTATCACACTAGGACAATAAATTTCACAAATATAATAATTGGTAACTACGTTCAAGTAATGTAAAATGTCAGTATATGCATTCAGTTGAAATCAATATAAAACACACATTAGGATGGTTCAAACAAACAAGAACATTCACTAACCTTATTGAAGAACTACTCTCAAGTTCAGCAGCACTTCTCAAACAGTAATTTCTTAACTTCATCCTGTTACATTTGAACATTTGCCACATTTTTTATCGGCCATTCTTCTATTAGACAATGCGATACACAGTAGTTAGTAATTAGTAATTGGTCCCTCAATCTGGGATGATATACGCATGCACGATTTACCCTGTATATGGTTCTATTCTTGTAAACAAAAGTACAAGCTTCCAATATATATGTTGTAGTGAGTGTTAACATATCGAATCTCTTAAAAGACTACAAGAATCTCTATAGCTTAGTTTTGCAATAATATTAATAATGAAGTTTATTCAAATTCATAAAAAAGAGCATATACATCAATTTGTAAAAAGGTGAATAAACAGTTCAATTATACCCGCGAAGTTAAAAACTTGTTGCGAGAGATACGAATTATATTTATGTATAATATATTTGATAAATTTGTAGAATTCAACAAAATGATATTGAAAAATTAACTAATTTTCTTAACTGAAGTGAGAGATTTCATGAAATAAATTTCGACATGATTCTTGAATCCATATTTTAATCTGTAGTTCCAAAGATACTAATGACTTGATCATTTTTATATGATTTGGAATCAAATCATAGTAGAATGGCAATAAATATTTAAAATTTTTCCGAGACATTGTTGTTTTAACTCTATTTTTCAATGTGATATTTGTATTCCTTATATTATAAATATGATTATTGAAATTTATATTCAATTTGTGTTTATGGATATAAATCATGATGTTATATCCGAATAATTGCCTTATGTCCATTTTATGTGTTTCTATGTACAGATTTTCACTTGGATACAAATAAGACTTATTATATATTATTTTCAAAAACCGTTTCTGAAGAACTTCAAGATTTCTTATGTGGGATTTCATGATCCCTCCCCAAGCCAGAATCCCATAATTCAATTGGGACTGTATTAATGAAAAATAAAGAATGTTAAAGGTTTTTACGCTCATAAATGTTTTGAGATACTTGAATTTTGATTATAAACTTTGTAATTTCTTCAAAAGGAACACTATGTGTTTGTCCCATTTCAGATGTTTATCAATTATAACTCCTAAGTTACTATCAGTGATTTCAATGCTAGTATTATCATGAAGTATTAGTGGTCCTAAGTCCGGTAGGGAAATATTATAAAATGAGAATGGGACATATTTTGTTTTCTCAAAATTTACTGTAAGTTATTATCAAACCAATTTTTAATCTTTTGGTTTGTAATTCATTCCAGTTTTTCCCCATGATTCTTGAATATGAAAACTGTTGACGAATGAACATATTCCCCAGTTCGGGATACCATATCTCATGTGGGAGTGAAAATTAGCATAATATAGTGTTAACAATACTTTTTCACTACAGTGGGCGTACAAAAATCTTAGGGCATAACAAAGTCCTTCCTGGTTTACCACATAAAAGGTGTGGACTCCATTGTAATTCAGGGTGTAATGTAATTCCAAACATATTTACAGAGTCAGAATGATGAACTTCATTATTGCTGTCCAAGACAAAAGAACATGATAATGTTAGTTTTTGCTTTATTCAATTATTCTTTCAGAACCCTGCTGAACACCCTGGCTTATATCCAAAGTTGTACTACAACTTTGATTGACATTAACAATTTGCTTTCGAACCTTAAGATATGAGTGAAATCATTCTAGAGGAGTGCCCCGCAAATCATACCTTGAGAGTTTTCTTAACAAGAGCTCCTGGTCGACACACTCAAAAGTTTGCAAGAAGTGTATTAACAAGCCCATTACATGTTTTTTATTGTGGGCAGCTTTGATAACAGAGGGCTATTTCAGTACTTCTATTTTTTGTGAATCCATGTTATGATATTGATATCAAGCAATTTTTGTCAAAAAAGTTGCTCGACTAGCATTTCATGTTCATTCCAAAATCTTTAGAGACACTCGATAAAATACTAATTGCTCTATAATTGTTTATATCATCATTGTGTTGGTATTCCGTGGGAGTTAGTAACAAGCCATACTTGCTTACGGACTTCAAAGGAAGTCAATGACATTTACTACACGCGCGAATATACCATAAATTCCATCTCCTACCACACATCCTTAGACTAAGGCTGTATTCAAACAGATCCGAAATCCGATCGTACCTACGACGATCAGATAGCTTTCTGATTGGTCTAAATTGATCTGAATTTAAATTTAGACCAATCAGAAAGCTATCTGATCGTCGTACGATCGGATTTCGGATCTGCCTGAATCCAGCCTGAGCGTTGAGACGTATTCACACAGCTTGTTGGCTATACACATCCTGAAATGAACATGCTCTTATAACAAACGAGCATTTCATCAAAAGTCATCAAGACTTCCATTCCATAACAATTTTGGTTGTTTTCTCGCAAACAATTTCTGAAATTGCAGCTGTTGGGTATTTTTCTTCAACGTATCGCCTCATCGGAAATCATTAACATTAACAAACCTGGACCTACTACTACAAACTAATTACTACCGGTATTTGCGTTGAAAATGTGAATCAGGTGTTAATGTGTGGACCAATAGGTTGCGCGAGGGACATAGAGGGCGGTCCCGTTAAAGAGATAATAGCAAATTTATTTTTTGGGCAGTCTGTCAGATGCCACATGGTTGTTTGGGTGTAAAAAACTATTGAAGTGGTCCGATTAGTTTTGATTCAATATACTATATTTCAGTCCGAGTCAAGGGCCCTGCTGCAACAGTGAATGCAGATTCATCTCGGCGTACCAGCAGGAAGAGTGCAAGATGGAATCCGACTGCTCGAGATCGTCGAAATGTAACGGAACGAGCGCCGAATGCCCCGCACCGACTCCCCGTCCCGAAAAAACCAGGTGCAACAACGGAACTCAGTTGTGTATCAAAGGGGAATGCACCGGTTCCATCTGCTTGGAATGGGATCTGCAAGCCTGTTCGTTGACCACTCAGGATCATCCGAACATCGATAAGAGAAAACTTTGCGAACTGGCTTGTCAAAACGGAACGGATATTTGTAGAAGTACAAGCGAGTTCGCCGGTAAAGTCGGTTTACCTCCGGGCGGTATCAGTTTGAGGCCTGGATCGCCATGTGACAATTTTCAGGTGAGTGGATTTGGTGAAGGTGGATCTGTTACCACCTCTGAACATACATCATTCACTCGAAATTCATGTTATAGTTTTTAGAGATTCTTCAATGATTTTCACTTCATTTTTGAATGGGTATGTAATGCTGTTGAAATGACTTGAAAATTATTCGGCAATGCAATCTGACGATCTGAAATTGATCTCTGGGAGTTTCCAAACTTTTCAAAATCCTTTATTTGGTGTCAAGTTACAAAGCTTCAAGTTATTCGACATAGACTTTATTAACTCTGTCCCCATATATCACTTGACCGCACAAGCTCGTCAATGAGCTTCTGAAGGGTTTTTTCTATATTCTTCAAGGGGATTTAAAAAAAAATTTAAAAAAATTGAAGAAGGGCTATTAATTTTTCTATGCATTCGTCAATTTCAGAAAGATTGAATAGAATATAGTATTGCCACAGGCTTCTTGTTAACTTGGGGACCTGCTGGATATCTCTTTTCCAAGTCACATTCTATTCTATATCTATATCTTCTACAGAATAGTTTTTTGATGATTGGAACCTTGATATAAAGACATATTATTATTATTATTATTATTATTATATCGGGGATCAAAAATAGTAAACATTTGTCCCCAGTTTGGTTTTCACGATGTTCTCTAAACATTCAATGATTTTTTTTTCTTGTTAGTCCAATCAAATAAACTTTTTTCGTAAAGTTTTCGCCTACCCGAAAAGTAGCTGTGGATTCCGGCAGAAACAGGTGTCCTTATTATCCCCTGAAGTTTGCGCCAGATTCTGTCTGTCCGTTTAGCAACAACTAGCTGTTGAATGCCGGAGATCATCATTTTCTTTTGTTTTTTGCGGATCGAAAAAAAGTGGAATTTGAAGTTGTAGATAATTAAAAAATATATCGATTAGCGTTGGCCCGATATCGATATTATAATTTGTTGCTAAACTATTGCGCTCGGAATTTAAAAAAGGCGTTTTTCCATTATTCTATTAAAAAATTTTGAAATGCACTTTGAATTCTGCAACTGTGAATTTGGGAAGCCTTCAACTAGTAGAAACTACAGTTTCAATTTGGTTGAAAAACAATTGATAGGTTAGCAACAATCTAATTTGTTACTAAAAAAAGTGTCCCACTAGATTGTTATTTCTTGATCTATGGATAATCGTAGAGCAATGAACGAAACGGTTTTGGATAGTCAAAGAGTTGAACTACAAACTATCATTTTTGGAAAATCCATTTTTGCAATGTGATACCTTCAAAAATGGCGTCAAAAACACAAAGTTATTCAAACTAAAGAACAATGAGGAAAAAATGGTCATATCAAAATGCGACAAAATGCATTGGAAAGCTGTGATTTTTGTACGAATTTTGCCAACCTGATTTTTGTTCCAAGATGATTAGGAGCCGAGATAACACTTTTTTTTATTTGATTCCCCTTTGTTTATTCATATAATATGACTCTTGCTCTGTGCAGTCATCAAGGTCTCGTTGCTTCATATAAAAAAACAAAGCGACGCCATTTTTGAAGGTATCACATTGCAAAAATCGCTTTTCCAAAAATGACAATTTGTAGCTCAACTCTTTGAGTATCCAAAACCGTTTCGTTCATTGCTCTACGATTATCCATAGGGCAAGAAATAACAATCTAGTGGGACACTTTTTTTCAGTAACAAATAAGATTGTTGCTAACCTATCAACTGTTTTTCATCCAAATTGAAATTGTATTTCCTACTAGTTGAGAGCTTCCCAAATTGACAGTTGCAACACCCAAATGCATTTTAACATTTTTCAATAAAATAATGGAAAAAACGCCTTTTTTATTTCCGAGCCAACGCTAATCGATAGTTTTTTCAATTATCTACAATTTTCAATTCAACTTTTTTTCGATCATACCAATAGTTTTCATTATATAAGCAAAAAACAAAAAAAAAATATTTCCGGCATTCAACCGCTAATTGTTGCTAAAGGCACGGACAGAATCTGACGCAAACTTCAGGGGATAAGGACACCTGTGTCTGCCGGAATCCACAGCTACTTTTCGGGTAGGCAAAAATCGTCATTTTGGGCTCTTGAACAGTTTATTTGATTGGATATGTGTACCTGGGTTAAATGCAGTATTTAGACGGGGGTTTGGCCTGGGGCGTCATTTTCCTTTTCTTCCGATAAGTTTTTCTTGTATGTATAGTCATTGAACTGTTAACAAAGGAGAGTATTATATATCATTTATACAAAAAAAACCTCTATGGGTAATCCTTAAGCACTTGATTGACTATTGGCAGCATAAAACAGTATCAACCTCGAAAAATATATCCTTAACTAACACTTATTCTGTGAAAAATTATAGATCTTAGGATTCAGAGGTATCTAATCCTTAAGAAAAAACTGATTGCTATCACTCAATCAATGAATGTTTTCATGATACATTTTGATGAATTTATTCTTTCACTATATTTCATGTTGCCCGTACTATATTTTTCTGTCACATGTTATTTAAGTATGCCGTTTTATATACTTATATGTATTGGGTATATTCACTAGGTTTTTCATAATTTTAATACTGACATATTCTATATTATAATGTGATGTGATCACAAACAATTAATAAAAAAGCAGTCAATCATTTACTCCTATTGTCGAATAAAAACCATGTAGGTAGCTCTAAGTCTATAATCCTTGATTTTAAATAATATGTTGTGGTTCAAGTTATCTCCTAATTTAAAAATGAAATATGATTTTGGTTCTTCCATCAATTTTCTTCTAAAAACTTCTACAGGCATATATTTTCTTAGACCCAATGAAATTTCAAGAAATGCGATCTCTTTTATTGATTCGAAATTGTATAGACAATTTGAATACGCGTCAATGGGAGCATAGTCACGTCTAAATATTGTGCTCTGAATTTAAATCATATAACTGGAAAAATACTGTGATTTCATCATATGTTTACATATAATAATATCTTAATTCAAGTTTGGCACAGTTACAACCATAAATCAGATTGCTGTTGTGGTGTGGAAATTATATGAAATATTGTGCATTGTGCATAATCATAAAGTAAGGTTATGATGTCGGAGTGTAGCGTGTGTAAAATTCTGTTAAAAGAAAATGATGAGAAAGTTTTATGCGACAGCTGCAAAGAAACATTCCATTTTCATTCTTCTAAAGAAAAAAATTGCTCTGGCATATCGACGACTGAATATCGTGCAGTAATTCTACAAAAACGATGTACTATTTTTTTCTGTCCGGCTTGTAAAGATGCATTCAAGAGTGTTCCGTTTCTGTTGCGACAGATAACTGATTTGAAAAATGAAGTGAAGGAGCTGAAGAAGGATATTGAATTACTCAAAATGAACGCAAAACCCTTTGATATGGAAGAAGTCATTCTTGAAGTGGACGAGCGTGGTCGTAGAGCTAACAATTTGATGTTTTATAATACCCCCGAATCTACTTCTGGAAATACTCCTGTGAGAATTAATCATGACAAACAACATGTTCTCGATATAGCAAAACTCATTGGGGTGGAAGTCAATGAGATAGACATTCTAAAAGTGTTTCGTGTGGGACAAGTCAACAGCAATAAGCCTAGGCCAATGAAAGTTATTTTTTCTAGTAATAGCATTGTTCAAAAAATGCTTCGCTTGGTGCAGATAGAACAAAACTTCAACAAAGTTACGTGATCAAAATTAAGGATGAGTTTAAGTCTCAGTTGAACAATGGTGTAAAAGACAAAATTCTATTGGGAGCTGTATATCTGCCACCAAAATCAGATGTAGATTGCTACGTACAGCATTGTCGCACTGTTGAGGAGATAGCTAATATCTATGATGATCATACTATGATACTGGCGGGAGACTATAACCTACCAGAAGCAATCTGGAGCAATGATCAAGGTCACGATCTATCAGTGAGTTGTCCACCAAACTCAGCTGCTTGTATTCTATGTGAAAGCTTTTCATTTTTGAATCTTTTCCAAATCAACGATATATGTAACAATCATGGTGTATACTTAGATCTAATCTTTTCTCACTGTCCAGATATCAAAATTACATCCTCGGATGACCTATTATTGGATAATAACTTTCATCATATGGCCTTCTTTTTTCAAATGTCAATAAATGTAATGTCATCCAATTTGAGAACTCAATTTACTTTTTACGATTTTAGAAATGCTGATTACCCTATGTTAAATAATTTCTTTGCATCCATAGACTGGAGTACTATTTTTGATAATCTGAATTTAGAATTAGCCGTTCAATATTTTTATGAGGTCCTTCAAACGGGGTTTGAGTTATTTATTCCAGTGAAATCGTATAAATGGTCCACATTTCCTGCCTGGTTTTCAAATGAACTGAAGAGTTTAGTTATTGAAAAGAAAAAAGCACAAAAAAAGTATAAAACAAGTCATAGTCCACATGATTATACTATTTTTTCTAACTTACGTTCATTGTGTAAGGACCTCTCTTCACAATGTTTTGAATCTTATATGCACAAGGTGGAGAATCATCTGATTGATGATCCATCTTTATTTTGGAATCATGTGAATAAAATTCGAAAAAATAATGAATACCCCAAACGTATGTTCCTTCAGAACATAGTTAGTACAAATGGAATTGAGACTGTGAATCTTTTTGCAGATTTCTTCTCTACTGTGTATAGAGCTGATCGTCCTGACTTACTGATACCAAACTATTCTGAAACTGTAAAACAATGTAATAATTTCCTGATGCCCACTTTCAGTTGCTATGATATCTATAATGATATCACTAAATTACCTGATAAAATCTCATCTGGACCTGATGGTGTTCCATCTTTTCTACTGAAAAAATGTGTTTGTTCACTAACAAAACCATTAACACACATATTCAATCTGTCACTGCAGAAAGGCTGCTTTCCCACATACTGGAAGAACAGTTATATAACACCTGTTTTTAAATCTGGTAATCGGGAGGATATTTCAAACTATAGAGGCATTTGTATCCAATCAACAATTCCCAAAATGTTTGATAAAATGGTGACTGCCTATTTGTCAGCACAAACTTCAAATATTATCATTCCTGAACAACATGGATTTTGCTCAGGTAGATCGACCGTCAGTAACCTGATGTTATACCAAAACTTCCTGTTGAATGCTTTTGCAAAAAAGACTCAAGTCGATAGTATATATACAGATTTTTCAAAGGCGTTTGACAGGGTAAGTCATACCTTATTATGTGAAAAACTCAGTTCTATGGGTATTAATCTCAGTTTAGTTGCATGGCTCAAAAGTTTCTTAGTTGGTCGTCAACAATGCATACGTATTAAAAATTTTATATCTGATGCAATACCAGTATTGTCTGGCGTTCCTCAAGGCTCCCATTGTGGACCGGTACTTTTTAATTTATTTATCAATGATATTGATAAATATTTATCACATTCGGCCTTTATGTTATATGCAGATGATCTAAAATTATATAAGGAAATACAGCATCACATGGATATTGTTTTGCTTCAGTCAGATTTGGATAGTCTCAATGCCTGGTCTACTTTAAATAACTTGGAACTAAATATTTCAAAATGTTACTCTACTAGTTTTACTATGAGTAATAACTGTATTGAAAATGTATATTCAGTTAATGATTCTGGACTGAAGAGAGTTAATGAGATTAAAGATTTGGGCATTATTTTTGACAGCAGACTATCTTTCAGAAGTCATATAAACAAAATGGTGAGTACGGCTTCGAGGAATTTAGGCTTTGTTGTCAGGAATAGTAGACAATTCTCTCATACTACACTTAAATCACTGTATTGCCATTTAGTCAGGCCTTCCCTTGAATATGGCTCTATTGTTTGGTCTCCTTACTACCAAACACACATTGACAGCATTGAACGAATTCAGAAAAGGTTTCTAAGAACATATTCATTTCGTAGTGGCACCTTTGCTGCTCATATAAACTACCAGAGCATTTTATGCGAACTTAATTTGTTAACTTTGGAAAAGCGAAGGCAGATTTTAGAAATGTGTTTTCTTTATAAATTGGTTAATGGAATTATTATCTCTCCACTGTTACTAAGCATGATTAGGTTCAATACATCGGCAAGAACACGTAACCCTCCTCTTTTTGCCATTCCATTTTATTCTGCAAACTATGGCTACAATAACCCTATAACTAGGATGCAAAGAAATTATAATGAGCTGCAAAATATTTGTGATCTATTTTGTGGTAGTACAGGTAAATTTAAAGGCAGTGTTACAAGAAGAGTTATGTGAAGTGTTATGTAAAATTTATAACTCAGGGTGTTATGAGTTAATGTTAAGGGATAGATCAGGGCATAATTATAATTATTCATAGTGTAGTTTTTTTTAATTGCTCCTATTATTATTATAAACTTACTAAGTATTATATTTTCTAAAAAAATGGTGTTACCGTTGAAATAAATAAATAAATAAATAAAAAACAAATGTTTTCATCCAGTTCATATCTTCAGATCGTCCCATCGAACTCCCAGTGAATCTTTCCTCAATTTACACTTTTTTAAATGCAGGGTTACTGTGATACCTTCATTCAGTGTCAGGAAGTGGCTGCAGTGAGACCACATTTTTGAATATTTTATTCTGGGAGTATTCTTTTGTTATACTAATATTTTATTAACCTTAGGTTTGGTAGAAATAGTTCGAAAACAACTACTTCTTGACTGATACCACGCCGGACATTGAGCGACGTCTGACAGATATAGATGCAAACATCTTCAAATGTGTCTGTATTGTTTGATTCAAATAAGCACTTGCAAGCATGTCTTTCTTGGATACTATTACACGTAAACCTGTCACATATAATTCCATTGTTTGGAGTGGTATTAGCTCACCTTTGTGTTGCATACAAAATAAACTAATTTCGGCAAGTTCTTCCTTACCATGCATAGTGTTATATCTATTTCCACTTCAACTTAGATTAGTCAAAAAGGTCGCGAAGGAACTGAATGATCCGTATTCAACAGGAACACATTATTGCGAATATATTGGTTGAATTGTATTTTAAAATTTTTTAGGCCATCGAAATTTTATAAATAATGATACATGAAGTGAACTTTGCCTAAAAACCAATGAGTTTCGTTTTAAAATCAAGTGATCCAGTAAATGCCTTTCCTATAACTTTCAATGTTTTTTCTCAATGCAGGGATACTGTGATGTCTTCTTGAAATGTCGAGCAGTAGATGCAGATGGACCACTTGTTAGACTGATGAATCTATTACTCAACAAGGAGACACTGATAACCGTAGCTCAATGGATCACTGAATATTGGTGGGCCGTGCTGTTGATGGGAATAGTATTCATAATTTTCATGGGACTCTTCATCAAGTGTTGTGCAGTACACACCCCTTCATCTAATCCAAAGAAGAAAAAAGCCCAAAGGATAACTGATACGTTGAGGAGGCCTATGAATACTCTGCGTCGAATGGTAAGGAAGATTTGTAGATTCAATTGAATTTGAAGCAGTTATTTTTAGATGAGATATTATGTCAAATCATCTTTTGAACAATTCGTTCAGGCCAGTCTCAATGCCCATTGACTATGTCGAAGAGATATTATGTTTAATGATCAATAGCCTCAATAGTCACTGATTTCCGTTACGACCATAGTGGATTTATTATCTTCATAATAGAAAACAGTTTGGATTGGAGACAAAAAAAGTTCACTAGAAACAGTTGTATGCGGTGTTCCTCAGGGATCTGTTCTAGGTCCATTGCTTTTCCTCATATATAAATTCCCTTTCTAATTTGAAGTTAAATGGTAAAATCAAAATGTTTGCTGATGATACTACAATAGTATACACCGGGAACAACTTTCTAGAAATCAAAACTTTTGTGCTCATTGACCTCCATGAAATATCATCATGGCTGATGAGTCATAAATTAACTTTGAATATTGAAAAAGCCTTGTATATTATCTCAAGAAAATCCACCTCCATCCATTCGAAAGATCCTATCAGATTCCATAATGAAAATATGTATTCTCCTGTAGTGAAATTTTTAGGAATTTTAATTGATGAACATTTAGTTTGGAACAAACATATTCAGTTATTAGGAAAACAAATTTCTCCAATTATTGGTATTATTTTTAATATTCGAAATATGTTACCTTTATTATGTCTGAAACCAATTTATTTTTCTTTATATATTCCAAAATTCAATACTTGATTTCGATTTGGGGGACAGCTTCAAAAACCGTAATGAAACCATTGAAAACATTACAGAATAAAATTAGAAAGTGTATATACAAACTTGATCGAAAAGAACCAACAGCTTAATTTATACAAACGAAGAAAACTTTTAGATATTCCTTCATTATACACGTTTAAAATTTGCACATTTATTCACCTGGTCAAAAATAAATTCAAGCATTCGAATTTGATGTTCAAAATAAATAGTGATCAACACAATCATTCAACAAGATTTTCAGAAAATTCGGCATTGATGAAAATTTAAACAAATATAGGACAGCAATCTGTTTACCACAACGGAATAAAACTATACAATGGTCTACCGAATTCATTGAAGAAATATGGAAAATTTCGTTTCAAAAATAATTTAAAAAAACATTTATTATCATAATTTTTTTTCTTTTTATTGCCATATGAAGATCTGATTTGATTACTCATTTTTCGTATTCTATTTCTATTCTACTTTTATTGCATGGCATCAGTTTGATTTTCCCTACAATAAGCATGTATATGTTTCTTGGGAAATAAATCGTTATTATTATTATTGTCTGGTGTATTGTGTTGATGAAACTGATGGCGGGTTTAGTGAAAAAATAAGCAACATTTAGTGGAGTAGTTTGTAGTTAGTAGATATCAATGCATTAAAAAAATGAGGTTCACTGAAAATATCATGCATAATTCATAGCCTGCAGATCGATGTTCTCTCTGTTAGGCCCAGTCCGAGTATAATATAATATCCATTGTGCTTGTTAACTTGAAAACTTCCAGTTGACGGTCCCAGCCCGCGTCAAGACATTGTGGAACTTATCTCACAATGTGTTTACCTTACCTCGTAGTGTGTGAGAGGCACGCCTGGCGAGGTAGCCTTCCAATGTCTGAACGCAGCTTTAGAGAAGGAAAGATAAAGAAGACATTCGATCTTAAAAAGCTTGCCAATATCAAGGACATATAATAATAATAATAGTATTTATTGCAACACGATCATCAACGGACACAGCAAAAGTCAAAATTTCAAAAGGTCAATTTGAACAATTATTAAAATTTAAAATTAAAATTAATAAACCACATCAACAAGTTACAATTAAAAATTCAGGTAATCTTTAAAAGTCTCAAAAATATTCATGATAAACCAGTTATAAAACAGTTTTTTCTATACAAATTTCAATTCAGCCAGCAGTTGAATAAGTAGTAGCATTTATGTCGCAAGTAAGAACTGACAGAGCTCCTGAACCTCTTGTAGACTGGTATATTTTTCAGTTCCTCCAGTAGAGACCTATATGCTTTTATCGCCTGATAGTAAGGTCCTCTCTCATAGTATGTGAGTTATGGCTGGGGATAGTCAGTTCGTTGCAATGCCTGGTATTAATAGGAAACAGTTCAGGATATTTTTTTACAAAGCAGACAAGACCTAAGAAGTACACCGTCAGGATGTCAAGTTTAGAAAAAAACTCCTTACAAGAGCTTCTGCGATCTAGAGTTAGGATACATCTCAAAATTTTTTTTTGAGTAATGAATATTTTTTGTGAATGTAAAAACCCATTTAAAACGAGCAAATGAATGAATAAAATTATTTTAGAGGATGGCATTATTCTCTAATTTTATTATCCTGTCAGTGATGTCAGCGCAAGGTCTTTTACATAATCAAAATCGTATATTCTTGAGTTGAAATGAAATAAGAACTACGAGAGATATCTGTCAGAGTTGTCAAAATTGCATTAGAGATTAGACAACTTTCACAAAGTTTCGGACTCAATTAAAAATATACACGCTGACGCCAAATAAGTACATATATAATTAATGTGCACTTCCTTTATTTAGTATGTTCAAAAAATGTGTAAATACCACTGAGAGCTGTACATTGTCATTGAACAGTTTTTAAGTTTCTATGACTTGTTAATGTGTTTGTTGGTCATTATGGTTTTATTCAATTCCTTCGGTTGGGAAGCAGGTTTGGCAGGAATCAATTCATTTGAATTAAATCAGTGAACTAGCTTGAACTGGAAAATCCGATGACATTGTGGCAACGAAAAACGAAATCAAAGAGGTATACTGAGAATAGTGAGAATACCGGCTTTACTATTGAGATATAGAGTAGATAGTGTTATTATGAAATTTAGCCATTTTTGGGACCGACTCTGCTTGAAAGTCCCAAACTTACATTTGAAAGACATGGAATGTTGTCCACTTATAATGAGGTCCTGACGCAAGGCACTTATTTCAAGCATGACAGATATTGAACGATGGGTGTCAACATTAACACTAACAAAATAGATATAGATCTTGCTGTGGAAAGAATATTTTCTCCGTAATTTTTTGATTTGTTATAATCTAACACAGTCTGAAAAAAATTTGAATCCATACAGTATATAATGCTGCGTCAATTAACAACAGTTCCTTCTATTTTCAATTAACGCGGAAAATTTCCGGGCTAATTGAAAATGTCCTTAACACTTACATACATTAATTTATTCAGGTTCATCTTCAGATACTATCGTCGGATTTGTACCTTCGTATCTACGCTGGAAAACAATTTTCTCATGAACATTCTGAATAAGTTATCGCATTTGTATGACGGTATCATTCTTTATTCAATCAATAGTTTCAGTTTGTTTTGCAAAAATTGCATGTTTTGTTATGTTATCCTTTGAGATTTTTCTATTCGATCAAATGAAATTTCTGTAGACTCATCAGCTGTATCCATCTAGACATGTTTGACTGTCCCAAATATATATTTTTTTAAAGAACTTTATTCAAATAATTTCTGTTCACAATAAAAAAATACAATAACAACAGAATATGGCAAGTCAATTATTTGAACGAGCAGGTTACTAATCGGCAACAACAGTGCCGGTCCCGGATCACATTCACAACCACATAGGTACAATTACAACAGTAAGAAAAATATGTACTACTTAAACTATAAAATAAAATATACTTATCACATATTGATTTTCTTTGGTGTAAATATATCACATATTAATCATTCCAATGTACACATTTGATCTCCTTCTTAAATATATTGTATGTTTGGAGAAGTTTCACATACTCTGGCAATCCTTTGAAAGTCTCTATATATTTACTCAAAGGCCTGCTTGAACCTATATTCGTTCTGACAGAATTTAAATAATAACTATTTTGCAGTCTAGTATTGTATAGATGTCTATCAGTCACTAAAACTAACTGTAAATTACTCTTGAAGTTGTTTCTGGTAACTTTGAAAAGGAATTTACTCTGTTCAATTCTCAGTATGTCCGATATCTTTGAAAAACCAGTTTGGGCATATAATATATCAGTACACGTTCTGAAGTTATAATTGAATAAAACTTTCAACTATTTTGTTCTGGATTCTTTGTCTTTACCCATAAGTGTTATCCCACATGTGCCCCAGACCGGAATTAAGTAACTAAGAATTGATAAGAAGAATGCATTATAAATTTGTTTTGCTGTGGATTTAAACAAATAATCTCTACAGTGATAAATTGCACCAATTTTCGATACCAATTTTTTTTCAATATATTCTATATGTTTGCTCCAATTCAGGTGTTCGTCAATGTTCAAACCCAAATATTTTGTATTTTCTACTCTTTTGATGATGTCTTGACCTAATTTTATTCGTAAAGCCAGTTCACTCATATTTCTTTGTTTGAAAAATATGTAGGTAGTTTCATTTACATTCATCTGGAGTTTATTTTTTTCTAACCATTCCTATAGTGTAGCCGCTGAAAAGATAGAATGATCACGTGAACAGCACGCACTCTTTGAATGTTCCTCTCCCCAATGTTACAAGTCCGATTTACACCACTCAACAAAAACACACACACAAAAACGTAACACAAGTAAATACAAAGCACAGATGAGTACAGTACAGTGTGAACAGTTCTTCATTTATTTCAGTTTGGAAGGCGTGGCTACGCCGCGCAGGCTATATATAGATGCAGGTATTCACTGTTCACGCGTCCTTGAATTCTATCTTTTGAACAGCCCGACTATAATATCTGCACAAATCACTGTTCACATTTCTTTCCAATTCCTTTAGATCTCTCGATGCATAAAATAATATTGTGTCATCTGCAAATGTATAATATTTCCCAATCAGATTCGCCCTCTCAAGACTCCTTACTAGCAATGTATATAAAAAAGGACCTAAAACGGAGCCCTGAGGAACTCCACAATTTGAATAACTGACATCACTAAAATGACTATTCAAACAAAAATACTGGTCTCTATTTGAAAGTTAGGTTGAGAGTAATGTAAAAAAGTTTCCTTTTATTCCCATTTCTTCTAATTTCCTCAACAATATTTTGTGGTCCACAATATCAAAAGCCTTCCGCAAGTCTACAAATACTGCCAGTACATACATTTTTTTATCAAGTTGCCCCGAGATGTGGCTCACAAAATCAATTGTAGTACTGACGACAGTACTATTATTTTCTTGAAAGCCGAATTGATAGTCATCAAATCCAATTTCTTTACTTATAAAGTTCATCATCCGTTTCTTTATAATCAATTCTATCAGTTTTGAGAAGCAAGAAACAAGTGTTATTGGCCTATAGCTATCAATCTTTGATAATGACCCACTTTTGTGAAGTGGAATTACTTTTCCAATTTTAAGTACTTCTGGATAAATACCCTCAAGAAATCAGGTAAACCAATCTAGGAACAAGGACTTGTTTCAATGTAAGGATGTCTTTTGTGGTAATTTTCATACCCTGCTGCTGCATTCATATTAAGTTCATTTAATGCTTTTAATATTTCATATTCATTGGTTTCATTCATCACTATAGAGTTATTATTCCAGATTTCCTCATACCTCCCATCTACTTGATTTTTCCCTAAGTTGTCGGCTATACTTTTTCCTATATTTACAAAATAGCTATTAAAATTTTTTCCCATTTGCTTATTATCACAGATAACTTGACCATTGTGTTCTATACTTTCAATATTATTTATATTTGTTTTACATTTCATCAAATTATTAATGAATTTCCATTTCTTCTTTTTGAGTAATCTTCTTTTTTTGTCTACTTTCTTTTTGAAATTTGAATTCCATCTCGATATTCTTGTCATATGGATTTTTTAATTCACGCTTATACAGTTAATCCTTGTTTTTCATAAGTTCTAAAAATTCTCTTGTAATCCAACCTTTGTTTTTTCTATGTTTAAGATATTGAAAAGACGTAGCCTCTCTTTTACTTATACTTATATTTCAATTATATCAAACAAGCATTTTAACAATACCGTAAACTTTTCAGTATATGCCCGAGGGGCAAAAACACTGAAAATAATCCTTCTTCAACTCATACAAATTCACATAATTTTCTGATATTGCAGAGGCATCAGCATGGTGGACCACATCATGCAGGAGCTGCACATCATGGGCCTGCTAGTAGAAGTCGGCGAGAACCTTCTAGTCGACCCTCAGCTAGTCAGAGTGGCCCCAGACCAGGCTATGGAGAGGGCAGGGGACACTATCATGCTCCAAAAGGTATTTATTTTTCTTTCAATCTTTTTTACTATTGGCATGTACGAAATAAAATTAGAAAATACGGAGTATAACAGAACTGGGGGAAAAAAGAAAAGGGTTGAATGGGAATCTAATTGAATTCATTGAGAATAAAATCGTTCAACAATTCTGACTCAAGAAAGTAAAGATCCTTACATGCAACTATATTGAAATTGGATTATTTAAAAGAAAGTAGAAATATAATTGGTGGATGGATTAACATTGAACATTATCGGCCATCAATTATGTCTACGATTTAGTCAACTTTTTGAATCTAATGTTAATTTTGGCCTCAAAAAATTATCATATTACAACTTTCTTAGCTTGTGCCTACATGTTGTTTTGCTACTGTTTTCTTTTCGCTTTGTACCATTTCTCGTTGAAAATTCTCAATAAGTTTATTTGCAGACAAAATAAGTATCGCATAAACTGTCGCTATAATGAATAACATGTTTGCTGAAAATATGTTTATTTCTCCATTTTAACATATAAATAAAAAGCAGTTGGGCCCTTAGTTAAACAAAAGATGCAGTTAATTGAAGTTGAAATAATTGCGCCGCCGCCAGATGGTTCATCACCTATGAGTGGGTGCTGATTGAAATGCTCCTTTGTTACTTATATTTTATTGAAATGTGTCATTGAAAAATGTTGTCCTTTGCTATGAACTCTTAGAGTTCGGTTGAAAAAATGTATCTAACACAAACAGAAATGTAGTTTCCACGTTTGACTTGATCAAATGAAAACGAAGAATTTTCAGTATATTATCATTCTGTAAATGACAACTTGTTTTTCATCTTAAACAATTCATTTGAATTGAATGCTATTTGATCAAAATTGAAATCTGGTGAGATGTACTGAAGGTGGATTTGTGCAAACCAACTCCACTTATGTTTGACTGAAGGGATCACGTTAGAAATTTTTATAACCAGGATTTCACTAGAGCATTCGGATAATTGATTAAATCAACTTGGAGAAACATTCACTTGGGATTCCCAAGTTATTCAGTTTGTATGTGTTCAAACAGATATCATCATTGACATTGCCAGTTTTCAAATTTCATCTTGGACATTATCCAACAGTTTTTGCCACTCTTTCACTATAAATGTTCAAAGTTTGATTGCTTTGGTAAAAAACGATTCCGAATTAGAGTGATCCGTGCAATTGCTTTGAAAAAGGACTATTTGATGCATTGCTGGTGTTAGCACCAACCAGTTCTGTGAACAATTATTCACAGAACTGGGTATCCCAGCATTAGCCCCAGTATTCATTAACCAATCACTACTACATGTTAAATCAAATCAGAACTCATGAAGAACACTAAATTGTAGTAATTATAAGTAGATATCTTCTTGAAATACCCTCACACAGACTCCCTACAGCAGAATACATTCTTGAATTAATGAGCTTCAAGGTTCATAATAAATTGCCTGAGAATAAGATGCCTAGGAAACCCTGGTGTATCAAGTGATTCGATATTGTTTAGAATTTCTTGGCGAAAAACAATCGACGATTACGAAAGCTTTCTAATTTTTGTTTAGGGGGCGTTATAAGAGCATTTTCAAGAACCTGTCAAATGTCGGTTTTGTCAGATTGACGTAACTTTGAGGTTTATTGTTATCAATGAAAACTCTGGAATTATTTCTTCCCATTCAACAGTGTTTGAAAGTCTTCATAAGTAGAATAAGTTTTTGAGTTATTTCAAATACTTTTTCACGATGTGTAGAAGATTTTGTATTTTGTGTGGACAGTCAAAATCTGGTTATCCAGATATTCGTCTTCATTCAGTACCCAAGGAAAGTACAAAACAAATCGCCCCAAAAAAAAACATGAATGTAGCGTCGTAGCTAATTTTATCCGTTTCATCTTGAACGAAAGTCTTATATCGAGGAGAAAACATCTATAGCTCTTATCAATGAGAGATTGAAAACAAAGTGTTATTTAGATAAAGGAAATATCGATGTGATACGTATTTTGAACCGTTGCATAACTGATGTGTGTATCCCCAATTCCAAGACAGTCTATCACTTACATACATACACTAGCATGTTTTTTTAACAGAGGGCTTCTTTGTCGTACATTCTCAGGTGAATGGGCAAACTATATTTTCTCGGAATCAAAGTCTAGTCTCACAAACTGATATAAAAACACTAAAAACTTGTAGAGGTAGCAGGTGACAGTTACAGGATTGACATATTGTTAACGAAAGGTTTCCACGTTACATACACGTTTTCTGAAACGCATTTGATTGGCTGTCAGGGTTGTTTTCTGAAACGCATTTGATTGGCTGTCAGGGCTGTCAAAATCTCAGTAGGCAAATAATAAACATCAGTAGAATATTCGGTTCCCACATTTCTCTCTAGTGAAAATTAAGCTTCATATTGCATGGTGTATGACTGATCGCCATCTACAATAGCGATCTGAAGTTTTTGTGATCTCAAAAATCAAGCAATCGATTTTCGCCAAGTTTATCCCAAAATTATTCAGGTTTAAGTAGATACACCAGTGTTTCCTAGGCATCTTACCTGAGAACATTAAAAATCTTACACGAAAGGAATTCAGGAAATCAGTAAAATAGCTGCCGATGTACAAAGCTTTTTATTCGACTGAGAAATACCTCTCTGCAAAAGTTTAAACCCAAATTAGACCCGATATGTTCTGTGTTGGTTTGTTCTTAAGATGTTTTGGAAGATTCTATTTGTTTTGAACTAAACTATAGTGCTTTACAGTGACCTATACACATATTTATATTTATACATTTTTCATTAGATTTTACTGACTTGTTCTATGTCATATTTTGTATGATCTTTTAAGAACCAACAAATACTTGAACTTGAAATTTTTCTCCGAGCTTCAATAGCATGAATGCTCATTTTTCAGTTAATCTACCAAGTTGAGCTATTATTCATAAATTTTCTAGTCGACGGACTTTGATGTAGCATCTTTTTTCTTTATCTTCCGTGACAATGAGAGACAAAACACTTGATATCTGTGTTTGAGCAGAGAATGCTTTTGTTTTTATGATGGCTTTCATTCAGTATTTCAAAAGAGATAGCTTCAGCTCTCTTCTACGGCGATTTCAATAACTGAGGTAAATATTTAAAAAACTTACCAACCAAGAGTATTATTCTTACTTGAATTCATCACAAGCCATATTGAAAGGAATTTCTTCGTCTGACAAAGTTTGAAAAAACTTTTGTGTTTCATAATGCCATTTTGATATCTGGAGCGAATTTCTGTAAGCACAAAATCAAAGGGAAGGGATAGTGACCGACTTCCATGTGTTCAAATGTACAAATGAAGAGGATTTATGAAGAAATGTCCTTTCTAGTAGCGACAAATATCTCCAAAATATCTTAGTTTTTCACAATGGTGTGAAACGAAAGTACCTTTGGAATTGCCTATCTCTATCTAACATATGAAACCAATCTGTGAAGGTGAATTTTTACAAATTTTATCTCGGTTAACTTTTTCCTAATCCTCACAGTTGCAGATTTAGTTGTAATTGGTCCAAACTTGAGATTGCTATTCAAAATTAATATAAACAAGGAACAGCGATTGATTCTATTCATTTAATATTGAAAAATACGGAGCGGAGACGAATTAAACAAATGCCCTTCACTGGGTGAATCTTTTCGAGTTTTTCGAGGACCCAGAGATGGTTATATCGTATGTATGGTACAAAAACCAGAGAAAATGACAAAGAGGTAGTTGGGTTCAGATAATGTGCTTGTAAATATTTCAGGTTAGCCACAATAAACCCTAACGGGTTGAAATGGACCTAGAAACCTAATCTAAGTTTCGATTATTTATAAAAAAACATCAATATATGCTTGGAAAAATGTCTGATTTCTACATTTTCCTCCACTAAGTTGGGTTAGTTTAGTTAGTACGCCACCACCCGAGATCCGTATAACTTGAAGTTTATTGTGTTTGCCTTTCTCAGTCAATAATTTCAAAGAGAACTTTTTTTATGTATTCTTTTATGTTTTGATTCAAAATCCTACGGAACTTTGATGGCACCAAATTTCAAGAAATACAATTGTACCCATGAAGCTCTGACGAGATATAAGAAAATGCCTTTAGGTCTACCACAGTATAAAGCTCCACATCCACGCTTCAATTATGAGTGTACAGAGTTCCGCTCTTGGACGCTATTCATTGAGGAAAATCAAACATTTTTTCTTCATGAATCTGCCCTACTAATTGGGATAAATAAACCAATGTTCCGTTTTGAGGAAATGAAATATGGTCATATCAACTATAATATAATTGTGATGCATGTGAGAATTTCCTACGACCCAACTATAGGCTTGCTTTCACCAACCCTAACATAACACTCTGTGTATATTATCGCACGAAAACACTAACAAAAATTAACACTGATATTCTCTCTCATAATACAATAGCGTATTCTCCACTAGCGACAGCCCCTCCGGCGAACTACAGCCGTCAAAACCATCCGGAAGCGTACGCCGGAGCCTACGAAATGAGAAACAAAGTCTGACAAGACGGAGAGGCCGGGGAAGTTCCCCGGGTATCGCCGCCGCCCGACTACCCCGGTACCCCTATGGCCAACGTTCAACTGGATAATTTCTCCCCCGTTCACCACGACCCGGTGAGTCCGAAGAGAATCGTTGACACCGCGAAAGAATGTGGCTCGAGTTCGACTCAATAGGCTCATCACTTCAAGTGTTACTTTTGACTTTTTTGAGGTTACAAGTTTCTGTATGAGCTGACATTCTGTTGCTTCTCATTAAGAATATTCAGTCATTTATCTGTATTTGTGGTCATCTTGTCTTTGTCATTTAATTTCTCAATAGTCTGCCGAATTTACAGGGGAATTCCAAAATAACATGTTCCTCATATTATTCCATACTAAGCAGCACAGGTATACTGGTAGGTATACCTGTGTATACCAAATGTACTCTAACATCATCATTGGCTCAGATGTTGAACGTGATCTATCCACCAACATTCAAAGCTTTCGATCTGCGTTTTTCTTGATTGAAGGCAACAATCCCTGTAACGGTGTGTAGAGTTATAAGCAAGCAGTAGTATTACTATATTATAAGAAAAGTTCCTTAAATGTATTCAAATGAACAAAATCTATTATTGTCTTCTGTGTTGGCTCATTCGAATATATATATATATATATATATATATATATATATATATATATATATATATATAATGTACTTTTACTATTTCTTATCTCTTTTTTTCTTCGAATTCTGTCATGTGCTTAACTGTGCATGTACTTGAACTTGACTGAGTGGCTTGCTTGAATTGAAATGAGAAAATGTCAAAAGTTTTGTTTCTACGGACAAGTTCCATTGTGAATTTCATTGAACACTTTCCAGAGAGCAAATGATTTTTTAAATTTATCTGTAATGTTGTTCATGAATTGACACAATATTCTAAAAAAGCTTCTGAATTGAATTGCTGCTAATTATTTGTTTTTGACAACGAAATTTATGAATACTTCTTAATAAAAGAGTCATTTCTCGACAGCAAGAATGAAACTATGATTGTTAAAATTATTTTTGATCACTCTTGAAACTACTAATAGTCATATTCTACTTAATGCAATAGAAATTTCAGCTCATATATGGAACGTTTCCGAATTGAAACTCTGAAGTGATGGCCTTTGTAGCCTAGACTTTTTTTATTCGAAAATATTTGGCCAACGCGCTCTGTGATTTAAAACCGACACGTGAACTTTCCCAAGTGCGTGCGACATGACTTTGATATTAATATTTGAATGAAAACGGGTGCATTTTAACTAATAGTCACCTTTAGTTTTAAGAATAATTTTTATGTGTTTGAGATTGAAAATGAAATGTTTTTATGAATATTATGAACTCATTGGTTGGCTTCCTTCCTGTTTTGATGAAAGGCTGATTTTTATGATAAACTTAGTTATGGCAGGGGTTCTGTACAGATTTGACAAAGTTTGTGAGCGTTGTGAATCCAGACAATATTGAGGCTTGAGAACCAATCCGGTTACTATGAGGACAGAAGCTTTGTTTTTAACTTGAAGAATAACTTTCTACCAAATCACAAGTTTTATATAACTTCTGTATCTATATCCCGTGGACGATCTCAACTTCTTAAAAGCTGTGTTTTGTTGACACCAATCTTATTCTAGATTGGATAATCTCGCCGTTTTCCTTACAGACCATTCTCGACAAAAATTATTTGTTATCACTGCTTGATGTTTTTTGGTCGAGCAGTTACATCAAACTGTCTGTGTCGAGTGAGAGTTTTATTGAAAAAAAAAGACTTTTTTTGTCATTCTTTCCAATTTTGAAACGAATATGACAAATGGAAACAATAGAGAAAGATCACATGATCTGATCAAACTTGGGAGCTGTTGTCTTTACCTTGTGCACAGTTACTCATTCTGATCCCGATTTGACAACCAAACGCATTTGAAACTAGGGATCATTTTTGATCTTCAATAAATTTGTCGCCTGTAACAGAAATCAATACTTGTCCATTGGTCCATCATATATGATTCTGATAAGAGCAATCCAAATATTTTGTTAATTCACGAATTTTTGTCAAATTTGTTTTGGAGCACAGTTATCGATAACTGATTTGTTCATTTTATTTGTTGCCTGCAACTCGCTCCATTCAAAATCTTCCAAATCAGATAATCAATGTGTAAATGTTAACTTTTGGTGATCATAATATGGTGAAAGTACTGAATCAAATATTTGACCTTGAAAATATTCCTTAATTTTTGTGATGCAATCAAACAACTTGAATGCATTTTATCTTAATAATAATAATAATGATAACAATTCATTCACAATAAATCTCAATATTACAATTTTAAAATAAATAATATGTGAATAAATATTTAAACCTTACGAAGTTATTGCACTTGTTGTAAGGATTAGATATTTTATTGGATAATTATTATGGATTAAAAATAAATGATTTAATAATATAATAACATTTGAACAATAAATGAAAATGACAGTATAATCAGCACACTGAAAAATAATCTGGGAGTTTCAAGAATCCATTTTTTCACCAGTTTTTTATAAGAATATTTTGACTTTGTTACTTTAATCGAATTTGGTAATTTATCATAAGTAAATAAATGATGCTAAATATAAAAAGTTTTTTTGTGATTTGGCTTTGGAAATTTTATTTCTAGCAGTAATTTTGTTTTCATTTCGTGTATTATATAAATGTTTATTATACTTATAGCAGTTTTTATGAGAAAATATGTAAGTTATTATATTAAGACAAAATGATTGTCTGATATCCATTTTTTTCACTTTCACAAAATAATTTATTGGAGGAATATCGAATATTTTTACCATACATGATTTTTAAGAACCATTTTTGGAAATTTTCCAAATTTTTCAGATAATTCTGATTAACTCCTCCCCATGACAGTATACCATAATTTATTTGAATTATTTAAAATACCGTATAATTTTCTGGGGTTGTTACATTTGACAGTTATTTTTCAACTCTAATGATCAGGCAGCCTTTCATATGAATTTTCTGTTCAATGAACTTCCAACCCTACCTAGTCGAATCTTTTCATTTTATCTGGAAAATGTAATTAATTTGCAGAACGGAAATTTCAACTCTCAAGTAGCAAGTTCCGGTGCTAGTATATAATGGAGACATTGACTATTTTCTTTTATTTCAAACTATAATTACTTGTGAAGTACAAAAGTGGAATTAGTTTTACAATAAATTCAAAAGTAAGAAAGACATGAAAATTTTGAATTTAACAAAAAAATGGTATGTGTCCTATCGCCATATAAAATCATTGCAAAAGACCGTTTCACGAACAGCGAGACAACCAAACTTTCGAAATCTGATAACTCATTGTTTTTTTATTTTGTACACCTTTCAGCAACTTGAATACCGGTCATTACTTCAGTACAGTACGTTTCATTATCAAACATTATTTTATTTGAGACGACTCGTGAATCATTGAAATCCTTTTTGGAATTTTAACTATGTGAGATTTTCAGCTAGGGGCCAAACATTGATTGCCTATTTGGTGATTTTGAACCGGAGTGGTGTTATTAGAACAATTTGTAAGATATTGTTTTTATATATTTAATCTTTGTATGATTAAAAAATCTGCATCAAATATACTGTAGTAACTCATACTTTGTGAATGATTTAATTTCATCAAAACTTACAGTAGGCTGCTATTGAGGAATAGATCAATTTTTAAATTTTATATGATTTGTCTTGGAAAAATTATCATATTTTTCAATGGCAGAATAATGTATGTGAGTCCCAGATCAAATTTTTTCCCAATAATTTTATTGTACATAATTATTTTATTAGGTAGAATAATTTAATTAGATTTTTCCAATTTCATTACATATTTGCTGCATTCCTGTACTTTCTTCAATCATAGAGTCGTCAAATTCTACGATTATTGAGTGTAATATGGTCTTTTCTTTGACTTAATACTGGAACTTGAGCAAATATGGAAAATATTTGGGTTTATTGCAATTTTCTATTTTCACAATATCATTGTCTCGTGACACATTGTTCAAAATTCCATAGACTAGAATAAACAGATCTCTCATTTTGTGACTAATTTGTTTGAGAAATTGCTATTTTTGTATTAATTACATATAGAAATTGTCTTTGTACCATTGTTGAATTTTCTGGAAATTGTGATAGCAAAAATCGGTTTCTGATCATTTTAATAATTGTCTTTTAACAATAAGTCGAATAAAGATAATCTATATTTGATGCTAACCTCTGTATTGAAAAATATTGTAAAAATACTATATGTAAATAAAGGAATAAAATAGTTGTTTTCATATGAACATTGTTATTTCATTTATATAACGTTTATTGCTCCTAAGAAATAACATGTATTCATAATAGAGAACATGTTGATTTCAAGCAGTTGAATTCAGTGATTCATCAACAAAAAAACAGGAAGAAAAACACTTATACATGATATAGTCATGGATAAGATATAAAGAAATGATAAAGAAAGAAGAAAAAAGTGAATGAAGTTCAAGATAATAAGTATTTTTTTAAGATTTTCTTAAATGAATTAGTATTTTTTGTATTTTTCGATGTTTTCGGCAAGTTGTTATAAAAGATGACGCCTTCATACATAATAGATTTTTTACAATAGTTTGTTCTAAATTTAGCCTGAGAAAAGTCATTTGCTTTTCTTGTTGAATAGTCATGGGCATTCATGGTTAATTTCAAATTCGAATTTTTTACGTGATTTTTGATCGAATGAATAAATACTAAAAGTTTGTATTTGAAAAGAGAAGGAATATCTAATAACCCTCTAGGTTTATTAAGATTTATTGTTGGGTCTTGTTGCTCTAAATTGAATATACATCTTATAATTTTGTTTTGATGAGTTTGAAGTGGCTTGATAGTTGTTTTATTTGCTGTTCCCCAAATTGAGATGAGGTATTGGATTCTTGAATAAATTAATGAAAAATATATTGTTTTTCTAAAATGTATTGGAATTTGTTTCTCGATTCTATATAATATTCCCAAAATTGGAGAAATTCGCTTTCTCAATACTTCTGTGTTTTGACCACGATAAATTTTGATCGATATATAACCTTACAAATTTTGTGTTTGTGGAATATTCAATTGATTCTTTCTCGAATTTAATTGGAACTCTCGAAGAGCTGGGTATTGTTTTTCCCGAAACAAACATGAACGAAGATTTAGCATAGTTTAGACTCAATTTATTAGAAGATATCCAAGACGATAAAAGAGTCAGGTCATCAGCTATATCTTTTTTATTTTTTCAGAGTTATATCCAGAATAAACCAGAGTAGTATCGTCTGCAAATAAGAATGATTTCCATTCAGAGCCAAATCTTCTATAAACTAAAAAAAGAATAGGGCCTAGAACTGAGCCTTGTGGTACACCACAAATAACAGTTTTATACCCACTCATTTTATTCCCTATATACGCATACTGTTTTCTGTTTCTTAAATAATTTGAAAACCAATTGTGAATCTTTCCCCTCACCCCAGCGTGAAATAGTATTTTCGAGAGTATACTGTGGTCAACAGTATCAAATCCTTTTTCAAATAAAGTGATAAGAGTCCACATATTTTGTTTGAATCCAATTGTGAACGAAAGTTAGTAATAACTATCATTGCTGCACACTCTGTGTCACTCGACTTAAGAAACCCATACTGATGATTGTAAAAAATAACTTTTTTCCAAATAGCTAAACAATCTACACTTCATTATTTTTTCAATAATTTTTGATAGGACTGGTAAAATCGACATTGGCCTATAACAACCCATTTCATTTTTTTACCACCCTTGAAAACTGGTTTGACTTTAGCCACTTTCATGTTTTCTGGTACAATTCCTGATTTGAAAGAAAAATTTATGATTTTTTTCAGTACCGGAGTTAATTCTGATTTAACTGTTTTAACATGAGAAACATTTATTTTATCAAAACCTGGAGCTTTCCTTTTGTCCAATTCATCAATTATTTCCTCGATTTCTTCTTAAAAAACTGGTTTCAAAAAAATTGAATTCGTTGGTTTTCCAGATATGTGTGTCCGAATGAATTTTGCTGGCTAAATTAGGTCCAACATTCACGAAATAATCGTTGAAGGATTCGCGAATTTTGTTTCTGTCTTCAATAGCGTCGTTATCGATTGTTAGGTACTGTATTGCTTCGGAAGTTTTCACTGCTTTATTATAAATCAGGGTGTTGATCGTCGTCCAAACAGATTTAGGGGTTGAATTTTTGAATTTCTTTGAAAAAAATCTTTAGTTTTTTTTAAAATCTTCTTGGTGAGTTGATTATAATAATTATAGAGATCGATTTTTTCTTAACATTTTGGGATTTTTCTTCTTGAAATTGTATTTGTCACGAATTTTGAGGAGTTTAGCCACATTGTGATTGAACCAAGGTTTTGAATCATTTAGAATTTTGATGATATTTTCGGAGCGACAGTTATTGAATATTTCGAGAATTTTGTTGTACATTCTATCAGAATCACAATATTCATCTAAATTTTGATTCAAATCGATTAATTCTTCCTTGAGTTCATTATGGTCGAAATGTATGATTTTTTTGTAGATATATTTTTTATTTTCTTTTCCAGAGTCAATATTAATGTCAATAATTATTAGCTTGTGATCACTTACAGCACTATTGATGATCGAAGTGTCAGAATTGATATCACAATTTGCTATGACATGATCAATCAGTGAAATTTTATCATTAATTTTTCTTGTAGGAATCTTATCATTCAATAGTTTGAAATTATAGGAATTATAAATATCACTGATAGCATTACTATGGAAATAATTTTTCAACATATCAATGTTCATGTCACCGAAAAAATAGCATTTCAATTTTTTAGTATAGAAATTTTGGAGCAGCGAATCCATGAGTATTGGGAGAAGTGATGATTTTCTTATCAATTTTGATTCATCTCTATGGTTACAGTTTGCTTTTAATGACGCCAGCACTTAAAGTAAATAGCCCGTATTCAGTGAAACACTGTCAGTGCCTAACCAAGTCAAAGAATGGACAGATGATGCTGGCACGGCAAACATTAGCAAGTCAGTTACTCCTATTTGATGGAACATCGTGCTTGCAATGGCCAATCTTTCATGTTCGGTATGAACTCTCCACAGAGACTTGTACATTACCTCTGCAGGAAAATGTTGTGAGATCGAACAATTGCCTCGGAGAAGCATGAAAAAAAAATTGGAATGCTTTTTGCTTTTCAAAACACCCCAATGATATTTTGAATATTCTTCAGATGGAATATGGAAGACTTGAAGTTATTATGGAAGAGCTACTATCAAAATCACATGAAATCTCACATAAAATATTGATTCATTCCTGACCTTCAGCTGCACGATAAGGAATATAAATATTGCTAACGTCATAGTATTTGATAGCCGCCTTCGATAATAAACTTGCACATTTACTCAAGTTTCCTTAATTGCAAAAATAGGATCAAAATTCTTTTAATGATTGGATTCGGAAAATGTTGGAAGCGTTTTTGTGAATCATCTTGATACCCGAAAACATTGGAAATATTCCAAGTAGAAGAATTAGGAATGAGATTCATTACCAACAGTGGATGGAAGATATATACATATAGGATGCAAACTAGTGGACGCTGAAATATGTGACAGTAATTCTAAAATATTTCAACCATTGGAAGGCATGAGAAAAATTGAAGAAACTGCCTATAAAAAATATGATATTGATTAAATTATAGAAAAATATTCCTTTGTTGGAATACCGTTTCAGAACTGAAATATAACGAAAATCCGACCATTGGACCTTGTGGTCGGAATCCAGACTCACATACAAATGAAAATTGGATGGACACATACATGGTTCTTTGGGGGATATTCAAAAGACAGGAAATGAAATAGGTGTGGTAGGCTGTGGAGAACTAGATGAAAGACTTCACGATTCCTTGAAAAGTTTCATGAAAGTTGAGAAGTACGGAGTGGTGATTTCATTTCAAAGTTGCAAAACAATAAAAAGAAGACGAAAGAGCGGTCTCCGGACCAAAATTCGAAATCGTATTGCCATGGGAAAAAAATCGATATCCCAGAATCCAAACAACTGGACTCATGTGTTCAGATGTGAGACTCCTGAAGGAGGATAATATTTTTCAATAGAATAAAGACACTTTTTCGCAGTGCTTTTCATGGCGAAACTTGAAGTCAAATGAGCCTCCAAAAGTTTATTGAATGACAGCAATGCTTTTTGGAACTAACTGCTCACAATATGAAGAAGAGGAAGAGAAATATGGAGAAGCTGTTCAATTATTCAGTCCCACTACGTTGATGATTATCTAGATTCGATAGAAAATTAAGAAAGCAATTCAAGTGGTGAATAATGTTATTTGTATTCATGCTGAGGAAGGATCTAAGATCAGGAACTCCAATTTGAATTCAAATATATTACTGAAAGTACCTCGGTAGAAGTTTTTATAGTGCAAAAGCGTATCCTGCGATTTTTACCTCATTCTTGCTATCTTATATGCAAATTTTAATTTTTAATTGTAAATGTTACTTGTTGACCTTATGTAAAAATATTTTGAATTTAAATGATGTCTCAGCTTATGCTACATACTTTGATGAAATTTTAAAACTGACGGGTATATCCATCTACTGATGGATACGAATAAATTTTATTATTATTATTATAGCACATTGTAGAAATAAAGAATCTTGCAGGGCAATTTTTAAGGAGTATGGTTATCTTAACTCTAACATTTTATTTGAACTATGCATTTTTGTGTACAAAAATGGACTAAATTTCAAAACAAATCAAAATTTTCATCAGTATGAAATTAGGATCAAAAATAATTTCCATTTGCCTCCAGCAAGGCTCAGACTAACGTCCTGTGCACCGGAATACTTAGGACCGAAGATATATAATCATCTTCCAAATTATTTGAAAGCCATAAAGAGATTCCTTAAGTTCGAATATTTATTAAAAAATTATTTAGTGGAGAAATGTTCTTATACATTAACGGAATTTTTTACCTGATTCATTTTTCTTTCCTTTTGTATTATATTGACACACTTCCTACACAATGTATACTGTCTGACTGGAAATAAAGTATTATTATTATTACTGAACACTATTCCGAAACATCTCTCCTTGAAAGAGCTAAAAGCACGAAAATTGATGAAAACTCCAATCCAGAAAAAATATTAGGAACAATGTGGATTTCCTTCATGACTTTCAATTTTAATGAAGTTTCAAAAAAATTCTGAACGGCACGAAAGTTACTACTGAAGGACAAGTTTTAAAAACCGCAATGTCTCTACGATTCCATTGGCATCCTATCACCTATTTAATCAAGTTGGAAACTCTCCAAAAAATTTGTCGAGCAAGATAAGGCTGGGACGACTACCTTACCCTGTAGTTGAAAAAATTGTAAAAAGGAATGGAAATTGAAATATGGAAAGTATATCTCCTGAAATCACTGTCAAGAATAAAACCCAAGATACTTGCACCTGTAATGGGGGTTCGATTTTTTTTGAGGTCCTGAATCACCTTCATCTACTGAACATCAAGAAGAAAATCTATCGGACAAATTTCCGAAGAGTATTACATTGGTGCTAAAATGAAAATAGTATATTATGCAACGATCGTGTAATGATGGTTATTAATACATGAGCATAAACCGGGATACGAAACTAGCCGAAGGTGAGTTTCGTATGGTTTATGCGAGTGTATTAATAACCATTACATGAGAGTTGCATACGCTATTTTATCTACACCCAATAAGTAATGAAGAATTAAAAATATTATATTATTAGGTATTTATATTGAACACAATAATAATACGTAATCAATCGTATTTCTTTGAAAAATTCTACAAAATTATAATTAATGGTATAACCACGGAAAATACAATGAGAAATGACAAGAAGAAAAAAATAAAAAAAAAACTTCTGCCGAGGTCAGGAATTGAACCCGGACGTAACTGACCACTGCCGGCGCCATTGACCACTCGGACACGAGAGCTCATAATTTGGTTGAAAATAAAAAAATATGTGTTGCATTTGTTAAATGAAATATATAATCCTTTCGATTGTATTTTTTTCTTGTCTAAGACATCTTTGGAGGGTCGCTGGTAATTCTTCTATATCACTGCTATAAGACATTTCCATACGATTATCGAAAATTGACTGAATATTCTTCAAAAATTCAGTACCTACCTACTGATTTTGGCTTGACAAACGTCAAAATGTAAAGCTTGCACATCATGCTTGATTGAAAAATAATGGGTTTCTATTGGTTGAAAATCTTTATCGTAATGAAAATCTGTATCGTAATGGATTTCATTATAAAACGGGTTGTGGGCATATAAGTGTATTATTAGAGTACGGGTGTAGATAAAAGAAGAAAAAACTCCAGACATATGCGTCCAATAGAACTGCTGTCGATCAATGTAACTATAAAAGATGAACCTCATGCAAACCATCGACAGTTTGAGACCTGCTTTCCTCTACAAGAATAAAAATAATTGGCCACTACATCAGAAAAAGATATTTTTGACGAAACGCTCACTGTTGAAGTAGGGGAAAATTGTGTTCCTTGAACCGTTCCTGCTATTAAAAAATCAGTGTACTTCTATAGTCGGGCCGTTCAAAAGATTGAATTCAAGGACGCGTGAACAGTGAATGCCTGCATCTATATGTAGCCACGCCTTCTAAACTGAAATAAATGAAGAACTGTTTACACTGTACTGTACTCATTTGTGCTTTGTATTTACGTGTGTTACGTTAATTAAATAATGTGGATGGAAACACGCTTTCACCTCCAAGAAAAATATTAAAAAAAAGACATTCAACTGTAGAGGAAAAAGGTGTACTAATGAACACTTATAAAAAAGCATGCCAAGAGTTTATGGGAGAACAGGGAAATGCGACGTTTTTGTTGAGTGGTGTAAATCGGACTTGTAACATTGGGGAGGGGAACATTAAAAGAGTGCGGCTACACTATAGATATAACTTCTAAGAATCAAAGAGGAAGAGTCTATAAATTCATACTTCTGAGAAAGCCAAATATTCTATACACACTTTTCTGGTATGTGAACAGATGCTATGGAGTGAGAAGCTCTGGTGGAAAGTTCTTTAATGCTCTGAATTCCCATCAGATCCCAAAAAATAACGCAATGCACAACCGGATAAAAATGGATGCGTGCATCAAATTTCGCCTTTTTTGGTGAAGATGGAATCATTATAATTTTTAAAAAAGAACCGATTGTAATAGATGGTTACCATATACCTTAAAGATGATAATGCATTACCATAGAAAACATAGGCATAGAAATAATAGTGTGATCGATGAACCTCGAAGAAGGTATTGGATTCCGCAGCTCCAAAGCAAAGTCAAGAAAGCACAACAAAAGGAGCCGATCTGATAATTTAACCTTCACCTCAGAAGAGACTTTCCAAGTGGACCATTTACGGTAAGAGCCTATCACATAGAAATTGAGCAAAGGCCTTTAAAGACTCTTGTATAATGGACAAGAGTTTCGGTTGACCTATTAATACCACTAATATAAGAGAAGCAAGACTGGAATTGCTAGAAGCGATGGTTGAGTTGGAAATGAAATTTATAGAAGATGAATTCGCCAATGAAGGCATATCGTTCAAAAAGATTCCTCGAATTTCTCCTTTCATGGGTGGAAGCTAGAAAAGATTGATTGGGTGTTTCAAATAACGAATATCATACAGAGATATATAAATCCAACAGGGGAAGTTTGGCAAACCTGTTTCACCTAAATATAGTCAACAGCCGACCACATGAGAAGATCTAAGACCTAATGAGTATTTGCTAGAACCATATATTGCTTGGAATATTTTCAGAAGTAACGATCCCTGAAATCTCCACTGAACGAGACTTTTTTTGTCCAAAAACTATGGCGTAGCTCTTAGTGTTAGCAGATTATAACTTCTGATACGTAATAATTCTTCAGATTGAAACGTTAACTTTTATTGGAAAAACAACTACAATATGTCAAAATGTTTACATATATAGAAATCATTTTTTTATAATGACAACTTCGAAAAATGTAAATACAGGGAGTTCAACTATATTCATCATTGTCGTTATTTCCAACACCCCTTCTCGACAATTATGAATTTTCAATCAGCTCCATACCAGCCATTCCTATCATGGTACGTAGTTTGTCTGGTCCCAAGGGTTTTGTTAGGAAGTCTGCCAACATCGAATTTGTTGGACAATACTGATAATGTATTTTGTTCGTTTGCTTCAAATCTCTGACGATATTGTACTTTGTTTCTATGTGCTTCGTTCTATCACTCATTTTTCCATTTTCGAGCATTCTCAAACAGGACTGATTATCTCCGAATATGACTATTTCTGTATTTTCTCTTTTGAAATCCAACAGCAATCCATTCAGATATTTTGCTTGCTGAGAGGCTTCTGATAATGATACAAATTCAGTTTCTGTAGATGACAGTGCCACGCATGTCTGTTTCTTACAGCGCCAATCAAACATCGCACCCATGTATTTGAACAATAGCCACTGTTTGATTTTCTATCCGATTTGTCACCTGCCCAGTCCGCATCTGCGTATCCATATAAAACATTTTCATCTTCACAATGAATACCTCCAAGTTTGATTTCCATATTGATGGTTCCATTCAAATATTTCATTATACGTTTAACTTCTGGCCAATCGTAGGTATAAGGGTCACTAACATGTCTTCCAAGGATTGAGGTAGCAACGCAGATGTCAGGTCTAGTGTTCACTGAAAGGTAGAGGAGTGCACCTATCGCACTTCGGTAAATGTCTTCATTGTGAAATCCTTCTTCTCTGGAAGTTCTGTTTTTGTAATATCCAAGATCCAAGGGAATATTGACCCCTTTGGAATTTTCCATCTTGAATTTCTTGAGTAGTTTGGCTATGTACTTTCTCTGGCTTATAGAATATATTCCATTTTCATCTTTCTTAACTTGTATGCCAAGATAGTTTTCAATGTAACCCAAACATGTCATTTTGAAATGGGTTTTCAGTATCTCAGCAGTTTCTTCTATTATCGAGACATGTTTGCAGGCGATAAGAATGTCATCAACGTAAATCAGCAGATAAATAAGATTTTTTTGATCACCTTTTGTGTAGAGGCATTGGTCCGAGTCACCCCTTCTGAATTCCATATCAACAAGAACTTGATTTATTTTGGAGTTCCACAGTAGTCTGGCAGCTTGCTTCAAACCATATATTGATTTGTTTAGTTTGCATACCAAATTTTCACTTCCTTCTTCGATGTAACCTTCTGGTTGCTTGAGGTAGATTTCTTCTTCTAGTTCTGCATTCAAGAAAGCAGTTTTGAAGTCATAATGAAAGATTGTCATTTTTTCTCTTCCAGCGATTGTGAGGAGGAGACGAAATGTCGACTGTTTTACAACGGGGGCGAATCATAGTCTAATCCAAATTTCTGAGAGAATCCTTGTGCTACAATCCTAGCTTTATATCTGCTAATATTTCCTTGACTATCAGTTTTCACTTTAAAAATCCATTTACTTCCAATGGCAAGTTTTCCTGGTGGTGAATCTGATAAAGTCCAAGTGTTATTTTGATTCATTGCAGATATTTCCTCATCCATGGCTTCAATCCATTGTTTCGCATCTTTTCGTCGTAATGCCTCATTTCTCGATTTCGGTTCTTCTATATTTTCAATTTCGTTTTGTTTGGAACATTTCTTTGAGCTTTTACTTTTATTGGATCTAGCTGATCTCCTTAGATTTATTGCGTCCTTTTCAATACATTTCTCTGAGTTTTCTTCTTCATTTGTATTGTCTTCACATTTCTCATCTATGGTCTCTGTTTTTCTTCGCTCTTCGAAAATAATTTCAATTTCTTCATCATTCTGCTGAAGATCATGCTTATTATCATAGTTTTCTAGTGAATTTGATTGATGAAAACTACTATGATGATCTTCCAAGAATTTTACGTCTCGACTGATTGAAATCCTTCCGGTTCTTTCATCTAGTAGTCTGTATGCTTTCGAACCAGTTTCATATCCTACCAAGATGTGTTTTCTCGCCGTTTCACTCAATTTGTGTCGTTTTTCCTTAGGTATATGTGCAAAAACTGTTGAACCAAAAGCTTTCAAATGATTCACAGATGGCCTTCTTCCATTCCAAATTTCGTACGGAATTTTACTGATAGCCTTTGTTGGAATCAAGTTTTCCAAATAGTTTGCGGTCATAACTGCTTCCCCCCAATAGGTATTCGGAAGATTAGCGTCTATAAGCATACATCTCGCCATTTCAGTTAGGTACCTGTTCTTTCGTTCAGCAACCCCATTTTGTTGACTAGAATACGGTGCTGTTAACTGCATTTCAATGCCTTCAGATTTCAAAAAAGTAATCACATCATTATTCACATACTCTCCACCTCTATCAGATCGAAGAACTTTAGGTTTTTTGTTGAATTTATTTTCGACGTATCTGACATATTCTTGAAGCTTGTTGAAAACTTCAGATTTTTTATTCAATAGATAAATTGTGGAAAACCTACTGAAATCATCAATCAGTACGAGTACCTTTTTCCACCTGAAGTAACTGTCCTCATAGGCCCGCAGAGATCTGTTTGCACTACATCCATTATATTCTTTGTTTTCGTGAAAGACTTCTTTGGGAATGATTTTCTGGACATCTTTCCTTTTATGCATGTTTCGCATGTCATAATATGTTGACATTTTTTTATATTCATGCCATCCACCAAATTCTTCTGTGACATATCCTTAATAACAGCAGGATCTCGATGACCAAAACGTTTGTGCCAGATGTGAATACAGCCAGTGTTACATTCGTCCCATACAGCCATTGCTTGGTTGCATTGATTCAGTTTATACAAATTTCCACGCAATTCTCCTTGAGCAACAATTTTATCCATAAACTTGATATTGCACTTTCCTTGAACGAATTCAACTTTGAATCCCAAATATGTCAATTTTTTGACTGATAGTAGACTGGATCCCAGGTCAGGAACATACAGAATGTTCTTTATGGTTATTACTGATTCCGTACCGTCATTCAAAATACAAGTCAATTTTCCATTTCCTACGCCAAGTGAATGAACTTTTCTCCTGTCAGCAAGCTCCACCATGCTCCGTGATTCGTTGAAATTAGTGAAAAATTGTCTATTGTTTGTCATATGACTACTAGCACCAGAGTCAATGAACCACTCTTGTATTATGGCTGAATCAGTAACATTGAAACAAACATGTGTTTCTTCTTCACTTCCGACGTTGTCATTGTCTGTAGATACTATATTTGCTACGTAAGGATTTCTTTTTCGATTCTTTTTGTAATGATAGCAATCTTTTTTGAGATGACCAGTCTTTTTACAGAAGAAACAAGTCAATGTGTTGGACTGTCCTTGTAGTTTTTTATGAAATTGTCCTCTGGTCACCCTTAAAGCCAAATCACTTTCTGTTTCAGAGTTTCCTTTTCTTCTCTGGTATTCTTGTATTAGTTTTCCTTTGACCATATCCAATGTAAGATCACTTTCCGCTCTGCCTTCTAAAGCTGTGACTGAATTATCATAGTCCTCTGGAAGACTGCATAATAATAACGCTACTTGTAAATGTTCGGCCAAATTCTCTCCTAGAGTTACTAGCTGGTCCACAATGCTCATCATGTTGGTAATGTGAACTTCCATATTACCATTGACAGGTAAAGTCATCCGACAGAGTCGTTTTAACAGAAAAACTTTATTTGTTAGCGATGGTTTCTCGTACTGTTTCTTCAGGTTATTCCAGGCTTCTTTAGCTGTTTTACAGTTTTTAACATACACCACTTGGACATCTTCGATCAACAACCCGATTGTTGCTCTTGCTTTACCATCTTTCAACGTCCAACTTTCAGTTGCTGGTTCGGGAGGTTCTTCTGTAACCAATTTCCAGAGTTCTTCCTTCAATAGCAGCATCTCAACTTTATATTTCCATATTTGATAATTGCTGCTATTTAGTTTTACGATGTTGTACTTGGAAACATCCATTTCGATTGATTGAAAATACTTTATTGTAGTTTTAACTTTACTTGAGTCAATCTGTAGCTCAGTATGCTACTGGGCCCATAACCTGTTAGCAGATTATAACTTCTGATACGTAATAATTCTTCAGATTGAAACGTTAACTTTTATTGGAAAACAACTACAATATGTCAAAATGTTTACATATATAGAAATCATTTTTTTATAATGACAACTTCGAAAAATGTAAATACAGGGAGTTCAACTATATTCATCATTGTCGTTATTTCCAACACTTAGTACCTTACAGACATATTTATTAGGCAACGATGGCTGAAAGAATATTTATTAACACTGGTTAGTCGAACTGGTCTCGGTAGTGTAGGGGTCTAGGGGTTTGCATATCCGCCATTCAAGCGGAAGACCGGGGTTCAAATCTCCGCCAGGCCACCGTGCTGGGTAATCGCACGTGTGAAGGAAAGGCCTCGTTAATCCATTGGTCGCACAAATTTTGACTTCTGAGGGTTGACGTTCGCCAGCTGGTTAACGGAACGAACAATTTTGGAACAACTTGGAATAAGACCCAACCAGATAGATGCCCTCATGGGTGATGTAGTTGTCATCAATGTAAATATAATGTTCCTAGGAGCCTGTTTTATTCTTCGAACGACCTGTAAGGAGATTCCATCGACTGAATATAAGCATTGACAAAAAAAAGTCAATACCAGGAAATATGTTTTTGGTTAAAGTAACCTCTAGAATAAATTATGATATTTTCGATTAGAGTTTGGTGTTTAGAGTTATCTGGATGAACAAGGATACGTTCCGAATGTTTTGTAAAGAGTTAACGTCCAGTCAAATTCTTTATTCAGATTACGATTAACCTCTGTCCATGGGGTGACAAAAAATTCATCTTTCTCCTAGAGCCCCCAAGTTTGGCGTGCAGCTCAGTTCCAAATTTCATTATCGCACTTTAAATTTGATTTATCTCGAGAATCGTGAGAGAGAAAGAAAGCATTCTTTTAATTCGTGGAATCTACGCATGGGAAGTATATCTGTATGCCTATTTTGAGGAAAATAATTCTTCCATTTTTGGATGGATCGATAAAGCGATAAAAAGTTCAGCTTTCATCCATAGCTCTCAAATTTGGCGTACAGCTGACTTACGGCATCCCTTATAAAAGTATAAGCATCAGTTTCACATTTCATTTTCACACCTAAAATTTCAATTATCGTGAGAATCGTATAAGATATAGAGGAAAACCCCTTATTAATTTTAGAATGTACGCATACTATTAATTCCCTTTTTGTATCGAAAAAAAGCGAAGGGTTTTAGAGCTTACTGATGGCACTTCTAATAGCGAATCAGCATCGCTGTTCCAATTATCGCGCCCATATTGGAGAAAGACAACTTCTAGAACTTCCAAATTTTATGTAGAGCTTGCTGATGGTAGTCTCCTCAGCGAAGATGACTAAAAATTGGAAATCGTAAGAGATTAAGGAAAACCCTTTTAACCTTTGTACTTTACTTGTGATCCGGCGCCCTTCTGCGCATTTTTATAGAAATACATTTTCCATTTTTGAACAAAAAAGCCTACGAATCATGAATCGACGATAAATTGAACTTTACCAAGAGCTTTCGAATTTGGTGTTTAACTTATTCTCCATTCTGATTGATAAGTCACAGAAACACGCCATAAATCAGTTCAGTATTTGGAGAAAAAATATCTTTTGAAATCCTTAGAAATTAATAGAGTCAAGAAGTAGGGATATTTGCTAAATAAATTATATCCACCCAGGACCCAATAAGAATTTTAACACAGAATATATACCACAGTTTAGATAAATCGAAGCCATCAATTGGCGTTTTTATAGACCTGCAAAAAGCAATTGATACTGTGGACCACTCTCTTTTATCGGAACATTGGAGAATTTTGAAATAAGAGGTACGGCAAACGATCTATTCAAGAGTTATCGACCAAATAGAAGACAAAGAATGAAAATTGGTACTGAACACTCTTTTGAATTCGTAGAAAATGCACCCTAATTTATCCACCAAATGGTTGACGTGAAGAAAAAACTATAGTATGTGGAGTACCTCAGAGAACGGTGTTAGGGCCAATACTGTTCAATGTTTACCTCAATGATCTTTTTTTATTGCGCACTCACTCTAAAATCATCAGTTTTGCGGATGATACGGTCTTGATCTGTAAAGATGATGATTGGTTCAATCTTAAATTGAAACTGGAACAAGACTTGACTCAAGTTCAAAAGTGGTTCGATTACAGACTGCTATGAATGAATTCCGACAAATCGTACTACCATTTAGTAGCTAGGATATTATGGTATCTCTTTACTTAACTCGACAGTCATAACTTCCTCAAAAAAAATCAAGTATCTTGGAATAATCTTAGCCACCTCAGATGGGATCTCCACGTCAACCATTTGGTGGATAAATTAGGGTGCATTTTCTACGAATTCAAAAGAGTGTTCAGTATCTTGTGTCTGAATCAAAAAATAATATTGTACAGAGCATTGGTCGAATCACATCTGAACTATGGTATTATTGGCTGGGCTGGAGTTTCTAAAAGTCATTTGCACTCTCTTCAGGTAATACAAAAGCGATTTTTGAGATGTATTTTACAGAAATATATCAACTATTCTAGTGACCTTTTTTGTTAATGTTATGGCAACTCAGAAAAGTACAAAAATGATCTCATTACCTTAGAATACAAATATGCCACACGCTCTGAAAATAAAATAGTGATACCAATTATGCACAAATCTGTTGGTCAGAAAAATTATCATTATCTTGGTCCGAAACTCTTTAGTTTTTTACCTGAAACCTTTATGCGAGTCGAACCCTATGAAGTTCAAAAGTGGTCTGAAATTATATGTTCAACAAATACCCCGTAAAGAAATACACAACCAAATTGAGAAATAAAGTTCTCTTGTATATGAAAATATTCCATAATATTGTGATAAGTATTTTGTATGTTTCGTCTGTATATGTTTTGGTCTCCATGTCCATCTATTGTCCTCAAATTTTGTATGTTTCACCTGTACATAATTGGTCTTTATATCCGCCATTTAAATTTTTACAATGTATATTTAATATTTTTTCTAATATTATGTCTCCAGTTTAGGATCGATTGAAAAAAATCATGAAATCACTTTTAATTCGATTATACAATGTTTTTACTATATTGCACATTTATTGATTTCCAAATGCGTTTTTATATTCATGATTTATATTTTGATGTATTTGAATTTTTTTTTTTCGTTACAAATATGCAGAAGTTCTCTGCCTCGTAAGTTCTTCAATTTATTCATTGTTGTAGCTTCATATGTCACATGTTTTGTTCTGTACCAACTTTTTTGAAATGAATAAACTATTATTATTATTCCAAAGGATAACACCATTTTACAATAATTGAGTGAATAGACATCTTTCTTGTGTTTTACGTTTCAACAAATATTAATTTACTGAAAAAAGTATTGTATGAAATATAAAATGAGGAACAATTTTAAAAAGATATAGAGGCACATCAATTATGAGTATGGCTGGTCAATCGTTCGATAAGATGAGATACTTTTCGCCTAAAACCGTCGACTGATTCGCTCTCTGTGAATGGGCTAGACTGACCATAATCGGATTCATGTAATCGAACTTGGAACATTTCACCCAATCATATGTTTCTAGCCAGATCAAAGCCAGCAAATCAGAAGAAATTTTCTAAATGCAAATTGAATTCCTGAAAACGCTTATAACGTTCTATTTGTCATTCACTAGTTATAAAAACTCCTTACCTAATATGTGGGTCCTATCAGAATCAACAGTATCAGATTTATGAAACTGAATATATAATAATAACATGATATTCTCATTTTTTCGGTGATAAAAAACTGAAATCTTATTTACCCAAATTTTACCATTTGAAGAAATTCTAACACCTTGAATGCTTTACTATTCCCTACTACGACCTTCTGTAGGTTTAAAAAATTGTTTATCAAAAATATATGCCCCTTTGATTTTTTTTATAGAAAATATGAGAAATATGTACAATTATTTGTTTGAAGAATATTGATTCACCTTTCAAAAATGAAGAAAAAATTATAACAATCATTTATATAAGAAATTCAAGAGCATTATTAGTTCAAAAAGTAAAATATAAGTTATTTGATACAGTTACTGTACCAGAAGAAATCGAACAATACTAGCATATACTAACTCTTATAAACATGCCTCTGAAAATCGACAAATATTGTACGTAATTTACTGAATAAATATTGATTTTTTCGAAAATTACATTTGTGATACTTAATAATATTCATTCGCTGATATAATCAATCAAATTTGATATTTGCCATATATAGGTACTAACTGTTGAGTAGGTCTACTTTTTGACATAATTTTGCGCAACTAATCATCACTCTCTATATTGGTGAATTCAACGTCTATTTTTGAAAACTCCACTACACTTCCTCACCTCTAGGTTCTAATAGGAGGTCGTTGTGACGAATATACTGTAGTGGGCATAGCAAGTCATTTATTTTGCTAGGGATATAGCAATAATGAATTTTCATTGAAGAGCCTAATATGCTTAATAAGAATTATCTATAGTTGCCGTTTTTTGTTTGAGTATTGGTGGTTGATCCATCACTGTACTCTTTCGTATTTTATTCAGGAAATGAAAAACGTACAAATGTATAAAGTTATATTTGTATAATAATTATCAGAACTATGTTTAATGAGAAGATCGTCATCAAACTCGAGCACAATAAATTATTTCAAACATAAATAAATTTGAATTATAACGAAAATATAATATTAAAATAATATATACACACGATGACTGGAGATGAATATTTATTTCAATGTAAGAATTTCAATATATGTAGGTATTCATAATACTGAAAAAAAAGTCGCTATGAATACAGGCGAATTCTATCTTAACGCATTTCAATGTTCCGTAAATGAAAGAGTTTGCACGTTTTCTTTTTTTGAGTATAAAAAAAATTTAAGTAAAAATTGGAAATGAAAGACGATTTGCTTGATAGCTCATATCAGTAACTTTTTGGGGTGAACTAGAAAGTTTACCCTCACCTCGATAATAACTCATTTTCAGCTGTCATTCGATTGTTTCAGGTTGTGGTATATTAATAAAACCCAGAATATTCAACGAAAAATATTGAAAAGTTTTGCCTGGTTGTTAAACTGAAGGAGTAGAATTATTACATAATTTTTCACATTTTGGAAAAGAAAAAATATACATGCATCATGTGCAGGCAGGTGTATTTTTTGAAAAATATTTTATTTTTTGTGAAAGTTTTCAAATTCCAATTTTATTAGCTATTCAAAATTATGCATTTGATTCCAAAATATACAAAAAGAACTATGCTACAGCTTAACGTTCTTATGGGCACCCACACTACTACCATTATTCCTTCATCACCCCCACAATCAGTTCTTATTAATTATCTCCTCACAAACAATTTCATCTAAAGAGAGTTGAATGGATAGTTATAGAAATAGTTGCTTCCTTAGTAATTACATAAATTATAGTTTTTTCTCATAAAGTCATAAATTTAGTGACATCATATTACCACTGAAAGCATATATTTATTGTTGACTCGATCTTCAGAGTTTACCCATCTCATTTATTAGATATATTTTTTGCTGAACAAACAGTAGGCCCAAATGCTAAACAGTGTGAATTCAATATGTATCAATGAACTATATGCACATGAAGTAACTATTTAGGTGATTGATCGATTCACGCATCTCAATGAAAATAGTTGAGAAAATTACATATTTTGCTCCAATTTATAAACATCGTGATAAGCATTTCTGATCAGTGCATAAGGGAAACAAGATTCTAATAGATCCATTGTTAGAAAAGGTGACTCTTGTACTATCTGATCAAGCAGTAAGTATACAGACTCCCTATTTTTTATCACTTCCTTGTCTGCTTCTTGTCCTAACCTCAACAAACTAGATGAAGCTAGCGCCAAGAATTCCTTCATTCTGTCTTCGATGTCACCCTGTCCGCAAATTGTGAAGAGCGCACCAAAAATATTGTTCACAGCTAAAGCCATGCAATGAATATTATTGGTATGCCCCTCTAGAGATGCCCTGTAGAATGACTGTTCAGACTTGGCCAATCTTGGAATGGAAACAGCCACAAACACCATTAATAAACAAACTAAAAGATGCTCGTTCTCACCTTCTGTTTCTTGCTTTTGGAGTTTGAGGGCTGAAATCAAAGTGGGGTCGACCTTGCAGGTCAAACCTGCTGCTGAGGTCATTTCACTGACAATTTTCATGGGATCACCACTTGGTAGATGATGCCTGAAGTCTAAGATAGAACTAACCAAAAATGGTATTCTCTGTTCCAACACATCAGTTAAACAAGACTGAGAAAGATGTCGGAAACTCAATATTACCCCAACAATGGTCATCCTTTGGAGAACATTGTCAACATTGCTTAGTTTTTTGAATTGCTCTTTCATAATTTCAGGTTTATCGAAATTAGTGCGCAAAGACAACAACACATCCTTGTTCATCTCAGCTAATTTTTTGAGCTCAACCACTTGACTAGCTATGTGCCACATCAATGTTTCACTCAATTGTTTCATGCCATATGGTCCTATCAATTCCGCAAGCGCTCTCAGTTCATTTACATCAGAATATTCTTCTGGATTGAAGGGTATGGAACCCTCTCCTGTTAGACTCACAAATGATCTCTGATTCATTGAAAAAATTATATTTCCTGCACTAACCCGCCTCAACAAAACTTCAGAGTACCACTGAGTGTAGATGGCGGCAATTGTTTTTTCTCCATGACTATCGATTGGTTGGGTTTGTTGTAAAAGACAATTATTGAAAACACGTGTTATATCAATATGAACATAGTTTTCAACTGTCTGCAGCACATTCATATAAGATCTTACACACACAAGCAGCTCAGATGGCTTTGCAATTTCATTTGTATCTGAATTATACATCACCATGCCAACCAAGGCTTTGGCAAATCGGTTTTCTAAATGTTGGTGTAAATATTCCCTTGGAGCAAAGGTATATTCCCAAACATTGATATTTGAAAAATAATTTATAGCATAACATAGTTCTGTTAATGCCATGTGCAATTTATCCATGGTTGTCAAATTTTCCCTAGTTTTTCTGTAACTTTCTTTGCCGGGTTTTTCAAATTCTATTGCATTCTTTTTATTTTTCTCTTTCTTTTTTCTGTTGATTTGTTGGGATATTAAATGAGCACAGTTCTTGGGTAAGAGCTTATCACTCATTTTACACTGAGCATCACAAATTGCTGTTATTATATTTTTTGCCTCCTTTGCCATCTCATCAAGGAACATATTTACAACAGAAAGACTTCTTTCACGGATATGGTGTCGTTCTTCAGGACAAAGTTCATGTGTACAGTGTTGAAAATGACTGCAAATTGATGGGAAGGCAACTATATACCTGTTTTGCGCAGGAAATTCTAAGCACATGTGGAACTGATCTTCAAAAATTCTATTATAAAAGCAAAATATAGATAAATCAGAAGTTTCCCTCAACATTTCATCTAGATTATCTACCATTTTTGTATGGAACTGAACAGAATCAAGGAGTTGTGCAAGACTTTTATTGTCCATGAGTTTCATTGTTGACTTGGCAGTTGAGGTGTAGGCTTGTAACCTGAACCAATCCAAACGAAAAGCAAAAAAGTTGAATGTCTCGTTTTCCTCAACTTGCTTCACTGACAAATTAGCAATGGTATTACATAGAGAAGATAAAATTAGTCCCTCATCTTCAGGACAAGTCTGAAGTTTCTGCATCATTTCCTTTAAAGTTATGGCATCCCAATGTGACAGATATTGAACATAATATCTTTGCATAACTTGACTATATTTTCTTACCAATACTCTCAAGTCTTCCATATGAAAAAGTAATTCGGGTAAATGCCTATCAACCAAATCCTCTGTAGATTTCCCTTTGGCCTTATGTGTTGGAGGGTTATCATTGTGACGTAACAACCACAATACTTCATCTCTAGAATAACACAAACCCATGAAAACCATCAGAGCCTTTGGACCAAGTAGGCCAGGCTGATCCATGAAAATCAAGCCAAGCTCTTTTAAAGCAGTACGTAGAAACTTACGCCTTTCACGATGATTATAACCAGCTTTTTGAACTGCATGATTATAGGCATCTTTAACTTCAGATATTCTTTTACTGTACCCCTTCAAAGTATCAAAAAATGAAGTGATATATTGGTGAATATATACCACCTCATCTCGAAAAAGGGGAATTACCCAAGAAGATTCTAGAGCATTAATGAAGAGTTTGTTAAAGTGGTCTTGTTGTTGAATAAGAACATTATGTATTAAAAGTAATCCAAATACCACCCATTTCTCCATTGTATCCAGTGAAAGGAACTCACAAGACATTTTATCTGATAAAACTGGTTTTAATAGCATGGATGGGTTTCCCACAAGGGTTAATTTCTGATCAGAACGCCATTTATCAGCGGAAACATTTCTAGGTATATAAATGGAAATCAATGAGTTTAATGCTTGTGCCAAAAGTCTCGAATGAGGCACAAATTCTTCAGACAATTTTTTGAATGGAATATCATAGTCCATAATCATACTACCCAATCTAGGAAAACTCTGATCTGGAGAGCCATGAACTATTTCATAAGCTGCATTGAACAGCCCCAAAACTGCTTTGCGATCTTCCACACGTGATAAGAGTACCATTAATGATACATAAGTAGTTACAAGATCTAGGTAGTGCTTTGTTAACTCAAAATTTACAGATATGTCCAAGTCAACTTGAAATGCATCCATACTTGTCAAAAGTTCACAGACATGATCCTTGAAATCCAATAAGTCCACAAAAGTATAGTAGTATAGAGACAGAGATTTAATAATCTCATTTCTCAAGTTTTGTATTGGAGTTAGACTTTTAACATCAATACTTGGAAATCTTCGTACTATGCTCTTGATTGATGATTCCAAATTTTTGTCCGACAGAAACCCAGGCTTGGATTTGGCATCCCCACAGGCTTTCTTGATATTATATATTCTTGTTAGCATGCCAATTCCTCGATCATTGAGAATAATGAGTTTCTCGGAAAGTTTCCTTTCATTCTGGCTCATTTGACGAGACATCTTGTTGATACTATTTGTCCACTTCCTGGAAGTAAGGGTGTGTTAGCATAAATACATGCTGATATCAACAAAGTAACCTACTAATTTATCAGATATGACATGAATCGAGACAGTATACTACGCATTCAAATTTATTCATTCGAATCATGGCAAATGAACACAAAAATGTCAATATGAATGATTATTTCATTTTCCCCAAAAGTCCACTAATTCACTGATCCTGATCATCATTCATCAACAAAAACATTTTTTTAATGTCATAAATTGACAGCAAAGATTGACACTTGACATTAGCTCATTAGCAACTGGCAGTTCACTGTCGGCGTCAACCACTGAATTATGGCGGCGTCAACAGTCAGTGGTTGTGTCTACCACAAAAAAGTGTAACGCTCCCATTCGATGTTATACGAATACAACATTCAAAACCTGGATATATTCTAATTAAACTATTTCTTATTCCATTCCGTTCCTCATAACATATTGTAGCGTTGCTGGATCGGGGAAGGAAATTTGCTACTGAAGGAATTATATTTCATCTTACATTTATTTTTGAATATGTCACTGTACGTCACTATGGACATAAAATTTGTATAGTGTTATAATGTAGGTCAACGTTATGAAACAATGTTATTTTATGATTATACTCGTGATATGTTATTGAAATACCACGTACTTTAAAGATATAGTTTATGGTGGAAATAAACATTATTTATGTGTAATTGATAGAATAAATAAACTTGTGAGGTAATATAATATACATTTATGTTCTGAATCAACATTAGTATTTGGGTCAAGATATATTATTATATAACGTTGATGGATAACGTTTATTAAATGTATAAATGTTTGTGGAAATGAATATTATTCATACATTATTTATTACATATATAAATTTGTATAGTAACAAAATATACCAACACGTTGTAAATAAACGTTCAGATCGCGCATGAAGTAAATTATAATAATACGTTGAAACACAACGTTTCTCAATAATATAATTCTCGATGCAAGAAAACGTCATTTCCCGCGACATTATTACTGTTTTTCAACAGTTGGTTATGTTACTTCTTTTCAACGTGCGTCTGTCCATTGGGTAGCTGCGTACGCCTATGAAGAATCTTCCAGCCAATTCTCGGGTATCGAACATTCCACGCGCGACGAATTCCAGGAAAAATGACGCTCTCTCGTCTACGGCCGTCAGGGCCGGCGCCAGGAGATTCGTAACATTATCCCCCTCTCAATTTTGATCGTCCCGATCAAACAATATCTCGTTATTCCCATTGTAACATTTGAGTCTCGTTATAAATATATAAATATAAATATATATAAATATATAAATATATATATAAATATATATATAAATATAAATTTATTCTCCTCACGGACATGATACATGTATAGGAGTAGTCAGAGTTACTATTGACTTACTATAAGTAGTACATACTGATGTACGTCTAAAAAAAGAGAAATGATTAAAATATCTACATGTACACATATGTAATAAATACATTTCATGCGTTTTTGTCAATAAAAAAATCTCTGATTTCATAATAACATTTTTCAATCAAAAATTTTCTTAAACTAGATTTAAAACTCTTAACGGTGCTCGACTTTTTCATATAGGATGGTAGAGAATTGAATATTCTTGTACCGATGCTATCAGGCAACCTATAACCCAACTTGCTTTTATGGAAATCATTGTACAAACAATGATTTTGTCTTGTTTGCATTGTGTGTTCCCTCTCTTTGACAAAGTCATTTCTATTTTTGAAAATATATACACAGAGTTCATATATGTATAGACTTGGTAATGTTAGAATCTCATATTTCCGAAACAAATCTTTACATGAGTAGGTTAGAGGTTTTCCAAAAATGGATCTGATAACTCGCTTCTGAGCAATGAACACTTTCGAGGATAAAGTGGACCACCCCCAAAAACAAATTCCATACTTCAATCGGGATTCAACATACGCATAGTATACACTCATTAACTGAGATACATTTAAAATAGTTCTCAAATTTCGAAATAAATAACTAGATGAATTCAACTTAGAAACTATGTGCTCACAGTGCTCTTTGAAAGTTAGGCACTCATCTATAAAAAGTCCCAAAAACTTGGTTATTTGTTCACTGTAATGAAGAACCTGGTTATCTAGAAGAATATTGGGTTGTGTACATACTTTTTGGTAGTTGTGAAAGCGAATGAGTTTAGTTTTTTCCGGATTGAAAAATAAGGAATTTTGATTGAACCAGAATTTTATGTCCGATAGTATCATCGTACACTTCTTCTGGAGGATATTTTCATCAATGTCTGATACAGCTATGGTTGTGTCGTCTGCAGATACTACACAAGCTCCGCTCTCTGATGCATATCCTATTTCATTGATATACATAATGAACAAAATCGGGCCCAATACAGAACCCTGTGGCACACCGACATTCACAGTTACCGAATTAGATTTTGTGGTGGACATTATTCCATTTTCTTCATATTGAATGCTCACATACTGCTCACGATTGGTGATGAAAGACTTCAACCAATTATTCGCAGCCCATCTAATGCCATACTGGTTCAATTTCGCTACCAAATTGTCATGATTTATGCAGTCGAATGCCCTGCTGAGATCGCAAAAGATCCCAACAGGACACTCTCCCCTTTGACAAAATAGTTGAGGCTTTCGCGGCCGAGGTTTTCAGTATCACTACTTTTATTCGGGTTTGAAGGCCGTCGTTTTTTGGAATTTCTTCCTGACGTTTCGCTGGCTCGAGTGGCTAGCTTCTTCAGAGGTTCATTCATCTTGGAATTCACTCCGATGACTGGAGATTGTTTCTTCGCAAGTTGTATTTATGCCGATTCAGGTAGTTTGCGGTGCTAATTATTCCATTCGGATTCGGGGAATTGTCATTAATATTGATTACCTTGTTTACTTCCTGTGGGTTCGGAGAATAATCATCATTAATATCTGAAGAACTACCTGCAGTTATTATCGATTTTCTTAAAATGGGATTCCATATTCGGTTGAGGTTGACAGCTTCTTCTTTTCTGTTGAAATTATCCGTGTGTTTGTGGATTTCTATTGCCTCCCGTACCAGTCGGCTATGGTATTCCTGGTTGGGTGCAATCAGTTTTGCATTTTCAAACAGAATCCTGTGGTTTCCCTCACTAAGTGCGTGTTCCGCCACAGCCGACTTGTCAATTTGCCCTAGTCTGCAGTTTCTCTCATGTTCCTTTAGCCTAGTTCCCATGGATCTTTTGGTGGTACCGATGTATACCTTCCCACAGGTGCACGGTATGCGATAAACCCCTGCTGCAGACAGTGGATCTCTTTTGTCTTTAGCCGATCTGAGGCTCTGTTGAATCTTCTTTGTGGGTTTAAATACAGCTTTTATGTTGTATTTACTCAGGAGTTTTCCAATTCTGTCTGTGACCCTCGGGATGTATGGCAAATATGCATGTGCAACTATCTGAACGTCCTCCTTGTTTCGAACAGTGGAATTCTTCAGTTTCATGGCCCTGTTGATCTCGGGTACACTGTATCCATTCGACCTCAAGGTCACTTGAAGATGTTCCAGTTCTTCCTCCAGATGTTCTGGTTCGCATATTCTTCGAGCACGTTCCGTTAGAGTAGAAATGACTCCTCTCTTTTGGCTGGGATGGTGATTCGATAGCGCGTGCAGGTACCTATCCGTGTGTGTGGGTTTTCGGTACACTTTGTGGGTTAGTCTAGCCCCACATCGTTCGATCAGAACATCCAGGAATGCTATTCGTTGGTCTTGTTCAGTCTCCATGGTGAACTTAATATTGGGGTGTTGAGCATGGTAGGACGCTCTAAAACTCTTTCTCGACCACTTGAACGCTCAACACCCCAATATTAAGTTCACCATGGAGACTGAACAAGACCAACGAATAGCATTCCTGGATGTTCTGATCGAACGATGTGGGGCTAGACTAACCCACAAAGTGTACCGAAAACCCACACACACGGATAGGTACCTGCACGCGCTATCGAATCACCATCCCAGCCAAAAGAGAGGAGTCATTTCTACTCTAACGGAACGTGCTCGAAGAATATGCGAACCAGAACATCTGGAGGAAGAACTGGAACATCTTCAAGTGACCTTGAGGTCGAATGGATACAGTGTATCCGAGATCAACAGGGCCATGAAACTGAAGAATTCCACTGTTCGAAACAAGGAGGACGTTCAGATAGTTGCACATGCATATTTGCCATACATCCCGAGGGTCACAGACAGAATTGGAAAACTCCTGAGTAAATACAACATAAAAACTGTATTTAAACCCACAAAGAAGATTCAACAGAGCCTCAGATCGGCTAAAGACAAAAGAGATCCACTGTCTGCAGCAGGGGTTTATCGCATACCGTGCACCTGTGGGAAGGTATACATCGGTACCACCAAAAGATCCATGGGAACTAGGCTAAAGGAACATGAGAGAAACTGCAGACTAGGGCAAATTGACAAGTCGGCTGTGGCGGAACACGCACTTAGTGAGGGAAACCACAGGATTCTGTTTGAAAATGCAAAACTGATTGCACCCAACCAGGGATACCATAGCCGACTGGTACGGGAGGCAATAGAAATCCACAAACACACGGATAATTTCAACAGAAAAGAAGAAGCTGTCAACCTCAACCGAATATGGAATCCCATTTTAAGAAAATCGATAATAACTGCAGGTAGTTCTTCAGATATTAATGATGATTATTCTCCGAACCCACAGGAAGTAAACAAGGTAATCAATATTAATGACAATTCCCCGAATCCGAATGGAATAATTAGCACCGCAAACTACCTGAATCGGCATAAATACAACTTGCGAAGAAACAATCTCCAGTCATCGGAGTGAATTCCAAGATGAATGAACCTCTGAAGAAGCTAGCCACTCGAGCCAGCGAAACGTCAGGAAGAAATTCCAAAAAACGACGGCCTTCAAACCCGAATAAAAGTAGTGATACTGAAAACCTCGGCCGCGAAAGCCTCAACTATTTTGTCAAAAACCTCTACGGGGAGGAAATATGGAGACTTTACAACCAACTTGATAAAGGTAGGAAACGGAAAGCACACTTACTGGAAACGTTGACATTCTTATGCCGCTGTCGGGACTCCAACATCATACCAAACTTTTTGAAGCTGAAACGAACTCTCAAATCAGCTCAGGCAAATCGAATCTATCCGAGAAGTGAGAAAGCCTTTCTACGAGAACGAATCCATCATACACGAAGCAGGCTAGCAGAGATAGACAATGCCTTGCTGAAACTACACCTAGAGCTCAGCAACCGAATGAAACCTGAAGATTGGAATAAATTAGATGGCATATCGTACTCAAAAGTGAGAAATGAACGGGACAGAGTGAATAACAACCACAAAGTGAAGTTTGACAAGCTACACAAGACTAGAAGTTCGGCCACCCCACGCTTAGACTTGTCCAGAGTGGTCATAAACCGAACAGACCGGGATCTCACTGAAGACGAGATGTCAGTGTTAGCACGAGGCGGTAATTTCGCAATCATTCCTCGGCAGGTACCAAAAGAGGAAATCATCGCCAATACGGAAGCAGCAATCAGGAATTTACCGGATGAAAAAGCTGAAGAAATCAGGATCGTGACAGCAAATATCCTGAGCAAGGCACGGCTTCCAAAATGCAATATCCCAAAAAGAGAGATTGCAGCCTTAAGAAGCTTGAATTCTGATGAGGGGATCACGATTCTACCAGCGGACAAGGGAAATGCCACGGTTCTTCTCAAAACGGAGGAATATAATAACAAAATTGAAGAACTTCTGGAACCTTCTAACTACCGCAAACTCGCAACGGACCCAACACAATCAAAATTGAGGAATGTAAACAAACTCATTAAGTCGTCCTCACTGACCGAAACCATAAAGAAAACCATTCTCAGAACTGAAGCCGTTCCACCTAGACTCTATGGTCTTCCGAAGGTGCACAAACACGGCATGCCACTGAGACCAATAGTCAGTGCCCCAGGCTCACCTACATATCACTTGGCAAAACATCTGGCCTCGCTCCTACAGCCTCATGTAGGAAGAACAAACTCCTACGTCAAGGATTCGACAGACTTCGTGGGTAAAATTAGAGGCTTAACTTTGGAACCGACAGATATTATGGTCAGCTTCGATGTTGTGTCCTTGTTTACCAACGTCCCACTGGAAGACTCCCTGAAGGAGTTAGCCTACTTGTTCCCTAATGATATCGTTGGACTTTTCCGAGCATGTCTCACGGGGAGTTACTTTCAATGGAGGGGAAACTTCTATGAGCAATTGGATGGCGTGGCAATGGGAAGTCCACTTAGCCCAGTAGTAGCCAACTTCTTCATGGAACGGTTTGAGGAGAAAGCAATCGACGCCTTCGAATTGAAGCCGACCTTGTGGCTACGCTACGTGGATGACACATTCGTCATCTGGAAACATGGTAGGGACGCTCTAAAACTCTTTCTCGACCACTTGAACGCTCAACACCCCAATATTAAGTTCACCATGGAGACTGAACAAGACCAACGAATAGCATTCCTGGATGTTCTGATCGAACGATGTGGGGCTAGACTAACCCACAAAGTGTACCGAAAACCCACACACACGGATAGGTACCTGCACGCGCAATCGAATCACCATCCCAGCCAAAAGAGAGGAGTCATTTCTACTCTAACGGAACGTGCTCGAAGAATATGCGAACCAGAACATCTGGAGGAAGAACTGGAACATCTTCAAGTGACCTTGAGGTCGAATGGATACAGTGTACCCGAGATCAACAGGGCCATGAAACTGAAGAATTCCACTGTTCGAAACAAGGAGGACGTTCAGATAGTTGCACATGCATATTTGCCATACATCCCGAGGGTCACAGACAGAATTGGAAAACTCCTGAGTAAATACAACATAAAAGCTGTATTTAAACCCACAAAGAAGATTCAACAGAGCCTCAGATCGGCTAAAGACAAAAGAGATCCACTGTCTGCAGCAGGGGTTTATCGCATACCGTGCACCTGTGGGAAGGTATACATCGGTACCACCAAAAGATCCATGGGAACTAGGCTAAAGGAACATGAGAGAAACTGCAGACTAGGGCAAATTGACAAGTCGGCTGTGGCGGAACACGCACTTAGTGAGGGAAACCACAGGATTCTGTTTGAAAATGCAAAACTGATTGCACCCAACCAGGGATACCATAGCCGACTGGTACGGGAGGCAATAGAAATCCACAAACACACGGATAATTTCAACAGAAAAGAAGAAGCTGTCAACCTCAACCGAATATGGAATCCCATTTTAAGAAAATCGATAATAACTGCAGGTAGTTCTTCAGATATTAATGATGATTATTCTCCGAACCCACAGGAAGTAAACAAGGTAATCAATATTAATGACAATTCCCCGAATCCGAATGGAATAATTAGCACCGCAAACTACCTGAATCGGCATAAATACAACTTGCGAAGAAACAATCTCCAGTCATCGGAGTGAATTCCAAGATGAATGAACCTCTGAAGAAGCTAGCCACTCGAGCCAGCGAAACGTCAGGAAGAAATTCCAAAAAAACGACGGCCTTCAAACCCGAATAAAAGTAGTGATACTCTCCCCTTTCCACATATTCTATTACATAATTTAGAAAAGAATTGATCGCTGTGATTGTGGATTTGTTCTCTCGAAATCCATGCTGTGATATCGACAATATATTTTCTTTATTCAGGAACGAAAGCAGTCTGTCCATGAATGGATATTCAAATATTCTCGAGAAGGCTGAGGACAATGTGACAGGACGATAGTTAGACATGAGGTGTGGATCCCTATTTTTAAATATAGGAATCACCTTACCCAACTTAAGCACATTCGGAAATTTACCGACGCAAAATGATAAATTAACAAGATGTGTGATAGGCTTTATGATCACGAACAAAACCCTCTTCAGTACATACATAGGTACCTCATCAAAACCAGCCGATCTTTTGTTTTTCATTCTGGCAATTAACAAATCATAGAGCTCTTGTTCTGTAAATGGACATAGTGCAAGTGTTCCATCTTGTACAGGTTTTTGCATCTCTACTCATTTTGAAATTTTTCAGTCATAGAGTTCTTTGGATTTCTGGGTCTCTTAGTCCGTCAATAAATATCTGCACAGCCAACTGCTCCTTGAAATCTCCGGACACTTCTGGGTACGCCAGCTGGATTGACGTCTAACATCTGCCTCAAATTCTTGCAAACTCTCACCTGATTTTTGTGTGCGAGTCTTCATTTACGCCCGGTACAGCTGTTCACGGTGTTGATCGCCATAACGCAACTCTAATGCAGAAATCAGGTCCTCATATTTCTTCTGCTGTTCGATGGTATCGTCTGCAATATACCCAAAGCTGGCTCTCTCAGAGCTACTATGAGTGCCGTAGCTCTTTCTTCTTTACCTTCACCCCATCCATTATTCTCTGCCGCAGTCTCGAATTGTCTACGATAAATGGACCAAGATGACTGTCCATCAAAAGTCGGCGGTTGTACGGAAATTCCTGGCTCATTAGGAGAGCTATCTCTGCTTTTCTAGTCTTCTCAACTCTCCTCGCATTGTATGCACTTCTCTTTTGACCTATCATCGTCGATTTCCTTGACGTTTTCCTTCAGTTCTTTTAGAATTTCTTTTAGTTCTTCCAGAGCTTCTTTCAGTTCTTCCAGAGCTTCTTTCAGTTCTTTCATTCGTATATCAGTTTTATATAACACATTTTCGAAGAACCTGTCTTAATGTTCTAGAACCTTCTGGAGGTCTGCTTTTCGTTGTTTTTCTATTCGTTCTGATTCATTCTTTTGTTTCTCCATAATTTTCTGGAGTGTTTCTTCTCGTTCTTGCTTTTCAAGTTCTCTTTCTTTCTTTTTATCTCGTTCTTTCTTTTAATTTTCGAGAATTACCTGGAGTTCTTCTTCTTGTTCTTTCTTTACTTTTTCTCGTTCTTTATTTTCATCTTGCCGCCGCTTTTCTTGTAATTCTTTTTCCTCCTGTCGTCGCTTTTCCCCTTCTTGTTTTTTTTCCTGCCGACGCTTTTCTTGTAATTATTTCTCCTCTTGTCGTCGCTTTTGCTCTTCTTGTTTTTTCTCCTGCCATCGTCTTTCATAATCCGCAAATATATTTCGGATACGTTTCGTATGACGCACTCATATTTACCATAAATAGTTTTCTTTATCAGCAATATTCCACTTCCGAAGCCACTGGTACGATATTTCCTTGGGTTCGTTTAATTATAACTCCAAACAATACTTCACTACCTTCATTACAACTCTTTATCACAATACAGTACAACATAATCACTTAAGGGTCAGTTGCACCGCTTCAACTCAGCAGAGATTCAACTAAGCTTGGCTCAATCGTTAAGGAACAAGGACGCTGATTGGCAAATCCATAGTAACAAAGCCTGGCTTAGATAAAGCCCAACTTAAGAAAAGCGGTGCAACTGGTCCTAAATCGCTCCGCTAAGGCTGGATTCAGACAGATCCGAAATCATATCGTACGACGATCCGATAGCTTTCTGATTGGTCTAAATTCAAATTCAGACCAATCAGAAAGCTATCCGATCGTCGTACGATTGGATTTCGGATCTGTCTGAATCCAGCCTAACTTTCCAACGATCTGTACTCGAACACTCTGATTACCTCTCTTTAATAGAAATTCTCCACTTCGACTTCTGCACAAAGCTCTCTCCACTTAGCTTTGAATAACTCTGCTGAATAACCGTCTCTCTGAATAAACTATCTCTTCTCTACGATGAAGTGTCTCCCGTATATATTCCTGCGTACGCCTATGAAGAACCTTATAGTCAAATCTAGGGTATCGAACATTCCACGCGCGACGAATTGCAGTAAAAATGACGCTCTCTCGTCTACGATCGTCAGGGCCGGCGCCAGGAGATTCGTAACAATTGCAACAAGTTTTCGAGATGTAATATTGCGACGTAACTTTTGCAATTATTTCTTTGTGGTATCCAAGATGAATAAACACCCTGGTGCGTTGACCGATATGCTTTTGTTTAGCCAATTCCTCTCGACCTGAGAAATCGAAGAGTAAACTTACATTTTTTGACGGTAGGTGGTGTTGAGGTGGTGATACAAATGCGATTTTCTAAGGGTACATTTTCATTGAGGCGGCAGCTTACGAGTGATTTTCGATACCGGTGGTCTCATTGGATAAACTCTTGCGGGATCTTTCTTTCAGGCGCGTAAACAAGGGGTGGTAAATGGGGGTTATTACTCCCCCATGATCAGTCAGTCACATAACATATTACAATATATATAAAAAAATATAGGGAGATATCAAAAAATATAATAAATGAATGAAAAATCAAACACAATTTTATTTCACCTTTACTCCATGTAATTGAATTCAAAATCATTATCAAAAATATAATATCTCAGATGATTATATAGTTTCTGTTTTTTCGGGAGTAATTGATAAACCTAAATTTAAATTTATTATTTAATTTTTCTGTTGCATTATCTTTTACTGCTATATAATATTTTGGAAATGCCATTTCCTACTTATTAACATAAGTGTTGCACAAGTCCTTAAGAATGCAAAACATGAACTAATAGTACCATTGCCCATTACATCAAATGGCCAAAATTTGTTGTTCACCCCAAAGTGAAGCCGTCTTGGATTTAGCAGCGCCATCTAGCGGTTGACGATTTTCGCCTATAGATCGTAAAATCTTTCGAATTAATTAAGGAGATTGTGAATCGTGGGGGGAAATTACAACCTAAACGAAAATGGCAAGCAGATCGTTCTACTTTAGGCCGTGTTCCGTTCCCGAATAATGTTACCATTAGTCGTTCCGTTTTACTGGTTACCACAGCGACCACCTGAAATGTAGTCAGGACACGGTTCCTGAAAAGTCTTATCTGTCACCAGAGTAACTGAGAAGGAATCGTTGGTGAGTTGAGTAACCGTGGCAAGTGACAGTTTTCTTTTTACTGATTTTCGTCTATTTTTGTTCATTCGTTGTGGAATGAGGGTATCTGAAGAATTGGGGTGCTATTCTCGACCGTTCGCATTTGTGATCACATTCTAATATTTAAAATGTATAGTGGAAGCTATCACTGGACATTAGAATGTGCGAATACAAACATGAACTTCTTTTGCGAAGGGTCAAGAATAGACCCCCTGGGTGATAATTCTCTAAGAGAAAAATTCTCCATGTCACAAAAAAATTCCAAGCTTTTTGGTACTACTTAAGAAGAAGTTTTCCAAGTCCACTTTGTAATATTATTCCTTTGATAACATTTTCGAAAATGAATACGGTAAGTCAGACTACTCCTTTCATTTTGAATAAAAAATCTGGAGTGACAGTTTTACCACAACATCAGAGACAACTAAGGGCCGTTCCGAATATCACCAAATTTTCAGAAATCTCGCTCAACCGAGCTGTTAAGACCACGCCAGCTTGAGTTTTTACCACTCTGGTTAACCAGATAGAGAAACGGAACATGGTCGTTCTCGATTGAGATTGGGCCGTGTTCCGTTTGCCTGCTGGCCAACCAGACTGGTAACTCAATATGGAGTGCTGGAATATAGAAAATAGTCCTTTCGGGTATTAATCCGTGTGCCGAATGTTGAGTGTTGAGTATTCGACGCTTAGACTCTCATGCTGGGGGCATAATCAAGAAAATACAGATATCTCCCAATAATGCAATCTAACCAATAAATGATAAGATTGAAACCTTTGGTGTTAACGTTGGATTTTTTTCTAGAGATCAATTACCCAAACTGATATTTTTGCACTCGACGTGCGTTTCGCTAACATGGTTAGCATCTTCAGGAGAAGATAATCGTCAGTTGTTGGCCCTCTTGTGAGAGTGTGTATTTATATACCAGTTACCTGAAACAGGCTATATTTGGCAGGTCCGCTCGTGAGGGTGTTGATTGGTTAGATTGCGTTATTGATAGAGATATGTCTGTATTTTCTTGATATTACTCCAGCATGTGAGTCGAAACGTCGAAGAATTGAATATTCTGCACACGGAATAATATCAGAAAATGACCATTTTTTATATTACAGCGTGAAAAACATTCATTTTAGCAGCACTCCTGGACGGGTGGAAGACAATACCAAAATTGGCGAAGTCAGGTAGGATCATCGTCACAAATTTGGAAGACAGCATCATCGATAAAATCAACAGATTGAAAGTGATTCTTCAAACAAATTTGGCAAGTGTAAACTTCTGAGACGACGCTGGATCATCTTCATCGAGGAAGAAGACTTTTGGAGTGGTAAGCAGTGGACATCAGGAACTTCAAATAGTCACACGGATATAGGGTGAGACAAAACAGAACACTTGATATTTCTTCGATCTGTTATATCGCTTTTGTTGTTCCCAAACTCAAGTAAATCCAAAATCTAAACTTCGAATTCAAAACTCCATATAAAATTTCACATATGTAAAAATCATACCTCAGGTAAATTCAACAAACTCCGATGATAATATTGAATTGAAAATGTCTTTCATTTTTTTATTAATTCCAAGATGTGTTGATGGAAACAGATTAGAATTGCATGAATTCATAAGGAATTGTGATAATGCAGATTCCTTTTCAACCAATGATCAAAAAAATGCTATCATTCATTCTTTCAAGCTCAACTCTCTGGAAAAGAAGTTAATTGCTGGGGTGATTTGAAAGAAATTTCAGTAAAAATCGATACAGATGAAAAACTCTTAGTACACTCAGAAAGAATTTCAAGAGTCAGTAATAGATTTCCATAATAGATTAGATAAAATAGTTACAAGAGTAATGAATAATAATAAAAAAAATAAAAGCTTTGCGTTTGAACGCATTATCTCATACATCTGTAAACGGAATAACCATACTTATGAAGAATTTGAAAGCAAAACTATCAACAGCACCAATTTCCTCAAAATAGTCAAAACCCCTGTAATAAACCAAACACTATCGTCAAGTAATTCTACAAATTCAAACCGAAATCAAAGCAATCAGAAAAAGAAGAAAGCAGAAAAGAATGGTCATTCAATCAACGAGTGTCGAAGAAAACAACTTGATAAAAACAAAAATCAAAATAGAAGTTCTCAGGTTCAAACTCATCAAACAATCAGGATAATTCAAACTATTCACAATCCCTGATCAACGTATCTGAGGATTCCCTATTGATCAAAACCGATGAATCTCTCTCACGACCAAAATCATTTTATAGTCCTAACTGAAAAATTGTGTTAAACGGTATCAACCCTAATTCTTCGATTCCCCAAATAGCACACGACGTCCTGAAGACGAACCATTTATGTCCCAGTTACGTCGATACGTCCCGGGACGGATAGGAGACATTCGAAGAACGTACATTACCGGATGTACCATGTATGTACTGGTTAGACGTCCCATGTAGGTACATACTTGGTCCCGTTCCAATCGGAATGTAATAAAAACGTACATGCTTGAAAGTACTATGTACGTACTTTATTAAGTGTCCCTGATACGTTTACATTAACTCCTCTTCAGGTACGTACTTTTCGGAATGAATTAGGGACATACCAATGACGTGTTTTTTTGTGAATCCCATGTACGTACTGCTCAGACGTATCATTTACGTACATGTTTGGAAGAACTATGTTCGTACTATTTGGACCTTCCAGGTGCGTACATATTGAGTCCCTTTCAGATACGTATATTTCGAAACGTTTGCGGGACATAATAGTAATGATGTACATTTTTGTAAATCGTATGTACATACTATCTGGACGTCTCGTTGACGTACTTTTTTGTACATACTGTTTGGACCTCCCAAGTACGTACGGATTGGGTTCCTTTCATTTTCTACATTTCTGTTAGTATGTACATACTGTTTGGACCTCCCAAGTACGTACGTATTGGGTCCCTTTCGGTTCAAGGGGTATTGGGATTTTGAGAGTGATCACTTAGTGTATTCATACATATATCAATATTGGTAATGGAATATTCATAATGAATTATTCCTAAAAAAATTTGGAAAAACTGAAACATCGACATGTGGTGAATTTAAATACCAGAAAATTACATACAGAATTTTTTGCACAGCAAGTTTGATATTCCAAAACCGCCATCACATGAGACAGTGATCCTTTAGTGTTTTTTCGAATATATTTTCATTGTTACTGAACTTTCTGAAATATTAATATTATCTCGAAGAAAACTAACTTGAAGTCATCACATCTATAGCACCCAACTCCTTCTTAAAAACAATTCTCTTCGTGCCGTAGAGCGTAACAGTGGTCGACAATAATATCTCCATAGAAAAGGTCGAGAGTTCAAGCCCCGCAGCAGCCAGGTCTTTTTCCAGGTAAGTATTCGGTTAGATGGTTAGTACACGTGAATGAGTAAAATTTCCAACTTGACTATTTGGTAAAAAAGAAATGAATAATCCCGAATATGAAAACTTAGATTCATTAAGTGATATCATATGATATATCATTACGTTGTTTTCGAATATTGAGCTAATATCGCCGAATGTTTACATTTTTTTTTGGCCACTATTGATATCATCTACAATATAAGGTTGATATTCCCGTAATATTGAACCAATATTGGTCAAATATGTTTGTTCTACTTGGGATAGCGCATACAGAATGGAAAATGTACGTTTTCGGAATGTCCCAAACAGTTCCCCTTTCTGTACATTTCAGGTCCTGTGTGGACTAGAAAAGTACGTACCTGGGATTACCGACTATGCGGAAACGGTAAGTCGCAGGGAGGTCTTATGTACGTCTGTCGGAAAAGTACGTCCTAAATACGTACAATGCATCCTCACCGTACATATGCAGTACGTCCACTGGACGTACTTGTGCTATTTGGGTCCTACCGTGCGTGGGTACTATACATCTCAATCTCCAGGTAGACGAATTCGAATATGAAGGTACAATAGGAAATTAATTCTGTTCCGTAGTTTTTCGATCCACTACAAAAAATGACGTTCAAACAATACTTAGAAATGATTTCCTAACTACACAAGAATCAGCGGAAATTGATCTTGATAAAAAGGAACTCAGAATGAAATCGATTCCCAGTCCAATAAAAATCCATTCTGAAGCCAATCGTTATATTCTAGATCCAAGATCAGAAACTATAATTGAAATAAACATCAAAAACTAAAATTTTACAGAAGGCATTTGCCTATAAATTTCCGAAGGTGTTTATTTCGCAAATTCAATAGAGTAGGAAATCAAAATGCCACCACCAGAATATTGAATACATCTGACAAAAAGTTGAGAATAAGTGATATAGATTTGTTTTTCGAATCATCTATCGAAAAACAGTCAACAATTCTAAATATTCACAAAAGAAAAGAGAGAAATTTCAAAAGACTGAATACTATCTCAACAAATCTTAGGGTCGACCATGTGAATTCAGAAGAGAAAAATTCGGTACTGAATTGAATTTGAAACGAATACAATGATATTTTCTATCTACTATGATGATTAAAAAAATCCGACGCTTCAAATGGAAAAAAATGGAAAATAGTCGTCGATTATGGGAAACTCAATAACGTTACGATAGGTGACGCATATCCATTGCCCAACGTTGAAGAAATTTCGAGATCAGTTTGGTCATTCTAATTATTTCACCACTTAGGACTGGATTTCATCAAATTGGCATCAGGGTATCCGATATACCTAAAACAGCATTCTCTACCCCTTTGGTCATTTCGAATTCACTCGAATGAGTTTCAGTTTAAAGACAGCACCAGCTACATTTCAAAGATTGATGAATAATATCTTGAATGACTCCTAGGACTCCAATGTTTTGTATATCTCGACGATATTGTAATATATGCTAGTTCAATTCGGGACCATTCTTCAAAACTCAAAGCAATTTTTGATAGATTACGGCAAAATAACTTACTACTTCAGCCAGATAAATACGAAAACATCCTTATACGATATTAAATAAAAATACATTGATACGTAATGTTCAAAGAACACCGCGTGAATCAAGGGATAGGAGATACGAATTAACATTCACTTTGAATTCTTGAAGTTTGTAAGCCGGGGGAAAAGCCTCCATACACACACACACACACACACACACACATACACATCAGCTCATATGGATCTCTGAAATCATCATTGTGATATTTCAGAATATATCATTAATATTGAGACAAAGTGAATTCGAATGACACCAAAGTTTTACGTCGTTTATTTCCTGGGCTATTTTACTTTTTAGTTCCCCTTCGTTATTTCCATGCAATAAAAGCGTGGTGTCGTCAGCAAAAAAGGTAAAATCAGCTGAGATGGGTAAGTTTGTCATATCATTTATGAACAGTAGATATAGGACACGTCCAGGAACTGATCCTTGAGGTACCCCAGATTTAATATCATATATATTCTGATCGATCAATCAAAATTTTAACAGATTGTCTCCTGCGGAGTAGACATGATCCAAATCATTCGAGTACAACCCGTCTGAATCCATAAAAGTGTAGCTTGTCCAGCAGTTTCCCGTGGTCAGCGCAATCGAATCAAGGGCGTAGCCAGGATTTTGTACAGGGGGGGGGGCAGGAAAGGAAATACTTATAATGAGTATGATACAAATGTCTATTGAATGAATATATATATAAATTTTTTAGGTACTAATGATAACCGACGAGGTTATTCGCAAAACCGTTTCAAAACTTTACTTTCAATGACGTCCCTATTTTCTTGAACCATTTTTGTGTGTACCCTCAGCATACACAAACCCTTCAGAGGTCTGTGGTATATTGTCGAGCTTTTCTATTTCATTTCACTAGTAGTCGTATCTCCTCTTTTTCTCTTCAAAGTTGCTGAAAAATACACAACCAATTTTAAAATAAATAATGATCTACAAATCGCTGACGAATAATAATAAAAAATAATTTAACAGAAATTGCATCCGTCATGCTTTTTGAGTTTTGGAAAAAAAAATTGACACTGCGATAAAATATTGTGTTTCTGTATAAATTTTATCATAAGTTTTTTTTACAATTTTCTCTATTATTTTCTATAATGTAGTGAGGTGTGAAATGAGATGATAATTAGAGGGATCGTTAACTTCGCCCCCTTTATGAAGTGGAATTATGATAGCCTCCTTAAGGAATGAGGAAAATGTTCCAGCTTCGGAGGACTGATTCATAGATTCGGTCAGGATATTGAGAGCACTATCTGGCAAATTTAAAAATATACTAACAGAAATCTCATCAATTCCCGCGGATTTCTTGTTATTTATTACATTGAAAATGTCTTTCAGTTCATGAATATCAGTCTTCATGAAGAAAAAATTTTCCGTTTTTTCATTTTTCAGGTATTTTAGCGAATCAGTGTTATTATTTGAGTTTGAAGTGATTTTGTCTGCGATCGAGCAATAGAACTAACCAAGAGTATTGGGTTCAATATTGATGGGGGATGGTGATGTTTTATCTTTTCCTCTCTAGTCATTGGCTACTTGCCACTGTTCTGGTTTTATTTCGAGAATTTTCAAATCTAAGATTGTAATAATTAGCTTTATCACATTTCAAGACATTTCTATAGATTTTTCTGTATTTATTGAAGTATTTCATGAAAAAATCATTATTTAATGAAGTTCTGATATTCCCTCAGTTATCCATGGTTTTTCAGGTGATTTTTTTGTAATTTTTACAGGAAAGCATCTATTGAAAACTAGCTGATTTTGAAACAATGCTAAACTCCCTGATTAGTCAGGATTCATATTCCATTCTGCTTCCTTATGCTTCAAGAACTTCATGTTCTCACGGAGTAAATTAATCCACTCCGGAAAAAGAAATCTTCGCCTTCGCGATCGTATGGCCTACAAATCATTATCCATATCTCTATAGACGCAGATTTACTATCCAAACCGATCACAGACCATTGGTATGGCATTTCAATTGCAAAGACCTTAGTTTACGCCTTCTCCTTTGGATATTTTAATTGGAAGAGTATCAATACACAATTCAATATAAACCTGGACGATTCAACTCAAACGTTGAAGCACTTTCGAGAAGTCCTGTTATAACCATTCAAACTTATGACGAACATGATACGCATGATAACTTCATCAAGAATCATTATACGAATACTCACATTCCGGAAAGAGAAATCATGAATGAAAACATAATGAAACATTTTCCGAATATGTTCTTTTATTCCAAAGACCTAGACCCAAAGACCTAGATGCATTTTACGAAAATTTGAACAATATATTTGATCTAAATCAGATTCCGCATGATTTGAAATTATACTCATACTATATATTTATGACATTGGAAATATTGACAAAATTGAAAATTGACAAAAAGTAAATAACTTATCCTTCATTTGCAAAAATCAATCACTTCGAAAAAGTAACTTATAAGGACATATTTTGAGCATAAAAAAATATGAAGACTAAATTGTTTAATAGCAACGTAACTGAATTCTATCTGAAAAATCCCACCGAGAATAACGCGAAACTCAGGCAAGATTTGATCATTGAAATGATGAACTATTCACTTTCGAAATTCGATAGATAAATTATTTCAGTTGATAAACCAAAAACTCAACTCGAAGAAAAATAAGAAATAACTAAAATACTTCAAGAGAATCAAGGATCCTTGGTGTCAGGTAACATACGAACGAATTAAAGAAAATTATAAATAATCCGGTATGAAAAAAAATACAAAAAAGTTTGTAAAAAAGTGTTAATCATGTCAAATAAATAAGACAAATTACAAACCAGGTAAGTCTCCAATGCCAATTACGACAACCTCAGAAAAACCATTTCGAAGACTAGCAATTGACGTGGTTAGTTCACCACCTCTCACAGTTAATGCGAATGAATTTATAATAACCATGCAATTATCTTTGATTTGCAAAAATCACTTTTGAAAATCAACTTATAAGGATATATTTTACGCATCAAAAGTTATGAGGACTGAATTGTTTATTAGCAACATAATTTAATTCTATCTGAAAAATCCCACTGATAGAAATTATTTTAGTTAATAAACGAAACAACTCAGTCCGAAGATAAACAGGAAATAAATAAAATACTAAAATACTTGAGTTAGACTCCGATGATTCAATATGTAGCCTCTGAAGAAGCTAGCCACTCGCGCCAGAGGAACGTCAGGAAAAAATTCCAAAAAACGGCCCTCAAACCGGAACCAAAGTAGTGATACAGAAATATCTTCATTTCCGTTAAACAAAATGCAAGAAGCCTCTTTGTGTTTTGTTTTGTATTTCTCTATCGTCCGAAGAATACTTCACTTCTCGTCAGCTTCTAATGATCTACAAGGCTCAGATAGGACCTATCTTGAAATATATTTCTCATGTATGGAGCTTGGCACCAAAACATTCATTGAAGCTTCTTGATTCTATTCAGCGAAGATCAATCCGTCTTGTTGGTGATTCTTCGCTCACAGACTCGCTCACTTCATTGGAGCATCGTAGAAGGGTCGAGGACTTTTCTCTCTTCTATAGATATTTTCACAGTCGGTGCTCTTCTGAATTGTTATCAATCGTTCCAGCTTGGGGACCTGTCGAACCTCTCTTGCTCGTGTGAATCTGCATATAAAACAAAATTATATTATTAGTAAATTAATATCATTCCGTTCAACCATTTATGTACCATTTTTTGACAACTAATTTCCACTCATCTATTTCTTGTCTTCCCAAGTTATTTATTCCGTGAGAACATGAAGTTCGTGAAGCATAAGGAAGCAGAATGGAATATGAATCCTGACTAATCAGGGAGTTTAGCATTGTTTCGAAATCAGCTAGTTTTCAATAGATGCTTTCCTGTAAAAATAACAAAAAAATCACCTGAAAAACCATGGATAACTGAGAGAATATTAGAACTTCATTAAATAATGATTTTTTCATGAAATACTTCAATAAATACAGAAAAATCTATAGAAATGTAATTGAATGTGCTAAAGCTAATTATTACAATCTTAGATTTGAAAATTTCCGGAACAAAACGAGAACAGTGTCAATGACTAGAAAGGAAAAGATATAACATTATCATCCCCCATCAATATTGAACCAAATAGGTACTATTAACTAGTTCTACTTCTCTATCGCAGACAAAATCACTTCAAACTCAAATAATAACACTGATTCGCTAAAATACCTAAAAAATGAAAAAACGGAAAACTTTTTCCTCATGACGACTGATATTCATGAACTGAACGATACTTTCAATGAAATAAATAACAAGAAATCCGCGGGAATTGATGATATTTTCATTAGTATATTTGCAAATTTGCCAGATAGTACTCTTAATATCCTGACCGAATCTATGAATCACTCCTCCGAATCTGGAATATTTTCCTCATTTCTTAAAGAGGCTGCCATAATTCCACTTCATAAAGGGGGCGAAGTTAACGATCCCTCTAATTATCATCACATTTTACACCTCACTACATTATCGAAAATAATAGAAAAAATTGTAAAAAAACTTATGATATTATCTTATGATGAAATTTATACAGAAACACAATATTTCATCAGACTCAAGATGTATGAGCCTCTGAAGAAGCTAGCCACTCGCGCCAACGGAACGTCAGGGAGAAATTCCAAAAAACGGCCCTCAAACCGGAACTAAAGTAGACAACCTCGGCCACGGAAGCCTTAACCATTTTGTCGAAGATATTTCTATTATTTCTGATTATTTGAATTTTCTAAATTTTAGTTGTTGATCAAGGTCTATTCATTTTTTTTTTAGATTTCAGCATCTTTTATTTAATTTGAGTTTTTTCACTCAATTATTTGTCTGTTTTTTAGTTCTTTTGTTCGTATTTTCACTGTTTTGGAATGTGGAACAAATTCAAATTATGTTAGTGGGGACTTCCAGAGGGTTTTCAAACTTGTATCATTCAGGCGTTGAAAGTGTTCCAATCTGGACTGTTGGTAAGTTCTCCAGAGATTTTTAATTCTTTGATTTCCCTTCCAGAGAAATCTAACGAAGTCATCTTGATAAAAATCAAAAATTTTGGGAAAGCATTCTATTCAACGAGACCTTTTATTTGATATACTACAAATGATATGTGACTATATTTCCATCACTTTCGATAATATTCGAAGTGCAAAAGAGATTCAAAATAAAACTTTCCCCTCATTCCGACATTCCATTCTGGAGGCTCGAAATTATATTCAACTGTGCCAACTTTCCCCAGAAGTCAAATGTGCCCCTTGAAACTGAAACTCATTACCTGCTATACATTATGTCAGCTCCAATAATTTTTTCGGGAAAAGCTCTTTGAATAATAACATTTCTGCTCATTCGGTTGGTGAATTCAATGATTAAAACTTCCACAAGCGCTACGCTCGTCTGCTCGAAATATACGAATATTCAGGGAGCAATGAAATAGATCCCTTGGCAAGATTTTAGAATCCATTATCTTTGTGTAGTGCGCCAAGATCTTACATTTTTTAAAACTCGTATTCTGTTGCATTCCGCTAGAATCGTTCGATGAGCTTGTTGCTGTATAAAGATGTTTTAAGCTCGTAGGAATAGTAAGTTCCGTGGTTTCAAGAGAGAAACAGTGAGAGTTGTTTAGTCAATTATCACCACTGCCGACATATATTTGTTTTTTTATTCATCTTTCGATGATATATTCAATGATTCTCCGGCGTTGATTTCTTTTTCTAATTCGGCCAATATAATCGGATTGACACACTTTCTTCTTCTCATTTTCGGACGGAAAATGATAGGGTTAGGATTTTATGGTCGAGTAATTTTTTGACGATTATATCCAGTTCAGGGCAATGTTTTGAAAATATTCTGGAATATTTTCAATTCGTCAAACCAGATAAAAAAGTTTTTTTTTCGAAAGAGCATTTTCACGTTGGTACGAAATTAAATTGATCATCTTCAGGGAGCCACCAATGTAAGAACTGAAAATGGAGAGCACGTTGATGTTATGAATAGTAATTGGCTTATTCAAATGGATAACATCGTTTTTTGAAAATTGCCACCTAATGAAATACACCTTGAACAGATCAAGTTGGAAGAGTGAATCGCGAAATACTCCTATATTATATATAATTGAGGATTAAACGACTTACCTGAAGGAAGTTCAATCCAAATTATACGAGGTTGGTCACATCCGAATAGATCACCTTGTAGTAGTACCTCTATGACTGAAATGCGCAAGTTGAAAGAAAGAATGATTCACGATGCCCCTATCTCACGATTCCTCACTCGAATATCCGTCAATATACCTTGCGATGATATCGCCTCTTTGGGTCGGGATGACAGAAAAAATAATATATAGGATTCTTTTTCTTCTTCGAGATGGGTGGGTGTCTCTCTATTCGGATGTGACCAACCTCGTATAATTTGGATTGAACTTCCTTCAGGTAAGTCGTTTAATCCTCAATTATACTTCGGTTGGTCCCATCCGAATAGATGACCTTGTAGATGTTTAAAGAATTATTAAAAGGCGATCAAAATTTTATTCAGACTAATCTCATACTAATGAAGTAGTCTAAATGAACTGTTCATTCTTCATATAATTCACCACTATAAACTAAAGGTAGATTCATGCAACGATCATTATAATTACATTAACATTACACTATCATTACATTTTCACTAAGGAAATGTTGCCGTTCATGCAACACTCATAACATTCTTAGTGCGACTAATGTAAATGTAATGTACTAATGTGTTGTATGAACGCTTCCACTATAAAATGGGTGTTCAACTTTTCCTAATGATAATGTAATGTTAATGTAATTATAATGATTGTTGTATGAACCGGCCTTAAGAATTTGATACAGTCAGTATTTGAATGCTAATACAATATAATGTTGCAAAACTCAAATAACCAGAAAACTTACACTCGTTTAATGTAATTGTGGAGGTTATCCGCAAATGTACCATTTGTAATTAGTGGTCTATGTAGAATTTACCAAAAGTATTTTTTTTTTCGGACCAGCCTACATTCTTTGATCGTATGGTGTCCGTGCTCATATCGATTTGGTTGGCCGCAGAAGTGGCAGCATGTCTTGTGCTGTGGCCTTTGAATTGATCAGTATCAACACCACCAAATTGCAGACTCATTTCCAGCAAACGGCTGAAGAGCTGAGGTGAAGCTGGGTGATGAGGATTTTTATAAGTAAAAATGAGAAATAAACCTAATTGAATGTGTGCGGTTTTTTAATCGATAATCGTGGATGTCATACACAATTCACGTTTCACCGTGGAAAATGGTGATAAAAAACACATGTTTGTGGTTGTTGCTCTCTTGGTCTTCTGTGGATAATTTGCTTCTCGGCAGTGAAGAGACAAGCACGTCTGCCCCTCAAGCGGGAAGACTCGGGTTCAACTTCCCATCGAGCCTCCGTGCTGGGACTCACACGCCAAAAGGCCTCGTCATACATTTTCTGCAGAAAATTCGACCTCTGAAGGGCGACACTCGTCAACCGGTAAACGTATTTTTTTTTATTTTTACTGATCATACAATAAAAATGCTACTCATTCTGATTTTGAATCATATTTGTACGCTTTAGCAAGCTTCAGAGCAACCATAACAATAAGTTTTCTCATCTCCATAATTGAATGTTAATTCAGCTGATGATGAACCTATGTAGGTTCGAAACATGTACTGAATCACCTTCCTGACCTCTTTTGAATATTAAATTGTGGAGACGACTTAGAGTTTTTCTGCATCGTAAATAAAGTTGTGATATATTTTTCAAAATGAGGTTTTCCGATTTTTCTAATTTGGTCAATACTTGGTAAGGGTCCCAGATTTTCTCATATCGGGAGAAAAGTGGATCGTATTTTGAAAATACCCCTCTAAAACATGTCCATTGTATCATAGTTACCTGCATGAGATATCAGATTTTAAGCTGATCTATGTAATTTTCTAGTACTAAAATTTTTACCTGGCTGCACCCATGGGACGATCTACCTTATCCACATCTCCTTCACAAATATCCACCAATGAGACGAAAATAAATTGTATGGTTTCATCGTATTTGCAATCAGTGATGCCATCAGAATCGCTGAAGGTTCACCCCTCAGTTTTTCTCCTGGAAAATGGATCCCAGACAAAATCGGTTCACCCAGAGTGAGATGGCACCACAGTGGATGTAGGTGCTTAAACGAAACTGAAATAATTATATATTGTGGTTCAAAATACAATATAATGGAATTCAAAATTGATATCAATTTGTGGAAACCAAGTTTGGGACTGCGATAACAGAAACACAAAACATGTCACTTTGTCCCCTTCAATCATTTTCAATATTCTAGGGAGAATGTGGAAGTGGTGATGATTGGGAAAACACAAATGTTTGTGTCAGACCAAGTTAATGTAATACATCAGTTGCATAACTTATGGGGTTTGGCTGTAAAGATAAAAATGTTTTACCCTATGTGTTGGAGTAGTTAGTAAACAGATCAACTTCAGGTTATCGAAAATTTTGGCCCGCTCTTGGAAGGCGTATTCTCGATATTGCATTCCGAAGGTGACACATCATGGCATTTGATCTGCTATAAACTCATATTTCGTACTTATTTATGAGACGAACATCACCAGTTGATAATTATATATATATACATATATACACATACATATATACACACATATACACAGACACACATATACACAGAAACACATATATATATATATACATATATATATATTGTCCACCAGAAAACTCAAATCCCTGAATATCATTATGCTCAATTCTTCACACCACTTCCAAATATCACCAGCCAGTCCGTTGAGGTTTGGGTGCTTCATTCCACACATCCGGTTAATCTGCGCGTTGACGGTTTTGTTGTCTCTATGCGACAAAATGTGACAGTTTGAGGAGAACTTTCTGAAGGTTTTGAACATTGATGTGAAGTTTGGCCTGCTTCACTGAACCCTTTGGCTTCCTCGTTGTTGCATGTAATATTCTGGAAAATTCAGGCCTTGTTTTACCTTCTAGTTGCCCAACATAAAAAGTCACTGTGACACTGTGTGGAAATTTACATTGTCAAAATCTCCTCGATCCGTCTGCAAGATTATACATCGGTGCTCCTCAACTAATTTTGTAGACGGCCACCTATATTCAACCACAAGGCAAACCGAAATCAAGTGTCAAATGAATTTATTTTCCATTAATATAGAATCCTAATGGTTACCAAGATACCTCAAATTTGTTGGATGTTTCCTGAACACTCCATCTTGGTAATACTAATTGAAAAAGATGTCGTCTAAATAGCTACAGATACAAAAAAAATTCGAACTCGAAAAATGTATAACCGTTTCTGAGAATTTTGTTTAAATATATAAGGTGCAAAGATGACTCAAAACACAAAAAATTCAAATTCAAAAATTTTGTGTCTAGATTGGAATCGCAAATACTTCTGATGTTTATCGGCATCTGTTGAATCCACTGACAAAACAATTTTCAGACTCAGATTTTTCACAGCTCCAAGTGAGGGGCTGTGATGAATTCATGCAAATGTTTCAGATTCAACAAAAAATCTATAGCTATCAGTAAGACTCAAACCTGAGAAAATAGCTGAACCAAAAATTGCTCTTGACATTGACGGCTGGTTCAATGTAGTCAAATTCCAGTAATATATATAGCTAAACTCTCACAATAGAGGTTTAGCCAGGTGCCAGTTTTTCATGAGGTAGAGTATAAAAATGGATTTTATATCTCTGAACCCATTCCAAAATGTTGGAGTTGTTAGTTATAGATTGCCACGTGCTGTCAAATATTTAATGCGGCCAGCGTATAGGTTCAAATATGTTACCTCGTCCATTTGTTGTTGTACGTCGTGAACCGCTCTCACCATCCTCTGTTTTGTCTGCTTGAGGTGTCCCCCCTCTGTTGATTTTTCTAAGATTGCCATTGACTTCGATGAGCAGTGCCCTCGAGGTGTTTTGAAGAGAAATGTTGTACCTTCAGGTCTAGTGCAAGCAGAAATCTCCTGTGGTTCGACATCGAGGGAGGAACGTTGCATAATGGTTCATCAGCACCGGCTTTGTCAGACAAAGTAGTCTTGAATGCTTCAGCATATCGAAATTTGAGGGTCCGGTGGAAAACCTCAACTCAGATGCCGAGAAAAAAAGGTCCGAACTACCGGATTCAGTTGGGGTGGTATGAGGTAGTGTAATGGCCTGGAACCTGCGCCAACAAAAAAGAAATTGTTTTCGTGCGCGAGACACTCGGCGAGCACAACTCAGGAAGCGTGCGGGACAGAAAAACGGCGTATAATGATTGAAGGTCAGCCGTAGAATGATCTACAAAGTAGATTGCCCCTGCCGATGATCAATGATCATAAATCATTGTCAGTCTCAGCTGTTTTCAATTATATGTCTACTCACGTCTTTGGTCCCGTTCTAAAACGTGACAAAATATGAAAAACAAACTTACTTACGACGAGTAAGAACGGAGTTTGTCCTCGAGTGTCTTTAGGTTCTTCCTTGTCGTTCTCTTGTCCTTTTGTCAGATAGGTACCCCACCGCAGTGTGAAATCATCCTGGATATAACTACCGTAAGACTTTGCTTCAGTCGGTATAGTAGTAACAGCGTTATCACTACGGAAAGATTCACTGTTGGTGGCGGAAAATTCCGATGTCAAATCTGACGACGGACCTGCGCCAACCAAAAAAAAAAATTGTCTTTGGGCGCGAGACACTCGGCTGGCATAACTCAAAAAGTATGCAGGGCAGAAAACGGCCTAGTATGATGAATAGAGTTCAGCCGTATGTTGATCTACAAGGTAGATTGCCCCTGCCGATGATCAATGATCAGAAATCATTGTCAGTCTCATCTATTTCCAATTATATGTCCACTCATCTCGTTGGTTTCTCTAAAACATGACAAAAAACATTAAAAACAATCTTACTTACTGGACGAGTAGGAATGGAGTTTTTCCTCGAGTTTCCGTAGTGTTCGCCAAATTTCTACGTTGTTTTCACTGAGCATCGTTTTTCTTGTTTCCCATAGTACATATGGAAAATTTTCTTCAATTCACGTATTTGTAACCAATTTACACTTTAGAACTTATCACTTCAGCGCAAGAAGTATATTGACGGATATTCGAGTGAGGAATCGTGAGATAGGGGCATCGTGAATCATTCTTTCTTTCAACTTGCGCATTTCAGTCATAGAGGTACTACTACAAGGTGATCTATTCGGATGGGACCAACCGAAGTATAATATATCCATTTCAACTTCGCCATAAAAAAACTACGGAGTACACTATCAAAAATTCAAATATTTTACAAATCTCCTGAACATTGACCAAACAGGTAATTCAGTTTGCAAATCGTTTCTTAGTTTATTATAGTTTGTATATATTTTTTGGTTTTTGTCGGTTAGCGAGGTGGGAATTATTTTTTCTCGTGATATTATTTTTATTAATATAGCATAATGATCTGTTATAGATGATCGGTGTATGAATGATTCTATATTCACTCTTTTTTCGAGTCTGATATATTTTCTGAAAAAAAATCAAGGCAAGTTTTGCTTCTTGGTCGAGCTAAGATATTCATACAAGATGTGAATCCAAAATTTTCCATGATATTCTTGTACTCCTTTCTGAACTGGTCATCATCTGATGATGAATTGAAATCGATATCCCCAGTGAGACAATGGATACTCTCTGGATGATCGCAATTGTTGAGGTATTCTATCAGATCAAGATTGAAGTACTTTTTATTATTTGCATTTGGTGATATGAAGAGCTGTTTCTATAGTTGTCTGTTCTTTCAGAAATTTCAGAATTTCAAAATCACTTACCTGAAATGTTTCCGTAAGTACTGTCACATCAAAACCATAGGTTAGTTTATTTAGTGTTACTTGCAATTCATCAAAATGTTGTGATATACTACATATGCCTATTATGTTCATGTGAAAGACATTGAATTGTTATCGTTATCAAGCTGGTTCAGGTTTTCTACATAAAAAAAATTGATCAGCATTGATAGGGTCATTCGTAAAATATTGAATGAATAGGTCAATTTTTCATCTATATACATTACACTTGAAATTATATTTATTTCATATGAAATCGATCGCTAAAAGTGCTTCCAAGATACAGGGATTTCTATTTCGTGCGAAGAAATACTTCACTTCTCGTCAGCTTCTAATGATCTACAAGGCTCAGATACGACCTGTCATGGAATACAGTTCTTATGTGTGGAGTTCGGCACCAAAACATTCATCGAGGCTTCTGAATTCTATTCAGAGGAAGGCAATTCGTCTCGTTGGTGATTCTTCGCTCACAGACTCGCTCACTTCATTGGAACATCGTAGAAGGGTCGGAGACTTGTCTCTCTTCTATAGATACTTTCACGGTCGATGCTCTTCCGAATTGTTATCAATCGTTCCCCCCTTGGCAATATCTACACGGATGACTTGACGAGTACAGAATTCCCACCCCTTTGTTGTGAATTTTGAAACCTGTCGAACCTCTCTTGCTCAAGGATCTTTTTTCAATAGAACAGCTGAGTTTTGGAACTCCTTGCCAGAAGAGATTTTTCCTGAGGCTTACAAACTTCAGAAATACAAAGTAACTGTTAATTCGTATTTCCTGTCCCTTGATTCACGCGGTGTTCTTTGAACATCACAGGGCTTCCCTTTCGTGTGAATCTGCACATATATAAAAAAATGGTACTGGTGAATCTGGTCTCCTTTAACTCTGGGGATGGAGTGTCTATTATCTGCTGTTTCCATCTTTTCGTGTTATTTTTGTCTTTTTGTAACTTCTTTTTTCCATTTTTGTCATTATCAACTTCCGATTCGGTTTCTTTTCCTACTTAGGATGGTAATGTTTTATAGACTACTGCTTCTAGTGACCACCTGGTATTTTCATTCATCACAAGATCTCATTCTGTGGATACTTACCTACGAATTCCTCCTGTCAAACACTCTCACGAATGCACCTGTAAGGTAGAGCCTTGTGCAGACAAGAAATTGTTGTTTATCTTGGGTACTGAAGCGCTGATTGTTGGAATGTGGTTGACAATGTTGCAAAAGGCCTAAGGCGTTCATGATCAATACACCTTAGAGACATTTTCGAATGATCTGGACACCCGATGATTATATCTAAACCATGGGTTCAAATATTAATATATTTTTTTAAATATAGTCAAGCATTCAGCCCACTAGAACACTTAATCAGTTAATTGTCGGTTACTTCTTGAAACTAGCTCTTACGCTGAGTTTTGATTCAGATTTTGGATCTTTCTGTCAAAAATCTACATTCGATAAATCAGTTAACCCAAGTAGAGTTCACTATAACCTCATCCTGAAAATACTATCTCGGTTAGCAAAACGGGACTTAGCAAAACGGGCATCAAGTAAAAGGTTCTAATCTCAGCGATTACTGATAGTATGATTTTATCTTCTCATGTTTCTTGGAGATATAAGATTGGTACCAACAACTTTTTCATTTTTGCTAAGAATATAGTTATGAATCAATTGAAGTGCGAAGGTAGTAGTCCATACTCAAAGTGGAAGACCAGTTTTATTGAAAAGGGAAACACGAAGTCATCTCCACAACATATTTAATTCTTACAGGCACAATGTCCTAATTAAGACATGTTTTGAACATATATATGTTCATCTTTAGTTAGGTACAAAAAAGGCTGAAATAGAGTTAACAATGAGAAAACAGTAGAAGTGATTTTTTACAAGATACCTACCTACTTACGAAAGTTAGGAGATCAAAATTAACAAACTACATATTAGGTATCATTAAACTACTATCAAGAACCAAAGTGGTTCAAGGAGTTGAAATGTATGTTATAAAATAGGGGTGGACCCCCAGAATAATAATAACTGTAAAAAAACTTGGATAAATTCACAAAACACCATGCAAATGTGGCGTGGGTAGACAACAAAATGGACGAAACCGTGTAACAAAACCGAGATATAATCATCAAGGAGAGAAGTGGATTTGCCCCTTTACTCCTAGGTGCCTCCACTTGTCTCCTTGATGATTATATCTCGGTTTTGTTTCACGGTTTCGTCCATTTTATTGTCTACCCACGCCACATTTGCGTGCTATTTTGTGAATTAATCCAAGTTATGATACAGTTATTATTATTCTGGGGGTCCACCCCTATTTTATAACATACATTTCAACTTCTTGAATCAGTTTGGTTCTTGATAGTAGTTTAATGATACCTAATATGTAGTTTGTTAATTTTGATCTCCCAACTTCCGTAAGTACCTTGTAAAAAATCACTTCTACTGTTTTCTCATTGTTAACTCTATTTCAGCCTTTTTTGTAACTAACTGAAGATGAACATACATATGTTCGAAACATGTCTTAACTAGGACATTGTTCATGTAAGAATTAAATATGTTGTGGAGATGACTTCGTGTTTCCTTTTTCAATGATGATTTTTAATCACTTATCAATTAGTGCTGAATATACAATTTTTGTTGTTCTCATACTTTCTGTGTTCAATTATTCCAGTGCGCCACGTTTTGAATATAACCATTATGCCTAAACAAATATTTAGTCATTCTACCTTTATTGAAATAATTTCTCACATAATTATACAACAATTAGACTCTATCAGTGTTTTCGTTTACCGCTGTATCGATTCGATAATTGCAAAACAACATAAACCAATCAGGAATTAGTTCCAATGTTTGTTTGATTGATCGCGTTTTGTTGTTTTTGTAGTCGCACAATATCGACAGCAGAATAATTAAATTGTATGAAATCGTCGCAAAATGGGTAAACTTTCATGAAATGAATTCTCGGCTTCGATTCAAAAGCACCAATATTCGGAGGTGTGTGTGATTTTGATTTTGATTTTCGACTCAGTCTCAATAGAAGAATATATTTGCAGACATCTTACACAGCTAATCTCTCTACATCGAAGCAGATTTGCAATATCAGTGTTTGATCCTCATTCGAAAGAGCATTTGATGTTTTCAATTGAATATCATAGCGGAAACTCAATTAATTCATCATTTATGAACATGTTCAACTCAAGATCCATTTGATTTTCAAGTTGGGTAACATGTGATACGATTTGAAAGGAAAAATCGAATTGATATATTGCTGTTACTTTGGGCTCCACCAAAAGGCATGCAATGCGTGGCGAGCTGAAAGGTCCCAATATGTTTGTTACTATGGGTTTCTTATGGCACTGTTTCACTCCACTATGTTTCTACCTTAAAAATTAGAGTTGTTCACCTCGCTGCACACCGTTTCAGGCAGCTTGCTGTCTTTCGAGAAACAAAATCATTTGATTCTGGGGATGCAGTTGCCTGAAACTAGCTATGCGATTGGTCCACTCTTTTCATTCTAGTAGTACTTTAATGGCGAGATGAACTACTTCACTATGTTTTGCAGAGGCGATTATAAATGCATGCATGATATGGGCGGCATGGCGAGAGGCGCGGTGGGTTGAAATGCTCCACTATGTTTTTACCCTCATACTCACCGGTGAACTCATCATCATCTGAAAACATTGAAATTCAAATCCCCAGTGAAAACATGAATACTCTTGTGATTGCAACCGTTGTGGTATTGTATCAGATCAAGATTGAAGCCCTTTTCATTATTTGCATTGGGTAATCTATAAAGAGCTGTTACTATAGCTGTTTGATCTTTTAGAAATATATGCAAAGTCACTAACCTGAATTGTGTACTATCACATCGAAACCATCCATTAGTTGATTCTCTGTTACTTGCAATTTATCATAATGTTTTGTTATACTACATACATTATGTTCATGTGGAAACTGAAAAACTGAGATACCTTCTGTATAATTTCAAATATTTATCGAATATCTTGAAAGTGGAACAAATGAAAATAATTCACCACTCATCAGCGGAATCACATTTATTATATGGAATCATAGTCTGGGGAGGGGCAAATAAAACTCTGATAGGAAACCTTGAAACTATACAGAAATTTCTGTTGAAAATTACGTAAGTACAACAAAACTAGACGATTTTCATCTGACATGAGACCAAAGTACACCGAGACCAAAGTACTTGATATTCGCCAATTATTCTGTTACAGTCTTCTCATATATCAACACAAAAATAAGAAAATTCCGATTCGAATATCACATACACGTGATACAAGAAACAAAACTTACTCCCTTAAAATACCAAAACCAGAAAAAAACATTGCATGAAGATGTCATACTTGGGACCCAAATTGTATAATACATTGGAAACTGAAATGAAAAAAATAAATTCCCTAAAAATGTTCGAAAGCCATACAAAACAATGGTTACTTAGTATACTTCATTGACGTAATATAACATACGACAATGGTATACTTACACCGATTCATCAACAAAAAAATAATTACTACATTACAAAACTATGATGGGAGATGCAGTGAAAAAAAATACGTTTTCGTGAGAAACTGAATTGAAATCAATTTCTAGTATGTAAACCTTGCAAATTCTTCTTTCTTTATTGTTTTTCTTACCTCCAGCTATATCTTATTATGAAGCCTACCTATGATACATCAAACAATCAACATATATATCAATATTGTTGAGTACTGCTGACTGCTGACTGATAGAAACCGGTTCATGTTCAAATCTGAGATTTTTTGAAGCCTTTTCTTTACTTGTCAGTACATAAACATTGTTAGTTATGATTACATGAGTAAACGACTGTTATGCATCAGTATTATAGACGACAGATTATATATGTATGTATGTTTCATTGGTGTATGTCAAGTTATAAATTTCATCTTTCTCTTTTTCTCCTCTATCTTTTTCCCAATCTTTTTTTCTTTTTCCTTTTCCCTTCTCTTACTTGAAACCACAATTCAAAGCAATGCTTTATGTGGCTAACTTTATTTATTTGTGATATTGACATTTGTTACTGTGAATTTTTTGGCAAATAAATATTATTATTATTATAATTATTAACGAATTATTACATTTATCAAGCTGGTTCATGTTTTTATATCTAAAATTGGATTAGCATTGATATGATCATTTGTAAAATATTGGATGAATAGTTCCATTTTTCATCTATGCATATATACATACACTTGAAAGATTTTTTATTTCATTACGATTTGGTACTGGTGGATCTGATCTCCCTCAACTCTGAGGATGGAGTGTCCGTTTTCTCCTTTTTTCCCTTGTTATCCATGTCTTTTCGTAACTTCTTCCTTTTATTTCTGTTGCTATCAACTTCTGATTCCGTTTCTTTTTCTTCTTCAATGATTTCAACTTCTGCTTGTTCCTGTATTTTCATTGGTTGGAAAGTAGGATTTGTTTTATTTGCCTTTTTTAGTGTTCCTGTTTGCTTCAGGACTGTTTTCAATTTCTATTCGATTCTGTAGGTCCTTTAGTGAGTAAGGTTTGCTGTCTATAGATATTTTTTTCCCTTCATATTTGATAAATTATTTCCTTCTCTTGCCTCTTCTGAATATTGTAATAAGACTTTTTGTTTTTTCTTCATTTCTTACGGTGTTAGAACTTCTGGGATTCTATTCTTGCTTCACTAGATAACTCACAAATTGTATTATAATAGGTTTAGTCTTCTTTTTTTTTCCCGACTGCATATATATATATATATATATATATATATATATAGGTATATATTGTTGATGTCTCTATTCTCCAAATGTAATTTGAACAAAGTGTTCAGTTTCGTTAATGTTTTGTGTAGTTTACTACATCACCCTGTTCGTAGTCCGAATTGAAGATTATGATTTTGTTCTTCTTCACTTGATGATGTGATTTTCTGTTATCCCTTCCTGCAATTTTTTCTCCTGATTATTAGTTTTTTCTGTGAGTTTTTGATGTTTCTCTTGACTTCCAGTACTTGCTTATCTGTATAGATTTTAAACTTCTCTGTTTGTCGGTTGTTTTCTTACGGAATAAAATTCTTCAAACTATCGAACAAGTCGTTTGGGTTCATTTCCAATATTGTCGTAGGCCCTCTTATCATTTATATTCAATGTTGTTGTGATTTTTATCACTCTCTCTTTGTTTTGATTCAACGTTGTATATGATAACACCTTCTTGCAATAAAGGTTTTCAGATCTATAAAGCTCGATGGCTTCTATACAATTTGGCTCAGTTCCACGAATTAATTAGCACTTCAACTAGCAAAAAGTCGGTTTACTATCGGAAGCCACTACCGTGAACGAGAACATTCTACGAGAAACATGATGATAGAGAAATAATTTTCCTACAATTTCAGGAAATACGCTGCTTGGTAACTCCCTACTCCGCACAATGGAGCAGACTACTGGAAAAAATCTGAACGTCTAGATTTCTATAAGTCTCTACCATATGAAATGAAAAAACCATCAAAATAAAATTAATTGTTTCACAAAACGTTTGTGATCGATGGCTGTGAAATTAACAATTATTATTGTGGAATAGTATAAGGATATATACGTGGTATATCACACGTGAATTATTTGCAACTTTCACCATGCCATAGTTGATCTTCAATATAAAAAAGTTGCAGAAAGGCTCAAGTTTCTTCGTTCGATAATGTGTTCAGGATATCTAGTGAGGAGAACATGATTTCAACTTTGGTTCAAATGTGTTCAACTTATCACCGAAACCAAGTGTATGAATTTCGAAAAGGTTTAATATTACTAATTTTTGGGTGAAATTTGCAATCGTTAGAGGGGCAGAGGGAGTATTGAGTCATATCAAATTATCAAATCAAATTATTTTCCACCAACCGAAGCAGTTGATTCCATGGTTGAAAGACTGCAAATGAAGAAATTACCTATTAATCGTGATCACATTTATGGTCACACACTATCCGATAGGCTTTCATATGAATTCTGACTGTTTATTTTTCATCAGATGACAACTTTTGAAATAATCTGCCTCATTGTGCACCGCAAGTTGGAGGGCAAAAAGCTGATTCGATTTTGTATTCCAAACTCACTCTGGGATATTGGAGAACAGTATTTTTAATGATTGAATATTTGATCGAATCAAAATGGCATTCCGAATTACCCGAAACTGAGTTGACACCATGAAACCATGAGTTACACCAAATCGAATTCCCAGATACTTCAACGATGTTATGAATGAACATACAGTGGACCCTCTACACTTTCGAAGATGACCTCAGACAAGTTCTTTACTTTCGCCGCTTTCCAAACCATGTACCAAGAAAAACGGGCCATGGACTAATTTCATAGTGCTGGAACAAAAACAATATTTTCTGTAGTAATCGACACGAATGAAAAAAGAACAAATTGAATTTCAACTACATCATTCATCCAGTTGATGGCAAACTGGTAGTGACCAGAACAAATAAACTGACAATTGTGGATGCCAAATTTCTGGATTTGCTATCGCAGCTTAATAATCAGATATAAATAATTTTCGAAGAATTTCGGAAGAAGTAATTCCAGGATTTCAAAAAGTTCTTTTTTCTGTTCTGTATAACATACTCAATATCAGTGCCTACTCTTCGGAAAAAAAAATTTTTAGTATTGGGAGCGATGATTGGAAAAAAACAAGACTGTCTTTGAGTTGAAAGTCTTGAAGAAAAGAGATTTCAATTTCTTATCGTCTCAAAAATATATAGAAATTACCACATTTATAGATATTAATCCTTCTAGAGGTATACTGAATAGAAAACAGTGAATAGTTGATCAACTCATAGTTCCTAGTATCAGTTCAAAAATTGTCTTGGTATAGATACTAGTGAATCATAAAAATGCCACAATGAACTTCAGATCAAGACTGATTGAAAACTATCTCTATATTTCATATAATGATTTATACAGATTCACACGAAAGGAAAGCTCTCTAATGTTCAAAGAACACCGCGTTAATCAAGAGACAGGAAATACGAATTAACATAAACTTTGAATTTTTGAGGTTTGTTAGCCTCAGAAAAATCCTTCTGTGACAAGGAGTTCCAATGTTCAGCTGTTCTATTGGAGAAATGTCCCTGAGCAAGAGAGTTTCGACAGGTCACCGAGCTCACAATAAAGAGGTGGGAATTCCGCACTCGTCTGGTTATCTGTTTTGATAATGCCAAGAGTGGGACGATTGACAACAATTCAGAAGAATTTGGCGAAGAACTTACTTTTGAAAGTTGAGCGTAATACTACGGAAGCGCTGAAGGGCCACTGAATCATTTCAATCTGTCGATTATCTATAATCAACTGTTCAAACTGTCGATTATCCCTAATTTATAATTTACAGTTCAAACTATCGATTATTTATGGCTAATAGACAATAAATACTATGTGGCCCTTCAGCACTTTTCTACAATACCTACTCAAGAACCTCGAATTGCATGAAATATTGATACCATCTTATGGATTCATTGTTAATTGTTCTTTCTCTGAAAATGCTGACTTAGCGAAACGTGGAACGAGTGAAGCATTTTCGATTTGGTGAGAGAATATCATACAAAACAACCAACAAAAAATGGTTATACATAAAAATGGTAAGAGAACCGATACTATTCTTGAAATAATCTGTCAACTGTCATGAAAAAGAATGAATATCTGCCAATGATCTTTTTATATCTTCCGGTCGTCTAACACGATCATTACCAAAACATTCTTCTTAGAGACATTTTCAATTTTTCATGTCACCTGATGGTTATATCTGAACCATGGATTCAAATCAACAGTTCAACAGTTCGTTAAAATAATCGGCGGCTAGTCTGTGCCTCCACTGAGGCAATTGAAGGTACATGGTGTTCTATTCCTAGTATTGATTATTTTAACCGAGTGTTAATTAGGTCGTGAAGTACCACCCCTTAATCAGTAAATTGTCGGTTACTTTTCGAAACTAGCTCTTACACTATTCAGTTTCATTGCAGATTTTGTCTTTTTCTATCAACAATCTACATTTGAGGTGGGTACTCTACGACCTGATCAAACAGTCTGTTAAAATAGTAGGTGCTCAGGTTGTGCTTTCACTTTAGCAAATGACAGGATATGGTGTCCATTCTCGGCACCGATTATTTTAACGAACTCTTAATCAGGTCGTAATGTACCCACCCTTAATAAATCAAATATTCCAAGTAGGGTTCAGTATTGATTTCTCCTGAAAATTCTTTTTTAGCAAAACGGGCCTTAGAAAAACGGACATCATGTAAAAGGTTCTTGATAGTATTATTTCATCTGTTCGTGTTTCTTAGAGATAGGAGATTGATACCAACAACTTTTTAGTTATGGAGGAATAGAAGTGATTCATACTCCACACTACTGCAATTTGTAATCACTCATTCAGTAGTGCTGAATATACAATTTTTGTTGTTCTCATACATTCTCTTTTCTATTATTCCAGTGCGCAACGTTTTGAATATAACCATTATGCCTAAACAAATGTTTAGTTATTCTACCTTTATGAAATTCATTCCTTACATGATTATAGAACAATTAGACTCTATCAGTGTTTTCGGTTACCGCTACGTATTGCTTCAATAATTGAAAAATAACATAAACCAACCAGAAATTAGTTTCAATGTTTGTTTGATTGATCTCGTTTTGTTGTTTTTGTAGTCGCACAATATCAACAGCAGAATAATTTCATTGTATGAAATCGCCGCAGAATGGGTGAATTTTGATGAAATAAATTCACGGTTTCGATTCAAAAGTACCAATTTTACGGAGGAGTGTGAGATTCGACTCAGTCTCAATGGAAGAATATATTTTGCATTTCACACATTATGAGCTCATCAAAGAATAATATTTCACCGAATCTCTCTATATTGAAGAGGATTTGCAATATCAGTGTTCGAAAGAGCGTTTGATGGTTCTGATTGGATATTATAGCGGAAACTTAATTCATTATAATTCATGAAGGTGGTCAACTTGCGAGCCATAGAAAAATAGAAGTTTTCAAAATATAAAGTAGCAAGTAGTCAGCATCAATGATCATATTCGTGAAGATGAGAACATGAAAGGACGCAGGACTCTACCAAAACATGACACGCCGACATCCAACATAGCAGTTAAAAAGTAGTATGGTGAAAACTGCATTTGAATTTTCTACATCAACTGCATGATGTTATGGTTGATGAACGGCATAACGTTGAAGTTGACGAACATACTAGCATTCAAGTTCAGGTTCAGTTTCCCCGAACTTGTTGAATAGATGTCAATTTTAACGTTATCATTTTCTTTGATTTTTTGTTCACTAAAAAATACTGTAGCATATACAATATTCCTCATGAAGAGACGATAGCCAGTGGATACTTTCGCAATTTTAATTTGTTATTAACTATGTTTCTATAGGAGCAGTTTGTTTCGAGACATCTAGCAAAAGCTTGCAAAGTTGCTTAGTTTCACCATATCAAATGATAAGAAGAAGATAATCCTTCTGCTTGATTTTTTGTGATGTAAAACGTATCAATATATTGAACTATTTGTCAACCATCTCTGTTGTTGATTGGTTGATATGTCTTGATGAGTCGTGAACAACAAACAGCTCCTATATAACTGGTTATATTTCCAAACTGAAGATGATGAATTCAGACTCATACAATATTTGGGACGAATAAAAAGTTTATCAAGAATTTCAATAGCAACACTAATTTAATACTTACTTTACATGAAATCCAACCCAAAAAAGCATTTCTGTTCTCTACCTGGCTTGCATATTAAGTAAATCTGAGCTTTGTACTCCGCTTCGAGCTTTGTCTACCTCCCCAAATCCGAGGATTTACTCCCAGAAAAACGTGAGTCGCGAACAAGGTAACCTAAATGAACGAGATTTGAAAATTCCCTTCTTTGTAGGAGAAACATTCCTCAAGCTCTTCCTAGAAGCGAAAGAGACATGGTCAAAAGTTATTTGTTTCATTTAATCTCGAAGAAATCGAAAGAGGAGTTAGTCGGAAAAAAATCGAAAGATTGAAATACATTTTTATGTATGAATCAAACGTCTTTGAATGATTTACACGTACCAATCAACATATAAAGTTTCCTAATATTTTTAGAGGTTACTTCTTTCGGAGACATTTTGCTTGCATCATCATACCCACATATCTAGCAATTCAACTTGGTTATGATAGCCTCGATTAGCTATGAATAGTTTTCAATACACTTGTGTGGATAGTAACAGTCGGAACCAATGAATTTTATAGCAGAAAAAGGAAATTACGATAAAAAATTAGTGATTTGCTTGGAAAAATATTCTTTTTATTCACTTCTCTACGATGAATGAGGATGCCAAATGAATTTTCTCCATCTGAAGCTTTAATGCGGCATAATTCTTGCATGCGGATTTATTTTCATTCGAAGAGAATGCAGTAGAGCGATATGAACTGAATGTTGAAGGGCGACACAACACGAAGTCGTATAAGGATTCATCTCAAGAATACAACTTCTGGTGCAATATATTTTATGACAATAGTACGTTCAAAATCTGGCAGCGCTAAATTTGTTTTCTGGAGGAAGTATCTGTTCTGGAACGGAGGAAATATTGTATCTACATTCTGTATATTATTCGACATGACTCTCTGTGCTGATACCATTCTGGAATGTAATTACATATCACCTAATTCAATCCTCAATGAAATGGGAATATTTCATGTATGACTTCACTAATTCAGAAATTTGAATATTTTTTTGTGTGTTTTGTGGAGAGACTAAAGTCTTAGGAATTATTTTTTGATTTTTCCATCTCCGAATGAAATAAAAGGAAACTACAAAACTTTAATGGAAGAGCTGAAATCCAATTTTAATGCCAAAAAATCATCTTTTCACGTATCTTGTAAATTATCATTTTCTGAAAGTAAATGGTTTCACATCGACATACTAAGAGTTTGAGAAGTTCAAAACCTGATACATATACCGTGTGACACAGACTTATGGCACACCCTCGTTTTTTTCTGCTTTTTCCTGCTATTCTCACGAAATTTGAGACATTGAACATAATCACAAAGACGCACTTATTGTCATAATAGGACATTTTTTTCAACTTCCCGTTTTTCCGGAATTGACATCAACGTTTGATTTTCGAATGAATCACCCTGTATATTATTACATTTTGGAAATATATATTATTTTTCGAATACAAGGATATCTTTTTGATAGTTCTCTGGGTTTCTTACCTTCCACAATCTGAAAAATAAGAATTAATATTGGGATCTATACAAATATAGAAGGGCAGATTTTTAATCTACCCCGAAAAGATGCTGCGTCAAATAAAAAACAGTTCCTTCCGGATAAAACAAGTCCAATTAGTCAGCAACTTCTTCTATAACTCTTCGCTAGGTTTGAAATCCTGAAAACAACGGAAACGATATTTATTCACCACGAATGATGACGTTCAAACAGTACAAAGATACCCTATAGTTGATATTTCAATAATGGATTGGAACACATGATTCTCTCAGGTGACCTGCAAGATCACCAGACTTAACCCTTTTTGACTTCGTCTAGGTCCTCGCGGGTTGTTGGGCAAGTTTTTATGAAACAAGAAACATATTTCGGCGTTTCGATAAACTGTTATTGTTGATTTATTACTGAATATATTGTTAGATATCGTATTCATAACAGAAATGAGTTGAAAATTCCATATATTTATAAGAGAAACGTGAAACTAGATATGCAGCTAATTTATAGTCGACAAATTGCAGTTATTAGTCAGCGGTTGTACTCGCAACGATATATAGCACGATTTCTTCTCAACTGCTGAAGGAAAAATTTCAATCTCAGATTGTTGATAATATTTTCAACACCTATATACCCAGCTTCCTGATGATAATGGCCATTAACAACGTTGCATCAAGTTGAAATCAAGTTGAGGTGACTCTGGGAATCTCTTACATTTACTCGAGTTATTTCATCACAATGCATAAAAACGGAAAACCTATGCAGTCGGCTGGGTTTGAATAGAAGGTTTTCTTTGCGCAGGATGTTCACTTCCTCAGAACATTCTTCTTGACTATACTGAATCCACAACTCAGCTGCTTCTTCCAGCAATAAAACCACTACTAAAATAGTTTCATGTCTCCCAAGTTATGGTATTTTGCAAATATTCCGAAATATTCTTGAAATGCAATACACATGCCACCGATCAGACCGACCTTGACAATCTCTAGAATCTGCTTATATCATGCAATTCATTCATAGGAGTACCAGCAACAGCCAAAACCTAGGTACTCTATATTGTCAATGCAACATGAAACAATATGGTTCTTTTGGCCGAAATTCTTACGGAAGTTTCAGGAATTCAGGACAATTCAACCACAAAGGGTCAGTTTCAAAATCTCAATTCCAATGTGAGAAACTTTTTTCCTCCTGAATTTCCCCAACTCTGCATGCAACAAATATTGTAAACAATTTTGACTGCGATCGGATTCGATTGAAGACTACCAGAAGTGCGTTTCTGCTATGTCACACTCCAACTCTTCGGACATTGATTTTGCTAACCTACAGACTCAAACTGTTCCATGAAATTCCAGTTGTAGGATCGTTGTTATTCGTTTCATGAATTCCAGACGCAATCACGGCAGAAAACGTAGCGATGTATATTGAGACGCGTATCAAATCCAGAAACGTATGTGCGACAAAATTGGCATTGAAAAGTACACGTGCTGATGACCAAACTTTCATGGTAGGGGTAGAGCCACGATTTAAGGACCAAGTATATGAACAGAGCCTCTGGCGAGAGAAGATTCTGTTCAGCCGGTTTGATTTCAATCGAGGCAGACATCTTCTACAAGACAAACCACAGCAAAATATGAATCAATCTAGAGACAAACCCCGTCCCGCTTATTTTTTATGAAAAAGGATTGCCGTGAAAACGGTCTGTCTGTCACGAAAGTGAAAACTGCTGAAAAAAATCATGTACCGAATAATAATATTGTGCTCATGTACGTGAATATTTAGGGAATTTTGAACATGGCTAGTGATCTTGAGTAAGTCTTATCTAAATAACGGGATTATTTTGTATATCAGAGCATTGGCCGAATGAACAAGAAATGGACTTATTTAAATAACAAGACTCCACTCTAGTGAGTGAATTTTGTTGTATCAAATATCAGCGAGTAGGCACTTGTATATTTGTGAGAGAAAATTACTTTAGTTTTGTAAAAACCGCGAAGTCCAGCAGTAGTATGGAGAAACGATTTGAGAGTTCGGTTACATGCATTCACTCAAATAAGTCTGAACTTTATGTTGCTTGCATATACAGAACCCCTGACATTGTCTTTCTCGACAGATTGTATGATCTTATGTGTGATATTTATTCAGATAATAATCTTTATACTAAGTGGTGATTTGAATATCAATTTTCATATTTCTCAGGCAACTCGCAAAACTAGTAACAGTTCAACTTCTATTGATCTTACATTCTCCAATCTACATTGTCATAATAACTATGTCGAAAATGTCCACATGACAGATCATACAATACAAATCTCTGAGCCTGATTCAATTACTTTCAGAAAATTGTTAACCACGGAAAAATGGCAAGAGGTTTTCAGTTCAACTTATGTTAATGCTATGTTCGACGAATTTCTTTACTCGTTTTCGTATCACTATGATAATGCTTTTAGTTTCAAAAGAGTAATAATGAGGGACGATAAGGAATGGTTTGACAACGAAATAAAGGAGTTTCATAAAATGTTATGCGAGATGAGTAATACTGTCAAGACAACAAACAATAGTATAATTAGAGTAAGACTCGAACAACGAAACTGATTTATGCAGAAAAAGTTAAACAGGCGAAATTAACCTACAGCATTAAGAGGCTACAGGGTTCCTCCAGTATAGCAAAGGAAAGTTGGAAAATAATTAATGAGAAAAGGGGTATATCGAATAGAACAAATTGTAACGAGCTCATCGTCAATATTAATAGAATATCAGATGTAAACGAGATATGTAGTATTATCAGTGATACTTTTGGAAATGTAACATGTCCCAAACCAGATTGCACTAGGTTGAAAATGTCACCAATTCATCAAAGAACATTTTTGCTCAATCTAATATCCTCATATGAAGTTGAGATTAAAATTGATAAAACCACAGTTAAACCGTCGGCTGGAGTGGATGGAATCAGTGACAAAGTCATGAGTTACGTGAAAGATCTTATAAGCAAATATAATTAATGAATCCTTCACATCAGGTAAATATATCGAGGTACTCAAAATATCTGAATCAATACCGATTTATAAGAATAAAGAACCAAAAGAAGATCCCAACAATTATGGAAATATTTGTATACGAAGTCAGATTGCAAAAATAATGGATAGGGCGTTTAACATAAGACTAACCAATTTCATCGAATCGCAAAAATTCCTCGGCACTTTTCAAAATGGCTTTCGCCAAGGTAAGTTGACTGGCTCAGCTTTCGCAGACACACGTTTATGATTCCTTCAATGCGAGAAAACAAATTATAACACTGTTTTTCGATCTGAGTAAGGCATTTGATATGGTAAATCATAACCTTCTTTTTTAAAAATTGTACGATTTCGGTGTGAGGGAAACACCCCTGAACTGGATAAAATCTTATCTAAAAGAGCGTAAATAGGTAGTAATGCTCAACAACAATCTGACACAGGGATCAATACTGGGTCCAGTTTTGTTCATACTTTTTGTGAACGACATTGGTCTACCGTGTGAGGAAGCTCACAAGATCGTGTAAGCGGATGATACCATTATGATGATATCCAAAAAAAACTCAGATATAGCACTGAATACAGCAAATATTGTTGCCGATGAGTTTCACACGTGGTGCACTATAAATGGCTTACTAATTAACATAGATAAAACCAACTTCATATCATTCCTTCCTAAAAACATGAAGTTTGATTCGAGCTCTATGGTAAAAATGAATGACAATCGGATTGAACAGGTTGCGTCTACTAAATTTTTAGGTCTCTACATTGATCACAAAATGGGAAAGTCACATAAACTTATTACACAACGAACTTAGTAAGACTTGTTTTGTACTGAGGCAACTGAGAAATATAGTGTCTTTCGACAAATTGCTGCTGGCTTACTGCGGTTTGGTACAGTCAAATCTGTTGTATGGCTTGATATTCTGGGGAAGCTCGGCTTATACTGATGAAATATTCAGGATGCAGAAAAAAAATAAAAAAAGATGTATCAAAGGAATAAGTAGGAGAACATTACGTAGGCCATTATTTGTTGAAATGTCGATCATGACAGTTCCATCGCTATATATATTCAATACAATTTTATATATAAAAAATCACATACGCGATATACCTACAAATGAGTTCTATCATAAGTATAATACACGAATAATGGAAAACTTGCATCAACCTTTCTCAAGATTGGCCATTGGACAAAATTCTCCCATGTACAGAGGTATTTCATTTCATATCCTTTTAAGAACAAACATGGCCATGAAGACAATTTCAGTGAATACAAAACATTCAAATCACTGTGGTATACATATCTATCACAAAACGCCTTTTATTCTATAGATGAATATTTCCAATCCTAGGAAATATTACTAAATTTGAAATATGTATGTTATATATCCTGCTATGATACAACATGTATATACGTATGTTTGTTCATTTGTTTTATGTGAATGTCATTTATTTATACTTAATATAACTTTCTTTCGACTAGTCTGAATGAATAGGTCATGGTGTGTATCTGCTCTGTACAACTGTGTATTACTTTCACAGATGATTAAATCTATTCTATTCTGTATACGGTGCTAATAAATTTTCTACAGTTATGATTTTTTAAATTTTTTTGTATGTCAGGAAATACAGCCTAACAGATCCCTCTCTGGATTCACTAATACACTGACGTCATGTTGCATTGCAAGTATAAGTAATAAGCCTGTCGCCAATTGATATTCGTCTCGGTGCTAGTAATAATCCAATGTCCATAAGAAATTGCAACTTTATATTCTGGGAAGCGACCGGCTGGGAGTACATTTCATTAATAAAATTTTCTGGTCGTGTCCGCAATTGTTGGCTCAGAATCTGGAGCCCAATTGAACCTCGCATCACTTCAACCACGTTCCATCAACAGTTAATTGGATTTCAGATTGTGTGTGGATGATGATACCGAATTTTTCTTCGGATGAATAAATTGAGACCGAAAAGTTCTTCGCACAAAAATCGTGGAATTTTTATGATGTATGAGAACGTGTAAAGAAATTTGAGATAAAAATGGATATAAATTTTTATACTCATTCGAAAACAGGGTGGTGCGACTTCAAAATTGAGGGAAGAAAATAAAGCTTTATCTGGATGAATAGTATAGAATTGGATATGAATCCAATGATTTTCAAACATACACTCTAGAAAAGTAAAAAGCACTATCTACAAAAAAAAAGAATGGACACATGTAGATAATTGCTGAAACCAAGTGAGCCACGAAAAGATATTCAACATTGTATATTTCTTACATCAATGCAGGATGAATTTTGGGCTGTTCTCTTCTGGAGTGTTTGATTTATTTTGAATAACGACTAGCCACACGATCGTCATTAATAACAGAGACTCCGTCATCTCCATGTTTTTGCGAATTCAGCTATCGAGTACATATGAATTGTAGTACGCAACATATTGTCAACACAAAATGTGTGTCCAAAACATGGACCCATTCATAGCACGGATTAATGATACATTGGACCACTTCCATGTTACATATTATCCTTGCCCTATTTGTTGAACATACTAAACGATATTCAATGATGTTGAAATTTGGACTCCTCTTGTCGATAAGCATTTTTCTATTTGTCAGTACCTAGTATTTTGATTCCGGTATGTTAGTGTCAGAGCTTACGTTCATAGACAAACCATGTGAGATATCGATTGCCGTAAATGCTTTTTACAAGCTTGATTTTCTATGTATACAGATAAATGTTTTGATTCTCATCAGTTCCTTATGATTCATGAGGAACAAATCCAGCCTTTTCTGCAATACTGTTTCCATATGCAAGGTTCAGAGCCAAGATATACATTGTAGCTTCTAGAATCTGTTCATAAAAAACAATTATATTTTTTTGGTGATGCTTCACTCACGAACTCAATCACTTCTCTGGAACATCGTAGAAAATCAGCTACTCATCTCCTTTCTATAGATTTACACACAGTCATTACTCTTCTGAATTATATCATCAGTTGTTCCGCCTATGTCAAGTTCATCGTGATTGATCGTGCATACTATTTTTGTCAAAAAAGTGACGAATGTGTTAAACGAATAGAATTGATTGCAGCATATCTCTTCTATTCCCAATACAACTGGTTCAACATATAATAATCGATTTCAAATAAACAGATCACATGATTCATCAATTAGCCATATAAATCTGTAGTAACCTTTCAAACTTGATATGATAATAGCTTTCACCCCACAGGGAATATTTCAAATTTTCAAACGTATTACCGACTATGTTCCACCATTACAGGTACACAAATTCCCAATTTGCACCACTCTGTAAATCAAAACTCCCAACTCACCGATAATCATTTCGCAGTGCGAATCGGGAGTATTTTATTTTCGAAGTATGATTAGGAAAGAGGGCGAGAAGCAGCCAACGCCACCGCTAGGCAGAGAACGTTCATTAGGCATTAATTCAATTTTAATCTGAGAATGTGCAAATTGAAAATTATTCAGGTGGAATGAGAAGCCGACCGGAAACCGTAATGGGTGTCCGGAGTTGGCACAGTTCTCTGCTATGTGCTCGACACTATTCTAATTGAAAACTCGACGTTCTGTTCTGGCGTTGCAACTTGTTTCGTTATTTTCAGTTCGACGTCGATCAGTATGAAGCGATGGAGAACCGTTGGAATTCGATTACTGTAAGAGTAGAAAATCTTTTTTCAACGGCTATAACACAAAAGTGATCAATCTTAACTGTTCTTACATTGTATGTCTTCAATTTCATTATCTCACCTGATAAAACAGTGACGTCATTGTGTTACAATTATAGTTATTATTACACAATAAACCAGGTCTCCAATGGAATGTCAATTTCAGGCAATGACAGCTCTATTTACCCATTCAATTTTACCTGAATGGAAATTTTGAATGAAATCTATGAAGTTCATATTATTTGTTAAATTATTTTGCTATTATCTGTTATAGCAGTAAAAAAAAGTATAGCGTAAAACTCGCACGAAATGCTAATTTCCCACTCGTATGATTTGCAAACTACATGCTCGTGGGAAATGACTATCATTCTTTGGTCATTGAACAAAATACTTTTGCCTATCGCAGTGGGTATTACGCAACACTCCAGTTGAAAGAGGTTTTAAATCTACATTAATTAATAATAGTAGATTATACCACGAGTCAATAATGATAGTTATGAATAGATATAGAATAAGAGTCATTATTGCAAGTAGTATACTCTATTTACGATTAATTATTACTTTATCATAAATAAATGATTCTTCAGTTTCATCCATCTCAATACAAATACACAAACACTACCTACGAGTTTGACACGGACACTTTGGAGTTTGGTTTTATACTACTACGAGTTTGACACAGACACTGGAGTTTGGTTATTTCGTTTCCATGGTAATATTTAATTAGAGGAATTTTGTGATAGGACTACAAGAGGGAATAAAGGCAGAGACTATTAATTCCTTGCCATTATTCCCCAAGGAAAAAATATATGGCATTATATTGCAGAAATCATGAGTATAATAATTACATTATGTATAAGTCGTAAATAAATATATGTTATGCCCTAATTTACCTACATATTTCGTGAGGCGTGAGACATCCTTCTATAGGGTTGCGCTACAAATTCAAACCAGATATTTATGTTTCAGAAGAGAATAACCAAATTTATTTTCAAATTAAAACCTACTGATACATGTAAACCATTTTTTTCGAAAAAAAGCTATTTCATAAAGGCATTCAGTATTACAGTCATTCACCTTCAGATTTTAAAAATGAAACATTCTTTCCCTCGTTAGTATTTTTTCATAATAGCTGATAAAATTGTTTAAATAATATATATCCGAAATCCTTCTTTCATCATAATAATTTTTCAATAGAATTCAGAATTCATATCTCCAAAAAACAAATACTCCGTAGAGTAGATACATTCATTTTTTTTAGTTTTTGATCCATGAAACTGAGGAAACATTCTGATTTCCATTTATATGGTGGCCGATATATCTCACAGAGAATAATATTGGAAGAGAATAAATGGTTAAGGCTTTCGCGGCCGAGGTTTTCAGTATCACTACTTTTGTTCGGGTTCGAAGGCCGTCGTTTTTTGGAATTTCTTCCTCAAGAAATTAAAAAAAAAACGACGGCCTTCAAACAAAAGTAGTGATACTGAATATTGGAAGATTTAATTTTCTCTGATGAATATGTCATGAGCCCTTATTCTGTCACCGAGGTTGATACAATTCTCAATAGATATTTCAACGCCTTCTCCCCGTTTACTTCGACTTGAAAATATCGAGTATATCTCTTCTTCTTCGTGCAACCAGGTTTCTGTAATGGCTATAATATTTGCTTTAATATCACTGATCAGAATTTTAAGTTCGTTCATTCTGTTCTTGATAGACCTTGCATTCAGGTATGTTCCATACCTTTTTTGAAAAATTTCTGATCGTCACATTTATATTCGAATAAAGAGGCTAATTCTTTGGTTTCAACATTCAAAATGTATAGTATGGACACTTTTCATCAGAAATCGAAATGCAATACCTCCCCCTTGAATGAAAATATTCAATATCGCAAATATTTATGGCTATGCTTGAAGACTGGCGTCAAATCAAATATTCTAAATGAACAATTTGTCATTTTTGTCTTGAAAACAAATTACAATTTTTCATACTCTAATCTCTCTATTGGTTTTATATGACGTTTTGGTATAACATTGACCAAGTTCTCATTTGTAGTCTCCGCTATTCCCTTGCTATCAACTTCACTGTATACATTTTCTTGATTTAATTGTGCGGGAACGGTGTTTGAATCAAATATCTCCTCATTCACTGGAATAGGTAACGAAGCCTTATTGAAAGTACATTTCTTCATTTGATTCAAATGCTTTTCCCACACTAGCTCAACTTCTGGAATCTTCACTAAATACACTAATTTTCCCAGATTTTCTTTTATTTCTCCCTTTATCCAAGTTGGATTTCGCATATTTTGATATTTTTTTGCCGAAACTACATCAACTTTCTTAAATTCTATATCTCTAGATCCATTATGATAGCATTTCCGCCGTTCAAACTCTCTTACAACGTGATTTTTCAAATATTTATTTTCGAAAATTTCCCTTCTCCGTAGAAGAAGGTCAAACCGCGTTAGTAATAATTTACGGCCAAAAATCAGATCGGATGGGCTATAACCCGTAGAACAATGCACCGCGTTTCCATAGTAAAAAAGGAAATTATTGAACACTGTTCAAATCAAGAGAGATATTTTTACGAGAGCATTCATCAAAGCTTTTAATGGTTTTACTTTACTTTACTTTACTTTTAATGGTTTTTACTGAGTTTTCCGCCGCACCATTGGAAGGAGAAAAAAAAAGTGGAGAGGTAACATGTTGTTGGGTTTCACGAAAATTCGAAATCCTTTCGAACATAACCTAGTCGCATTATCCGAAACAATTTTTCTTAGGAGTTCAAAAAGAGCAAATGTAGCAATACTTCGATGTTTTTTTAGGAGGTTATCGATGACATTGGATACACCTCTATCGATTTTGAATGTGCATCGACTAAAATAAAAAAATACAAATTTGTAAGAACGGTAAAAACGGTCTATGTGGAGACGAGACCACACTTCCCTGGGCCAAGGCCCCTTCTTGAGTCCGTTGCGTTCGTACTGTTTTTGTTCAGCAAATAATTCTCACACATTTTGCCAATATCTCCGATTTATTTTCCAAATCCCGGCCACCAGAAAAACGATCGCGCGATTCTTTTCACCTTTATCACTCCCATGTGGGATGAATGAAGATCATCCAATATGGCTGATCTCAGTTCTGAAGTGATAATTAATCGGTTGTTCCAAAGTAAACAACCCTCTTCAATGCTGAGTTCATTTCGAATTCTATGAATTTTTTTGAGTTCATTTGTGAGTTGCTTAGGCCATCCAGACCGAACTTTTTTCAACAATAACTCATCATTTCGTGTTTTGTACCTAACACGCTAAAAATGAATTGGAAAGCATTCATTATTTGTAAAAAAAATATGAAATTGATTTTTCCATTTTCCACAGAATATTCGATTTTTTACAACTCAGGAACAGGATCAACTGTACATTTCAAGTTATAAAGGGAAAAATCAGATTCTGAATAATTCTGCGTCTGAAAATTTGCAGTACCTTTCTTCCGTTTGAACGGACACATCGGAGCCAGATGCCCCTTTTTATTGCATACATGACGAATACAATTGCGAAACACTTATCTGCTCGATGGTTTTATCTTCCGCATACGCTACATTTCGAAGAAAATCAAGTTGAATGCCTTTCGCTCTGGTCTCATTGCGGTTGCACACTGGTCCTGACGCTAACTGCTGTGCCCTTACTTCTGATTATCCTTTGGTCTGACTTGCGCATAATGCATGGCTGCTTCCTTCTTGATTACGGGTTCCCAGCTTGTAGAGAATAAAGAAAAATGGTTCGCAGATTTTGCCGTAGCCACTTCCACTACACCGTTGAATTTTTCAGTCTTCTTTTTCTCAAATAGGCGATCTTGTACTGGTCCTTTATCATACCCCATGATGAATTCATCTCGTAAAACTAATTCCAATTGATCGGTGTCACAATCGCACAATGTCGCTAAATTTTTCAATCGGACCGACCACTCTCTAGCTTGGCGAATCACCGCCCACCTTCTGGTATATCTATAACGTGCTGCAAACAATCTTGGTTTGAAATGCTCGTCGAATTGTGGAATCAGTTCTGAATACTTTTTGGTTTCTGATTCACCCTGCATGCACAAATTATGAACCAATTTATAGGCGTCTACACTGAGCAAGCACATTTAGTAAGATCGCTCTTTTCTGTTTATCTTAACTGATTTCGTACGCAACGAAATAATTTTTTGACTCTCTGTTTGAAAATTGATCAGTCAGCTACTGATGGATCGAATTCTCTCAGATGACCTATGTATTCTGACTTTGCCTTCTCGAATTCCAGACTCGTGGTTCTGCTTCTTGCAATTTGAATTTGAAATTCCACACACAGTACTTGAGAATCCTCGTCGCCACTTGTGATGTATCGACAAATATATTCGATATATTGTTTTTATTCGGTAACGGTACTTTAATAAATGAAACACCATAGAACAACTAGTCTTTCCCTTTTTCTATCCCCCTGATCACAAAAAACTAAAACTCCAGATATTCATAAAAAATATATAGGGTGATACGAAACTTATACACCACAACCAGTAATGGTCGATACGGGTAGTAACATATCGGCAGAAGAAGCTGTGATATGGGACCAAAGTCTAGAATGCAAAAACACTCGTATCTCATATATTCCATGTCCTGGAACCTGAGTGGTGGGGGTATTTAAATCAAAATTCAGGAGAGTTTTATTTCAGGACTCTCTGATTTTTTCTTGTGAATGTTCTGTCAAGAGCTTCTGGTTATTCCAGAATTGTCCTTTCCAGTAGTAATCGAAAATGATTTTTTGCGGGTGTAACCTTTGAATTTAAAGAATAAGAGAAGAACTTTGAAAATAGCAGATCGATCTCCGTGGATCTAAAAACGAGGCATTGCTGCGAATTTATCAAATTTAATCTAATGGGATAATTTTTTTCGATGCTGAAACCAAAGCTATCCCAACAAATTACCTGTGCCGGAAAAAGTCCGACCTAATCTGTGATTTACCGGAAAGTGACGATGCATTTTAATTTGTTGCAAGGCCAGTAAATCCCCTTCAATATTAGACCAACAGCATTGGCCATTCAAAGTACCTTGGTTACCATACCAATACATGAGATATGGTGAGGCTAGGATTTAGGATCATCTTTCAACGATTTCCCATTTCATAGATGAATCAGTGCAAACCACAGTAATTGCATTATCTTCGGTGCATTCAGTGTATTTCTATCCTTTGTGTTCCAAGTTATGAGAGGGAAAGATAGAGATACACGAGTAACGAACTAGTTTCACCAATAAAAATGTGAAAATGTCCTTTGTGTTCATTGTGATATGAAATCAAACTGAGCAGAGATAGACAGTATTTTTTCCGGAAGTGTTAGCAGTGAATTGATAATCACGGCTACCTACATGATATGCCTCCAGGGCCGAATTCACATGTAAAGTTAAATGGGAAAGCTGTACGTACAGTAAAAAATGACTTTTCATTTTGTTGAAATTTCAAAATGTTGATGGTAGTGGCAATATAATACACATCTCCCAAGAGTTATTCCATATGAATTCCTTATTCTGTTCCAGTTTACTTTACTCTCCAAAATTGGTGTTGAAGATGGGCAGCTATATGGCCCTCAAGATGAATAATTGGTCAGGTCGAAATAATAAAGATTCCTCCGAGAGTTTCAAACCCATAAATGAACTTTTATTGGAAAGATAATGTCTTATTGTCAATATTAAAGTATATAAGATCACAAATTGTTGATTCGTGGGTAATTTTTCTTCATTAAAGTAGTCCAAAACGTGGCTGAAATAAAAGTGTCTTCAACTGAAATATCTAGCTAGCTCACCATGAAATAATTTTTTGGTTATAGCCAGATAGATAAGAGAAAGCACATCTGATAATGTCTAAGTATGGTGGAGCTAGCTCTGACTCCCTACATACAAAAATGGACGTTCTTCGACAAACCGCTTGATTATAATCACCAATCCATCCTCTGTGAAGAAAAGTGTTATACAGCATCGAGTTTATTTCATTGACAGATGTTTCCTGAAAAATGTAATAGTATTTTTTGAAAACATATCATTTTATTCAACATAAAGATATAAGTACGTTGTTCAAATGAAGTGCTTAATGTCAATTGGGGAAAAAAAATTGTGAATCTTGATGAAAAAAATCAACTGAGTATTTGATGAGGGTCTTGTATGTGTTGCTGTTTAGTGACAATTCAATTCAATGACAACGGAAATAGTTGAAAATACTTCGATCTATAATGCCTGATATAGCCTGAGAGCCCGCGACGCCCAGACCTTCGTTATATTATAAAAGCTGAAAATTCTTCTATATACAGGCTGATTCACGGTGGATGGCACATCAGACGATTCTGGTGAACCAGACAACGGATCACTTTGAAAATTTAACGGAGGGCATATTCGGACATTATCTAGCCAACTAAAATATTTTCGACAATGCGGTGTTGCCGCTTTTATTAGAAAGCAGTAGCAACTTTGATTTTTCAAATGGAACACTCTGTATATAATATTATTTTTGGAATCTCCAACAATTGCCCGACAACTTTTCTTGATATTTCCCTATACCTATCTGTTACCGTTTTCGAACTGAAAATTAATTTCAATTTTTTTCTTCGAAAATCATGACTTCTAAAAATGCCGATATCTTTCAGTTAAGAAGTACTATGATATCGAAATTTGGTTTGGAGTTAGGTGATACTTGGACACTTCCCACACGTCAGCCTAATCTCCGTTACTTCAATACAGGGTGGTAAAAAAAATACAGTTTTTTCGTTTGCTTGAAAAAGTTGCTGAAATTTGATTATTTCAAATGGAACACCCTGTATATTATTGAAAATTGGGAAAGCTGCTGAAATTTGCTTTCTTTCTATGCATATCATACCTATACCTAACTAGTCAAGTTTCGGACTTATGAACATTTATTTGTGAAAATGTCCCTTCAGAATGGTATTTCCATTCGATATTTGGTAAGCAAGCCATGATTACTATTTGACAGTAGCGTTGTGACATTCTCCTAATAATATCGACATTTTCGTCACTTCAGAAGTTGCAAATACCTTCAAAACGATGGAACAAAACTATTCAAACGAAGTTCTTATGAATTTGTTTATTATTTTTGGACAGTGTGACAAAATTATCAGCAGAACATGTAGTTACTATTTGACAGTAGCGTTGTGACATTCTCCTAATAATATCGACATTTTCGTCACTTCAGAAGTTGCAAATACCTTCAAAACGATGGAACAAAACTATTCAAACGAAGTTCTTATGAATTTGTTTATTATTTTTGGACAGTGTGACAAAATTATCAGCAGAACATGTAGAAAATTTAATGAAATGTATCCGAATCTACCGCCAATGAACCTCAAGAAATTTACACGAATTCAGAACAATTTCAATATGTTTGGATAAACTCTAAAAAAGCACCAAGAAACTTGAAATTGAAAATATTGATATGAATAATTATAAAAAAGTAGAACAATCATGTGGAATATTTCAAAATATGTTCGAATCGCTGGCCGTTCACTTCCAAGCACTTTAAAATGCGGCTGTTGACTGCTTTCGTGGTGGCAGATCTGATTTCATTGGGATCCAAATCTTCAAATGTTTGGGCAATCCTTTCTAACAATTCATCTCTCGAACGCACGGGTATTTTGTAAACTTTTTCTTTAAACATTCCCCACAAATAAAAATCTAATAGATTAAGATCGGGTGATCTCGCTGGCCAATTCCATGGTCCCAAGCGCCTCATCCACCGATCGTCAAATAGTCTATCCAGTTCTGCGCTCACTTCTCTTGTGCAATGTGCAGGAGCTCCGTCTAGTTGGTACCAACAGTTTCGATAATCTTCGAGTGGCAGATTATCCACGAAACTGTCTACAGTATTCTCCAAAATATTCAGGTAGCTTCTGGATGTTAAGGACTCCCCGTATATCACGTACCTCAATTTGTTGTCCATCAACATGCAGAAGACATTAAAACTAAATTTTTCTTGAAATCCGGCTTCTTCTGTGACGTGACGATTTTCACTGGACCAATAATGACGATTTTTTCTATTGAAAATCCCTTCTCTCGAAAATTTCGATTCATCAGTCCAAATAATTTTATTTAAAAAAAGTGGATCTTCTTGAATGCGTGTCAACAACATTTCACAAAATTCTACTCTCTGTTGAGGATCTTGAGGCTTCATTGCTTGAATTTTGGTGAATTTATAATCATGCATTTTATGTCGGAGATTAGGCTGACGTGTGGGAAGTGTCCAAGTATCACCTAACTCCAAACCAAATTTCGATATCATAGTACTTCTTAACTGAAAGATATCGGCATTTTTAGAAGTCATGATTTTCGAAGAACAAAATTGAAATTAATTTTTAGTTCGAAAACGGTAACAGATAGGTATAGGGAAATATCAAGAAAAGTTGTCGGGCAATTGTTGGAGATTCCAAAAATAATATTATATATAGAGTGTTCCATTTGAAAAATCAAAGTTGCTACTGCTTTCTAATAGAAGCGGCAACACCGTATTGTCGAAAATATTTTAGTTGGCTAGAGAATGTCCGAATATGCCCTCCGTTAAATTTTCAAAGTGATCCGTTGTCTGGTTCACCAGAAACGTCTAATGTGCCATCCACCGCGAATCAGCCTGTATGTCCCCTATACAAGTATAAGCTAACCCAGCCTATACAACCTGGGTTGCGGTGGCTTTGGCAGGTGACAGGTAGTAAAGGTGAGTAAAATTGTGTTTCAAATTTGTGATAGCATAAAACTCAGTTTCCATATATTTTAACTCACAATCATATTAGAAACCGCCTCGTCTATTGGCGGACACTTAGGACGGTAACAACCCCAACGAACATACAAATTTATCTCCTTAACTTTAAACTTCTAGAATTTTATCATCGACTGCCGATTTTTCTTATTATTTTCTGCACAATACTTAAAAAAAATTATCGATAGATATTCATTTACAACTTTCGCAAATCACAACTTGATTCCATAAAATTAACTTGAAAAATTCAAATTTTAGTTGAATACAAAATTTAATGATAATTTGCAAAAGTTAATAGCGAAATGATTCGCATTGTTATATTGTTGATTTTATAATTTGTTGATTCGAACCTAGGTTGTATAGGCTGGGTTAGCTTATACCTGTATAGGGGACATATATAAAAGAATTTTCAGCTTTCATAATATAGCGAAGGTCTGGACGTCGCGGGCTCTCACTCTAATACCCCACGCCACAGCCCCTTGTCAGATGCTTCTAACAAGTCTCACTTGTCAACGTCAAGTCAACCATGAGTTCCGTGACCATGAATGTAGATATGGCAGTGGCTATGAACCCATGGAGTCGGGTTATACACAACACCTGAGAGATGAAATTACTTTGATCTATAATGCCTGGGCTTCAGTTCTCGAGTTGACACGAAATATTTTCCTGTAGGTTGTGATATAAAAATGATGTATCTTCAATTTTGCAGAAAATTGTGCACGATCAAAGATATTACAACTAATGGACTGCCCCTAAAAGAGAGGACTGCACAGTGAGCAAGAATACTTTAAATATAACCTCTAAGTGAATTCCTTCCTCAATATAGCAGATAAAGGGAGGTTGAGAAGGATAGAGTAATTCAAGTACGAAATTATCATTCCTTCCTTAACAATATCACTTCAATGTGCATATCCTTTCTCCCTCTATTGTATTTCGCATCGTGTTATATAGAAAACTGCCATAAAGGCCAGTTCATTAGTTGTAATGTCAATGTGTCACTACCAAAGAAATTGATTTACTGTAAGCTCGAGAATCCAGGCGTATTGAACCTGAAAGTACCAAAAAACATTTGAGAGGCATACGGGTGGGAGTAGAAAAAAGTAATTTACTCACTGGACACTACTTTGGAACATATTGAAATCATTTTCAATTCACCGAAAAATAAAGTGGTAGAAAAATAATAGTATCCAACATGGAAGAAAAGCAAATTCTCCACTCATTTGATTGCGTCACACGCCGCAGAGCCATTCCTGTGAAATGTACAACTTACCTCACTAGGTGCACATAATAACTTATACGTGAAATTTCAAATGAATTACCTGAAATTATTCTTTGCTGATTACAAATGTTTTCCAGCATCCCAAAAACCTTCGAGACTTCAAAATGTTGATTGCGTAGTTTCGATTGTACGTTAAGTGCCATGGAATGAAAACGTTAAGAAGATCCTCGAACATGATACATTCAATCAAAAGAACTTCTTTTCGGTTGTAGCAATATTTTGGTGGATTCGCAAACATCTACATTCACCATTTTTTCAAGGATCCTTCACCATTTTGTAGAAACTCCCAATACATAAGCCGGAAAAGTTTCAATCTTGAATATAATTACAAGAATTGTAATGTATTATTTCTTGTGTTATTTGGAATTTACATGGATGAATATTTACGACTCATTTCCTTATTTGTTTTTAACAATTCTCTGTTTTCACAATATTCTTTCTTTGTGAAATGTGCATTGCTCCAAAAGAAGAGACAGTACATGCCATAGCTCGGATGCATTTTTCTATCTGTCCAAAAAAATCAATGTTATTTATGTAATAAGTATAATTATTACACATATCTCAACGTAAATTGTGGAATTTCGTACAGAAAATATATTTTTTCATTTCAATGTTGACTGATCGCACTTATGTGTTGACTTCAGGATAATTCAAAACAGTAATAATAGACTCATATCACAAGTTTCAAGTATGTTCATAATTTTGGTAGGTTTGGTGATCCAGAGTTGAATTCTTCAATGGTGGTGTTAGTGGGATTGGGATCAATTTGATTAAAGAAAACTATTGTTTCTTTGCCAACGTTTCGAATTTTAATAAATTCATCATCAGGGCTCTATAACAATGAGTTTCGTGTTGAAGTGGTAGGATATAAATGAAATGAGAGAATGCCAACAAACTATTTGAACATTTTCATTTTAGATACACACTCTAGGTAAAATGTCTGTTTTATACATAGTTTTAATATTTTTACTCGGAAAAACTGATTTTTGGTAAGTATTTAAAAAAAAATGTTTTCATTAATCAACATTTTGAACCCCTGAAAATGTTCCATTAGTTTGTTGGCATTCTCTTATTTCATTTATATCCTACCACTTCAACACGAGAGCCCTGATGATGAATTTATTAAAATTCGAAACGTTGTCAAAGAAACAATAGTTTTTCTTTAATCAAATTGATCCCAATCCCACCAATACCACCATTGAAGTATGTTCATAATATTACTTGCCACTTTAATGAATTCTATCAATTTGTAAACTCGTATTGATTGATGTAGGCGTCATTATGGGGTTGGAGATCAGAGATCAGCATGAGAAATGAGTAATGAAACCTTTTATGTTCCTGTACTATTCATATCTATAACTAAAGTTACTAACTATTCTAATTCAATAAGAACTTTATCAATTTCAGTTCCCATCATTTCAGTGTGCAGTATTCGTTTGATACTGTCTGTATTGAATTACAAGAATTATAGTTACAAATATAAGTGGAAAAAACATAAAAAGTGTTGTTTGTTATTTTTCATCGTATTAAGTGATTCCCAGAAAATATCTGAATCGGAAAGAGAATTGAAATTTTCCCTTATGTGAGTGAATCCTGATTGTGATAATATGAAAAAGATATGAAATTAAATCCAATAGTTAGTAATCAGTGTCAATAAATGAAGATCAGCATGTAATCGTCTATTTATTGTTTGAAAGCAAATGTGCTCTAAGGCTATAGTGCATATATATAAAATTAGCTGTTCCCGAACGTTTTCGGTCATAGGATCATCATCAGGGGGAATTTTGTCAGAATTTCTAACAAAAGGTATAGCTCCAGAACGATTTTGTGAACATTGATCAATTCCACAAAATGTTTACAAAATCGTTCTGGAGCCATACCTTTTGTTAGAAATTCTGACAAAATTCCCCCTGATGATGGTCCTATGACCGAAAACGTTCGGGAACACCTAATTTTATATATATGCACTATAGCCTTAGAGCACATTTGCTTTCAAACAATAAATAGACGAGTACATGCTGATCTTCATTTATTGACACAAATTTCAAAGTGTATACAACCTCTACCTCCAAAAAAAAGTTAGTAATTAATATAAAATGCAATGTTGAATATAACGAAAATATATTTTTTTAACCAGTTATAAGAAGTTATCCTTTTCTTATCTTTGTCGGAAGTATATCTTTTCGTAACTGTTGAATAGAGATTATTTCAAAACAAGAAACAGAACTGTATATATCAAACGTACCAGCTATACGAGTGATTCATTCCTCAAATGATACATAGTATCGAAATTTCGGAGCTGTCATGGTACCCCGGATGAGACGTAACATCCGTGTTTATTAAAATAAGCCGCTCTGTGGTACAAATCTCCCACAAGGAGGAGACAACTTGACTAAAATTTTGTCATAATACTTTTTTATGTAGTGAGGTGTTTTTCATAACCGCGAAAAGTCAGACGAGAAAGACAGTTACATCGAACAAACTCTTATGACGTCACAGGATTAGTTTGGACAAATGCGCTCGATCGGAAGCAGCGGCCATCCAGATAGATAGAGAGAAATACACTGTATCGATATTCGATCATTCCAAAAAAATATATGTCATTTCCAAACCTTTATTGAAATACTTTATTGAAGAAAATGTCTACTTCAGTATAATTGCATTATTGAATATATTACATTCAAATCCGAAAAGCGATTTCAGAATTGATCTGGAAAAATGCCACTTCGGTACACCCGAAATGAAAAAACTTATGTTTTGCACATCATATGTATCTTCGTGCTTATTTGGAATGTGAATATGAATTAATAACTTCGAAGAAACTACTTTTTTGTTACATACCATTGAGAATTAGTTCACGGTCACGAGTGGGAGAACTGCTGTTCAATTTTTGTAAGGTATTCCATGTATTAACTCACCATGTAACTGCTTTTCGTTACTTATTATGACTTGCTGATGAACATTGTGTTCTTGAAGATAAATGATTGAATGATTCCATGGAATCACAAAATTGACCTCTTTATGTGTTTTTTGTGGTCCAATGCCCAAATGAGGGTTCATCGGGATTACCAACATGAAAACTAGTTTGTGGCTATTTGGTTCAATTAAGTGCCAATGACTGGTATGTCGTTATTGTTTTTCCCCGATACGAAATTCACTATAAGCAACGAGGTGGTAACCTAAAGTTTCAAATTCGAAAATATATCATTCTTGAGACCTCGTTGTTGTATTCAACATGGAAGGTGCAATTTGTGATCATTGGGTGGTGATAGGGGTCACGTGGAAGGTGTAGCTGCAAATGTTGTACTATCGAAGAATATATACTCCTCAAAACTCAACTAGGTTTTTCATTTCATTCACGTAATATTTGAAAACATTCTTACAGATGTGTGCGCTGATCTTCTTGACTCAATTGATATGACTACCTGCTGATTATGGAAAAATTGCTCGTCACTATGGGGTAGATCAACAACGAAAATCATCACATTTTCGATTCACGTCAAACTCGAGTGAAAAACAACAACTCAGTCAGAGCTTCATGACCTGAGTAAAACATGAAGAAGGACCGTTGCTCAGTGAGATGAACATCAGTTTCTATATTTCCGAAAAGAAAACAATTCTATAAAATGTTCACAATTCAAGAAGTGGCATATTAGGAAAATATCCGTCATACAGCACCTCGGAGAACCTATTACAAGTACCTGGCAGATGAAATTAAATATAAGTTGTGGTTTTAATAGAGGGTGTAATGGTTTTCTGTCGAGTATCTTCTCGAAATTCAAGATTGTGAAATTGGCGGATTATCCTGAACCCCTGTTCGCCTCAGTATTTTAATTGGCATGAAAACCCACTCCAGTTATCCAGCAGGTCTACGTATTTCTTTATTGAGTAAGACCGTTTCACAGTTAAGTATTTCGGAGTGATATATACGTGGGGAGAAAAAGTTGTAGAGTGTATTTATTTCGTTGCACATTCATTGTAATTACCGGGAGCAAAGCTTTTCTGGCGACTGTCCACACGTTCTTGCGAAATTGCTGTCTCTATTACGAAACACATGCGATAAATTAAGAGTTCTGTTCCCGGAATATCTTACTGAGCTTAGGGTTGTCTACGAATTATTATTCCGACCTAATACTATGAAAAGGGCAATTCATGAGAATTTTGTTGAGGGTCTCACTCGTTTTTCTCGTTTCGGTCGAGCCCAACTGCATTAATAAATTTGATGACAATTTTCCTCAGAGATGAAAATGTATGAAGTTTTGGCAGACTATGTTGAGTTTGTGACATAGAAAACAGGGACAGAGGCGGAACTTTTTATTGGAGAGTCGTATCTCATTGATAAGTGAAGTATTTTGGAACTTTGGGGGCACCTTTCGTAAGAAAAGAAAATAATTTCCAAATTTCCTGTTCATACATTCATCTTATAATCAGATCCAAACCTTTCAATAATGATAGTCGAGCTGAACTAAACAAGGTTTTGGGGAAGTCGAATTTACTGATCTGGAATCACTTTGGATTTTTTCATTTCCCCATATTGGAAATAGAAAATGTGCTACCAAAAAACGAGTAAGTCTCCACAGAGCACTATGGCACTCAAAAACATAATACCGCACGAGGCTCTGTCTTCTAGGCGCATTAATAAGAATGGTTGACAAGGCCAAATATGAAATTGAGAGAACGAAAATAATTCATGTGATGCAGATTATTTTTGTTCATAAATATGGGTCGTCTCGAGCATTTGATGGATAACCGACGGACCTCCTTCTCAGAACATTTCTTATTGATTCATATTAGGAATCGAACCTTGAATGTTGAGAACTCTTTGATCCTTAGCTCGCACAAGCATCGATTTCTGAATGTTGCTGTCACAGAAACGTCAGTTGGAAATTATGTTTCGTGTTACCAGTAAAAAACGGAACGCCAGGCCTAGCAACCATGTGAGCCACCCAAACACTTTTTCTCCGAATTGACAAGCTATTTCATCGTCGAAGGTGAAAAATATAAATCCGTAATAGTAAAACATGATGATTAGAATTTTATGAAATTTCAATAATTGTCATTGAAAAAACAGTCGCAGAAGTGATATTTGACGCCAAATAAAACCATGTTTAAATATATCGTTCTGAAAAAATCTATTGCTGACCCAATTCCTCAATGAGGCAGAATATTCAACGGATGAATGAAGAAAGAAACAAATAGTTGAATCGAAGTAAAAGTGACTCAATCTACTAATGTATAATCATTTCAAACACAGGTATATTTTGAAAGATCGTAACGTGCTAGAAAACAATTTTTTCCCATGATAAATGAATGGATAATGATAGAAACAGACGGAGTCCAAATTATAGTTCATATACATTGATACAAACGAAATTGATGGTTAGTTAGTGGAGACTTGGTTATTCAGTAAAACAACTATTCATGAGGAAAGTGTGAAGTTTTGAAATAAAATTTGGCTTTTTATCCCACGCTGATATTAAACTTCTCTACAGCGCTTGAAGGTAGACTGGATCCAAAACAAGTGCTCCTCTGCCTAAATGACTATGGGCGTTGTCATATAAGACTTTCTTTTTCCATTCGATAAAATAGATAACTTCCAGAGGATTCTCAACTATACAGCAGAACTGACGACATGTTGCTCCAAGTTAGTCGTTTAAAGTAGTACCATAACATTCCTGTGAATGCTGTTGTGTCGTGAAAAATGTGTTGCAGTTTTGTGAACCATCCAGCGAAAACCAAGCAATAAAACTTTGTCAAGATAATTTTGTTTTCATACAGGGGCAGGCTTCATTAAAATCACAATAATTGATTGCATTTTAATGTTTCAAGACATTCTCAAGGGCAAAAGACCTAATTTCATATAGCAGCATCTTTCTGAATTAGATTCGTTGTGGGCAATTGGACTCCTTGAAATCGTGTTGTGGGTTTGAAGTCTATTGACTCTCCCTGCTGGAATATGCAGTTACCGATACTTCAACCTTTCCACAGTATAAAAATTTATAGTGACATCAAAAACAATAACAACTCTCCAGATGATACTCAACGTTACCATTGGGTGAGTATTAAGATCAGGTACATTTTATACCTATTAGGGTTATGAATGCCATTTGTTTTACTTAGCATGGTGATAAAGCTTGAGGCTTGGGATAGCTTCGCAATTTTCATCCCGTATTAAACGTGATTTGTGATAACGTTGTGCAGTAATACGGGCCGTTAGAACTCATCCAGCCGTCTTTTATGATGTACAACGACCAGAGAAAATTGTGAGTTGGAAATCATAACCGTAGTGGAACTACTTTTATGTAGAAGGTTTCTTCCAGTAGTGCCAATCAAGAATTATTAATTTTTCCAAAAACTGATGGCCTCCATATTACGTAAGAGGAAGAAGCGTCCTAATAGTTTTTCATAATACTAGTATAATATGAGCTCCATTTCGGTATACCATAGGAATGCTTCATGAAGCCCAGCCGCAAATTATTTCATTGGTTCGTGTCTAAGACAAAAATTAAGATAAATGTATTTGGCTACTTCTTAACCACTGAATACATATCAAATTGAACAGAAAGAGCAAAAAAATTCTATTGTTGAAGGGCACATTCCTTGAACAAAAAGTTGATGTGAGGTATTCAACAACTCATCGCCCTCTTTGAATGAAATTTAATAAGATTTTGCTGCACCTCCTCTCATTTAGATCTCACAGAACAGATGTTTTCTAGCGTACTGGAAATGTTACCAAATCAGTTGTGTTGCGAGTCTTTATTCGTTGAGCACGTTTAATAGTTATAAAATTGCAATATTGTGCAGAGACCGGTATTAGTTGGAGAAAATAATGCATTCGGAGGTTTAGTGCCAGCAATTTACAGCAGCAATATCTGATCCCCTGAAAGGACTTTGGCCGCACCAGACCGCTCCGAATGACCGAAGTTATACGTTTTATGCGCCCAAGTTTCGTAATGGATACCAATTGGAAACTGTTTATGCAATCAGAGCCCGTAGATTTTCCGCCTATTTCAACTTTTCGCCTCCACGGCACTCACCAAATCCGACTTCGAACGTTTTATATATCCCAAATATTTTCGACGATGGACTGAGTTACTGGCTACGATTGAGAATTGAATATTTATTGAATCTCAGATTGCTACTACTTCCTAGTAGATTGTTGTTATATATTATATTTCGCCATATATTTTGTTGTTTCCTTTATCAATATGACCATGAACAGGAGTTTATAGTTAATAGATGATAATTGTGCGTAACACAAGTTGACTCATTTATAAATAATTTCTTGTATTATTTATATTGATAACACACATAACATTGACAACGAGAACACCATTCGAATCCAACTTCCTCTTTCTATAAACCTACCATCGATCGCCAATTAGAAAATGTCTCGAAATTATGTGTCTGTCCTGTTCACTGTAATAATTCGCTCAAATCAACTTCCATTGCTTGGAATTGCTTGGATAAATTTAAGTTCACTATTTTTTGATGTTTTGAGATGAGTGACACAACTGCTCATAATACGATGAAAATATAGAATATAGAAGATAGAAGATATAAGATAGAAGATAGAATATAGAATATAGAATATGGAATATAGAATCAAGAATATACACTCACCGGCATAATTAGTGCAATAGTCCAAATTTTTATGGATGACTGGATTTTAAGGAATGTGAGTGAATCGCAATGTCTGACAGGTAGGTAAGACCACAAAAAACTACAACTACGTATTCATCAAAATATTGAAATGAAGAACATATAATCAGTGAATTCACAAGTCTTGTCGGATAATGACTAATGCACTAATTATGCCGGTGAGTGTAGTTTAGGTCGACAATGCCGTAGAAGCTATTTCATTGATGACGTACCATGACGGGACTTTCAATTTTTTTCTTTAGGGAAGATAAGTATGACTTTGCTCTCTCCAATTAGGCCAGTAAATGTATACCTTGGATAGAGGTAGGCGAAAAAACAATTTTGAACCTAATTCAAGATCGTGAGAGATTTGTTAAGAAAATTTCATACCAGAACTACCGAATCTGTAATTGATAATGTTGTGTACTCATAATATGAATCAAAATTATCGAAAAATCAATTGAATCAAGTGAAAATGTTTTTTGAAAGGAAGGAATGATTGAAAAAAAAAAGAAAAATATCGAGTTAAAGCAGATTCGAACCGATAATGTTTGGTTTGATAGTTAACGTTCTTACCTCTAGGCTATATCGCTGACAAAATACGGTGTGTCAAACTCTAACCCAACTCATATTCAACGACAAAATCAACTAATTTTTTTTCAGGATTTGTGATATTCAATGCCTCTGACGAATATTTTATACAGTTCGGTTTATAAAACACAGGCATGAACAGGTGCTCCTTACTCATCCATCTACAAATGGAGAGGGTGAAAGCACTATAAAATTATAATCTCACCCTATACTCCACCTACAACGACAGGGGTCTGTGAGAGACTGTGAAGTGAACTTAGTAAGAGTTAGAGGCACTGGAAAAGGAAAATTTATAAATGAGGTCTACAGTGCCATATTGACAGATTGTTATCGAATAAAATTTCCTGAACTTTCTATTATGAGGTAGATTGTTGATAGTTTTCAAGTTATCATGATTTTCCGTAATTCAGAGAGGAAGATGCTTTGTATATTCCATCTCATAGTATGTTCACAAAAATATATTACAGGAATTGAAACTTTTTAAATCCATCAAAGAAAAATCTAAAGCAAACAATCTAACCTTTACGCGGGCTGATAAGGGAAAAACAGTTATTGCCATTAATACAGAAGAATATGTAAGAAAAACTCGAGATTTCCTGGACACGGAAACTTACCAAATTCTTGAAAACGATCCCACTAAATTCTACCAAAGAGAAGTGAAAGATACTCTGAAGTCGATTCAGCATATCATGAACGAAGGAGAAAAAGCGAGAACAGTGATTATGAATCCGCAACCTCCTAAATTGTATTCTTTAATTAAGTTGCACAAAAGTAATTATCCTATTAGGCCAGTGGTTTCCTTTGTGACAGCACCGTCAGTAAGATTATCGGAAAAATTGATCACGATATTACAAAAGTACTGTAATTTTGTTCCAAAATTCAGTTTAAAGAATTCTTATCAACTGATAGACAATATTAAAGATATAACCCTTCCGGTTAATTCAAAATTGATTTCGTTTGATGTGCAGAATCTATTTCCGTGTATTCCGCCAATTGATACGATCAACTTGGTCGAGACATTGCTCGAAAGAAACAATACCAACCCAATAGTAAAACAGGAAATTCTGGAAATACTTACAGTGTGTTTGAATTACTTTCAATTCAATGACACGTACTACTCGTCCTGTAATGGCCTGATAATGAGGAACCCTCTAAGTCCCCTATTAGCAGAGATTTTCATGGATACGTTGGAGCGTAAAATTCAGTGTAATCCGTTGATAGGAAATTTTGTTTATTGGTATAGGTATGTTGATGACATTTTGGTATGTTTCAAAGGTACAAACAGACAGCTAACCAAGTTTCTCGAATTCATGAATGGTCTTCACTCTTCCATTGTTTTTACGATGGAGATGGAAGTAAATAGTGCAATTAACTATTTGGATTTGACTATCACAAGAATAAATAACAAACATGATTTTTCGGTTTACCGTAAACTGTCCCACACGGACATTGTTATTCATAATACTTCGTGTCATCCATATCAGCATAAGGTGGCCGCATTCAATAGTATGATTAATAGACTGTTGAATGTCCCTTTATCTGATGTGGATTATGTTAATGAACTTAATATAATAAAACAGATTGCGATTAACAATGGATATGAGGGTCAGTTAATAGACTCACTTGTGAGGAAGAAATTACATAGTCAAGCCCTCAAGTTGGTGTATCCAGTAGTCAATACCGAGCCGGATACTTACAGAACCATAACTTATTTAGGCCAACCAAGCGTAAATATTTCTAGATTCTTGAAAAATAATGATATTAATACAGCTTTTCGTACTAATAATAAATTGGGGATATATATCAAAAATAATAAAGACAAAAATGAATCGTCACAAAGATCAGGAGTTTATGAATTAACATGTGGGTCATGTCCGATGTACTACGTAGGCCAAACGGGAAGATCTTTCAACACTCGCCTAAGAGAACACAGAGCTAGTTTTTTGAATGGAAAAACAAATTCTACTTATGCAAGTCACCTCATTCTGGAAGGTCATGAGTTCAACCACGAGTTCAAAATAAGGCATTTTGAGCAGAAAGGTTGGAAACTTAACCTTCTAGAAAGCTTGGAAATCAATAGAGGGAAAAATTCAGAATATTTATTGAATGATCAGGTTGAATTAAATAACTCCCCATTGTTGAATATGTTCCCGGCCAATAATTCTATTTCTAGGAATAAACTTCGTATGTAACTAATTAGTATTTGGACAAATTATGGGTCGAATATCGGACCTAAGTCGGACCTTTATTGTAAGAGACGTTCGACCTACTTGTATATAAATAGCGCATTATAGAATAGTGATTTATTTATCTTGCTTGAAGAAGCTATTGTAATAGCGAAACACGTGTCGCGGTTTTGTAAACCCATTGTAAGTGAAAATCATACAGGAAACTGTAATATATTTTTGTTAATATGGATTTTCATCAAGTATCGGCCAGTTCAATTCAATCATATTATGTTGTTTTGTTTTCGATATACCAGTGAACAGAATTTGACAGTTAATAAATAATCGTCGAGTCAATTGAATTATTTCTGAATGATTTGGGTCATCTATAGATTATATTTTATGAGAAAAATATTGAAAATGTTAGGTTACATCTAACAAATCGACAATCCAGATTACTAAACATGCTGTCCCCATTTTCATTCTATCATGTCGATATGAATTTCTACTAAGACACTAGGTGTTTATTGCTCATAACGATGAAAAGTCTATTAACGTATATATTTTATATCTATTACGTATAGAAATAGTAAAGGCATCAATATTTCTTCATGTCTATATGAGAGAAACAAGTAAAGTTCAATACAAAACTTGTTTATGTATATGTATATTTCTAGAAATATCGATATTAATATGTTTGTATTCAGGTAATTAAAGTTCCGCCATTTTCTAGTAGGTGGAGATATTGACTTTATATTTTAGGGTTGTGAGGTATTTGTCAAGAGCTTCAAAATCATGTATCACAAGACCCCCTCTCCATTTTAGTTTTTTTACAGATGGCGCCCAGTCGCCATCTTGAAATTTTCATCTGTCATTTCACTTTTGAATATAGTATTCATTAATGATTTTCATTATCCCTAGTTACAATTTTTTCAGTTGACCTATTCAAATAATAAAAAAAGCACTGTATAATATTTATATTCGGGATATTTTTTGCTTCCGTAAAGATCTGTGTATACAAAAATGTTTCTAACCCATGTCGACATGAAATGAATAAGCTATATACAGGCCGTTTCTTTTATCATGTGGTAACATTGCTATATTCTAAACCGTAACAGATACAAAGACGATTAAATGGGAAAAAGGTAACTGTCATCGATAACAATACAATGGTCGAAGAAAATTTACGGGGACTCTCGCCCTTTTCGAGTTATATGGGGAAAACCAAAAATTCTGTTTTTCGTTTTTTTTTGGAATGGAATTGTTATTTCGGAGAATATCAAAAAATGAAAAAAAAAATGTTATTGTATTTGAAGTGTACCATGACGATGTAATGATAAATATTCGATGAAACGTTTCGTGTCAACATGGCCACCATCAACTTTTTTTTATACGAACCTGTCTTTTTTTTACAGATATTGATAAAAGGATAAATTTACAATGCAAGGGTATGTCACATTTGATATTTTTATAGCGTTTCATTTGAGAAAACCAATATCATCAGTGACGACAATTCTAAATTACGGTCCTGTCGTTACTTCTCTTGTAAATTATTTCGAAAAATAATTCAATAAATTCGACAGGGACGTACCCTAACCCTAACACAATGAAAATTTGTACTTTTTCGTTTTGGACATTTTTGTATTGCCGCAATCCTTCTTTCAAGGCTCATTTCTCCCTAATCAGTTATAATTCGTAATATTTTTATAATTCTCAACCCTGGAAGAAACTAAAATATCAGTTTGTGGTCAGAATTTGATTGTTGTGTAATTTGGTATGATCAAATAGCATCTCAATTCATTTACCATCCTAAACGCGTAGGCTTCGCTTGGTTTCTATGTCAGGAAAAATAAACGCGTTGGTGATATCTGTTGAGACCTGTCAGACGTTTATGAACATATCGAAGATGTATTCAAATGATTAAAGGACTGATATGCTATTTTGTTATGCAAAATCAAATAGAATTCTGTTTTGGCAAGGAATATGTATGTGGAGATATACCCGAATCGTAGTATTTCGAACATCCAAATGTTTAGACGTTAAGACGATTAGAAAGAAATTTGAGGGACTATGGTGCATTTGACAGAAATAAAACGAGAAAATGTGTGGTAACTGGAAGTGTGAGGAATCAAATAAATGTATGGGCAAGCAAATATTACCACATAAAAATTTACACAGTGTAAACTTCATTTTTTAAATTGGCCAGTTTCAAGGATTATACTAATCAAGATTGTTCTTTATGAGAAATTGCTCACAAATTACGATTTCTGTAAAATCCACCAGAACTATTTTGAAAAAGAACAAATAAAAATGCCACAGGATACGCAAAGTTCATCACCTCAAAGAAAGATATTACGGAAAGAGAGTACGATATGCACAGTGGTTAAGACGTAGAAATAGGGAAGTTGGGAATATTTGTAAAAAAATAATATGGACGGACGAATCGAAATGGTTGGTTTAATAGAAATATCCATTATAGGTGGAATGATACCAATGAACATTTACACAGGGAAACTAATTTCCAATAAAGGTTCGGAATAAATGTTGGGTTGGGAATTGTGGGAACAAACATCCTTGGCCCTTTCTTTTATGATGATAATTTGAATAGTGAAATATATCTTCATTCTCTATTCAATGAATTCAATGGCTACTTAGATGAATTGCCATTGAATATCCGCCATGAAATACAACATTTTCAACAGTACGGTGCGCCTCCACATAATGCAGCAATAGTAAAAGAGCATTTAGATGCAATATTACCAAGAAAATAGATTGGAAACAATGGACCAATTAACTGGCCAGCTCGATCCCCAGATCTTACTCCTTTAGATTTTTTGTCTGGGGATACATAAGAAATGAAGTTTTTTCAACACCATGTATAGATATCGACCATCTCAAACGAAAAATAAGGGAGGCATGTAGGAGTATCACACCTATTATGCTAGAAAATTGCTACAGAAATTCAACAAAGAGGTCGTCAATTCGACCATTTAATGTAGATTGTCACGTAGCTCAGATTTTCTGTATTGGTTTGATTTTTCCCAAAAGTTCATGATAAAATGAATTGTTTTTCTGTTTGAGTAGCACTTTTGGTGGTGGTTATTTCAAATGAAATGCTATAAAAATATCAAATGTGAAATACCCTTGGATTGTAAATGTATCGCTTTATCAATATCTGTAATAAAAAAAAAGATCTGTATAAAAAAAAAGTTGATGGTGGCCATGTTGGCACGAAACGTTTCATCGAATATTTATTATTACATCGTCATAGTACACTTCGAATAGAATAACATTTTCCTTTTCCATCTGCTGATATTCTCCGAAATAACAATTCCATTCCAAAAGAACGAAAAACAGCATTTTTGGTTTTCCCCGTAAATTTTATTCGACCACTGTATTGTTCTCGATGACAGTTACCTTTTTTCCCATTTAGTCGTCTTCGTATCTGTTACGGTTTAGAATATAGCAATGATACCATATGATAAAAGAAACGGCCTGTACATTTCTTTTCTTATGCTTTCTCATTAATGAATAGGGATAATTTGAAAACTATGTATATCGATTATTAGGATTATACATTTTTTCAAAAAACAGACTGTAGTTCTGCTGCAATAACTGATACAAACCTGATAGAATAGTTTGAAATAAGCTGGTCAGTTGAAACTGAAACTAGCTATTGACACGCCATTGTTATGACACCATTTCCTTCTCGCTCGCACCTTTATACGCATATATCCAATAATACAACAGAATAGAATTCATTCCGAAAACCTCGATCTGCTGAAAAAATATTTTGGTCCACTCGTTACGTAGATAGAAGTCGTCTAAATTCCATCTTCTGGGAAGCTGATTTATTTGTTTTCTCCTCTATGGTGAGATCTTTGAACATAGATTAAATGCATTAACACCAAATTGAAATCAGTCTCACTGGACGAGCCTTTCTCATGTTACCAACTCCAGGAGAGGAAATTGATACTTGTGATATCATCGTGTATATCGTAAAGATAAGGCATTCTCGGTCAAACCACAATTTCATTCAGAGTGTAATGTATTCTCATCCTACCCCATATGGACTTGGAACAACCTACCGTAAACGTCTCATATCTACTTTTCTATTTTGTTTCTTTCAGAAGTATGAACCAAATTTGTTTACTGACGTATCGAATATGCTGATCGTAAGAAAAGTCTGTAGTATCGAAAGAAAATGCATTTGCCAGCACTATTCGGTTCACTCCTTCTCTCGGATTCCTTTCCTCAATTCGATTTACTGAATTCCCTGCCTGTCTCGATTGCCTCGTAATATTGCAGTCGTGAAAGCTTAAGCTCAAGTTCATGAAAAGAGAAAAGAACGAAACTCAACAGTAATTGAATCCTTTCTTAATACGTAAGCTCAAAAGAAATCTAGCTTCTAGCCCAATTATGATTCCTATTTTTTCAATTTGAATGGCAACAATGGCAAGTTGCGAATAGACGTGTGTTCGATCGCTCCTACAATATCATTATAAACTGCGTGTAAACTAAATCCAATAAATCTGAAATATTGAGTACTTGTGGATGTGAAGTAGTATCTCACTTTGGTGAAAAGTGCAATCCAAGAAAATGGTGCTAACACGAGATGTGGCTGATGAAATCAAATCTGCAGTACTGCAGTAAATAGTGCCATGTCGGTCATGCGGTCATGCTATCTATCGACAAAAAACTCTCAACGTTAGAAGAAAGTGTCAGCGAACTGAAATCGGAGATAAAGGAGGTAAAACGACACTATGAAAACCAAATAAACAATCTTGAGGGTATCACAAGAAAAATAATAGTTGAAAATTCTATGATACACAAAAAACTCGACAACATTGAACAAGGCATGAAGAAAAACAACCTGCGAATCTTCAATTACAAAGAAACCGAGGGAGAAAATTTGAGAGAAGACATAATGAAATTTTTCAAAGCGAAAATGGCAATCAACATAAGCAGCACGGATATAGAACTATGCTATAGAGTGGGGAAAAAATCAGGTGTACCGGGAAAATCAAGAGGAATTTTCATGAAACTTGGAACCAATGGGATGAAGCAAAAAATTTATGGCAAGAAAAAACTATTGAAAGGAACTGGAGTCGTTGTAAGGGAAGATTTAACAACTATAAGGTTGAACATTCTCAATAAAGCTATTGAAAAGACGTCATTACAAAACGTCTGGACATATGAAGGTCAAATTTTTGTCAATTATAAAAACAAGATATGTATTTTGAGGTCCTGTGAAGATTTTGATAAAGTGTTTGGTGCAGGAGACTAAACGATACACTTCCTTTTATTATTATTATTTTCTTTTTTTATCGATTGTTATGTTAATCCATATTTGATAGCTGAAAGTCCTCAGAAAAAAAAAATATGAGACATTACACGTTATTAATAGAAACTTAGGAGATTTCGAACAGTGGTATTCTCAGTAACCTATCGAGAAACCATACTTTTGTTCGTTTCTTTTTTTCTTACACTAGTTATAAGCTTAACTTTTATCTTCATTACGCAAATAATTCTATATACATACATTTCTTTAGTCATATACTATTTTCCAGCTCCCTCAAAGCAATCAATAGAGAATGATTGATTTTTTGGATCTATTAGATAACCAGAACGAAATTGAAACTCAAGAATGTTCTGATCTCCGGGCCTTCTTTTATGAAAAGAAAAATATAAAGAGTGCGTTAGCTGTCATCCATTTCAATATCAGAAGTATCAACCAAAATTTTGACGAACTCCTAATTTATCTAGAAGAGGTAAATGAGCAGATAGATATAATAGTTTTATCGGAAACATGGAAGGTCGAATCGGTAAGTGATTATTTAATACCAGGTTACACAACATATTATAACAACTCAAAGTTGAATCAGAATGATGGTCTGTTGGTGTACATCAGAGATTATATTGTTGCTGATGTAGAGATAAAGTCATTAACAGAAACCAATTTGATACAAATTTCAATGATTATTGATAATATTGAGATTGGAATAACAGCATCTTATAAATTGCCCTCCATTAATACTCAAATCTATCTGAATGACATAAGAAACTACATATTTGCTTTGAAAAAAAAGAATATTGACATATTCATAGGAGACATAAACATTAATTTAATGGATGGAAATTCCGATTCTGTTAATGAATACCTCAATCTCCTTGCTGAAAATGGTTACTTCTCCTATATTAATAAGCCGACCAGGGTTACGTCTATTACTCGAAGTACAATAGATCATATATTTGTTCGTAAACATAATATAAATCAAAGCATCCTTCTGACCCCCGTAATATTTCAAACCTATATTACTGACCACTACCCAGTATACTTGGAAATTTCAGGGACAATACAGCCACCTTCCAAAAATGAAAATGAACCGCAGACAGTTTCAAAAAATATTATCAATTTCAATAAACTATACACATCACTAAAAGGGGAAAAATGGGAAGAAGTATTGGACATCAATGAAACGCAACCTTGTTATAATAAATTTCTCGAAAAACTTGAATCCCATTTGAAAACAGCATCATACTCCTATCGTACCCAACATAAAAAATATAAAAAAATTAAACCATGGATCACTACCGGTCTGATCACCTCAATACGGCAAAGGGATTACCTGAAAAAGATATTATTAGTTAGATACACCCCTGAAAGAGAAAAAGAATATAAATCATATAGAAATCAACTAAATAATATAATTAAACTAGTTAAGAATCAATATTATAAAGAAAGGTTGAATACAGCAAATGGGAATTGCAAGAAAACATGGGAACTTATAAATGACATTATTGGAAAAAACACCTCAACAAAAACTAAAATTGACAATATAACGTTCAAAAATGAAAATGGAGAACCAATCTCAGATAAAAAAAATAATCCCAATAATTTCAACAAATATTTTACAAATATTGGAACTGAAATGGCAAAAAACATAAAAAAAACTGAAAATCTACCTGAACATTTCCTTAAAGACAATACGCAACAAGAATCGATGTTTCTAAAACCAGTAACACAAAATGAACTAGTTGAAATCATATCTAAGCTGAAAACTAACTGTTCATCTGGTCCTGATGGTATATCTTCGAATCTTATAAAGAATATCCATTTATTTATATGGCTTAATCACAACCTTCTAAGTCTAAATGTGAAAAAAACTAAATTTATCACATTTACTCTATTGCAGAACAATCAACCAGAAAAAAACATAATCCATATCCATGACAGAGACTGTACTGATACAACAAATTGCAATTGTGCTGTAATAGAAAGAACAAATTCAATTAAGTATCTGGGAGTTATTGTGGATCGGTTCATGAGATGGGATGACCACATAAACTACATTGTGAATCGGCTCAGACAACTAATAAAAAAATTTTATGAAATAAGGAATATTCTGAAGTATAAAAATTTGATCACCATATATCAGTCCCTAGCAGAATCTGTACTGAGATATTGTATTGCAGCATGGGGGGGTACTTTCAACAATTCCATCAAAATCCTTCAAACAACTCAAAACACAATCTTGAAAATACTACTCAAAAAGCCTAAATTGTTCTCTACCGAATGCCTGTATAAGGAAACACAACTACTAAACACGAGAAGCCTTTACATACATCAATGTTTGACTTGGGTGTACACTAACAGATCCATACTTCAATCAACAAACAAAGAAAAACAAACAAGATTCGTTACTAATCTATCCATAAACCTACCAGCATTTAGAAAAAGTCACACACAGAGATGTATTTTATATCATGGTCCAAAATTATTCAATCTTCTACCAGCCTATATAAGAAATATTTCCAATATCAGTAGGTTCAAAAAGTCAATCACAACATTCATTATGCTCAATACCGAGCTTCACGACCTATTTGAGTAAACAGTTACGACTCATCATTCTCAATATTCATCCATATTAAATATTTTTATAAATTCATCAATAGAAATGTATGTGTATGGAATTAAGAAAGTCAAATAACATAAATTGCCAATGTTGATTATCATTAAAATGTCACTCAACATTGAATAATACCCTGAGTGGTGGATGGAAAGCACAACACAAGTACTAGCTACTTAAGTGCATCCATCCTCATACAAAGGGTAACAAAGCTGCATGTTTATAATCAACTGTACTTGAACTAATTGATACTCAATAAAAAACTTCAATAAAAAACTTCAAATTAATTCAAGCTTGGAAACGGATATCTATCTCTACTATAGCCATGGGGACTGCTAAAACTGAATCATTGGAATAACTACAAACTGATCGATTCAGTGAGATCTTTATAAATCTTAAAATTTCCTATTGTATAACCGTTTAACAGAAATCCATAAATATCATTGTACACAATGAGTGACAGCCGAGAGCTGATTCAAACCTTCCTTCAATTGAATTTGATCACTCGAAAACATGAAAAATGTATTTTTTCGATTTTCAATACATCCGTCATCACCCCCTCATTTTCGGTCATATGCCATTTCGTACCAGATTTTCAGAGTTTTTATTCATCTAACACTCAAATCACTTGAACTCCACCATAGTTCGTAGTTGATGGTGATTTTCATAAAATGTTTTCCCATGATATTGATATAATAGTATATTTATTACATACTGAGGCGGAAACTTAATCATATCTCTCTCCCTCTCACAATAATTCGAAATAATTCCATAAAATTAACAAGACATGTATATTTGCAAGGTTAATTAAATTACATTTTTGTTTCAAGCAGGCATTGCAAATAGATGAATTTCATAAAGCTCCTATCAAATGTAGAGGTTAAAAATATAATAATGTACATGTATAGTTCGTTCCGTTAACCAGCTGACGAACGTCAACACTCAGAAGTCGAAACTTGTGCGAGCAATGGATCAACGAGGCCTTACCTTTTAACGTACGATTACCCATTATATAAACATTCTGGTTTCGTTTTAATGAATGCGTTTGGCATGCCATAATATTCCACAAATCTCAGTTGTGTCACGGGTGATTGCTGCAAATAGGCAATGTTTGGATTACTCAGTGAAATATTGGCGGCATTTTGAATAATGAAAATGGACTGACCCTGATTAGAGATAATGCGATAGATGCTTTGCGGAAAAGGCTGATGAAGTGGTAACCTTTCATTTGAAGTGAGACTTTAGTAATCAAAGAGGATTGGGGCGTTGAATGAGCAAGTGTGTACCTATATCTTTTTTATACGTTCGGTATTCAGAGAGTGCATGGTAGCTATGACATTGTGTTAGGCGCGCTAGCTTGTTTTTATTACACGTTAACGGAGATCCAAGCACTTTGTGAATGACGTTCTGAATGAGAGACGAAGATGTTGGAAAGTTCCAAAAGAAGTCGGGAAAGTAATTTCCTACCACGTCTTCGTTTGATTGAACAATTGGCCACTTTCCAATCTGAAAGTAGGTTAGAAACAAACACATTTTCGAATGATACAAATATAAACTTAAGAATATCCATGACAACCTGAGAATTTGGTTACTGATCATTTCATACTCGAAACTTCGGATAGGAGTCCCGTAAAAGAGAGGTTTCATCAAACATTCAAATCAAATTGTGGAATACTGACGATTTTTTGTGCAGCCGGCAAAATTCCTCGACTTCCAGCTCTCCAAGGTGGGGCCGAACTCCACCTTAACTACATTTATTCAACTGGAAAGTATTCAGGAACGAATTGGATATTTTTTCTGTGTGTTCCCTTCCTCTTTCCTCCGAGGATTGCTATCACGGATGCGGGGCGCGCGCCGAAAAGTATATCTCCATCGGGAGCCCCGTGGCCGTTTGGATTAGCCACTAAATTTATATTTCAATCGTAAAAACATTTACGCCGCTTGCATTTAAACGGTAGATGGAATTTCCACCCTCGGAACATTTTATATTTCCCGTAAAACGTTATTGGAATCTGGCATTACTTCGGATGGCTATTCTCACCTTACAAAATAAATTGGATAGTATTAAATGGCTGTATTCACTTGCTAGTTTGTTTTTTTTTCTAGAACGAAATTGATACTGGAGAAACGTGCAAGATATATAAAGTTGCTCATTCATGTTTTTTCAGTGGTTCATGTCATTTCGTTCCAAGATGAGTGCAAATCCACAAGGCTGTGGAGAGCCCCAGGGGTTTAGGCGAGGTTACTTGTACCTTCCACTTTCGATATCGCCAGACCGAAGGAAGCTTTCATTCTACCCAATAACCTGAACAACCACCAGATGAAGCTTGCTCCTTCTCCACATGCCAATATGATTTGTTCAGTTAATTTTTTATGTTTGGCGACTACCCAACAAACTAAAAACTGCACTAACGAATACAAGATATGGCCATCGTGGACATGAAGACTTTCAATCTCTGCAGGGGTGGTTGAATGGAAAATATTTTCAAAATGAAAAATATCACTCCCTTCATCAATAATCCAATGACATCTACTCTAAATCCAAAGTTCCTCAACTAAAAAATCTTAAAAGCTTCTGAGTCTGCAATGCTCCACAGGTACCGGTACAATGATATACATCTCATCCATTCCATACTGCTAATAGCGTATCTCCTTCTCCAGTCGTGTCGTTGTGGTACAAATGACTCGTCAAACGGCTTTTACTGCGTGAAAAGTCAATAAATCTCTTCCAAGATAGATTGTCTTTTGTTCTACTCATTAATTTCAGGTGTTAGGAGTGAATTTTATCATTTTGCGTTATCTTTCATCCATTTTTGAAACATACTGATGTTTTTGGAGTTGTATTATTTTTCATATTTGAGTTTTGTCAGTTTTCTCAAAAGAAATAAAATCAAATTATTCTTAAGGTGAATATAGATGACTAAAAAAATAAAAATGGAAAGAAAAAGTAATAGTTCACCAGGCAGTAATAGATAGTTAATCTATAAATGGCGAGCAACGACAAGTTTCTATGAATAGTGAAAGAAATACCGGAAGATCCGTTCAAGACGATGGTTTTGATTCTAGATACAGGCTGAAGATGAAGACTTCCCTTTAGTTTCAAACCCAAAGGAATTACAAGCTATTCTTTTCCCAGTCGAATCATGCTTGCTCTACTCATCATTCTACTGACATTGAGAGACAAATAGGTACAATGGAAATAGAAAAAAAAAATGAAACAAGAAATTGGTAAAATGAATAAAAATTTGACCCTTCCAGAAATCGTAAATGAAATCAACGAGGCGAGAAGCATTCAAAGTTGTACCGGCAAAAAAAAATTATATCAGTCATTCCAAATAATTCTTTCCATCACAGAAAAAATTGTTTATGAAAATGTACACAAAACAACTCTCGAATGGATTTCTTGAAACGAAACAGACCAGCAAATCAAACATCCAAATGGTTTGTCATACCACACATAATGCTCTTTAAATAACATCAACCTCATTCTGAAACAACGGTGAGAATATTTTGCCGATTTGACAGAATAATAAAAAGACTCCAGATTCTATATATTAGAATGGATGAGACAGTGTACTCATGTTTCTAAGATAAAGTGAGAGAAACTTTCGGATCTTGAAGCATCTCGGAACATATTTCATCATTTTCAAAAATGTAGTTTTTAGAATCGATCATAACGAATGAAGAATATCTTGCAGGTGAAAGTAGAAGAACACTTTCTGTTTCACCTCCGAAAATAAAGAAATGGAGTCTAACTAATTACTACATCCTCTAATAATTTTAGAATTTTGTATATCATCCAACTCCTGAGGACTGGGAAAGGAATAAACGAGTTATTAGTACAATAGTTTTTTTTCTGTAAGAAGAGGCACCCAATTCTGTTAATCAATGTTAGGTATGTCAGCTATGAGTAAACAAGCATCGAACATGACAAAATATCCCCGTTTCAATATGAGAACTTCAATTTTTCCTTCAGTTCGATTCATTTGAAACTGTGGTGTGAGCACATCGAGCCATCGAGGGAAGCTACGATCGCCGAGGGTGTCCTTCAGCGCGAAAGATTTCCTCTTAGTATTGCCCATTCCTTTGTGAGCGGTTTACATCTGTGCAAACAAAACGACGTGTCGAGGGCCGAACAGCTCCCAGATATGCGGTAATGCTTCTTTTGTAGTGCAACCACTGTGGCCAATTCAGTTCGATCGATTTCACGTACAAGGTGCGTCTGGTGATGTCGTTTCGGGATTACACGACAATTGATTGTTGATGGCATTGTCACAGATATTGCTACAGTACCTGAAGCAACAACTGAATTCGATCTCTGCTCGAATGACTACTTCAGATATTTTATTTTAGTGTGGGAAATACAATTTTGCCTTTACAATTTATGATAGACCATTCTCAAGGGTTGAACAACATCACTTCGTATGGTCGTAGCCAGGTCTGAACTATCAGTTTTTTGATTATTGGTAGGTTAAATGGTTCACTCCACTCACTAGAAAGGATTTGTGTTTTTTTTTCACTCATTCTCAATTCTCAAAAAACAAATAGATATTATTCTTTGAAAAAAAAAAAATATATGATAAATACACTTTCTCCTATTAAATTTTATTTAAACGATTTTTTCGACTCCCTCTATCCTGAGTAAACATTTCCTGGCCTGATTGTAGGGAGTAAAGTCGTACTTTTCCTTCCTAGGTTTGATACGTCATCAATGAAATAACCAATACGGCATTGACGACCTGAACTTTATCCTATTATAGGAATATACATTTTTCTGTTCATTTGTAGAGCACCCTGTATTTTGTAAAATGGTAGTAACTAGTGAAGAAAGTAATATATTTTCAAGAAGCGAATATATTGAAAAAATAACTTTAACGTCAAATATTATAATAGAACTACAGCAATACAGTATATTCATGAGTCCGCAAATTTTCTTGCAATTGTTCGTAGGGCAATGTGTTGATGGAACAGACATTGTTCATGATAGGTGTGAAGGCAAATGTGGGTGTTGGTTCGAATCCGGCGTCAAGACTTTCTTTTATTTCTTTGTTTTGTGGGTTCTTTCAATTTTGGGAATTTCAGGAGCATGCTATACTGTACCTACTACTCAGTTTCAGTTCTTTCTCAAATTTCATTTCTCATTCTCATTAATTTTTTTTGAATGACTTTTTATTTGAAAGAGGCAGAAAATTCATATAGATAGATAGATAGATAGATAATTTATTTTCCACTGAATGTTACAACACAGGAGTAGTACATTATGGGAGTCGTCAAAATATTGATAGTACAATATCTAAGAGCTTATAGACTAGGTACAAATATAAAGATGAAATAAAAATTACAATTAAATTTTGGTAGTAAAACCGTAATTAATACAGTGTTCAGCTAATGCAAAGCTTAACTTCTAAGAGAGAGATCTGTGTGAGTATAATATAAGAAAGTATAAACATTTTGGTACGTACTAACATTTTTAAAATAAATTGAAAAAACTTGGTTGGGCTAAGAGTTATCAATCAGGTTATCATCCATGAATTCCTGCACTGAATAGTAGCTTTCTGTTTCAAAAATACTTTCAGATTATGTTTGAATTGAGTGGTGTTGGAACAACTATACTCCTTCATGGTACATATTTTGTTGTAGCATTTAATCCCGATAAAATTTGGGTTTTCTTGTCCAATTGACAGTCTGGAGAATGGTAGTTCAATTTTCTCCTTATTACGAGTGTGGTGATCATGGATATCCTTCCTCGCTAAGAGCGGTTTATTTTTATTTTTTATATACATAATGACTGAGTAAATATATAGGCATGGAAGTGTCAATAAGCCCAGGTTAACGAAATGCTTTTTACATGATGTTGATCTATGTAATTTCAATATGCAACGTATAATATTTTTGGGCACTAAAGAGTTGGCCCGAGTTATGAGCTTGTCCCCAGAATACAATACCATATGAAAGTACAGACTGTATGAGTCCAAAGTATAGCAATTTAAGCACTTCGATTGATACGGTATTATGTAAGTTTCTAATCACAAAACAATAAGAACTCAATTCCGCTACTGTTTTATCTAAGTGGTTGTTCCAAGTCAGTTTTTGGTCTAGATAGATCCCTAAAAATTTCGTACAGGCCGAAGTCTCTAATGATTTTCCGTCAGTATAAAGGAGTAAGCTATGATTAACTTCGATATATTTTGTGTAAAATTGAACTGCTACAGATTTGTCGATGTTCAGGCTTATCATATTTTCCGAACACCATTTTGATATGGTTTTAATTGATTTGTGTATTTCTTGATCTGAATTTCCGCTGATAATCAAGTTTGTGTCGTCTGCATAAATAATCGGGGATCCACTGGCTTGCAATAGTTTTGGAAGGTCTGTAATGAATATATTGAACATAGTGGGGGATAGACATGATCCCTGAGGGGTACCAGTGTGTGTTTTCAGAGGATCTGATCCTACACCATTGATCTCGACCTGCTGATTTCTGTCAGATAAGTATGAGAGTATCCCTTCTAAACATGGACCTCTGACTCCAATTTGGTAAAGTTTATTTTCCAACAGGCCGTGATCAACTGTGTCGAATTCGCGGCTCATATCAAAAAATAGTCCCATAATATGGTCTTTTTTATTCAGGGAGTCGTGAATATGTGTTATCATCTCATCGAGAGCTGTCATGGTGGATCTCTTTGCTCTGAAGCCGTGCTGTGAGTTATCAAGAATATTCAGTTTTTCGAGATTATCATTGAGTCTTGTGTTGAAGCAGTATTCGTATATTTTACCTATGTGACATTGGACCGCAACTGGTCTGTAATTTTTCACTTCATCCTTATTCCCTTTGTGTTTGAATACTGAAACAACTTTTGAATACTTGAGTTCGTCTGGATATTTTCCCTCACAAAAACTTTTTTGATTAGAATGCTAAGAGGTTGTGATATAATATCTCCGACTGCCTTTAGAACGTGTCCGGGTATATTATCTATTCCATATGATTTTTTTAAGCATATATTATTGATGACGGTAGATATTTCCATGAGGTCTGTAGGGTACAAGTAAAATGACTGAAGTTGGGGTGTTATATTCTGCGTTTGACTTTCATTTTTGGGTAAGCTGTTTTTTGTTGTTTCGATAAAGAATGAATTGAAAAAGTTACTCATATCTTTTTCATTTTTGATAATTACACCGTTGGTGTTTTTTATTTCTGATATTTTACTTTGGTTTGGTTTGTTACTATTTTCCTTTATTATTTCCCAGCACTCCTTGTTTACATTATTTGACTTTATTATTCTATCGTTATTGAAGGTTTTTTTTGGCGATAATGACTTTATTTTCGTATGATTTTTTTAAACATTTGTATCTTGCTGTGTAATTATCGTCATTCAATATTTTTGATGTTTGGGCTGTTTCCCGGATTAGTTTTGATAGCTCTTTAATTTCAGGTGTAATCCAGCGTGTTTTCTCATTTTTGTCATTGTGATGACGCGGTTTAATTGGGAAGTGAAATTCGAAAGATGGTATGATTTTCTCGTAAAATATTTTGAAAAGTGACTGACAGTCAGATTCTGTATTACCTAAGTTGTTCCAGTCCATCAGCATTAGATCTTTCCTAAAATTCTGAATGTAGGTCTGACTGAATATTCTGCCTGATTTTTTGGAAGTATCGATATTTGGGTTAGCGTTCAAAGTCATTATTTGATAAGTGTGGTCTGATAATTCTGTGTCATGAACTATTGTTGTGTAATTTTGTATATTTGTAAATATATTGTCAATACATGTTTTACTAACCCTTGTAATTTTTGTAGGTTGTCTGATTGATACTCTCAAGTCATATTCACTGAACGAATTCAAAATGATTTTCTTACTATTTTTATCTGAGCTAGTAGGAAGAATATCCACGTTCGTATCCCCACATATCAGATATGAGCAGTTTTTCACATAAATTGTATCCATGAATGTCTCGAGTTTCTCAAAAAACACTTTAAAATCAGATTTTGGTGACCTATATACTACGCATATTGTAGTTTCCCCGATAACGGTTAGTGTGCATTTTGCACCGCACACTTCGAATACTTTTTCGGAACAGAAATTACTATATTCTAGATTTTGAAATGTAATGTCTTTCCGTGCAATTGAACAAACACCACCGTAATTATATTCTTCCCGACAGTAAAAGTTCACTATTTTGTAATTTCCAAAGCTTAGATTTTCCATTCCAGATTTGCACCATGTTTCGGATATACACAGTATATCTATGTCGTTCTCTTCTAGCAGAATTTCCAACCGATGAATTCTTCCTGTAAGTCCTTGTATGTTTATATTCATCAAATAGAGCTTTTTTCTTGTTTTGTTGTTCATATTCACTATCTCGTTGGGTAAGGTCCGGGTTAGGATCACATTAGATTTTTGTGTTGAATTTGGGCCAGGTGGGTCCTCATTCATTTCGCTCATAAAAAAGAATTTAGACGGGTATTTTCTTCTTCAGGTCGTCTACTGGTGGTTTGCCATTCGTTATTTAGAAGGTGTCGTCCTCAGTTGAAGTTGAAACGATTATATAGAATTTTTTTTGGCCAAAAGCTTGACTCGTATACTTCTTGTTTGAACTGGGGTTCCACTCCTATAATGAATGATTGGTTATCACTACGGGTGCATATGCATAACATGGGAGTAAAGTGCCTTTTCCTCTCTTGAATGATTACTCGGGTTTGTCGGACTGTTTTCTTGATTACTTAAATCTCTTATTGAAATGTTTTCGGATTGATTTTCCTAAAGAGCTCACAAAAAACGGTAAAAGGGATTCACTTTTTATCTTACCAGCACGAGAATTCTTCAATAGTTAAATAACAATGTATTAATTTTCCTAGTAAGAAAATGGGGACTGAAGATGAATTATTAAATGCAATGCATAATTTGTTGATCCTGTTCCAGAATGGGAGGAAAACTGGAACTGGAACTCGAGAAAGCATTTTCAGTTTGTGTTAATAATCATCGAAATGCCCAAATGCTGACTCGAGCTCAATTTTCAGCCCAAAACGTGAAAAATTCAAATATTTGACAAATACCCCTATATTACAAAATTAAATAGTCGATAAGCAAACACCTATGGAAATAAATCTGGTGATACACGTCCTACTCTGGTAACAATTCACCATGTATCAAGCGCAGGTACCAGATCAGGCTTTGCTGGTACTTTAGTACTCGGATCTCTCGAAACAAGAGGTAGTAGTTTATACCACATTTTACAAACAGACGGAGAGACATCGCGAGACATTTGCAGATAGTTTTTATATTTTTCGGGGAAACTGATTTCGCTGAGTCAAACATTTCTTTTTTGCCAATATTGAAACTTATATTATATATGAGGTTGTTGTACCTCACATACGATTCCAGTATTTTCGATTAACAACATTAACGAATAATAATTTTCAGTATGTGACTAGCCCGCACACAAGTTGGAAGATGAGCTGGGGAAAAGTGCGAGTTGTATAAACATTTAACAATCCGAAATTAAATTCTCCCACCTCTCCACTGCTTCATCCGTCTGCCAGGAAACTATCTGAAGGACCTCATGTATGCCTACTGGGAAAATGGCGTCTGAAATTTTGTTATGATGTTGCTGAATCATCCTAATTAGAACTTACCGCGCCTAACTGAATGTTTGCCCCAGGAGGCCCGAAATTAGTAATCCACCAAGGATTTTTGTGGTCAGTTGCAGAAATGGAAGAGGAAATAATGAGGTGTACAGTTACGGCATACCCTCTTTCATTACAACCGGATGAAAATCCTGGTGAAGCGCGCTACAACGACAAATAAGGTAAAATATACTATTATTCCTTTTTCACTTAACCTACCTGAAACGTATGCATGGCAAGTCAATGTTCCTCACTATTAGTGATGAGTTAATGTCGTCAATTCGGTGGAATTGAATATTTTTCCGAAATATTTAGAATTTCATTCGATATAGGTACCGGAATTGAGCTTGGTTCTGAAACAGATTCTGGGATCCCAGGAACTGATCTGACTCAGATATGTTGATGACATATTCACACATTTTATCGAAAAAACTCCCGCATTGAATATTGAATCCTGATTCATGATATCCCTTCTAGGTTATTGCATATTGTTATATCGAAGTGCAGTGGCATATAAGAGAATTGATCTTCAATAACTGGAATATCAGTTCACAAGAAACTCAATCTTACCTAAATTCCATTATCAAAGCATTTTTTAACTTAATCTCAGACTATCCATCCTGTGAGGAACACTTCGATAGCTTCAAGAGTGGATATTTATATCGGCATGACAATTATATTCACTGAACGCTGTGAAGGTAGTCCAAATATTATTATTGAATTCTCTTTGGAAACAATGACTATAACTGTGATCAAAATGACTCCTGAAATAATAATAATAATATTTATTTGCATTTCAAGCATGATAACATTGGTAATTTACAATTTAACACAAACCAAAAAAAAAATACAAGAAATACAAAAAAGACTGAAAACAACATGTTTCCTACGGAAACTGCTGGTCTTAGTTCCAGCCTTGAGAGGGGAGAATGAGCATAATTAATATAATAAAAATAGGAAATGTTTGTACAACCTAATTATGGAATACAAATAATACCCCCGGAGTGGTGGAAATGGTACCCAAGAACTAAAAAGTAATAATGAATAATAAACTGATATACTCAGAAGAATGTGAAAAGTCATGAAAACAATGTTAATTGTCAGAAATTTGTTTCAGGTAGAAATGATTTTTGTATTGTCTTTTGAACGAAGATATTTTACTCTTTTTCACTTCACTTGGAAGATTATTATATAGATTATAGATGTTGTAGCTGAACGAACGACGATAAATAGCGGTACGATGTGGAGGAGGGGATAACAGACCTTTGAACCTTATATTGTGCACGTCGGAACGAAATTGGATTTTGTTATATAGGTATGGTGGGCATTTGTTTACCAAAATTTTATGGAAAAGTACTGCTGAGTGCAATGTACGTCTGCATTGCATTGACAACCATTTGTTCTCCACGAGTTTGTGAGAAATTCGTTCATACTTACGAATTACATGAATTAGACGAAGGCATGCCTTCTGTACATTTTCTATACGACATATATCTTTTTTATCTAGACACGGTCCATACAGAACATCACAGTATAAGAAATGAGACAGAACTAAGGTATCAGTAAGTTGTGTTTTCAACTGTTTTGATAATATATGACGATGAGGATAAAGTAACTTCAGATTCATATAACTTTTTTGAATACATTTTGTGATTTGTTTTTTGAACCTCAATTCAACGTCCATTTCAATACCTAAATTTCTCGCTGTTTTCTGCGGTGCTAAAATATCATTATTTATATTAATATTTATGTGTTTCTCAACCAGCAAACGATCGGTCCCGAAAACCAAGAGATTAGACTTTTTTGAATTCATTTTTAGATTATGTGATTCCGATATTGTAACGAGTCGTTTCAAATCCTCATTAATCTTCAGATTGGCTGCAGCTATTTCATTGGGGTGAAAAGAAAGGTAAATTTGAGTGTCATCGGCATACATATGTGAGGTGCAATGTTGTAGGACTGACATAAGATTGCATGTATATATTGAAAATAATAACGGCCCAAGTACGGACCCTTGGGGCACACCAGCCCTAATTAAACCTACATCTGATTTGCCCATTGATGTTTCGACAAACTGCGATCTATTTGTGAGATAACATTCAATCATAGTTACAGCTGAACCTGTGAACCCAATGAAATGCAGTACAGAGTATAAAATTTTATGATTTATTGTATCGAACGCCTTGGAATAATCTAAAAGAATAAGAGCTGTTGTATTACCTCGATCTGCTGCTGCAAATATGTCATCACATATCTTCAGTAATGCGGTGGTACAACTATGGTCTTTGCGGAAGCCAGATTGGTTCGTTGGTAAAATGCAGTGTAAATCTAAATAGCGTTTTATCTGGAAATCTCGGACTTGTAGAAACACGAAATCATTTACAATGTATAATGGAAAAATTTGAAGGCATTGGAATTGAAAATTCAGTGAATAACACCAATATTTGATCTCAAAGCAGCAGTAGTATGAATAGACGATTCAATAAATCTTCTGAATGAAATTCAGAATTCAAATCATTTCAGTTCCTTTATTCTATAAAACTAAATGTAGGTTCGTCTGTCTTTGATTTGTCTTTGATCCCAGATCATACACGCAAATGTGAACTGTTTTTTGCATGCCTGTTACGGTTTCGTCGTACATAATACATATACTGGATGATGAACTGAACGGGTGTCTTCAAGTATCAAAATTAAAGTCAATTCGGGTACGACTACTGCAACCCGTTCATGAAATAGATAAATAATGGGAAACTAGACTGGAAAACAATCAGGCACGAACTACTCCAGATGGTTTCTTGTGAACACTCGAGCAGAGTATGGACCAGATTAAACTGGAGATCACCTTACATTGTCACACGAGCCTTGAGTGGCACAGCAACATATGCCAAGTGACAAGTGATTATGATAATACATTTATCACGACAGAACTATTCAATCAACGTTAACAGATCAAATTGTCAAATTCAATAGATTCTCGTAATTCACGATATGGTACTTTCATTACGTTGATTCTACAAGTTTTTTAAATTCTTCCAAGCGCCCATTAGCCATCATTCTCACAATGCAGCATGTAGTGACTCGTGTTCTGGATACAATTGTTAATTATTTCTTGTGGTTCCTGTATACACCCCAGACAACTTCCTGAAAGATACACCACTGGGAAAGTTATCTAATCTGGTCTTCGTCCTTTGAGTCGAGACAATGTAATCTCCAAAGGGCAGTCTAGAGCTTGCCGCTTTTACGGGCTGCATTTCCATAGTGAATGCCATGGGGATAATACACTACAATTGAAATATAGAGTCGTCATAAATCCGATGAATAATGCAAAGGTGTACCTATTCAGGAACGGATTAATTATAGTAAGATTTGCCAAGAAGAAATATTTACTCAGTGAGAGTTTGAGGGGTATTCTGATCTACATAGAAAGTGAATATGTCCTTAGTTGTTATCCTGAATCGACTATGGCCAGCACGGTGAAATATATATTTCCGATTTCGAACTTGTTGTCAGCTATGGAGATTGATATATCACTTTCAGTGAATGGTAGGTAGCGAACAGTAACCGTCGTTGTTGTTTGTGATTCTTATATTTGTCCTCCGTATCTATACATGTCTGCTCTATACATATCTTTTGAACACGGACAAAGTTGGCAAAAATAAAAAGTATTTTCTAGAAAAACATTGGTCCTCAACTGAACTAACTTTTGCTGAAAATAGTTACTTATGATATTCTTTCATGAGTTTCAATAGACATATAACTCCGTTAAAGTGGAAACGAAGAATTTGTTCATTTTTTCTCAGAAGGGTATTTTTTTTTAACCTACTATTACTGGGACTCTCAATCTCAGAGGTATATTCATTGAAGATTTTCTTACAGTGGCCTGAAGGTTATGAAATCATATGATAGTCGGAATGAACTGTTAGTATAGGACTTTCCTAAAGATTGGATATTTTTTGTCGGATTTGCGTCTCTATCACATTTCATTCCAATTGAACTAATCTTGTTCAGGTCGATTGAGAATATGTATGAAGGATGCGAAAAATGATTAACTGAAATCCAATTGAGTTATTGAAATGAATAGACAGAGCTGAAATAATCAAGTGGAAATTATTTTGAGGTGAATCATCCAGATAGAAGATCAAATGAGAAAAAAATTTGGCTGAGGTTTCAAAAATCAACAAAATAAAATAAAAAAGGCTACTTCATCTTCAACTTTATTATGATGAATATCCATCATAAAATCATATCAGTTTTTTCAATTTGAATTTTGATTGTTTCTCGACCAGAGAAAAATTGGCTTTTTACCCATTTTCTTTGGAAAAAATAACGAGGAACAAATGGAAAAATGTACTGTTTTTGTACGTTTCGTTCACTTTTTTCTCATTATTGAATAAGTTTTTTGAATCTTGCCCAATTTCGATTGATTTTTGTTAGTTTTCTGCTCTTTTAATTTTTTTCTGCGAATATCTTCTTTATCATTCAGCGAATTGAAATATATTTTATGATTTTTATCCCTTTCTGAATTATTTTTCTGTTTCTGGAATGAATTCAACAGGAGTGACTATTATAAACCATGATATATATTTTTATACTATTGCTGTCATTATTAAAGCAGTTCGTAACTAGCAATGGTGAGAACAATACGAACATCTGTCTATCTTCTGACTAACACAAATTGATATATTCAATTGGATTACCCAAATCGGAATACAATTCCATTTTGAAGGTACAGGAGAGGGTTAACCATTAACTTCTATAGATATTTCCATGGAACATGCTTCTGAATTTATTTGTTCGCAACAGCGTTTTTTTTGTTATATACAGATTCACACGAAAAGGAAGCCCTGTAATGTTCAAAGAACACCGCGTGATTCAAGGGACAGTAGATACGAATTAACATTTACTTTGAATTTCTGAAGTTTGTCAGCGTCAGGTAAAACCTCTTTTGGCAAGAAATTCAAAACCTCAGCTGTTCTATTGAAAAAAGATCCCTGACCAATAGAGGTTCGACAGGTTTCCAAATTCACAACAAAGGGCTGAGAATTCTGTACTCGTCGAGTCATCCGTGTAGATATTGCCAAGCGGGGAACGATCGATAACAAATTGGGAAGAGCATCGACCGTAAAAGTATCTATAGAAGAGAGACAAGTCTCCGACTCTTCTACGATGTTCCAATGAAGTTTTTGTTTCGAACCCGGCGTCTTTCTTTCCTTCAAGGATCGTTTTTCAACAGAAATCATACAGTTCTCGTGTATATCGAACATAATAATGATTTTCTTCTCGTGCCAACAAAAAATATTAAAAATTTGATTGTAAATGCCCCAAAAAACCATGCTGGTTCGTTGCCACTGTTCTATGAGAATGATCATTTCAATGAATAGGATTATTTTCACAATACTGAGAAATGGGAATGGAATTCAGCATAAGTGTTCACCGTAGATTCATCCTGATTTCACAACATTACCATTAGGGAAGTTTCGAAAAAAACAATACAAACAATATTTGTTAACTCTATTCACCATGTGAATGGATGTGAAAGTCGTTTTTCTACGATCAGTTTGAGGAGGATTTTTTTCTGAGCAGCCGGTACATTCACTTAGGGAATCCAGATTCCGTCACACAATACCCTTTACAACGCATCGTAATTTCCTAGTCGTTTTATAGCCATCGTTATTACTCTCTTTGGTGTGACTCAGGCTCTGATAATTGAGCTGAAACGCGGTTGGGGTTTTCTAGGGCACGTCGTATTCCATTTCCGACGATGAATGTTTGATTAGATTCGTCAAACATTTATGCCACACGTTTGTTGCCCCGCTTCTTCTACTTTTCGAAGTGCGGAATACTATATTATTCGATATTCAATCGAATCGTATGAATACTATATCACCGAAGATGGAGAAACGAATATTTCATGTCGACTCGAAATGAAACAGACATATTTTGTTGTCAGGTTTCGTTCGAGGCGGTAAAATAGTTACAAGAAAAGCATAGGCAGTGTCACGGGCGTAGGAATGAAGAAATATACTCTATCAATGTACCATTTTTGGGACGTGATGAAAATCATACTTGAAAACTCATTAGAAAAAAATGATGTGGAACCACCAGCATGAATTGTTTCACCCTAATTCCACAATGCAATTAGTCACTGCAACTCAATTAAGTTGCATGTATTCATGCAAGTTTTTCGAGTTGCATGAATCTTTTTTGGTGCGATAATTTGCAGCGACTTAATTATTTCTGTTTTGAATTTATTGCCGCAAACTACAAATATGTTGTGGCACCATTGTGAAGAAAGATAATTTGGAATATAGTGATAATATAGGCGTTTCTCTTGGTAACATACAGTGCTATTTTTTGATATTGGCAATGAAAACTGACAGATTGATGACATTTCTCGCAGCGACATGTTGCCGCGAGAAATTGCGGCAGTGGATTGCATCCTGAAAATCGGCTGTTAATCTAATAAATTTTCCGCAAACGTCGTCTTTCTTGAAACGAAAAATTTGTCACCTTCTTCAAATATTTCTCAGATAACTCGACTTTGTTTTCTTCAAGTGAGAAATGGTAATATTATTGGAAAATCACTGACATTCTACAGACATTTGTAAAAAACAAACAAACAATAACTTGACAATTTGTCTTTTCGGTGATACTTCACTCATGGACTTACTATTTTTTTCTTATCGAGAGAAGTTGGCTATTCATCATTTTTCTTTCGAATTATATCACCATTTCTCTCCTGAAATATCGTCAGCCGTCCTGTCCTAGGCATTTGCGCCAAAGTTGGTTGATCCGACTAGTACAGTTTTTCCCTACCCTTTCGATCTTGGAAACATTCCGAATCTCTGTTTCTCCCTCAGGGATCGTTTTCATATGTAAATAAGAATAAGGAACTCAATAAATCTGAAGTAAAAACAAATTGGAGTCTCTTGGTTCTTGGAAAATCCTGTTTTCCTAGAAATATCTTCAATCTTCCAGGAGATCTCCTTTTCAAGTAGCTTCAATACTGGCTCATTCTGAACATGAAAAAATTGTCACCTGAGATTTATATCAAGCGCGTCAAGTGCTTCAAATTGGATGCTCGAGTGATTTTAGCTCTGTTGAAAAGTTTCACTATCATTCCAGACACCGCGCATTTTTACAAAGCAGATATGAATGTATATATTGTTCTAGGGCAAGCGTCGCATTCCCCAAGCAAAATTATTGTTCGCTGGTGCCCTCCAAGTAGTAGCCCTGATTTGTGCTAACCAGCACACAATATAAAAATGCAAAAAAACAATAACAGCTGATACCGCGTACATCACCCGCATTCCAATACTCATTTCAAAAATTTGTGCTAATCAGCAAAGACTTGTTTGAAACAAATTTAAATTCGTGAGCATTGAAATAAGGTGTGGAAACAATTCAAATGACGACGGTGTACAAGAATGATATTGTTTTCTGCGACATTCAACTATCGAACGCGAAATATGGAATCAAGAGAAACTTTTGGACAATGATTTTGATACGAACGAACATAGTTTTGCAGAAGAATGATTCGAATTTGACTCTGTCGGTAGAGAACAAGATAGTGGAAGAATAAACAAAAGCAGTAAGTGACATATGTCTTACCGATTGGTTATTGATTTTTTTCAGATTACACCACCGCCAGGCACGTTTGATCCAGATGCATGGACAATTGAAGAAACAACAAACGCCAGATAATTGACGAATGTCTTACTGAGATTGGTAATTGATTTTTATATCTTACTGGCACATTTGATCAAGATTTATGGACAATGGAAGAAACAACAAACGCCAGAATATTTGACGAATGTCTTTCTGAGATTGGTAATTGATTTTTATATCTTACTTTGATCAAGATTTATGGACAATGGAAGAAACAACAAACGCCAGAGTAATTGACGAATGTCTTACCGAGATTGGTAATTGATTTTTATATCTTACCAAACGCCTGGCACATTTGAGTACTATAGATGATTTCAGCAATTGACGAATGTCTTGCTGATTGGAAATCGATTTTCATATCTTCCTAAGCCAGGCACGTTCGAAAATAAAGTATGGAAAATGGAAGAAAAAAAAGGCAGTAGTTGACGTATGTCTTACTGCGATTGGTGATCGATTTTCAAATATCACCAATGCATGGCACGTTTGATCAATATAGATGACTTCATCAATTGACGAATGTCTCACTGAAAAATGGAAGTAGCAACAAAAGCAGAAATTGCCGAATGTCTTACTGCGATTGTTGATTGAATTTTATATGTTACCAATGTCAGGCACGTTTCATCAATAGAGATGATTTCATTAATCTGATTGGTAAATAAATTGATTCAAAAATCAGAAATGATTGGAAACAGTTTCAGAATCTCACATGAGTGCCTTTCAGAAACCGTCCTCGAAGACTCATCCTTGTACGGAATTTTGCTCGGTATCAGCTTCTGTAATTAACAGATGTAATTTCATTCACACTTTCGGTGGCGTCGACTTTATATTTCGCCTGGATATTTTGCCGGTAATAGTTCCCTATATAAACGTATCTGACTATATCCTTTCAAATCTACACGGGAATAGACGTTATCTTTTCGGCGCAGATGGTGCTATCATAAAACTGTGCGGTGCATTCTCCACGAATGTTCAGTCTTTATCCACACTTAGACACAAACAGACAAAAGGCAGTAACTGGAAACATTCTGGTTCATATACTCCAGACGAAAATAATGTTCGAAATGTTGGGACGCCGTACCCGTGACAAAGTTTTCATATCTGCCGGAAAATAGGGGGACAAAAGTTATTGTTGGAAGGAGATAACTCACAGAGTGTTGAATCGAGGGGATCTGAGAATACGATTGAATCGAGCCTCATTTCGGATTTCAATACCACAAGATGGAAATGAAAAAAATCGGCTTACATATTTGTATACAGTTGTACTAAACGTAATAATATTGAACTGTATACAAGGCACATTACGAAAATATGTCTGAAGATGTTCAGAACGTGTTCCGTAAAAGGTCAAAATAACATTGTTTGAACGTCATTTTTCTGCAGAAGAATGTACATCAGGAGCAGACAGATAGGTGGTTCTTAACTACCAGAACACATTCTTACTGCCGATGGAGACCACACAGTAGAATGGAACAACACTAAAGTTATAACGAAAGAAAGCAATGGCAAGAAACGAAAATTAAAGGAATCTGCTTTCATCATGCGTGAAGAATGCATATCTATGAGTTCGCTTGATATGGATCGCGGATGGCTGCCCCTCTTGAAGGACAAAATGTTATGTCAAATTTGAAATAATTTGACAAATATCAATCACGAAAACTATCTTCACCAGGTATTTGCACTTGAAAAGGAATTCGCCCAGAAGTTTTGAGAATGGAAACAGATTTAGTTTCCGAAACGTTAACAAGATAAGTATTTTCGTATATATAAGCTATCATTATTTTGTTGATAGTCAAAATTTGAGTTATACAAGAAGTTGCTGTCTAATTGGACATGTTCTATCCAGAAAGAACTGTTTTTCAATAGACGTAGCAACTTAGCGAATTTAAAGTTCGTCTGGGCCATCGTGTTCGAAAAACCGCACGAATTTTAAAAACCTCAATAATCATTCATACTTCATTGCACTATTTTTCCATTACTCCTAAGTCGCTTTTTACGACTTTGCTATTGGAAAAAACGATTACTTTTCCCCGAATTCTTTAGAAATTCGAAGTTTCAAGAATGCAAATAGTCAAATAGACATCAAAGTCAATTGACACCATCATGATATGTCAGAAGGCGACTGTTAAACTTCAAGGACTGAGAGACGATTTCAATATATATATATATATATATATATATATATATATATATATATATATATATATATATATATATATTACAGTGAAGTTTTTCACGGACGGTTGAGTTGTTGTCGACGTTTCTAGCACAAGCAGGTGCAGAAACATTTTTGAAAATGCCAACTGAAATGTTGACTGGCGAAACGTCGAAACTTAATACCGACAAACCAACGGATAAATAGGCCATCGAATCACCACGGAAACCAACGATCCAAGAGCTACCAGTTTCTTGATAAAAAAAATCAGTATTTTAATACAAAGGGAAAATGCAGCTTCTTGTTTCGGGACTATTCCTAATTCCAAAAGTCTCGACGAATTTTTCATGATTCCTCTTGTTTCCAAATCACACTATTCCGACAATCTAATTACATCTCCGTTTCTATCCGATCTCACGAATTTGCAGAAGCCTTCCACAACAACCAATCATCCCAGGAAAATTCATCTCTCTCGCTTTCCTCTACATGTGAAATTACAACTGGAACATATGGTTCGGAATTATTGAATAATTCATGCGATTCTCCAACAATCACAAGTCTTCATGACCTTCCGACAATAGACCACAACAGAAAGCCTTCAAAAATCAGTGTCCAAGAGGAGTATGATTTACTTAGCCCTATAGTGGTACCAATTGAAGTGGTGACTATATTCCAAGACATGTCATAAAGTAATACTTCTGAAAATATTGAGACATGTGGCATTTTAACAGGCAGACTCGAAAGTAATGAGCTAATTATAACTCACATGATTTTTCCATAGCAAAAAAGAACCTCAGATTATTGCGTGGCAATGAATGAAGAGGAGATTTTTGATTATCAAGATCAACCTAATTTAATAACAGAAGGATGAATTCACACTCTCCCCACTCAAACTGCATTCCTTTCAAGTGTTGATCTTCATACCCATTATCCTTACCAGTTACTGATACCGGAAGCAATTGCGATAGTATGCTCGCCAAAATATAATGAAACTGGATTTTTCATATTAACTCCTCATGCTTCAAGAACCATTGCAAATTGTCGAAAGAGTGGATTTCATCCTTATTCAACTGGACAACCATTATTTAAAACAATGCACCTCTGGAAGTATGGGATCTACGCAAGGTTCAACACATCCACTTCTACAAATCTATTTTTTTGTTTTTTTTTTGTTTTTATTTATAGATATGATTTTATTTTTACAATATTTTGAAGAAATAAATCCTAATCAATTCATATTCAGATTAGATTCATTTTTATTTCTGCGGAAATAATTGGTGTATCTGGTGAAACTATTCCATGTTTTGTCCATATACCCAATGAAGAACTCAAGAGGTAGTTTCCTTTGAGCTGAACAATTTCTGCTCTGATATTGAATGAAAAGTTACCCTGCTGAGATTTTTCTACGAAGTATTTTTACTTCATTACGAATAAGTTTCTCATAAATATAAGGTTCTTCTACAAAGAAGATTTAGATTCTTACAAATGCTATTATTCGAACCAAGATTCATGTGTTCGGTATACAAAATATAATCACGTCACAAAGGAAAAATTTCACTTGTTTGCCGTCCATTTATTGTGAAAGTTCAATTTAAAGGGATGAATCGAAGCTCATTTATGGAATAAACATTTTTATTCTATATTCACGTTTGTCATTTCATTCAACTGAACTGATGCAACTCTTTTTGGGGACTCTTCTTATCAGTGACGTCACGACGAGTTGTTTCCAATCTACTATGACCATTTTACGTGATCGATTAACAAGGACATTTTCAGTATATCATTCATTGATTATTCTGGTAGTTTTCAGTCGAATATTCTGATAATGATTTCGAGAGAAACGACAAATGAAGTATATTGACTGAGGCTAGTGAAGAATTAGCTACAATACAAGCGAAATTACTTGACATGCCAGAAATATCATGATCATCATCGTCATTTCAACTCAACATGGTCCCCTAGGAGAACAACTTGATAATTGTTTCCAAATAACTGAATGAGGCTATATTTTCAAATTTCTGACAAAAAAACATCCACATTCCACCAAAATGTTGTTGAAAGATCAACAGCAATGATTCATCACCTTCATAGAATCGTAATCTACACAACTGAGCTATATTGTCACGAACAGGCATGAAGTGTTGACGACATTAAAGCAATATGTTGCTGTGTTGCATTAAATATTCCAAATAATTCACAAACCGTGCTGAAGGGCTGACCAGATGGATATCTCACAGCAGGGATGTTCGTGTATATTTTGTTGACACTTGGCGATCAGAGGCGCACACGAATGTATTCGAGTTCAGTAGAAAAATAAATAACCGTTTTATACGATCGATTTCAATAGCACGGTGGTTGGAATTTTCAGTTTAAGAAACGTGGATGCTGAAATCGAACAATTTCAGTGCTGTTTCGTGAAAATGATCTGCTGTATTAAAAAAAAAATAGTTTTCTGAATGTTTTTGGTATTTTTTGCTAATGTGAATATTTTTACAAGTTTCATATCGACTCCTCTCCTTTGTTAGTTCGTATATTGATGAATGCAAATCAAATCTTTCAACTGAATTTGATGGGATTTCTTTCTGCCCGATTGATCTTGAATTTTGCGAGTTCACACAATAAATTCGAATAGCAGGTTACACAGAATTCCCTGTACATGAAATGTTAAGCCTGAAACACAGCACGCATTTCGTGTTTTCACTCTGAGTTCGTGGTCATTATATGTTTTCGATACTTCTTTCAATGATAATTTTTCAACAAGCTTTTATTTGAAATATTCTCCATCGTAACTATGGAAAATGTATTTGAATTGTAAACTATTTCTTTCAAGTAGGCATCACAATATTACTATTATATTATTATAAAAAAATCGAAATGACATCCTCGATGACCGACAAATTTTTTACTTATTGTCTGATTTGACCAAAAATTGATTATAGGAAAACAGGATCATTATACCTACAGTCGGGAGTCATAAATTCAATGTGACGGCTTTCAGACGAAGTAAAAAAAAAACTTGAGGATCTGTTATAGAATTGATAGAGAGGGGCTCGCAGATGGACACATTAAAAGTAGTCAGTCAAAATATGTTTGATACATCGGACTCGAACTGAAACGAAAAAGTACCCATTTTCTAAAACAAGCTTTTGTTTAATACATGAATTGATACGAAAACGTTCGAGTTTGTATCCAAGTACTGCATTGTATGTGGATGAATCTTACAAGGAACCGATTCTTTAATACGGATCACAAATTTTAGCAAAGTGGAATTGAGTTCGAAGGAGGCAAAAAAGCAGCAGTTATACGAATAAACAATGAGATTGGAAACTTTGTTGTGAAAGTTGAAACTTTTTATGAAAATCAATTATATGCTAACACGAAACTGATATAATTTGCACTCAACGCGCGTTTTGCTAACAAGGTAAGTATCTTCAGGAGAAGAAATCTGCTACTAAAACTGAAGGCTAGAGTTAGCTATGTATATGTTACCGGCAATGTGTATAATTCAGGCATTGTATAGAATGCCTAGGCATTCTATACATTGCCGAGTGAATCCAGGGAAAGTATGAAATAAACTCATTTCTTAACAATTGTACAAACTTTGCCTAGGCATTGTGTATAATGCCTAGGCATTATATAGAATGTCGAAAGTTTTGCAGGCAAAGTATAAAATGAACAACATTGTTAAAAATTGTTTATTGCAAATAACAAACATGAAATGTATTAAACATAGGATCTGAAAATCCTCATATTTTACTAGAGTAGAATTTAAAAGTGAAACATTAATTTAAGAAATTACTTGTTACAGCAGGAAAGAGAACTATGGTTAGGTTAGGTTAGGTTAAAAATCTGTCTGTTCCATTGTTTTCAAGTATAGGTTAACCTAACCTAACCTAACCTAACCATAGTTCTCTTTCCTGCTGTAACAAGTAATTTCTTAAATTAATGTTTCACTTTTAAATTTTACTCTAGTAAAATATGAGGATTTTCAGATCCTATGTTTAATACATTTCATGTTTGATATTTGCAATGAACAATTTTTAACAATGTTGTTCATTTTATACTTTGCCTGCGAAACTTTCGACATTCTATATAATGCCTAGGCATTATACACAATGCCTAGGCAGAGTTTGTACAATTGTTAAGAAATGAGTTTATTTCACAATGGAACAGACAGATTTTTAACTCTGCCTGAACTCCAGCAGGCATTCTATAGAATGCCTAGGCAAAGTATGAAATGTTTGAAATTTCACACTTTGCCTGCTTACTTTTGGCAATGTATAGAATGCCTAGGCATTCTATACAATGCCTGATTTTACACTTTGCCGGTAACATATACACTTTTACAATATAAAGTAGTTCAATAACTACATGCAAAGTTTTATGGTTCGGTATGAATTGTTAACTACTAATTATTGTGAATAATTACCCAACAATAACCTGAAAAGCGGGCTAAAAGGAAAGGGTCCTTTGTCAGCATCCATTTTATCTTTACATTTTACTATTGCTGGATTGGTTCATCGTTGAAGTTTGATTTTATTCTTAATTTGGAAGTGGGGATTCAATTTTGTAGTTGGGTCTGACGTCGGAATTAAATTTAACCATAGATATTTTTTCATAGAAACTTTTCACAACTACCAGTTTTGGAGTTTTCGCACTCAGTTCGAGAGCCATAATACCGATCAGATGGCAGTTTATTCCTCACCTGAAATTAATAGTTACCTGTCAGAGAAATTCGTTTTATAGTATAGCTGTGATTCAGAAATATCGCATAACAAACAATGCGATTATTCTGAATAGTTAGATTCATGAAATGATAAAATAAAAATGGAAATCTTGCCCAAAAGATGTATGGAACGGTATACTATAGTTCATTGCCTCAAAAATAATTATATCAAAGTCACTCTCCTCAGATCCTAACCTTGATATATTCAATTTTACTGCTTAAGCTTTCATAGATTTTTCCGTTTTTGTATCATAATGTTCTTTGAAAGGAATTTTCATACCGTTCCGATTTTGGCCAATGTTTTTTGTTACAGTCTCCAAAACTGACTTAATATATTTCCCACTTCTCAAGTTTTTCTGATTTCCTTTTTGGTTAGCCTAGGAGTTGTTAAAGAGACAACGATTTTTAATCATTTATCTCATAAATATACATTTCCTAATCAACTCGTCCATCGGAAGAGGACTGTTCACTCCAGTTACATGCTGAAATAGGATCTTTTAATTTGTCATACTTGTACTTATTCAAGGAAAATGTAATAAACTTGGGAAATTGCAATACTACCATTTTATATTGTGGATAGTGATTAGAGCTATTTGAAATGTACTCAAACTGTTCGTGCCATTCCTGTATACGTCAAATTCAATAATATTCTGATTGCTCCTTACCTCAAATGCATCTGAAAATAGGAACTGTTATTCTTTCACTACTCCGTATGTGAATTGAACCGATCTCTGGTGAAATTTTTTCATCGATACAGATGAATACGTTCCAAATGAAAATTGTAAGTGAGATTTGTGGTACCCACATTGGAGCCAGATTGTCATAAAATAAATAATTAATAATCAGTTTTGATCAATTTGTGACAAAATGAATATCACGATATTATTTAAACTTTCTTCCATGAATTTAGTAATTGATCAATTACAATCAACGTGACGAGGTGTTTCCGATGAAAGATGACTTCTGCACCTTCTTCATTGCTGCTAGCATGAAGGGGAATGTGCCTGAAATGAATATTTTTCACAAAACTGAGACATTTATGTGAATGAGTCATCAATCTGAAATTTAGCGCCCCCTTTGAATAGCTAATCAAAGGATTTTTCCAACTATGACAGCGCCTGTTTCACTGTTCGAGTATATTTTAGGTCGAGTGTTGAAATTGCTACAAATTTGTTCTTGTACAAAAATGAAGTTTGTGATCGGGATAATGAACTTGAAGCATCTCTGAGAAACGAAGCCGTCACTTTCAAATCAGAATTGTTCATTGATAAATATTATATATCAAATGAAGCACAACAAAATCGATATGTAGCCAACTGACCCAAGAATAACATGAGCGAAATAAACAAACGAATTGATGTATTCGCGGTGAATGACACGAAATTCTTGAAGATTCTGAAGTTGTTATGAATATTTCTTTGTTAATATGCGGAAAATTCCACAATCTTCTCTACCACATTCTCTTACGAACTTTGTTCCATTTTTTCCGTTCGATCCCCTAACGCATTCCTCCCTTGCCAATACACGACAACCCACTTTCCATATTTTCAAAACTCCACTGAATCATTTATCGCAGGCAACGATCCGTGGGTCGGTTCTGTCGATCTGTCGCCCACTGGCCATTGTCTGGAACAGATTGTGCTTTATGTTGGGAATGGCTACGAATGAATGTGTTAGATATAAGGATTTTTCAGCAGAAGTATTCGCGTTACGTTCGTGTTGATTTTTTTCAGATAATAGGAGACGAAATGACAATTGAAAATAGGGCATCTTTACGAGAACTTACCTGAATATGAATGCTATACCATTGTATATAGACTACCTAGTAGGCTAACGCTAATGTATTGTATTTACCGTTGGATAGAAATATCATCGCTACAGCGATCTTTTTGACCGGCACGTGGAGTCGAGACAGGCCCGTATTGAAAAAATTGTAAGCAAATTAATTCAAAAAAGTTGACTAATGAACTATGAGTACTTTTCGCTTGAAATAGTGTAATCATATTCGTAACATTGAAGTGGAGTGTTAATTCATGAATATTTCTACAAATACGTATGAAAAAAATCTGACCTGAATAATTCAGTGATTTAGACAAAACTAATAATATAATTGACGTTATCAAAAAAACACTTTATTGTGTGATTTCCACTAGACAGTTTGTCAAACCGCTACACGTGATTTACTACACAATAGCTTTTTCAGGCCTACATAAGCTATTCTATAGTGAAACACGGTTTGGCTAACTGTCTAATGGAAATCACACAATTGATTTTCAATGAAATTTTTATGTATTTTCACCAAGTCGGCCATTTAAGTAATAATTTAGAGTGAATAGATCCATATTATATATGTAGTTGAATATTGGAATGTAAGTAATGCATAAAAACAGTTTTATTTTTTATTGAGGTGGCGGTTACTTGAAGGAAACCATAGTTGTGAGACTATAAGGTGAAACACGATTAAATTTCCACATAATGTAATGTCTTCGCGACATGTTTCGATACACTGTATCTTTTTCAAGCGAATGTACTATGAACACTGTGTTTATTCAAATTGAATTTAATCATGTTTTACCTTAAAGTGTTATAAACAACAGTTGTCAAAGACGTTATGGTGTAAGCGAACAGAAGTCCTGACAGATCAGTACATACCGAACACAAATGTTGTAGTTCAGTTTTTCAATCACATCTCGGATCGGGATTTTTGATCACGTGACCTGAGGTGTATCGAAAAATTCTACCTGAGGTCATTTATTGTGAGCTCTGAGCAAATGGAGGTGATTTTTCTACTCTTTGGTAGATTACCATTCCAGGGGGTTGGGATGTCAAAGGAGTTTATGTTCAGTTTTTGATTGTTTGAAGTACAGGCATTTATTGGTAATATTACCATGGACGGAAGCTTTTAATGAAGAATTAACGTTGTTCTCTCGGAATTCAAACAACAAACTTGCAGTCGGCAAAAATCCTTACAGAAACTAGAACTTATGTATTAATTTTTTGTTACAAAAATCAAACCGATTACCCCCGTTCTGTCGGATATTTGAAACAAAAATAGATTTTGTGGAGTTTCACCTCTGTATAATACAACCTACATAATAAGGTTGATTCGCCATCGAAAGTTTTTTTTCTCATTTTCGAAAGAAGGGGGTGAAAGGTTGATTTTTTTTCTCCACTGAAGCAGGTTTTTGGTCGAGTTTCACCTCTGTTTAATTTAAAAATGACTCGGGGATCATTTGCTGACCTGCAATTTAGCTAGACCCGAAAATTGGTGTCAATCAATATTGTAACTCTCTGATAAATAAAACCAAGTGAATAAACTTCATATAAATATCAACTATTCGTAAATTGTGAACAATAATGATATTAAACACAACGTATATATGAATATAATCCAAGTGAAAGGTACGGTTAAGCTACGAAATAGCCGATGCCGGTCCTGTTACAATCCAGTCTGTCGAGTGTAACGAAAACAAGCGATTTTCAAACGTCTGCATCCATTCGACGGTGCTGCCAACTACATTTCGCCTCCATCGTCCTCCAATGATAAGTCCATAAGGTGAGCCTACTATGTAATCTAAATACAATGGCTATACCAGAACAAGTTTCTTTCAAACCATGTTTTTTCCATGGCTGACGTCAGTGGAATTTTTACTGTAGGATAAAGCGGTATCTGTCATTTATTTATCTGAAACATTCCGAATGACGATATTTCAAAAAAGGGAGCAACCATCAAATTCCAACAGATGAAAGTATGATATATTTGTTTCATCTTGGGTGAATCATTACAAACAGGTATATTTAGGACCGGACAAATAACGTTGTAGGGCTAATGAAATCGACTGCAGCTCGCGATATGGATGAAACGAGCGTCCAAAGGGGACTGTCATGTTCCGCAACGCTTCAGAGGAAAAAAAAAATACGACCATATGCACTGTGACTTCTGTGGGACACTTTTATAACTGTGTAATCGGCCGAAAAGATAAGCCATGTTTGGATAACGATGGAGTTATTTGCGTTTGCTCGGAGGGTTCGATGGATGAAAGGAATAAGCCTCGTGAAGAATGAATAGTTTTTCCACAATACACAAATTGTGCATTGTACTGCATGCTTTAAACATTCAATGATAGGCCCAGTGTTATGGCCCTGTATTATAATTCTCCATAATTCATTATTCGAGTTGACAGTTATGAATGTCATAAGAAAGAGTTCCGTTTCATCTTAATTCAATACACAACAAAATTGGCGACGAGTACGGGATTCAGATCTTCTATATTGTGCAGTATTTGCCGATTCAAGTCACAGTTATACCCCAGTATTCAATTATCAAGACAAAAATTCAAATGGACGCAGATCAATTCAAGGCACTATTGGAAGTTTTTCAAGCTTCTGAGGCGCAAATGTTACAAACAATATTGTCACAGCAAGTTAATCAATCAAAATAACCAAAAGTTCTAACCCAGGGTGCCCCAGTTGCGAATATTGTTCCTTTTGAATACTTCGATGCTAAAAAGGAAAAATTTTCTTGTTATTTGGAGCGATTCGATAATTACCTAGATATCAAAAACATCGCAGATCCTGATAAACGAGCAATGTTATTGTGTGTGTCAATTGGATCCATACATTACAATAACCTTTCTGCATTTCTTGGACCAGAGAAACCTGCCAAAAACTTAATTTATTCCGAACTTGTCGAAGAATTCAAGAAGATGCTTATTCCACACAGAAGTACAAAAGTATCTCAGCATTATTTCTTGAACGTTACCCAGTAAGATAAACAAACTATCGCTGAATATGTTGCTACCCTTCGTAGAAATTTATCCGAATGTGAGTTCTACATCAAATGTGAATGACAAAAACTGTATCAATCTCAGATATATTTCTACGTGCTCAATTCATCAGGGGTTTGAGGGACAACTGGATTAGAGAGCAAATTCTTCAATCTGACGCAACTAAATTCGAAGAGTTCGTTACTAGAGCCACAGCTTTAGAGGCATCGAAAATTGAGAGTGTAGCATTCAAAATGCCACATTGTTAATATAGTTACTTTTCTTTTTGGAATTATTACCAAAATGTAGGCAGTAGCCAATTTGAGATTTTACATTGACCTTTAGGCCATATTCTAATTGAATACTTTGCAAATTACTCATATTCCATGTTCGTTCGATAGTGATGATTGGGTTTGAATTATTGTACTCCGGCAGTGAGCTGTACTGGTCTTGCGCTAGTCGCCAATAGATGGCGCATGCCTTCCGTTTCAACACATTAATTAAGTTCGAAATGCTCAAGTTTAACGGATAGAAAACCGAAAAAGGGGAGAATAGTTTAGTGAAGTTTGAAGGTTCAAAGATAGTAGGCGTTGAGCAGATTGAAATAACAAATGCATTTTTCCATGTTTTTTCTTGAACATAAAGAAATATCCAATTGCTTGTGGGAATGCTGAGGGCTGATGTTCCTGTTAATAATTTTGGTACTGTGTTGCATGACCTATAAAGAAGCGACATGCCGAAAAAGAACCGGCGTGGGTTCGCTAACGCCGCCATTGCAATCGGCCATTGAAGTTAAAAGTAAATTTCAAACCCTCCACGATGGTGAGGTGAGTTATTCAAAGAAATTTTCAAAGTACGAGAGATTAGGGATGTCACAATTCTCTTCTCCACTCCATGTAATTCTCTTGTTCGAACCACATAACTTTTTTTTAGGGTTTTTATCATGGGCATCATCCATGCCTGAGTTTGCTGTATTTCGATTTCAAGGATGCTATAGACGTTCCCAAATATAATTTGAGGAAGTTGAATGGGAGTCCTTTTCTTTGGAGCCCTCGAGTCGACCTAGGAGGCCTAATCAATGTGGCATTGGTGGGCAATCTCCACCATCCTATATTAGACTTATATTGGAAAGTAACCCGGAAACTGGAACCCTTGACGACTGCCCAAGCCCAGTATCCCTGTTCTGTTCAACTAGTCGTAGTCTTGATAGAGGAATGGACGTGTTATGCACCATACCGTCGGGTACTGGTGAACGGTATTTAAATTTCAAAATCACTCTCACTGCCATGCAGGCGAATGAATATGGCTTTAAGTAAATAAGAATGTATTTCATATAAGTATTTGATATTTTAGGGTGTTCTTCGTAAGATTTTTTCATGAATATTAGTTGAATATTTTCCTGGGTGGATTACAGCTGTAAACCGAAGCATAGTACTATGACAAGGGTAGGAACTGATTAAGTTTTCTTATTTTCTATTCAATTGAATTGATGACGGTAATGGTACCTGATACTTGGTAAAATTTATTATGGTAATAAGTGAATACATTCATTAAAGGGGTTAAAATTCAAATCAGTGTTTGACTACAGTACTCACAATCTATCAGAAAATAATTAACATCAGCTTATATATCATCTAGTTTTCCTGGTTGAATTAGGTAAGTTCACATGTTTAAAATGGCCAGGTGGCGCTCAACATTTTTTGCATCACATCATACCTCACCTATGACCCATAAATTGCTCATCGATGAAAAGCACCGTGCCTGTAACCCAAGTTTAGATTGAAAGAAAAAAGTAAGTTACAGAAAATGACGTCCAACGTGTAGGGCCTGAGGTATTTTTTTTTAATTTTTTTAAACAAAAAAAAATCCAACAGATAATGTATCTGAATAGCTTGTGAGTATTTGGTAGTAAACAATTCAGGGATTTTAAAGAATAACTTTTTTCGCGAGGAAGTTGTAGTTTCCAACATTGTCAGATTTTCTATTTGACTGTACGACCACAATATTCTTTATCAAGAACTACTTATGATTTGATTTTGAATTACTCAGGGTTTTATAGTTCAATTTTATTCACAATGGAGGAGTATTTCAAGCCTAATCATTTACTGTCGGAAGAACTGGACTATGAACTGAAAATCAGGGAAGTCACTTCTAGCAGAAACCAAAATGATAAAAGAAAGATTTTAGCTCGTCTCTTAGATAAAGAAAAGAATAATGTAGGTGATTTAATTAATATGAGTACATATGAGTTTGATTTCGAAACTGAAAAGACTGCCATAGAAGCTACTATGACAAGCATACAACTTAACATGGCAGATTTTGAAGGTACAACTAGTGACAATTTGTTTTTGAGATTAAAGTCAAGAATTATTCACCTTGCTGCTCGTATCAATAGGATGCCATTAGTAGATGATGGATCTGTAGAATTTAAAACTAGAAAAGAATATCAAAATGAAAGTTACACATCTTGTATGTTATTAGAAGGGGAACTTTATGGAAAAGCTAAACCACCCTCAGAAACGGTTCTTGCTGATCACCTTAATAGCACTATGAATCCAGTTATCCATGTCCCTGCTCCTGTAGTGACCTATGCTTCGCAGTCCAAACCAATCTCCGATTGGGGTGCAAAATTTAACGGGGATCCTGAGAATGTTTTTCCATTTTTAGAAAAAGTTACCGAATTAGCAAAATCTCGTAAGGTTGATGAGCAGGATCTTTTTAATTCTGCTGTTGAATTTTTTGTTGGGGATGCTTTCATATGGTATCGGAGCATTCAAAATAAAGTCAATGATTGGAAAGCTCTAGTCGAACTTTTGAAAAAAGATTTTTTACCACCAGATATTGATGATATATCTGGGAACAGATTAAACTTTACAAACAGAGAAAGCATGAAAAAATTACCATTTTCATTGCACATATGGAAAATATGTTCAGTCGTTTGAGCAGACCACCCCATGAAACAACTAAGGTCAAATATGTTAAAAATAATCTGTTGCCAGAATACCTTTCCCAGTTGGCTTTACAGGAAATTGCTGATATCGATACCCTTCGGGAGTTAGTAAAAAAGTTAGAAGAAGCCAATGTAAATAAATCAAAAAATTTTCAATTCAAAAGACCCTTTGAGAACCAAGTAGCTACAACTACTGCAAATTTTAACTCGAATTCAAGAGCCGATAAAGATTATCATAATAGGTTTAAAACAAAATCCAATCATAATTTTAGAAATTCTGCTTCCACCCGTTTTCAACCCCCAGCTCAACCTTCAACTTCTCAAAATGATAATAACAATGGTAATAGAAACAAAGCTCCCATAGTTTGTTGGAATTGTGGTCAGTTGAACCACCGATTCACCAATTGTTTGTTGACAAGAAAGATGTTTTGTTATAAATGTGGTAAAAGTGATATTTTATCCAAAGACTGCAATTGTTCAAAAAACGAATGAATCACAGAAGGGTATATGGCGGTCCCTCCTCTGTTAATGCAAAGGCCAAAACTGAATTGAATCAAAAATTAAGTTTGTCTAAAAATTGTCAAAATCTCTCAAACCCAAACCATGTCTCTCCTTTATTTATTCCAAAAGAACTAGATAATAGGCCATATATTTCAGTAAAATTATTTGATAGTGATATTGTTGTACTTTTTGACTCTGGAGCGACCATCTCTGTGGTGGGAGAAAATGGTTTAGATGTGTTGAAATTTTTTCAAATAGAGATTATTCCGAGTGAAATCAAAACCATTTCAACTGCAGATGGTACGCAAAAAGTAGTAAAAGGTATTGTAGATTTGCCAATATGTGTCAATAGCACTTGTCAAATAGTGAGGGCATTGGTTGTCCCTTCGATTTCTCATCCGTTTATTTTTGGTAGCGACTTTGCCAAACAGTTTGAAATTTTTGTAGATTTCAAAAATAATGAATGGTTTATTCAAAGTAAGATTTGTGATTCAACAATAGATGTTTTCAGAGGTAAAACTCCCCCAAAAATTATCTCTTCTCTTTCAACCGATAAATTAGACGATGAACAGAAGATAGAAGTGAAAAAGGTTTGTCAATTATATGAGGAAATTAGTAGTGAAAAGGGTTTAGGTCGAACTCAGGCCATTCGCATGTGTATAGACACAGGTAATCATAAGCCGTTTAAGAAAAAACAATATCCAATGAGTCCATATATGTTGAAAATTCTCAATCAAGAACTTGATGAAATGCTGAGGTTGGGTGTTGTGAGAGAATCCAATAGTCCTTGGTGTACCCCTGTTCTATTGGTGAAAAAAAATTCTAATCAATACCGGTTCTGCTTTGATGGGCGAGCACTTAATGAAATAACTCGACATGATTCGTATCCCTTGCCTAATGTTGACAGGATTCTTACTCAGTTGCGAGACGCAAAGTTTATTACATCATTAGATTTGTCCAAAGCCTTTTGGCAGATAGAATTAGATGAACAATCCAAAGAAAAGACTGCATTCAGTGTACCAGGCCGAGGGCTATTCGAATTTCAGGTCATGCCATTTGGTCTCTGTAACAGTGCGCAGACGCAACAACGATTGGTTGATGCTTTGTTTGGACCAAAGTATGAGCCCAACATCTTTACATATATTGACGACATAATAATCACTAGTAAAACTTTTGAAGAACATATTAAATTGCTAATTGAAGTAAAGGATATCCTTAAAAGGGCTGGTTTAACGATCAATACACAGAAATGTAATTTCTTCCGAACAGAATTGAAATTTTTAGGCTATATTGTTAGTGGTAACGGCTTACGCACAGACCCTGACAAGGTTTCCGCCATGGTCAATTACCCGAGACCTACCAATGTGACTGAAGTCAAACGTTTCATAGGGATGTGTTCATGGTATCGCCGCTTCATAAAACATTTTTCGTCCATGACTTCACCACTTAATGAGTTAATAAAAGGCAAAAAGAAAAAACAACCAATCGTTTGGAATTCAGAAGCAGAAAATTCCTTTCTAAAAATTAAAGAGGCTTTAGTGTCAACCCCTCTATTAGTCCAACCTGATTTCACTAAAGAATTCACTGTTCAATCGGATGCCTGTGATGTGGGAATTGGGGGAGTTTTGACTCAAATTTTAGACGGAGAGGAGCGTGTAATTGCGTATGCTAGTAGATCCCTATCACGGTCTGAGAGAAGTTATTCGGTAACTGAGAAGGAATGCTTAGCTTTAATATTTTGCATAGAAAAGTTTCGACCTTTTATCGAAGGTGTCCGTTTCACTGCAGTTGTTGATCATTTTTCCTTACTTTGGCTTAATAACATCAAATCCCCTTGTGGAAAATTAGCTCGGTGGGCAATTCGGTTACGCCAACATAATTTTACCCTGGTCCATAGGAAAGGAACTTCTAATGTGGTCCCAGACGCCCTGTCTAGGATACCGGAATCCTTCCCTGAAGTTTCTCTATTAGAAATCACAGATGAGAGTTCTGATCCATTTTATGTTAAATTGAGAAAGGACATTTTGCAATCTCCAGAGGCTTATCCTCAGTGGAAGGTAGAAAATAATCTCATCTATAAATTTATTCCATCTAAGTTACCTTTGAAAACAAATTTAAGTGAATACAAATTATTGGTTCCAAAACACCAAAGACAAAATGTAATAAAGTCATGTCATGATCCGGGTACTTGCACATTTTGGATTTTTTAAAACGCTCTCCAGGATACAAGAGAACTATTATTGGCCTAAAATGCGAAAAGATATTTTGAGGTATGTTAAAAGATGCAAGGTATGCGGTTCTCAAAAAGTTTCATCGTCGCCTCGAATTGGTAAAATGGGGTTAGAAAAGGATGTACAATATCCGTGGCAAATTATTAGTGTTGATCTTGTAGGGCCTTTTCCGAGATCTACAAAAGGGAATAATTTTCTGTTGGTCGTAGGTGACTGGTTCACAAAATACACCCGTTTATTTCCTTTAAAAAAGGCTACAGCTCCAAATATTGTTAAAATTATGGAGAATGATGTTTTTCTGATGTTTGGTGTGCCTCAGATAATATTATGCGATAACGGTTCTCAATTTGCTGGATCCGTATTCAAGTCGTTAATGAAGGAGTATCAAGTTCAAAAAATTTGGTTCACGCCCCGCTACTCACCACAGTGCAACTTCGTAGAAAGGGTAAATCGGACAGTTGGAACAGCCATCAGATGTTATGTAAAGGAGCATAAAAATTGGGATGTAGAACTGCCAAAAATCAGACAAGCTATCAACACAGCTCGTTATGAAGTAACCGGCTATACGCCAGCTTTTTTAAATTTTGCTAGACACATCCCGCTATCAGGTAATTTTTATGGTAATGTTGAATCGACGGCCGATTTAGAAGTCACCCCAGGTGATCGTCAGTCATACGCCAGTGAAATGGACGGACTTGTCCAAGTTTTTGAGGATGTTAGGAAAAAATTGCATAAATCTTATCAAAGAAATGCGCGTAATTATAATCTCCGTAAGAGAGATATAACTTTTGAAGCTGGTGATAAAGTATGGAAAAAGAACAAAGTATTGTCAAACGCGGGTAACCAATTTGCTGCTAAATTGGCACCGAAGAAAGTATTGTGTACAGTTAGAAAAAGAATTTCACGTCTTGTTTATGCTTTAAATTATGAAAATGGTTCAGATGCTGGAGAATGGCACGTGAAAGACTTGGAACCTTACTTTGGTTCAAATTCTGATATTTCAGTTGGATAGTTTTATTGGTCGTTTGGAAGCTTTCACAACTCTCAGCATACGGCATTTCTGAAAGAGTTTTTTTCAACGGTCATTTGTTTTGCGAATTACATGTTATGGGGTTTCAGGTGATATTATTCAAAGGATTTTGAAATTTAGATTGAGGAAATAATAGTTATTATATGTGACCACTAGTGTAGTGACAATATCAATGTTGGGAATAAATGGTGTATAAATAGGTGAAATAATACAGCGCTGTTGTAAATAAATTTCATTGTGTAACTTAAGCAGTATTTATCTGTTGTTGTAAATAAATTTCATTGCGTAACTTTAGCAGTATTTATCTGCTGTTGTAAATAAATTTCATTGCGTAACTTCTCAAGCAGTATTTATCTGCTGTTGTAAATAAATTTCATTGCGTAACTTCTTTAGCAGTATTTATCTGCTGTTGTGAATAAATTTCATTGCGTAACTTCTTTAGCAGTATTTATCTGCTGTTGTAAATAAATTTCATTGCGTAACTTCCTTAGCAGTAATTATCTGCTGTTGTAATTAAATTTCCTTACGTTACTACTTCAGCATTTACCTGCTGTTGGAAAGAGATTCATTACATAAATAACATAGTAGCATTTATTTGCTGTTATTAAAATTTCATGGCAAAAATACCATAACAGTACTTATCTGTTGTTGTAAATACAAATTCATTACCTGAGACAGTATAGTAGTCTTATCTGCTGTTAGTATACAATTTTTTTTATCTGTTGTTCAGCACATTGCATGCTAATTCTTCTCAAATATAGTTTGACAGTATTGATATGCGTGAGTACGTTTTGAGAGACTTTCCCAAATTAGAAAATAACTGAATGTGATTTAAATGATTATGACCCCACCGATTATGACTTCCTACGGGACGGATTGTACACGTTAGTTACTGACTCAAAACATACCACATACAAGTATAATAAAATTATATGAAATTTCTTGAAATAAGTTCTGATGAAAATAGTCTAACAAGTTATCCTATTTTCCTTTTAGGAAGGGGTAGATGTAGCATTCAAAATGCCACATTGTTAATATAGTTACTTTTCTTCTTGTAATTATTACCAAAATGTAGGCAGTAGCCAATTTGAGATTTTACATTGACCTTTAGGCCATATTCTAATTGAATACTTTGCAAATTACTCATATTCCATGTTCGTTCGATAGTGATGATTGGGTTTGAATTATTGTACTCCGGCAGTGAGCTGTACTGGTCTTGCGCTAGTCGCCAATAGATGGCGCATGCCTTCCGTTTCAACACATTAATTAAGTTCGAAATGCGCAAGTTTAACGGATAGAAAACCGAAAAAGGGGAGAATAGTTTAGTGAAGTTTGAAGGTTCAAAGATAGGCGTTGAGCAGAATGAAATAACAAATGCATTTTTCCATGTTTTTTCTTGAATATAAAGAAATATCCAATTGCTTGTGGGAATGCTGAGGGCTGATGTTCCTGTTAATAATTTTGGTACTGTGTTGCATGACCTATAAAGAAGCGACATGCCGAAAAAGAACCGGCGTGGGTTCGCTAACGCCGCCATTGCAATCGGCCATTGAAGTTAAAAGTAAATTTCAAACCCTCCACGATGGTGAGGTGAGTTAGTCAAAGAAATTTTCAAAGTACGAGAGATTAGGGATGTCACAATTCTCTTCTCCACTCCATGTAATTCTCTTGTTCGAACCACATAACTTTTTTTTAGGGTTTTTATCATGGGCATCATCCATGCCTGAGTTTGCTGTATTTCGATTTCAAGGATGCTATAGACGTTCCCAAATATAATTTGAGGAAGTTGAATGGGAGTCCTTTTCTTTGGAGCCCTCGAGTCGACCTAGGAGGCCTAATCAATGTGGCATTGGTGGGCAATCTCCACCATCCTATATTAGACTTATATTGGAAAGTAACCCGGAAACTGGAACCCTTGACGACTGCCCAAGCCCAGTATCCCTGTTCTGTTCAACTAGTCGTCGTCTTGATAGAGGAATGGACGTGTTATGCACCATACCGTCGGGTACTGGTGAACGGTATTTAAATTTCAAAATCACTCTCACTGCCATGCAGGCGAATGAATATGGCTTTAAGTAAATAAGAATGTATTTCATATAAGTATTTGATATTTTAGGGTGTTCTTCGTAAGATTTATTCATGAATATTAGTTGAATATTTTCCTTGGTGGATTACAGCTGTAAACCGAAGCATAGTACTATGACAAGGGTAGGAACTGATTAAGTTTTCTTATTTTCTATTCAATTGAATTGATGACGGTAATGGTACCTGATACTTGGTAAAATTTATTATGGTAATAAGTGAATACATTCATTAAAGGGGTTAAAATTTAAATCAGTGTTTGACTACAGTACTCACAATCTATCAGAAAATAATTAACATCAGCTTATATATCATCTAGTTTTCCTGGTTGAATTAGGTAAGTTCACATGTTTAAAATGGCCAGGTGGCGCTCAACATTTTTTGCATCACATCATACCTCACCTATGACCCATAAATTGCTCATCGATGAAAAGCACCGTGCCTGTAACCCAAGTTTAGATTAAAAGAAAAAAGTAAGTTACAAGAGTCAAGTTCTAATGCAGGCCTCATCCGAGCCAAATCTTGTTGATACAAACAGAGTATCGAAAACCCAGAAAGATTGTCGGCTCATGGAACAGAATCGACTTACAGGAAAAGATAGGTGACCTCATGCAGGAAATGACCGCGTCGAAAGCCCATACAACTGCAGCAAAATATAATATCATCGCTTGCAGGCAATATACCGATGAGCACAAGATATTTTGAGGATATGCCATCCGGAGGGGACGTAAAGCCGGCGGTCCCGAGTCCGTGGATATTGGGCTCGTAAAAGATCCCTATTTCTGGTTGGAATATCAGTGGGTTCGGCAGAATTTTCGGTTGGGGGAAGTATGCTAACAGGCGTTGGTAGTTGGCCTTGGTAACGTAAATAGGACGACGTTAAATATATAATTGAAAAAAAAGACACTAAATGAGAGTCAGAGATTCCCTTTGGATGCGTCAAGCAACCATAAGTTACAATGAGGCAATGCAACTTCACCATGAACCTTGCCAAATTTTCAATAAAATAGTAGTAGGTAGTTTCGTACAATATCGATTTCGAGTTGAACAGAGGTTCCCACTTTCTGAGAATAATGATCGAGCAACTGGTATAAATCACAGAAGTGAGTAAGGTATCAATATGGAAGAAGATGATTCCGATTGTTTCAATACGGTGGACGCCAAAGTTATTGTGGATTAGGAGAAAATTCCATAGTAGAGTTGTTTTCTGAGAGGATTTCATGCTATTATCATTTTAATCAAATATTTGTCGATTGAAAGAAACTATCAAGTATTTTATTATTGACAATATATTTTTCATATTTCGGAAACGATATAAAAAAGGGGACTCGATTAAAATTTAAGCTGAATATGCAGACTCACGCATGATTAGTGAATAAGATTCAATGCATGTTTGTTCACTAATTGAGGATTCACTTTCTTGGACTCATTAATGATGGTATTTTGAGGCGGAGCTGAGAGAGACAAACACGAGACACAAAATTCCTATTCCATTCCAACGAATTTGATCAAGTAAAATCTTCTGAGGATCAGTTGGAGTTTGAGCTCCTGGTGGTAATTTAGAAGAAGAAACTGACATATTCTGCAAATATTCTCTGTCAAATTCGTACGACTTTGAACCAAACCTCTAGGGAAATTGAAACTGCTATAAAATCTCTCCGGCGTAAATTTTCCTCAGGACTTGGATCTTGCACTGGATAACATCAACAGTGATATTTCTACACTGATGAGCAGATCTAGAACTCATTGTCTGAACTCTGAACGTAAATGCGGATGAAAATACTTTGATGGTCTTTAGCTTCAAATCTCAGAGAAATTCTCTGAATGATAACGTGCAAATAAATGTGAAAAATAAGCAACAACCTAACACCTAAAATAAGTAATGAAAATTGATAATGGATAATGAGCTGGGATATAAATCACACATCCGCCATATTTGTCGGGTAGGATTTGCTGACCTTAAACAAATATATAATAATAGGCAATATTTGAATGAAAAGTTAAATCAATCCTTTGTGAAGCATTGGTATTGGCCCAATTTAATTCTTATGATTCAATCTATGGGCCATGTATTGATTTCGATGACATAATATGTCCTATATATATATGCCTCTTTTATGGAACTAGACGACGACAGAGCTTATTACATGAATTGAAGAAACAAAATTGGCTTAGTATGGCAGAAATAAGATTTCTCCACTCAGATTGCCTGTTTCACAGAATCAATGTCTCGGAAACTCCCGCATATCTGATGAGAAACTAACATTCCGTGAAAATGTACATAAAATCAACCTGCTGACAGACCAACTAGATTCAGGTCATTTCCGTATCGGGTCTTGCGAATTTATAACTCAAGCCTTCGATGCTTGAATTCCTTGAAAGAAAATAGCCTTGAAAACAACTGAAAAGCTAACTCTTGGACAAAACTAATAAGATTGGCATAGGACTTATTTTGTCACAAGCAAATGATTATATATGTTTTTACAGATAACTTCACAATGAAATACATGATAGTGTTCATATGTAGTATGCAACTTTGTTGCTCGTTTATTATCATTTCAATTTATTTTGGTTCTTCAACCTTTATATTCTCTCCTATCTTTATCTTGTTTTGAATTGTTTTTCATTCGGTTAAGAATAATAACAGAAGTTGTGCATTGTGTACTTCGTACATGATCCATGACCAACTGATCTTCGGCGTTTCCCCATGAATATGAATATGAGTATATGTACTTAAATGTATGTCCTAACTTCTGCCCCATCAATATTTTGGGAAATGAAGACCTATTATTATCATTATTATTAACAAAATTCCTTCTGTTTCAGCGCTGGTCGTTCGCTGATAATTTGCGAGTAATCTGGAATTAGCAATGAGGCTAATTAAGCGCCCTGCGAATCCACAGCCAGATTTTGAACTTATTTATAATCATTGCGTTTAATACCTCACTGAAAGCCATGTAAAACTCTTAATTAACTATTAAGTGTTATTTATTATGCCATTACTGGTAGGTTTTCCGATTATTAGCAACATTACCATAAGCTACGTCGCCAGACCACAGTGAAAATTATTCCTTCCATTGGAGGCATACAATTGGTAAGTTATTATTCTAGTTCGATATTAAACTTTCATGGACATGGAAATAAGTTCGGTATTTTAATTCGGGGAAAGCTGTCGCCATTTATTTATGGAAAACTATCGTTCCAATATTCTTTGAGGTCATAGAGAATTAATAATTCAATGAATTCATTGGATATCACAGAAATGGTGGGATATTCATTTCCAATTGTTCGTACTCTGGGAAAAAAGTGATGATTTTCATAGCGATCTTGACATTCGCCCTGGCAAAACACCCTTTTCTTCGGATTAAACACGCTGTTTGAAACAACTGGAACGCAAATTCACCTCGAGTTCAAGTAATAAATGTTATACAGGTTCAATTCTTCATAGTGCAAGCCAAAATGAGCCAGTGCGTGATATTTGATAGTAATCAACCTGTGAAATATACATTATCGATATCAATAGACATATATCATGGTCCATTGAATTGAAAAAACTCACCTGTTTCATGCATATTGTTGAGTTTATGAATACGATATCACTTGTTTACCGCCAAACCAACTCAAATATACATTGTTGAATCTATTGATATTAATCAATACCCTACTTTAATAGGCAAGGAGAATCGGTTCGACTTCAACATAAGTTTATCGACCGCAAGAAGCATTTGAAAAACTATGTAAACATCTTCTATTCACAATCACTACCTACTTTTATGTTGGAAAGTCACCAATTGTTCGCTCAGGAAAAGACAAAGTCGGCAAAACAGTTTGCCGAAGTCTTGCTACTTTCCCGCCTCAGTCTTCGTTTTCTATTCGAAATGTCATTCTGCCAGTAGGTATTCACGAAGTGCCTAGAACCCCGCTAACGTGTAGGTAGACACCAACGCAGTTACACAAAACGAGTTATCCATGTATTATATTAAAGTCCTGACACATTATCACAGTAACAAACGGACAGCAAATATATAGGTAGATACTCAGTTTCTCTATTATAAACGACTAACCTCTTCTACTACTAACATACTAATTCCTAAAAATGGCAAGCTACAATAATTTCATTGGCCATTTCGCAAGCACAGGCTTCAGTGCTCTCGTCACTCAAAGCCAGTCATTTTTATTGTCGAAAATGCCGTTATGTTTCAGTAGGTGATTCATATGTTGCTATTTGAAAGAATCCTCGTGAAACATAACAGAAACTTTTGAGATACGATTTGCATACCGAACACATTTATTAAAACACAAAAATTTATTTTGGATGCCGAACGAATACATTACAACTGAAGAATATAAATTGTGAAATATTTCAACCTCTACGAGGGCAAATGATATTCACAAAGAATGACAATATTGACATTTGTTGATGCGTCATGAAATTCGTTTGTGTGCAATGTATACTTGAAACACGAAATGTATTGAAACTGAGCTTGCAAATATTCATCTCTTGTTCTCTTTATGCAAGTGTTTCGAATGGTTGTGGATAATTTAGTATCCAAAACTCAGCAAAATATAAAACTCCTTTAACCTTGGCTTTCAGCCTCGGTGAGCTGTTCTTTTTTCTCGAGAGAAATGATTCACTTCCCTCCTCGGTATGTAATACATTATTTCTATTTTTATTTTCAGGCTCCAATAGTGACTCGAGTATTCACCATTCTAGTCATAGCGGTAGCTCCGAGGACTACGGAATTGAACTGGAGAGGAAAAAAATTCTGGGAATACTGGGTAAGAAGTAATCATATAAAAATAATTCGGGCCCAGAATTCTCAACAAACTAGCTTCTTGGTAGCAGAATTACTTTTCACAGCGCTCTTATGTCCAATAATTGCCAAGAATTGCAAGCTCCGATGTTGAAACTGGTAGTTCTAAAATTGTTCGTTTCCGTTGACCAGCTGACGAACGTCAACCCTCAGAAGTCGAAACTTGTGCGAGCAATGGATCAACGAGGCCTTACCTTTTAACGTGCGATTACCCAGCACGGTGGTCCGGCGAGGATTCGAACCCCGGCCTTCCGCTAGTAACAGTACTGATGTCACCGTCTGATAATTGAAGGATATTCAAGCAAAAATTGGAACAGCAAATAGAGGTCATGAACAAAACAGAGAGGGGTAATAGTGAATTAACGTCAGTCTCAACAACAATCAACTTACAGCAGAGATAAATACTACCAAAGTCATTAGAAGTAAGAGTTAACCATGCTGGCAGAAAGAACTTATATGTGAGTGGAAAAAATACAAACAAATCAGCACATTATTCGCTGGGTCGAAGGGTAAAGAATTCCTTTGACATTTTGACAAAATACAACATCAATCAGTGGCACCAACGTCGGTAAAACTGAGCAAAAAGTGGGAAAATTTTTACTCTGCAAGCATCAAATGTCTTCTCTATATGGGAGTTATAATAAAATGGAAAAGTGCGGGGACAATTTCTTTTTGCAATATTTATTGAGAGTCGAACTCAATGGGAAACATAGCTTCATTCTCAACCTAAAAAAACTGAACGAATCCTTGGCAGCACCCCACTCCAAATTAGAAGATACTCGCGAAAACAGACCTGAAAGATGCATTCTCTTCAGTTCCTGTTTATGTGAACCATAAGATTTATTTACGATTATTATAAATTTCAAGATTTATGTTTTCCACTTTGTAGCTCCCCTTAGATTTTTCTTTAGCTGAGAAGTGAACAATTGATGTCATTGGTGTGTACTGATTACATCCTGATAAATGGGAATACTGTAAAAGAATGCAATATTAATATAAAAACTACACAAAACATTACGAAGTCTACGGTTCGTTATAAACGAAAATTAACGTGTTTTGATTCCAACCCGAAAAATGTCCGTGAATAAGGAAGAAACATTCAAATCACTCTTTATATATTTTTGGCCTGAAATGTCAGTAAAAAAACAAAACATTTTCTGGATTCCTGGGATTCCAGACATGGGTTTGTCCAGCCACTCGGTATGGTTGTTCGAGAGAGAATAATACATTTCACTCTCAAGCACAACCTGAGAAATTATGATGGATTCATGCCGATATCAGGAATCATACTAGGTGATCTTCAGGATCATGATAATTTTTGTGTGGATGAGAAAGTTCATGCCTTTTTATTGTACAAGTCAATGCGAAAATGTGATGAAAAAATGATATAATTGTTTTTTTATAATGCAATCTGTATTCATCACCTCAACAAATAAACATTATTATTGTTATTATTATTATTATCATTATATATTAATACTTGAATGAGCGATACAACCATCAACAATCTACAAAGCGGAAAATGGTCATGACTCTGGATGATCGGTCTGTTCTTATTCAATTTTTTCCATCTCATGAGTGTTTTTTTGCACCAGGTTTCAATACAGTGACTTATATAGACAATGGAGTCTGAACGAATGCCACAAAGTCATTTAATCACCGATAAAACCTCGACATCACAACCATGGTTACGTTTGTTTGAATGTAGTTAACAATGAAAAGTGTCGATAACTTATTGATAATAACAGAGCGATGTTAAAGACAGCAAATCAAATTCTGTCCAAGTCGACATTTCGACATTTTACTTTGTCATCCTCAGGACCCAACAGATTAGAATTCCTCTGTTGAGATGTTGAGAAGTAAATAAATGGTTCGTCTTCGACAATCGTCGGTCGAAAAATTTGAAACTGATAAAACTGAAAGAAAAAGAATATATTGAATAGTAAGCGAAGAAATGGAAATTATTTGATATAATCGAAATCATTTGTCATATTTCAGTGATATTGAGTAAACAGTGCAGTTGTAAATTCATATTTTTCAATATGAAAATGTAACTTCAACAGTGGCGTGGGTACGATAATTGCCTCCAAAATTTTTGAAGAAAAAAAAAATACGCCTATGAGTTTTTCTCAGATAAAATTCATTTTTTAACTTCCTTTTCAGTATGAGAATGAAACCTTTTCTACGATACATCGTTTTCGAGTTGTTTGAGAAATAAGTGGAAAATTTCAGTGGATTGAATTTGGTCTCACTTCAGTTTTTGAATTAGTAAGCAGAGTCACTCAATAAAGAACGGCTTCTCCAATTCGGCCATTAACTTCTATCATTTTCTTCCTGAAACTTCCACAACCCTCATTTTCGCAACGGAACAGTTCTGGATAATAGTTCATGTAGCAACCTATCGTTTTCTCTTTATCTAGATTTACACCTTCGAATATTCAGATATCAATAACGAATGCCCTGTATCTGAGAGCTCCCAATTATTCTCATGGCAATTTGACACTCACCACGATAACGCACTGCACTCAAAGAGTTCCAATCCCTTATGTAGGTTTATGATTCTTCATTAAGTTTTTATCTCTCCGCTTTCATGCTTGGATTACGACAATTTTTGTTTGGTTCCATAACTGCGCAGCTATACATATAGGTCAGTCCAATTATATTTGCATGCAGGAGCCGACGTAACCTATATAATATACAGCGTGTCCTATTAAGACAATAAGCGGACCCCAATGCCAGTCCACGATCCTAGATATCAAAAATAGTGAACGAAGTCTGACAATTCTATTCGATAATGAAATGAGCTCAGATATGAATTTGAAATCACAAATAGGTCAATAGCAGTCAATTTTATGATCTATATCTATGAGTGTAATTCCTTCAATTATATTTTTTCATCTATTTAAAAGTGAAAAAAAGCTGCAAAATATGCACCTCGCTGGAGAGTGTTATGATTGTATATACTTCATTTTGACAAATGTCAAGTCAGCGACAGTGGCAGCGATGCCCCATATTGCCTGGGCAAGGCGGCGCTAGTGAAACTTGGGCTCAAACCACAGAACTGTGTTAGTTCTTTCAGTTCTGTAGGTCAGACAAACTCAACAAACCACAATGAAGAAAAAAGCTGAAGACTAACTGCCAAAGCATTAATAAATGAATCGATAATTCATACAAAGTTCATCACTCTCCTATCATAACAATAAAAAAATAGCCAAATGAAGCTGGGCGAATATCAAAAAACAATTTCAATCCCTCAGAACCGTCTGGATTTCAGAATCGGAAATATTTCAACCAAAGAATTCGAATTCATAAGTGTTGCGAACTATAACAAAAATATTGAATTGAAATGTTTATTATGATCTATTGAATATTAATACTTTCAGTGTACACATATCTTGACTTATTCAGTAAGAGCATGATTCAATTTATTTATTGTTGCTATATTCAAACACGTGTTTGTATTATTATTACTAAAATGCATTTGCCACCATTGTATGGATATGTATTTGTATCAAATGAATATATTTTCAACTCTCAATATTCTTACTGCTGCTTTCAATTCTCGAATCAAGGAAATGAGAAAAAAAATTACTGGAGCAAGTCGTCGCAAGTTTCTCATTTTCTTGATTCTCGAATCAATTTTTGATAAAAATATTTCAAAAACTGAATGGAAGTGGTCGATACTTGATGAAAATCGATATCAAACAAACAATTTACAGTTGCCTTCAAGATTTCCACTGATAAAGATTTTGGTAAACCGCGACACGTGTTTCTGTATACAATAGTTTCTCCAATCAGAAATCAAACTCTGAGCTCAATTTCTATATTCATTCGATGAAAACATGACCTCTTACCCACAAAAGTCGTTATGTTTTCCCAATGAATTCATTAAAATTGGAATATATATTTTCAAACTCCCATTCGCATAGAATAAACCTCATAGTTATTTTTTGAATAGCGTGTTGTATCAATATATTGGATTGTGTTTCATGCAGAGTACCCCTAGTAGGCATTATACATATTGATAATTCATAACTTCGCATTTCGCATTCGAACATTTGTAACATGCTACGGTCCACTGGATATCCTATGTTTGATGACTGTAATTAAATGTAATATTTCATGATGCCCCATTTGAGTTCTATCTATTCTATTATGCCCAATAATCAAAAATTGAATCAGCTTCGTTAAATATGCAAACCGTTGTTTGATTGTTGAATAATGGAAGACGATAATAATGATCAGTTATCGTTTGATATCAGTAAAAAGTGAAATTTGTTAGACCACGCTTCTATTTGATGAGGTGCCATTGAAAATGCTGTAGTAAACTGGTTGACACGTATGTTTTCGAGAAGGTTTCAAATGTTCTAGATGATTATCTTCTCGCCACAGTTTTCATCTTAGATATGGAGAATTTAATTGGTTTTCACTTCAGAATAAAATGGCAGATGTATTTTATATTCTACCGTAATTTATGAAGTATTTCGAGAGGAATTCTGTTCCAATAATAGCTATTTGCGTAAGCAGTAACAAAAAGTATCATGTTGCATAACGAGCGCGATATCTGCAAAACAAGATCCCCCAAAGTAGCCCGAGTTATACAAAACTCCCTTTCGTGTCACATGAAAGATTTTTCTCTAATTTTGATCGAAAAAATTCTGTCACCATTCAATGTTCACAAAGGAAGTCAAATATTCTGTTGGGAAAAACAGATCCAAATCGTCTCCACAATAGACATATATTTGGAAGTCGAAAATCATACATACATGTTTCGAACAGAGGAAAATTGTTCATCTTCAGTGGTAAAAAATGATTCAATTGTCTGAAATCCCTAAATATTCTGTCAACATTGAATGTTCATAAAGAAAGTCAAATATTCAGTTGGGGAATACAGATCCAAATCGTGTCCACAATAGACATATATTCGGAAGTCGAAAATCATACATACATGTTTCGAACAGAGAAAAATTGTTCATCTTCAGTGGTAAAAAATGATTCAATGGTGTGAAATCCCTAAATATTCTGTCACCATTCAATGTTCACAAAGAAAGTCAAATATTCAGTTGGGAAATACAGATCCAAATCGTCTCCACAATAGACATATATTCGGAAGTCAACAATCATACATACATGTTTCGAACAGAGGAAAATTGTTCATCTTCAGTGGTAAAAAATGATTCAATGGTGCGAACTCCCTAAATATTCTGTCACCATTCGATGTTCACAAAGAAAGTCAAATATTCTGTTGGGAAATACAGATCCAAATCGTCTCCACAATAGACATATATTTGGAAGTCGAAAATCATACATACATGTTTCGAACAGAGAATAGTTGTTCATCTTCAGTGGTAAAAAATGATTCAATGGTGCGAAATCCCTAAATATTCTGTCACCATTCGATGTTCACAAAGAAAGTCAAATATTCAATTGGGAAATACAGATCCGAATCGTCTTCACAATAGACATATATTTGGAAGTCGAAAATCATACATACATGTTTCGAACAGAGGAAAATTGTTCATCTTCAGTGGTAAAAAATGATTCAATGGTGCGAAATCCCTAAATATTCTGTCACCATTCAATGTTCACAAAGAAAGTGAAATATTCAGTTGGGAAATACAGATCCAAATCGTCTCCACAATAGACATATATTCGGAAGTCAACAATCATACATACATGTTTCGTACAGAGGAAAATTGTTCATCTTCAGTGGTAAAAAATGATTCAATGGTGCGAAATCCCTAAATATTCTCTCACCATTCAATGTTCACAAAGAAAGTCAAATATTCAGTTGGGAAATACAGATCCAAATCGTCTCCACAATAGAAATATATTTGGAAGTCGAAAATCATACATACATGTTTCGAACAGAGAAAAATTGTTCATCTTCAGTGGTAAAAAATGATTCAATGGTGCGAAATCCCTAAATATTTTGTCACCATTCAATGTTCACAAAGAGAGTCAAATATTCAGTTGGGAAATACAGATCCAAATCGTCTCCACAATAGACATATATTCGGAAGTCAACAATCATACATACATGTTTCGAACAGAGGAAAATTGTTCATCTTCAGTGGTAAAAAATGATTCAATGGTGCGAAATCCCTAAATATTCTCTCACCATTCGATGTTCACAAAGAAAGTCAAATATTCAGTTGGGAAATACAGATCCAAATCGTCTCCACAATAGAAATATATTTGGAAGTCGAAAATCATACATACATGTTTCGAACAGAGAAAAATTGTTCATCTTCAGTGGTTAAAAATGATTCAATGGTGCGAAATCCCTAAATATTCTCTCACCATTCGATGTTCACAAAGAAAGTCAAATATTCAGTTGGGAAATACAGATCCAAATCGTCTCCACAATAGAAATATATTTGGAAGTCGAAAATCATACATACATGTTTCGAACAGAGAAAAATTGTTCATCTTCAGTGGTAAAAAATGATTCAATGGTGCGAAATCCCTAAATATTCTCTCACCATTCGATGTTCACAAAGAGAGTCAAATATTCAGTTGGGAAATACAGATCCAAATCGTCTTCGCAATAGACATATATTTGGAAGTCGAAAATCATACATACATGTTCCGAACAGAGGAAAATTGTTCATCCTCAGTGGTAAAAAATGATTCAATGGTGCGAAATCCCTAAATATTCTCTCACCATTCGATGTTCACAAAGAAAGTCAAATATTCAGTTGGGAAATACAGATCCAAATCGTCTTCGCAATAGACATATATTTGGAAGTCGAAAATCATACATACATGTTCCGAACAGAGAAAAGTTGTTCATCTTCAGTGGTAAAAAATGATTCAATGGTGCGAAATCCCTAAATATTCTCTCACCATTCGATGTTCACAAAGAAAGTCAAATATTCAGTTGGGAAATACAGATCCAAATCGTCTTCGCAATAGACATATATTTGGAAGTCGAAAATCATACATACATGTTTCGAACAGAGGAAAATTGTTCATCTTCAGTGGTAAAAAATGATTCAATGGTGCGAAATCCCTGAATTTTCTGTCACCATTCAATGTTCACAAAGAAAGTCAAATATTCAGTTATACAGATCCAAATCGTCTCCACAATAGACATATATTCGGAAGTCAACAATCATACATACATGTTTCGAACAGAGGAAAATTGTTCATATTCAGTGGTTAAAAATGATACAAATGTGCGAAATCCCTAAATATTTTGTCACCATTCAATGTTCACAAAGAAAGTCAAATATTCAGTTGGGAAATACAGATCCAAATCGTCTTCGCAATAGACATATATTTGGAAGTCGAAAATCATACATACATGTTTCGAACAGAGGAAAATTGTTCATCTTCAGTGGTAAAAAATGATTCAATGGTGCGAAATCCCTGAATATTCTGTCACCATTCAATGTTCACAAAAACAGTCAAATATTCAGTTATACAGATCCAAATCGTCTCCACAATAGACATATATTCGGAAGTCAACAATCATATATACATGTTTCGAACAGAGGAAAATTGTTCATATTCAGTGGTTAAAAATGATACAAATGTGCGAAATCCCTAAATATTCTGTCACCATTCAATGTTCACAAAGAAAGTCAAATATTCAGTTGGGAAATACAGATCCAAATCGTCTTCGCAATAGACATATATTTGGAAGTCGAAAATCATACATACATGTTTCGAACAGAGGAAAATTGTTCATCTTCAGTGGTAAAAAATGATTCAATGGTGCGGAATCCCTGAATATTCTCTCACCATTCAATGTTCACAAAGAAAGTCAAATATTCAGTTGGGAAATACAGATCCATATCGTCTCCACAATAGACATATATTCGGAAGTCAACAATCATACATACATGTTTCGAACAGAGGAAAATTGTTCATCTTCAGTGGTGAAAAATGATTCAATGGTGCGAAATCCCTGAATATTCTGTCACCATTCAATGTTCACAAAGAAAGTCAAATATTCAGTTATACAGATCCAAATCGTCTCCACAATAGACATATATTCGGAAGTCAACAATCATACATACATGTTTCGAACAGAGGAAAATTGTTCATATTCAGTGGTTAAAATTGATACAAATGTGCGAAATCCCTAAATATTTTGTCACCATTCAATGTTCACAAAGAAAGTCAAAAATTCAGTTGGGAAATACAGATCCAAATCGTCTTCGCAATAGACATATATTTGGAAGTCGAAAATCATACATACATGTTCCGAACAGAGGAAAATTGTTCATCTTCAGTGGTAAAAAATGATTCAATGGTGCGAAATCCCTAAATATTCTCTCACCATTCGATGTTCACAAAGAAAGTCAAATATTCAGTTATACAGATCCAAATCGTCTCCACAATAGACATATATTCGGAAGTCAACAATCATACATACATGTTTCGAACAGAGGAAAATTGTTCATATTCAGTGGTTAAAAATGATACAAATGTGCGAAATCCCTAAATATTTTGTCACCATTCAATGTTCACAAAGAAAGTCAAATATTCAGTTGGGAAATACAGATCCAAATCGTCTTCGCAATAGACATATATTTGGAAGTCGAAAATCATACATACATGTTTCGAACAGAGGAAAATTGTTCATCTTCAGTGGTAAAAAATGATTCAATGGTGCGAAATCCCTGAATATTCTGTCACCATTCAATGTTCACAAAGAAAGTCAAATATTCCGTTATACAGATCCAAATCGTCTCCACAATAGACATATATTCGGAAGTCAACAATCATACATACATGTTTCGAACAGAGGAAAATTGTTCATATTCAGTGGTTAAAAATGATACAAATGTGCGAAATCCCTAAATATTCTGTCACCATTCAATGTTCACAAAGAAAGTCAAATATTCAGTTGGGAAATTCAGATCCAAATCGTCTTCGCAATAGACATATATTTGGAAGTCGAAAATCATACATACATGTTTCGAACAGAGGAAAATTGTTCATCTTCAGTGGTAAAAAATGATTCAATGGTGCGGAATCCCTGAATATTCTCTCACCATTCAATGTTCACAAAGAAAGTCAAATATTCAGTTGGGAAATACAGATCCAAATCGTCTCCACAATAGACATATATTCGGAAGTCAACAATCATACATACATGTTTCGAACAGAGGAAAATTGTTCATCTTCAGTGGTAAAAAATCATACAAATGTGCGAAATCCCTAAATATTCTGTCAACATTCAATGTTCACAAAGGAAGTCAAATATTCAGTTGGGAAATACAGATCCAAATCGTGTCACGAGAGACATATATTCGGAAGTTAAAAATCATACATACATGTTTCGAACAGAGGAAAATTGTTCATCTCTTGTGGTAAAAAATGATATAAAGGTGCGAAATCCCTAAATATTCTGTCATCATTCAATGTTCACAAAGAAAGTGAAATATTCAGTTGGAAAATACAGATCCAAATCGTGTCACAATAGACATATATTCGGAAGTTAAAAATCATACATACATGTTTCGCACAGAGGAAAATAGTTCATCTCTTGTGTTAAAAAATGATTCAAAGCTGCGAAATCCCTGTTGCTAATATACATTCTGCAGCTTTCACTTCTCTTTTAAGAGCGAAGTTGAACAGTTTTCCTTTGTTCGAAACATTTATGTATGAATTTTGACTTCCAAAATATGTCTATTGCGCAGACGACTTGGATCTGTTTCTGCATACTGAATAATCAGCTCCACTGCGAGATGGTCTACTTCTGGCATAAAGTCAAATATGATTGCAGGAACTAACGATATTCTAACCGAATAATTTTTTTAAGAATTCCGAAGGATAACAAGCTACTATAGTGTAGCCGCTGAAAAGATAGAATGATCACGTGAACGGCACGCACTCTTTGAATGTTCCTCTCCCCAATGTTACAAGTCCGATTCACACCACGCAACAAAAACGTCGCCGCGTCGTCCTCCCATCAACTCTTGGGATGCTTTTTTTATAAGTGTTCATTATTACACCTTTTTCCTCTACAGTTAAATGTCTTTTTTTTTGATCTTTTTCTTGGAGGTGAAAGAGGGTTTCCATCCATATTATTTAATTAACGTAACACACGTAAATACAAAGTACAAATGAGTACAGTACAGTGTAAACAGTTCTTCATTTATTTCAGTGTAGAAGGCGTGGCTATGCAGGCATTTACTGTTCACGCGTCCTTGAATTCTATCTTTTGAACAGCCCGACTATAGTAAGGTAGAGACTAGCAAAAAGTTTTGTAACATTTAAAAATTTGAATGTTTTCAGGATGTAATGATGTTGGAGTGATAGGATAGTATGAATAACATAAACTAATCTTCTTCACATCGAAATATTATAGAAGGAACATATGCCGAAACCCACTGTGTAGGTGATGAAGTCTGTCATCATCGAATTATTCGAAAGATTTGATTAATTGCCAGGGGTTTTATTCTTGAACCACACGTTCGTTCAGCGTATACGTTGTTGCTAGGAAGAGAACAATCAGATCTGTCGCAGCTTAGCAACAGCGTATTTGCAGAACTGCGAGTTATTCAAGAATGGGGCCCCTGTATTCAATGATGCTGACCGACTATGTCGAAGTTTTTCAACAGTATTAGTCTCGAATTAGAAAAAAAACGAAACATTAGTTATTCGTAGAATTTTTTGAGAACGTTATTTTCAGGATCTACCAAATCAAATTCAAAAAATTGATCAGGAATGAAAAAATAAATTGATGACCCTTCAAACGAGGTATCGCGTGACCCCTGATCCTATTTAACATTGAAGAGTTGGCTCTCACCACGCCGAGGGGGTGTAACTGACAAGGTTCTTTGGCCACATTTTATATTCTCGGTCCAACGCGTTTATTTCATGTCGGCATCGATGAGGTGCAACAGTTTTTAAATTGTATACACTATAAGTCGGAACTGATGGAAAGTGCAAGTTCTGTTGGTTTTACTCGTTCCATAATAGGTGGAATAGCAAATGAGCTGTTGAAAAAATCAGTAAGTCGCCCCTGAGAATTATGGAACTCAAGAACAGTAGCCCTTCCTTGTATGCACAAGGCTCTCTTGATTATGACAAGAAATAATGAAAAATAAAGACAAATACAAATTGTATACGAAAAGTTTCTATATCGATCTATTGGATGCAAGTTATAATGTAATAATAATCTTTATACAAACTATATACAATCATTCAGTGTATAGGAATAGTCGGTAAAAGATTAAGACATACAAATAATAGATCATCCATACAAACTAAGTACACATACAGAAAATCACATATTGAAAAAAAATCTTCAACCGAGTAAAAACATTGTTCCATGAGAAATAGTTTCAATTTCATTTTAAACACTTCTAGATTCAAAACAGATTTCATAGTATTAGGTAGTTTATTGAATCACACCTAAGAGATAGACATATACCATCGCGGAATTTTTTGTAGACATTTTTAAAGTGTACAATACTGTAGTGCATTATTTTCATCTATCTCGTAGTGTTCAGCAAGCGTTGTCGATGTAAACGAAAAATAATGTGTTTATTTACATCACATCGGAAACCTCTGAAATTATCAGTGTTTTTCACTATATTATGCATCTATCATACATATAAACCTTCCCCTCGAACCACTCTATCTTAAAAAAAACGCATCAACATCCGTTCCGTACCTTTAGAGATCTAAGCATGAATAGGGACAGACAGACAGACAGACAGCAGGAAGCGACTTTGTTTTGTAGTATGTTGTGATCATAAGTCCAGCATTATCTGGTGATCTATATAAGTTATTGAAATACTCCCTCATCATAACGTTTTTCAAGTGTTCTATAGGTAACTGAAACAATGCCGATGTCACCCGATTAAATGAAAATTGATCGGCCTTTCGGCTCCTGGATAAGTTTATCCCCCGAATACTTCACCTGGAAAATAATGAGCGTGCTTCAGACAGTAATTACGCTTTCCTTGTTATCCATTTTCACAGACTTCGCGCCAAATGAAGTAGGCAACAAAATGAAGAGCGTCACAATTCATCTCCGATTTCCAGATTGCGCAGATAGTATTTTTCAGTCTGTTATTGCCGCCTTCACAGGGGAATTTACATTTGAATACACAGCAACATCCGGTACCTGAGAGTGTTGCTGAAATATTAGTCCTTACATTTACATTAATTACAAACCCGGCAACATAATGCAGCAGAGTCGCGGCTGCATACCATGGGAGATGTTCACGTTATAATGAATATCAAGAGGAACTCGACTCGAAACGAAGTTGCAAAATTAAAATCTTGCCGTTTAGGTATTAATTTTCGCGAGTAGGTTATGCAATAATTGCATGAGCGTTGATTGGCCTGGGAGAGCAATGCGCTCGAAGAGAACGGTTTTGACAGGTGGTGACGTACAGGGTTCCTGTGTAATTTGTTGGAGTTGCATTGGAAGTTATTATCAAATGATGCCTTCGGAGAGTGATCAAAATTTTTATTGAAAGTGTGAGAAAGTAGTGTTTGAATATGTTTGAAATGTGTTTTTCCGTTTGATCGGCTGAGGCGCCCTGACGAACGTCAAACCTCAGGAGTCGAAACTTGAGGGAGCAATGAATGAAAAAAGCAATCTATATATAGTTGTAAAAAATCCAATGAACGGTACTTGAAGTGAACTGAGATCTGTTAAAGTAGAAGTATTTATAAACAATAAATGAACAATGTGATAGTAGAACGTCAAGAGCAAAACAGATAAAATGTAAAACACAGAGTAAATGATTACAGACATAATAGTAACTGATTAGGAATGAACATTCAGGTGTGGAGTGTCCATCACATAGAATCGAATTCATCTTGTTTGAAACAATATACTCATTGACACTATAAAAAAAATGTTTCAACAGAAAATTTTTGATTTTTACTTTGAATTGAATGAAAGCCAAACTTTTCATTCTAGAAGGTAGTCTGTTATATAGGTATATGTTCAGAGAATTCTTTTGCGATATCTGGAGTCTGTACAATGGAGTCGAAATTAAATTAGCATGTCGAGTGGTGTAATGATGGGCTTCGGATTGAGAAGAGTATTTATGCTCAGTTTCATGAATTTCTGATGAACACAAGTAAATATATAAAGAAGGAAGCAGCATGATTTGAAATTGATGAAAAGAGGGCGGCAATGTTCACGATGATGAACTCCTACCATTATTCTGATTACTCTCTTCTGAAGAATAAATGCTTCACTAGAGTGACACGAATCATCCCAAAGAAGAATACCATATAAACATGATATCAGAGGTGGTATACTATAGTGGCTAAATTTGAAATATATTTAATTAGATAGTCACACTTACCCGATATTCTCAACAACTCTTGGAATTTCAAGTGCCAAGATTGCTTCAATATAATCAGGGTCCGGCTAAGTTCCTTCTCCATTGAAGATTTTTCCAAGATATTTAATTTCTTTTACCTTATATTGAATTTTACTAGCATTGAAGTGTACATTAAACTTTCTCGCTCTTACCATAACTTGTTCCATGATGTAATCATGTTCATTTTCATTTGCACCTGCTATTACAAGGTCATTTAAATATATCATTTACCATCTGTAATAATCTTTGAGTCTCATTGGAAGGGGAAGCTGTTCCATACTGTAAGTTACTAAAGTCATTAGTTGGCAACAGTATTGCAGCAGATTAGGCGCGTGTAATGACAATTGACAGTTGTTAAGAGAAGCGGTTGTAAACAACACTGAATAAAATGGTTTCCTATAAAATTGTGTATTGAACATGAAACAGAAACCTTATAAGTGTTTTTCAATTATTTTTATTTTATTATGGAATTAAGTTAAAAATGTGTGATCAGGGGCAGTTTTCAAATGCTGGACCGAGACATTCTACTACCTATTCAGGAAATAGTTGACAGCTGAATGTTTTGAGAATAGATCGTTAATTTTTGCCTAGTTATGTTGAATACAGGTCTTAGTTGTTTTCAATGAAACTTTGAAATATATTTTCAATTTCGCAATTTTAATCCGTGAATTTTCATTCAAAAACTCTTTTCGATTTTGTATTCTCAATAGATTTCAGAAGGATGAGGAGGAGAATGAATTCGAATATTTCACAACACTTTGCGCACATCAGAATTTTGAAACCATGGTGCAAACTATGATGCTCGAAAACTCAAATGGTTGTTCGACAGAACAGTGTGACGATGTTCAAGCAAACCATACCATCAAACGAATACTTAGGCCCTTTGACACCAACCTGCATTTATGTCTGATTCAAGTTCCTAGAATTTTTTCTTTCTCGGTCGTTGTGATTACTGATTCGATGAGTACAGTGCTCTAAGCAAATGTTGAAGACAGAGACAAATCCTGTTTGTATGCTTCCCCGTGCTGGAAATCTTCTATTAAAACGTAAGACCTCGTTAAATCTCAGCTTGCTCGAGTTTTGACTTCTGATATTTGACATTCGGATTGGAAAAACAGCTGGTTAACGGAAAAACCGATCTCGAAACAAATTTTTTTGTTTCACTCTACATAAGTGGATATCATAATATTTATTTTATCACCCATTCAGAAAATATTCAGAAATGGTTGTGTTACTAGCTGTTGAAGAGTGTTGTTTGATATGCCAAATTAAAACATAAACGATAGGCCATTTAATATTTATTCAACACTCCAGCTGATGCAGTGGATTCCATGTTATCAAAAAGAGTGTCGAAGTTTTCATAACAGCTAGCAACTTGTCAAAAATACCGTGCTAGTCTGACAATGCACAGTTAGTAATAGAAGTGGAGGAAAAAATGTTATATTCGTTCCTGGATTTTTTTGTAAGGTGTTTCCTCAGTATCTACTGCACCCAATTCAAAAATTGGAAAAACCTTTTTGAGATTCAAGGGTTGGAGGTTCGAAGGGAGATTTCCTTCTCCGAATAAAAATTGACATGTTCAAGGAATTTTAATTTCTAATAGCCAAATGAGAAATCGGCGTGCGTCGAATAATTTCTATTTAATACATTTTTTGTATTCGTTGAAAGTCAGAGCTTGTTGAGCACTGACCAAAAAGTTAGTTAACAAAAGAACAAAAGTTGAATCGGAAACCTCAATGAAGAAACAAACGATTAAAAAACATTATTTGTGATATTCGTTTCAGTCATCGGACATCTTCTCCACTACATATTCGATATCCCAGACGGCCTTTTCCAAATCGACATAACATTCGTTCTATTCAATGTTCATCGAATCACACTGCTACAAATCGAAATCGCCTAACGCCGTATCCAACCACTACCCAATATAAAACATGCCTCCGGGTCTATTCTGATTCCAGCCCCGATATTCGACTTTCCTATCTGTGTTATTCTCGCACACAATGGAAGCACTCGTATGATTTGAATAAAAACCGATGGTTGATTTATCAGACGATTTTTCTGTTTGGCCGCAGCCAGCTTTCTCTGCATTCTTTTTTCCTTTCGGAATATGTGAAAATTGCTTTCAATTTTGGCAGAAGGGAAAATAGAAAGTTATTAGGTGCTGAGGTTCGGGACTATTGATGTAACCATGGGTTCGATTCGGAGTAGAGGTAGGAGAATTCCAATTTTTTTACTGCGTTTTATGATATTATCAGATATCAATATGACATATAGTATACTAGTATGTATGTATGTATATTTGTACATGTATGAAGTTTTTTACATGATACTACTTGATGTTGTTTTGAGCGGTAACACATTTTTCTCCACAGGTTGCGTGGATTCTTTTATGCATATTCTCCTTGATCTGATAACTGCAACCCTCTGAATGCATAAAATATTTTTGTCTGTTTCGATACAAACAGACTTCTTCTGAAACATACAAATTGTCATATCATGGGTATGGGTAATGACTGGCTGAGGAGGCAGAGCCACCAGAACCTTTTGAGTACGCTATTCTTGACTGTTTCAATGCAAATATATATCTTTGGAAAATACAAAATGTTACATAATAACTTGCTTATTCCACGAAAAGATCAAAATTAATCAGCATTTGAAAACGGATCAAATAACATTGAAGAATTGATCATGGTGTTTCCAAAAAAATGATGTCATCATCCCTCAGCGGTTTCATCGAAATCATAACTTTATCATGCTTCAGTCCTACGTCTTTGCACGTAGTAAACAGCCCCAGAAAATCAATATCTCGCTTGCCACGGTTCTAACAGCTGTAGATGAGAAATTTCATTAATTTTTCTTTCAATACCAAGTTTTTCGACATTATCTGAGGATATTTCAAAAAATCGTCTGGCTGATTTTTTTGAGAGAAACAAAGTTATAACGGACAGACAATTTGGCTTCATCAATAAGAGTAACACTGAATCAGCAATCTTAGATTTCTATAAGGAAACAACAAAAACCTTGGAAAATTCGGAAAAATGTCTAGCCCAAGGCCTTTGATACAGTTTCGCATAATAAGCTTCTTGATAAACTATGGTACTATGGTATTCGAGGACCTGCCCTTGATGTTCTGAAGAATTATTTGTTTCAGAGAATTCAATGTGTGGAAGTGGGTAATGAAAAAAGTATATATCGAGATATTTCAATAGGAGTTCCACAGGGGACGGTCTTGGGCCCTATACTCTTTTTGATATATATATATATATATATATATATATATATATATATATATATATACATATATATATATATATATATATATATATATGTCAAAATTGATGTTTTCACGGATCTTCGATATGCAAGATGAATATATATATATATATATAGTTTTGCTGATATTACTTATTTCAAAGGCCATCTCATATCATATGCCGATGATACAGTCATAATATATAGAGGCAAAACATGGAAAGATGTTTACAGAGATACAGAAGAAGGCTTAAATAGTATACAAATCTGGTTAAGTGATAACCACCTGAGTTTAAACAAAAACAGAATTTATGACTTTTACTCTTATATCAGCCAGATAATCAGGAACTATGCATTCACGCGTCAAATTGTGGCAAAGTACTCTGTAAATGTCCAACCATAGAAAAAGTATACAAATTCAAATATCTCGGATTATTCTTGGATCAGCATATGAGATGGGATGTACATGCTGCATTTTTAGTGAAAAGACTTAGACAACTAACTCAAAAAATATATAACCTTAGAGATGTTCTGTCAAGATCAAACCTGATGTTGATATATAAATCTCTAGCAGAATCACTCATAAGATACAGCATAATAGCATAGGGCGCAATGTTTATCATTATATTGGGCAACGTGCAAGTCACTCAAAATACAATTATTAAAATAATATTTGAGAAACATAGACGATTCGATACGAAGCAGTTGTACAATGACACCAAATTATTGAATATCAGAAGTTTATACGCCTATCTCTGCCTCAGCTGGATGTATTCTAACCTGTCTTCGTTCAGCATGAATAAGAAAAAAAACACAAGAAATGTAGAGTATCAAAATATTAATATACCTCTATTCAGAAAGAGCCATACCCAAAGAACAATTTTCTACTTTGGACCCAAGCTATATAATGCGATACCTCTAGATATAAAGCAAACACGAAATTTCAGAAAGTACAAAATGCTCGTTAAAAAATTTATTGAAACAAATAGTCCACAGTGATATACTTACTGCAAAATATGTAAATACTTGTCTTTCCTTATCAGTTTTTCGAAACAAATAACTACTATCGAAATATCCAAATCTCTAATAATATACATCACCCTGTACAGACCAATCATCAATAGCTTAAATACTAACTAAATGTATTGTAGTGATCTGTCGAATAACTAATGTAAAAACTAATATGAATACCATGACGAAGTAGGAGTAGAGCACAAAACAAGCCATACTGCGCTTAGGTGACTATTTCTGCTTTGAAATGGTAATATTGTGTATAAATTATTGTAAATTTTTTTTGAAGATGAATAAAATCTGAATCTGAATTTCACTAATTCTGTTTACTTTGGTGTCTACGAATATTTTGGTGCATATTATCGCATAAATCGCTTTGTCAGAAACCACAGTTTTCATACTTCGAACACATTACTTTTGGTCAAGCTAACTCAATTAGTCATCAAAAGTTCGAGAAACGTCTCTCAAAAAATAGTTCCTCAAAAAATGTGACGTTCACCAGGATCGACCACTGTTTCTGATTACTCCATGCAGAATATGTCAGTTTTCTCCTAGTAGGTCTTGACAACAAAAAACTTCGCTTTGTTTACGTATCGTTCACGCGTTTATGCTGATGACATCGATTGTTGTGATCAAAGTGAATTTGAATTAATGTGTTTTTGTGTCAGTGGGTGGAAGATTTGATTTCAAAAAGAGATGCAGGTAAATTCCAAATGATTTATATGTGGAAACTAGACCTATTGGGTGATTGATCACTTTCTTGGAGCGTCCTCAAAAAACTTTACATTATTATCGGTGTCTTGATTAACTATAGCTGATACAATGTAAAAACTGTAGCAATTCATCATGGACGTGGTTGAATTTTAAAGTACACTGTAGTCAGATTGTTATACAATTATGGAATTCTGGATATAAATCAAAGTGACGTCTTGAATATGAAAGAAGAAAAATTGAGAATTTTCACGAACCTTCTTTGTCAATAGGTGTGTGTGTTCTTATACCCTACCGAATAAGGTAATTATCCGTTAAGCGGGCTCCATCGTGAAATTGAAAAATTTTTGGTGGAACTTACGTATTTCGGCCTCCTGAACAAAAAAGTCTAATGAAGTTTTCGGGGCTCGCAACTAGTTTCGGAGATATGGCTCCTCAAAGACAGGAAAACAGGGTTTTCAGGGTTGACATTTATGTTTGTTTATTCAGCCAATTCCGCTCGAAATTCATCCTTCTTTCTATCAGCACAATATGCACATTCTATACCACATTCTTCATCACTTTCCAACAGAATTATAAGCATTGTTCCATTTTTCACTACAAAACTCTAAAAGGTAAATCGTCATAAAAATTCGAGGTTAGCATAACAGTATGATTCTGTTGGAAAGTGATGAAGAAGGATATATAGAATGAGTTTATTGTGCTGATAGAAAGAAGGAGGAATTTCGGGCGGAATTGGATGAGAAACAAACATAGGCGTAAAACCCCGATTTCCTGTCTTTGGGGGGCCGTATCTCCGAAACTAGTTGCAAGCCCCAAAAACTTTATTAGACTTTTTTGTTCAGGAGGCCGAAATACGTAAGTTTCACCAAAAATTTTTCAATTTCACGATGGAGCCCGCTTAACGGATAATTACCCCGAATAATTTTGAAAAATAGAGATGTTTCCCTATTTATAAACTGAAAATACTTACTGCCGTTCCTACATAGTATAAACATTGCTACGCATATCGCCTATTTTATCCAGTACTGTAGTATTTGTGAGCCTCTTGGTGATTTGTGAGCTTTGTTATCTTTAATTTCTTGAGAAATCGCACTGACAGTATACATACTTGGCTTCGAATCTGCTACAAAAATTAATTTCTAACTGTAGATTATTAATATAATTTACTACGTTGTATTCAGTATAGCTGTCTAACATCCGTTAAGGAAAGCGAAGGGACATCATTATTCCGCTCTCTTTCGAAATAACTAATCGAAGATGTTCCCAACTCTTGGCAGTACGACGGCGTAATAGCGCCACCACGATTCATAAATTATTTTTGAAAATCACAAAATTTCAAGTTGATTTCTCAAAATTTTAAGATTATTTCTCAAAATTTTGAGATTTATTCTCAAAATTTTGAGAAAAAATCTCAAAATTTTGAGATTTTTTGTCGAAATTTTGATCCCGTACCATGGCATGTATTCAGTTACAGTCATATCCGGATTTTAGAAACGAGTTTCAATGTATTCTCAACTCGATTATTTAAGTGATGGATATTGTTTCATCGTGTTTCGATGTCAATTTATTTTGATGAATGTATTTCTTGTAATCTTTTTTTTTCAATCTTTCTTCTTGGATCATTTGCGTGTTCATAACGTGTGAAGATAAATATAAGTAAGTATAAGTTCCTTTATTATATATTGTTATTATCTTTTCAGTTTTACAGAATGTATTTCCCGAATTATCATCGTCAATAAATCCAAAGTTTTTATGTCTGTTTCATTCAATGCTAAATACCCGTTTCGATGGAATTTGCTGAATTACTACTATACAGATACATAGTTGAAAAAGAGTAGGAAAAGTTCAAATGGAAATAATATTCAACTGCTCGAAATAACCAACTTCAAAATAATAGCTCCAATACTCTTCGGATGAATATAGGAAAGTAAGGCTTTCACGGCTGGCAATAATGTTCTCGTTGATTTGCGGGCATTGCCATGCAATTGTGGCAGTATCTACTTCGACCACTCCACTGAAGATGTCTGCCGTAGTTGTAGTTGATGAAACATTTGAAGACTTTGAGCAACATTCACTTTGAATTTTTGGAGTTTATGAGCCTCAGGAATAATCTTCCACGGCAAGGAGATCCAAAGTTCAGCTGTTCTATTGATAAAAGATCCCTGAGCAAGAGAGGTTCGACAGGTCTCCAAGCCAACTGTACTTGTCGGGTCATCCGTGTAGATACTGCCAGGGGTGGAACGATTGATAACAATTCAGAAGAGCACAGGCCATAAAAATATCTATAGAAGAGAGACAAGTCTCCGACATTTCTACGATGCTCCAAAGAAGTGAGCAATTCTCTGAGCGAAGGGTCACCAACAAGACAGATTGACTATTGATAAAGTACCAATGCAGTACCCGTGTACTTTTTGCATTTCAAAAAGAATATCACTTCAGAGCCCTTCGTCATGTTATATAATTTTTTTCCTGTGATACGATGGATGTTCCATTCACAACTATTTCAAAACTGAATACATATTTATATAACAACATAACATTGCAATTGTGACTACTCTGAAAAAGTTTTGATATTTTGAGAATAAATCCCAAAATATTAAGAAATAATCCCAAAATTTTGAGAAATCATCTTGAACTTTTGAGAAATAATGTTAAAATTTCGACAAAAATTCGCAAAATTTTGAGAAATAATCCCAAAATTGTGAGAAATAATCTCAAAACTTTGGGAAATAATCTTAAAATTTTGAGAAATAATCTTAAAATTTTTATTTTCAAAAATGATTTATGAATTGTGGTGGCGCTATTACGCTGTAGTATGGCAGCGATAGTTTTTGACTCTTTTGTCATTTTTACGAAGAGACTGAGACTAATACTTTCTACAGAAGCTTCGAAATAAACAGTTTTTGATCACGATTATCTGTACCGAAAAGACCTAAACACAGAACTGTCAGTGTTGAATGACAATTGTCAATTGGCAAATAACAGACTTCAAACAAATTGCGGCAACATCGAGAGTGCTGTCAACCAAATACCAAAGAATAACAGGTGCCAAATTTGAAATTCAATATAAATGTTCCAAAAACAATTTTACACGGTGAAGATTTTTGATTGAAGATTAGGTCCTTTTTAGGTTGAGATTGAAAATGAAATTCAAAAGGGGTATTTTGGAACGAAAAAATTGAGCTTATTTAGAACAAACACAGTGGGGTGAGTTCTAACTGAATTTTGTGAAAAACAAATCATTGTCGTGAGAGGAAATAGTGATAACAAAAAAACAACATTTCAAACCAATAGTTTTCGACCAATGAAATGCGTATTTTGTATCGCGTTACCATGGCAACCGATAGCAACTCAGGTATTCCATAGGAACTTTTTTCCCGCTTGTTTAACCGACAGCTGATTTTAGTGGAAATTTTGTGACATGAGTAGAAAATATTTTGTTTGACATAAAATGTCACTAACCCACTTTGAGCAAAAGTTGACAAAATGTGGGATCATGTTGTTTATTCATTGTATTTCAGGGTGTTGATATGTTGTAGTGATATTTATCTTCCCCCTTTGCAGAGAATTCGCTATTTTCCGAATAGGGTGAACCTGAAATGAACGTAAATTTATATTCACTGTAGGTGTAATTGGGATTACTACTATATCCTTTCGCTTGGGATGATTTTCAAAATATAAGTGAGCTCGAAACAATTTCCGGAAATAATTCAAGCACTAGTGGTATTACAAGTAAAAATTTCAGGTTTTATCAGAAACTTCTTTTTCTGTTTTCATTGATAAGAGGTCTAGTTTTGCTGGAAATTGTAAAAAAAACACACTCACCCCTAAAAATTCACCCCATTTCAACCTCTGTATCTTGGATGAAGTTTGATTCACTATTTTCTAAATCAGCACAGCCTCTTCATTTCTATGAAACAATTTCTACGCTGTCATCATTTTTTTAATTTTTACGTAGGTCACTAGTATGATGGTAATTTGAAAGCGAATTATTTTGAGAATGACAACGGCATTTTTCATCTGAAATAATTCTTCAGGATAGACATTTCGTATGTAGTTTCCTAAACTCCCAACGATGCATCTTCGAATATGATATTCGATATATTTCATAATAGAATTTTGAATACGACATATTCTTTTTGTTTGATGGGATATTGCTAAAAATTCAACTTGAAGCAATTGATAGCTATACTACCTCATAACTGAATTCTATGATGCAATTTCTCGCTGCGATAAGTGTCATCAATCTGTCATCACATTATCAAAACTGATATCTGATTTCATTCATTTGTGATATTTTCAACTGTAATCAGTTTCAAAGAATAATTAAATTATTCAAAATTGCATTCTTCACAATGGTGCTACCACATATTCGTAGTTTGCGGCAACTAGTTCACCACATAAATAACTTTAGTCTCTGTAACTTATCGCAACTGGATTAACTTGCAATTTTACTGAAATGCAGCGACAAATCACATCGTGAAAATCAGTTATAACTGTGATAATCTATAAAATATACCGATTTCAACATTTATCATGACAGCCTTGAGGGAGTTGAGGAAATACTCAATCCATTAAAGCATTTTTTGATTAGATCAGATTTCCTGGCCCATTTCCCAAAAACGACAAACACAGAATACATAGAACTTCCTGAACAAACTCGAAATTCAATAAGAAAAGGAATACAAGAGAACACCAAATATACAAGATGATCCAATCAAAATAAAAACGTTGTTTCCAAATTTCGGTACGACCGAAATGGAGACTGAGTTCGAAATTTTCAATTCTATTATTTACCATCAGGTACTTTTCAAGATTTGAGTATCTTAAATACGTGGAAGAATCATCCTGTATAGTTATTTGCTGCACTTTTGTGATAAACCTTTTTTCTGGTGTCGCTTCGATTATCAAAATGGTACTCAGTCTGACATATTGGTTGGGCATAAGATGAATGGGATCGTGGAAAAAAATAATTCGTTTTCCACTAAAGATTCCAACTTGAAGTTTAACCTCAGATTTTTGTCTAGACTTTTTCCCTTAGCAAGCCTGAACTGACTGACTGAAATGTCTGCAACGAAAAAACAAATGTTGAGAAATGTTGTTCCGTCGGTTAAATTATGTGTTTTCTGGTGGCGATATTTAAAAATTCATAAATATATGATATGCTCGAAATGGTTGCCTTAAACGTCTTGATATAAGAACAGCCTTTCCGATAATTTACGTCGAACATTTTCGAACACAGGCAACGTCGATATTTCTACAAATATTTATTTTCCTCTGCCGCATATTCAATATTGAAGTAGGTTCAGTTTCGAACACCTTTTGCTTCAAATAGTCCCATTAAAAAGTGTAAAGGTGTCAAATCTGGCAAGCAGGCTGGCCATTCCGTAGCACCTCAATGACCAATCCAACGACCATGGAAAGTATTATGTATCCAACTAGATTCTTACTTGTCTGGAGTAATGTGGTGGTGCTCCATCTTGTTGGAATGATAATAATATCCATATCGAATTCATCAGTATTTACTTCGACGATTTCGGTGATTAGAGAATCAACAGTAGTTTCCAGCATATTCAAATACAGTTCCCCTGTTGAATTTTGTTCGATTGGCCGTTTTGGAAATAGTTTACGTGGAACCTATGTATCATTAATCGAGAACTAAAGGAGAATATTTGAATTGAACAATGATGTTCGTTGTCGTACTGATATTTGATGAAAAAATAACCTACCAAACGTTATCGGGTTGTTGGGATTGCCATATAGAAGAGAAAAATGAATATTCCTTCAAATATCGTTATTAATGAGTTGCATTACTGGTGATTATTAAATGTTTCACCATTTTGTAGTAGGTGAAGATATTGACTTCATATTCTAGGGTTGTGAAGTATTCGTCGGGAGCTTCAAAATGAATGTAGTGACAACATTTTGAAATCGGTATATTTGCAAAACTGCGGGTGATTCAAAAATGAGGCCCCTAGAAACTGTAAAGTACTGAAAGACTAGTAGTTTACCCACCCCCTTTAACCTGTAATCTCACTCTTCTCTTGGACCGAATTGGTTGATAATCCAGCGCCCTAGGGTTTCGAAAAGGCAAAGCGGTTGCACTTCAAATGATTATTATAGCTGATTTCATGAACTATATTTTTCAACCAGTTCATTGTTGAACGAATATTTGTACGGTTCAGTTATCGAGATATCTTCCACTTGTTTCCTCTGTGCCGAGTAGAATAAAAAAATATTGGACAGTATCCACTTTTCGAAACTTTTGTTTGAAAGGTATTGATCTGAAATGTCTGCTACAAATCACAACTTACTGCTATGCTGAAGAGATCAGGACTACTTCTGAGAGCAAGCGCACTTCAACTATTGAACCGAACGAGATATCAAGGCAAAATAGTTTTTGTATTATTGGTACTACTTTCGAATAAGAAATATATTTGTGTGACGTCACTAATTGGCAATAAGGCACTATCAACTAGTTATTTCAAATGAAAGACAGCTACTTATATTATTTCACGTTCAGTTTTGAGAATCGGACTCCAAGAGCCAGAGCAAAAAAAGTAGGTTCATAATGCAATCTTCTACAGAATTGATTTTCTTGTTGAAAAATGTTTGGGGGTGTCCCCTGAATATAAATTCAAGTTGGCGGGACAGGGGGCGGTTGAGCTTCAGCCGCCATCTTGGAAAACACGTTTTATCAAATATCTCGTGAACCGTGCATCGTACGACAAAAACAGTGGGGATCATTTTCGTAGATAATAAAATTCTCTTCAACTTTCATTCGAAACTTTTTTCCGTATAGTGCATAGCTTTTCATTTATAGCGCGCCAAACTTTTCCCAGCATGGTTATTGCTAAATATATAGTTAACGGTTGATGAAACAGTATAAATGGCAGTATTTTGGCGCGCCATAAATAAAAACCTATGCTTTATACAAAAAAAAGTTTCAAATAAAAGTTGCAGAGAATTTCATTATCTACAAAAACGATCCCTACTGTTTTTATCGTACGATGCACGGTTCACGAGATATTCGATAAAACGTGTTTTCCAAGATGGCGGCTGAAGCTCAACCCCCCCGTTCCGCCAACTTGAATTTACATTCAGGGGACACCCCCGAACATTTTCCAACAAGAATATCAATTCTGTAGAAGATTGCAGAAAAAAAGTACCTGGCTCTTGGCTACTATTCATTCCTGAATTCTGTGTCTGTTAGAGAGAAAAGGGCAAGCCTCCATTTAGGCCACATTGAACCCAATTTACTTTCCGCTATCTATTTTGATATAATTGAGGAACTTATTGAGTGAAGGTCACACTGTTTCGAGCATCAAGAGGTTCGGGGACAACTACCAGTTCAGACGGCGCGAGCTATTAGTATTCTTATCTTGTTTTGAGGAATTCTTGAATGAATGAAAAAAAAAAAGTGGTTTTGTCAACCTCGAGAAGTAAAAATCTAACAGAAACCTGCGTCCATTTTTTTTCGATTGTAATTTAGTGAGTTTCTTAAAAAACTTCTATCCAAGTTGTAATACTCATTCATAATTATTTTCTGAACATATTTGAAACGTCATAAAATAATTAATAACAGAAACGGCAATTCTGTTTCCTAAGAGTGAATTATATATAATTGAGAGATCATTCATTGCAATTTATTGAAGTAAGTTTCTAAAATAACTTCTTTCCAATTGTAATACTCATTCATAATTATTTTCTGAACATATTTGAAACGTCATAAAATAATTAATAACAGAAACGGCAATTCCATTTCTCAAGAGTGAGTTATATATAATTGAGAGATCATTCATTGCAATTTATTGAAGTAAGTTTCTGAAAAAACTTCTAACCAAATTTTAATACTCATTCATAATTATTTTCTGAAGATATCTGAAACGTCATAAAATCATGAATAACAGAAACGGCAAGTCTGTTTCTCAATAGTGAATTATATATAATTGAGAGATCAATCATTGCAACTTATTGAAGTTTCTGAAAAAACTCCTAACCAAATTTTAATACTCATTCATAATTATTTTCTGACGATATCTGAAACGTCATAAAATAATTAATAATAGAAAAGGCAAGTCCGTTTCTTGAGAGTGAATTAAATATAATTGAGAGATCATTCATACAAGGTATTTCAAGACCCCACCTTATATTTGAATTGGGAATCCATCAACAAAGATGTATATCTAATCAATTTTTGTAATTCCCTTAAAATTCCAAGAGTTCGAATAAGGAAATAAACGAAAGTGATGGGGTTTGATATCACGAATCTTTGCGTTGGACGCATTCACTCCATATTACAAATTATTATTTTTGTCTCATTAATTTTCGAAAATTTGTTGATTCCACACCTTAGTCGCAATATATACTTATTCCATCAGGTGTTTCCTTGTTTTTTGTCGAAAACTGTGGTGATTTGAAAAAGCGAACATTTATGACATTCAAGGACGATACAGATTTCACAAGCTTCTAACGGAAACAATTGATCACAAAAAGCACAAGAATGGAGTATTTTTGATTGGCAGGACGAAACTGAAGTGCATTATCATGAAATGGGCAAATGAGTGAATATTTTTATTCCAATAGAAATATATTTTCATTGAGGTAATAATTCATTGGATAAATATAATTTTGGGAACAATATGGAATCTCTGATCTCTTCAGATTTTCAATGAAAGATATTATTTATATACTTTCTTTGCCAAAAATTAAAAATTTCACCCCTCGTATTTCGTTTTTATAGCTAGTACTAAATACTTGACTGGATAGCATTCGGGTAATGCCCACTCACAAACATTGCTAAAATAAAATTTCTGCTTTTAGTCAAAACTATGTCAATTCATTCCTGTCAGGGAACATATCTTTCTTATTGAGATTTACCCAACAAATCCTTGTCTTTCAGTACCGAAGAAAAAATAGGGTATGAGCTCGAAACCCAATAAAACATCGTATGTGAAGGATTTATGGGCCAAATGCATTTACTCCTGACAAAAATTTAATTTTATTGTGCCATCGAAGAGCCGAAAGTTTTAACGATTCTTACTGATAGCAGAGTTGCTAAAGCTCGGAATTGAAGTTTATACGCCAAAAACCCTGGAAAGTTTCTCTATTATTTGGTTCTCTACGGCCTTAAAGGTATCTTGCTTTTGTTATCGGATGCAGCGAATAATGGTATGTCAGAACTTTTAAGTTACTTCCAGTTTTCAGCAACTTCGGAATTTATCATTTATGGGTGTTTGATTTATGGTAGAGATCTGCACGAAACTGAATGATCTATTCTCAATGAAGATTGTTGAATGAAACAGTTTTTTTATTCTAATTTTTTGTTTGATTTATTTGCGTCACGAAATGAGTTACAGGTATAACACAAAGTTATTCACACTTTGAGACACGTTTTCATGAGTTGAATCAATTCAATGTTAATCAGATCTGTAACTGTAACTAACTCCACAGCACCTAGGCCTCAGTAGGCCCATTGTGCTATCATGTAGGTCATATTATTTTTTGTCTGCGTTTTATTAAAAAAATAATATAACCCTGAGCAGCAGGTGGTTTTGGACGGCCATCCGAACAGATGACGGATATTCTTCTTTGATAAGGCATAGGATAGCAACGATCATTCGAAAGCCGTCGGCCTCCATTGATGCGACAAGGCCATACAACTTTGAAATTCAGTACAGAAAAGTCGCGAGAGCTTGTGACCAAAAACTTCAGGAGATTTGTAATGGCTCACATTTCAGTATGACGTAGACTTGAGGTATAACTTGAATTAGAACCCAACAGTACTTGTGATAGGGTCCGACTGTTTTTTCTTCTATTGGGTACAATAAATAATAAGGTAGTAGGGAAACTTCGTAGAGGTATTTGATATCCTTACCGTCTATGACCTTGAAATTATCTGTGCGTTTTTTCTGCAGCAAGAAGCACATATATAACTTGGATCCGTACAGACGTCGCTAGGTCGATCTTGAACTATAAACCGCTACAAATCTAATGCAATTGAATCATAAATTTGTATTCTGCACCTGTAAGGCCTCACGTCCACTGGGAGCCGAAAGCTGTGAAAAGGCCTCTCGTCCATTGCGAGCGGAAAACTGCGATAAGTTGAGAAATCAATTCGTCAGAATTCGCTCGACAACGGACGGATGATCCAAACACATGGATAGGTAGGGGATCGTATCCTCCTCCACTTGGCCCGCATCGTTCGTTCGTTTTGGAATTACGATTTAAGTTTCGCAGTGTTAGGTTCGGAAACTTGAACTCGTTTTCTTGAGTAGATAATACAAAGTCCGTATGTCAATAAAAACCTTGTCCGAATATACTATTCAGCAAATGACATTTATTACAACAGCTCAAAGCATTCAACACATCAAGAATAGGAATGAATCTAACTGCTTTCTTCGATATTTCATATAGGTATTCGTACAAACAAAAAAAGGTGAAAAAATTTACAAGTATTTCATAAAAACTGATGAATGAAAAACTTGTAGTTTGGCCGGTGTGCAATCCAGGTACGGCTCATCTCCTAGTATCGGTGTGTAATGCAGGGACAGCTCCTGCACCGCTATAATTGCTCGGTGTGGAATCCAGGGACGGCTCAGCTATTGGTGTCAATAGGGAAGTCAGGACCGGCGTCTGGACTATTGAAACTTTGGTCCGAATAAATGCGAAGTGCGAACCGATCCCGTTCTGCTGGGATTCGATTGCGATCTAGTGCGAGAAAAGATATACAAATGGACTGTGGGAAGTTAATTTGGTTGTTCAAGAAATGAAATATCTATGGGACCAACGGATAAGTAACTATCGCATGCATAATAAGTAACTTTTTGCATGAATGGGATTCACCCACATTTCCCGCCTTCGTCGATATTGCATGTGCCTTATATGACGATCAATTAATTCTGATAACTTCATAGTGAAAAGTTCCTCATCAGAAAAATCAAAAAACCCGTTCCGAAGAGACATCTCGCCTACTACGAATCCGGACGAATACTGAGGCAATGGACGATGTGCATCGCACGATTTCGGAAGAACGGCGTTCGCACGAATCATAGCTAGTAGAAAAATCAAAAAATTCTACCGATAACTCTGATGTGACATGCTGTCTAGCCGCGTTCCATGACTGGTTTCTCACGTTTTTCCACTTCTCAAGATTGACGAATATATCATATCGCCTTACTATTCGTAAACTGTTACCATACTGATTCATTCCCATCAATCGGTTGCAAAAAGTGAAAAATGCATCCATTGGTTGAATGAAATCACATATGAAATCTCTTATAAATCAACTGAAGTGAAGAATAGTATATTATGCAACGATCGTGTAATGATGGTTATTAATACATGAGCATAAACCGGGATACGAAACGAGCCGAAGGTGAGTTTGGTATGGTTTATGCGAGTGTATTAATAACCATTACATGAGAGTTGCATACGCTATTTTATCTACACCCAATAAATAATGAAGAACTGAAAATAATATATTATTAGGTATTTATATTGAACTCAATAATAGTAGGTAATCAATCGTATTTCTTTGAAAAATTCTACAAAAGTATAATCAATGATATCACCACGGAAAATACAACAATGAGAAATGGAAAGAAAAAAATTTAAAAAAAAAGTCTCTGCCGAGGTCAGGATTTGATCCCGGACGTTTCTGATCACTGCCCTCGCCATTGACCACTCGGCCATGACAGCTCATTCGATTTGGTCGAAAATAAAAATGTGTTGCTTTTGTCAAATTAAAAATATAATCCTTTCGATTGTATTTTTTTCTTGTCTAAGACATCTGTGGAGGATTCGCTGGTTGTTTTTCTATATCACTGCTATAAGACATTTTCATTCGATTATCGAAAATTGACTAAATTCTTCAAAAATTCAATACCTACTGATTTTGACTTGACAAACGTCAAAATGCAAAGCTTGCAGATCATACTTGATTGAAAAATAATGGGTTTCTATTGGTTGAAATCGTAGTGAAAATCTGTATCGTAATGGATTTCATTATAAAACTGGTTGTGTGCATATAAGTGTATTATTAGAGTACGGGTGTAGATGAATGGTATTTATGGTTTACCAGCTAGAAAAAGCCTAACATTGCTAGACGACTGTGAAGATTGCTAAGTCGAGGTGCAAGCCGAGACATAGCGATCTTTAGAGTCGTCCAGGAATGTTAGGCTTTTCCTACGAGGTAAACATACTATTTTTTCGCAAATCGTTTGAAATTCGATTGATATTAATTAATTTTCAGAAATCGCGCATAATTTCATTCAGAAATGAATGGTGGTAAGGAAATATCATTTTATCTACACCCGTACTCCAATAATACACTTATATGCCCACAACCCGTTTTACAATGAAATCCATTACGATACAGATTTTCCAATACGATACAGCTTTTCAACCAAGATTTAAACCAATTTTGTTAAGTAAAAGTCGGTATAGGTATTGAATTTTTGAAGAATATAGTCAAGCTTCGATAATCATTACAAAATGTCTGATACCAGCGATATGGGAGAATCACCTTCGACACATTCACCGGCAGAAATATAGTTAGAATGATCATTCGACTAATGCTTGATTGATTTCTTTATTTTTTCACTAAAATTTCCTGAGCTCTCCGTGTGCGAGCGGTCTAAGGAGCTGAGATTATAATAGCTAGTTGGAAGAGACATTGGTTCGATTCCGGCCTCGAGTAACCCTTTTTTTTACTTCTTGATCCTCTCTTCATTTTTCATCGTTTTATTTCTCGAAGTGATACCATTAATTACAATTTTGTAGAATATTTCGAAGAAATGAGTTTGATTAGTATTATTGTGTGCAATACAAATATAAATATAATATTTGTAGTTCTTCACTATTTATCGGGCGTAGATAAAATAGCGTATGCAACTCTCATGTAATGGTCATTAATACACTCGCATCAACCATATGAAACTCACCTTCGGCTCGTTTCGTATCCCGGTTGATGCTCGTGTATTAATAACCATCATCACATGATCGTTGCATAATATACTATTTTTTTCTCTCCCACCTGTAAATATGCTGATCTCTTTATAGTTCACTAAAAGGATAAGTGATGTAATGTAGAAACGTCACAATTCTGATCTGTCTACCTACAAACACGAAATCCAAGTTGTTTCATTTAAGCATAAATAAATGTACTTATATTTGAAATAAATAAATATTATTGAGTCAATTTTAAGCTGTCACAACTGATGTTTTTTCGTAGAATTGAAGGACTTACATCTACTCTTCACACCTACCAATAATCAGCTGAAGTTATACAGCCGAAGTGGCCTAGTAGTTGAAGTTGTAGCCCTCTGGTACCATCCACTTTACTGTCGTGGGTTCGAGTCTCAGCAAACCCGACATTTTTTGTCTTTTTTTCAATTTGACATTACTAATTAATTTGTATCCACTTTACTGTCGTGGGTTCGAGTCTCAGCAAACCCGACATTTTTTGTCTTTTTTTCAATTTGACATTACTAATTAATTTGTATCGTTCAATATTGAATTCAATAAAATTTATTTTCTTTGAGTTCTTCATAAATATCGGAAGGATACTCTACATCTGAAATTGTTATTAATTTGATATTCGAAAGATAGTTCTGAAATATTAACCTGGCGAAGAGAAAATTAACTTTACAACTCAAATGGATATTGGCCATATCCACTTTTGTTGTACAAACTACTATTCTTTTCCAGTGAAGAAATCTTGAATTTTTCTTTGAGAAATTTTGTCTGGAGTGTCGAAATTTTCTAGCGATTCGCGGAAACGGTTATTTATTACATTTATTTGGCGTTGAAGTAACAAAATAGTTTCATCGTATGACTCTCACAATCTCAACAAAGCATAAACCTCCAATATCTCAATTATTATGATGATAGTGAACGCACGTACAGCTTATTCAATTCAACTTGGCACAGTAATTGGTTTCACATCCGGTTGCGCACTGGACTGACAGTAGATTTCTTATGGCTGCTTGTTCCGCACTGCGCAATATGTCATCGTATCCGTGCCAATATGAAATGGACAAACTGTATTGTGATTGAGTATCTGGGATAGTAACTTTATACTTTCCACAAGCACCACCCCAATTTAGAAAATTTCCCTTGAAGAAGCCAGTTATACTTTTTCCTTAACGTTCTTTACTATCGAATCGTTCTTTAAATCTCAACGAAAACGTCAGAACAAATTAAAAGGCAAACGTGCCCTGTGTTCCATGGGAATTCAACGGCGATATCGTATAACTGAAGTTGCTCCATGAGTTTACTATTACAATTTATGTTGTCTAACTTTGTGATATCTTTCAAGGTAAAAAGTGAAGTGAACGTATATAAACACCTTACCCAGCTCGAAACACATTTGTCTCTGTCTGATAAAGTACACGAGCAGCTATTCATAAATGCCATGTAGACGACTTTATTACAGAATTTTGTTTGATGAATGAATATAATGTTGGGAACAAAAAAACTGCTGAGGTACACGGTAAAATTGAAATAAAATCTGACAAAACAAATTGGATATTACCAGAGTACTATAGAGGGTGTCCAAGCAAAAAATGAAACAAAGCCGTTGTCGTCGATATTTCGGAAAAACAGTGTTCTTCACTCCGCCTAAATCTTATATTGGCATTGAGACTTTGAGATGTCATTCCAGAGCCCCTAGATTTATATCATTTGTTTTTATAAAAATTCGAAATGAATTTCAATGTATACTAAAATATTACATATTCAATCTGATCACCCGCATCCATACTATAATGATAATTTTGTTAGAAATGTTCTAGCACATTCCTAAACTTTCCTAGAGTGAATTGAAAGCATTGTCGACAATCTTTAGCGCAGATAATCTGATGACTGTTTGTATTCTGCAGATTTCAGTTCTCAGGAGCCATAAAAAAAGATGATGCGGCGATAAATCTGGTAACCGAGTAGGTCTCTCAATACTGTCCCTTTTGTGAACAAGCACTATAGAATCTATAGCTTTTGTGAAATCTGATCGATGCTGCTTTTATCTGAACAGTACTGTCAATCGTCATAAATGTCGCTAATGATGTAATTCAAGCTCAAGCTTTTTCATGAAGGTGCTCATTTGATGATTCAACAAATGGGTGTTGCTCCACATTATGCATTGATTTTCGGCGATATATGGATCAAAATAACACAGCCATGGACTGGAAGATGAGAAGGCTCTGAATGGGCATCACGGTCGCTAGATTTGTCGTCGTTCGATTTCTTCTTATATGGACTCCTAAACAATAAAGACACATTAAACGATGAGTTTTGGAACCTTTGGTGTAAAAGTTGAAACTTTTCCTAGAGATCAATTACCCTAACACAAACTGTGCAAAAATATCAGTTTGGTGGGTAATTGATCTCTAGGAAAAGTTTCAATAAAGACACAACCAGGATCTACTGATAATTTGTATAAAAGAAATGTCGCCGAGTGTCAATCAACAATGACAATCTCACAGTGACAGTATTACTTTTCACAAAAATTTCGAAATTCAAGTAATAATTTAGAAAACATTTCAAGCCGAAGAGACATTCAATTGTGACTCTTACCCCCGCTTGGCAAAAAGTCTCTCCCTCTAGACGGTTTTTGCCTTTGTATTCAATATTGACGCAGTTACTGATAACAGCACTAGTTTTTTTTTATATGCAGATTCACACGAAAGGGGAGCCCTGTAATGTTCAAAAAAAAACGCGTGAATCAAGGAACAGGAGATACGAATTAACATTTTTGTAGTTTGTAAGCCTCAGGAAAAACCTCTTTCGACAAGGAGTTCCAAAGTTCAGCTGTTCTATTAAAAAAAGATCTCTGAGCAAGAGGTTCGTCAGGTCTCCAAATTCACAACAAAGGGGTAAGAATTCTGTGCTCGTCGAATTATCCGTGTAGATATTGCCAAGGGTGAAACGACTGATAACAATTCAGAAGAGCACTGACCGTGAAAATATCTATAGAAGAGAGACAAGTCTCCGACCCTTCTACGATGTTCCAATGAAGTGAGCGAGTCTGTGAGTGAAGAACCACCAACAAGACGGATTGCCTTTTTCTGACTAGAATCGAGAAGCCTCAATGAATGGTTTGGTGCCGAACTACACACATGAGAACTGTATTCCAAGACAGGGCGTATCTGAGCCGTGTAGATCATTAGAAGCTGACGAGAAGTGAAGTATCTCTTCGCACGAAATAAAAATCCAAATTTCTGGGAAGCGATCGATCTCACATGGTTTTTCCATGAGAGATTATCACTGATCGTAATTCCTAGCATCGATATACTTGACTTAGTAGAAAAGTTACTCCTGACATCTGAATACTAGATGATGATAGATCGGCTTTTCTTGAGATGAGACATGCCTGGATTTTCGTAGCATTAAATTCCACCAAGTTCATGTTACTCCATTCCATTATATTTCCTAATTCGTCGTTAATTTTACTGACGTTTCTTTGAATTTTCGTTTTTTGAGCTGGTATTGGGGCTCTGGAAGAGAAAATGGTATGAAGAGTACTGTCGTCCGCAAAACTATGTATTGAATACGATGTTTCTCGAGCAAATCATTGATATGAAGCAGAAACAAAGTGGGAGCCAGAACTGAACCTTGTTGAACACCTGCATTTATTGGGAGAATATCAGATGATACTCCATCAAAAACCACATACAGAGACCTATCAGACAAGAAACTCTACAACAAAGCACACAACTAAGGAGTCAAGCCATAAGACGGTAGTTTAGAAAGGAGACCCCAATGCCAAACTCGATCGAACGCTTTTGAAATATCGAGTGCAACAGCTATCGTTTCTCCGAATTTCACGATTGAATGCTGCCAAATTTAAGAAACATAAGCCAATAAGTCACTGGTTGATCTTTGATGGCGTTCCGGGATCCCGAAATCCCGGACCCCGGGATCACATTCCCTACTAAAGATGCAGTTCTTTTCCAAATAAATATTCCGGTTGTGAATAATAAAAAAGACTCTCAGAGTCTATAGCCTCATTAATGTGCTGGTAGGGGGTGATTCTGTTACAGAAAAGGTATTTTCGTAGTCACACATCAAATGTTTCGAAGAATAAGATACTCTTCTGTAGCCTTGTCTGCAAGTAGACCAACGACAATTCTTGACGGCCAAAAAATTGCTACAACTTTGTCGTACGATTGCCGGTTTTGAGAGCTCTTTGTGCTTGGTGTATTAGGAGTTTGTAGATCCAGTAGATTCCCTACACCATTCTCACCAGAATAAAATATTTTTTTACCTTCAGCAAAACTAGAAATTTCAGTACCGGAAGCTTGGTTCCAACTGGAAGAGGAGCTGTAAAAACATATTTCTGAAACGTGACGATTGGCTATCAAGTGTAACGAAACATGCTTCCTCTACACCTGCTTTTAACCAATGTTCAATGGGACACTCTTTGGTAAATCAGAAAATATTACAAAATAAGTAACCTGCATGATACAGAGCCATTATTATACATCAAAAGATAGAAATTATATGGTTTCATTGCCCTCTCGCATTGCATTACCTAAATGTAACATACTTCGCATATCTGCTACTACTTATTTTTATGTAACATGTCCAGAGCGGTAGAGATACGTGATGAACCACAGTACTGACAGGGTTCGATATTAGTTACACTGCATACTATTTAACTCCCTTCCCAATAACGTTGGACATGTTGTAGCAGATATTTCCGAATGAATGTATGAAGCCTAATTTCTTTTCATTCGCAACCCCAAAATTTCTGTGCTTGTACAGGTAATAGTACTCTGCCGTATCTTCGTAATCTTTCTCCAGACTTGGGTGACATTTTCAACTAGCGAATAAATAGGAATTCAGTTATGTTTCAACGTCTCTTCAGTGTAATTCTCATCATGGTGCAGAATGCGATAGCAATATTTCAGAAAGTTGTCAAATTTATCCACTGCAACTTTTGAATACCCATCAACACATCAGCTAATAATCAAAATTTGCCTTGGTTAAGTGATATAATGTAGCTTTGGTGATGTAATTAATACCTTCTTCTCCAAGCAGAAAATTATTTTGAGCAAATTCTTACCTCAATAGTAACTTCATGGTATATCCCAGCTCGCTAATACGCTGAGCTGAGTCTGTCTCTTTTGTTTTTGTGCAATTTCAATCGTTGAAAGTATTTCGTTTTAACATACACCACAAACCACACAAAAATTGTTGCTAAGATTGTTGCCAATCAGTATTGTATCATTTATAACATTTGAAATTTAGGTGAATTTGCTTTCAAATCATCTTGAGTTTTGTTACCTAGAATGCATTTTTATTGCAGGTAATACCAGTAATGATCGAATTAGACTTATATTTGTCATGTGAAAGGGCTTGAGAAAGAACTGAACATATATTTGGGTGGTTACCTGTGAAAATCTTGTATTGGGAACCCTAAAATTGACCCTGCCATGAGATATGCCGTGGACCTGAGAGAATGGGGCGTCTATATTACATGAGAGTGAAAAAGAAAGAGCTGAATTCCTGTATTTGTTTTTTGGGCGGATTGGTTTATTTGCCGCAATTCTAACGGCGATTTAATGAATAATGAAAACTGACTATTTCGTCAATTGCGTATCGTATTTTTTATGAACTTATGAAAAAATGCATGTACTCTCCCTTGGTGACGTTTCTGAAGCTTGTCTGTTTCTGTTTTCGAGCATGTTTGGAAATTTGTAATAACATTTGAATTTTTGGTGAGTAGCGTCAAAATGTGACACCGGCATTTTTGTTCTCACCAACGTTCATATATAGGAAAGTTACGAAATGTCACGAGTTTATAGGCGAAGGGGTACCTTAGGCTAGGGGCAGGGTTTGGGGAAATCGAAGTTGGCAATTCTGGGGTAAATTGAGTAAATTAAAAATCTCTATAGGTGGCATAACCCCATAGAACCAAAGATAAACAGAAAAAGTGCAAAGAAATTGTCACAGAACACACAAACATATATGTTTTATGTGGCTGATTCCTGATTGTCTCTGTCGCTTGGTGTCTTTGTTACTCTGCTGTAAAAGTAAAAGATTTGTCGCGTTGACACAGCCCACAGCATACCTGAACCTGCGTTGCGTTGTGTATTCTGTCTTGTTTTTGTGGAGTTTAGGGAATCATTTTTTAAGTACTTCAAGTCGTTTGTTCAATTTTCATTAGAGTAAGGAGATTTGTTGTCAGAAACTGACAACAAATGATTTATGCAGCAGTTTTGAGTAATAAGAAGTTTAGCCTTCACTTTTCAATAGGAACGTTTAAGCACTAGTCCTAGTAAATTTGGGTAATTCCCATCTCTTATTACTCAAAACTGCTACATAATCCGATTTTACATTTGAATAATTACATCAGTTTCTTTAGTAATGCTATTTTCAAAAACACTACTTGATTTCATTCACGAATAATCATGGTACTCACTTTGTATGAATGGACTATATCACAATTAGTTGCATGATTACAAAGCGATATCTTTGAAGAGGCATTTTGTTCATAAGTTCATTTGGATTCCTATATAAATTTAACACTATACAGTAGAAGACGTAGATAACGTTCAAAGCTCAAACATTTTCTTGGCCTCGGAAAAAGATCCTTGAACGACTAGTAAACCCAAATACTTTCCATTTCATATAGGAGTAATTATATCATACTCTGGCAAACTTTCTTGCTGCATGAGGAACAGTCCCACTTTTTTTTAAAAACACAGGTATTCCTTTCGGATTTTCACCAACCATACACAGTCATCAATTTTTCATTCGCATCCAATTTCCAATTTTCACATATATCGAGATCAGATCGAGTTGAATTATCTGTCAAACCAAACACAAATACGAAGAGTATATCCAGACTTTTTCTCAACTGACATTCAGTATTGAATACCATAAAGTTAGATTTTCAATATACTCGAATATTCATAGATCTTATTAGGAAAGCAGGTATTTTTTTGGCTATCTGCTGTTATCTACCAATCAGATACCAGAAACTGAAATCCACTTGCATATAAGTATATCGTGGAATTTCACCTTAACCTCATTGACGCCCCCGCAATATGGAGGGATCGATATGATGACATTTCGTAACTTTCCTCCTATATACCAACGTTGGTTCTCACTAAAAATTGAGAGTTCATTACAAATTTCCAATGAAGCTTCACAAAGTAGGCGGACTAGCTTTCAAAACGTCACCAAGGGGAAGTATATTCATTTTTTAATTCAGTCTCCAGATACGTGAAGAATACGATACCTGACAAAATAGTTATTCAATTCGTTTTTTTTTATCATAATGCAGTTATATATCGAGGCAAATCTACCAATCTACCATAAAATCAGATATTGTTAGAATTCACAGCTCTTTCCCAAACCCAAAAAATGGATTTCATGACATGACTATCACCTCAAAATTATTTAGTAATATTCGCTTGGTAATGCTTAAAAATATTCATATACATATACCCTATTCATTGCTAATTAATTGATCAAATCTTTTCAAAACTGTATTTTTCCATCAAATATAATTGAGTTATGGGATTCCATTCGAATAAAGGAATGTACTTTTTGTTTATGAAAATGAATGATGATATCAATCATGGAATTATATTTTTGAGCGTCCTACTCCATTAAGGCAATAAAGTTGGAATTGATGAGTTTTTATTTTCCGAGCATAATAATGTATTCCTGAATATCAATCAATCTATATTCGAGTTTTATTTGGCTGTCAGGTGCAGACTCAACTGGAATGGAATGGACGAATAGATATTATTTTCAATATCTTTCGTTCTGTTGATACAATTCGAATAGTATCAGAGAATGAACTGATTTAATTATTCATTTGGGAGCTCATCAAATAGAAATCGATTCCCAGCCCGAACTGAATGACTTCACACCTCTTAGAGAGAAATATATTAAAGATACCATCTTCAGCAGGCGCTCATTACTTGATCATGCTGGGATCGCATATTGAATATTAAGACCCCTGCCAATACATAGAGTTTGTGAACGGAGTGGGGATAAATGTAATTTGGCACATTCAGAAGAGGGAATATTATGTATATTCGGGTTCTCAACCATCATTCTTCAGGAAAGATTCGAATATAGTCGCTTAGCTGTAGTGTCCTGAGTGGCACGCGATTCCATTTTGAAAAGGCAAATGGAAGATTTACTTCGAACTAGTATAAAACACTCTTTCAATAAGTTTGTTCGCGTTCTCAATGAAAGATGGTTCTAGTGCAGTCAAAAGTAGTTGCTCATCTACCTACTGAAAATAGAATCGCTGAAACTTGTCACAGTACAACTAACTGTCCAACTGCTTTTAACTCATCCTGAGCCAGGTTCTGAGAGAACGCGACAAATCTATCGAAAACGAAGAAATACCTAATGGAAAACATTAATATAAGAGTAGGGACGTTGAGTATGAGTGGGATTAGCATGATCAACGAAGGTTAAACCAGTGGTCAGAATCTGGAACGAAACACGGAATATGTGAATCCACGTTCATTTGAAATGAATCGGTCATACACGTCACTACATAGGTCAAGGAGGAGGTTTTTGATATGATTTTTAACACTGCAACTTTGACCCTCTAGGAAGAGTGGGATCAACCCCTAATATTCAAAATGGAACAAGAGGTTGAGTGATACCTTTTTCAAAGGGCAAATAATCTCATAGTGATATCTCGTTTGTGAAATTCGGTCGGATAGTTTCCGAGATAAGTATCTAATTGTATAATGGTTTCTATAATCTAATTATACACCGATCTCCTATAAAGGTGTGATTCAAATTTTCCACGAAGTGCCTGAAACATATCTGGTATTATCAGCCGGCATTCTTGAAAAATTCGTTTTTTCGTTTCGAACATATCTGTAAATAATCAAGTCCTTTTGTAGCGAATTTCATGAGTATTTTGTTAGTCAAATAATTAGATTAGAAAAACCATTACAAAATTAGATACTTATCTTGGAAAGTATCTGACCGAATTTTACGAATGAGATGTCATTTGAAAAATAACTAAATGTCCTTCTAGAAGAGATATCACTCCACCGCTCGTTCCATAAGAAACAGTAAGGGTTGTTCCCACCCTCCTCAGAGGGTTGAGTTGCAGTGTTAGGAATCATATCAAAAAACCTATCCCCTGATCGACCAATTCAATTACGTGTACGATCGATTTTTTCAAATGAACGTGGAATCAGATATATTGTCGTTTCAAAAGGTGACCCCTGTATATCATATGAATATTTATATATTAATAGTAGCAAAATACAGAAAATATAATCGTGTGAAACTTGTCACAGTACAACTAACTGTCCAACTGCTTTTAACTTATCCTGAGTCAGGTTCTGAGAGAACGCGACAAATCTATCGAAAACGAAGAAAAACCTAATGGAAAACATTGATATAAGAGAAGGAACGTTGAGTAAGGCTGGTGGCCCACACGACGGTAACGGCACGATTTGCCGCGCGCGATATATCGCGCCGCATCTGCTGTGTTCTCGCCCACAACACGGTATATCGTACGAAACTCATTTAAATTAAATAGTGCATGTTGCCAAACTGATTTTAGCCAGTTGTTGCTGTGAGCTTCGAAGGGATGGATCGAAGAAAAGTAATTTTGTTAGCTATTGTTTTACGTAGGCGCAGATGAAATCGAGCTATCAAGATTCAAAGGCGATATTGGGTCCATCCATTTTTGAGAGTTAGATATGCAGATGGGGCGTTTTATACATTATTCGAAAAGCTGAGAGAAAATCGTGGGAAGTTCTTTAATTATTTTCGCATCAGCACAGACACGTTTTATTATTTAGTCGACCGATTAAAAGAGTCTATAATATGTCTGGGCCCTTCCTACAGCCAATTCAATAATATGTTCTTCTGGTTTATATTTCCCTTTATTATTATTTATCAATTAAATCGATTATTTCGAAGGTAAATTTTCTCTTCGTTGACACTGGTACCTGTATTTCAATGCATGCACGCAGAAAGACAACACAGCAGTTATTAAAAATATCGTCGATGTCGTCCTGTGGGCTAGAACTCATTTAATCCTATTGGCGTTCAGAAGTCATGCGATACGAATTCTCGCGATTTCTGACCGCCATATCGCAAGTGTTTGCGGTAACGTCCTGCCGCGACGGTATTGAATATCGTCGCGGCATTTTTCAACCAGTGGGCGACCAGTGCATTCAATTGTACGAAACAGTTGTGTACGCGATATCGCGTACGATTTACCGCGCGCGGCAAATCGTGCCGTTACCGTCGTGTGGGCCACCAGCCTATGAGTGGGATTAGCATAATCAACGAAGGTTAAACCAGTGGTCAAAATCTGAAACGAAACACGAAATATGTGAATCCATGTTCATTTGAAATGAATCGGTCATACACGTCACTACATTGGTCAAGGAGAAGGTTTTTGATATGATTTTTAACACTGCAACTTTGACCCTCTAGGAAGAGTGGGATCAACTGCTAATATTCAAAATGGAACAAGGGGTTGAGTGAAACCTTTTTCAAAGGGCAAATAATCTCATAGTGATATCTCGTTTGTGAAATTCGGTCGGATAGTTTCCGAGATAAGTATCTAATTGTATAATGGTTTCTATAATCTAATTATACACCGATCTCCTATAAAGGTGTGATTCAAATTTTCCACGAAGTGCCTGAAACATATCTGGTATTATCAGCCGGCATTCTTGAAAAATTCTTTTTTTCGTTTCGAACATATCTGTAAATAATCAAGTTCTTTTGTAGTGAATTTCATGAGTATTTTGTTAATCAAATAATTAGATCAGAAAAACCATTACAAAATTGGATACTTATCTTGGAAAGTATCTGACCGAATTTTACGAATGAGATGTCATTTGAAAAATAACTAAATGTCCTTCTAGAAGAGGTATCACTCCACCGCTCGTTCCATACGAAGCAGTAAGGGTTGTTCCCAACCTCCTCAGAGGGTTGAGTTGCAGTGTTAGGAATCATATCAAAAAACCTATCCCCTGATCGACCAATTCAATTACGTGTACGACCGATTTTTTCAAATGAACGTGGAATCAGATATATTGTCGTTTCAAAAGGTGACCCCTGTATATCATATGAATATTTATATATTAATAGTAGCAAAATACAGAAGTGGGTATGACTGAGGGATCATCGTCAATTGTTAAAATACGTGGGTACTGAAGGAAATATTTCAGGAAATTTAAATATTGTGAAGAATAATTGTCACTTGTGATACTACTAGTGCTTGAATCATTTCCATATTTTTTTTGAGTTCACGAATATTTTGAAAATTATCCCGAGCCGAAGGCGTGGAATAATTTCCTTAAAATATTCGTAAGCAAGAAAAAATTCCCAAGGTTAATACAAGTACGCGTGGTATTCGGTAAGATAATTTCACACCATATTGAACTTCAACGAATTATTTGAAATTCATGTTTTAGCTTTTCGAAGTTCCTCAAGATAGGCTTTGAAATTATTCACAGATTGAACAATTGAATCGAAATTGCCTTGTTCTGTCACATTTAACTCAGTTTATTATGTGAGCTTCAACAAAATGAATCGATTCTGTCAATGAACTACCGTGTCTGTGGCTCGTGAATAAAGATGTGGATTATTATTGTATTTAAATTAGTATGCTAAATTGTTGCAGTGCCTTATTTGAACGTAACAATTTGTTTATCTCCGCTCAAAGTGGGTAAGTGACCTGTTATGTTAAACAAAATATACCCTGCTTATGTCAAAAAATTTCCACTATAAATCGCTGTAGGTTACCTATGTGGGAAAAAAATTCCGATAAAATCCTCTAAAATACCTGAGTGGCCATGGTAACGCGAAACAAAATGAGTATTTTATTGGTTAAAAACTGTGTGAAATTTTCATTCTATACAATTAAAAAAAAGTGATATTTCCTTATCGTTGTTAGTGATCTACATGATTGAAAACAGTTTCCATAGTAACCCAAGTAATTTCATTACGAAATACAAAGCACTATTTATTTGTGAATGAAATTATTCGAGATTTTTCGAAATTAATATCTGTCGAATATTAAACGATTGGCGGGAAAATACTATGTCTTCCTCATGGAAAAGCCACATCCATGGACTCTGTGTTGCTGAGTCTCAGCTTGCGCCTCTATTGCTCTATTGGCAATCGTCCAGGAATGTGAGGCTTTTAATACCTGATGAACAATATCCTACTAGTTATTTACGGAAAACAATGAAATCGGAGCTTTGCCGTACCACCGATACTACACAGCAGAATATGGAATTGAGAATAAGTGGGGAATTCCAATGAATTACCCTTTTTCATAATAAACGTTGTCAAAATCTCAGTGAAAAAGAGTTTTTCTCTGAATTAATGACTAATATCATCTTCTAATATAGCTCAAAACATTTTGTTAATATAATTGTTCAGAGCTACATCTACTATCTGCCTCGGTAGCGCAGTAGGCAGCGCGTAAGTCTCATAATCTTAAGGTCGTGAGTTCGATCCTCACCCGGGGCATGAATTTTTTACAATTTTTATTCCCTAAATTTGATGCTTGATATTGATACTTCGAGAGAATTGGGAAATAAGTTTCGACTGCAGGGACCTGATTTTCAAATCGGATGAACTCTCCCATAAAGAGAAAATTCGAATATTTCTTACTATCTCATAAGCGAAGGCCATTCGAAATTTAAAAAGACATTCGACTCTCTCCGGGTATGAGGGTTCACCTGATTTGAAAATCAGGCCCCTGGAGTCACCCTGGTGTCATGGATTTCGCATTTTGTCTACTCTGTATACCAATCAAACGTAACTTGAATTGATTATGATATTCCTACACAACATGAAGGAAAATAGATAGAATATGGTATATAAGAGTTGAATATTCCACTCGAGACAACATGTCACTTATCAAAAAATGCAGTTATTCAAAGATATAGTTGTTTAAGGTACACTCTCTTACTCGTAGTTCCTTTTCGTTGTTGAATTAGCAGTCTATAAATAGTACATATTGACAGAAAGTGTTTGGTGTAACACCTTCAATAGTTGTTTTAGTGATAATTCGAAAGAGAATAATCTGAGAAAAGGTTTTTCAAAACATATTTAAATTGTACTTTGGAAATGCAGTTCACACAAGAGATTCAGTTCATACAAGAAATGAGACTACCATTCCGATCCATTGTTGGCTTATTGTTCTTACAGGAACTTTTCTCAACACTGAATCAATCCCTCAACTTGAGATTTTGTGGGCATATATCGATGAAAATATGTTGCTCGACTTCAATATTTTGCAATAAATGGAGTGAGTCATAATAGTGTATTATGCAACGATCGTGTAATGATGGTTATTAATACATGAGCATAAACCGGGATACGAAACGAGCCGAAGGTGAGTTTCGTATGGTTTATGCGAGTGTATTAATAACCATTACATGAAAGTTGCATACGCTATTTTATCTACACCCAATAAATAATGAAGAACTAAAAATATTATATTACTAGTTATTTATATTGAACACAATAATAGTAGGTAATCAATCGTATTTCTTTGAAAAATTCTACAAAATTATAATTAATGGTATAACCACGGAAAATACAAGAATGAGAAATGAAAAGAAGAAAAAAATGAAAAAAAACTCCGGCGAGGTCAGGATTTGAACCTGGACGTAATATCCACTGCCGGCGCCTTTGACCACTCGGACATGACAGCCCACATAGTATGGTTGGAAATAAAAACATATGTGTTCCATTTGTCAAATGAAAAATATGATCCTTTCAATTGTATTTTTTTCTCGTCTAAGACATCTGTGGAGGGTCGCTGGTAATTCTTCTATATCCCTGCCATAAGACATTTTCATACAATTATCGAAAATTGACTAAATTCTTCAAAAATTCAATATCCACTGATTTTGACTTGACAAACGTCAAAATGCAAAGCTTGCACATCATGCTTGATTGAAAAATAATGGGTTTCTATTGGTTGAGAATCTGTATCGTAATGAAAATCTGTATCGTAATGGATTTCATTATAAAACGGGTTGTGGGCATATAAGCGTATTATTAGAGTACGGGTGTAGATAAAAAATGATTCAAGATTACTAAGAATGAAAGAGTGGTTGTAACTAGATTTATGTTGGAATTGAGGATTTTTCAGATTCGAATTTTGGCGGAGATATACATCTTTAGTAGGAGATTTGAGCCGGTTCTAAGCCTCCCCCCAACACTATGACGTCATTGATGACTAATTAATGGCGACATGTGACGCCGCCAGGTACACCACCTTTCCCTGATCCCCTCCCCCTGGAGCGGGAAACGGGGGCGCAGGGCGGAGGAGAGCCGACTAGATCTGTTGGCTTCGCCGAGATTACTGATAGGTGTAATCGCATCTTAAGCAAGGTCAATATGGATGAGTTCTTCAGGGCGTTAGACGATCTGGAGAAGGCAATGTCGACAAGGGGAAACAGTGGAGAAAGGTTCAGAGCACTTCTCCATTTCTGGGGAAATGTTCAGAGCTACAACATCTAAATGCCAGTAAAAGCATGTATGCTCAATGTTAACGGGATTAATAATAAACTCCCTACTGTTATTAACTTCGTTAACTATCACGGTTTGGATATTATGTTCCTGTCTGAGACCAAACTCGGGCAGAATCATAGGCTCAGTATCAGAGGATATACCACTATCAGGGTTGACAGGCCAAATGCAATCCGAGGTGGGGGTGTAGCACTGCTGATAAGGAATGGTATTCCGCATACAAGGGTGCCACAACAGCGGAGCTCCATCGAACACGTTGGGGTGAAGTTGGTTGATGGCACCTGCGTATTTGCCATCTATAATCCGCCGAATAATAGGTTTTCTCGACATGATTTGGACAACCTGTGTAATGTTAGCCAGACTGGTTGGCGACTTCAATGCCAGGAGGCGGGAGTGGAACTGCAGCACTCAGTCAAATCTAAATGGTAAGACACTCTGGGAATATTCAATGGATAATAACATCATTATCGAACACACAGACGAACCCACGTTTTTTCCCTGGAATGGGGGGACGCCGACCACAATAGACTTGATAATAAATAAGAATGTTCGAGACTTAGGAGAGCTTACCGTTCTGGATGAACTGAGCTCTGACCACAGACCGGTGGTATTTAACTTGAACAGAGAAAATCCGAAAGGAAAAAAGAAAAAGTTTAATTATACCACCGCAAACTGGTCGGAGTTCAGACGCATCCTGAACGAGAGGACAATCATTAGGAGTCAACTAGAGCAAGATCAGATCGATTGTTGTACCCAAGAACTAATCTCGAACATTCAGACTGCACGGGACAGGTCAATCAAGTCGGTTGTGGTCAGGGATGGTAAGGATATTCTGCCAGATGATATCATTAACCTAATTAAAAGGAAAAATAATGCCAGGAAGGATTGGCAGAGATCCAGACTTCCTGAGCATAAGAATCTCCTTATACAATTGGCAAACCAGGTTAATGCCAGAATAAAGGAGTTTAGTGATAAAAGATGGCAGGATAAACTTACCAACTTGAACGCTCGGGACAACTCTCTGTGGAGGATGGCGCGTCGACTCGACAAGAGGTTCGAACCCATACCCACCATAGAGAGAGGTAATGAGCGTGCGGTAACGGACCCCCAGAAAGCCAGTATGTTCGTTGATTATTTTCAGAGTGTACATAAAGCGAGTCCCGATTCTTCTGATAGCCACAGGGAAGCTAGTCGTATGGCTAGTGAACTCCGAAATATGGCGCCGGCATCGGTTTCTCTTCCAGTTTTTGAGAGACTGATGACGGACTATAAGGAAGTTACTGAGGCTGTCAGAAGAATGCCAAAAAATAAAGCACCAGGAGTTGACAGGGTTGCGGCGGTTCTACTGCGCAACCTGCCAAAGAAGTGTACCGTGCAACTAGTACACATTATAAATGCAGTCCTTAAATGGCAGCACTACCCAGGTTGTCTAAAACATGCCAAAGTAGTGCCGATTTTGAAGGCAGGCAAGGACAAGTCCTCTATCACAAGCTACAGACCCATCTCGCTGCTGAGTGCGGTGGCTAAGGTAGTGGATAGAATCATACTGAACAGGCTGATTCGAGTCGAGGGAAGGATGAAGCTGATCCCTGAAGAACAATTCGGATTCCGCCGAGGCCGAAATACGGCGTCACAGGTAGTCCGGGTTGTCCACGGGGTGAAGCAATCATTCAACCAAGATAAGAACACAGTCATGGTTCTGCTCGATATGGAGAAAGCCTTCGATAAGGTATGGACGGAAGGGTTAATAGCCAAGCTATGGAGGGCAAACATGCCTTTACACATGGTGAAGCTGATAGATAGCTACCTGGTTAATAGGACTATTCGGGTAAGAGTTAACGAAAGTATCTCGCCAGCTCGTCCAATCGAAGCAGGTGTTCCGCAGGGATCTTGTCTATCCCCGCACTTGTATTCTCTGTATACGCATGACTTCCCAATGTTCCAGAGAACGAATGTCGCCATATATGCAGACGATACTGCTACTTCTCTAGTGAGGTTGCGAACAAGCAAGTTCAAACCCACTTGGATCGGTTAGTCGTCCCGTATCTGGAGAAAAACAAGATCTGTCTAAATCCACTTAAGACGGAGGCGATCAACTTTTCGAGGAAGTTCACAAATGTGAAAATCTTCGAAAAGTTGAGAGTCAAAGATAGACGAGTGGATACACAGGAAAGCGTTAAATACCTGGGAGTGACCTTGGACAGGCGCCTGAACTTTCACAGGTACATTAATTTGGCAATCCAGAGGGCGGGAGCTGCGATAAAACGTAACTACCCCCTCATTGCACGGAATTCCAAACTTAGTGTAGACAACAAACTGCTGATCTACAAACAAGTGATCAGACCAGCTATGTTGTACGCCTGTCCGGTGTTCTGCAGCCTCAAAAAGACTCCCCTGATGAGGCTCGAAAGGATGCAGAACAAGGTCCTTCGTATCATCACTAATAGTGATCGATACATTCGACTGGACGAGTTGCGTGATATGGCAAGAATTGAGACAGTGACAGACCATATCAGGAGGCTATCCAACAAATTCTTTAAGTTTTTCTTACCGAAAAGCCCTCTAACAAGAGGAATCACCGGCATTAGAGAGCATCATGGACAGCACCTGAAACATGGGCTGATCTATGAGGCTCTGGACATTTTCACAGAAATGGATTGATTAATCCATACAACAGACACGCCTGTCAAGGGTGAGGAAGTCTCTTAAGTCGGTTTTTTCACTGTTTTTCCGACACGTTGTCTTCGCCAGATCTAAACACCGAACAATAACAGCCATGTTCAATTAACTATTTTATCCATTGACTTGCAAACTGCATATAAGCCTTTGGGCAGGAGATGCGGTTGCACCCTGAATTAATCAGTTGGCTTAGTCTAACAAAGCAGAGCTGCACACAACATCTGTGCATGCGGCTGCCTGGCCGACTCTCCTCGGCTTTGTGCTGTCGTAGGGTGGAAGCAGACCGTTCATCCCCTGAAAAGGGGTTAGGCGGACTGTGGATACACTTCCTGCTCCAGGAATCCATTTTAATGTTTTCCTGTCGTATAGTGTCCAATGTGTAAGTGCTGTGTTTGTGTTTTTATATATACTTATACAATGTTTTATAATGTTGTGTTTGTGTTTTATTTATACAATATACACCTTTACATTGTACATGTCAGATATACATTTTGTTAGATTTTAAGTTAGTCTTGTTAGAGAAAAGGGGAAATAAACATATTTTTGCTTTTTTTGCTTTTTTGCGTAAGTCTCATAATCTTAAGGTCGTGAGTTCGATCCTCACCCGGGGCATGAATTTTTTACAATTTTTATTCCCTAAATTTGATGCTTGATATTGATACTTCGAGAGAATTGGGAAATAAGTTTCGACTGCAGGGACCTGATTTTCAAATCGGATGAACTCTCCCATAAAGAGAAAATTCGAATATTTCTTACTATCTCATAAGCGAAGGCCATTCGAAATTTAAAAAGACATTCGACTTTCTCCGGGTATGAGGGTTCACCTGATTTGAAAATCAGGCCCCTGGAGTCACCCTGGTGTCATGGATTTCGCATTTTGTCCACTCTGTATACCAATCAAACGTTACTTGAATTGATTATGATATTCCTACACAACATGAAGGAAAATAGAATATGGTATATAAGAGTTGAATATTCCACTCGAGACAACATGTCACTTATCAAAAAATGCAGTTATTCAAAGATATAGTTGTTTAAGGTACACTCTCTTACTCGTAGTTCCTTTTCGTTGTTGAATTAGCAGTCTATAAATAGTACATATTGACAGAAAGTGTTTGGTGTAACACCTTCAATAGTTGTTTTAGTGATAATTCGAAAGAGAATAATCTGAGAAAAGGTTTTTCAAAAGGTGACCCCTGTATATCATATGAATATTTATATATTAATAGTAGCAAAATACAGAAGTGGGTATGACTGAGGGATCATCGTCAATTGTTAAAATACGTGGGTACTGAAGGCAATATTTCAGGAAATTTAAATATTGTGAAGAATAATTGTCACTTGTGATACTACTAGTGCTTGAATCATTTCCATATTTTTTTTGAGTTCACGAATATTTTGAAAATTATCCCGAGCCGAAGGCGTGGAATAATTTCCTTAAAATATTCGTAAGCAAGAAAAAATTCCCAAGGTTAATACAAGTACGCGTGGTATTCGGTAAGATAATTTCACACCATATTGAACTTCAACGAATTATTTGAAATTCATGTTTTAGCTTTTCGAAGTTCCTCAAGATAGGCTTTGAAATTATTCACAGATTGAACAATTGAATCGAAATTGCCTTGTTCTGTCACATTTAACTCAGTTTATTATGTGAGCTTCAACAAAATGAATCGATTCTGTCAATGAACTACCGTGTCTGTGGCTCGTGAATAAAGATGTGGATTATTATTGTATTTAAATTAGTATGCTAAATTGTTGCAGTGCCTTATTTGAACGTAACAATTTGTTTATCTCCGCTCAAAGTGGGTAAGTGACCTGTTATGTTAAACAAAATATACCCTGCTTATGTCAAAAAATTTCCACTATAAATCGCTGTAGGTTACCTATGTGGGAAAAAAATTCCGATAAAATCCTCTAAAATACCTGAGTGGCCATGGTAACGCGAAACAAAATGAGTATTTTATTGGTTAAAAACTGTGTGAAATTTTCATTCTATACAATTAAAAAAAAGTGATATTTCCTTATCGTTGTTAGTGATCTACATGATTGAAAACAGTTTCCATAGTAACCCAAGTAATTTCATTACGAAATACAAAGCACTATTTATTTGTGAATGAAATTATTCGAGATTTTTCGAAATTAATATCTGTCGAATATTAAACGATTGGCGGGAAAATACTATGTCTTCCTCATGGAAAAGCCACATCCATGGACTCTGTGTTGCTGAGTCTCAGCTTGCGCCTCTATTGCTCTATTGGCAATCGTCCAGGAATGTGAGGCTTTTAATACCTGATGAACAATATCCTACTAGTTATTTACGGGAAACAATGAAATCGGAGCTTTGCCGTACCACCGATACTACACAGCAGAATATGGAATTGAGAATAAGTGGGGAATTCCAATGAATTACCCTTTTTCATAATAAACGTTGTCAAAATCTCAGTGAAAAAGAGTTTTTCTCTGAATTAATGACTAATATCATCTTCTAATATAGCTCAAAACATTTTGTTAATATAATTGTTCAGAGCTACATCTACTATCTGCCTCGGTAGCGCAGTAGGCAGCCGCGTAAGTCTCATAATCTTAAGGTCGTGAGTTCGATCCTCACCCGGGGCATGAATTTTTTACAATTTTTATTCCCTAAATTTGATGCTTGATATTGATACTTCGAGAGAATTGGGAAATAAGTTTCGACTGCAGGGACCTGATTTTCAAATCGGATGAACTCTCCCATAAAGAGAAAATTCGAATATTTCTTACTATCTCATAAGCGAAGGCCATTCGAAATTTAAAAAGACATTCGACTTTCTCCGGGTATGAGGGTTCACCTGATTTGAAAATCAGGCCCCTGGAGTCACCCTGGTGTCATGGATTTCGCATTTTGTCTACTCTGTATACCAATCAAACGTAACTTGAATTGATTATGATATTCCTACACAACATGAAGGAAAATAGATAGAATATGGTATATAAGAGTTGAATATTCCACTCGAGACAACATGTCACTTAACAAAAAATGCAGTTATTCAAAGATATAGTTGTTTAAGGTACACTCTCTTACTCGTAGTTCCTTTTCGTTGATGAATTAGCAGTCTATAAATAGTACATATTGACAGAAAGTGTTTGGTGTAACACCTTCAATAGTTGTTTTAGTGATAATTCGAAAGAGAATAATCTGAGAAAAGGTTTTTCAAAACATATTTAAATTGTACTTTGGAAATGCAGTTCACACAAGAGATTCAGTTCATACAAGAAATGAGACTACCATTCCGATCCATTGTTGGCTTATTGTTCTTACAGGAACTTTTCTCAACACTGAATCAATCCCTCAACTTGAGATTTTGTGGGCATATATCGATGAAAATATGTTGCTCGACTTCAATATTTTGCAATAAATGGAGTGAGTCATAAAAAATGATTCAAGATTACTAAGAATGAAAGAGTGGTTGTAACTAGATTTATGTTGGAATTGAGGATTTTTCAGATTCGAATTTTGGCGGAGATATACATGTTTAGTAGGAGATTTGAGCCGGTTCTAAGCCTCCCCCCACCACTATGACGTCATTGATGACTAATTAATGACATCATAGTGGTGAAGGTTGACCTTGAACGGCTCAACTGGTGCATAGGACCTTGAAACATTTCTGAAAATGTAATCATGGGATTCTTTGTCTGTGTGTGACGTCATTCAACCTTGAGATAGGCGCATTAATGGAAATGCATCTTCATGTGTACTCTAGTCAGTGGGGGGGGGGGGGGGGGTAATTAGAATTTGCATACACGGTAAAGATATCCTTCATGTATGAAAAATAAATTGCATACACACGGATAAAGCATGTGTTCTCTGTGCAAACTACATTGCATAGAAGTACACATGTCTATACATACGCGCACAAACACCACACACCCAAAGTTCACCAAAACGAGCCCTCACTACACCTCACGTCTGCACTCCACGAAGTCCCAGCCACGAATGAATACCCGAACTGACAAACACCACCCACCCAAAGTTCACCAACACGAGCCCCCACTACACCTCACGTCTGCACTCCACGAAGTCCCAGCCACGAATGAATACCCGAACTGACAAACACCACCCACCCAAAGTTCACCAACACGAGCCCTCACTACACGTCACGTCTGCACTCCACGAAGTCCCAGCCACGAATGAATGCCCGCACTGCTCTCTGTAAGCTCAGCGGAGAGTGGAGGGGTTGTACGCCAGACAGTTGCAAGTGGCCCCGTGTGCGCAACTGCTGCACAGATTGTAGTGGGAGGTGGTTCGCTATCCATTATATAAGAAATGCAGATTTACATATGGAATCATTATATCTGCAGCAGTTTGTGAGTTAGTTATTCAGTGCCATATCTGCAGCAATTGTGTGAGTGTGTTTTTCTGTTGAAAACTGTTTATATTTTTCCATTCATCATGTCCGTTTTCAAAGTAGACTTGCAAAAAATCAATAATGTGATTATACAGGGGATAGAAGTGTTAGAGCAGAGGGTCTTATCGTCATTGCCAATAAATGGAACATATGTAATAAGGAATATGACTCATTTTTCCACCCGGTTTGGTAAATCAATTTTAATAAACTATGGAAGATGTTAATAATAATAAACTATTTAAAACATGGCTTCCCAAACGAATCTCAATGCAATTTAGTGATGATGATATAACTTGCATCAATTCATCGAATGGTAAATATACACTAGTATACTTAGGTCAAAGTCCACAAAGTTTTGCTATGAAAACAAGATCTCTTGTCGAATTCAGTTGCATTGAATAGCATCAGTAATAATCATTGGTATTAGGTTAATAGTGTTTTATTTGTATACAAGATTATTTGGATGTAAGCTTTGAGGAAACATATAAACATTTTCATACATTGTTGAACACACTCACTTCATAAATCGAAAGACGATACAATTTTCTGTGAGTATTATTAATGATGACGATGAGTTTATGTTCTAATGTTTTCTTTTCATTTGTTTTCAGTTCAATCATTCAAAGATGTGGATGCAGTATGCTAGTGAACACTGGGTCAAGGCTGAGGATCTCGCTTCATCCATCCAAAGACTGTCTTCCGAACTGAAGGCGTTGAGTGAGAATGCTGAGCATGCAACCGTTTATGACCTGAGTGTGTGCTATGAAGAAGAAAAGATCGAATTGTGCCTCCGTGATGCTGAGAACTACAACAGTGGTGCGGAAGTTTGCGACAAATTTCTGGCTGGGACATTGGATCTGAATCATCTTTGTGCTGCAATGAGTGAATTGAACCTGAGGAGATTCCTGTACCGTCTTCAACTGCACCTACCAGAATGGATCATTCAAAAGTTCCAATTGATTGACGAAAATCGTGAAGAAATTGAAGACGGTCGAGAGAATGACGAATATGAGGAAGAAATAATTTTAGATTGTTTATATGTACCAAAAAGTTAAATAAAACACATAAGTATCATTTTCATGTTTATTTATTCATTTCCCTTTAATACAATATTGAGAAAATTATTACAAATCAAAATATAAATGAAGAGAAAAGAAAACGAGTACAAAGATATAATGAAAAAATGTATAATCAATGATATAAAAGTATCAATAAATATCAATATCTGCTGTGAACTGAACCATCCAATGCATTGTACGTTAGAAATGTATCATGCAAAATGAGTGCATATACTTTGGTGTTGTCTGGAAATTTGGTCTTCCTGGTTTCAAATTCAACATTTATGTCGATAGTTGAGGATTTTGTGTCATTCGGTTGATGTGAACAATCGATTACGAAGAGTGGATTGCTTCGAAACTGTCCAATATCCATTAGAGGTTCACTCATATCTTTATCATAATAACTACGTTGAAAGTTCTCATAAGCATAGTATGCAGACTGATCTAGTTTTTTGTCAAAATCCAAATTCTAACGCTCATATGGATATACTTCGGAATTCAAGTATACCCGAATATTATTGATGTCAGCTGTTATGAATTTCGTGGTGTCTTCTGCTCGGTTTTCAGATATTGCGGTATTTTGAAATCCGATTATAATGAAACGAGGTGTTTCCAAAGCATTGGTTGTTTTTATGGCCCATATGTCTGAAGATGTAGATCGTAATGAAGGGAGTTCATACAAGTCCCACACACGATAGGCCAACTTAATTTTCGCATTCAGACCACTTTTGTTGATTCTATGCAAAAGTTTGAGTTTGTGCTTATCCTCTGGTACTATGTGTCGTATTCTCCATTCGATTTTATTTATTTCCAAATTAGCATCAACTTCACCTATATATGAGTTGTTGAAGGTACGAGCGATTATCAAAATTAGTTCTTGTTTGGCATTCAAGATACTTTTATTGTAATCTTCGGCAAAGCCCATCAGATATTTCAGCGGTAATTTGCCACCGAATACATGACTGGTTGTATCCAATATGTCCTGTTTGAATCTTGAAAGACCCCAGCCGGTAGTCAGTAAGGTGTTAGCGTGCGATTGTCCAAATGAAATCATTGTTTTCATTGTAGAGGTTATTCCGGGTTTTCTGATGACAGCCACTTGTTCTCCACCCATTTCATAACGAATTTCATCAAACAGAAAAGCCATTGCATTATTCGATAAATAGCATGGTTTTGTTGCATCTTCCGGTGTGAATTTCCCCTCTATGTAAATGAAACTTTCTGCAAAATCAAGAATGACATCTTGATTATTAATTGCAATTCGAATTTCATCTGAATTCCTGAATAGGGGCGAGCCATATGGTTTATATGTGTGCTCATGTAAACTTATGAGGGAATGATCGAGCACCGGTTCATCGAATATATTCAACTTTTCACTATTTGTTTCATGCACCATTGTTACTTCCTTACTTTCAATCCTATCGATTTCAAGAATTTGAGGTCTCTTACAGATAGGTGGTGACGTGTTGACTGTTTAGCGAACACTTTTGGAATGACCTTTCTTGCGGTTGAGCATTCCTTTTTGGTTTCGATTTGCTCAAATCGTTGATGATTTCTTCTATTGAAACAAAAACCCATAATAGAATTCAATCGATTTTTTTCAATTCCAAAACGATAAAGATCTCTTCTTCACTTCCGAAATCCACGAGCTTATTTTTCTGATCCAAAATACGCACTGTTATATTGTGAATCAATTGACGTCCTTCTGAGCTGACAGGCATATATATAATATTGTGTGGTTCTTTCGTGAGATTGTATCCAGCTTCGACGTCAACATCGAATGGGAAAAGAATGTGGGACTCTTCATTATTTATATATGAACCAGAAATCATATTGCAATCCAAACGGATGAGTCTCACAATCGTTATATTAATCGGTAGTGAGGATTCATGTATTTGATTCTGTGGAAATATCTGATGGTCAAATCCCATCATGCTCGCAATAGAGTTTGGATGTGTCAGATCAATTTCATATTATGATCGCATTTCACATTTCATCGTATTATTATTGGCATGTAGGTAGAAAATATCATCTGCAGTAATATCGATTGGTTTTTTGTCATGAAACAATCTGAACATTATATTTTTCTGTATAACTGCATTGATCTCTTATATTTCATAAGCACCACATGGAATTTCAATGGTGTGTAATTGTAGCATGGGTGAGTCGTCACCACTTAGTCTGAATCTGATAAAATTGTTTTCTTCAGTTATATTATTGATTGTGTTGCATCTGTAGAATCCCAATAGTCCTAGTCCATAACGGCTGTTTCTATCCAATTCGATAGGTGGAAAAAAGTCTGCACTTAAGACACTCGTCCCGACAGCTTGTAGTTCGAACTTCTGCGACATGACTGATGCATTTTACAAATGACACTTCAATTTATTGTTGTCTACAACACATCTGCAATAATCCACACTTCTTTTGGGCAGCGCGTTCAAATGAATATTGTTTTTATTGACACCAATACTCATATCCTCTACATTGCAATAGCAGCAGAAAATTTTTCGAGGCATGGGACCATCACTCACATCAGAATTTGAATTAGATTCTTCGTCAGAGTGCTGTTCATAGCAGTATTGATACTTCATTATGTCGATATCATCGTGTAGATGTTTTGGTAATTTTTCCCAAACATTTGCAATCTCATGTGCAGCACAGGCAATTATAACTTCCTTGGGCATATTGGCAAGCATCATGCTATCCATTTTTGTTAGGGTGCGATATTTTGAATACATCTTCAATGAATATCCCTTTCTCTTGATAGCCTCACGATCCATTGTTGGAGTTTTATCCATTTTTTTTTATTTGCGAATTGATTCAGAGAGGAACTTTAGGCACAAATGACCACAGAAGACTGTATTGAATTTTTGTTGGCGATCATAGTTATATTTGATTTTCACTCCCGAATATTTTCGAAAGTATCGAATCATTTCCATTGGTGGGGGCAAATCTCCAAAACTATCGAAATATGTGACTTCTCTGCCACATTTCTTGTATGCCACCCAATGTTTTCCAGGACCATTCATTTTATACAAATTGACAATAGCTGTCTCATACAGTTTTGGCCTTGAAGAAGGTAATCTGTCACGCATGAAAACACCACGAAAGTGTGGAATTTTCATTTTCTGTGCATAATAATTGAGATCGAAATCGGTGAGAGGCCTCAGAGGTAGGGAATCTACTAGTTTTTTGACTTGTATGATTGCGATGGTTTGTATGGTTTCAAATATAATCCCAATCCTTCACGATAAGGTTTAGAATTTATTCCACTACCACGTTTACCTAATGCTACAGCCTCCATTGTTTTATTGTGGCGATTGGCTCCAATGAGAGCTGCTCTGCTTGCTTTTGCCGAATTCACAGCTTTGGTAATTCCTGCAGCTGCACCTGCTAAACTTTCGAGTGCAGAAAGTCCAGCAAAAATCGGAATCGATAGCAAAATCCCACCAATTTTGGGAATTGGAATTATTCGAGGTGTGCGATTTTTTTTCTTACCACCGGCAGCTTTAAGATATTTACGTGCTGCTTGCAATGCCACAGTGATAGCTTTTTTTCTATCAGTCGTCACAAACTGATCCCCACCAGATCTTTTCAATACATTTCGCACTTTACTAACCACTCCAGCACCGAATGCAACTTTTTTTATTTTATTTTTCCTTGATGGTTTTCTCTTAACCTCCTTCTTGTTAGAACTATTACAGCCCATACCCAAATGTCTCTTCGCTTTCATAATATTGGTGACCAGTAGGGCAGCTGCCCTTTCCCCAATATTTGCGTCCTTTGATTTAACCCTATCCCACGCTGCGTATTCTAGTTCTTCATCTGCTATATGTCTCGCTGTGAGATCTGATGGATGATTCGAATATTGAATGTCGTGTTTTTTTCATGCAATATCTAATTTATTGATGCCAGGATCGTTGCATGCTAAACGTTCATTCAGTTTCGTACCGGGTCCACAATATTGATAACCGCCAGGTATATGTAATTCGAATGGAAGTGTATTCATTAATTTATTCACAAATCCAAAACCTTCTTCACTCTGACTTCTACTATCAATACGTCCGTATCGTTTGATGGTACACATTTAAATGAGATGCTCATAACATTTTTCCATTTACATAGTCTCCAACCGTGGTACGATGCGCATTGTGAAACAGAAAGAAAATTTTGTCGTTGACAATCTAGATGAGAAATTTGGGTGTGGATTGAATGGGCAGGTATTGTTAAGACATGGGCCACTACTTCCATCATCAGTTCGAGGACTCATTATTGGACCTTCAAATTGTGGAAAGACCAATGCAATGATATCACTTTTAACACATCCACAAGGATTGCGATTCGCAAATGTATATCTCTATTCAAAATCACTCAATCAACCCAAGTATCAATTCCTACGAAATGTGTTGGAACCTATTAAACGGTTAGGATTTTATACGTTCATTAATAATGCGGAAATAGTGGAACCCTCCGATGCTAAACCAAATTCTGTTTTCATTTTCGATGATGTGATATGTGAAAAGCAGGATATCATAAGATCATACTTCTGTATGGGACGTCATAAAGATGTTGATTGTTTTTATCTTGCACAGACATATTCACGAGTGCCAAAGCAATTAGTGCGTGATAATACCAATTTCATTGTAATGTTCAAGCAAGATGAGACAAATCTCCACCATATTTATTCAGATCATGTGTCACCCGATGTGACATTCAAACAGTTTCAATTGATGTGTGTTAAATGTTGGGAGGATCAATATGAATTTCTAGTCATTGACAAGGATAGAAAAATGCATGAAGGTAGATATCGCAAGGGATTCGATAGTTTTATATGTCCATGATGATGCTATTCAACTTCAATCGATCATTGGATTGTATAGAGATCACTTCAGTGAATTCGTATGTGATAACAAAAAAATATGAAGACAAACATTGGTTCGGTAGCTGGAAATGAAAGCAATGAAATGCATTTGAAACGTCAACTTGTTGAGACAACAGAAGCTATCAGACAAAAATTCAACTCAATCAAGCAAGGTAATATTGAGAATCGTATGGCATTGAAAAAACTTCATGAACCCATAACGAAACCATTGAACGTTTTATCATCGAATGCTACTTCAACGAAAACACCACAGTTATCCAACAATCAAATGAACTTTCAGACTACCCCATTTCACGCCACGAGTACTCCAATAGGAAAGAATCAATCTTCTGGTAGTGTATCATCTACAGACAGTGAGTCAGACACACTAAAAGATGAAATTGCAGCGAGCCTATTCGAAACACCGCCATCATCATCACGCATCAGTTCTTCAGATCTCAATTCTCCATCCAATGTAGATGAAAGTCTTGGAGATGTATTGAAAAAACATTTGAGAAATATCAGAAGTAGAAATGTGGCATATGATGTAACATTTGGCGTACGAATGGATCCTATCACACAAAAACTAAAAAAGGGAAATCTTCAGGTTCACTTCAATGATGGAAACATTGTATTTTGGAATACCAATAAAACGAAAAAATATAAATTTCCTGGCAGCTCAGAATTATATGATATAATATTCCTCAAGAATCCACAAAATACTGACGATGAACAGATTCGTCAAACATATTCAAAGATATTGAAACTAACGAATGCTCCATTCAAACAATACCAATTGAAGAATGGTTTCAGATATACGAATTCCAAAAAATTTCGAGAAGTTATCCAACCTATACTAGACTCAACTCATTATCCAATGAGGGATGGAACTAAAATTGGTGGAATAGTCAATCGAAACAAAATACAGAAAATATATAATCCCAAACCAGCGAATTATGTCTACTGGAACTCACCCAAGGAGTTGATTGCTCGCTTACGACTATTAGTATCTTCAAATGCAGCTGGTCATACTGGGCACAATAATGAAATAATTTCAATAATTGAGGAATTGCGTGAAGAAGGTATAATATATTGAAACATTCACAAATAAAAATTACTTTCACTTCATTATTCAATGAAGTAATATTACCAGATTTATTTTTCATTTGCACTCGAAAGAAAGAGTGGATAATGGAATGAGTGATGTAAAGCGACAAGTCGTCAACGAGTTACATGGCTCTGTAAGAAGTAATTCTCAAAGAAGAATAACTACCATCAAAGGGTTTGCAGATCTATGGCAAATAGATCTAGCAGGAATGCAGCCATTCGCAAGAAGTAACAAAGGTCATCGATATATTCTTGTGGTGATTGATTGTTACTCAAAGTATCTATGGACAGTTCCAACTAAAAATAAAACAGGTAGTACCGTAACCAATGCAATGAAACGTGTTCTGAAGCAAGCCAAGTATTCTCCAAATCATCTAGGGTTAGGTATGACTCTTATGTGGGTGGCTTCGTTGGACGTTTATTTTCGGAAAAATAATTTTGATTTTTGTATTTCAGGACGCTAGTTTTATCTGATATTACAAATATGTCAAATTTTTCAATTTGAACTGCAATTTTAGCTCATGATTTGAGCGAGCTGAATAACTATGCGACTACTTCGATTCGTTCTAGAACTACCTTCAGTCGGATTGAAAAGAAACATCTGTTAATTTCTTTTTGATAAACCAATGTACAATGTATCGAAGTGTATCATTTTTCATATAAATATTCTGACGGATGATGCCAATAAATTTTGTAATCGTCGATTATTGTCAGTTAAGAGTGCATAATAATATATCAGGTACCGAGAAGGATAGGTACTAGGCCTATTACGAGCGCTTGTGCGGTAATTTCTGGCGGAGCAGCACGAATTTCTTCATTATCACTCATTTTCAATGATCGACAATGAATGACAGCAAGTATGCCATATTGAACTTCAACGAATTATTGGAAATTCATGTTTCAGCCTTTCAAAGAACGTCAAGATAGGCTTTGGATTACACGATATTGTAGAGGTAAGCACGTCCGCCTGTGAAGCGGAAGACTATGGTTCTTGATATGTAACTTCAAGCGAATACTTCCGAAACTTGTGACGATCTATTGATTTGTAGAGTAAAATAATGCAAATAGAAATATAATTCGCACTATCAAAAATAATATGTGTATAACGGTAGTGAAGCATATAAAAATATTCGAATAAATACAAGCAAAAATAATGGTTAGGTAAGGAAATATTGTTTGATTTCGATTTTTTTTATCTTTGAAAACTCATCATTTCATAGAAATTTTATGGAAAATTTCGATTTCTGTAGGTCTTGATATTGACATTTTCACAGAAAAAGAAATATTGAATGCCAAAATTGAGATTATTCTATTATTCTATTGTCTTTGGGTGAGATTCGGAGCCGCGTTATATCTATGGATGAACGTTCTTTTTTTCAAAAAATGTTGAGTTTTTCAGGTTTTAGAATACATATCTCTATAGAAAAAATAAATATTGTATGAAGAATACTTGATTAAATAATTGCTAGGTACAAAAAAATGACAAAAAGATGAATAAAGTTTTTTAGTCACCACATAACTTTTATTTCATTTCTTCAGATTCTAGTAATGAAACTATATAAGTTTATTCAACTTTCTGATGAAATAGTTGATTTTTGAAAGAATTTTTTTTTGGCGAGTAGAGTGTTTAGGACGATTCTGGACCTTCCCCCACCACTTACCCAAAAAAGCGCGCGAAATGACATTGACATATCATTTATTGATTTTTTTCCTCAAATCTCATTTTTACAGCTCATTATACATATTTTGAGCACCTTATGCATCATAAGTATGTATTCAACTATAATCACCTTTTTTTTATTTTTTTCACTCAAATTTCAATATTATAGCTAATTGTACATATTTCGAACACCTTATGCATCATAAGTGTGTGTATTCTACTATAGTCAAGAGGTGAAAGAACACCAAACAAATGTTTCATGCATTCATCTCATTCATGTGTCGGATATTCACTGTCTGTTTCTTTAATGTAGCCCTGAACAGGGCTGATAGTTTTTCGACCAGTGGTCCAGGGTAAGTGGTGCAAAGGAGGGGCGTTATTGCAAATCATGCATGTTTCGATATATCGATACTGCGTAAGCAGAGTGCTACATGCTTTACACCATGTCCATACTAAGTCAGAGAATGGTTGATTGAGTCTTCTGCTTATCCGCTAGCTCATACCACCCACAATTGTTCACACGAGCGTCATAAAAATGGTAACACATGGGGCATAATTTTGCGATTTGTCCGGTAACGGTGGCAATTCTAACAAAGCTCTCAGTTACACAACACAACTCCAGTCCATGATTATCCACACTGTGATTCATATTCAGCGCCTGGACTCTAAATATTTCCACACTGACGGCCAAATCACCATGTTGATTGGTATTTACATCGCATTCGATACCCTCGTCTTCAGAGTCGTTCAGCTCTTCGATGACAACTTCCTCGTCGTCAGCGACCTGCTGTTCTTCAACTTCACCTAAATTGTTATTAGAATCAGTATGTGCTAGAACATCTAACATTGCAGCTCCTGCAGCAGCCATCTTGGTTATATCCTTCGAATGCTCTTCAAGTGTCCCGAGAAAATTGAGTGTTCTATTGTGGGTATTTGTAGAAAGATTTGTAGAACCTGTGCGATAGAAGAGATTACGGAATCATTGCCACTTCAACAACGTTGCTTGCAGTGTGATAAATATACTATGGACTGTTGGAACTATATATGTGCTGTTTGCAGAAAAGACTGGCACTTATGTAAGAAAGTTGGTCGACTCCATCCCAATAGCAGAGTTCACTTCAATCATTGCTGGTACCTCACACACGAAAAGCAAATCGAAAGGTGTCAAATACTAGGTCACCGTATTCCAATGTATTTTTTATTTTTTTATTTTATTTTTAATTTTTTATAAACAGGGCCACCCAACAGAATGAGCCCAATAACAGGGTGGCACATAAATAGCATGATACAATATGTTGTGTGATTCTACATGTTTAGAAAAACTATAATAAATATATTACAGCTCACGTCTTATGAAAAGATAGTGAATCAATTGATTCTGAAAAAAAATAGAAGAAAGAAAACTTATTACTAGTACGGCCTGACAATACATGTGGAACATATATAGTTTCGAGCTAAACTGAACAGTATATTGCTAGTATTAGTTTCTTTGATTTAAGTTTGAAACTATTTTCGCCTAATCTAAATATATCTAAATCGGAGTCAGAGATCATACTGTTGTACGTTATTGAACATCTTATAAATGGGAAATTACACGATAATTGGTTGAAAAATGAGGAGTGAATAACAGTTGCCTTCTCCTGATTGTATAAGGACTACAATTCAGTGAAACGCGAGAAGTGCATTTCTCCGAGTCTACCAAGTTATTTAGAATTTTATAGATGGAGAATATGTCGTTGACATCTCGTCTGATAGTTAAACTCATCAGATTATAAAATTATAGATTACTATCATAAGAAAAATAGTGTCTGTGACGGAAAAACCTGAAGTTCATTATTTTAACAATTTTTTTGGACGAATTCAAGTCGATTAATATATCTGAAATATGCAGGATTCCATATCACGCTACAATATTCAACGATCGGTTTGACCATTGTGTTGAACATCATTCGTAATGAGGAAAAATTTTTGAAGTCTTTGGTACACCTATTCAAAAATCCTATTGTATTTAAAGCTTTCTGGACAATTTTATCAACGTGACCGTCAAAGCTCAATTTTGAGTCAAGTATTACTCCCAGGTCTGTCGTATCGCCTGTGACAGTGAGTTGCTGTTCATCAATCTTGAGATGTACGAGGGGAAATGAGCCCCGTGTAAAGATTATTTGATTACATTTTTTCACATTTAGTAAGAACCTATATGTTTTGCAAAAAGTGGTGAAGTCGTCAATTTCTTTTTGTATCAAATCATAATCTGTTTGCTTAGTTATAGGGCAATATATTTTCATATCGTCAGCATATAAGGAAATTTTTGGAAACTTGAAGCATTTTTCGACGTCACTAAGATATATGCTGAAGAGCAATGGTCCCAGATGAGACCCTTGTGGGACACCTGATGTCACTCTTACCATTTCAGATTTGTAATTATTCAGGGCTATATATTGATATCGTTGTTTCACATATGAGGAGAGTAGTCCCAACAAGTATCCGTGGATTCCAAAGTTTTTTAACCTGGTTAGAAGAGTTGGATGGTGAACCTTGTCGAACGCTTTCGAGAAGTCAGTGTACACGGAACAGGTTGGGACCCCTCTCTCCATGTTATTGAATATGTCCTGTATGTAGGGAGCCAAATTGGTCTGTACAGACCTTCCTTTGAAAAAACCATGCTGTGTTATTGTAATTTGACCATTTACCAAGAAGAACATTTCTGTAAAAAAAACAGCCTCAAACAATTTTCCAAAATGACTAAGCAATGAAATGGGCCTGTAATTTGTGACATCATTCGCTCCACCATTCTTGAATATGGGTATGACCTGAGCAATTTTCCAAGCTTTCGGAAATTGTCCTATGCGCAAACTATTATTGAATAAAATCGATAACGGCTCTAGCAAACTATTTTGGCACGATTTTATGAATACTGCCGGGTATTCATCGGGACCTCTACTCTTACTTGCATTCAGTTTAGATAATGCGTTAGAGATTTTTGTTGCTTTGTTATCTGTTTTATTTCAAAATTATTATTCGGTTCATCAGTGGCTCCCAGTAAGGAAGGTGTCTTGTCGGACTCGTAGACACTTCCGAAATATTCCGAGAAAAGGTTGCATATAGATAAATTGTCATTAGCGATTTTGTCTTGAAAGTTCATTTGCTTTGGTATCGATGAGCGCTGTTTTTCACTGGAGACTAGTGACCAAAAAACTTTTGTATCAGCTTTCAGGTTTTGTTTCGACAGACTGATGTATTTTTCATAGTCCTGCTTGATACGAGTTATAATATTTTTTCTTATCATGGAGAATATTTGATAGTCTCTGGGATTGTTATAAGCCTTCTATTTTTTGTGAGCCTTGCCCTTCTCGCGCATCAATCTAATTGTTTCTCTGGAGAACCATTGAGGATAAGTAGATTTATTTACAATTTTTTTTTGGAATGAATATGTCAACAGCAGTTTCAAGAACATTATAAAATGTTTTAACCGACTCATCAATATCGGAATTTTCAAGAATTTCTGACCAGTTAACACAACCTAAGAATGAATTGATTTGATTATAATTGGCTTTGGAAAATAAGACTTTTCAAAGTTACTCATTGGAATACATTTTTGACATGACGAGGTGAATTCTACTTCCAAGGATTTATGATGGAGATCTTCTTTTACAAAGGGATGATCGCAATGAGAGACATGCATGTCGATGTTAGGTGATAACATTAGATCGAGTATTCTGTTGTTTACATTCACAATGTGATTGAATTGTTTCAATTCCAAAACAGAAAAAAAAAAATATGAAGTGTTCACTCAAGATATCTGTGGCATCGGACGGAAACAACCTCTGAAAATCAGAATTGTTTGCTGACCAACTAATATTGGGTAAATTGAAATCTCCCATTAGAATGAACCTACTCTCGTGGTAGTTGTCAAAAATTTTCTCAACCTTATCAAAAAAAGTTTTATAATCGTTAAGATTGGCATCAGGGGAAGCATAAACACAGCAGATCAGAAGTTTCTTACCTCCCTCCAAGGCCACAGATATCCATATATTCTCTATAACACCAGTTGTTGACCAGTCTACCATGTTCTGAGAACGTAAAAAACTGTTCACTGCGATCAACACACCACCACCCAACGACTTTCCACTTAATGGCATGTCACGATCCCTCCTAGAAACGGTATATGAAGATGGAAATATTTCATTATTGTAAATGTCTTTATGTGGCCATGTTTCCGTTATGCAAATGAAATGGATTCACAAACCGACTGGAAAAATTGAGAAGTCTTCGTCCTTATGCCCCTTGCATTTTGGTAAAACAGTTTTAATCGATTGAATGTTGCATTGACAGTACAAAATAATACCAAAAAAATATTTCTCATTAATGGCTTGCTATATTCATCAAGACAGTTTCATTGGTAATATGATGAGCTCGGGAGGTTTCATCTTTTTTCAGGAATATTTTCGAGTCCTTTACCCAACAGAACTTAAAGTTGTGCATACGGGAGACTTCTCTAGCCTTTTTATGCAGAGCCTTGAAGTAGGGAGATAAATGGTCATTTATATAACTTACTCCATCACCCGCCAAACCAACGTCCTTCAGTTTGATTCCGTTTCCTCGAGCCTTCTTGGCAATTTCAAGTATGGCACATTTTTTTGATCGAGCTGAGAATTTTATGATAATATTTTTTGGAATTTTATTATTCTCCGAAAAACGTCTAACCCTGTGACATTCCTCGATGTCTCCTTCTAATATGGCTACGTTCAACTTAGAGAACATGGTGACAATTAAACTATATGTGTTTTCATTATTCATCTCCGGCACACCGCATATTTCCAAGTTGTTGATTCGTGCTTGTTGTTGTAGCATTTCTAAATCGGATCGTAGGTTGACATATTCACTTTTCAAACCAACTACATCCTGCTCCACTTTCTGAAAGGAGTTCATGCTCTTTTGAAATTCATCCAATCGTTTTCCGAAGTCATCTATTTTGCCCCTCGTAGAAGTTCAGAGAGTCATGAAACTCCGTTTTCATTGATTTGATGTCTGCTTGAATATTATTAACGGTTTGAAGCAATTTCTCGAAGAGATTGTTAGTTGTCTTTCCTTGCGTTTCAGAACTTTTACAGATATTGCAAAACCATTTTACTCCTGCCTCTGCTGAAATTTCTCCAAAGGATGAAGGTAGCTTGGTACATTTCAAATGATAATATTTGGCGCAATTTCCATCACACGGTATACCAGGATTTCCGCGGCTCAACGAGCCGGAGCAAATACCACAGATATCAGGCATTGAATAAAAAAAACTGTCAGTTTTTTATCTCCTTGAAATGGGACGGCGAGTTGCTTATTACCTCGCTTGGATACACTCAAATTCTGTTTACTCTGTTACAAAATCACTTGATCAAAGTATTTTTAGCACTGCACATATATCACACTCAAGCCGTAAGATTGAGTCAAGCTCCCGCTACAAAACTTCAGTATTAACCGAGAAATAATCGATAAGGGCAGAGCACACTGATAGACGTCTAGATCACATGACAGTAGGAGTTAATGTTAATGTATACAGAACTTAGACCAGAAATTCTTCCTGATGCGACACCTCGATAATTAATAACCATTGTCTGAAATTATGATGAATACATTGATTGTTTATAATCATATTTGTATCATTTTTTGATATAGTAGCTACCAATTGGCAGGAATTTTGAATCATATAATCAAATACAATCAAACACAGAGTGGGTAATAAAACATATATTTTGGAAAACAAACAAGCATAATACTAGTGTACTCTTACAACGCTTTATCATCACTTACTACATGGATAATAAAAATTATTTTCATACAAATATTAAACCACATCTGATTCATCAATCCATGAATCATGCTCACTTGGAAGACCCAACCACTTTATGTATAGTCTATTATTTTTTCTTCTGAACACCTTTTCCATCAGATACACGTCAGGATTTGCAGTTTTCAATATTTCTTTCTCATAAAACAGCCTCTTATGAGTTGACCATTTTATCGGGACATGTCAAACACAAATACATCGATTGTTTTTTTTCCAAAGTCATCTCAATGTGATTCAACGGTAATGCCGTTCAAGTTCGACTCCGTCAATAATCGAGAGTATTCAACGTCAAAGCTGCACAAGCTAAAGGATACATAAGGGACATTCAGGGTCGCTCGTCATCGAGGTCATTGAAGGTCACAATATATTGAAAATGACGATATTTTGTCGGGGCTATTATGAACGTTTCCAAAGTCATTTCAATGCCATTCAAGGACAATACCGTTCAAGCACGACCCCATCAACACTCAAGGATATTCAGAGTCGAAAGTGACACATTGTAGAGGGGGCACAAGGGACATTCAGAGTAACTCGTCATCAAGGTTATTGAAGGTCACAATAAAAGCGCGATATTTTGACGAGACATTCTAAACGTTTCCAAAGTCATTTCAATGTCATTCAAGGACAATACCGTTCCAGCTCAATCCAGTCGACAGGGGTACTCGTCTTCAAGGTTATTGGAGGTCGCAAGATATAAAAATTGATGATATGTTATTGGGACTACTTCAAACAATTTGAAAGTCATCTCAATGCCATTCATGGACAATGCCGGTCGAGATCGACCCCACCTACACTCAAGGGCACTCAAGGCCAAAAGTTTCACATGCCAGAGGATACACAGATGACATTCAGAATAACTCGTCATCAACGTTATTGAAGGTCACAATATATTGAAAATGACGATATTCTGTCGGGGCCATTCTGAATGTTTCCAATGTTATTTCGAGGACAATACCGTTCAAACTCAACCACACCAACACTCAAGGGTATTCAAGGTCAAAGCAGGATGGTACACGAAAGTCATTCAAAGTTACTCATCATCTAGGTTTTTTGAAACTCACTAAATATTCACACGATGATGATAATGAAACTTTTCAATTTCAATGTCATTCAAGGGCAATGTCGAGCAAGTTGGAACCGCCAACAATCAAGGGTATTCAAGGTCAAAGTTCCATACGTTAGTGGGTACACACACATATATCAAAGGTCATTCAGGGTAACTCATCATCAAGGCTATTCATGATTAGAAAACATGTCACATTCTGTCGGGACCACTTCAAACGCTTTGAAAGTCAATGTCATTCAAGGACAATACCGTCCAAGATACACCCCGTCAAAACTCAAACGTATTCAAGGTCAAACTTGCACATGCTAAGCGAAGGTCATTCGAGGTGACTCGTCATCAAGGTTATCCAAGGTCAATGGGACAAATTATTCAAACACCATAATTTTTGTCACGAACACTTCGATCGTTTTTTCAAAGTCAATGTCATTCAAGGACAATGCCGTTTAAGATAAACCCCGCCAATACTCAAGAGCATTGTAGATATAATGATTCCACATGAAAATCCGCATTTCTTATATAATGGATAGCGAGCCGCCTCCCACCACTATCTATGCAGCGGATGCGCACATATCTCTAGTAGCCCACCAGACTGTCTGAAGTTGCAACCCCCCCACTCTCCGACGAGCTTACAGAGAGCAGTGCGGGCATTCATTCGTGGCTGGGACTTCGTGGAGTGCAGACGTGAGGTGAAGTGAGGGCTCGTGTTGGTGAACTTTGGGTGGCTGGGTGGTGTTTGTCAGTTCGGGTATTCATTCGTGGCTGGGACTTCGTGAAGTGCAGACGTGAGGTGTAGTGGGGGCTCGTGTTGGTGAACTTTGGGTAAGTGGTGTTTGTCAGTTCGGGATTCATTCGTGACTGGGACTTCGTGGAGTGCAGACGTGAGTGAGGAGTGAGTAAGGGCTCGTGTTGGTGAACATTGGGTGTGTGGTGTTTGTGCGTGTATGTGTAGACATGTGTACTTTTATGCAATGTAGTTTGCACAGAAAACACATGCTTTATCCGTGTGTATGCAATCTATTCCTCATACATGAAGGATATCTTTACCGCGTATACAAATTCTAATTACCCCCCCCTACTGACTAGAGTACACATGAAGATGCATTACCATGCGCCTATCTCAAGGTCGAATGACGTCACACACAGACAAAGAATCCCATGATTACATTTTCAGAAATGTTTCAAGGTCCTATGCACCAGTTGAGCCGTTCAAGGTCAACCCCCACCACTATGATGTCATTAATCAGTCATTAATGACGTCCTATGCACCAGTGGAGCCGTTCAAGGTCAACCCCCATCACTATGATGTCATTAATTAGTCATTAATGACGTCATAGTGGTGGGGGGAGGCTTAGAACTGGCTCAAATCGCCTACTATGTTTCTATGATACCTACATTCTTCACGACACTCATCTGAAATGTGACCTCGTACCAATTCACTTAGCTTGGCTCTTGGACATCAAAAAATATTTTATAAAGAGTTGTTCAGAATATTGTTTCAACCCCAAATACTGAATTCAACGATTTATATATACAAATTTATTACAATTCAATTTATTTGTTCGTTGGAGTGCCAAAACATAATGATTCGATACGCTGACAATTCAGTAGTTAGTTGCTTTTGAATATGTCAGTGAAATAGATAGCACTCACAAAGGAAGTAGCTGTTCTATACATAATAATGGAAAAATATATGGTTCAAATAATACTCTGAACAAATTTCATCTGATATTTTTTTCGATACCTCTGAGTGGAACCAAAAAACCATCGTTCGAAGTTTATTTCAGTTGAGTAACTTCGAAAGGTGTGCCCACAATTTGTATTTTCCAGGGAAAAATGGAATATACACTCTTTAAAATTTCTGTGGACGATTCATAACCATTTGAAATCAACTGATTTCATAATGTATACACCAAGCGAATAAAAGTAATGAATTTATTATTTCATCTCTTGTTTTTTTTTGTATTCAACCTCGAATATTTAAGAATATCGATATTTTGTTGAGATTTATTCGCAACGTGAATATTGTTTGTTTCGATAGTTCCGACATATAATTCATTTCATATAATTGTTACATGTCGTTGAGATGAATGTTGACAGTGAGGACCAACGATCATTATCTAGGAAAGCTTCATTTCATTGCTTCATCCAGCCCATGTGCTTAGCATCGATTTGAATAGATTTCTGTCAGCAAAAAATTTCACAGAAATTAATTCAAAACGAAGCCCAGGAATAATCTCCTAATTCCGTCGTTGACCTCCAAATCCTGACCGTAAAACTTCTCACGCCCAGCCGCACATTTTTTCTTTTCAAACTAATTCAATTACATTCAAATATTCCAAGTCCATATTCGACGTCTCTCTCGCTCTCCGCCGCGCCGACTCTTCGAATTCATTTCATTTCAACTTTGCAGAATAACATCAAACTTATTCGCTATATACGGTGAAATGAAGATATGCCTCGAAGTTATCAGAAAGTTTCTAGAGAAATTCCGGTAGACTGCATGCAGCAGAATTTCGTCTTTGGATGGAAAGCCTCGTGGAGTTGTGGAATCTTCAACGGCAACGTAAACACGTTTTTGTGTTTGTGTGCTCTGCTGTATGAATAATTTGGATGTGTGTGCAGCATTAGGGATGTGAATGAACTTGGCGGTAATACGAGAGGAATTGTAAAATATCAACTATTCAAAAGGTACACCCCTTTGGTGGAAAATTAAATAGATAGCGCTACCAAGACTATTAGGACTACGGTTCTCAACACCCGTTCTTATTTGAGGAGGGTTGAATATGCATGACTCTATAGCAGTGTGACCATATCAGTAAGGTTGGGTACAGTAAATGTCCAATAAATAATCCATTTTCTCCAATAGTAACAGCCAAAGGATAATTGGCAGAAAGGATAATTGATAATCACTAAATGATTTCATCTCGGTTTTGGTAAGCAACGTTGCTTGGAAACTGAGACTAAAGTAATGAGTATTTATGAGAGCAATTCAATCACATTTCCTGGAAGTTATATAGACATTGAGTAACAGCTTGTTATGAAAATATATCCGAGGAGAATTCGTTCATTTATTTGTAAAATTGATAAATCTTCGAAAAAAAATGTTCACATTCTTCCTTCAAAAAATATTCACTAGAGAAATACGACAGTGAAATGAGTTTCAAATTCAATTGGACAACAAGCCAAATGAAGACGTTCAAAATTTCCTATATAACGTCTAAACAGAATTCCGTTTCACGTAAGAGGGTGGAGAGTTCACTTGGAGATCTAATTATTCCTTGATTTCATTTCGATTTCAGTTTTCGCCATTATTTCAACAGTTCTTTTATGATTTGTCATGTAAATTCAACATCAGTTAAATTAATAGGAGTTTGTCGATGACACACTTGTTTCAGCAATTGAAGATCGAAACTTTCTTCTTGTTTGAAAGAATCGGATAGTTATGTCTTCCTTTTTGCACCACGAAAATCTCGCACTTCTTCGAATATATTTTTCCTGAAGGGATCTATCAGAATTTTATATTTATTGTAAAACTTTTCCTTGAGTGAGTAACTGGATATATAATATTTCATACTACCACTCTTTTTTTGTATTGCCAAGGGGGAAACGATTGATAACAATTCGAAAGAGCATCGACCGTGAAAATAGCTATAGAAGAGAGACAAGTCTCCGACCCTTCTACGATATTCCAATGAAGTGAGCGAATCTGTGAGAAGAATCACCAACAAAACGAATTGCCTTTCTCTGAATAGAATCGAGAATCCTCAATGAATGTTTTGGTGCCGAACTCCACACATGAGAACTGTATTTCATGACAGGTCGTATCTGAGCCTTGTAGATCATCAGAAGCTGACGAGGAGTGAAGTATTTTTTGGCACGAAATAAAAATCCAAGTTTCTGGAAAGCACTTTCAGCCATCGATCTCACATGGTTTTCCCATGAGAGATTATCACTGATTGTAATTCCTAGCATCGATATACTTAATTTAGTAGGAACACTTACCCCTGACATCTGAATATTTGATGATGATAGATCGGCTTTTCTTGAGAAGAGACATGCTTGTGTTTTAATTAAATTCCACCAAGTTCATGTTACCCCATTCTATTATTTTTGCCCATTTCGTCGTTAATTTCATTGACGCGAATGTTTCTTTGAATTTTTGTTTCTCGAGCTGGTATGGGGACTCTGGAAGAGAAACTGGTATGAAGAGTAACGTCGTCCACAAAACTTTGTATTGAACAAAATGTTTTATCGAGAAAATCATTGATATGAAGCAAAAACAAAGTGGGCACCAGAATAAACCCTGTGGAACACCTGCATGTATTTGGAGAATATCAGATGATACTCCATCAACAACCACATACAGAGACCTATCATACAAGAAACTCTTCAACGAAGCACACAACTGGGGAGGCAAACCATAAGACGGCAGCTAAGAAACGAGACCCTGATGCCAAATTCGATCGAACGCTTTTGAAATATCGAGTGCAACAGCTATCGTTTCTCCGAATTTCTCGATTGAATGCTGCCAAATATGAGAAACATAAGCCAATAAGTCGCTGGTTGATCTCTGATAGCGAAATCCGTATTGTCGATCATCAATTATTCCTGATTTCTCTAGATATTTGATGAGCTTCATAACAATGCAATTGGTCTATGATTACAAGGTAAAGTTTTCTTCCCTTTTTTAGGAACTGGTTAAACTCTTGCTGTCTCCCAGGTCTTAGGAAAAATCCCCAGGTTATATGAAAGGTTGAATAATTCGCAGAGTACTGGTGTCAATTCGGGGGCACATACTTTCATAACAATTGCTGGAATTCCATCAGATCCGCAAGCCTTATTTGTCTTTAGGTCCATTAAAATATTTCTTATTATTTGTTGATGAAAAATTATCTCAGGCATATGACTGTCGACAGGCCTGATATTCGGGGGATCTTTTCCCGATGAGTCCAGAGTAGAATTTCCAGCAAACATATTTGCAAATAAATTGGCTTTTTTTGGGCAGTGGTGGCTTGTGATCCATCTTCTTTGGTTAAAGGAGGAAATGAACTAGAAGTGAAATTTTTGGCAACAGCTTCAGTAAATGACCAAAACGAACGAGAACTGTTTTGACATTCAACAAGTTTTGTACGAATTTTCCGATTATGTGCTTCTTTAGCAGTTTTAATTGTTGCACTACACCTATTTCTTGCGTCAACATACTCAGATCTCGTCCCCAAACTGGGGTCTTTGCGCCAGCGATTAAATGCCGCTTGTTTGGATGTGACAGCCTCAGAGCAGCTTTTATTGAACCATGGTTTCTCAGACTCTGGTCTCTTCGTACTACATGGAATGAATGTTTTCATTCCCAGAACAATGGTATCAGAGATCTCTTGGGCACATAGAGTGGAATCACCAGATGAAAAACAGACCCTTCTCCAAGGAAAATCAGAGAAAAAGATCCGAAGACCGTCCCCCTCTGCTGATATGTAATGCCAGACACATCACAGAAAAACCTTCCAGGTCGGCATGAGTCCTCGCAGGTAGGGGTATTATTGAAATGAAAGTCGATACTATCAGTAGTTTTTGCCAAATGAATCTCCCTGAAAGATAAAGGTCCTCTTGTACTTACGTCTTGTCCATACATCGTTTGTTTATATTAACCATATAATCTGAATTACATATGATATTTTCTAAATTAGAATTAACAAATTCCGAGCAACAATCGACAAGATCTGAATTTCAAATGACGTTTTCAGAATTACAGTTAACTATTCTGAATTACAGTAATTTATATTGTCTCATTTGAAGTTTATTAATCTGAATTACAATTGATGCTTTCTGAATTGAAATTGGAGAAGGTGTAGTCTATTCAAACGTGAAACAATGCTCTAGTTCAGTACAAATACATTCGGATAATTCGCTCAAATATAAAACCCTCCGGAGAAACGATGAGTTGAACGGTGGGTAAAAAATTACGAAAAAGAGGATAAAAGCTCGAGAGCAGATCCAGTGTTTGAGTTCCGTCGTAGTTCGCAATTCGTGGATTACTTCTTCAATTTAAGTTGTTGATGTCGCCTGGCGTAAAAAGTCGTGCCGTTTATAAGAACGACCATTACTCTCGAATTGTTACTTCAACATAGCAATAAATCATGAGCTCCAGGACAATAACCAAATGACTAATGGGTGGGACAGGAATTAAGAATCATTTTATTCAAAATATTCATTCATTGATTGCCATGCATTTACGTATATTGATTTCTCTAATAGGTCTGAAGGAGGAAAGGGGGTTCAGAGGTGAGATTCCGAAAGAGTAACAATATGACCTATATAATTTTTTCGGTTTTGAGGGGGGCTACAGCTTTGTAGCCCCCTCCTAGATGTCCTGGTTCTTGAGTTTTGGGGAAAGAATTTCAAGCTTTCTCTTTTCCAATCAATAATAGCAAAAACTATATGTTGATTTGCGTTTATACATAGACATTCGAATCATTCACAATGAGCTTCTACGCTATCTATATCAAGCAACAGGCGCTGAATCATTTTTTCTTAGTGAAGTTTCAGTATTTAACTAGCAAAGTGTTGGGTAATGTATTGAGTGCATATATTAACAATTCCTATCATCTGTTACTTTTTTATTGAAAAAGGCAACACGAAGTCAAACATATTTAATTCCTAAAAGGACTATGTTCTACTTAATAAGACATGTTTCGAACATATATGTGTTCATCTTCAGTTAGGTACAAAAGGCTGAAATGGAGTTAACAATGAGAAAATAGTAGAAGTGATTTTTTCACATGATACTTACGAAAGTCGGGAGATCAAATTTACAAGGTATCCTCAAACTACTTTCAAGAACCAGAGTGGTTCAAGAAGTTGAAATATATGTTATAAGATATAATATATGTTTCTTATATGTTATATGAGAAACACCATGCAAATGTGGCGTGGGTAGACAACAAAATGGACGAAATCGTGAAACAAAACCGAGATATAATTATAAAGCAGACAAGTGGTGGCACCTTGGCGCACAGGGAACAAATCATAAAATCCAAAAAAACTAGAAAACTATAAAAAGTTTGAAGGTTCAGTCTTTGGGAGACAGATGTCCTTACTGAAACTAATAATTAATTATTTTGAAAATGGATTATTATAATGCAAGAAAATGAATTCAAACAAGTTTTTTTATGATTCAACATTAGGGAGAACAATGTCTTTTCTGTGACTGATAAAAATCAATTATGGGAAGAGAAAGTTAAAACAGAATCAAAAAAAGGTACACAATCAAAGTTAATCTGATCATTAAGGGAATTATAGAAAGGTTGTTTCAAAATTTGATTAATATGGAAAATTTCACTGATATTGAGTAGCGCACCTTCATCACAAATATGAACTATATCGAAATCTGTTTCTGGATTGAAAAAATGGTTAGAGTTAATAATATGGTTAGCAAAAGAATTATTAGTTAAAATTTCAAAAGTATTATCATGAGTTTCATATTTATCTATCATTCTAATATGTTCTTCAAGACGTATTTTAAAATTACGACCTGTTTGTCCCACATAAACACTATTACAATCAGGATGAGAACACATCAATTTGTAAACTCCAGATTTTTCCATTAACGGAATTTCATCTTTATTGTTAATGAAGTTTCTTCCTAATGAATTGTTAGTTTTAAATGAGATACATAAATTATTATCTGCTTTATTGAAAATGTTTTTAATATTGTAAGATAGCTTTCCTAAAAAGGGGATAGAGTTAAATTTGGTGTATTTCGTGGGGGTACGAAGGTTGCAATTAACATTTTTGAGGACATGACGATTGTATATTTTTCAATAATATGGGAAGGATAACCATTACTATAACCTATTTGCCGGATAATATTCAGTTCCTTGGTGGAATTCTCTTCGTTCAAAGGAAGAGAGTAAAGTCTGGAGAAAAGAGAATTGAAAGAAGCAAATTTATGTATGTCAGGATGAAAAGAATGATAGGGGACAATATTATCTGTATGAGTTGGTTTTTTATAGATGGAAAATTCAAAATGTTGGTTGTTTTTCGAGATCAAAAGATCCAAGAAAGCTAAAGATTGATTGTTTTCTATTTCCATAGTGAATTTGATAGCAGAATGAAGGGAGTTCATGTAACACAATTGTTCATTGAGTTCTGTAGAGTTGCCATTAAATAAAATTAATATGTCATCTACATATCTATGGTAAAATATGATTTTTTTATGGTTATGGAAAAGATTAATTTGTTTTCCAAGATCAAAAAGGAATATTTCAGCTAAGAGAGGAGATGAATTGAAACCCATGACTAAGCCTGAATTTTGACCAAAAAATTTACTGTTGAATTGAAAGAAGTTTTGTTTGAGGACAGTGTCTAGTAAGAGACAAATATTTAAGCAATTGTGAAAGTTGACGTTGGATTCAAACAGAAGGTTTCTTACGATTCGTATACAATCTTCAGTAGGAACACTAGGGAAAACGTTAACGATGTCAAAGGAAACTGAGATAGAGTTGTTTGGTATTACAATAAAAAACTTGTTTAAATTCATTTTCTTGCATTATAATAATCCATTTTCAAAATAATTAATTATCAGTTTCAGTAAGGACATCTGTCTCCCAAAGACCGAACCTTCAAACTTTTTATAGTTTTCTAGTTTTTTTGGATTTTATGATTTGCCCCTTTGCTCCTAGGTGCCTCCACTTGTCTCCTTGATGATTATATCTCGGTTTTGTTTCACGATTTCGTCCATTTTGTTGTCTACCCACGCCACATTTGCATGGTGTTTGTTAATTTATCCAAGTTGTGATGCAGTTATTGTTATTCTGGAGGTCCAACCCCATCTTATAAAACATATATTCCAACTTCTTGAACCACTTTGGTTCTTGAAAGTAGTTTGAGGATACCCAATGTGTAATTTGTCAATTTTGATCTTCCAACTTTCGTAAGTATCATGTTAAAAAATAACTTCTACTTTTTTCTCACTGTTAACTCCAGTTCTGCCTTCTGTACCTAACTGAAGATGAACATATATATATGTTCTTATTAACTAGGACATAGTTCCTTTAGGAATTAAATATGTTGTGGAGATGACTTCGTGTTTCCTTTTTCAATAAAATTGGTCTTCCACTTTTAGTATGGACTACTACCTTCGTATGTTACTTTTTTGGTTGAGTAACAAAAAAAGTTCACTTATGTTTCAGTAATATTGTTATGGCTTCATTTTGACCGAGTGTAAGGTAATTAATTTATTATTCACATTGAAAATCTCATTCTGTATCAAGTTTGAAAAATTCACGTGACCTTTGAGAATAACTTCTAGCTTTCAGGATATCGAGGATTAACTCGAAGAGAGTCCATTGATTGTATAAGCGCACCCAAAAATTTTTCCGAGGAGCCAAACCCAGAAAAACTATTGAATTGAAGTGGACGATACATGATGAAAATCCATATTAACAAAGACATCAGTTTTCCTGTACAATTTTCACTGACAATGTGTTTAAAAAACCGCGACACGTTTTTTAAGTCCTGCTTGAGGGAACTATTGTATAGCGAAACAAGTGTCGCGGTTTTGTAAACCCATTCCCACTGATAATGGTAGAGAAAAATCTGATAATTCAGTGCATTACTAGAGAAGAAAAGGAAAGGTTGTCATTCGAGAAATATTTTTGATTTCACTACGTCTCAATTGATGTGGAAAAAAAACAAAACTCTGATGAAAAAAAAGTAGCATGAAAAGATAAGTCAACACTTTCTGTTTATAAATTTGATTCATTGAAAAAAGAAAGAGTTAATCTCTAGAACATGCAACTTCACAATCAGATAGATAATATTTATAGGACACCTCATACAATAAAAAAAGTTTATAATAAATTTCATCCGATGCACCAAGATATCAGATCCGACGAGCTTGTTTCACTCGGAAAACACTATCTCTTATATATGGTTGAATTATAATATACTTTTATCACTAGAATCATCAGGCATCATAGAAAGAGTAATTCTGCTCGAATGGAAATAGTGATTACTTTTGTAATTTTTCTCACTCATGTACCATTATAGCATTTCATTTCCAGAACACACAAGCTTGTTGCGCCCAGGGCAAGAGCTATTCACCCCTAAGTCTCATCACTGGGCATATGGATAAGTTGAGCTTTTCTCACTAGATTCAACAGACATAATAAAAAGACGATGTTTAACACAATACCATTTCCTGCAACGTGGTATACTCGACAGATACAATGAAATTTACCAACGAATTGTGTATGGAACTCTGCATGCGGTTAATTTCTCGAAATTCAGTGGGCGGAAAATCGTTAGAACGAATTCCTTAATTGTTATTTACTTTCTAACCAACATATTCTGTACTGCTGAATCGCATCCTGGGAAAGAATTCGGTTAAAAGATTCCTCGTGAAAAAGTAGCGATAGGCGGAGTTAGGTAGGATTCTTTCAATGAAGGGGTGATCTATGTATTTTCTCTCAGTCGGAAGAGAAATAATTCCCTGCAGGGGAGGAATATTGAATATCTGCCCCTACAGAGAATGATTTGCAACAAGAGTGGTGTTACAGGTCTCAATTCCGGAATGAAATAGTACTGGGGTTCGATTTCTATGAATTTATTTTAAAACTACTGATATATGCTATTGTATCAGACTTCTGAATCCACTAATGAATATATTAAAATTTTCAGTTGCATACTGAAGTACCTATCTATTGAGAGACCTAACAAAAATGTATCGCTTTTATCCATCGAAATTGAAATTTCACAATAATTTCTTTATTTTTTTTGTGTTGGATGATTTTTTTGAAATTTTTTTAGGTTGAGTTTCTGTTCACCGTATTTCACTTAGTGCGTTTTTTTCGTATTGGAATTCCCATAACTCTTACACTGAATATTCTCGAAGAAGTTCATTTTTCCTTTTTATTTCTATATTGTCCATCTGATGGTGGAGCAAAATTAAAATATTTGCCATTTTTTCAATCATTCTGTGGCGTAGGTGCTACTTATAATGCTTATTTTTCCGTAAGTGATATCAAAGTTGGTGTAAGGGAGTTGGCGGAAGTGGTGTGCACATATCTCCTCACCGGGAGATCCTGAAATCGATTCAACAATGATTATCCTGTAGCAAATTTGTCTGTCCTATTGAGGAATGACTCTGCCACGTTTTATGGTCGAAGAGACCGTCATGTTGCTCCTGACTGATGGTGTGGGGAGTTAGTATCAAGGCATACTTGTTGGACTAGTTCGACGGTGTTTGGTATGAAATATCATACATTCAAAATCACTACTTCTAACATCAAAATTGAGTATACAATTTTTTTCTCCCCCTTAGCCAAAACAGCTAATTGAAGGATTTTTTTTTAAAACAAATAAATTCAGAAGTTATAAGTATTTTCATATTTGAATTATACCTTCAATTATTATCTTCAGAGATTTTCAACTAGATGACTTATGTAAGTAAAAAAGATTTCGCATCTAGGGCGCGCTTAATTTGAATACAAAAACTATTTCTATTCATATTGGCCCCGAATATAATTTGTGAGGTATACCTTATATAATTATGTGCGAAAAAAAATACCAAGTTTAACCTCTTCTAGTGCCCGCAGTCTTAACTCGCCTTATATTCATTTAGTGCTTGACTATACCAATGGATCCTTTTCGGATGTGTAATGTATCTTATACTGCATTTATCACCCAGGTATATCTTCCTCCAATGAAGAAGATGCTATGGAATCAAGTAGTCAAATTGAGGAAGCAGTTCTCGATTCTTACGAATTAAAGTTGCCATTTTCAAAGCCTCTTTCAACTCCGCATATGTAAATTGATATTCAAAGATGAGTTAGACACGGTTCAAATTCAGATTATCTCAACTCACATTCCACGGTGAATGGCTAATGAATCAACTACAAAAGAGCCGTTTCAAAAAGAATCTGGTAACTTTCGTTCATAACCCTCCAGTAAACGTTCCATTCAAACGACGAAACCAATTTGTGACGTGATACATCATCCCGAATAAGAAAAGGCGACGCGAAAGGAGAGTTACACACAATGTGATGTATTCGCATAAATATTACCTGGAATGATTCAAACGAGCCGGTCATGCAGTGCTGCCGTCTGACGTTTGAGTCTGGAGACGGGTAATATTAGATTACCAAGATGAGGATGAGATATGCTCTTGAAATTCTATAGACTCGTGTTGTATGTATCGTAGCCTGTTAGAAGAGACCAGAGAAGAGGTGATCGTCGATCGGCTAATTGATTTGTTCGATAGGCCTGCCAGATAATTTGAAAGATATTTCATCGGTGGAGTAACTTCAAAATATGAAGATGTAATCACATTAAGATTTCCGTCGATTTCCTTCAGTATTTTTATTTCGTCAAAACTTGAGGCATTTTTCTGGGAAATGTTGGTGGGTCCAAAGTAATCACTATTATTGTAGTAGTAGTGATAGTATATATCCATATTTGGAAAAATATTTGAATCTATAGTGAAACAAAGGCTAATGAGCTTCTTCGAAAAACATAACATAACATAACCTAAATAAAAACCAATTTGCATTCAGAAGTAACTGCTCTACTGTGCAAGCAATCTCTATGGTTGTGCAAGGCATAGTCGAAGGCTTTGAGAGGGGCGAACATACTTCAATAACAATGTGTGACTTAAGTAAGGCCTTCGACTGTGTCTCGCATGAATTACTCTTGGAAAAGTTAAGCTTTTATGGAATCAGGGGTGTGGAACTTGATTTCTTTGGTTCTCACCTCAATAACAGGGTACAGTCAGTATACATAAACGATGTGTCTTCAAGGTATCAACACATAAACCATGGTGTACCTCAGGGCTCCGTGTTAGGTCCCCTTTTTTTTATTATATATATGAATGATATTTTCCACAGTATATCTCCAGGATTTTGTGTGTGCTATGCTGATGACACTACTTTCATTCAATCCCACAATAAAGTTTCTGTATTGAACGAAATCTCCAATAATGTTGACTGTGAAGCAGAACTCTGATTCAGAGCAAACAACCTAAACCTCAACAAGAGTAAATCTCAAAAAATGATCTGTTCCTCTAATAAAAAGTATTGTGGATCGGAATCTGTCAAGCTGCTTGGTTTGACCATTGATGATGACTTGAGTTGGAAAACCCATATTGACATACTATGCAAAAAACTATCCACTCAGCTTTTCCTGTCGTCTTAAAAATTCCTTAGATTCTTCCACCCTCCTATCTTCATATCATGCGCTTTTCCACTCTAATTTGAATTACGGAATCATTTTATGGGGGAATTCACCTCACTCTGTGAGAGCTTTCCGCCTTCAAAAACGTGCCATACGTTTGATGGCTGACGCCCCCTATAATGCCTCATGCCGAGAACTCTTCAAGAAGTTCAGGATTCTATGTCTCCCTTCTATTTATATTTATCAAAGTCTCCTTGAAATACATTCAAGGAAAACTGAAATCGACAGAAATAACGATTTTCACAATTATTCAACCAGAGAAGCAGACCTTATGAGGCCTCCTAGATATAGACTTGCGATCTCACAACGCAATTCCTGAACTTGCATTTGTATAATAAGCTACCTCGTGAATGGAAAAATCTCGATCTTATTTCTTTTAAAAGGAAGATGAAGCATTTCCTACAAAATCTCAATTTTTATTTGGTAGAAGAGTACTTAGGGTACGCAATTTCTAATTGATGAATATGTAGTTTTTTATCAAAAATAATTTAAAATTATTTATCTTCACTGTCCGATGAGCATTCAATATACTTCCAGATTGTACTCATGCGGTTTCTACTAGACATTCAACTTGTTACCACATTTTAGCGTTTTTAACTTTGTATTTTAATCTATACATTATCTTTTCATCTTAACATTTTTTATCTGTATAATTATCTCTATATCCTTAACTTTTTTTTATATATACAAGATATCGAGCAAATATCGACTTGGAAAACACTCTATTACTTTGAAATTATGTACCATTGGACTTGTCATAAATGTATTCTGTACATAACATGATCAAATAAATCTATCTATCTATCTATTTATCTATATCTATCTATCTATCTATATATCTATCTATATTACGAAACGAGAAGGGTAAGTAGCCTATTACACACGAAAAATCGTGAACACGAGGCGTATATGATATGTGTATGTTATGTGTATATATATGTATACTTATACATTTGTCATATTCTATTATCAATATCTTCTGAAATGGTTGAGCTCACAGCAAGCAGTTTAAGATTTGATATTTGAACAATGATTATGGAGCTTATTCGATATCGTCACAAACGTGTTGAAATGGTGGTTGAAACAATATTGAAAGAAAATTGACTTCTACACCAGTGGAATCTTTCGATTGACTTTTCCACGAATAGCCATATATGGAAAAAAATCGAAAATGAAATTGGATACAAAATTTCAGCGATTTTTTTATGCTCTCAAATGTTGTGGATGTTACAGAAGGTATCTTTTCAGTTCCAGAATGACCAATCCAACCTTTGTACTCCATTCTGGAATGAAACTTACCCTGATTTCCTGCAGGTTCTCGGGAAAGCGCTCATAAGGAACAGGCACTTATGGCAGAATACTTCTTTCTGTTTTCTTTACTATCATCTCATATCATCAATACTATATCGTGGTAAATGTGCTTTTATCTATTTCTATTTCTATTTCGTGCTGGGTCGTGCTGGGTCGTTCGGGCTGATGTTTCGAGGATAAATGGTGTTTTCACATACTTTGAGTGTTGGAACCTTTTTACGGAGATTCATATGAGAGTCTTCTCCTTGATACTGTTGTGAAGTATGTTAAAAACTGCAGTTTGAACAGTGAATTTTGAAGAATTACGAAAATCCGAAGAACTCACTACACCAAGTGCATGACATAGTACGGTCGAAACAGTGAAATTTCAGTTCTGTTCTATTCTGAAATTTATCCAACAGGGTATGTAAACCATTCTCACCATCAATATATAAAGCTGTACTTGTCAAATATAGTGTGAAAATGGGAGAGGAACAAAACATTGGCCTTAAAAATATATTGGAAGAAATAGTCAAAAGTAGAAATGAGGTAAAACACTTGATTGAGGCGACTGAAACGCGTATACTTTTGAAAATCGAATTTATGAGTAAAAACATAGAGATATTAGAGAAGGAAAACCTAGAACTGAGAAACAAAATAGAGATTCTGGAAAGAAGTTGTGAAGCAAATAGCTTCCTGATATTTGGCATCAACAAACCGCCAAAGGAGAGATCCGTTGATTTTATTTGTGGAGAAATTAAACGCCTTCTGAACGTTGATCTCAAAGAAATAGACATAAATAATTTCTATTCCCTGGGACATTCGATAAATAGCCCTCTTAAAGTAGAACTAGTTTCCCACTTGAAGAAAAAGTTGATTTTTCAGAACTCCTCTAAACTAAAAGGCACGAATATATTTATCGTGAATGATCAGACTGAAATCCAAAGAAGAGAAAATAAAATACTTCGAGAACAATTGAAAAGGGCTAGAGCATATACTCAAAACTGTTACATTAAAGGCAATAAACTTTTCGTCGACAATAAGGAATACACAGTTGAGGAACTAAACTCATTTGAAGACAATTGTGACGTCAGACCGAAGAGTGCTCCATCAACACCAACGGTGGAGGAAAAAAATCTTCTTGAAAATTCACCGAAAGTGCCCAAAAATATTGCTAAATCAACAAAAACTGTCCATCCATCAGAAAAATCTGCTGAAACTTCAGATACTCCGATTCGGAAAACATCAAAATCATCCATTGTTGATCCTCTTGGTTTCAAAGAGAAGCTCAGAACAAGATCTATAAATAAATAAATAAATAAAAATTCATTGCTATAAAAAAAAAATATATTTCTAACAATAACCAAAAACTCATCGAAATATTTCCTGTTCTGTTCTTTATTCCAATGGAGCACAACAAACCGTACTAACGAAATATTTATCTTTATCAGTCATTAAGATTTTGGAACTTTTTTTATTTTCTCGTTCAGTTCTAAACGTTTTTCATTATACAGATAAAATCATTTTACAAAGAATATGGATCCTTTTATAAGAGACTACAATCATGAACTAATAGATGCACAGATCATCACTGACTTGAAAAAATTTGAAACGATGTCATTCAATAAGTTCAAAATTTTCCACACCAACATCAGAAGTCTTCTGAAAAATATGAATGAATTATCTGTGTTCCTTGATGAGGTAGGAACAAAATTTGACATTATAGTACTGTCAGAAACATATATAATTCATGATCCTGCACTTTTTCATATGGACGGATACCACGTTATATACAATGAGGGAAGATTGAACAAAAACGATGGAGTGATAATATTTTTCAAGAATGATTTTGAATGTTCTTATGTTATTCATAAACTTGGTGAAATAAACGTTCTTCAACTTGAAACACAGATCAATAACAAAAAAGTAATTTTAACTGGTGTATATAGGTCCCCAAATACCTGTCCATTGGAATTCAACTCTCAACTCTCTAAATATTTAGAAGATGTTGAAAACAGTGATATACATATATTTACCGGCGACATAAATATAGATTTATTATCTGACTCCGAACATGTAGAGGAGTACAAAAATGTATTGAACACTTATGGCTTTTTATCATACGTCAATACCTATACTCGCCCGGAAAGCAAAAGCTGTCTAGATCATTTTTTTGTGAAAAGCTCTATTACAGGAATACAATCGTACGTATTTCAAAAAAACATAACTGATCATTACCCTATATGTCTTACCATCGAAATTAATCAAAAAACACATCCTAAGTCTGAAAACTATAAAAAATACATCGATTACGATAAATTAAGATTTGACTTGAAAAATGAAAATTGGTTTGGTGTGTACGACCAAAGAGATCCAAATGCAATCACAGAAAATTTTGTGAATAAACTCAAATTTCATATAGAAAAAAATACACGAGTGATAAAGCAAAAAATAAATGAAACAACTGCTAGAAAAAATTGGATCACACCTGCATTGTATACATCTATCAAAAAAAAAAGTGAACTGTACACAAAGTTACTAAGAAATCCAAATAATAATGCATTGAGAGAAGAATATAATTCATATAGGAATAAATTGAATAAGCTCATGAAAACTGCCAAAAAAGAATACTCAAAAGAGATTATAAATGCAAATAAAAGCTGTTCAAAAGCCCTTTGGAAATGTGTGACAAATTTATGCAATCAGAACCGAGTAGAAACAAAGATAGATAAAATTGAGCTAGAAAATGGGGATATTATACAGGATAATAAACATATTGCTAATAAGTTTAACAAACACTATAGCACTATAGGAAAAATACTTGCTGACAAATTAGAAAGTCCTCATGACTACATTGATTCAGACAAAATTATAGAAAATACCATGTATCTTTATGCAACTGATGGAAATGAGGTTCAAAAAACTATTATGGAGTTAAAATCGAAGAAATCACCTGGTCATGATGATTTACGACCAGAAACACTAAAAACTATATGTCATGAAATTAAAGAACCTCTGGCGTATTTGATCAAGGTATGCTTTGATACAGGGTGTTTTCCAAGAGCATTCAAAATTGGAATTATTAAACCATTACATAAAAGCGGAGATAGACTAGAGATAATCAACTACAGACCAATTTCTCTCATCTCCAACCTTGCAAAAATTATGGAAAAATTATTAAAAACGAGGATATTGAGTTTTTTCGGTAAATTTGGTATCCTATCATGTTGTCAGTATGGTTTCAGAGAGGGTAGGTCGACCGAAGATGCAATATATCATTTAACATCGTGCATCTATAATGCCTTGGACAAAAAAAAACCTTGTTTATGCATCTTCGTTGACCTGTCCAAAGCATTTGATACCGTTTGTCATGAAAAACTACTGATGAAACTGGAAAAATATGGAATGAGAGGAAAGGTCCATGAAATTTTAAAGGACTATTTATCGGATCGAAAACAAATGGTTGACATAAATGGAATTACCAGTGAACCTATGACTGTTACCTATGGCGTACCACAAGGAACAGTCCTGGGTCCACTTTTATTTATAATTTACATGAATAGCCTTCTTAGCCTGGAAACAGAGGGAAATATTCTCAGTTTTGCTGACGATACTGCAATCTTTTATGAATCGGATTCTTGGGCAAGCTTAAAAGTGAAAGCAGAAACCGACTTTTTAAAAATAGACAGATGGTTCAGGTATAATAAACTCACTCTAAACTTAGACAAGACAAAGTACCTACCATTTGTTTCTTACTCTAAAAACTTACCTGATATGGGACCACTATGTTTCGGAATGAACTCTGAAATTCCTGAAAAACAATCCTTCAGATATTTGGGAATTGAAATTGACCGACATCTCAAGTGGGATATACAAATCCAAAATGTAGTCAGGAAACTGAGAGGCCTGTTATACAAATTCAAATATTTGAAAGACTTTTTAGACATTTTCCATCTCGAAGTTTTATATTATGGATTGGTGCAGTCACAGCTGTCTTACGGGATCATAGGATGGGGGGGAGTAAATGACTGTTACTTGGAAAAGTTGAATGTTATACAGAAATGGATTCTTAAAATAATATATGGAAAAGTCCCAACATATTCCAGTGACAGTCTATTCAAAGATGCCAAAGTGTGCGATGTGAGACAGCTGTACTGCCTAAATTTATTACTCAAGGTGAAAAAAAAACAAAATCCCTACGGAAATAGTTGAGCACAAATACGACACCAGGAATAAAAAGCTTAAGCTTCCACGATCAGAAAAAACAATAGGGCAACGATGTTCAAATTATCTCGGACCACGTCTTTATAATATGTTACCCGAAGCCATCAGGAACATAGGTAGTTCATACATATACAAAAAAAAAATTAAGAATTGGATCTTACTGTCTGAAAGAAAGTTATTTCATGATTTTGTCAACCAAATTCTGAGACTGAAGCTATAGTAAAATATAGAAATGAAATATTTTATATATACTTGTAATAGTCCTCATCTTTGTGTATTTATATTTATATTTGAAGATATATGTATATTATTATCAAATTATGTAATTAACCCAAATGTGACACCTACCCGAACAGAGCAAAATATCCCAAATGTGACTATAAACCTTCAACACGACAAATCTACTTTAAAAAAAAATCGAATTGAATTATTGAATTATTTTGAATTTATTAATTGTATGTCTGTCAAAATTAGGTGTAATCTTTTTTTCCTCATCACATACAAGCGATAGTGTTTTCACTAGAGCTTCGTGATCTCTCTCCTGTTTATTTACTCTCTTTCTATGTTATGTATTGTTGCTGATTTTACTAGTGAATAAACATTATTATTATTATTATTATTATTATTATTTATCCGAGGGTCAGAGTAACCGGACTCTACGATTGTACGTACAACATAACTGAAAAAGTGTCATTATTTTTTTTGAGATTCCATAATTATGTCTCCTAATTGTATAACTGATACCAGGGTATTTTCTAATCACGAACTCATGAGTTCCGGCGTCTGATTTGAAGTTCACATCAGTATTGATTGAATTGATTTTGCATACTCATTGATGGATAAACCTAATTCAAATCATTCATGAATACACGAAATGACACCCTGTTTTCAACAGTATTACAGAGGACACTCATATTGTTATTCAGTATTTCACAACGATGTCTCTTCTAGGTACTTGTCATTAAGCAATTCAGAAGTAGCAGTTTCCTTCCGTGAGCTCCAGAGATTATTGAAAAAAAAAGTAGGTAGGTCAGGCTGAAATTTTTTTCTCTTAAGGAATTTTGTGCCTGATATACTACAGCATGTCATTTCAAAATATAGGTATAATAAGGCAAGTAAATGAAATTGAAGACATTGGAATTGTTTCAGGTTCCAAAAACAGTTCAAGCATGATGATTTCTCCAGGGAATATAACGAGGTGATGTAATATAATATCAAGCATGAAATATGAAGGGAGAATTAAAAGTATGAATGAGATACTTATAGATGAAATGATTTGTGAATTCAATCATTTTGAGCATCAAAATTCTGATTTCAGTGTGAACGTTGTCACATGAGTATTGCCATTTCTTTATATGCAGATTCACACGAAAGGCAAGCCCTGTAATGTTAGAAGAACACTGCGTGAATCAAGGGACAGGAGATACGAATCAACATTCACTTTGCATTTTTGAAGTTTGTAAGCCTTGGGAACAACCTGTTCTATTGAGAAAAGTTCCCTGAGCAAGAGAGGTTCGACAGGTCTTTAAGTTCACAACAAAGTGGTGGGAATTCTATACTCTTCGAGTCAGTTTAGATATTGCCAGGGGTGGAACGATTGATAACAGTTCAGAAGAGCACCGACCGTGAAAATATATAATGAAGTGAGCGAGTCTGTGAGCGAAGAATCACCAACAAGACGGATTGCCTTCCTCTGAATAGAATCGAGAAGCTTTAATGAATGTTTTGGTGCCGAACTCCATACATGAGAACTTTATTCCAAGACAGGTCGTATCTAAGCCTTGTAGATCATTAGAAGCTGACGAAAAGTGAAGTATTTCTTCGCACGAAATAGAAATCCAAGTTTCTGGGAAGCACTTTTGGCGGTCGATCTTCCACATGATTTTCCCATGAAAGATTATTACTGATCGTAATTCCTAGCATCGAGATACTTGACTTTGCAGGAATAGTTACTCCTGAATCTGAATACTAGATGATGATAGATTGGCTTTATTTGAGATGAGACATGCCTGGGTTTTCCCAGCATTTAATTCCACCAAGTTCATGTTACCCCATTATATTATTTTTACCAAGTATCGTTGATTTTATTGACGTGAATTTTTCTTTGAATATTTGTTTCTTGAGCTGGTATAAAGACTCTGGAAGAGAAAGCAAATCATTGATATGAAGCAGAAACAAAGTGGGCACCAGAACTGAACCGTATGGGACACCTGCATTCATCGGGAGAATATCAGATGACAACCAACAACCACATACAGAGAATATGTGGTGAATTTTTTCTTAGTAGTTTTTTGTGTTGTTAACTAACACAATCTGAAAGAATTGAAGATTGATATTGGCTTCCATACAAGTGTAGAGGGGCAGATTTCTAATCCTCCTAGAAAAGTTACTGCGTTGATCAAAAACAGGTTCTTATAAATGAAACTTGTTCTATTAGTTAGCAACTTCTTATATAAATATGCCCTTCATATTAATACGAGAACAGAGGTATAGAGTTCGGTCCATAGGCATGAAATGAATTCATTTTCAGCGTTTTTATGAATTTTATCGAAAAAACTTGAAACAGGTAAATTTTTATTGTTGTTTTGACAATTTACAGTATGACAATATTACCTCCTTCTCAATTATGAGCACCCTCTCACCAATTTTGAATGAGAGGTGGGTCGTTTGGCATCCTGTTTGAAAGGGATTTTCATTATTTGTTCAGCAATACCAAGTTTTCCATTTTGGTGCAACTATAACAGAGGAAATGTGTTTTGAAAATTTCAAAATATTAACACTGTAAATTATGTATCCGTTGAAATAACCTGAAACAGGTCAATTACTATTGTCAATTTGATTTAATTCGAATTGAAAAACACTCCTTAAATATATTTCCTTCATTATACGTCAAGTATAAAAATTTCACATTTCCAAAACAAATTGTATCAGCTATATTTGCACCAAATTTCATATTGCTGGAAAGAACATTGTAATCCCTTTTTTACTAGGTAACACACGACCCCCCTTATCCTTCAAAATTTCCGAGGCGATACTCCTAATTCGGAGGGGGTGCAAGAAGGAAGTAATATTATTGTCATAGTGTAAATTATCATTTCTGGAAAATCTATCAAAGATCTGAAATATTAATTCCCAATATTTTCAAACTGTGGTAGTTAATACCCAAAAAACTCCGATGAAAACATTCACCCACCACAAAATAATGACTCATAAACAGTATAATGAGTGGAATAAAGTGTTACTTTCCTCTTTGACTTGAAAAAAATTATATTTATCAAAGAAGCCACAGTAGATCCCAGAAATAGACATCTTCATGGGTATATTCATAACCTCTGATATGAAAAATAATTAGTTGGTGTTATTTCTCGAGAGCACCAAGTTGAATGGGCTAAAATGTACACACCAACATCTGTTTTATGAATTTCTAGCGAGTATGGTGTGTGTATACCAATTTGTTGAAATCCCGAGACCGCTGGTCCGAGAATTTTGTCTCAATTTATTATACAAGAGAGCGTTTGTTTGAAAGTAATTTTTTTGAAGATTATGGAAGTGCATGCGTTTTATTCGATTGGGCTTGGTGTGGTAGCAATATGTGCTGAAATTATTTCCAGAAAAAATGTTTAGTCGAAAAACGTTTCAATCAAAAATTTTGGTGAATTGACTTGGCTAGGCAGGTCTAAGGCAATCCTGTAATACTTTGTGAAAGCTGTATAGTATTCAACAGTAATACGCAATGAAGGGAGTTATCGGAAGAGACAGTTGTAGGATAAACAGCTCCATCGAAGTTCAAACTGACAGCAATATAATTTACAATGCCACCTCAGAATACACACATTTCTTGATCTGCGAGGTTTAATGAGATAAGTTTTTCCTCAGACTTAGTCGTCCTCTATTGGAATACTCTGTACGTTTTCAAAAGATGCAGTCTGTTTCAATCCCCACGTATCATTCAGTAACAGTCCTCCATGTAGAAGGGAGCGGTAATTATGTCTGATCCAGCTGAATTCACATTTCTTTCGACCTTTTCCCGAATGAATGACAATTTGTAATATTTTTCGCAAATTCGTAGCGGGTTACGCCCATGTGTCTAGAAACGGCAACCGTCGAATTCCTTTTTATCCACTTGATGTGTTTTTCTGCGTCAGTCTGCGATAAGGGCCATCCTGGCATTCTGGAATCCTATAAAAGTGAGGGGATGACGGAGGGATAATGTGACATTGCCGCTGGTCTGCATCTCCAACTTAACCTACTTTTTGATAGATGTGGATTTCAGATAGATAGAAGTGAATATTTTTTCCGATTCTTTCTCTCATGTAGGCGAATAAGATGATTTGGTTTTCTCATCCGGTTATATAGTTAAATGCAGAAAAACGGTTGAGAAGTTTCGACAAGAGATTACAGCTGAAATCAATCTGTTGCTGTCTGATATAAGAACTACTGGTTCATAATGACGCTTTGAAAAATTATTCCTTGGCAAGAAGTTATCTGAAATCATAATAAGGGAACAGTAATGCAAATATTTTCTCAGTGAGAATAAGAAAGTCAAAGTGAAAAGTATATGGAAGTGTTAATTACTGTTACATGAATCCACAAGGGCAACAAACATTTTGATACACGTGTCGATGACAAAGGCTAGAAAGGAGTACTAATTCTGGTGTTTACTATTGCGCGACGCCAGCGCCATCCACTTCTAGAACTTTTGTGGGACCTTAATGCATTGTGGCTCATGGAGATTTCACGAAAAACCGCGAATACTCAGCAGAAACGTCGAAAAAACTTTCATTCTCCAAATAATTATGGTAATTTCATCCTAATATTGGGCTCAAATGTTTTGAATCCCCGTCAAATTGCTCTTGATATATGAAAATAATGTATTTATCGCAATAGACGAAGTTAGGTTAACTTGGTTGACAACTGATAACCGAAATTGAGGAAGTTGGAATAGGGAAGGATATTTGGGCGTCTCATCATAGGTCGATACAGCACAAAATACTATCAATAATGAATGAAATAAACTTGATCTGCAATTGGTGAACGAACTGACATTGAACCTTACTCAACAATCATGCACGATTCTACATATTCAGCCCAACGTTGAAGCAATTTCAGTTGATTGATTTTGATGACCATTTTATCATCTTCAATATAAAAGAAGATTTTCACTGTTTGAAAGTCCTCATTTTGTGTTGGATGAACGTTTTCTTTGTAGTTTTTTTGTTAACCACAATTAAAACCCAATTATAGAAGAGAAGTGTTTGCGATAAGATTCGAAAACAGGAACAGATTCGTTTTTTGAAACGTCAACAAAGCTAGGTATTCATTGTATGTAATAGTCATAGTATTTTTATGATAGACAGTTTTGAGTTAAGTATACGAGAAGTTATTCGGACGTGTTCCATTTAGAAGGAACTGTTTTTAATCAACGCTGCAACTTTCAATATTAATTTTTATTTCTTTCATGTCGTGGTAGAATAAACGATGAGTTTGGAACCTTTGGTGTAAAAGTTGAAACTTTTTCTAGAGTTCAATTACAACAAGGTTCGCAACTTCAGGAGAATTATCAGTATCAATTTTCGTCTCCTGAAGATGTTAATCCTGTTAGCGAAACGCGAGCGGTGAGGGGAAAAATTTTCAGTTTGGTGTTAGGATGATCGATATTTAGAAAAAGTTTCAAATTGTGGTAGGTTGTCAGTCCTTTAGACACTAGGAACAAAAAGTAGGTTGGTTTATCGATCAGCACCTTGTTTCGATAAAAACAGGTACAAACTTACTTACACTGAATACGAATCCGAAGTCAGAACGCGGCGCTCTCCTCTCGATCCGAAGTTATGGCCTTCAAAGTTCAGAAGAGGACATTAAGCCTTTTTTTGTACCAAGAATCGAAAACACAGCTCCATTCGTCATCAGGTGCCCCCTAGAAATCATTTTACCTTCTTTATATCTTTTTATGGTTTTTCATCATGAAATTCGGGAAAGGATTCCTGCTACTATATTGCGGTTATATAGCTATGTGAGTTCTGGTTTATTCATATAACCTCATAATCATATTATATAGAGAAATTTTTCCTGAATTTTATCATCAAAAACGATGAAAACGATATGAAGAAGGTGAAAACTAGGTGTAGGGGGCATCTGACGAATGAAACCGTGTGTGTTCGATGGCTTTCTGGTACAAAAAAGGCTGAAAATCCCCTCCTGAACTCTGAAGGGCCATGAAACGAAGTGAGAGCGCCACGTTCTGACTTCATATTCGTATTCAGCGGAACAAATACTAAGTTGGTACCAGAATTTTACGAAACTAGGTAATGCCGACAAACGAAAAAATATAATGGTAATGATAAAAAACACTGATAAAGTTTCTTCATTTAACTGAACAAATATTTGAAACATATGATGAGCAGAAAAAATACCTAGTTTCAATGAACAACTCTGCTGTTTTCAAATTCTCAGCGAATTGATAATAATTTTCTCGTCCACTGTAACTGACGGTAGATTGACGCCTTCAAGCGATATTGTTGATAAACGATTCGTTGTTTATGTGGATTGTTTCTTTCAACCCAACACTGCGAGCAAACTCATATAACTGCATCATCTTGTCTTATGGCTTTAGTCCAATATTTCACGAAATTTTTGTTCAATGGAACAGCGCTGATAGAGAACTGTCACAAAAATTGTACTGAATTACATTTAGGTTACCGTGATGAATAAATGAAAACCATCAAATTTGACAGTTTGTGGTATTATTTCAAATAGAGTGGATTTGTTCCAGTAGTGATCATCGTGAAATTCGCATTACTTTTTTTTAAATCAGTCTGCGCCTAGAACGCAGAACCTTGTATGGGCAAGGGACGGCTAATGTACAGAAAATTCCATAGCGCTCTGGGGCGCCTTCGTGTTTTTTTTTTTTCGTAGGTGTATTTGCTATTTCAACTGAGAAAAACCCAGAAAACACACAGTGCTATTGGTGTATTCGATTAACAGGACCCCACCTTCCGATATTGGTATTCAGGACAATATCGCACAACGCCAACCAGAAAAATTTTGAAGATCGAAGCCATAGCGAATCGACGGATTTAATGCATTGTATGGATAAATTTGAATGGAACTTCAGATTGAAAATCCCTCATTTTTCAATTTCGTGTGAGAAGATATTTCCGTCGAGTTATATATGCCGAGAAGAAGGTGATTTAAACAATGGATCTGAAATGCAGGAGAATCTTCGTTTCTTATTGTGCATGATTGAAACATTTATGGATGAAATTCGTATATCTTCGGTGACTATTAATTAATGTTCATATTTTTGATTTTTTTGAGATTTTGTTTCCTTTCCTGGTTACTACGAACCAGCGGAAAGAAATACTACGTGAATAACGAATTGAAATATTCATCATTACCAGAGAACCAACATGATTCTAAATCATTTTCTCTCTTCATCACGAACAGAACGCAGTTACATGATCATCTCTCCTCATTTTTAAATCACCCTCTACTGCTCCAGCCGCCTCCTGTGCTCTTGAACCAGCAACACCCTCCGTTTTTTTCGAACCCCTCGAAGACACGAGTGAAAGTTCAGCGACCGATTTCATGAAGGCCAGGCCTGCTTGATGCCTGGATCAACATTACAACGGTCGAGATAGGGTAGAAATGGTGGAAGATATTTCCCAAAACATCGGCAACGGTGGAAGTTTTCAAGGAACTGGGACCGTGAATCTGTATGGCCCATTTCAGTCGATAAAATCGAGTATATTTTAAGAGAATGTCATGCAGTGCGTAGGGGCAGGAAAGGATAAATAAAAGAAAACGGGTTAAATCGATTAGGTAATAATGGATGAGTCTGGAAGAATGCGTGGGAGAGTATTTTCATGCCCTGTGAGTGGATTGCAGCCGCCAATATGTCTAGGTGGAGGAAAATTGGTACCTCCTTTTCATTAAGAAAGAAAATATTGGTTGACTTCGTCGCGATGTTTCAGTATACAGGTTGCTTCAAACAAACCGATAACATTTACAGAATATTTCTACACCAATGGAAAGTATTTCGAATTATTACTCTCATTAGCATTTCATTCTCAAACCCGTCATTATCCTCTTTAGATTCTAAGAACTCCACCTTTATACAAAATCTCCGGTTCTATAGCTGCGACTACATTTCATAGTCTGTGACCACTATATGACTATAGACTTCAAAAGGTGATTGAAAATTTTTCAAATACCACAGTTTTTATGTGAAGACGGATTCAATTGTAAAAATCAGTGAACAAAAAAATCTTGATGTAATTTTCTGACCCAGATATCCACCAAATAACGATATTTCAGTTTTCAACATGGGCATCAACTCATTGATATATCAATGCAGTATCAACATGCTCTCACTATCGAATTTATAATATCGGTCACGAAATTCTGATTTGATATTCACGAAATAGTTACATTTGAACACGATACACTCATAACGGTATGCTATTCGTTAGTTCCAAACGCGTCCAGTTCGCGCAGATGACGTGAGTGCGAAGCATATCGGGGTTGTAACTTCGTAGACTTGCCTAAATTCAATTTGAATTTCTCACGAGTTCTCTGTTGTGCTGTGAAGTTTAAGAATTATTACCAAATTATTTTCAAGAGTGGTTTTCGAACATTTTTAATTAGCTTTTGTCTATTTAGTGTTCGTATTCGAAGCTTCAATAATTAAACAAAAATACGAGTAGGTAGGTATATAACTAAGAATCCCTGGTTGTGCGGTTTTTGGTTGTAATAATTACAACAAAGTGACAAAAGGAACCATTATTAAGTATTTTCGATTCCCAAAGAGCAAAGAACTAACGGAAACCGAATTTCAGAAAATGCATGGAAATACGTTATCCAGAGAAAAAGGTATCTTCAAAACTTTAACGCAAAGAACCATAGAAAAAATAGAAAACCCAATACCATACGATGCATTACATTGTTTGTGTAGAACAAGGACCTATATAAGATTGCGGAAGATTAACAAACAAATAGGTTTCCATAATTTGAAAAACAGGATGGAAAAAAAATTCATAAGTTCGTAAATCAACGAAAGAAAATTACGATGAATTATCAAAATAGCTTCTCATTTTGTAGCTCGTTGTCATATGTCTTGTAACTTCAAATAATTAGAATATGGAAAATTTGACTCATGTGCAAACATTTTTTTTGAAAACAAAAGTACTTCAAAAAATATGTATTTTATTAACTAGCCGATTGATTTTGTCAAAAATATTGTCAAAAGTCGGAAATATCATCACAGTATGTATCACCCTCGGTTTCATGAATAGGGTGAGAAAATGAATCATAATTTTAGTATTCAGTAGACTCAGGAAACAAATATACCTACTTCTGAAAAAATCAACATGTATGTATTTATGCATCAAGACTAATAATTCCATTTTTATGCGAAAATGCCTGGAGATATTCGACCGAATCTCATTCTCCTTCTAATGAATTGTGCGTTGTCCGGCTCCGTGCCTCGCAGTGACGTCACAGAGAGATGCGCGTCGGCATACCGTTATGAGTGTATCGTGCATTTGAATATTTCTGTTTTATACGAAAGTAGTTGTCAATACTCAAAGTGGATGTCCAAGTTTGTTGGAAAAGGAACACGAAGTCATCTCCACACAAATTTTATTCCAACAGGATCAATGTCCTAATTGAGACATGTTTGGAACATTGATATGTTTCGAACAAATATATATTCACGTACGCTAACTGGAGATGAACTTATATTTCTTCGAAACATTGATCCTGTTGGAATAGAATTTATGTGGAGGTGACATCGCGATCCTTTTTCCATTTCTGTTTCACTTCGAATAATAATAATAATATTGCTTTTATTGAATAGGTAGCAGTTACAAAGTGATAATGAACACATCCAAGAGTAGCACCTATTCAATGGCAGAGTTCAAAATGCTTGTTCTAGGAACGAGATTTTGCTCTTCCACTCAACTAAAAATGCGGTATCTACTGGTGACATAATATCTAGAAATTCAGCATCAAAGTATATTGGATAGTCATTGGATGGTCATTATGTGAAAAGGTATATTTGATTGAGGAAATATGACTTCTGATGTTGAATGATATTGAAAATCTATTGAACACGAAACTTTTTCAAAAAATTGAGTTTTTATACTCTTACTATACTTAAAAAGTTAGATACGGCTTTCATCTTTACACTTCACGGAAATATCGTCTAGTCCTCTATATTCTCTTACGTCAATTCGTTATTGATAATTTCACATGGGTGGATTCTAATGGAATTATTCTTCGTGGTGCTGTTCCATATGATTCACCCTGTAGTAACATCAGTTCTACCTAAATCGGCACAACATTGAAAAAACGTACGGAATTTTTTGATATCTGATAACGATACTTGCCCGCATACCTCACTTCATCTGTTGTGCCTAAATCGAGTGCATTGTGTACGTTGAAGAAACAATAACATGTCAAGGAAAATGGTTAGTTCTTCTGACTTTGATTATGATAGTGAAAGTGATAGTGACCGACAGAAGAAGAGAAAGAACAGGAAGAGGAAATTGCAATTTGACAAACTCAGGAAGAAAATAGCTCTTCTAGAAAAGCAGTTTGGCCTATCCGAGTCATCTAATCAAGATCAAAGTAAAACCTTTATTATAAACGTTTATACAGTGAGGTTTTTTATATTTCCAATTGACTGGAAAAATACGGCAATCCAATGACTTGCCTTGTGGCAACTCTGTTTTAATACTCTGTCTGTCCCACGTCAAATCTGACATCAAAAAAGTCTTCGAAGAAGCAGGAATCGGAGAATTCTTATTTGGTTCCGATCTCCACGAGAACGTAAAGTCCAACATTGCTGTCCGAAAAGCGGGATCAGAAATGAAGACTTCAAATAACACTTGGCAACGTGGGCCAGGACCTTTAAATGTTCCTTTAAGGACCACCGTCCAGACACTCCCTGTGTCTTTAAACTACCAGCGCCCCAGATTCAGGACGAAACTAAAAACAAGGAGGGGAGAAGTGGACAGGACACACCGCTACAACCGGTACCAGAAGGAGTCCCAGAAGATTCGCCATCCAACTCGTCGTTGATTCAGGTACGAAACTTATCTGCAGGTTCTCTATAATTGTTTTATGACCATTGGAAGCAAATTACTCAGGATAAATCTGTATTGAGTTGGGTTCAAGGTATGACTATACCTTTTGAACGAACACCTTTTCAGCAACTAAGATACACAATTCAAAAAATGATTTGAACAATATGGGACAAGCTGTTTCAAATTTATTACATGAAGGAGCGATTTATTCATGTCAACACACATATGGTGAATTTTTATCGTCATATTTTCTTGTTAAAAAACCAAATAGTAATTTTCGTTTCATTTCAAATCTAAAAAGTCGAATAAATTCATAACTCCACCACATTTCAAGCTTGAAGATACCAGAATGGTCCAGAAAATAATCACAGAAAATTATTTTTTCACCAATTTAGATTTGAAAGTTGCTTATTTTTCAGTTCCGGTGAATGAAAAATGTAGGAAATATTTGAGATTTGAATTTGAAAATACTCTTTTCAATTTCAACTGCTTGCCATTTGGTCTTAATATAGCTCCCTACATTTTCACGAAATTTTACAATTTTCCTCAGGAATTTCTGATTTTTCATAAAACAATTACAGATACTGCACTCATTTTTGGCAAATTCATGGATATGATGTTAGAATACTGCAACCGAAATGAAACATAATTTTTTTCAGATACCGATTTCGATTTTAGTAAAACAAAATATTCAACCCATATTGAAATTTGCATATATACATTGAAACATGGTGTTTGCAATATCAATCCATGGTAAAGAATGAAGTTTTACACTAACAACTCATCATTTTTAAAGTTTGACATTTACTTTGATATTTGGCACTATTCATTCAAAATCCTACCGGTTCTTGCTGGCATTGAAGCATATTTGGAGATAAGTACAACCATTTCACCATATTCAATTCATTGTATGCTTTATCCCATTCATATATTCTATTCATATTTTTCATCTTCGATAATGTCTCTGTATGAGGTCGGATTAGAATAACTCTGGGGCGAATTCCGCCTGTCGTAAAAGGCGATTAGAAGGTGGAGGATGGTCTTACCATCGCCCGGTGAGATACCACCATATCAGCTATATGTCCTAATGTGCTGTGAAGTGTTAATTCACGTTTCAGTATGTGGTTGATATTCACGGTTTGCCTCAACCATAGAATTTGAAAAATGATGATAATGTCTCCCAGAGTAGAAACTCGGGGGAACCTCCATCGATAGTATTGAGAATCGATTAATGCAATATTCGTGGAATGAATAAAAATATCAATGATGTGCATCACCATCTGCAAACTGAAAAACCTAACATTCTTATTCTAACTGAAACTCAGGTCAACCTGAATTCGGGGTTCAGCCATGTTGCTTTTATTTATTATATTCACCATGACATTTTTAACCACGGACATGTTCCAAATTTCTTGACGGGTGTAATGAATTGTTTGTTCAAAAACAAGAATGAAATTCTATTCTATTCTATGATGTGCTAAAATTGGTATTGGTGGATTCGTAGTAATCTCAACATCATTAAAAATATAAGAATATGCAAAAAAATACCATAGCTCCTTTGACTTTTAAGTGGAATAACTCTCTTCGTGTTACTTTTTACATTCATGTTTATGAGAGCATTTAGAAATGAATTAGAATAGCTCTTTTGACTTGAGTGAAATACCTTTTCACTAATGGAAAGCCCCGCATATTTTACTTTAATCTGGTGGAACATGAAATAGGTGTAATAGAGAATACTCTGTAGAATGCAAAATTGATGGAGTTATGAGTGGTGATTGAAAATTGAAATCAATCAATGTATGTATATTATCTTATTATTAGAAGGTATTCAAACGGGCTTTTTCTCGAATACATTTTTGTACCTATTTTTGAACCTATTCCATATGTCTTAGCTCTGTCCTGCCGTCTATAGTTTGGAAATATCCTCATTATTCCTTGCGAGGTATTCATATCGGCATATAGAGTTGCTTATGAATTTATTTTTGAAATAACTTCTCATAGAAGTGCCAAGAGGGGTAGGATTTGGAATTTTCGTTAGAAGGATGTTATATTGACGAGTTTTTGAATGTAATTATTGATCCTTTCCCTTATGTTGTGGTATGGACAAAAAAACACAATTTTGAACGGAACGAATGTTAATTCATCGGCATATAAAAACAGTTGAACGCATTATTTATGGTCAATGTAATAATATACTGTCCCCTTGAAAACAACTCATGAAGTTTCAGAGTTTGCTATATTGTAGTCCTTTGAATAGAGCCGTTATGAAATTTTATAACCACAACCAAATCTACCCTAGGGTCATTTCACTTGTTTCACTTTCTGAAAGCAGTTCAACTAACTTCAGGACTTTCGGAATGGTCCGGCTGTCCTTGTTAGTTTTACCGAACATAAGACTGAACTTTACCAACATTCAACTCGGTTAACTTTCTCTCTGCTCCTCCTTAAACAATAATTTAGAAGAGCTTCTCATTAGGAACTCTGTGAACTGTGTGCCGCTCTACTTTATTACTCAACTTATAATAAAGTTTCGGGGTTCAAGTTCTAACAAAAGGATGTTTAGGCGTGATGACGAAGAATTGTTTATGAAAAGGGAGTTATAATGCTTCCGAGTTTTTGGAGATCAATCGTGTATGTATCAGAACTGAAAGTGTCGCTTTATTTTTTATTTGGGATGTATATTCCTCATCAACCGATTGTTTTTTTTTGTTATTTCCGAGTTTTGATACAGACGCTAGATATCGTTCTGTATTATTTCAAGGTCCACGATATAACGCATTGCAGAGCCAATTTCAGGGTTTACAATACAAGAATATTCAGGTTTCCTCCATGATAAATGTTCAGTTCCTTTTTAGGTTTTGCATCGCAAATATCAAGTCCAATTATTTCTGCTTTCAACTTCAATAAATATGCATTCTTGGTCAAAAAAGTCAGATTCATATAAAAAGGAAATTCACTTATATTTCAAATGTAATTCAATGAGGCAACACTGATTGGCAACAATATTTGTTTGATATGAATTGCTCAAAAACAAAATAGTCTCTAGTTTCTATAGATATATCGTAAGTGGAATAACTGATGACTGATGTTGAACTAATATAAATCAATATTGAAAACACGATATTTCGATATGGATATTGGTTCAATATTGACAATGAATATTTCAACTGCATATTGTGAGGTAGAATATTGATAATATATAGGTTCGATAACTTATTACCAATATCAGAATTACCGTATCAGTTGATAAAGAATAATATCAGTTGAAGAACGTAGATATGTCAATATTGCCTGCAAGTTTTTTCGTATTCAATTTTCAACATTGGAATTCCAATAAATGTTCGATGTTGTTTGGGAGCGTAATATACAGGGTGTCCCAAACTCGATGGCCTATTAGACATTTCCAGACAACGGGACATAGGATTATTTTGAAAATTCGATTTTTCGGGTAATTAGTTTTTTTCTATTGATCTGAAATATCTTCAGCGCTGCGACGTTGCCGCTTATATTGAAAAGTAGCAACAACTTTGATATTTCAAATAGGACACCCTATATATTATTGCATTTCTCGCTTTGTTATTGCTTCCCGATTATTTTTGTATGATACTTCCCTATACCTATCTCTAGTGGTTTTCGAGAAATTCATTGTTCTCCTTATTTTTTGTGCGAAACAAATCAAATGCTCATTACTGCGGTAATGGGATTCGAAGACAGCTGAAATTTTGGATGTGATTTGACAATGCCCTGCGTATTACTTGTGTCTGAGGAAATTCTTTCTCCATTATACAGGGTCGTTAAAAATTTGCGATTTTACCGATACATACAAAAGTGGTGAAAAGTGCATTTTTTCAAATGGAACATCCTGTATATTATCGAAAATCCTGAAGGACAATTGAAGTTCCTTTCAAATGATGTGTCATGTTCCTATACCTAAATAGCCACGTTTCCGAAATAAATGCAAGTTTCTATAAAAATTGGTTTATTTTGTATTAGGTAGCTATGAAATGTCATGGAACATGTCATTATGAAAATTCGATAATTAATGCATCAATAATAAAACGTTTGCGCGTCATTAACGTAAATTTGATTATAAAGAATCAAAATAGAAGGCAATAATAATTCAAATGAAGTTTGATTAGAAAAGAGTCGAAATAGAAGGCAATAACAATTCAAATGAAGTTTCGATGAAATTGATCATTCTTCGTTTCCCAGAAATGTCTAATAGGCCATCGAGTTTGGGACACCTTGTATAATATGTTACTTTGAAATATTATTCCTAAAAATGTGGAAAAATTTAAATATCGATTTCTAGCGAATATCAATACCAGAAAATTACGCCAAGTAATTTTTGCGCAGAAAGTTTCGCATTCCAACCGCCCCCACATAAGACAGAGTTGCTTTAGTGTTTTTCAAATAGACTATGATTATAACCAAACTTTTTTATGTTGTCTTGAACATAAGTTTAGGTCACCACGTCTATACCACCTGATTCCTCCTTGAAACAAGTCTCTTCGTGGCATAGAATAGACAATGATATTGCCGCATAGTGAAGATAGTAAGTTGAAACCCGGAGCAGCAAGAGTTTTTTCCATAATTATTCGGTTTGTACATGTGAGCGAATATATTACCTCGGTTGACTGTAAGGCAGAAAACGAATGAAATTTTCGAGTGTAAAAACTCAAAACTATGAAGTGACATTACTTGACTAATCTTTCTTTTCGATATAAATATATAATGTACCAATATAGTAAAAACGAAATATTCTAACATTGTTCATGACCAATAGGATATTTGCAATATAAGGTCAATATTCCTGTGATTTTGAAATTATTGTTTAATATGTTTGTGCTACTTGGGATCTTCAATTTATTTTTCTGGAAGCGGCCGCTATCAATTTACAATACACGTGTATGTTGAATTTATATATAGGTATATAAATATATATATATATATATATATATATATATATATATATATATATATATATATATATGTGGTCTCGGTAGTGTAGTGGTTAGCATATCTGCCTATCAAGCGGAAGGCCGGGGTTCGAATCCTCGCTGGGCCACCGTGCTGGGTGATCGCACGTTAACAGGTAAGGCCTCGTTGATCCATTGCTCGTACAAGTTTCGACTTCTGAGGGTTGACGTTCGTCAGCTGGTTAACGAAAACGAACAATTTTAGAACAACAACAACAACAATATATAATAATGGTTATAGTGGATCTCAGGTTGTCCAAGATTTTTCCGGATCTCAACTTGGTTCAAAAATGTGTATATATATATATATATATATATATATATATATATATATATATATATATATATATATATATATATATATAATAAAAACACTACTATCTCGGGTTGCAGTCAATTGTCTGTCACTCTTTGTTACTCGTCAAGCTTTCGGAAATATTTTATTTCCTTCTTCAAAGACATTAATTTCATTATTAATGTCTCTGAAGACATGTCGTCCAAGTTAGGATTTTTCCCTTCGAACACTCCGTGTTTTCTTCCAAAAGACTTCGAACTTTCAAAGTTCCGGAACCAAAAATAAACATTCTGTCTTTCATTATACCTCCAAATAGACTTTCTAATTGATTCTATGATGTTCTGAATCATTTGTGCAAATTTCAAGAAAATGATGAGGTTTCCGTATTCGCTACCTTTACCATATCAATTAATTGAGGTTAGGTCAAAGTATTTCAGATTCTTACTACCAAGTCAAGAAATTAACATATTACAGTTGACCGTGCATATTCAGCCAGCAATTTAACCTTCAACTCACAAAGCAGAGTCTGGAATCGTTTTCAATATTTATGATCATAATTATAAAAATTTCGCATAGAATAAGGTAGATAGCTACAGAATAGTGTAGCAGGTGAAATTGGTTTGATTGAGTTTTATGAGTTATTAAAATAAAATACAACTATTTGACTGTAAATTCTCTTTATTCATTCATTTCTTGACAACAACACTACTATATTTATAAAAATGTTTACATCATATAAGAAACACTTTCCAAGAGCTCTACCATGAGCAAGAGAGCACTGCATGTTTTTGAGCACCCTCTAAGCTGAGCTAGAAAATGTAATAGGCTACTCATTCTCCTCGTTACATGATATGATATACTATTTCGGTGGATATTGAAAATCACCATGTGACAAAACACATGTTTCATTTTAACTTTTACCGTGTCGCCATCTGGTGAATTTTGAACTTATCCACCGCAGTGACGGTGGATACTTAGTATCCACGGCTCTCATATCTCCCGGGGTAGGCAACTAATATTCCACATCGCCGGGTTTTTTGCATTTGAAAAGTATTTTCAGGGTCAGGTTTTTTTATGAACTGCTGTCGAGATTCTTTTTCGTCTCTAGAGACGTTAGTTATTTTTAATGAGCCATATGTTAGATTTTTTGAACCTTTTCTCGCTTGCTTGTAGATTAAATTCAGTTCCAAATTACCTTACTGTGGTCCTCAAGGACAAGATTCATCGTCGAGTCCCGTGCCTGTAATTATTTTAGGTGGTTAATGGTTTTTTACTACTAAATGAAGTTACACGTAGGTGAAGTTTTTATTAACTACTTTAATTTATTTCATTGAAAACCTGTGTTATCATTTTAGAATCAATACAAGAAACCAAGATCCTCTGTCTCCCCTCGAATCGGCAATAGACTTGCATATTATATCCTGTGTGATGGGATCTCATTTGTCCACCCTTACTTTTAATCATACCGTCAGAACATTACCTCTTTGTTTTCAGATCGGAATCTCTATCAGAGCTTTTGGTTACATACCATTAAATATATACCCATGAGTTCCACAAACAATGCATTACAGCGAATGCAATTTCTCCTCGAGTAAATTCTCAAAGCTTGTTACTATTCTCCAGTACCTAATTATTGAAGAAATAATAATATTTTCTTACCGTCCGCTGACTCTTTATTGATGGTGATTGTTTCGACAACAAAGAAATTTTTGAGATTTGTGATTCAACTCTTGGTTCGTTGTTATACTGGAACAACTTCATTTACCTTCGAGCTTCAGTGAAACAGAATAAATTCCAATACCAACAATCCACATGGGAAAAGGATAATATTCCTTTCGGAATTACAGCACCATTCCTGGTGATGTTATTGTAGCTATAAAACCCTATTTTCCAGTTTATCTCCGTTTCTAGCACACTGACTTCAAGACGGTTACTGACCAAAGATTTCATGCTTTTGCTCCCATAAAGCACAATATTCTCGTCGTATATCTCGGGTGGGACCCTCTGGGTATTTGCATTAATTTGGCCATGCCCTGAAAACCTCGACTGCAATAAGTGGAGAGCAGACAATTTCATGAGAAGAGGTTTGGGAAGTTTATGGTTATTCCTTCAAAATGGATCTAGTATTTTCATTTCTTGAGGAAAAATTGAATAGTTTTTATTAACCAGAGTCCGTTATTCCCCAAGATGAAAAAATCATTACAATTAAAAAAATGTCCACTATGGAATTAAACAATTAAGTTTGTCCTCTAATCCAATCAAATTAACTGTTCAAGAGCCCAAAATGACGATTTTCGCCTACCCGAAAAGTAGCTGTGGATTCCGGCAGACACATGTGTCCTTATTATCCCCGAAAGTTTGCGCCAGATTCTGTCCGTGCGTTTAGCAACAATTAGCAGTTGAATGCCGGAAATCATTATTTTTTTTTGTTTTTTGCTTATATAATAAAAACTATCGATCGGATCGAAAAAAAGTTGGATTAAAAGTTGTAGATAATTGAAAAATCTATTGATTGGCGTTGGCCCGATTTCGATATTCCGATTTGTTGCTCAACTATTGAGCTCGGAAGTTTAAAAAAGGCGTTTTTTCCATTACTCTATTAAAAAATGTTGAAATGCATTTGGGGGTTGCAACTGTGAATTTGGGAAGCTTTCAACTAGTAGAAACCACAGTTTCAATTTGGTCGAAAACCAATTGATAGGTTAGCAACAATCTAATTTGTTACTAAAAAAAGTGTCCCACTAGATTGTTATTTCTTGCCCTACGGATAATCGTAGAGCAATGAACGAAACAGTTTTGGATAGTCAAAGAGTTGAACTACAAATTATCGTTTTTGGAAAATCGATTTTTTCAATGTGATACCTTTAAAAATGGCTTCAAAAAAACAACGTTTTTCAAACTAAAAAACAAATAGGAAAAAATGGTCGTATCAAAATGAGAGGAAATGCATGGAAAAGCTGCTATTTTTCTACGAATTTTGACAACCTTACTTTTGTTCCACGATTATTAGGAGCCAAGATAACACTTTTTATCATTTAGTTTCCCCTCCATTTGTTTATTTATATGAAGCAACGAGACCTCGACGACTGCACAGAGCAAGAGTCATATTATCCATAGGAACCAGCAGAATTTGTATTCCACAATCATTTATCATATTTATTGATAGGAGCAGTGGAGGTTCTTCCGGGACCGTTCGACGTGCCGTGTAGAGGGGGAAGCCGGAGAGAGCGATCTACCGCTAGCGGCCGTCGAGTTCACCGCGTGAAATAAACTTATCAAAGCCCAAAATGACCACGCTGTCTGTATCTCGGGAAATACTGGACAAGTTTTTTTTTTCAATAGTGCATCGAGATATGATCGAATATCACTATGGCTTACCCGGTTTGTTTTCGGAAATCCCTAAAATCGCAAATAATTCAATTTTTACGCTGCAAATGTAGTGAATTATTCGTTCATTTCAAATTCAACTCTGATAATACGGTGTCAAATGTTACCTTAGTTAGACGGAGAAAGCAAGTTTTCTCTGACATTCGAAAATGAATAAAGCACGGCTCATCTCCTTTCCAATTGATATTTTTACAAATGTGTATATATGAATGTTATTCAATATTAAGATTTTTGTCCCATTTATGTGCAACATTATTCTTTGATATTTACAGCTTGTAACTGAAAATGTCCATTAACATTCATCTAATCACATGTTTATTTTGTCTCCGTTAGGTTAGTCAGGTCCTATAAATTTTCGTTTGTTTCTTTCAGCAGAGTGAGATTTCCATGTTAATACTACTGTACAGAGTGTCCCCGATTGAACAGTTTGTATCGTTCCGGCCGGTTATACTGAGTGCGCGAAATAAACATTCCATTTGAACTTTTATTTTGGTAGTGATTTGAACATGTATTATTGTTAAGCTGACTTCTGTGATAGTTCACGTGAGAGTATTCAATTTTTTCGATTTCCTAAAAAGGTAAGGTTATTCATTACCTATACTTAATTTCAATTACATCTATACGTCAAAAATGTTTCGGTAGTAGTATAATTTAGATACTATCCTTTAAGTAATGTTCAAACTTTATTTCATTTTATTTTGGATTCACTTACAAACATATTTTACAGTACTAACATGTAAGGATAGGTACTCAAAAACTACCTTTTGCTAACCAGAGAAAGACAATACTACTATAGAAGGAAGTCATAACGATATTCCCAGAGGAATAGTGTTAAGAGCGTTCTAGGTATTCAACGCATTAAAAGGAGAAAAAGAAAAGAAAATACATGTACAAGACAATTGTAAGATTCAGTTGAAATATACAAGCTCTAATATCATTTTGACTGGTCATTAAGAGATCCAGGTCATTCCTGATGATTAGGAGATTGCATTGTTGCATCATGTTATTGAAGTAGTTCCCGAGAAACAGACAGCGAGGTCATTTTGGGCTCTGATCAGTTTATTTCACGCGATGCATACGACGGCCGTCTCCCTTCGGCTTTCCCCTCCACACGGCACGTCGAACGGCCCCGTAAGAACCTCCACTGATCCTATCAATAAATACTATGTATAATTGTAAAAAACAAATCCTGCTGGTTTCTATCGATAATATGACTCTTGCTCTGTGCAGTCGTCGAGGTCTCATTATTTCATATGAACAAACAAATGGAGGGGAAACTAAATGATAAAAAGTGTTATCTTGGGTCCTAATTATCGTGGAACAAAAGTAAGGTTGTCAAAATTCGTAGAAAAATAGCAGCTTTCCTATGCATTTTCTCTCATTTTGATACAACCATTTTTTCCTAATTGTTTTTTAGTTTGAAAAACGTTGTTTCTTTGACGCCATTTTTAAAGGTATCGCATTGGAAAAATCGATTTTCCAAAAACGATAATTTGTAGTTCAACTCTTTGACTACCCAAAACTGTTTCGTTCATTGCTCTACGATTATCCGTATGGCAAGAAATAACAATCTAGTGGGACACTTTTTTTAGTAACAAATTAGATTGTTGCTAACCTATCAATTGGTTTTCAACCAAATTGAAACTGTGGTTTCTACTAGTTGAAAGCTTCCCAAATTCACAGTTGCAACCCCCAAATGCATTTCAACATTTTTCAATAGAGTAATGAAAAAAATGCCTTTTTTCAACTTCCGAGCTCAATAGTTAAGCAACAAATCGGAATATCGAAATCGAGCCAACGCTAATCAATAGATTTTTCAACTATCTACAACTTTCAATCCAACTTTTTTTCGATCCGACCAATAGTTTTCATTATATAAGCAAAAAACAAAAAAAACTAATGTTTTCCGGAATTCAACTGCTAATTGTTGGTAAACGCACGAACAGAATGTGGCGCAAACTTTAAGGGATACTAAGGACACCTGTTTCTGCCGGAATCCACAGCTACTTTTCGGGTTGGCGAAAATCGTAATTTTGGGTTCTTGAACAGTTTATTTCACTCTTATATCGAATCGATGGCTTTATGCGCTGGATCGCTCTCTCCGGCTTCCCCCTCCACACGGCACGTCGAACGGTCCCGGAAGAACCTCCACTGCTCCTATTAATAAATATGATAAATGATTGTGGAATACAAATTCTGCTGGTTCCTATGGATAATATGACTCTTGCTCTGTGCAGTCGTCGAGGTCTCGTTGCTTCATATAAACAAACAAATGGAGAGGAAACTAAATGATAAAAAGTGTTATCTTGGCTCCTAATAATCGTGGAACAAAAGTAAGGTTGTCAAAATTCGTAGAAAAATAGCAGCTTTTCCATGCATTTCCTCTCATTTTGATACGACCATTTTTTCCTATTTGTTTTTTAGTTTGAAAAACGTTGTTTTTTTGACGCCATTTTTAAAGGTATCACATTGAAAAAATCGATTTTCCAAAAACGATAATTTGTAGTTCAACTCTTTGACTATCCAAAACTGTTTCGTTCATTGCTCTACGATTATCCGTAGGGCAAGAAATAACAATCTAGTGGGACACTTTTTTTAGTAACAAATTAGATTGTTGCTAACCTATCAATTGGTTTTCGACCAAATTGAAACTGTGGTTTCTACTAGTTGAAAGCTTCCCAAATTCACAGTTGCAACCCCCAAATGCATTTCAACATTTTTTAATAGAGTAATGGAAAAAACGCCTTTTTTAAACTTCCGAGCTCAATAGTTGAGCAACAAATCGGAATATCGAAATCGGGCCAACGCCAATCAATAGATTTTTCAATTATCTACAACTTTTAATCCAACTTTTTTTCGATCCGATCAATAGTTTTTATTATATAAGCAAAAAACAAAAAAAAATAATGATTTCCGGCATTCAACCGCTAATTGTTGCTAAACGCACGGACAGAATCTGGCGCAAACTTTAGGGGATAATAAGGACACATGTGTCTGCCGGAATCCACAGCTACTTTTCGGGTAGGCAGAAATTTTACGAAAAAAGTTTATTTGATTGGACTACTCACTTTTCTTTAGATTCGGGTAAGAGATAATTTTTCAGTAATTCAATATGGGGGAGGGGCGGGGTTCCGTATATAAAGATCAGAGTTTAACTTGGAATGCCATTTCACGCATTTTCCCTATTGAACTTTGTTGTCCAAACCACCGAAGATATCGTGAGTATCTGAAAAAATTATGGATTGACAAAATACCATATGGGTGTTCATGATTTACTGCCCAATATACAACATGCTTTTGTGGAGGATACAATCAGTTGAACAATTGCATTGTTTATTGTGATGATACGGTGTGAGCTAAGAGTGAAGAAGCCACCCATGTTATTTCCAAATTTCTCCAAGGCTCTCAATGAAATCGATCGTCTTCTGCTCAATTGGAAAATCAGTTTCACTTTTGTACAGATGCTACTGAATGAAGTTAAACGTTTCCAAATGGTATCACAATATAAAGAATCGAAAGGTTGTCTCTAAAACGCTTTTTCGTGGGGTACACAGATGTGGTTTAAACGATTTGGCAAGTTATCGCAAGCATTGATATGCGGATGACACATACATCAATTTTTCTTTCAATGTAAATATTCTCTTTACTACGAATATCATATTTGATGACAATCAACCTCCTATTCCGTTTTCAGGAAAGGGAGATGAATTAGAAATGAACCCAATAGAGAATGAGTCGAAATTGAGCAGAATTTGCAGAAGTAAGTGATGATATTCTGCAATGTATCTCAAGCGTAACCAAGAATAAAAATATAAGGAAACAATATCAGAAAATTAAAAAAAGTTTAATAGTGAAACAGTGTTGAATGATTAGCTGTCACATATTTTTTTGGGTTGAAGAAAATGTTATTATGAAAGGCAAGAACTTCTAAATGTTAAGTATACCGCCAGAGCCTAACAGAATGAGATTCCACGAACAATTTCAAAAATCGGCTGCACGTTTCTCTCTTGGTATGGAAAATATCGAGCAATTTGATGAAGTATCGTTTGAATACATTTAAAAGTAGTGGATTGCTATGAAAAACAGAAAAAACGCTGTGAGTTCACATTGAAAATCTGAACCTTCGCCTCCTACGGAAGTTGAAAATTTATGTTTTCATGTACAGCTTATCCAATCTATCTTGGCACAAACTCAGACACTTTATGACTAAAGAAAAAACACCTACTACAAATTTCAACAGAGAGAACACATATTATAGGTGTTTTTTTATCTTAGTATACTTCACAGAGATTGTTGGGCATATACATTATTAGTTCTGTGCCAAGATGGATTGGATAAGCTGTACCGTATGTAAAAGTATTTCAAATGATCAGTAATCTAATGTACTGAAATCTTCAGACCAGAACAAATGAATAATTTGTATTTTGGCAAAAGAAACACATTCCAATGCCACCCTCCCTCCCCACAACACCATAAATCTAAAGGATCGCATACTTACCATTATGGAATGGAACCTAGACGAGGTTGATTTATACGAAAATTTTACACCAACAGTTCTAGACCAATGAAATGCGTATTTGATTTCACGTTACCATGGCAACTGAGGTATTTTCTCGGATTTTTTCCCGCATGGGCAACCCGCAGCGAATTATATTGGAAATTCACTATCACTATTGTTATGTTTGAAAAAAGATATCTATTGTTTGTTGCTTTGAGTAGGGATCTTGTGAGGCCCTGTTGTTTCAATTCATTACTGGCCTTTCAGGGCCTTGATATATTCCCGTGATACTTTTTTTCAATATTTGCAGGGAATTCCTTATTTTTCGAATCGGGTGAACCTTAGATAAATAGAAATTTGGGATTATATTCACTGTAGGTAGAAAAGAGATTACTACTATAATTATTTTAAGTGCTCATTGCTGAACTAAGAGACTTACCAGATGTCTAAGTCATCACTGTGATTACATTTGATTCATTCAAGGTGTATCTCTCTTTGTTGCCCATGTTTACTGAAATGTTTCACAAGAATACCAGGGGGAGTCAGGCGGCTGTAGCAACATGAATATATCGAAAATCTAGCTTACAGTTAAACTGAAGTCGGTACAATGAATGACTTCGGAAGTTTCTTGACCGAATCGATTCATTTTGTTGCAGTTCACAAAATAAACTGAATTAAATATGACAGAACAATGCAATTCCGATTCTATTGTTGAATCTGTAATGTTATCCAAAGCATACCATTACGTACTTTAGAAAGGCTAAAATATGAATTTCAAGTAATTCGTTGAAGTTCAATACGGTGTGAAATTTTCTTACCGAATACCACGAGTACTTGACTAATGTTGGGAAGATGTTTCTTGCTCAAGAATATTTTAAGAAAATTATCCCTCGGGATGATTTTCAAAATATTCGTGAGCTCAAAAAGATTTACCGAAAATAACTCAAGCACTAGTGATATTAGAAGTGAGAATAAATCGATTGAGATCCTGACTACTTCAATATAATTCCACTGATACTTCCACTGCTCTTTCCGAACCTAAAAAATTTTAATGCTTGCCGAAAAATCAAACAATGATTGCTAAAATATCCATCGTCGAACTCGCTTTGCTATAAATTCGAAATTGAGCAGAGTCTGCATTGTGGAATATCCATTCGGGTCCGGCAATAATATTAATGGGGATTTCTATTAATATTGATTGCTCCCTTTGAGAG